>CANTUV010000002.1:46851027-48231909 GCA_947685225.1 Garcia nutans
ATTGCTACTGTATAAAGCATTATTGTTTTGGATATTATTTAGATATTTTAAATAGTGAAAAAATGTGGTTTTGTTGACTAATCTATATTGATCTTCTATGATATGGGTTGATATGTGATGATATGACTTGATATGTTTTCTCTGGGTTGATATGTGGCTACTAAAATATCAAGCATTGATATTCTATATATTATTTAGATGTCTTAAATAGTGAAAAAATATTGGTTTATTGTCTGATATGTGTTGATCTTATAGGATATGAGTTGATATGTGATGATATAGCTTGATATGATTTGATATGTGGGTACTAAAATATTAAACATTGGTGTTCTATATATTATTTAGATGTCTTAAATAGTAAAAAAATATTATTTTATTGAATGATATGTGTTAATCTTATAGGGTATGAGTTGATATCCATGATATGGCTTGATATGTGTTGATATAGTTTGATATCATGATACTAAAATACCAAGCATTGGTGTTGTATATATTGTTTAGATACCTTAAATAATGAAAAATATTGTATTGTTGACTCATGTGTTGGATCCTCTATGATATGGATTGATATGTGAAGATATATCTTCATATGGTTTGATATCATGGTACTAAAATATCAAGCATTGGTATTCTATATGTTGTTTAAATGTCTTAAATAGTGAAAAAAATATTTTGTTGACTGATATGTGCTGGATCTTCTATGATAAGGGTTGATATGTGATGATATGGCTTAATATATTTTGATATGGTTTGATATGTGAGTACTAAAATATCAAGCATTTGTGTTCGATATGTTATTTAGAAATGGCTTGTTGTGGGACTTCTAAAATATAAAAAATTATTGTTATAGATTTACTTGACTGAACAGTGGTGATCTTTGATTATATGTGTTGATATGAGGTGATATGTGTTGATATGTCTTATTATTGGTTGATAAACGTGTTTTGTTGACTAATATGTGTTGATATGTCTTGTTATGGGTTGATATGTCTTTATATGAGTTGATATATTTTCATGTAGTTATTGACGTCAGACTTATAAAATATATAGCATTTGAGTTCTAAATATTGTTTAGATGTATTATATAGCAAATAAAAGTATTTTATTCACTGATATATATTGATATGTCTTGATATGAGTTGATATATCTTGATATGAGTTGATATGTTTTCATATGAGTTGATGTGAGACTTGTAAAATATATAGCATTTTTAAGTTTTAAATGTTGTTTAGATGTGTTATATAGCAAATAAAAATATTTTATTGACTGATATGTGTTTATATGTCTTGTTATGGGTTGATATATTTTAATATGAGTTGATATGAGTTCTTATGAGATGATGTGAGACTTCTAATATAGATAACATTTGAGTTATATATGTTGTTTAAATGTATTATATAGCAAATAAAAGTATTTTGTTAACTGATATGTGTTGATATGTCTTGTTATGGAGTTGATATGTTTTCATATGAGTTGATATGGGTTGATGTAAGACTTGTAAAATATATAGCATTTGAGTTGTAAATGTTGTTTAGATGTGTTATATAGTAAATAAAAGTGTTTTATTAACTAATATGTGTTGATATATCTTGTTATGAGTTGATATGTCTTGATATGAGTTGATATAAGTTCGTATGGGATGATGTGAGATTTCTAATATAGATAGCATTTGAGTTATATATATTATTTAGATGTATTATATAGCAAATAAAAGTATTTTGTTGACTGATATGTGTTGATATGGGTTGATATATTTTCATATGGGTTGATATGAGACTTGTAAAGTATATAGCATTTTTAAGTTCGAAATGTTGTTTAGATGTGTTATATAGCAAATAAAAGTATTATTGACTGATATATGTTGATATGTCTTGTTATGGGTTGATATGTCTTGATATGGGTTGATATGAGTTCTTATGGGATGATGTGAGACTTCTAATATAGATAACATTTGAGTTATATACGTTGTTTAGATGTATTATATGGAAAATAAAAGTATTTTATTGATTGATATGTATTGATATGTCTTGATATGGATTGGTATATCTTGGTATGGGTTGATATATTCTTATATGGGTTGATGTGAGACTTGTAAAATATATAACATTTGAGTTCTAAATGTTGTTTAGATGTGTTATATATAAAAGTGTTTTGTTGACTATATATGTTGATATGTCTTGTTATGGGTTGATATGTCTTGATATGGGTTGATATATTTTCATGTGGTTATTAATGTCAAACTTGTAAAATATACAATATTTGAGTTCTAAATATTTTATAGATGTTTTATATAGCAAATAAAAGTATTTTGTTGACTGATATATTTTGATATGTCTTGATATGGGTTGATATGTCTTGATATGGGTTGATATGAGTTCTTGTGGGATGATGTGAGACTTCTAATATAGATAGCATTTGAGTTATATATGTTGTTTAGATGTATTATATGGCAAATAAAAGTGTTTTGTTAACTGATATGTGTTGATATGGGTTGATATATTTTCATATGGGTTGATATGAAACTTGTAAAATATATATCATTTGAGTTCTAAATATTGTTTATATGTGTTATATAGCAAATAGAATTATTTTGTTGACTGATATGTGTTGGTTATGGGTTGATATGTCTTGATACGGGTTGATATATTTTCATGTGGTTATTGATGTCAGACTTATAAAATATATAACATTTGTATTCTAAATGTTGTATAGATATTTTATATAGCAAATAAAGTGTTTTATTGACTGATATATGTTGATATGCCTTATTATGAGTTGATATGTCTTGATATGAGTTGATATAAGTTCTTATGAGATGATATGAGACTTCTAATATAGATAACATTTGAGTTATATATGATGTTTAGATGTATTTTATGGCAAATAAAAATATTTTGTTGACTGATAAGTATTGATACGTCTTAATATGGGTTGATATATCTTGATATGGGTTGATATATTTTCATATGGATTGATGTGAGACTTGTAAAATATATAGCATTTGAGTTCTAAATATTATTTAGATGTGTTATATAGCAAATAAAAGTATTTTATTGATTGATATGTGTTGATATGTATTGTTATGGGTTGATATGTATTGATATGGGTTGATATATTTTTATGTGGTTATTGATGTCAGACTTATAAAATATACAACATTTGAGTTCTAAATATTGTATAGATGTTTTATGTAGCAAATAAAAGTGTTTTGTTGACTGATATGTATTGATATGTCTTATTATGGGTTGATATGTCTTGATATGAGTTCTTATGGGATGATGTGAGACTTCTAATATAGATAGCATTTGAGTTATATATGTTGTTTGGATGTATTATATGGCAAATAAAAGTGTTTTATTAACTGATATGTATTGATATATCTTGATATGGGTTGATATGTCTTCATATGGGTTGATATGTTTTTATATGGGTTGATGTGAGACTTATAAAATATATAGCATTTGAGTTCTAAATATTGTTTAGATGTGTTATATAGTAATAAAAGTGTTTTGTTGACTGATATATGTTGATATGTCTTGTTATGGGTTGATATATCTTAATATGGATTGATATATTTTTATGTGGTTATTGATGTCAGACTTGTAAAATATACAACATTTGTGTTCTAAATGATTTATAGATTTTTTATATAGCAAATAAAAGTATTTTGTTGACTGATATATTTTGATATTTCTTGATATGGGTTGATATGTCTTGATATGGGTTGATATATTTTCATGTGGTTATTGATGTTAGACTTTTAAAATATATAACATTTGAGTTTTAAATATTCTATATATGTTTTATATAGCAAATAAAAATATTTTTTTGACTGATATGTATTGATCTTACTATGATTTGAGTTGATATGTGATGACATGGTTATCAATGTTGCTAATAAAACTTTATTTTTTTTTATCTATGTGGGTTATCCGTTAAAATGAGGCTGCAATTTTGTTTTGCAGACATAAAATGAAAAATCTATTTAAATCAATGTCTAATTCTGATAGTGAACAATCTTTTGTACTGGAGCATAATGCAGTGCTTAAAAATGCTAGTCCCGGGGCAATGTCTACAATAAGCCCTAAAAGCTCACGGCTTAAAAAGAGGATGTATACTCAAGTAGAAGGTTCGAAAGGGAAAAAAGTAAGATGTGTCTTATTTCCACAGCCAAAACCTGATGAAGATGAATCTAAAAGAAATGATGATGAAGATGTAATTAATTATCAATATTATAATTTGTCATTTTTTGCTGGTGTTCTTTAATTTACTGATCAAATTTATTACAGGTGTATGAATATATTATTGCTTATGAATATATTATTGCAGAAAATACATGAAAGTATTAACAAGTCAATACTGTAGGTTATGGCTTGAAGACCCTTAGTATGATTAGAGATGTCATTGGGGATAACAAGGAGAAAGTTTTATATTATCAGTTGATTTACAACTTGTATTAAAATATTGTTCGGCCTTAACTATTCCATGTTATTTGTTTAATGCCTTAAAAATTTTTTTAGGTGGCGGCCTTTCACCGATACAAAGTAGGCCATCTAATAAGTGTTGATCATTCAAAGTTTCAGAATTGTTCCAAATTAATCCATTGGCTTTTCATTCAGCAAGTGTCAAATCTAAAGCCCTATGAGATATCATTTAAAATTGGGCAATCCATCATCCACTTTGGGTTCAAAGAGTATTGCTTAATAACTGGATTGGAGTACTCTGGTGTCGAGGATATGGATATGGATAGTTCTCCTCTTGTGGACAGATATGAGGGATTAACTCGTGAACAACTCTATGAAGAACTCAAAGCTTGCAGGGATCCTGAATTGCAAGTTAAACTAGGTGTTGCATGCTTTATTGAGTTTCTAATCCTTGGGAAGGGTAAAACGTCAAAAATAGATCTAAAAATAATGGCCCGTGTGGATGATTTGGAGGCCTTTAACAACATTGCTTGGGGGTCTGTGTTATGCCCACATTTTAAGAAAGTGTTAAAGAGGTTGGAGGAAAAACCAGATGGCAGTGGGTATTCCTTAACTGGATTCTTTGATGTCCTCTCTATATATGCAATGAAGGTAATCCCGACTCTTTCACTAGTTGGAGTTAAGAAGATAGCTTCTTCGTTCCCTCGGATGAATAACTGGAGCTTTAACAAGAAGCATGCATTTGCTAAGATACGAATTATGTTGGAGGGTCAGGTAAACACAACGCTTCTACATTTTGTTTCTCTTAAGTTTTAATATATTTGATATCAATACATATTAGTCCATATAAATTATTTATATTAATTTCAAATATCAATGCATAGGAATTGTATGTTGTACCTATGAAGATAACTACTTTCGAATCTGCACAATCTGTTATGCTAGGATTCAAAGATGAAGATGAACACAATGAAGAAAAGGGCATTCCTAGGCATAAGGAGAAGATGAATACTAGAAAAACTGGAACAACTTCAAACTTAGAAGCACCTTGATCTAAGCAAAACTGCTCTGAGCCCCAAGGTAGTCCTTGAAATATTTATAATGAAGCAGGTGGTACTGTCATATTTTTGAAATACATTTATATTTTATTAATATTTAATCGTATAGGATTCAAAAAGTACAAAATTAGATGCATTTGAACAACGATGCATATATTTGGAGAAAAAGTGCAAGGATCTGGAAGAAGAAAACAAAGTAAACGCAAGTGCGATCAAAGATATGAAGGCTACTATAGGATTACTGAGCGACAGAATTGTAGCCTTTGAGCAAGAAGGTAGAAAAAAGAAGGAAGATGACAGTCCAGACACTCCTATTTTCACACCTTACACTCCGTATGTTATGTTAATTACATTATAATTATTTGTATTAATTCAACATTGTGATATTGCATTTATAATATATAAGCAGCAGCCTGAATAATGAACATTTTTTCAGCAAAGATAATTTTAAGGACAAAGAAGATGAAGAAGTTGCACTGGCCAACCAATCGATAGTGGAGATTTCGCACACAGCATTTGAGATGGAGAAAAAGAAAAGGGTTCTTGTTCCTAAGAAAAGGTTGCCTATTCGAAATTAAAAATACCTTGGAGATGAATGGACACCTGAGGGCAGAGGAGAACAAAGGGACAATGTAAAACGTTTACAAGTAGAATGTTGAAAGATGGCAGATGAAAGGACTTATGCTCCTGTACTTCCACTGGACTCTTTATCTTCTCCATCTCCACAACAATCTTCAAGTTTTGCCAATTGGTAGAAATTACATTTTAATAAATATAAATTATAAGTCCCTCAGACTTATAGTTCATTATTCAATATAATTGAATTTCACAGTCGTTTACAATTTTGAATTTTTAATTATAACAATGAGCATAACAAATACGAAGAATTACCATCGGGCGAAATGTATGACTTCACTGTTCAAAAAACAAACTATAAATCATTTTGGTATCTCCTGAGGGTGAAGGATGCATGGATTTCAAATGATGTAAGATTTGTTCAATTTGGTTAAGTCATATTTGCTAATGATGTATATATATATATATCATATTAAATACATTGGTCTATGACTTGCAGGAGATTGACATCATCTTTTACTATGTGCTTTAAAAGCAGAGGTATTGTGATGAATACTTCAACCAGCGTGTGAATCATGCAACATAAATGCAATATATTTTCTACGGGTATAAAAGATTTCAGGAGTAGAAGTGGGAGCCTTCATAAACTCTTCTCAAATTTATACAAGGTAAGAGCTAGTATGAAAAATATTTTAAGGACGTTGACCTGGTATATCTTACAGTGAATCATGAATGCTAATATTGGTTCCTTATCGAGATTAATCTTCCCGAATGGATAATTATGGTATATGATACACTATACAGTCATTCCCATACCGAAGAGCGAATTAATGATGTTATGCCGATAGCTGCAGTGTTGTCCTCTGTGCAGAAAAAAGTTAGCTTTTTTATTCAAAGACCAGAATTAATGAAATATAAGGAGTGCAAATTAAAAATCAGATATGAGAAAAATGCTTGTCCGCAAATAGAGGGGTAATATATTGTATTTTGATGCCTTATTTACCAATTTAATTTACTTGTATGTTTTATTTTTTTAAAACTTGTATGATATTACAGAACTGATTGTGGGATGTTTATTGTGAAGTTCATAAAGCATTTTATGATGATAGGCTTAGATTTTTAGTACTGCACACAACAACTTATGGACACATTTAGATACAATACAATAATTCACCTATGGGTGCATGCATCTAACAAGAGAAAGGGCACTTATTAAAGTGAAGGCGAAAAGGATAACGATCTCGAGTATTTTTTATAAGCCAACAAGAATGTTATAATTGGATATTGTGAATATAAACATTTGTTGATTTAGATGTAAATATAAACATTTGTTAATTTCAATGTTGATATAGTTGTTATATGTGTTTTCAATTTTTTAGGTTATAACATTTTAAAATGTCGAGTTATTATTTATCTTACAAGCTGAGATGGATGTGTTACAGGTAGTTGTGAATATGTTATTATTGAGCATTATGTGAAGATATGATGTTTAGGATTCCTCAAGGATATCAGTTCTGTGATTGATGTTATGGATTGATAAGTTGAGCTTTATAATGGATATTGATAATGGAAATGGGATGGATGTCTTATAGGTTAATATTAACAGGTTCAATTGATATGTGATTGAGAAGCATTATGTGATGATATGTAAATGAGATTTCTCAAGGTTGTTGATCTGTTACTGATAATATGGACTGATATATTGAGCTGTGATGATGGATATTGATAATGGAAATGGAATGCATGTCTTACAATTTGAGATTAGCAGGTTGTGCTTTATATGTGATTGTTGAGCATTATGTGATGTTATGAAATTCATATTTCTAAAGGTTGTTGTTCTGTTATTGATGATATAGATTGATATATTGAGCTGTGATGATGGATGTTGATAATGGAAATAGAAGAATGTCTTACAAGTTGAGATTAACAGGTTGAACATTATATGAGATTATTGGGCATTATGTGATGAAATATCATCACATATCATTACATAAAAATCCATATATAAGCTCATATCAATCCATATCAATCCATATCAACACATATCATCACATATCATAACATAAAAATTAATATACAAGCTCATATCAATCCATATCAACATATATCATCACATATCATCACATAAAAATCTATATAAAATCTCATATTAATCAATATCAGGACATATCAATCTATATCAACACATATCATCACATATCAACAAATAAAAACCCATATACATGCTTATAAAAATCCATATCAAGACATATCAATCCATATCAACTGATATAATTAAATAAAAATCCATATAAAGTCCCATATCAATCCATTTCAAGATATATCAATCCATATCAAAATATATCTTCACATAGCAACACATAAAAACCCATATACAAGCCAATATCAATCCATATCAGGACATATCAATCCGTATCAACACATATCTTCACATATCTTCAAATAAAATCCATATAAAATTCCGTATCAATCTATTTCAAGACATAGCAATCCATATCAACACAGATCATCTCATTTCAACACTTTTTTATCCATATAATATCCCATATCAATCCAAATAAAGACATATCAATCCATATCGACACATATCATCACATATCAACACTTAAAAACCTATATACAAGCCCATATCAATCCATATCAAGACAAAAAAGCTCATATCAACACATATCAACACATAAAAACCCATATACAAGCCCATATCAAGACATATCAATCCATATCAACACTTATCATCACATATCATCAAATAAAAATTCATATAAAATCCCATATCAATCCATTTTAAGACATATCAATCCATATCAACACATGTCAATCTATTTCAAGATATATCAATCCATATGGACACATATCAATCCATAACAATCCATAACAATATTCAATAATCAGTCATACAATTAATTTTAACGAAAATCCAGCCGAATACAATAAATGATACAACACAATATTTTATTTTTTAATACTTGATCCTGACATGGTTAGCAAAAAGATGGGATTTTGACAAGTATACCTATTATGGCCATACTCACGGCAACGACTGCACTTTGGTTGAGATTTTTTCTTACCTAAAGAAGGAATCCTGCGTTTTTTCTATTGATCAGTTGATGTGCGCACATCTGGTGGTTGAAGAGTAACATTGTGAATGTGCTCCGGAATAGACCAATCAGTAATATAAGTGTAATACCCCGATTTTAGTGTACATTGAAATAGTAGTTGTGAGAAGATATGTTGGTAAAATATGTAAAGAAAATATTATAAAAGATAGATGTATATAAATGATGATATGTATATATAGTATTTGAAAAATATGGGAAATATAAATACAATATATAAGAGATATACATATAGCAACATATACATCACATATACATGATGTATATATTGGTGTAGGAAAAGTAAGTTGTAGTAATAATAATAATAATAATAATAATAATAATAATAACAAGAGAAAAAGAAGAAAAGGAAGTCAAAGGGAATGACAAGTGTTTGGTGGAGAATTTTTAAGGGATTTAATTATATTAATATATATATAAGATAAGAGTGAAAAAGGAAGAAAAGATCTTCTTTCTTTCTTTCTTCTTTTTCTTCTTCTTCTTGAACGAGAGAGAGAGAGAGAGAGAGAGAGAGAGAGAGAGAGAGAGAGAGAGAGATGTGATTTTGTTGGCATACACATCAAATTCTTAAGGGCTTTAAGAGAATTGAAGGTGAATATTGAAGATTTGGCAAAGAATTCAAGTAAGTGTTTATTTCTTTGTGTTGATTTCTATTGATTGAGTTTATATTTGATATGGTTAGTGTGTCAAGATGATGATAATGAAAGATTGAAGTATATATATATATGTTGAATTGGTATTTAGATGATGATAATATGGTTATTTGTGAGGATGATGATGGATTGTTGAAATTATTTAGTAAGGGTTTAATATAAATGAGATGGGGAATTGAATAATTGATATATGGATGATGTATATAATGATTATTATTATGATATGTTGAAGTTATATAAGTGTTAAATTAATAGGTGATTTATGTGTATATAAACCAAGATGTTGATTAAGGGTGTTGTAGTATGAATTTTGGAGTGATTGTGTTTTCATGGATGAGAGTTCGGAATGTATAATTCTTGCCTGACACGGCCATGTCGTTGGGCATGTCAACGGTACTGAGTTTAACGTTTGTGACACGACCATTAATACGGCCATGTTACTGAGCGTGTCATAGCTACTGTGAGATAAAGTAATTGACACGGCCATGAACATGCTCGTGTTGTTGGGCGTGTCAATGTTTCTGTGAGGCAGAATGAGTGACACGTCCAAGGACACGCCCTTGTTACTGAGCGTGTCAAAGTTTCTGTATTGTTAGTTTAGGGCACAATCAGGGACACGCCCGTGTTGGTGAGCGTGCCATGTGTAGAGTTTTTCCTAGTTAGTTATTATTCTTATTTTCTTATGTGTATTACTAAGTGAGTGTGTATAATCACCTTTGGATTAGGTTTTGAAGATTTGAGTTGCCCTAATTCAAGTGTTGAAGGATTCATGGAAGAGGAATTTGGAATTGGTGTGAGTTGCTCTTAGAGGTAAGTACAAATCCTATATGATATATATATATTTGCATGACTATGGAACTTAACACATTTGATTGAAAAATGTGTTAAGTTATCTATTATATTGTTCATGTGTGAGAAATGTGCTATGAATTATGTGTACTATGTAGAATGTATGTTGAAGATTCTAAAAATATGAATAATGTAATTTGCTATGTATATCTCAATGATAAAATATGAAACTAATGTTAATGGATATAAAGGTGAAATATGAAATATGAAAGACATAATAAGCATACAAAATGTATGTACAATGCAAAAGGTTATGTATACCCTAATGATGAGATGTGAATGAGATGTGAAGCCATTGTTGTTGGCTATAATGATGCAAATGAAATAATTGGGCATGGTTGCCTAATTTGATTATGAGAAATGAAATGAGAAATGAGTTGTGAAAAAGATTGATAATGAGATAAATGAATTAATTGTGTGCCTAGTATGTTATTCAATTTTCAGAGTTCTGGGTTTGGCGGCATGCCTATGAATCACTGGGCAGGAGAAAAGACCGGGTCGTAAGCCGAGCCCAGCTGAAAAATGTGAAATATGATGTATTTGAGGTGAAAAGACTGGGTCGTAAGCCTCAAAAACTGTAATAGTCTAGCCGGGTTGAGGACCAAGAGACTGGGGCTCAAGGGTCTAGCCGAGTTGAGATCCAAGAGACTGGGTCTATTACACTATCTATGGATAGATATATATAGCCTACGGGCTTGATGAATTTGATTATGGACTAAAGCAGTGACTCTGAACTTTGAATAGCATATTAGATTCTTTTTGGGCCCATGCATGTCTTTGCTTTAATGTGATGATTACAATACATAAGCAATTTACTGAAAATGAATGTGGCTTGATAAACTGCTGAATAATGAGATTATGAAAGTACAATATGATGTGTAATATGTATAAGGATATAGAAATTGTGAGTATTATTTCATGAATATTTTGATAAGTCATTGTATTGTGGGTTGTTGTAATGATATATGTGTTTATGTATATAAATTATGAGATTAGTAGAAAAATGTAAAGAATGCTTTGAAAAGGGGAAAACATGATAAGAAAATTATTATACATGATGTTAATGTATGAAGTATGATTTTTCTGTAATGAATGTTATATTATTTATTTGTACCACTAAGCTTTCGAGCTTAGCGCGGTTGTGTAAATCGCGCAGGTGAGTAGGTGGTTGATCTGAAAGTCAAATCGTTATGCCACGAGAAGGGTGAGAGTATTTCGAGACCAACTAGAAGGTGGTGCATACATGTACAATTTAATTATGTTGTATTTTGAATAAAATGTATTATTGTTTGGAACTAAAGTAAATGTTTTTAATCTGAAATGAAAAGTGATATTCTTATACTTTATATACGTACTGCATGTATACAATGTATATTTATAGTACTTATATAGAGTATGGGGATGTTACAATTATCGCCTTTTTAACTGTAACGACCCCACTAGCACAGTCTTACGATAACTGGTCTCTTGGGCCTTTTCTCTCGTCCATAAGTGGACCGTAGTCCCAGCCCTCAACCCAGCAGGCCGCCACAGTACCCGTTCACCTCACGACTCCTGAGCAGAAATTTATTTATTTGGCCTCAAATGAGGCCGCTTCCCTCATTCGAACCCATGACCTCCTCCCTTAAGAGGAAACCATGAGATGAACGAGTACCATTTCTACCAATGGTACTCGTTCATCTCATGGTTTCCTCTTAAGGGAGGAGGCCATGGGTTCAAATGAGGGAGGCGACCTCATTTGAGGCCAAATAAATAAATTTCTGCTCGGGAGCCGTGAGGTGAACGGGTACTGTGGCGGCCTTCTGAGTTGAGGGCTGGGACTACGGTCCACCTACGGGAGAAAAGGCCCAAGAGACCAGCTGTTGTAAGACTGTGCTAGTGGGGTCATTACAATAAGGAATTAGATTTATGACTTCTTTGTATTTCTCATACCAAGACTCACACGAGTAATATGGAGAACATAACTAGTAGGCATCATATGTATTGTTTCTAACAACCATAAGCGTATGCATACATGAGAGTTGATTTAATTGAAATTTTATGCAACAACAAGTACTTTGAGACATATCAACGATATAATTTTTATCTACATCCTTAACATAGTACTTTCCTCTGCTAAACGGTTCTACCTGCAAAGAAGCATTTACAAGACTTTATGATAATATCATAATTAATGGCGAATAAGGAAGAATAAAATAAAGAACTTACATTCATTTTTTGTGCTATCATCATTCTCTTTCTAAATTTTTTATCAAAATTTGTTGCCATTTTATCCGCGGACTCTTATGCTTTGCTTTGACGTTCATAAAACTATTTTTGACACATCTTTCTAACTTCATCCACAAATGCAGTAATTGGAAGCTCTCGAGCCTTTACAAGTGCATCATTGAGTGATTCAGAAATGTTAGTTGTCATGACGTTATACCTCTTTCTATGTATGTGAGACTCCGTCCACCTATCAAGCCCAACACCTTTCAAATATTCTTTGGCACCGGAAACAGAAATGCAAAAACTACCAAAAAGTGTGGTGAAATTACTTATTTTATAGGCTTTAGCTGTTTTGTAGTAGTGCTTCTCACGGTCCTTGGTTATATATTTAAATTTGCACTTTAAGTTGTTTAATAAGTGATACATGCAAATCTCATGGAAAGCATTAGGGAAACCATCTGCTAAGGCCTTCTGAATGCTTAAGTATCTATCAGAAATAAATATATAATATGATCTTTCACCAAAAGCTTCCTTCAACCTCATAGGAAACCATGTCCATAATATGTAATTTTCTAAATCACCAATTTCGAAAGCCAAAGGAAATATCTGTTGGTTTGCATCATGGCAAACAGTAATAAAAAGCACACCTCGATATTTTCCTTTCAAAGGAGTTTTTTTAGTTACTTTTTAGAGGGAACATGCTAATTAGGTGTGTCTTGTTAATTACTTTTTCTGTCCTAAAATGATAAGGACACTTCTCATCTCACACATATTAAAAAAATTAGATTATTTAATTAAAGAATAAAATTTTTCCTATCACCTACCCATTTTACCCTCCATTTATATTAAATAGTTATTGATTGTTGAAAATTAAATTAAAAATCAAAATAGTTATTGATCATATCAAAGTAATTATAATTTAGAAAATATAAATAATTAAATATAATATTATTGATTATAAAATATTTAAATAAAGGTATAATGGTTATTTTACAGTGTAATTATAATCTAAATAAAATAATAAAACTATATTTTAAGATAGACAAAAAAGAAAAATATCTTTATTATTTTAGAACGAAAATAGTAATTGATATCACTTAAAAAAATACTCCCTCCATCTCAAAAAAAATAGATTTACTTTTCTTTTTTGATTGTCTCAAATTTTAAATCACTTACCATTTTAATAAATTAATTATCATATAAATTATCTATAATATTCTTATTTAATATTACTTATTAAATTTATCCCATATTAAAGCAAGGATATAATAGAGAAAAATATAGAAATTTATATTTTTAAAAAAACTAATTAACATTTTTTAATTCTTGTTAAATGAGAATAAATTTATGAGTATTAATTAAATATTAAAAATTTAATGCTATCCTTTAGTATAATTTGTTGAATCTCATGTACTATTAAATAAATAATGATACTTACAGCCATGCACATCCCTAAAGGTGAGGCAGCCATCACACTTACTTTTTTTTAGAACCCTACTAAAATTTTTTTTGTTTCACTAAAATCACTGTTTCAGCTCATACACAAATTCTTTAAATATTATATAAAATTATTTTCAATAGATTAAAATATCTTCTATTAATTTTTTATTACTATATTTTTACTTTATTAATTAAGTTATTAATAATAAGGATATAGTTGAAAAATAAATAATTAATTTTTTTAATTATATAAAGTGATAATTTGAGAGTGATAATTTTTTTTTATAAAAGTGATAATTTTAGTTGGACAGAGAGAATAATATATATTATAAAAAATGTACTAATATTTATTATTATTTAACTTCAAATTTTTTTAAATTGTTTTACAATGCCCCATATAAATAAAAAATCTTTCAACTAAAAATTAAAATTTTTTATTATATTCGTGGATTCTAATTAAATAAGTTAATTTACAGGCTCAAATAATTAGTTAACTCATTTATTGATACTTTCAAAAAAATCTAAGTATTATTTAGAAAGAAAGACTTATATATATCGTTAATAAACAATGAATTAGAAACGAAGTGGATAGAATTTAAGAATTGGATTGATCACGATGTTATTAGAGTTTAAAACCATTATATAATGACTAAAAGATTTTGAGACTAGTGTCTGCCTCATTAAAGAAAAAGATAATAAAGAAAAAATTCAATTAAGAATTGAATTTGCATCTGCCTCATTAATTGTGTTTGTTGATAATGATTTTCGTTATATCTGCTGCAACCTTCAATTTGAAATAGAGTGTTGATGTATTAGGATTGTAGATCTCACTTACTTGTTTTTGTTTTGTTGACTGTGAGTTCCAAAATTATTTCGATATTTTAGATTTTTTTTACATATTTGTTGGATGATCTAGATCAAGAATGTATTCAGTTGAATTTTTTTTTTGGTAGTTTATGTCCAATAAATATATATTTTTTCATATTTATAATAATAAAATAACTAATTTTATCAAAAAATAAATGATTTGAATTTGTAGCGGATTAAGATTTTAAAGTGACTTAAAAGAAAATAAAATAAAATGTCAATAAATAAGATGTAAATTTTAAGAGAGAGAAAAAATTATCCAACAATCGTTTATAATTATATATATTACAATAATTGTATATATATTTTTTAAGCTATATAACACATCTTCTATTTTTTTTTTTGTTATGAATATCATCAAATAAAAATCATATAATAAATCAAAAGATTGATTTTCTTTTCAACTTATTGATGAATTTATAGCCATTAATTCTATTTCCTTTGGAATTACACATGTATATATTGTTATACGCTGGCTATTTTACCATGCATGTTCTCTTGTGCTTCTAAAAACAACTATATAGAATTTAATAATATTGTTATCAATTAAATGTTATTATATAACAGAAGAAATTAAGAATTCAATTTTTTTTATCCTAATTATGCTAATTGTTTTTGATGCATCACAAAGAAAATATGAAAGTTGACATTGCGCCTTACTAGTGGTGTTAGGTTTAAGATAGATTTTGAATTTGACTTAATACCACAAAATAAAACCTTATTTTGTGCATGTCATCCTCAAAAACGAGAACAAGATTTAGGGGTCAACTGCCTGCAAGTTTCCATATGCTCTATTTTTATTTATTTATTTGTTTTTGTTTTTGTTTTTAAAAAAAATTCAATGACTTGAGGGAATGAATATTGAATCATTGTTGTGGATAGGTTGATCTAATCTAAGAAAAAAAAAAAGTTAACTGAAAAGTAAATAATTGTAATGAAGACCATATTGTAAATTCTTAGACAAGAAAGAGACCAATTAAAACGCCATAATTTCCCAAGTGAGTAGTTGGACTATAGTACTTAATGTTACTTTTCTAACAAGGGATTGACTATATATATTAAACATATTTCCAGTTAATTAACAGACGAATTAATTACCTTACTAATTAATCAAAACCCTTTTCTTTGAAAATCGAAAGATTTTCTCTATGTATATATTAATACCGTGTTATTGTAATCAAAATCTAATGACGCAGTTGAGTAAACTAATTAATTAATTAAGTCCTCTTTGAGTAAACTAGATTGTGAGCTGGTGTAGAAAACGATGGAAATTCATTAAAAGTCAATTTAATCATGCTTGTCAAAAAACAAAAAGTCCTTTATTTATAAAGTCATAATAAAAGAAAATAAACCATTACCTAATCCTACTCTTCAATTATTTTTAATATACGTTGTCCCTGCCCAAATTGATAAATATAATTTTTATGTCATAAAAATTTAAAAAAATAGTTAAGTTATTTTTTTTAAAATAAATATATTTATATTTATTATATTTTTATTTAAGAGTGTCAAAATAGATTCTGACATGTAAATATTATACACAAAACACATAAAATTAACGGATTAATTTTAACCTTAAACGAGTTAGTGTTATAAACGGGTCAATCCGTTTATGATACAACTATAATGGATCGTATAACGGATTAACACATGAACCCATTACGATTCATTTAACTAAAATAATATAATTTTTATATAATTTAAAATTATATTATTTTATTATTATTTACTCTAAAAATGAAAATAAATATTATATATTTATTATATTATTATCATTTAATTATATGATGTATTATTATTTATTTAGAAATAGTTTATTTAATTTTTAATTATTTTTATTAAAAAATTATTAATTTTATCTAATTAGTAAATTCTTTTTAATTCTTTTATTAATTTAATTATCAATTAATTTAAATTTAATTCTTTATAAATTTTAGAAATTTTTTTTCTAAATCAAATGTTAAAAGTTAAACTATTTTTATGATTTAAATAATCTAATATTATACATTTTATATCAAATATAATACACATTCATCATTTATTTCATATTAATTGTATTATATATATTTTATTTTTGTGTATTTTTAAGAAAATTTTGATACATTTATATTTCAAAATTATTTAAATCATAATTTTATTATATAAATAATTTTTAATTAATTATTTAAGAATATAAAATTATTTTAAATCAAAAATATTATATGGATTAACATGTCATGTCGGTTTATGCGATCAACATATAATCCATTTAAATAAACGTGTTATACGTGTCGTATTTGTATAACTCATTTAATTTTCGTATCGTGTTCATGTCGACATGATTAATATATGAGTCATATTCGTATTAACCTTAATCGTGTTATCAGAATGAGCCAATCTGATATGAATATGACTCGGCAAACTATTTTGATACCTCTACTCTTGCTTTTAATATGAGATATTTTTAATAAGTAATATTAAATATGGATATAATAAAAATTTAACACATTAATAACTTGTTAAAATAATAGTATAATATGGAACAAATAAAAAAGAAAAATGTATCTATTATTTTAGAATTTAGCTCATATACAACTATTAAAATAATTATTCTATGCTTTAATTTTATAAAAAAATTTCTAAATGGATTAAAATACTCTTTATTAATTTATTAATTAGTAGTATTAAGATTATTATATATTAATTAGTAGTATTAAGATTATTATATTCTTACTTCATTAATTAACTCATTAATAATTAGAATATAATTGAAAAAACAATTAATTTTTTAAAATTTTATAAAATGATAATTTCAGTGAAATAATTTTTTCAAAAGTAATAATTTTAGTGGAACGGTTGTGATGAAGATAGTAACAAAAAAATTACCAAAAAAAAATAGAATACTTAATATATATTTTTTTTGAAATGAATACTTAATATTTGAATTAAGTAAAATGAGCACTTTTTATTCTATAAATTTAAATAGGATTTGAGACTCGAATTTTAAATTAAATTTATCTGTAATTTTTTTTTGGTACATTAAAATTTTAATAAATAGAATCAGACTGGTCAGGAATTTAAATCTCTAATTTCCTATATTATAATGCAAGCATTCCATCACTAAACTATTGACTTAAACTATTAAGCTCTATATATAACTATAATATCATTAGATTAAAAAAAAACAACAAAAATAACAACTTACTAAAATCTAGTATGATTTTTTTTTCTTAAATATGGTTGCATATAATAAATGAGGATCTCGTAAAATTTGGTTCAATATAATATCAGGAACTTCCTTTATTCTTTATTTTGTTTTCTTTTCTAGCTGAAGAAAATGTTTTGAGATTCAAATAAACAACAATGAGTTATTTTACAAAGAACAAATTATTATATAATTCTATTGCTCAAAAAATTATTATATTATTCTTGACTTTCTTTTTTTTTAATGGATTCTTGATTTCTTTTAATACTTGAATACTTTAATCCTTATTTTATAAAAAAAGCGAAAATTTTTACCATACCTTATCAAACATTAATAGTTTACTTTATACACTATTTTCATTTTTAAACTTTTAAAGTATAATATATTTTAATAATAAAATTATTATATTATATATAAGCTTAATTTCATAAAAAAAGGGGTTTGATATTTTAAATTAATTTAGTTACTAAAATATATATTAATTGTGAAAGAAGTTAATTTTAAGGGTGTCATATAGTAAGTTACTCCTTTTACGAAGTAAGTTTTGAGAAACATAATTGCATTTGTGATTTTATTATTTTGGGCCAAATTGGGTGCCGTATGGAACTTTTAAACATAGAACTACGATATAAGTATTTACACTCGGCTTTAGACTCTCTTTTTGAATAACAAAACTTAACATTTTTATGATGCTCAATTTAAAATAATAAAAAAATAATATTAAAAATGTTAATATATTATTGACTCTACCAACTAAGTCAAGTTGGACCTTTATTTTTTTTTAATTTTTTTTTATAGTAATATGAATTTATTAAAGAGAAAATAGAGAAAGAAATCAAGCTAAAGATCACAAAATATCTATGATTTTTGAGCTATGGATTCTTGATACAAAAGAGGAAGAATAAATGTAGGAGTATCTCTCCAAAGAAAGACTATCATAATAACAAGCTACCCCAGCAATGGAGTGAGCAACTTTGTTAAATTGTTTTTCAACCTAATGACAAGAGATACCTTATAACTAACTTAAAATAAATAGGCAATTTTGGATAATAAAATTGAACTTTGAATAACCAATAATAGTGCTTGAAAAAAGAGCATAAACAACTTTAACTATCAAGTTCAACATCAATACTATGCCAAGATTCTGCTAAGTATCTCTTGAAGTCCCAATGCCTTAGCTATATCTGCAGAAAGAACACCGCTAAAAGCATGAGAGCATGCAGATACAGTTAGATCTGTAAAAAAAACACCATTGAAAAGCACGATAGCATGTAGATACAAACTGCCCATAGTGATTACAAACCAATGCTCCAACACTAGATCATTGCTCCACTACAATGCATCAACATTACACTTCTGACTTCCCTCTAGACGTGATTATTATTATTTGACTGAACAATAGGAACTAAAGGTGCAACTCTGGAATTTATCCAGTCATGACAAATTGAACGTGCATGACCTACAATAGGATTGTACATGGGTAGGGCTAGATCAAGTTTAGCCCTAGCTCCAGGCCTAGCCCAAACTTTAATTGGGCCATAAAATAGAGCCTAAGCTAGACCTATGGACCTAGTAGCTCGACCCACTCAAGCCACTTGAGTCAGTGGTTGGGCCAGGCCCAACTTTTTTTTAACTTTTAATTTTTTAAATTCTTTTGCTTTTTATTTTTTTAATTTATTTTTTAAAATTCTTTTAAATATTAATATTGTCTTTACTTCAGATTTTTTTTTAAATTTTAAATTTGTTTATGAGCCATAAAGTAAAATATATTAATATTAAATGAAGAGGAGCAATATGCAAAAGGTTTAACTTCAAGTAATTAAATAAAACCAATAACATCCAAATAAGAACTTGCTTCTTCAAAATCTATGCATGCAGCCACCCACAGAAACCAACATATAGAAAGGTCTAGCAGAGATATTATAGTTATAACTTATAAAAACAAGAGCAGTATGTTAACAAACTAATAACTTAAAACTCAAAAAATTCATCAAAAGCAAACTGAAAGGACCAGAGAGATATTTATAGAACTCATGATGGGTATTAATTTGCTAGCAAACTGTACCATGTACTTACTATTAGTTTTTTAGTAGAAGCCGCTAAAATAATAATAATAATAATAACTAGAACAAAAAAAAATTCTCCATCAAAGATATTTTTTAAAAAAATTAAATTTTTAAGTAACCTTGGGTTGGGCCAAGCTAATATGACCTCAGGCATGAGGCCTGACCCAAATCACTTAATTCATTAAGGAGAACCTGAAGCTTGGCCCAGGCTCTTAAAACCTGTCCCAGGTTCTTAAAACGCAGTCTAACCTGATTGGGCCAGGTCAGGTTACTTGGGTTAGTGGGCTTGATGACAAGCCCAGCCGACAATTTGAAGAGGAATTACATCTTTGTGGTTCCAAATCAACTGGCATGATACCAAATACACCAAGTTAGAGGGCAGTACTTTAAGATAACCTGCTTATCAACAGAGTTGAAACAACTAGAGAAAAATTGGCCAACATTAAGCTCCTACACATTAATATTAAAAAAAACTCCAATAATCTATTGCTCGACAACAATGAAGGATGGCATGATCAACTATTTCAATTCAACCACAAACATAACAATGATGGTCTAAATTAACTCCTTTACTAGTCAATCTTTCCTTTGTACGTATCATATTCCTAAGAACTCCAAATAAAAGACTTTATTTTCAAAGGAATATCAGCTTGCCATACTTTATTCCAATTACCAAGGACAGTATATTCGCCAATATTAGAGAGAAGTTGTGGCTATATAATAATCAGACTTGATATTTTGGGAACATGCCTTGAGAGAGCCATTGCTGACAATTTGATACAATATTCTAGAATTTCTAATAATGTTCTAGAATTTTTAAATTAAGTTAGATTTTTTTCGTGGGCTTTGTCTGAATGCATCTAGACGATAGCACTTTTGAACTCCAAGGAATGAGAAGGGGCCATCAATTTCATTATTAGCCACACCAACTTTAGGGTGTATACAGGACAAAACCTCCTCATAGTCTCCACTGCACTCATCAAATAGGGCACTAAAATAATTTTTAATAAGAGAGCCCATGCCCACTATATCATTCACCCAAAACCCATTATCATCCCTGAGAGCCTTGATCGTATTCCTCCTAAGCTTGCTTATAAAAATAAGAGGTATTAGCATCACCATTTAATTTGAAGCCAAAATAATGTAGCCTGTTGTTTCCAAAACATATCTTCTTGCAAGAGAAGAGAATTCAACTCATGTTTGAGGCTATTAACCAAATTGTATTGTTTCATCATATGAGCTTTGATCAAACAGCTTTTGATCTCATTTTTCTTATCCTTACAATTCCCATATAATTTTCAACTTGAATTAGAGGGAGCAATACCACACCGCAAAATTTTTGCAAGGACAGAATCAGTTGAAGATCACTAAGAATTCTTTAATATTTCTCTAATATTATGTTCAATAAGTTAGTAATTCTTAAACTTAATTTTTTTTTTAATTTGGCAACCATGGCATCTCCTTGAACAATAAGTTTGAACGGGCTATGATCAGAGGTGGCAGCAACCAGATTATAGAGAGAGTGATTTGGGAACAAATTTAGCCAATTCTGTTAAAATAAGAATTATAGAATTTTTCTCTCTATTATTCAATTGCTTTGTGTTACAGATTTATATACATGAGTATTCCTAAATTGGAGATCATAATAACTGTGATTGCTTGATCAAAGGGATTATAGACGATATTTTCCTTTTTTGGTTTGTTCCTATTTCTATTATTCTAACACTCCCCCTCAAGTTGATACATCGGATCACAGATGTTCAACTTGGACAATGTTTCATTAAATACTTGAACTGGAACTGCTTTGGTCAAAATATCTGCAAGCTGTTCTTCTGATCTTACGAACGGAAGACTTATGATCCCACTTTCTAGTTTTTCCTTGATGAAGAGTCTATCTATTTCCACATGTTTGGTGCGATCATGTTGTACCAGATTTTCGGAGATACTAATCGCAGCCTTGTTATCACACTTTAATTGACATGCACCTTCAACAGGAAATCCAATCTCTGCCAACAACTTTCGTAGCCAAAGTATCTCAGTCAATCCTCTTGCAACTCCTCTAAACTCAGCTTCTGCGCTTGAGAGTGCTACTACCTTCTGTTTCTTGCTTTTCCAAGTTATTAGATTCCCTCAAACCAGAGTAAAATATCCGGATGTTAATCTTCGATCTATAGGACTTCCAGCCCAATCAGCGTCTGTATAACCTTGAATTTCAAGATGCCCATGTTTTTGGAATAACACTCCTTTTCCTGGTGTACCCTTTAGATAACGAACAATTCTTAAGGCAACATTCATATGTTCCACTTGTGGTTTGTGCATGAATTGGCTAATGACTCCTACTGCATATGCTATATCTGGCTTGGTATGAGATAGGTAGATGAGTTTGCCGACCAACCTTTGATATTGCTCTTGATCTCTCTGCCTAGCATTCTCAACTATTTTCAAACCATGGTTGACTTCAAGGGGAGTTTCTGCTGGTTTACAGTCTACCAAGCCTGTTTCAGCTAGTAGATCCAGAATATATTTTTTTTGTGAGATAAAGATTCCTTGCTTAGACCTTAAAACCTCTATCCCAAGAAAGTACTTCAATCTCCCCAAGTCTTTCATTTCAAATTCTCTGAACAGTTGCTTCTTAAGATTCATTATTTCTTCTTAATCGTTTCCAGTAATGATCATGTCGTCCACATAAATTATCAAGCATGTGACAAGATCATTTCTCCTGTTTAGAAATAGGGTATGATCAGAGTTACTTTGCTTGTACCCATATTTTTTCATGACTGCTGTGAATCGACCAAACCATACTCTTGGGGACTGTTTTAGTCCATAAAGAGCCTTTCTTAATTGACATCCTTCTCTAGGTTTAAAGTCTTCTGAGAAACCAGGAGGAGCTTCCATATAGACTTCTTCTTTAAGATCGCCATGCAAGAAGGCATTTTTCACATCTAATTGATGTAGTGGCCAGTCATGATTAGTAGCAATTGAGAAAAGTAACCTGATTGTATCTATTTTGGCAACTGGAGAGAACGTTTTTGAGTAATCAATTCCATAGGTCTGAGTGTAACCCTTTGCTTCTAGCCTTGCTTTATAACGATCAATAGAACCATCAGTTTTATGTTTGATGGTAAACACCCATTTGCATCCCACGGGCTTCTTATCAACTGGTAACTTGCATTTGTCCCATGTGCCACTTTTAATGAGTGCCTCCATCTCAACTTTCATTGCTTGTCGCCACTCTTTACTTTGTTAAGCTTCTTCTACCGTTCTTGGTATCTTTCCTAAATACAGAGCGGTATTGAACGCTTTTGCTTCTCCAGATAGGCTCCCCCTGGCCAGATTCACCATTGGATATCTAGAACTTCGTGGTGCATGCTCCGGCTCATATCTTTTTTGTGGTACCCCACGATTACTCCTGGGAGGTAGAATGTATCTGGTTTGAATCTCATTTCTGTCCAGCATCTCATTAATTTCAACATTAGCAGAAGCATTTGGTAAATTAAGTTCTGTACCAGAAGCACTTACCTCAGGAGTATCTGACAGAGGAGGTATGGGAGAGTTTGATTCCGGAGATAATACCTCGTGTTCAGTGATAGACTCAGTACCTGCTTGCTCTGTTTGGATCGGAATTGACAAGTTTGGACTGACAGACAATCCTGGACTGATAAGCCAATTTAGTGGGTCTTGTGTTGAAGTCTCCCCCTGACCACTGAATTGGGTGCGAAAATAATATTGTCTCCAAAAAATTACAGTCCATGGTGGTGTACATGTGTCGGTTAACAGGATCATAAAATCTGTATCCCTTTTTGTGAGCCCCATAACCCACAAACACACACCTAACCGCACATGCATCGAATTTTGTACGATTAACCCTTGGAATATGTACATAAACTGTACATCCAAATATTCGAGGGGAAAGAGTGAGGACAGAAGGAACCTGGGTAAGTTGGGCTAAGGTATCAATTGGAGTCTTGAAGTTTAGGATTTTAGTGGGTAATCGATTTATTAGGTAAGCAGCTGTAGCAATAGCTTCTGGCCATAAATTTCTCGGTACATGGGATTCCAACATTTAGGCTCGGGTCATTTCCAAAAGAATTTTGTTTTTTCTCTCAGCAATCCCATTTTGTTGTGGAGTGTAGGAATAGGTAGTTTGATGAATGAGTCCATGTTTTTTAAAAAATTCTTCCATACTATGGTTTATAAATTTTCCCCCATTATTAGAACGTAGTATCCTAATTTGTTTTTGGAACTGTGTTTGAATTAGATTATAGAAAAAAAAAATTTCAGACACTTCTGATTTATTTTTCAAAAAATAAACCCAAGTAATCCTAGTGCAATCATCAATGAAGAGAAGGAAATATAAGAAATCATTATGACTAGGTATGGGTGCAGGCCCCCAAACATCATAATGTATAAGTGCAAAAGGCATATTAGTTCTAGTATTTTTTTTGACGAAAACATTGCCTATGACTTTTAGCTAAGATACAAGTCTCACAAGTCACAGAATTATTGGTCTTAAAAAAATTAGGAAACAAAATTTTAAGGTACCCTGTAGATGGATGTCCAAGTCTTCGGTGCCATAACCAAACTTGTCGCTCCACAGTCCCGTGAGCCAGCATAGGAGTACCTTTTTTATCTACCTCATCTATGTAGTATAGGCCTCCGTACTCAGTGCCACGCCCAATGATCCTCCCTGTCCGAATATCCTGTAGGATGCAAAAAGTTGGGTGCATTAGTACAATGCAATTTAGTTCTTTAGTAACATGGCTTATGGATAAGATCTTATGGGACAAACTATGTACATTTAAACAATTAGACACTTTAAGAGTGAGTGATAGTTCTATTTCGCCTGCTCCCTTTACAGGTGAGTATCCCCCATTAGCAGTCTGAACAAAAGTTTTTTTAGGAGATATTCTGGTTTTGAAGTCTGTGGGATCATACGACATTGTATCTGTAGCTCCGCAATCAAAAACCCATTTTTTTTTTCCTTCCATGGGGTTATTTTCAGCAATATCAACAATTAAAGTCCCATTTCTGCCTTTAGTAAAATAACAAGGGACAGATTTAGAATTTTTCAGTCCAGCCTTGTGAAGTCCAGATTCTTTAGGGGCTAATTTTAAATTTTCAACAAATTTAGGCCTTATTAAACAAGAGTTAAAAGAGTGAGGGTTTGAGAGCAATTCACCCTCAAACCCTATACCTCCTTCTGTCGTTTCTCCCTTGGCAGTCCCTGTGGCGATGGCTGTTTCTCCTCCATTTTTGCTAAGTCCTTCTCCAGTGCTGGTGGAGATCCCGTTGCCCACTGTGACGGCTGCAACTCCCCCTTTGGTTCCCCTTTTCTTGCTGTCTGGCCACCAATCTGGATAGCCAATAATCTTGAAGCACCCATCTTTTGTGTTCCTTGTTCCCCCACAGTGGCTGCATCTAAGTTTCGATTTGTCTACCTCCTCTCTCAGAATGATGACCTAGCCACTGGTCTGGCACGATCTGACCAGGATTTGGCTATAAAGCCCTGTCTGATTTGAGATGCGTCTGGGTTCGACTGTTCCTCTTTCTCAGTGCCCAGGATTTCTCGTCGTGTAGCCTCTCTTCTGATTGTTGCGTATGCTCGCTCAACAGATGGGAGGGGTTCTTGTTTGAGGATATCACGTCATTCGGTTTTGAATTGTTCATGTATTCCGGCTAGAAATTGGAACAACTTTGTTTCTTGTTGGATCCGATTGAAAATATCGATGCCTTCCTGATACTTCATCGGATTGGGCATACGACGATCAATTTCTTTCCAAATGGCTTGTAAGGTCCCGAAATACTTTTCTATAGTCATCTCTCCTTGTTTCAAATTATTTGCTTTGACTGTTAAATCAAAGATTTGCAGGGAATCACTGCCAATTTGGAAGGTTGTGGCCAAGCTATCCCATAGTTCTTTTGCTGTTGAATGCTGTACATATTGTACAGCCAATTCAGCTTCAATGTTTTCTATAATCCATGAAAAAACTATTGAATCTGACTGTTTCCATTTTATGTAGGTTGTGTCGGTCGATGGTGGAGGTGGAGCTCCCAGAATATGGTTGAGTTTCCCTCTACCGCTGATTGCAATCTCCATTAATCGAGACCAGAGGATGTAGTTAAATTCATTGAGTTTGATGTAAGATTTACAACCTGATTGTTGGTTTCTGTTGAGTTTGGTTTATTGGTAAGGTTTTGGAGAATCTGCAGCAGTTGAGCGGCAGAGACATCCATGCTGGGTGTTTCAGTTGCTCCTATTGAAAATGAGCTTTCAGTTTGATCGCCCATCTTTTTTCCAGGTAAGTATTTCTTGGTAAATGATGAAGCTCAAATTAGAACACAAATCATTGTGAACAAACTTGGCTCTGATACCATGTTAAAATAAGAATTATATAATTTTTCTCTCTATTATTCAATTGCTTTGTGTTACAGATTTATATACATGAGTATTCCTAAATTGGAGATCATAATAACTGTGATTGTTTGATCAAAGGGATTATAGACGATATTTTCCTTTTTTGGTTTGTTCCTATTTATGTTATTCTAACAAATTCTCGGAAGCAAATGCCATATCTAATCTCTTATGAACCATGTGATCCGGACCTATATCCTTTGCCAAAGTAAAATCATACCCCATCATTGGAATGTTAAACAATTTGCATCTTTCGATAGTTTCATTAAAACCATGAATAAGATTAAGAGGATGCGATGCTCCACCCAATTTGTCTTCCACCGAAAGAATATCATTGAAATCTCCAATAATAACCCAAGGGAAATGAGATATCCTAGCAAGATAAGTGAGTAAATTCCATGATTCCTACCTCTGGTATCTTTCAGGAAAACCATATTAACCCGTTAGGTACCAAGGAGAAGTGGACACTTTTCCAATAAGCATTTCAATATGGTTGGAAGAGTAGCTAGTACTGGTGATGGATTGCACATCCCTCTAAAGAACGACGAGTCCCCCTAACCTTCTTATTCTGTCAACACTAAAACAACCATTAAAACCAAATTATAGTTTCAGACATTCTATACAACCACCATGAACTAAGTTTTTTTCTAAAAAAATAATATTTGACTTATTTGAAGTAATTAGCTCTTTTAAGAGCTCGATCTGCTCAGATGTTGCCAAGACTCTGGCTGTTCCAACTTAAGACAATCATGGTGATCGGCAAGCCTGAATCTCAGGTCCTGTCGCTAATGAAGATCATGAAGGAACGTCATGGAGATGAGTGGAGACAACTTCATTACGTTGTCGTTTCTTTGTTTCCTCAAGCTCCATAATGTGGTCCTCAATTTGCTAATGTGGCCCAAGATAAAATAATTTTTCGAATTTTTATAAACACGTTATTACAATGAAAAGGGAAAATTTTGTACATATATTTGAATATGTAATTATTAATCCATTTAATTAATGATGATTACCAACATCATGAACACTATAACATTATTTTTTAAGCTATGAAGACAAAACACTATATCTAACTGAATGAAGATGGTGCTAAAAAGAAAGATATGTGAAAATGATATCTTAATTAGGAGACTTAATTCAAGGTGTTTTATAATTATATAA
The DNA here is from genome assembly GCA_947685225.1 of Garcia nutans. Taxonomy (NCBI): domain Eukaryota; kingdom Viridiplantae; phylum Streptophyta; class Magnoliopsida; order Malpighiales; family Euphorbiaceae; genus Garcia; species Garcia nutans. Next base: position 46,879,043 of record CANTUV010000002.1, read on the forward strand.
ACCATTCTAATCTCCATGCCGTCTTGAATTTATAAGACTTTTGCACTGAATTTAGTCAAAAGTTAATGATAGAAAAAATTAAGTATAGAATGGCAAAAGTGATTTTGAATAATATTTACAAGAGCATTAATTAATTAAAAGTAAAGGTTTCAGGCTATATATTGATCAAAGAATTAAAAAGACTTCAACCAATATTAACTTTATTTTCATAGGTTTTGGGTACGCAAGTGAGATCATGTCTTGCATATTTTTCCTTCATATGGAATATAATATACCATTTTCATATTACTTTTGAACCTTAATATATATATATATATACATATACATATACATATACATATATATAAAGTTCCTATGGAATTGAAAATTCTTTTAGTTACTGTGAACGAGTACTCTCAAGTCTTGATTGATAAAATTATAGCAACATAACAATTTCAAAATACAAGAAAATAAAAAAAAAGTTTATAAATTTGAATTTAATAAAAGAGACTATTAATTTAAGAATCAGTTCTGTCTTTCTTATAGTTATGATTTAAGGTAAAATTAGATCTAAATTTAAAAGAAAAGTTGAATTGATATTAAAAAAAAGTATAATTATAAAAATATATAAATTTAAAAATTAAGAAAAAAATAAAAAAAAAGTCTTCGTATTGAAAATTTTCTTGGGCTAATGTATAATGATTGCAGAATGTAGAGGTTGGGGTGGTTTTAAAGAAGGTAAATGATAGAGATTTTGATGTGGAGCTTTAAGAAGATTTGAAGACTTTTTGTAATTAAGTTTTAGATTACAGTCTTCCACTTTGAAAATTGAAACCCCCAACAATTTTTAAATTTAATGGACTGAAAAAACTTCCATTTGCTATCCAAAAAGATGGATAGCTTTAGTGTCAAATTGTCAATGAATTCTTAATCCATAAAATAAATGTTTTTTTTTAAGGAAGGATTTAATGTTCTTCTGTGGTTCAACTTCATGAATATGCTTTGGAAGTCACTGCCACTATTTAGCTTATTAAATGGCGGTCGCATACAGCCAACAATCTTGACCAAAAAAAATTCAGCACACACTCAAAGTGGCAAGATTAATCATGCAATTATTTTATATCTTAACCCAACTCAATAAAATTTAATCCCAAATTAATTAAAAACGACTATATATATTTTGTTCTTTCACTTAACTTGATTTAAGGCTATATTTTCAGAGAAATATAAAATTATAAGATTATTCTGAACCATATTTTTACTAATTTAATTCAGACATATTCATATATCTTCTAACTATATTTATCATAATTTACTTAGTCTTTTTGACGAGGCATCACTAAATTTGTATTTAATATGATCAAACTATTTTAATCTATATTTTATATCTTATCCTTAATACGAGCTACCTCATATTTTTTTATAATACACTCAATGTAAATTTTATCTATTTTAGTATATCTATACTCATTTATCTTAGTATTTTTATTTCAATAATATATATCTTATTCATGTGTTATTCCTTTAATGTCCAACACCTATTATCATATATTATAACATGGCATATTGCAATACAATATAACTTTTATTTTAATTTAATGAACATATCCAGATTATATAAAGCTATTGTTGCACTCCTTAACTTAGCTTTAATCATATAGTTAATACTTAAAATAAGTATTGTGCGGCATTGTTACTCTATTCAAAATAACTTCGCCCATTCCTCCATTTATATAAAGATTAAGATTTTGGAAAATCATTATGCAAAAACTTTTGGATTCGTTAAAAAAATTCAAAAAAATTAAATATGTTTTCCTAAAACTAAAATTTAAGCATTGAATAACATATTTGATAAAAATATTTAAAATTTTCTCACTTATTATATTTAATGTAATTTTTAAAATTTAAAACTTTGACTTATTTTTTACTTGTTGTTTATTTTGAATGAAATGAATGGAATAGAACAAAAAAAAATATTTCTTGATTTTCTTTTATTTGGACAATAATTTTTAAAAAAAAAAAGTAAAAAAGAATAAAATTTTTTAATCTTTAAAATATTTCACTCCAATTTCGAGTGAAATAGAGATAATTAAAAAAAGAAAAAAAGAAAAAAAGAGAGATATATTTTTATTTTATTTTTTCTTCACTTTTTTCTCATGTTCTAATTAAGCTAATTAAACAATATAATGGAGAATAGACTTTTTTTCCCTTTTTCTTTATTTATTTTTTTTCATTTCCACAATATTATCAAGGAGCCAAAAATTAAATATTTTTATCCCTAAGACGTTACCAAATAATATAAAGTATTGAAATTTTTTATTTTTTAACACTGAGATTATTAAACACTTGATGATATAAAAATATTTCACTATTACAAAAAAAAATCTTTTTAAACGGCTCATTCATCGTGATACTAAAAGTCAAAACTTTGGTAGTAATTCTTGGATCATGTTACCATATGATTTGCAAAATCTCACAGAAAAAATTATAGCATTGTTATAAATATTTGGCAATAGTTTTGTAAATATATATTGTTAATATTTTTTGATATTTTACAACATTATCAACATTTTGTTATACACAAACAATGTCATATAAATTTATTTACGAGTCCAGTTTGAGTTTTAAAAATATTAAAAATTTCGAATAGCTGATCTATTATACTTATAATTTTTTTATAAATAAATTCGAGTTGGAAAATAGGTATAATATCACAATAATATTATTAATTTTTATATTTATTGTGTACCTTTTTTCAAAAAAAAAAATTAATATGTTAATTTTTTCATAAAAATAATGTCATATTGAAAATTGTGTTAATACTTGCCCGTGGAGATATAGCCTAACAATAAATATATATTTCTAAATAATAAATTTAGGATTAATTTCTGCATTCCCATTATAATAGTTAAAAAAAATCTTGTTAATACTTTAGCGATCCTAGCAATAGCTATTTTAGTTGTGACAATAGTTGCGTCCAAACAGTTGTGTTTGGTTGCAGTATTAGTGTTGATAACTCAAGAAAAACTAAACAATGTTGGATAAGATAAATATTTAGTCTTAATTCAATTTAATGTTTGGCATATAATATAAAATATATTTAAAAATTAAATAATAAGTTAAAATGACTATAATACCCTTTATTAATATTTAAAAAAATCTAGTTATATGTTTTAATAAAAATAATATTTAATATGCAATTTTAATTTTTTCAAAAAATATTGAGAAATATTCTTTTAATATATGCATATGTATTAATATTTTTAATAATATTTCAAGTAAAAATGATAATTAATGACATTTAGCATCTTATTTTATTAATAATATTATGGCTTAATATATCTGTAACCATATGTACTTAACACGATTGGTCAATTTATTTTCTCTATTTTCATTTTAAATATTTTGAAACTACAACATAATATATATATATATATATGACCCTTAATTTAAGAATATAATAGATAAACATGACATGTGAGATGCTTGCACTATGAGAGAATGCACTGATCAACATTATTATTGGCATGGCATATTCGCAGCATTCCATAATTGAAACGATGGGTGAATTTTTCTCTCTACTTTTACTGTAATTATTTTAACACTTTAATTTTTTTTTCTCTTGTCCCTATTTGATTCTGCAATCCACACTTGAAATCTAGCCAATACTTAATCAAGGTTGAAATTTAACAAGTTTTATTAATATATGGACAATAATATTTTTTCAAAAAATACTCAAAATAATTATCAAATAAATACATTTATAAATTATAATTCTAATATTTTATCAATATATTATTAGAGATTATTGAATAAAACTTGAGTTAATTTTTTTTATTTTAGTCAATTAATTTTTTAAATCTTTTTAGCATTGGGAAAAGGAATTGTTTTTAATTCTGATAATGTTTGATATATACATAATTTCTAAATAAAAATATTGTTTAAATATATTTTTTTAAAAATGATTTACTAATAATTATTAAAATATAAATAAATATCTTGTCTAAAAAAGTTAAAATTCTAAAATCATAAAAAGCTTATTATTAAAAAGAAGATAAATAATTTCATATGCAAATGATAGGCATTCACAATAAAAAAATATATGTTCTAAGTAATATTTTAAATTAATACTAAATTACAAATGTTATATAATATGAGTTATACTATTGAAAGACCAAGTTGAAATATCAAAATGATTAAAGTGAAAGTAAAAGAGTAAACCAACTAATTATGTCAAGGAAAGATGTTACATATATATTTAGCCTAATATTATTAACAATAATAATATTAATATATTATTTTAATATTTTTTTAAAAAAATTAGTATAGTGATATAATTAATTTATTCAATTTTAGTATCATAATTTATTTAATGTTATATTTTATTTATATATTATAGGCATAAGCATCGATCGGGTTGGTTGGGCTTTAGAACTCGACCAACTCGACTACTTAATAACATTTGGAAAAAAAAAATTTTGAAAACCGACCAACAATGGTTGGTTCGGACGGTTTGGTCGACTTTTATCGGATTTATCTGGTTTGATCAATTTTTCAGTAAAAATATAAACCAAAACTAACCAATTCAGTCGATTTAAACCAATGTGGTCAATCGAGTTGATCGAGTGGTGGTCAAGTCGGTCGATTTTTTATTTTTTTTGTTCATCCTTAATATATTAATATAAATATTTTAATTTGTTTCTAAGTATTTTGATTTATAATTTATATGTGAATATACAAGCCTAATATTTTAATTGTTAGAAGGTATTATGATAATCAAATAATAATAAAAAAAATCTTGTTCTTTTACAAGAAATGTTTGTATCGATCAATTTAAGATGTAGGCATGGTCATGGTTCAAGAACCGCCGGTTTAAAAAAATTTTGAACCTGAACCAAACCTCCTACATGACGGTTTAAAGACGGTTCAAAAATCATCGATTTCAGTTCGAATCCCAATTTAAAGGCAGTTTAAAAAGCGATTCAAATGAACGGTTTAAAACGGTTCAAAGGTGATTTAGACCGATTCAGAAAAAAAGTTTAAATGTGATTTTAATTAAAAATTAGAAAAAATATTTAAAATTAAGATCAATAAAAAATAAAAATATTAAAATTATTTTACTAAAAAAGGATTTGAACTTAATATTCTTTTTTTTTAAAAAAAATTAAGTGGCCAAAGTCCATTTAGTTTTCTTACCTTATATTATACAGGTAGAACCCCCTTACCTTAGTCGCTTCCACCACCGGATGTTCCAATTGTCCTTTTGGTTCCTACATCATATAAATCTTTACCACTTGGTTCATTAATATCTTGTTCTCTTAAGCTTATCTTGGTCCAATCAGCTACACATGCTTGAGCTTCTAAAGATTCAAGAGTCATTCTAGATCATCTCTCACCAATATACTACCTCACTCACTAAAAGTTTATTCAACCGCAACGGTTGAAACTTGTGTTGCTAAATTTTTCTTAGCAATTAGTGAGAGTGTTGGAAAAGTATTTGTATGCCGATATCATCACTCAAGAACAGAAAAATCTTTACCTTCATTACTATCACTAAACTCAAAAACAGATGTTAGATATGTATCAAATTCAGAACTATCACCAATGGATCCTCTAGGTCTTTTTTATCTTTGTGTAATTAAATGATCACCTCATCTTATTCTTTGTGTTTGATCAGTAGATTGAAAAGATTGACTAATTACTACTTAATGACCATGAAGAATACAAAATTCAGCATATAAATCTACTATTATTTTTTGAACTTCAAAAATTATATTAGAAACATCAACCTTTTCTCTATCGTCAAGATTTAAAAATGAATAATAAAGAGTCAAATAATCATTTAAACCATCTAATTTACATCTAGGGTAAAAAATAATAGAAACAAGATAAATTGGTAGAATATTTTTAAAATAATGTAACCATTTTTTCTTCATATTATGAATGCAATCTTTTAAAATACTATTACTTTTTATATTCCTTTATTTCACCAACAATATTTAAATATTCAATTAAAAATAAATGAGTTATATGATAATAAATATCACTTAAAGTATATGATAATAAAAACTTTTAAAACATCTAAAACTTGTGTACAAATATCTCATGTATGTAGATATAATATTACTTGTGATACATTATTGCTAATAAATGTACATAATAAATCTTTATATTTATACGACTCTTTTAATAATTCATAAGTTGAATTCCAACGAGTTGGAACATCTCTTGAAAAACTTTTTGGCTTTTTGTTATTAATTTTACAAAATTTAGCCTTTTTCTTTCATTATTTGAGGATGTGCCCATAAATATCTAACTGCATTTTTAATAGGAGAAATAAAAATATGAAGAGTTCTCAAACCATCTTGCATACACAAATTTAAAATATGACATGCACATCTAATATGAAAAATTTTACCACCAAGATTAGGTTTGTAATGGTCAAGATTTTAAACAAAAAACTTTTTAACTAATATTGAAAAATTTATAGTGTATAGTAATAAAAACAATATGGATAAATGCTATAAGCAGAGAATAGTGAATTGCATATCTCAAAATTTATTGAATAAATTATTTTTTTATAGTTTTACGAGACTAAATATCGAATTAGAATCAAAGGATAAGAAAGATGGTGCACCATAGTTAAAATAAGATTGGTCACACTAGATTAAATATATTATATATATATGTGTGTTGATATGTGTGTGTGTAGAGACTTCTTCTCCTTTCTCCCATCTTCCACGCCAAACACCATCACCTCCACTATCTTTCTTATTTTCTTCATCTTTCTTTCTTCAAATCAAATAAAATTGAGAGTAGATTCCATATAATTATAAATTTTTAAAAGAATAAGCTAGAAAAGGTGAGATTATCAGCAAGTGATCAAAGAAAAAGAGGAAAAAGAGAGAAGAAGAGAGAAATTGAAAGAGGTATGTGCTCATATATTTTTAATTTGCAAATATTTAAATTTCTATGAATTTAATGTTTGAATTGGTTGATTGAGTCATCTATAATGAATTGTTACTTAAAAGTATTGGTTAAATGGATTGATGAGTGAAAAATAAATTTAAAGGAACTTATAAGTAATGAGTATGATACTTAATTCAATCTTTATAAGAAATGAGTGGGTTGATATTATTTTTAGACATGAATGATGGTTAAAGATTGATTAACTGATATTTGAGTAAAGTATTTGATATAGACTCTTTTTATATTAAAAAAATTAGTTTTTGATTCATTTTTATTATAGATCTTGAATATGTTTATGTTTGAGTGGTTGAGTGGGCAAAAATACATAATTTTAGCCAGTGACACGGCCAAGTCAGTGGGTGTGTTTAGTGACACAGCCAGTTACATGGCCAAGTCAGTGGTGTGTCCAGTGACATGGCCAAGTCAGTGGGTGTGTCACATGATGTCAAAAATTTTTATTTTCTTTGATGAGAGACACGGCCAGTGACATGGCCAAGTCAGTGGGTGTGTCTAGTAACACGGGCAGTGACACGGCCAAGTCAGTGAGTGTGTTACATGCTGTCAAAAATTTCTATTTTTATCGATGAGAGACACGGCCAGTGACATGACCAAGTCAGTGAGTGTGTCTAGTGACACGGGCAGTGACACGGCCAAGTCAGTGGGTGTGTCACATGTTGTCAAAAAATTTTATTTTCTTTGATGAGAGACACGGCCGGTGACATGGCCAAGTCAGTGGGTGTGTTTAGTGACACTGCCAAGTCAGTGGGTGTGTTTAGTGACACGGGCAATGACACTGCCATGTCAGTGAGTGTGTCACATGCTGTCAAAAAATTTTATTTTCTTTGATGAGAGTCATGGCCAAGTCAGTAGGTGTGTTTAATGACACGGGCAGTGACATGGCCAAGTCAGTGGGTGTGTTACATGCTGTCAAAAATTTCTATTTTCTTCAAATCATACTGATTTTAGATCTAGCTTTGGATTGGATAACTAACTAGAGGAAGAATAGCCATAGTGATAGTGGGCACCTCATGCCATTAATGAACACATTGTGCCATCAGTGATAATGGGCACAGTTGCCAATGAATATTCTTGAAATTTGACATTAAAATTGCTACACTAACATATTATCCAAACTTATGATCAGTGTTCAGTATGTATGAGCATATTTAATGAAGTTATCAAAATTGAAAATATATGTGAATAATGGAAGAAATGCAAAATAATAATATAAGTCAATTACTTGAAATCGACTTACTGTGTGACAATATGAAAGTGATTGGTAATGTATATATTAAGGTTTACAAGTGAAAGTTCTAATGCACGGAATAGAAATATTATGCTCAAGTTATTAAATTGATCAATAACTTTCTAAGTGTTATAATGATTGAAAGTGTATATAATGATATAAGATACAAAGTGCTCCAAAGTATAGTATTAAATTTAAGTGCTACAAATTATAGATTGAATGAAATTATCATATATATGAAGCTAAAAGTAAGACTTACGAAAAAATAAATAAGTGTAATATGAGTAATGTTAACAAATGAAAAATTAAGTCTTAAATAAAATGTTTCAAAAAGAGAAAAGTTGCAATACCAAAAGTGTAGTGTAGTATAATAACTTTTTATAGAGTTAAAGTTATTATTTTGTGTAATCAAAATATTATGTTGTTTTGTTATTAAAAGCATTTAAAATATTGTAATGTTTACTAAAACTGAGTATTATTACTATATTTCCATAAGTATTTTTCTTTAATATTAAGTGACAAAATATGTTTATACAAGCACTACTAAGCTTTGCTTAGCATGTTAGAATTATTTTCTGACACACATGTATCAGATCATCGGAGCAAGTTAAGAAGTAGAATTAAGGATTTCAGAAAACTATCTATAGTACATATAGAGATCTTTTGTATATTGTACTCATAAGTTATGAAATTTATGTGTATAATTTAGTTTGGCTATTTGAGAAATTGTATAAATTTATAAACATGAAAGGAATATATGTATTTAGAGGATGAAGTTTGAGATTCTAGTGAATGATTATCAAATAAAGTAGTGTATTATATATTTATTTGATTTGACAAACTTATGATAGTTATATGATTTATAGTTAGTATTTAGATTATTGGAGATATTGGAGATTAGTTTAAATGTTGGATTTATAAGTATTGTATTATACAGATTGTATTATTATTTGACAATTTTTGTTAGTTGGAAGAGAACTTTATAAATGAATTGATTGGAGTACTTACAGTATATCGAATAACATTCTCTGATGGTTCTAATGAAAATTGTCAGGGGATGTTACATTTAGTGGTATCAGAGCCTGATTTAGGCGTTTCTGGCATGTGGAGTTATGGGAGAAGTGAAATACAATTGTCTAAGTTATGTGAATCAAATAAGTGGATATGTGTTTAGATACAGTTGATATTTCATATGTTTATGATAGTAGAATATTTTTTAAGAATTGATTGAAAATTCATAGTGTATTGTTTAGAGTGCACTGGCCCTATTTGTGAAAAAGAAGGATGTGAAAAGAAAACAAGATGAGTAGTTAAAGAGATATATCAAAATAACATAGTGAAAGTGTAATAATTTATTGGAATCTGAGGAATGAATTATGATAGATAGATAAATTTTCAGAATGAAAATTGTTATGCTCTAAAATTTTAAGTATTAATTTTCTACATTAAGTGAATATATGAGTGTAATTGGATTGATTATGATGTTATGTGTAGCTTAAGTATTTGGAACTAATAGTGATAAGGTTAAATAAGCTTTAATAAGAGTAATATTAAATCCGAGTATGGATAATATCCGTATATTTAGAAAAAATTTTGAAGAGGTAAGAAATTATGAAAATACCCTTATAGCTCGAAATGAATTCGGGCTGTAATTTAGATGTGAAATATGAATAACGGGGTTTTAAAGTGTCTAAAGTAATTATTTTATAATGTTTCGGTGTTAAAAATTGAAGTGATAGTTAATTAAAGAAAGTGAATGCATCGAAAGTATTGTATAAGTGAGTATATTGGATAAAAGTCCTAAAGCCTATTTAAAAAATTTTAACAAAAGATTGAAAGGAAAAGTGATGGAAGAGTATTTTTAACGAGGTTAGTGCTTGTATAATACTTATTTTGCTATTTATTGAATTGGTCTTGATTTTTATTATGAAAAGAGATTTGTGAATCGATAAAACACCATTACTTTTGAAAAATATGGTGTATTGAATAATTGTAAAAAAAATATGAGTATAAAAATTTACTTCTATGATAGTAAAGTTATTCTTACAATATGTAAATGTATATTTATAGATTATTAACTAAAATTATGATTAAATCCATCATTGAATCATTTATGACTTGATATAAGATTGTGGAAGAAAATAAGATTTTAAAAGATTTTAGGGCTATGGAAGTTTTGATTTGAATTTGATTGTGCTTTGAAGAGTTGGATCATGTTTCCTCAATTTGTTTGAGTTGCATTATTGATAACTTATTGATTAAATCATGAAAAGAAATTCTAGCAGAGATACGCATGATTATTTGTATAGTCATGCGTATGCTTGTGTAAATTTTTATTCTTCAAAGTTTAAGAAGAAATCCTAATAGTGAGGTATGATCATTCATATGGTCATGTATATACTTGTGTCCTTAAAACTTTAAAAGGAGATTTCAGTATAGATGTGCATGACCATTTGCATGGTCATGCATCTATCTATGCATACTTCTGTTCTTCAAAACTTTAAAAATAATTCAAGCAATGATGTGCATGATCACTTGTACAATTATGCATTTGCTTATGCATATTTCTACCTTCTTATACCTTCACAAAGTAGGGTTTATGGGTGGAATTGGTAGTGAATTATTGAATACATCTGGAAAATAGTTAAAATTGAAGAAAGATTGCTTATAAGATTGAAATGAAATCAATCCATTAAATGATGAAACTTAGGTGTGAAGAAACCTTGAGGAAAGTATGGATAAATGACTTAGGTGTGAAGAAAACTTGAGGAAAGTATGGATAAATGTAATTGGATATTTGAAATAAGTGTAAGATTAGAGAAGAGATAAAAGATGATTACAAGTGATTAGTTGATTTCATATTATTCATGAAGAAATAAGATAATTTACAAACCAAGGTGAGAAGAATGATACATTGATGAATCATTGATGATTTTAAATAGTTTGAAGAGCAAGATAAAGAAAACAAAGAGGTGTATATTCGAATTGATTGAGTAATGAAAGTAAGAATGTGAGATTTACATATTATGTACTTATGGAATACATGATAGTAACATTATTTGGTGATTAAAGACAAGTTATAGATTATATATAGAAGTGTTAAAGAGTTAACTGATATTAATTGATTACAATAGAAAGAAAGGAATTGATAATGTGAAAAGGAAAGAATGTAGTGAGATTTGTAGGTAATTTAACCCTTCTAGCGAAGTAATGTATTATGAATCAAGTTATAAATATATATATATATATGTGTGTGTGTGTGTGTCTGAGTGTGTGTATTAAATATAGTGAATACATTATATATGTATATATACTGTGAAAGAATAGTTGTGAATTCTTAAAATGTTATGAAAAAAATTAAACAAGTAAGAGTGAAAATCTATTTAGATTTCATTATTACAGTGGAAACATGGAAACGATTTGAAAGATAAAGATTGATGAATAAATAAAATTAGTCGAACTAATCGGAAACAAATATAATGTATATATATGTTCATATGATAAATGTGTTTGAAATAATTGCTCATATCTTATAAATCCACATTAATAAACAAATACTTTAAAGAGAAAGTGTTATATTCCAAAAGATATTATAATTGACAATAATTTGCAACAATGAAATAAATGTATTGATCGATTATACTGATGTTAAATCTAGTTTTCGGATTAGCTAAAGGATAAATGTTCAAAGTGATAGTAGATATTTTATGCCATATTGAAAGTGGGCACTTTGTGCCATAGATGACATTTTTTTTATATATGTCCAGTGATATTGACATCTATGTCATCAGTGGACGCTTTGCGTCATAGAAGACCTTTGGTCCCTTTCTCTCAGTGGACACTCTGTGTCATCATATACAGTGGGCATTCATGCCATAGTGGGCCTTTGGCCATATTGATACAGTGGGCATTTACTTGTCATCAGTGACTTGTTATTCGGAACTAGGATTTAAAGTTCAGTATATGAGGGAAAGAAAGAAATATATATCTATAACAATGGAATGTAATAATACATATTATAAAAAAAAATCTAAAGAGAATTAAAGGCAATTAATGACTTGAACAATGTAAGTATATAGAACTGAATTTTCTGTAGTTCTATAATAAGATTATTCTGAAAGTGTTATATTGATTGATATCAAACATAAATAAAAGTTATGTAAATTAATAAAATAATTGATTTTATGTGAGATTTGAGATTAGTTATGAATTAAATGGCTTATTGCCATAACATATAAATTTCAAGGACGAAATTTTTTTAGTGGGAGAGAATTGTAATGGTCAAGATTTTAAATAGAAAACTTTTTTAACTAATATTGAAAATTTGATAATGTATAGTAATAAAAGATATGTGGATAAATGCTATAAGCAGAGAATAATGAATAGTATATCTCAAAATATACTGAAGAAATTATTTTTTTACAGCTTTATGAGACTAAATGTCGAATTAGAATCAAATGATAAGAAAGAGGGTGCACCATAGTTAAAATAAGATTGACCACACTAGATTAAATATATTATATATATATGTGTGTGGACATGTGTGTGTGTAGAGTCTTCTTCTCCTTTCTCCCATCTTCCACGCCAAACACCATCACCTCCACCATCTTTCTTATTTTCTTCATCTTTCTTTCTTCAAATCAAATAAAATTGAGAGTAGATTACATATAATTATAAATTTTTAAAAGAATAAGCTAGAAAAGGTGAGATTATCAATAAGTGATCAAAGAAAAAGAGGAAAAAGAGAGAAGAAGAGAGAAATTAAAAGAGGCATATGCTTATGTATTTTTAATTTGCAAAATATTTGAATTTCTATGAATTTAATGTTTAAATTGGTTGATTGAGTCATCTATAGTGAATTGTTACTTAAAAGTATTAGTTAAATGGATTGATGAGTGAAAAATGAATTTAAAGGAACTTATAAGTGATGTTGTTCTTAGCCATGAGTAATGGTTAAAGATTGATTAATTGATATGTGAGTAAAGTATTTGATATAGACTCTTTTTATGTTAAAAAAATTAGTTTTTGATTCATTTTTATCATATATCTTGAATATGTTTATGTTTTAAGTGGTTGAGTGTGCAAAAATATATAATTTTAGCTTGTAACACGACCAAGTCAGTGGGTGTATCTAGTGACACGACCAGTGACATGGCCAAGTCAGTAGGTGTGTCTAGTGACACGACCAAATCAGTGGGTGTGTCTCATGGCTGTCAAAAATTTTTATTTTCTTTGATGAGAGACACGTGCAGTGATATGGCCAAGTCAGTGGATGTGTCTAGTGACACGGGCAGTGACACGGCCAAGTCAGTGGGTGTGTCACATGCTGCCAAAAATTTTTATTTTCTTTGATGAGGGACACGGCCAGTGACATGGCCAAGTCAGTGAGTGTGTCTAGTGACACGCCCAAGTCAATGGGTATGTCACATGCTGTCAAAAATTTCTATTTTATTTGATGAGAGACACGACCAGTGACTTGGCCAAGTCAGTAGGTGTGTCTAGTGACACGGGCAGTGACACGGCCAAGTCAGTGAATGTATTACATGCTGTCAAAAAATTTTATTTTCTTTGATGAGAGACACGGCCAGTGACTTGACCAAGTCAGTAAGTGTATTTAGTGACATGGCCAAGTTAGTAGGTGTGTCACATGCTGTCAAAATTTTTTATTTTCTTCAAATCATACTAATTTTAGATCTAGCTTTGGATTAAATGGCTAACTAGAGGAAAAATAGCCATAGTGATAGTGGGCATCTCATGCCATTAATGGACACATTGTGTTATCAGTGACAGTGGGCATAGTTGCCATTATACATTCTTGAAATTTGACATTGAAATTGCTACACTAACATGTTATCCAAGCCTATGATCTATGTTCAGTATGTATGGGCATATTTAATGAAATTATCTAAATTGAAAATATATGTGAATAATGAAAGAAATGCAAAATAATAATATAAGTCAATTACTTGAAATCAACTTATTGTGTTACAATATGAAAGTGATTGGTAATGTATATATTATGGTTTACGAGTGAAAGTTCTAATACACGGAATAGAAATGTTATGCTCAACTTATTGAATTGATCAATAACTTTCTAAGTGTTATAATAATTAAAAGTGTATATAATGATATAAGATACAAAGTGCTCCAAAGTATAGTACTAAATTTAAGTGCTATAAATTATATATTGAATAAAATTATCCTATATATAAAACTGAAAAGTAAGACTTACGAAAAAATAAATAAGTACAATATGAGCAATGTTAACAAATAAAAAATTAAGTCTTAAATAAAATGTTTCAAAAAGAGAAATGTTGCAATACCAAAAGTGTAGTGTAGCATAATAACTTTTTATAGAGTTAAAGTTATTATTTTGTGTAATCAAAATATTATGTTGGTTTATTATTAAAAACATTTAAAATATTGTAATATTTACTAAAACTGAGTATTATTACTATATTTTCATAAGTATTTTTCTTTAATATTAAGTGATAAAATATATTTATACAAGTATCACTAAGCTTTCCTTAGCGTGTTAGAATTATTTTCTGATACACATGTATTAGGTTATCGGAGCAAGTTAAGAAGTGGAATTAAGAATCTCAGGAAACTATCTATAGTACATATGGATATCTTTTGTATATTGTACTCATAAGTTATGAAATTTATATGTATAATTTAGTTTGGCTATTTGAGAAATTGTACAAATTTATAAACATGAAAGGAATATATATATCTAAAGGATGAAGTTTGAGATTCTAGTGAATGATTATCAAATAAAGAAATGTATTATATATTTATTTTATTTGATAAACTTATGATAGTTATATTATTTATAATTAGCATTTAGATTATTGGAGATATTGGAGATTGGTTTAAATGTTGGATTTATAAGGGTTGTATTATACAAATTGTATTATTATTTGAAAATTTTTATTAGTTGGAAGAGAACTTTATAAATGAATTGATTGGAGTACTGACAATATATCGAATAACATTATCTGATGGTTCTAATGAGAATTGTCAGGGGATGTTACAAGGTTGACAAATTTTATGAAACTCACTAATTGATGCAGTTTTTACAAATGTATTTTCAAATGAAATTTAAAAAAATTATTAAGTAATCTATATTCTTCTAAAATATTTTTAATTATTCTATAAATATTATCAACAGTATGTCTATCATAAAAAAAAATACAAAATGCAATTAATCTCTTTTGAATTTTTTATTAACCATCAATCCAATGACATGTTATGCCCATGTAAGAATGCATTTACAAATGATCACTCCAAATATCGCTACAAATAGAAATACGTCCATTCATATATAAAAATAAATTTTGTAAATATTTTTTTTATATAAAGAAAGAAGTAAATATTTTAAAGTATTTCTAGAAACACGTTTGCACTAGGATTTAAAGAATTTTGACAATATTTAACAAAGCTAGATTTTTTTTTATCAAAATTAAATGATAAATGCTCAACTGAAATTATTTTTGTCATTTCTTCTTTATTTTTATTATCAGAATAATTAAATAATGATTGAGATGGAGGTTTAGAAGATGTAAGCCCAAAAATTTGTATTTGTGTCTTGTCGAGTCCGATTTTAGTAGAATGTTTCTGCTCGAAATACCTCTTGAATGTGCCATATCCACCTCTAGTCTTAAATTTATATACATGTCCACAATAATTGCAAATCATGTCAAATAAATTTTTAGATTTTTCTTTTTTTTTGTAAAATGAATCTTGAATATATAAGAAATTAATAATTTTTTATTTTCTTCTTGATCAACTTGTTGACTGTATTGATTGAAAAATTGATATAATTGTTGAATATCATCATTATTTTCAATTTCATTCATTATATTTTCTAGGTCAATTGGCCTAGGATAATTATCAATTATATTTTTTTTCTTATTTAATTTAAAATTTAAACCTTGGCCCCTTGATATTTTTTTAGAAATATAGTATAATAAAATTTGAAATAAAATATAATATAAATAGAAATATAATGTAATAAAATTTGAAATAAAATATAATATATGGTATAAAAAATTAAAAATATTGAAAATGAAATAGAAATAATAAAAATAAAAATAAAATAGAAATAAAATTTATTTATAAAATAAAAATAAAATATTAAAAATTATAAAATAAAAATAAAATATTAAAAAGAATATTAAAGATTGTAATATAATATATTATAAATTGAAGAATGTAAATGAAGATTGAATATTAAATATTGTAATAGAAAATAGAAAATCTTAGATTGTAGATTAGAAAATGAAGAGAAATTTAATATTTGAGATTTAGAAGAATGGAAACAAAATTTAAAAGTGTAAAAAAATTAAAATGAATAGTATTTATAGAGTTTGTTTAATAAAATTTTTAAAATTAAAATAAAATTTTTAAATTTTTTAAAATTTAAAAAATATACTTAACATGTGCAATGACCATAATATGGTCATTGCACTTGCATGAGGCCCCTTTCCAAGAAGCAGCAGCCATTATGCGCTGCTGCATAAAATCAAATTAGTAGTTCAAATCAGCCGATTTGAATCAGCGGTTTGAACTGCCGATTCGGTGGTTTATTAAAAATTAAAATATGAATCAAATCATATATTAAGATTTAGGTTCTAGTTTTATTAAAGTTTCGATTTTGACCGATTCGATTTCGATTTGATTTCAGTTTAAAATGGAACCATGGCCATGCCTATTAAGAGGAAAAGAATTCAATATTGGAATAAGATAAGAGTCTATTGTTATCATCATATCTTTTTAGTGCTAAAAAAAGTGAAATAAACACAAAGTGCATCACATTTGTTTAGTATTATCTTGTCTTGCTATGAAAAGGGGTATAGAACTACTCATAAAAAGAATTTTTTTTTTCAAAAATATGGCATTGAACAACTGTATTTACACTTTAAAAAAATATGTCAAACTTTTAAAAGTACCTCCTCTTTAAGCTTTATGTATTTATTATGTAGATTTTAATTAAGAATATTAATATATACACATTAGCTATCCAATTATTCTTTTATAATTTAAATTTATAAATTTATTATTTTAGATTATAAAACTATATGATTCAATACTTAAAATAGATAAAAACATATAAAAATATATATAACATCTATAAAATAGCAAAAGAGAATTATATTTCTTAGTAATTATAATTTTAACATATATCAACTTAAATACATAATATATACATCGTATTAAAAATACTATATGATATATTAGTTAAAATACAACATAAAAAGCAAAAACAAAACAAAAACACCTACATTGTGTATATATATATATATATATCTGTATATGTTGTGTATACATTGTGAGAATATATTGAATATATGTTGTAAATATATCTTTATATGGTGTATATATGCTAAAAAAAATTAAATACATATATTGAAAAATGAAATTAATTCAAGTAAATATTAAAATAAAATAAATACAAATCACAAAAAGAGAACAACAAAACCTTTAACATTATAATTGAAAAACAACAAAAATATATAGCAATGTTACAAATAATAAATAATATAGAATATTAAAATATTGTTCAGCAAATAGAAAAAAAAAATAAAAGACAGAAAGAAGAACAGGGAAATGGATAGAAGAAGAAGAAGAAGAAGAAGAGAAAATAGATGAAGAATGAAAAACAAAAATAAAAAACGTTATGGAGAGGTAAAATTGAAAAAAAAAATTATAAAAAAACAGAAAAAAACAGAAAAAAAGTTACAATTGGAAAAAAAAAAAAAAAGAAAGTGGAACATATATTTGAAAAGAAAACTCAAAGTGTGGGTATTTTGCATAATTTCCTCTAAAAAGGTTTAAATTAGCGCTTGATTTTTGTTAAGGTTAAATTAGGCCCAAAATGGCTTTGGAGCCCAAATTGGTTATCATATTTTTATGGGAGAAAGTATATATTTGCACCTTATATTTTGGGATATTCATAAAACTAACTAAAAAAATTATTTCAAAATACTAAAAAAAATAGGAGCAAAATTTTAAGAATACCTTACTCATCACTAAAATAAGATTTTTTTTAATATATATATATATATATATTCTCACTACAACCAATATTTTACTTCAATTTTTATCTTTTTTTAACTTCACTATTAAATAAAAATATTCTAATAAAATAATAAAATTAATATTTTAAATTATTTTTTAGCATATAAAATTTATTAATTTTTTTAAAGAAAAAATTTTGATTTTAATTACAAAAAATAAATAACGCTCACAAAACATGATAAAAAAGTGAAATATATTAATAAAAATATTAAATTTATTTTTAAATAAAATTTACATATAATATATGTAAAAAAGAAAGTTAAAAAATTAATTTCATTATGTAAATATTGTGTAGATATTTGATAGATACTTTGTATATATTTGCTAGATATTGTAGATATTTGGTAGATATTGTATGTATGTTATATATTTATTATATTTTGTATATTTTATATAAATCATGTGTGGATGTTGTGTTAATATTGTGAAAATAAAAAATTAAAAAAATATTAAAAATATTATGAAGATACTTGGTAGATATTTAGTAAATATTCAATAGATATTTGACAGATGTTTGGTAGATATTTAGTAGATGTTTATTAGATATTTGACAGATATTTGATAGATATAGTAGATATTATTTATTTTGTTATATGTGAATTTATATATATTATATATTTACTGTGTATATATATATTTTTAGTGTATATTAAGAATATCACATCAAAAAAATTTAAATAAAAAACATAAAATAAAAAAATAAAAAATAACATCATAAAGGTAAATTTGAAAAAAAAAATGGGCGTGTTTTACATATTTGAAAAAAAAGTTATGCGGCCTGTTAAACTAAAAATGAAAAGTTGAAAAGAGCTATTGGGCGTAATTTCCTCTTATATTTTTGCAAAAATATACATTGACTCCTAAAAAAATTATGGGTTCAATTACATATTGGTCAAATGAAGTTTTTATCTCCTCATTAAAAGATAAAACTGTTGGAATTTGGTGAAACTGGTCCAAGAGAAAGAGGGAGTAGACTTAAGCTTTGATCTTCAAGAGAGGGATTAGTCATTTAAGGATCAATTGATATGCTGGGATGAAAGACAGTTCTTCGGTGCTGCTCCAAGATGAACAGTAAAGCCAATTTCGAAATAAGAATCGAGCGAAGCGCCCCAAGACGGAGTCGTGAAAAGATCTAAATGCAGGAGAAAGAACTAGAATTCTTCTATTTAAAGATAAGAGATGATATCTATGGGTCACTCAGAAAGACCTAGAGAAATGGAAATGACTATCAGTTCTGACTCTATTCCCGGACTTAAGAGTGATTCAATTGTTTCAGCTCGAACAAAAAGATTGTCGAAAGAGAAATTCTTATTAAGCTCAATGGCCAAATTGTTCTTGGTGCATCGTGTTTCTTCATTTCATAGGCTTCTTAGTTCTTATAACAAATTAGGCTGTATATATGACAAAACGACCTAAGCCACTTTGTCTTTCAAGAGCCACTAATTATATATTGTCTTTTCTCTTTGTTTTTGCCAGACGTGAATTGGTTTTTAAGATTATATATTGTCCAAGCAGCTTGAATTGCTTTTAGTTACTTTTATGCTTTATTTCCTTAAGTGTTTTTTAATTTGAAGAATTGCTTTTAGGTCATCGAACATTGTGTAAAGTCCATTTTAACCCTCGGATAGTACAAGTGCACAAATTAATTTATTATAAATTTAGATTATTATTATTTGTTTGCCACATGTAAAGCATACATGCATAATAGATTATTTTGATGGCATTGCTCAACTGTGCATGCATATTTTATTATACATGTTTATTCATTTATTATGTCACATTCGCTTATTACACACACTAAATCATATATATAAAATTAATAGAGCTCTAGAGAAATTCATCAAAACAAGAGATCGGGATCTCCTTAACTGCTACCCTAGAAGTCTAAAACCATAGATGGTGTGGTAAGTCATCAACTCAACAAATGTATAACATGAGATGCATGGATAATGGGGTAGCCATTGATTCTCACAAGGGTTAAATACTTAAAAAGGCTCCTCTTGACCCTTAATTAGATCTTAAACACTAGAAAAGCCAATTTAGATCGCAATGCACCAAGAACAATTTGGCCATTGAGCTTAATAAGAATTTCTCTTTCGACAATCTTTTTGCTTGAGCTGAAACAATTGAATCACTCTTGGGTCCGGGAATAGATTCAGAACTAATAGCCATTTCCCTTTCTCTGGGTCTTTCTGAGTGACCCATATATATCATCTCTCATCTATAAATAGAAGAATTCTAGTTCTTTCTCCTGCATTTAGATCTTTTCACGACTCCGCCTTAGGGCACTTCGCTCGATTCTTATTCACGAGCCACTAGTTTCTGCATTAGTTTTTGTTGGAATGTGCAATCCCATGTCTGCTTGGACACTTAAAAACACTAGAAAGGCCTTTACATCAATACCTGCATTTAGATCTTAAACACTTAAAAAGGCTCCTCTTGACCCTTCATTAAAAAACTGCTTGGACAGCCTCCCAACGAATGATGAAATTCAAGCTACATTAGTTCAAATGGCTCCCCTTAAAGCTACAAGTATTGATGGCTTTCATGCAATCTTTTATCAGAAATGTTGGGATACATGAGCCCATCAGTATGTAAATTTAAGAGGAATTTTTTCAAAGGCAATGTAATTTTTGAGGAGATAAAACAGAACGAAGATTGTGTTAATCCCTAAAGTGACGAACCCCATATACATTTCCCAATTCAGACCTATAAGTTTATGCAACGTCATCATAAAGATTGCTACGAAAGTCATTACCAATTGACTAACGCCTTGTATGCCAATCCTGGTCAGCCCCAATCAAATAATTTTTGTTCCTGGCCGCCACATCACAGACAATATAGTTGTTTCTCAAGAAGTCATCCATTCAATGAGAAACATGAGGGGGCACAAAAGCTACATGAAACTCAAGATTGATCTTGAAAAAGCATATGACAAGCTGAGTTGGAACTTTATCTCAGAGACAATAGCACTGGCAGGTATTCCTAATAACCTCTCCTCTGCTATTATGCATAGCCTTCAATCCACTTCTATGCAGGTTCTGTGGAATGGGGAACTGACTGCAGCCTTCAAGCCCACGAGAGGGGTTCGCCAAGGTGATCCATTATCCCCCTATATGTTTGTTTTATGTATGGAGTGGCTAGCCCACAATATCCAACAAGCAGTAGAACATGAAAGATGGATTCCTATTGTCATGGGAAAAGAGGGTCCTGCTATCTCCCACTTATTCTTTGCTGATGATGTGTTGTTAATCGGTGAAGCCTCAATAAACCAGGTGAGTATAATAAAGGAGATGCTACAGACTTTCTGTATTAGTTCTGACCAATCAATTAGCCTAGCTAAATCTCGGGTTTACTTTTCTAAAAATGTTCCTCCCCCATTATCCAAAAAACTGGGAGCTGAGCTCAGTATCACCCTAACAAATGGCCAGGGATCTTACCTAGGAGTACCTCTAATCCACCAAAGAGTCAATAAACACACCTATGCTAGACTCATTGACAAAGTATACAAACGACTCCAGGAATGGAATGTAGAGAGTCTATCCTTCGTCGCAAGAATTACACTAGCCAAACATGTGATCACTACCATCCCTTATTATACAATACAAACTTCAAACTTGCCAGCTAGTACTTGTGCTAAAATAAATCACATTTGTCGAAGCTTCATATAGGGTAGCACTGACCAATCGAGAAAGCTTATCTTAGTGAATTGGAATGAAGTTTGCACACCTAAGCAGAGATGAGGTCTTGGTCTACGTCGAGCCAAAGAGATGAACTTAGCTTTCATGATGAAACCTAATTGGAGTACTCTCAGATACAAATCACTTATGGGTTCGTGTTCTCAGGTCAAAATATAGGGTTAATAGTGACCCCTTTTTAGAAAAATTAGTCTGCAAGAATAGTTCTACACTTTGGAGAGCAATGAGCAAAACCTGGAATCAAACTATTGATGGTGCTCAATGGATTGTATTCTTAATAAATAAAGTGAAATTTTGGAAACACTGATGGCTTGATAATGGAGCTGTGCTTCAAGATAATATTGTAGAACTTATCCCAGCTGATCACATTAATCGAAGTGTCAAGGATTATGTAGACCATTCTAGCTTGTGGAAGTGGAGTGAGTTTGGCCTGGTTACCCAAAATAATCCACTGCAGATAGCTTCAACTCTCCCCCCATGTTTTATTGCAGAAGGTGATGAACTTTATTGGGGTGCAACAAATAATGAAAAAAATTCAATTAAATCTGCATATACCAATCTGCTACAAGAAGGGTGAATGGAGGAGAACATAATCTGGAATAAAATCTGGAAACTTGATATACCCCTTAGGCTTAGTTCTTTTCTATGGCTGGTCACTAAGGAAAGACTGCTAACCAACGTCGAGAGAAAGCGTCGACATTTGTCAGATGAGGAGAGTTGTCCTTGATGCAAGAGATGCAGTGAGCAAGTGTTACATGTTCTCAGAGATTGTTATTTTGCAAAAACTATATGGTTTAAAGTAGGGGCCCAATCATGTAATCAGAACTTCTTCTCTCTGAACCTTCAAGCCTGGGTAACTCAAAACTTATCAACCTCAAAGACTGATTGTAAGGAAACCCCTTGGAACCTCTGGTTTGCTGTCACATGCTGGATTCTTTGGAAAACACGTAATGAAATGATATTTGTGGATTTGGACATTTCTGTTTCAACAGTCTGTAGCAAAATCTGCACCTTCATTTCACATTCTCTTTCTTTCTCTAACATGGAAAGCCTTATAGGACTCCAACCGCAAAGAGAGGAGGTGTTGATCAGTTGGAAACCTTCACCTACTGACTGGTTTAAGTTGAATTCTGATGTTGCCTTTAAAAGAAGCTCAGGTTAAGCCTTTGCAGGAGGAATTATTTGCAATGGCTTAGGTAATTGGGTTGCTGAGTTTTTAATGAACATTGGTTCCTGCTCAGTTCCAATGGCAGAACTATAGGGCATATATCAAGGTTTGCTGCTTGCATGGTGGTGTGGTATTAGAAAGCTACTAGTATAAGTGGATAGCAGCTGTGCAATCAAACTCATCAGAACAAAGGAGCGTGCTAGCTGTGGGTTGACTCCTTTAGTTTCTAAAATTCAGAACTTGCTCCAGTTGGATTGGAATGTGCAGATGTAACACATCTTTAGAGAAGCAAATGGGGCAGTAGACTGGCTTGCGAATCTTGCTTCAAAATTTCAATTGGGAATCCATATTTTCAAAAGGCCACCTGAAAGGACTAAGAAGGTACATCGAGCAAGACAAAATTAGGATAGGAATTCCTAGAATGGTGAACATGAATTCTTGAGGCAGGTGCCTTCCTTTCTGTATTAAAAAAAAACTAATGCACTTATATTTTATAAAATAAGTAGGCTCCATTTATTTATTTTATTATAAAATAAATTAGTAGGTCCCGCATAAATTGAATATTAAAAAATATGAGAATAAAAATCCAGATTTTGGTTTCACGATGAAACTCAGTCTTTACCACCTTTAACTCAATTAGTAAGTGATGTTAGCTATATAACCAAAACCCATAAAACTCAACTACTATGAAACAAAAAATAGAGAGATAAGAACAATAGATTGTTCGAGAAAATAAGGAAAATTTGAAGAATTGCTTTTAGTTACTTTTATACTTTTTTTTCCTTAAGTGTTTGGCTATTTGAGTAGAATAGCCTTTTTAACCCATTTTAATTTGAAGAATTGCTTTTAGGTCGCCGAACATTGTGTAAATTTCATTTTAACCCTCAAATAGTACAAGTGCACAAATTAATTTATTATAAATTTAGATTATTATTATTTGTTTGCCACATGTAAAGCATACATGCATAATAGATTATTTTGATGGCATTGCACAACTGTGCATGCATATTTTATTATACGTGTTTATTCATTTATTATGTCACCTTCCCTTATTACACACACTAAATCATATATATACAATTAACAGAGTTCTAGAGAAATTCATCAAAATAAGAGATCGGGATCTCCTTAACTGCTACCCTAGAAGTCTAAAACCATAGATGATGTGGTAAGTCATCAACTCAACAAGTGTATAACATGAGATGCATGGATAATGGGGTAGCCATTGATTCTCACAAGGGTTATAGAACAAAGGCTCAGCAAGCACAATTTATATATTTGATGGCTCTATTTATCAAGAAAGAATTATCAACACATTGCCTTGCCTATGGGGCCATAATAAATTTAAATACATCACAAGCCAACGGGGTCACAAGGAGAAACATAACATATAAAAGTGACAATATTATATCACACATATAAGCTCTCTTCTCCTTTTTATACATAAAACTTCATATGTGCACAATCTAGTGGTTTGACTCTATTAAAGTTGGACCTGTCACAAATGCATACCAACAAGGTATAAAATCACAATGGATAATAAGTTATAATTTACAAAGGTCATAACAACACAAAATGCTCAATAACTAATATATCATGTTTCCAAAATGAATGATGCAAAATTATGGCAATTGGCTAAACAAGAAATAATAACAATAATAATGGAAGGTGAGAGTTTTCTAATGTCAAACTCTAGAATAAAAAATGAGAATCGCAAACTAACCAATCACTCACCTCAATTCGTAATTTATTCAACTGGGCCACTTTGTCCTAGGAGGCTCTCCTTTGTCTCTTTTTCCTACATTGTGTAAATAATATTTATACCCATATTAGTTTGTTTTAGCAGCTACTTATATTTATTATTATTAATTTTATTTTCCTCAATAATTTTTAATTAGTTTTATTGTGTATATGTATTTATTTATTATTTAACAGTAGTTTAATATCTGACTTATTTTTATCTGCACAGTTATATATATTTTTGTATGGGCTAATTGGGTTTATATTTATCATTTACAAAACTACCTAAAATATAATTTTTTTAAAAAAATACTAAATAAAAAGAAAATATTTACATTTTTAAAAAAATTATGCTAAATTTTTAAAAATATCTTACACTCCATTAAAAATAATTTTTTTAAAAAATATCTCATCTCCCTGTAAGTGTTTTTAAGCTAAATTTACACCTAGTCTGTAGACCTGCAGAGAAAAAGGAGCTTAGAAATCTTGCTCGTAGCCTACTCTACCCAAATGAACCAAATTGGCTTGGGTTCGTTGGGCCAGCTAGGCCAACAGACTGAGCTAATATGCCTTCTTTTTTTAAAAAAAAATTATATTATATTATATACGTATAAGTAAAAAGTTGTTGCCTCTGCAGCAACTTTTTTATCATATATATATATATATATATAAACTACTATACATATGACTTAACAACTTTATATTTATTACTATTTTATATATTTATATATAATATATTTATATAATAAATAATATATTTTTTATCCGGTCAAACTAATATGTAGAGAATTTTTCGAGCTTAAAATTCAGTCCAAAATTTATAAAATTTTAAAAAAGAGTTGAGGCTCAGCATGAGCATATTTTAACCCTATCCAATTCGATTCAACGGGTTGCTTAGTTTGACAGGCTTTATAAACACTCGTATATCTCTCACTATAAATAATATTTTATTTTAATTTTTCTTTCTTTTTTTAAACTTTATTATTAAATAAATATATTTTAATAAAATAATAAAAAATAATATTTTAATTAAATTATATTTTCAACATATAAAATGTATTAATTTTTATAAAAAAATTTTAATTTTAAATACAAATAACAAATAACATTCTCAAAAATAGTATAAAAAATATATAAATAAAACTCATTAAATTTATTTTTAAATAAATTTTATATATTATACATATAAAAAATAAAAATTTAAAAATACTAATTTTGTAATATAGATATTATACAGATATTCTGTGTATGTTATATATATATTATATGTATATTGTGTATATACTGTGTGTATATTATATATATAAATTAAAAAATAAAGTTAAAAAAATTAACGAGAATAAAAAATATTTATAAATAAAAATATAAAATCAAAATAAAAAAATAAAAAATAAAACATAAAAAATAAAAATTAATATCAAAATCCATAAAAATTAAAAAAAAAATGTGAAAACATAACAGTGAAAAGAAAAATCCAGCGCCGCAAAAATGAAGAATGTGATAATCGGCATAATTTCCTCTATTTATATTCCAATCTATTTGGGCAAAAAATAAAAAAAAATTCTAAATTTACAATGTTTATAAATTATTTATTAAAATATTAAAATTTATAAAATATTTATTAAAATATAAAATATTTATTAGTTTGTAATGAGTTTATAATAATCTATTATGAGTTTGTAAATTTTACATAGTTTATAATGAGATTATTATTAGTTTATTATAAATTTATAATAAAATAATTAAAATATTCTTAATAAAAAAATAAAAATTAAAAAAATGAAAAAATGCGTCATTTTTTCTATTAATTATGTTAGAATATTTACAAATTTAATAAAAAAGGTAAAATTATTTTCAAAAATACTATATTTTTTAAAAAATATATTTTTATGGAAAAAAAAAATTCAATGGCAAAAATACGGAACTCCTCCTCACGCCCCCTCATACTGGCCTACTAGGGTTTTTTTTTTGTTTTTCTTACAGTTGCCTTTTGGTACACATTAATTAGGTATCCATAATTATATTCATGTATCTTTTTTTTATTCATTTAACTTTTTTTAGTTAATTAATTTTTCAAGTACAAGAAAATTTTAATTAATTATAAGCTTTTATAATTAAAAATAATTTTATATTTTATATACATGTTTTTATATATTTTATTTAATTTATATTTTTTAAAATAATTTTAACATTTACTATAAAAATTATTTAAAGATAATTTTTTAATATATAACATAATTCATATTTTTATGCATATATCTAAACATAAAATAGTTATATACAATTATTGTTTTTCAAATATATAACACTTATATTCTGTGATTTTTTATAAATTTAGTAAATATATATTATTATATGTTACATATATATAAGATCGACCCTAGAATAATTCCAGTCAGCCTATTGCCTAGAGTAACTCACCTCAAAGGCAACATTGCGCGTGCGCGTGCGCACACACAGATATATATATATATATATATATATATATATTTAAGCTGTACCCATATAAACAACAAAAAAAAGGAGGATTATGTTGTTTTATTATTTATAGGCCATTATAATTTATCTAGGGTATCTTATATCTTAGGATTGGCCTTATATATAGATATATAGCTAAATATATAAAAGTTGTATAGTATAATTTTTTATAAATTCAATAAATAAATATTATTATATGTTACATATATCCACATATATGCAATATATACTTTTATTCTTTTGCAATATATATTTAGATATATACCCACATATATCGTTATTTTTTTATAATATATGACTACATATATCTAGTTAATTATATGTAACATATACCAACATATATTGAAATATACAAACATATACTATTATTCTTTAGTAATTATTATATATTTAGTTATATGTAATATATGTATTATATAAGTAGAAACTCAATATAAATATTTTTAATTTATATATAAGATATATCAACATATAACTAAACAATAAAAAATAATTTTTAAAAAATACTAAAAAATTCAAAAAATAATACACAAAGGAAAAAAAATTTTAAAAATATGATGATTTGTGGACACATTTAAAATAAATAAAAAATAAAGAAAGAAAGAAAGAAAGAAAAATAAATAAATAAATAAAAAGAAAAAAATAAACATTATAAAAAGAAAAAATGAGCAGATAAAATAAAAGAAAAACAAACAAAAAAGGAAAAATTAGTTAAAAAACATTTAAAAGAAAAAAATAGATAAAATAATAAAAAAAGAAGAAAATAAAGAAAAGAAAAATGAACAGATAAAAAAAAGCACCAAACAATTTCGTGAGTTCCATATAATTGAAAACGAAAATGTATAGAAATGTAAAAAACTAAAAATAAAATTTTGACCATATTTTTGAAATAAAAAAAATAGAATACCGTGTATGATGCAATTTCTTCCTTATGTTATTTCCTCGCATATATGCGTCTATGGGCCATATATATTTTTACTATTAATTTGCAACCCAACTCATACAAATATATATTTGTGTCCATGTGTCTATGGGCCTAATAATTATCTAATTCTACCAAAGCTCATAGAAATATATAAAGCTTTTGATAAAAATACAAGAAAAATAAAAAAAATTTAAATTTATCTCATTTATAAATTATTTATCAAAATATCATAATTTATAAAAATTTATTAAAATACTAAATTTGTAGTCTAATGTCCTAATATTTGCATAATTATTTAATTCTATCCATTTGCCCACTCTCATAACTCATATATGTATATACATACACATATGGGTCAAACTAAACCCATTAGCATTATGAAGCAAAGTTAGCTAAACCCGATCAATCTATTTGAATGATATCTTCGACATTTAAAAAAGAATATAAAAAATAAAGTAAAGGTCGAAGTTTTATTTGCAATATTTATATTGTTAAAAAGGCATCTAATTTTATTCTCATTATTTCGAGCCTCATGTGAGTACTAGGTGATGAGTGCCGGCTAGAAATGATGATGATGGAGCAGTTGAAGAACAAGGACTTTTATTTATTTTTACTTCTCCTGGTTGAGTACATAGAAAACCAAAGATAAGAAGATTACACCGTAAAAAATATGCGACATATCACACATATATTATGTGAAATTATGTAACACCCTCTATATAGTTCGTACACTTGACTATATAGAAGATGTCACTTAAGCACTCAATTAGACTATAAAGACAATATATAAATAAAACCAAAATACATTAATATAATTGTTGTATTTCAAGAAAAGTACCGTGGTCATACATGTATTATATACATGCATATATTTACTCTTTAAAGACCCTTATTAAGTTACATTGTATCTATTATTATAATTCTCTTACTACCCACAAACTTATACAATTGTCATATAAAATTATAAAGTGCTACTGTGTGAACCATACATAATACAATATTTATAATATTGTCCTTGAACCTTTGTGATACAATTGATTAGGAACGTATAACTGTCACTCTGCAGTCTCAACTCTTCTAGTTTGATTTGCGCATCAGAAAATAAATCTAATATGTTAAGTAAAACTTAGTGGTGCTTATGTAATTATAATATATAAGAAATTTTAAAGAAGAGAACTTTACATTAACTAATTTAGAAATAATAGAAAATTATCATTTTAAAACACTAATAAGGAAATTAACAAACTCATTTAAACTTAATACATTGAACATGATTAAATTCAACATTTGGTTAGCTTAACAACAACCATATATCACGTTATTTTCAATATAAATAACTTCATTAAATTTGATCATGCATACTGAATTCAAATTATAAGTTTGGACAATATTGGCAATTTAATGTCCAATCTTAAGATTATGTAATTAAAAATATACGTACTATCACTGATAACACAATGTGTCCATTAATGGCACGGAGTACCCATTATCACAATGGATATCTACCCTCTGACTAGCCATTTAATCCTAAGCTAGATCTAACATCAGTATGATTTAGCTCATTTAGATAATCTTAACTAATTTAGAAATAATAAAAAATTATCATTTTAAAACACTAATAAGGAAATTAATAAACTCATTTAAACTTAATACATTGAACACGATTAAATTCAACATTTGGTTAGCTTAACAACAACCATATATCACGTTATTTTCAATATAAATAACTTCATTAAATTTGATCATGCATACTGAATTCAGATTATAAGTTTGGATAATGGGTCAATATTGGCAATTTAATGTCCAATCTTAAGATTATGTAATTAAAAATATGCGTACTATCACTGATAACACAATATATCCATTAATTGCACGGAGTGCCCATTATCATAATGGATATCTACCCTCTGACTAGCCATTTAATCCTAAGCTAGATCTAACATCAGTATGATTTAACTAATTCATTAGTTTTTAATCAACATTGAATTATATATATCATTTCAATAAAACAATAATTTGATCAACATTTAGTATCACACATGTTTGTCACATATTCAAAGTTTATTACTCTTTTCTATACTTTTAACAAATATATATAATTTCTTAACACAAAGGTAAGAAATACAAACATATACGCCTCATATTATACCCGTATATCATAAAATATAAGTCAAAAACATCATCCAAGTACCCCATGGCTGTGACATTCCAACCCCACGCCTGTGGGATGCAAAACGAAGTGCCAAATGCCCTAAACTACCCCCACGGTCGTGGCATTCAAGGGCCACGCCCGTAGTATTTAGAACAACTTTGTTTCTTCAAAATTTTTAAATAAGCAGCCTCACTTTCAATTCTACGACTGTGGCACTCAATTGCCATATCCGTGGCATTGGTTTTGGGTCTGCCTTCAGAATAATTCTTCTTATGGCAGTCCCAACTTTAATACCATGCCTATGGTACCTCCAAGCCACGCTCGTGGCTTTTCGAAAATGTATAATTTGTACTTTTAACTCCATAAAACATAAACATATTGAAAATCTAAGATATAGATGTATCAAAACCAAATTTTTGACTAAAAAAATTCATATCAAATACTTTACTCAAACTTCAATTAATTAAATCTTTAAGAATTTGTCTAATAAAAAACTTTCATAATCATCACTTAAGATTAGAAACAACATCAACACCTTCAAATCTTACATATTTCATACAACCATTCATTTATCCAATATTTAAGAAATATCTCATTCTAAATAACTCAATCAACTAATTCAAACATTAAAACTCAAAGAATTTCAAATATTTGCAAATTAAACTACATAAGCACTTATCTCTTCAAAAACCCTTTTCTTAGTCCCGTAAAATCATAAAAATAATTTCTTTAGTAAATTTTAAGATATACTATTCACTATTTTTTATTTATATCATTTATTGAGGTCACTTTTATCACTATACACTATCAATTATCAATATTAGTAAAAAATTTCACTGTTTAAAATTTTAAACATTACAATTCTTCCCCACTAAAGAAATTTCATCCTCGAAATTTACCTGTTATGAAGGCTTGAAATAGGTGAGGGTATTGTTATCTCATTGTCTCTTTGTTTTCCCATGTGGCTTCCCCTCTCAAAATGATTCCTTCACAACACTTTCACTAAAGGAATGCATTATTTCATAACTCCTTTATTTCACGAGCTAAAATAGCCGCTGGTTCTTCTTCATAACTCAAATCTGGTTGAAATTCAATAAACTCTGCCTGAATTACATGTGAAGGATCTGACCTGTATCGTCTAAGTATCGATATATGAAATACATTATGAATCTTTGCTAGTTCTAGAGGCAAGGCTAATCGATAGGCTACTAGACCCACATGGTCAAGTACTTCATATGGTCTAATAACCCTAGGACTTAGTTTACCTTTCTTCCTAAAGAGAAGAATCTTCTTCCACTGTGATATCTTCAAAAATATATTATCTCCCATACTATACTCAATGTCATGTTGTTTTAAATCTCCATACAATTTTTTCCTATCCATTGCAATTTTCAACTGATCTTTTATAAGTTTCACTTTATCTTCAGTTTGCCTTATGAGATCAGGCGTTAGAAGTTTGCCTTCATTCAATTTCACCCGACATAATGGAGTTTTACACTTTCTTTCATAGAGTGCTTCATATGGTGCCATTCCAATACTCGTTTGATAATTATTGTTATAAGCAAATTCTACTAAAGGAAAATATTTATCTCAGCTACCTTCAGACTCAATTACACAACTTCTAAGCATATTCTCAAGTACCTGTATGACCCTTTTTGATCGACCATCGTTCTGTGGATGAAATGCAGTGCTGAAATGCAGTCGAGTTCCCAATGTCTTCTGAAAACTTTGCCAAAATTTTAAAGTAAAGCGAGGGTCTCAATCTGAAATAATAGATATTGGCACTCTGTAAAGCCTAACTATCTCATTAATAGACAATTCAGCAAGTCTATCTAATGAATAGTGAATCCTAACTAGAAGAAAATGAGCTAATTTGGTCAACTTATCAACAATTACCCAAATTGCATCATGTTTCCTTTCGGTATTTGGAAGACCAGTAACAAAATTCATAGTGACTCTATCCCATTTCCATTCTGATATTGAGATTGGTTATAAAAGACTCGATGAAACTTGATATTCTACTTTGACTTGTTGACACACTAAACGCTGAGTCATATATTTAGTAATATCTCTCTTCATACTAGGCCACCAATAAACATGTTTCAAATTCTAATACATTTTATTGCTTCCAGGATGTACAATATAAATAATATTATGAGCTTCATCAAGAATGCACTTCTTTAATTCCTTCACTAGGTGTACAAAATCAACCTTTGTAATACAATCCACCATCTTCTAAAATATCATAATCTGACTTTTCACCTTTAAGCACTTATTCTAACACTTTTAATAACTTTTGATTTTATTTTTGAGCTTCTATCACTTTTTACTTTATGGTTTGTTTAACCCTCAATTATGCTAACATAACATATTATATCTTTTAAGTTATTTAACTCAAAAATACATATATGGATGTCTATATATAATAATTTATACACAACATACTTGCTAAAGTCTTTCGACTTAAAGCATCGACTACCACATTAGCTTTCCCAGGATGATAGTCGATGATCAATCATAATCTTTAATTAATTCCATCCATCTTCTCTTCCTTAAGTTGATTTTTTTTTTGTGTTGGCAAGTATTTCAAACTTTTATGATCAATAAAAATGTATCACCTTTCACCATACAAGTATTGTCGCCATATCTTAAAAGCAAATATAATAGCAGCCAACTTCAAATCATGTGTGGGATAATTTAATTCACGTGATTTTAATTATCTAGAAGCATAAGTAATTACCTTACCATCTTGCATTAATACACAACCGAGTCCCTGATGAGAAACATCACTATAAATCACATAATTTTTACCTAGGGCCGGTTGTGTCAATATAGGCACTTCAGTCAATAAAGCCTTCAGTAGTTCAAAACTAGCTTGACACTAATCATTCCACTCAAATCTAGTTTCTTTTCTAAGAAGTTTAGTTAAAGGCAGTGCTATCTTCGAAAACCCTCGCACAAATCTTCTATAGTAACCAGCTAACCCAAGGATACTCTAAACTTTTGTTATATTTTTTGGTGGCTGGCAATTTAAAATAGTTTCAATTTTACTAGGATCCACATGGATACCATCAGTTGATACCACATGACCTAGAAATGCCACTTCCACCAACCAAAAATCACATTTAGATAATTTAGCATACAACTAATTCTCCCTCGGTGTTTGTAGTACTATTCTCAAATGTTTATCATGCTCCTCCTTATTTTTGGAATAAACTAGTATATCATCAATGAAAACAACTATAAACTAGTCCAAATAAGGTTTAAAGACTCGATTCATCAAGTCCATAAAAATCCGCTGGAGCATTAGTCAAACCAAAGGATATAACTAGAAATTCATAGTGCCCATATCGAGTTCTGAAAGTTGTCTTTGAAATATCTACTTTTTTAACTTTCATCTGATAATAGCTTGATTTAAGATTAATCTTAAAGAAAACACCCGCTTTCTTCAACTGATCAAACAACTCATCAATCCTAGGTAACGGGTACTTATTCTTAATAGTCAACTTATTCAACTGCCGATAATCTGTACACAATCTTAGGGTGCCATCTTCTTCTTCACAAATAAAATTGGTGCACCCTAAGGTGATGCACTAGGTCTAATAAAGCCCTTATCAAGCAATTCTTGAAATTACACTTTCAACTCTTTTAACATAGGAGGTGCCATTCTATAAGGTGGAATATAAATTGGTGGTGTATCTGGAACTACATTAATAATAAATTCTACCTCCCTCTCTGGCCATACTCTAGGTAATTCCTCCAAAAAAATATTCAAAAACTCACACACTATAGGTATATCTCTTAAAGCCTTGCTTGAATATCGTGCATCAATAACATAAGCAAAGAAAGCTTCACACTTCTTTCTAATTAACCTTTTAGCTTTGGCTACAGAAATTAAACTAGAAGGATAAAATTATTTTTCTCCTCGGACCATAATTTCACTATAATCTGAAATTTTAAAGGTCATTACTTTATTACAACAGTCCATAACTGCTTGATGTTAGGACAACCAATCCATTCCCAAGATTACATCAAAATCATGGAATGGAAGTTCAATCAAATTGGCAGGAAGTACTATATCATACGCTCTAATTGGACAATTTTGATATATTTTGTTTATCCTCACACTATGGCTTAAGGGGTTAGTTACTTCTATTTAAAAATTAAGCTTATTAACACACATATTCTTTCCTAAGGCTACAGTAGTACATATATAAGAATGTGTAGAACCATGATCTAATAATACATACACATCAAGACCAAGTAACGAAATTTACTAACTACAATATCAGGAGAATCCTGGTCCTCCATCTCATGGCATAAGTCCTAGCTGGAGCACTGCCCCGAGTTTAAGGTCTATCCACTGTTTTAGATTCTCTCCATTGACTAACACTAGATTGACCACTTCTACATGTCTTACGAATTGTTTGAGTCTTCTTCACAGAACATTGTCCTTTAACAACTTTAAGTTCTTTTATCATTGGGCAATCTCTAAAGAATCACATTTTAGACAAGCCCCTTTTCGATATCAACAATCTTCACTTGCATGACCCTTGACACAATATTGATAAGGTGTGGTAACTTCCCTTGAAGATGAGCCAACAACAACT
Source organism: Garcia nutans (assembly GCA_947685225.1). NCBI lineage: Eukaryota > Viridiplantae > Streptophyta > Magnoliopsida > Malpighiales > Euphorbiaceae > Garcia > Garcia nutans. Next base: position 46,914,091 of record CANTUV010000002.1, read on the forward strand.
CCAAACCTACCCCCTTGAGACCTCTGAAAACTAGCTCCATTTTCTCTACTAAACTCCTGAGTTTGGGCTTGAATATTCCTCTGTCTTTTCTAGCCACCCTATTGTTGTTCACTAGAAAATTTCTTCTTTGGTTATTGTCTTCTTCCCTGCTCTTGTTTAATCTCATTTTCTATGGCAACTGCAGCATTAACAAGAGTGAAAAACTCATTAATCCTCATGGCTACTAAGTACACTTGAATCTAACTGTTCAAACTCTGTTTAAATGACTATCTTTGCTTAAGGTATAAAAACTCCCGAATCTTCTCCTTTAAATAAAACTCACTAATATATTTCTTTTTAAATTCTTCTTGAAAAAAATGCCCAAGTGACTCTATTCGCAGGTACAACTTTCTGCTTTGTATTCTACCAAGCATAAGCTTGTTCTTGTAGTAAGAAAATTGCATACTCCAATCTTTCCTCATCAGTATAATGTAGAAAATAAAAAACTCTCACAATCCTCTCTAACTAATACTCTGCTACTGAAGACTCGTTAGCATCACAAGCCTTAAAATCTTCTACTCCCAATTTCCTAATTCTCTCCAATGGAGATCTTTAGGGCACTAGTGGAGGAGGTTGTGCAGGAGGAACAACTCCTACGATTTGCCTAAGAACTTCCCCCATATTTCTCATAAACTGGGGGTCCAATGGAATTTGATCCGCAAAATGATCTGATGGTTACTGATTCCCCACACTTGCTTGACTTGTGAGGATGCAGCTTGTTCCTCCACACCTTGACAGGATCCGGAGGCCATCTTATACCTTTAAGCATTGAAAAATCAACTGCATTAAACATTTATTTAATTATATAACTCACATAGCAATAGCAGTTATATTTCTCTTTTCTTATGGCCCACAAACTTAGGACTGCCTTTACTTAGTCAAATTGAGTTTGACTTAGTAAAGGAGGATTTCAAATTGAATTAGTTAAGGAGGTTATCAAGTTGAATTTGAATTAGTTAAGAAGGTTATCAAATTGAATTTGATAACCCATAACCCTCCTTAACACTCCATATATGACTTTAGGCCATTTCTTTAAGATGTATGAGAGAGATTAAGAAAGAGAGATAGAAAGTGGTGGTGTGTGGTAAGGTGTTAAGTGAAAGAAAAATTTGAGGGGGTTAGCTTCAACAAGCTAACGCATAATGTGTTTGAGTGTGAAAATTTTCTCTCTTGTATTTTGTAATTTATAGTTTGTTAATTATTAAAAGTTGGAGTGTTTGTAATTAAATTTACTTCATCCTTTGGCAATCAATTTAATTGCCAAACCGTGATCATACCTATATTACATACATACATAAATTTAATATTTAAAGACCCTTATTAAGTTATATTGTATCTATTATTATAATTCTCTTACTACCCATAAAATTATACAACAGTCATACAAAATTTTAAAGTATTGCTATGTGAACCATACATAATTAAATATTTATAATATTTCTCTTGAATCTTTGTGATGCAGTTAATTAGAAATGTATAACTCTCACTCTGTAGTCTCAACTCTTTTAGTTTGATTCGCACGTCAGAAAATAAATATAACACGCTATGTAAAACTTAGTGGTGCTTATGTAATCATGATATGCAAGAAATTTTAAAGAAGAGAACTTTACATTAACTAATTTAGAAACAATAAAAAATTATCATTTTAAAACACTATTAAAGAAATTAATAAACTCATTTAAACTTAATACACTAAACACGATTAAATTCAACATTTGGTTAGCTTAACAATAACCATATATCACATTATTTTCAATATAAATAACTTCATTAAATTGCCTGTGTACACTGAGCTTAGATTATAAGTTTAGATACCAGGTCACTGTTAAAAATTTAATACCCAATCTCAAGATTGAGTAATGGAAAAATATGTCTACTGTCACTGATGACACAATACATCTATTAATGGCATAGAGTGCCCACTATCACAATGGATATCTATCCTCTAGCTAGCTATTCAATCCTAAGCTAGATCTAACATCAATATGATTTAGGCAATTCATTAGTTTTTAATCAATATTGAACTATATATATCATTTCAATGGAATAGTACTTTGATCAATATTTAGTATTACACATGTTTGTCACATATCCAAAGTTTATTACTCTTTTTCATACTTTTAACACACACATGATTTCTTAACACAAAGGTAAGAAATACAAATATACAAGCCTCATACTATACTCATATATCATAAAATAGAGGCAAAAAAATATCATCCAAGTACCCCACGACCATGGCATCCCAACCCCATGCCCATGGGATACAAAACGAAGCTACCAAATGCCCTAGACCACGCCCCACGATCATGGCATTCAAGGGCAACACCCATGGCATTTAGAACAACTTTGTTTCTTCAAAATTTTTATACAAATAGCCTCACTTTCAAATCCCATGGCCATGGCACTCAATTGCAATGCTCGTGGCATTGGTTTTAGGTCTGCCTTCGGAATAATTCTTCCTTCGACAATCCCGACTTCAATATCACTCCCATGGTACCTTTAAGCCATGCCTGTGACTTCTTAAAAATGTGCAATTTGTACTTTTAACTCTATAAAATATGAACATATTGAAGATCTAAGATAAAGATGTATTAAAACCAAATTTCTGACTAAAAAAGAATTCATATCAAATACTTTACTCAAACTTCAATTAATTAAGTCTTTAAGAATTTGTCTAATAAAAAACTTACATAATTATCACTTAAGATTAGAAACAAAATCAACACCTTCAATTCTTACATATTTCACACAACAATTCATTTATTCAATATTTAAGAAATATTTCATTATAAATAACTCAATCAACTAATTTAAACATTAAAACAGAAAGAAGTTCAAATATTTGCAAATTAAACTACATAAGCACTTACCTCTTCAAAACGCTTCTCTTTATTCTTTCTCTCTTTCCCTTTGATTACTTGTTGATTACTTATCTAGTTTAGCTAATTCTCTTAAAAATTTATAACAAGAGATGGATTTCCCTTGATTCTTGATTAATTTGATGAAAGGAGGAAGAAAATAGAGAAGATGGTGATGGTGGTGGAAGATGGCATGGATGATGGAGAAAGAAGAGAAGAAAAAAGAACATTCTAGGCTATACACATGCATATATATAATAGATTCAATCAAGTGTGGGCAATCTCATTTTAACTATGGTGCATCATCTTTCTTATCATTTGATTCTAATTTGATTTTGTCCCGTAAAATCATAAAAATAATTTTTCAGTAAATTTTAAGATATACTATTCACTATTTTTTACTTATATTATTTATCGAGGTCACTTTTTTTTACTATATACTATCAATTATCAATATTAGTTAAAAAGTTCACTGCTTAAAATTTTAAATATTACAAATTACATTGAAGTTACTTCGTATCTTAAGTAAGCATATAAATTACATCCATTAAAATTATCTTTTAATTTATCATGTTTATTTCTAATTTTAATTATTTTCATTTTCATATGTTGAAACATTTTCATTGAATGGCTACGAGAATTAAATGAAGAAATTTTTTATTCTAAGATGGACACCGAGATTGATAGTCATTTTTTCGAGTGGTTTGAAAATTATATCGATTTGATGTCACATTTTGTACTCAACATATTACATAATTAAATGTAAATGTAATTATACCAAATTACACTTTATTCTTTTTTTGACCAATAATATGACAATCATAAATTAAAGATTAGAATCATACATAAGGATAGCCTCTAACTGAGGAGGAGGATTTACAATCTAGTCAGAATTTAAAGTTGCCTTATGTATTGCAGAAGTAATCCAATCTGCAGCTACATTACATTTTCTAGAAATATGAGAAAAGTAGCAGGATCTAAAGTTCTTAATTTCCTGGAGAATATTCAAAACCAAGGCTTCTATCTCCCATGGGCAGGAATCAATATCATTAATTGCATTTACTAGTACCAAACAATCATATTCGAAGCAAACAAAATCAAGCTTCAAGGCAAGAGCTTTATGAACTGCAATCAGCATGGCTTGAGCTTCATTTTTAATGGTCAAATATGAGTTTATTAGACAAGCCAAACCATCAATGATTTTCCCTTCATGAGATCTAATAATCACTGAGGCCTCAGTAATTAATTTTGAAGGAAAAAAGAAGCATTTGTATTAATTTTAAATAACCTTGTTGAGGATGTTGCCATCTACTTGAAGCAAGAGGTAATTGATTTTGATTTGTGAGAGATCTGGAAGAACTAGACTTCAAGGATCCTGCACTATTAGCATCAACAAAAGTATAAAAAGAAATTTATGCCTTATCTACAGTTTCCTTGGGTTGAGGAGTGATTCCTTCAAAACAAAAGCTATTTCTTGCCTTCCATATTTCCCAACACAGTTGACCAATTCTTGAAAGCCATGAGTCTTTATCCAAACCATTATAAAGTTTAGAAATACCCAACCACTAGTCTATGAAAGTAGAAGTGTTGAGAGAAGAAGGACAAAGACCAATATTGGAGGCAAACCATGTTGCTTTTGCATGATCACAATTAAAAAGGCAATGAATAATTGATTCCACTTCCCTAGAGCATAAAAGGCAGATATTTGAAGAACTCAATTTTCTTTTGCAAAGATTATCAAGAACTGGGAGAGAATTAGTACATAACCTCCATAGGAAACATTTGATTTTGGGATGCAAGTTTAGATTCCAGATGCTCTTCCAAATAGGAGAGATGTTGTAAGAACTTTCAGAGCTTGAAGATGCAAAAACTATATTGCATAAGAAATGATAGACAACCTTGGCAAAGATCTTCCCTTTCATATCGAAGTGACAAATTAACTTGTCAAAAACATATTCTGGGTTAATAGGAATAAAATGGATGGCTTCTCGCTTAGATTTAGTAAAAAGTGAAGAAATCAGGGATCTATTCCAATATCTTCTAGGGCCAATAAGATCAAATACCTTATTTAAGCTGGAGTTCTCAAGTTTTTTTTTTTTTTTTTGGGGGGGGGGGGGGGGGGGGAGGGGAGGAGATTTTAAAGTTGCAAGATTTGGAACCCAAGGATCTTCCCATATATTAATATCTTTGCCACTTCGGACTTGCCATCTAATGCCTTTTATAATAAGATCTCTAACTTTAATGATGCTTCTCCACACCTAAGAAGGATTTCTACCTAACCTAGCCTATAGAAAGGAGCCATTAGGAAAGTAAGTTGATTTAAGAATTTGACCCCAAGCACAATTTGTTCCCTCGACTACCTTTCAACATTGTTTAGCTGAAATAGTGATATTGAAGATTTCAAATTATTTGAAGCCCAGACCTCCTTTGAATTTGATCTTGCAAGTCTATCCCACCTTCTCCATATTAAACCTTTCTTCTTATTAAATTGATTCCACCAAAACTTAGATAAAGTTGCATCCAACTTTGAACAGAAGGATTTAGGCAATAGAAAACATGACATTATGTGCGAAGGTACAACAGTAAAGACATCTTTGATGAGAACTTCCCTTCCTGAAAAGGATAAGAACTTGTGTTTCCAGGATTGTATCTTAGAGATAATTCAATCTTTAAGGAAATTTAGAGCCTTTATTTTAGAACTCCTCTAACAAGATGGGACTCCCAAATAATTCTCATTACCCATCATTTCATTTACTCCCAACTGAGTGCAAATACTTTTTTTAATGTCTTGAGATAGATTCTTGCTAAAGGAAACACTAGATTTTTGCAAATTAATAAGTTGCCCAAATGTATTTCAATAAAGATACAATATTTATCAAAGAATATACCTCCTATAAATTAGCTTTACCACATAAAAGGGTATCATCTGCATAAAGAAGGTGAGTTAACTTGGAGGAGCGTCTAACAATCTAAAATCTAGAGAGGGTACCATTTTTGGCTAGCCTGGTCCATCATATAAGAGAAAGCATTAGTAACAAAAAGGAATAAATAAGGAGAAATAGGATCCCGTTGTCGGAGTCCTCTTGAAGGTTTGAAAGAGCCAGCTGTAATTCCATTGAATAGAATGTGATAGTGCACAATAGTAACACACTGCATAAGTAAATTAGTTGCAGTATCATTAAACGTATTGCTCTCAACACTTTTGTAAAAAGCCCCTCTCCACCCTATCATAAGCTTTATTCATATCTAATTTCAAGATAAATTGGCCAGATTTTTTGGATTTAGGGGACTTGAGTGCATGAAATAACTCATGGGCTATAAGAACATTATCATATATAACCTTGCTCGAAGTAAAAGCCCCTTGTGTAGGATGGATCAAAAGATGGAGATAGTGTTTGAGTCGGGAAACTAGAATCTTAGAGATGACTTTGTATAAGAAGTTGCATAACCCAATTGGCCTAAACTAGGCTAGAGATTCTGGAGCTGGACACTTGGGTATTAGAATTATATTGGTATTGTTGAGAGATCTAGACATTTGCCCATCCCAAAAAAATGATTGCACAATATGGATAAGATCATATTTAACATCATACCAAAAATTATGAGAAAAGGTACCTGGAAATCCATCGGGGATAGGGGATTTGTGTGCTCCAAGACTAAAAGTAGCTCTTCTTATTTCTGCAGCAGAAGGAATGTCACATAAGGAAGCATTCAATTCTGGAGGAACTGTAAGAGGAATATGGCTCATAACATAATCTTGGTTCGATGTGTGACTAGAAGAGAAAAGATTGGAATAAAAATCCATAATCATATTTTGTAATTCAACATCATTCTCTATCCAATTTCCAATCTCATCTTTAAGCTTCATAATAAAATTAGCCTGATGCCTTTGAATGGTTGAAGCATGGAAAAACTTTGTGTTTCTATCACCCTTAGCAAGCCATTTAATTCTAGATTTTTGGTACTAAAATTTTTCCTCCATTTTCCAACATACATTTAGCTCCTCTAGAAGTAACCTCTCTTTCTGATGGAAGTCACTAGGATGTAAACTAGAATAGAGAGATTCCAACTCCATTTTAATTTATTTAATTTTTTCCTTGCATTCAGATTGGCTTCCTTACTCTAAGTCTTCAGATTCTTTGTAATATTGTGGAGTTTCTCAAAGAACAAATTAAGACCCTCCCTATCAGAAGAATAATCCCAAGTACTTTTAATAATATCACTGTATTCTTATTTTTCTAACCATTTGAGTTCAAACTTGAAAAAACTTCTCTTACGAAAAACACAAGGCTGCAGGTTTAAAATCAGAGGTTGATGGTCTGAACCAATTAAAGGACCATGTATAATAGTTTCTTTGCTAATTTTTTTTCACCACTCAATATTGGCTTGGCCTCTATCAAGCCTTTGTTGAATACACCCATTATCAGCTTGCTTTATTTGACAAAGTGAATTGAGGCCCTTTGAATCCCAAATCAACAAGTTGCAACTCTTCCATCCAATCTGCAAAAAAACAACTCCAGTAGGGATCTGGTGGCCTACCTCCTTCCTTCTCATAAGAAAATAAAATTTGGTTAAAGTCACCAATACAGAGCCAAGGAATATCCGGGCAAGGATTAAGTTCCCTCAATTGATTAGAGACTTCTCTTTTGTTTGATTTGTAAGGGCTACCATATATGAAAGTGGCTATAAAAAATTACGGTTAGGATCATATACTGCCACATGCATATAATTGAAATTTAGGCTAAGGGGGTTGTATCAACTAGTTACCCTTCCACCACAAACATAGGCCTCTAGCAATGCCTCTAGGTTTCACATATTCAGCAAAATCAAATCCCAATCTCCTCCTATGTTTTTCCAAAAATGAAATTTTTTGTTTAGTCTCAACTAGAAAAATTAAGGCTGGACGATGGCTATAAATAGCATCCTTTAGACCCCTGCTCGTAAGGGTTTTACCAAAACCCTAGTAATTCCACACCAAACAGTTCATGATACTTAGAAAAACTGAAATAAACACCAATATCATCAACCTCTCTTCTCAAATAGCAGATCTTAAATATAGAATATGCCTATGCACAGTACGCAGATAGCTTGAATGTGGAAATCAAAAGCAGTTAACTAACTAACCCAAAAACACAATGTATAACAGCTCAAACTTGAGTAGGCCTGAAAGTGGTTGTCTACAAACAGATTTCAAAAGCTCTTACACTGAAGGAGAAGAAGGTAGCCAGTAGCTGAGTGATATGCCAGCGGAGACAAATGGCATCAAAAGATCAACTTGATAGAGTAAAGGACGGGAAAAGCACAAAGAGCAAAGCTCTAACAAAAGCTTAGAGTAACAAATCAACACCAGATCTAACAGAAGCTTAGGCTCATAGTTGGGTATTGATGAAATAAAATGAAATTTCACTTTGATGTGAAAGCAATTCTCACGAATCAGGGAGTTCCACTAAGGGAAGGTCAAATCTCTACAGAGAGAGTCTTATTGTTCCTCGTTTGAAGGCTATTCACACTTTATTTGATTTCATAGAAAAATGAGAACTTTGAACTTATAAATAACAAGTGCATAATGGATCTAGCCAAGGGTCTATTGCTAATTGTAGAATGTTATGATGTCTATTTTGCAAATGGTCAAAGGTCCAAATAGACTTTTGAAGCCTTACTATTATGTCAACTCAACTCTTAAACTTTTTTAAACCAAATATATGTTTTTTTTTTATCAAAAAAGGTTATTTCTGGAACCCACTTTATTCATTTTAAATATTTTAAAATAATTAAAAAATAAAAAATATATTTTTAAATAATTAGAAAATTAAAAATATATTTTTTAAAAAATAATAATTTTTTATAGACTATAAAAATAAACATTTTATACTCTACATCATATTTTAAAAACTCAAAATTACAACTGATGATTTTTAATGAAATATTAATTTTTATATGATAAAATTAATTTTTCATAAATTTTAGTTTATGATATAATATTTGTTAAATTTTGTTTTTTTTATAAATTATTAAATACTGAAAGTAGAATATAAAATTTTTTTGTCTCATTAGCAAAATAAAAAATAATAATTTTTTTGATTTCTAAATATTTTTAATTTTAATAAAATTAAACTTTTCTCATTTGAAAATTTTTTAATATATTTATATATATATATATTAATTTTTCAGTTTTTTATTTATTTTGTATTATTTAATATTTATTTAATATTTAAAAAATATATATTTTTAATATTTTTAAAATTATTTTAAAAAATATAATGAATAAAGTGTGTCCTACAGTATTACTTCAGCATTTTAATGATAAGTTAACTTTTCTAGAGCGGACGTTGGCATGAGAGGTCTAAAGAATATGGTCATCCTTTTAAAGAGTTTTGGTAGTAGAATGGGGAAGTATAAAAAATAACAAAAAATAAAAAATAAATGATATGAGAGATTATCCTGATATGGTGACAATGTTGCTTTTGAACAAAATAAGCAAGCGAAAAAAGACGTCAAAAAAGCAGTTAGCCAAGCAAAAATATAATTTTTTGAGAAGATATATGAGAAACTCGTGACAAAGGAAGATAAAAAAGCTATCTAAAAATTGGCTAAAATAAAAGAAAGAAAATGTAATACCCTGACCTAGAAAATAATTAGACTGCTAAAAAAATCATTACGTTATTTATTAAACCTTAGGAAAACTGTAAAACCATTACATAACAAACAATATATAAATAACTTATGATAAAAATCATAATACTTAATAAATGAGTAATAGATAAATTAAATCATAAAAGTTTAGGAGCTAGAGGAAATGTAATTAGATTAACTTACAAAATTAAGTGAACAAGTAAAGCTTATAAGTGTAGGTATGTGTGAATTGTTAAATAGCCAATTTGAAAATTTGAGGTTGAATAGGTATTAAAGTAGAAATTAATAATATCTGGGTAAATATGGGCTTAATGAAATTTAGAGCTCAACCAGAGAAAATTATGGCTAACTTAAAATTTAAAATGGACTAAGTAACCCATAAGATTAGATAACAAAACATAAAATTGAGTCAAGTTTTAAGTAGCAGATGAACTACTAATAAAATAAAATAGGGAGATATCCCATTAAACAAAATACCAGAAACAACAATAAAACAAAATAATAAGTATATATATATATATATAATAAGGCAAAAGAGAGATGGGTTGGATGGGTAGTAAACAAAACCAAGATAAATTTTATCCAATTAATTAAAGAATATGCATACTTGACACTTAGGCTTTATTTGAATGATTGAGAGTATAATATGGTAATGTATGGTATTGTGTTGTATGGTATTAAATATAATATTTATTATATTTGAAAAACTGGTATGATATGGTATAATTAAGTAAAAGTATTTTTATTTAATTTAATAATATTTTTAAGAATTTAATATAGTATGAAAATGAAAATTTATTTATTACTATATATTTGGTGTTTAAAAAATTTATTTTAAATATTTTTCAAAGATAAAATTAACTTCACCTATACATGAGTTTCTTGTGTATAGCCGGTCCCAAGCCCGGGTAAAGAAGGAGGGTAGCGGTAGGTGATAACCAGTGTAAAATTTTTGTCACATCTCATTATATGAATTCTAATAATAATATCGTTGCGGCGTTTCCTACTTTTGTCAGCTACATCGGAGCCCGAGTGTAGTGAAGAATAAGCAAGGGTATATGGCGTTCTTCGAATGCGACACACTATATCGACGCCCGGATGTGGTGCATAATAAACAAGGGTTCTCACATCATGGACGGGTGTGAATAAAAAAGTTAGTCCAAAATACGAGTAATACGATAGATACATATTCAGATAATGGTAAAAGATTCTATAGGAAGAAACATAAGAAATAATAAGTAGGGAGTAAAATCATAATAGAAACTTGAAATATTGGATCTCTTACAGGTAAACTAAGAGAACTTATTGAGACTATGGAGAAAAGAAAAATTTGTATTGCTTATATTCAATAGACTAAATGGGTTGAAGAAAAAAGTAAAGAAGTTGAGAATACTGAGTATAAAGTGTATTATACAGGTACAGATAGAAGTAAAAATGGAGTAGGATTATTTCAATTAAACTTGTGCTTTAGAATAAGACATCAACATAGGCATATGCCTCTCAAGTTGGATTGGATGGGGAGAGCAAGCAAAATTTTGGGATGATATGGATGAACTTATGTGAGGGATTCCAAATGATAAAAATATTTTTATAGGAGGAGACTTAAATGGACATGTAGGAAAAGACAGTAGGTTTTGATGAGGTACATTGAGGGTATAATTTTGGAATTAGAAATGAAGAAGGGAATCACATCTAGTGACATATTTTATAAAAGGGAATCACATATAGTGACCTTTAAAAGTGGGCAAAATAAAAGTCATATTGACTTCATACTCACAAGAAAAGCTAATCGAACTCAATGCAAGGATTGTAAGGTTGTTTTAGGTGAGGCTTTGATCACTCATCATAGGTTAGTGGTTTTAGATATCAAGTTTCAGAGGTTGACTAGTAGGCTAAGGAGGAACAATATTCCTAAGATTAGGTGGTGGACTTTAAAAGGTGAAAAATAATTGTTGTTCAAGGATGAGTTGGTCAAAGCTGGATAGTGGGAGGAAGATGTGAGTATGTCCTCAAATGATATGTGGATAAACATATCTACAACAATTAAAGGAGTAACTAGAAAGATTCTTGGAGAATCTAAAGGGTATGGACATCCCTCGAAGGAGTCTTGGTGGTAGAATAAGGAAGTGCAAAAAGTGGTAAGAAGTAAAAGGGAATGGTATAAGAGTTTGCCCAAGTGTAATAACAATGATACTTTTGAGCAGTACAAATAAGTGAAAAAAGATGCTAAGAAGGTAGTTAGTCAAGCAAGAGCACAATCTTTAGAAAGTTTGTATAAGAAACTTGGAACAAAGGAAAAGAAAAACTATCTATAAATTGGCTAAGATAAAAAAAAAGAATTGTCGTGATTTAAACCAAGTTAAGTGCATTAAAGATAAAGAGAATAAGATTCTAATTCAAGAAGAGAATATTAAGGAATGATGGAGAAGCTATTTTGAGAAACTTCTTAATGGTAACCATAGTGATAACATTTAGGATTTAGACGTTAGGCCGGAGAAAAATGTAAAATACACTAGACGAATTAGATTTTCGAAAGTTAAAGAAGCTTTGAAGAGGATGAAAGTTGATAAAGCTTGTGGGCCAGATGGGATACCTATTAAGGTTTTGAAATGTTTGAGAGATACAGGAGTTGCATGGTTGACATCTTTGTTCAATAAGATCTTAAGTACAAAGAAAATGTCTAATGAATGGAGAAAATGTAATTTGATACATATTTTTAAGAATAAAGGAGATATTCAGAATTACTTAAATTCTAGAGGCATAAAGCTTATGAGCCACACTATGAAATTGTGGAAGAGAGTTATGGAACACCATTTGTGGTTAGATATGTGTATCTCCTCAAATTAGTTTGGCTTTATACTTGGTCGATCAACTATGGACGCTATTTTTCTTATAAGAGATTTGATGGAAAAGTATAGAGAGGTGAAGAAGGACTTACATATGGTTTTTATTGACTTGGAAAAGGCGTATGATAGTCTCTAGAGAAGTTTTATGGTGGGTCCTAGAGCATAGGGGAATATCTATATGATATATCCAAGTCTTGAAAGATATGTATGAGGCATCCATCACTAGTGTCCGTACTGTGGGAGGGGATACTAAGAATTTTTTCATTTCTATTGGATTATACCAAGGTTCAGCTTTAAGCCCTTATCTTTTCACCTTGGTCATGGATAAGCTAACAAGAGATATACAGGATGACATCCCTTGGTGTATGATGTTTGCAGATGATATTATATTAATAGATGAGACTCAAACTAGGGTAAGTCAAAAGTTGGAGTTATAGAGAAGCACTTAGAAATCTAAAGGTTTTAAGCTAAGTAAGACTAAAAATGTGTATATGCATTGTAGATTTAATAGCGAGAATAGAGAAAGAGGAAAAATTATTTTAGACGGAATAGCAGTACTTCATAGTACTTTTTTTAAATACCTTAGCTCTATTCTTCAAGAAGATGAGGGTTGCGAAGAAGATGTAAATCATAGGATTAAAGCTGGTTGGATGAAGTGGAGGGGTGCTACAGGAGTTTTATGTGATCGAAAGATGCCAATTAAATTAAAAGAAAAGTTTCACCGCACTACAATACGACCTGCGATGATGTATGGTAGTGTGTGTTGGGCAGTAAAAGGACAACACATGAGTAAAATGTATGTTGCGGAAATGAGAATGATAAAATGGATGTATGGTCATACTAGGATAGATAGAATCTCCAATGAGTGTATTAGAGAAAAAATGGGGATAGCACATATTGAGGATAAGATAAGAGAGCATAGATCGAGATGGTTTGACTATGTAAAATGAAGGCCTAGCGATGTGCCGGTTAGAAAAATCAAACAAGTTAGAATAGATATAGCTAAGAGAAGCAGAGGTAGGCCTAAACTGATTTGGTCAAAGGTGGTCCAAAATGATCTTATGATATTACATCTATCAGAAGAGATAACCCTAAATCGTATTGAGTGAAAAAGAAGAATCCATATAGCCGACTCCAATTAACTTGGGATTAAGGCTTTGTTGAGTTGAGTTGAGTTGAGTCGAGTTGAGTTGAGTTGAGTTGATTTTTCAAAGATAAAATTGTAAAACGATAGAAAATCATTAAATTAAGAGTTTAAAAATTTATAGTTTTCAAATTATGAAATTAGCATGAAAAACCATACTATAGAAATTAAAATAAATAAGAATTAAATAATATTATGTCATACTATGTTATGGCAAACCATGAAACAAAAGTAGGAGTTGCCACTTAACATCACACTAATAAAAATTTAAGGAGCCAAATGAGGGAACCGTAGCCACCTCACATTTTGAATATATATATATATGTATTGAATATATATATATATATATAATCTATATAATAATATACAGGTTCCAAACAAATAAATTAATATTAGTTGCTTTAAATGAAATAGTTGCAATTTAATTAGCAAATACATAGGTTAAACAAACTATGAGTAATGATTAAAGAACTTGGGTTAATTATCATAGAAATCATGAAATCAATTAAGAGATGACTTTATTTTTATCTAGTATGTAAATAGGTTAAATAGTGTAAAAGTACAAACCATGCAAATAAGTGGAAATGGGAATTTCAGTTCTAGAGAATTTGTAGAGAAAATACAACTAGAGAATTTCAGTGGTTAGTGTGAGGACCAATGGGTCCATTTATTGTGAATTGTCTCCTAAACCAATAACTAGTTGCATAACTCTTATAAAAAAAATCAATGTGTATATAGATGAACTACTGCATTAGAAGGGAGAAGTTACTATCATATACTGAATAAATAAAAAAATATCATTATATTTTATTGTACTATTATCTTCTATCAATGAGAATGACCTTATCCTTTTTATATGGAACCCTAATTGATATTGTGTTTTATTGATACTGATACATTATTGTTGAACTGTTCTTGAATTGATAACTGTTTAATTGTAAACCCTAACCCTGTATAGCCCCCATGTTTGTATGTTTGTAACGTTCTCACTAAGAAGAAAGCTCAATCCATAGTAACTGCTAATGCAAGATCAAAGTAACATAATAGCATCTACGTCCTTCCTCCAAAAGCTAAATTTTGTACAGTATAAATTGTGCAATCTTCTATAGAGCTCCATAGTATGTATATAAATAATGTAGAAAAAAAAATATGGTGGAGGAGTATAATATAAAGCATATTATTAATAAATTTTAATATAAATATTTTAATTAATAATGACTACCAAAAACTAGAGCAATGGCTCATTAATATGATTATGAAAAATAATAAGTAATTATGGGTTCTATGAGGTATTCGGTGACCTTTAGTCGACCTAGACCTTAAGACCGTCATGCCTCTAGATTGGAGGTGCGACAAAAAATATCGAGATTTAAACGGAGTAAAGTTTATCACAAATGGAGAGAATGTAGTTTCGGTTCAAGAGGAGAATATCAAGGAAAGATGGTGAAGTTATTTTAAGGATCTCCATAATGGTAACCGTAGTGAACATATTGAGTGTTTGCATGTTATAGCCGAGAAAAATATGAAGTGTACTTGAGTGATTAAGTTTCTTGAAGTTAAGAAAACCTTGAATAGAATGAAAATCGCAATGCCTCTAGTCCAAACACTACAAAAATTATGCGTATTACGATGAAAAATTCCATCGGTAATAAAAATCAATCTGTTGATAATAATATTTACAGATAGATCACTGAGAAAAATGATTTATCTGTGAAAACCTTCTCAGTATCACAATTATGACTGAAAAAAATACACCATCAGTAGATATTGATAGAACTTTTTATAGCGAGAAAGATAACAGTGTCGAGAGAGTGGCTAATCTATCGGTAATCACCGATAGATATTCCATTGGTAACATATGTGAGATTTTATACCAGGTTTAGAAATTTATCAGAATTCTGTCGATAAATTATTTAATATGTCATAGATAAATCGGTCATTAATTTTTATTTTTTTAAAATTTGTAATTATTAATTTAATTATATTTAACAATTTTTATTTTGTTTCATATTATTATATTATATTTAATTTTTTTTTAATTTATTTTATTTTATGACGATGAGATTTACGATGAAAATAAAAATTAAATATCAATAAAAAAATAAAAAATAAAAAATTAATAATATATATATAACAAAAAAAATAATATACACATGATATGCTCGACTAATATATACAATAAACTAAAAAACTACTAGGTGGGGGGAGGAAGGCAAATCTTCATTAGGCTAAGTAATATGATAAAGGTTAAGAGCTGAAGACTGAGAGATGAAGGCATTTTAGATGTACTATTATGTAAATTGATCAAATTATTCTTGAAATTCTCTCTACATATGATCTCGTTATGTGCGCTCCCGCTCAAGGTGATATTCCATCTCGCTTCATATTGCTGCAAGATACTCCTCAAAATTAGCCTTTATTTGCTCCATTGTTGCTACAGCGCTGATGAGAAAGTTGAAGCTAAAGATGATGTGCTGGCATTAGAGATGTACCGAGAGCCTATCCCATACACCTTTCTCTTTCTCACACTGCCAACAACCTCAACAAATAGGTGAGTATCATCAATAGGCTCATTTGTTTGAGACTGAAGGTCTCGAGTAGATATAAAATGATCCAACAAAAAAATATATTAATACAATTTAAATAATTTAATGAAAAATAATAAATAAATAATTTACACATATAAAATTCTTCTCTGAAGCGTTGATCGATGAAAGTTTGTTCATTATGATTTTTAGTGTAGTTGTGGATGAACAACTCATGCTCAATAAGGCCTATCCTAACTGCTCCGCCTACATATAATGAAAAATTAAATAATTGATTACTTTATCATAAAATTAAATTATTTAACATAGACAAAAATTAAATTATATTTATCAATTGACGAACATGCTCATAATATATTCTACTGCCTCCCATATGTGTAGATGGTCATGCATCATCACTAAGTCTATGAAGCTTGTTAAGGGAGGCAACTTGAGAATGAGCCTACCCACTAGAAATGCTCAATCTGCTTGAAGAGCAGCCCGTGACTCATCACCAAAATATTTGTGCTGCTTACCCTTCTCTTTGTGGTCATTTATTATATCGATGTAGCGAATAACAACCTTTCTCTTGAAGTCGATATTCACTAAATTATTAATCGCCTTGTCCCACCATAAATGTTTATGAAAAGAAAATTTTAATTAAATAGTTAATTTCAGTAAATATGTTAGATAATTAATTTAATAAGATTAATTTAATTAATTAATTTACCTTAAATTGCTCATAATAAAAATCATTTATTTATCTGGAGACCAACTTCCAATTTATTATTAGTTCCATCTTCTTAGTAAATATTTGTCTAATCTTTCACGATATGGAATTAGATAACTCTATAATATTACTGTAATTTTTGACAATATTATTAGAGGTAAATTATTTAATGTTGTGAAAAAAATAAAAAAATATTTTCTCATTAAAATTAATTACTTATTTATTTACGCGGAGAGTGACATGTATTCTCTCGCCAGGTCTAGTTGATGTTGCTACTACTGTGCTAGGATCAACAACTACAGATTCTGCTTTTCGCAGATGGTGCAGTGGAAGTAGATGGAGTATCCATCGGACTTGGACAAGCATTATCTGATAGTGACGCCATCCCCAACTAGCTGATATTTATATACATTAGAGAGAAATGCTCTCCAGTAGAACTTTTCTTAGAAGGTGTTGGCCCAATTAATCTATTTTTTATCTTAGGCTATTAAATTGAATTAATACAATGTTTGTATCGAGTTACATTTTGCAGGAACTTATTTTTTTGTATACAATCTGAAAAGTCTGATCGGACCACACTAAATTCCAGCCGGATCTCTAATACCAAGTTGAGAAAATTTACTAAGTAGGTTTCACGCTCGAAGGTACGCTCAAAATCTCACCGTACCTTGAACATTCTGACCGGACCACCAGATAGTATGACCGGACTATTGGATGAAAAAGTTGTAAAACACATACAGAGATTCACTGTTGAAAGTACGCTCAAAATCTCACCGTACCACTAGAAGTTCGACCGGACCGCATGATATACCGACTGGACTGTCAAGGTAGTATTTTCTAAAATTATCCAGTAGAGTTCCCGACTATAAGCATGCTCAGTTTTTGGCTGGACCACCATTGTTCTGACCGGACCATGATGTATTCCAACTGGGATCTTTAAAAAATTCACAAGTCAGAAGTCGTTGGACCTCCACTCAATTAGTAGAAGCCACGTGGATTAACCGTTGGAAGATCATTAAGCAAAAGTTCAAATATTCTGACCGGACCATAGGCTTTCACGACTGGAATCATTGAATACCGATCGGACCGCACCTAGGTCGACCATAAAATTGCTTTGGCCAAAGAATTACTGGAAGACAAGGATCAAACATTTTGGACCACTCCTTAAATGACTAGTTTACGACTTGAAGGCTATAAATACCATATGTAACTTCATTTTTATATGTTGTTGTGATTGTAATAGGCTACTTGAACATAATTACTTTCTTTGTATCAAAATTATACTTTGTATTGATTGAGTATTGGGTGTGAGCATTAAACACCATACTAAGTTTGAGTGTGAGCTTGGAAACACTTAGGTTGTGAGAGTAGGCCTGAGAAAAACTCTTGTAAGGGTTGTGAGGTGTGTAATCTCAAACCATTGTTAAGTTTGGTGTGAGCTTGTAAAAACACCAAGTTAGAGTTAAGCTTATAAAAACTCAAAGCTAGTGGAACCTTAACAAGTTGTTAAGGAAGTGAGTGTAGGATTAAGGTAAATTTGAACCACTATAAATCTTTGTGTTCATTGCTCCATCCTCTACTTAACTTTCTTCTATATCTTCTACATTTCTTGGTCATTGAATTTTGAGTTTTGAATTTTGAATTTGCCATCATTCTTTAAACCAACCAATTCACCCTCCCTCTTGGTTGCCATTTTGGGACAATGATTAGTATCAATGCTTTGAAAATTTTCTTAAACTTAATTATAATATTTGATCCACAATGGCAACTTCTTAATCCACCTCAAACTCTCATGGAAATTTCAACTCTATCCTTAGACCCTACTTTGATGGAACGGATTATTCCTATTGGAAACACAAAATATTTTTGTTCTTAGATAGTGAAGGAATTGAGCGTTGAGATTATATTAAATATGAATGGAAACCTCCAACTCATGAAGTTGATGGTATCCAAGTTTCTCTTTCTAAAATACAATGGTCAAGTACGAATACAAGGGATTGATTCAAAAATCATAGGGTAGCCTCCATCTTGATGAATTCTATCTCAAGAGAAGAAGGTGAGAGAGTCCAACATCTCACTTATGCTCATTGCATTTAGAAAACTCTTGAGAACTATCATGAGGGTACTATCCAAGTGAGGCTCACCAAGAAGCAAATGCACATACATGAGTATGAGCTATTCAAGATGAAGCCCAATAAAAATGTTATCGACATGATGAATCACTTGCCATCATAAATGAATTGAAGAAATATGGCAAGGTATATGATCAAGATGAAGTCAATAGCAAAATCTTGAGAGCACTTAGAGCAAAGAAGAACTTTGAATCTAAAGTTTCTTCAATAAAAGAAGCACATGATCTTAGCTCTTTGAGAACCGATGAACTTATCGAAAAACTACGCACCTTTGAGTTGCACACCGAAAGAGAAGAAGAACAAGGTGAAAAAGAAAAGATAAAACCAATAGCTCTCAAAGCAATTAAAGAAGTTAAGAGCTCAAGCAATGAAGATAGTAATGATAAAGAAGAAATGTCATTATTTTCAAAAAGGATGAATGATTGGAAAAGAAAGAGAAGATTGCAAGCTAACAAAGGTACACTCTCTAAATTCTCTTTTAAAGATAAATATAAAAAGAATGAAGTGAAATGTTATGAATGTGGCAAATCCGATCATATTAAATCGGATTGCTTTAAGTTGAAAAATAAGAAGAAATGAGACAAAGAAAAGAAGAAATCTCTCAAAGCTACATGAGATGACTCTTCCTCAAGTGAAGAAAAAGAAGAAGAGGAAGAAGGAATTGCAAATCTATGTCTTATGGCTATTGAGGATGAATCCAATGAGGTAGTTACTCAATCCTTAAATTTAATTGCATATGATGAAAATGATATTGATGCTTTAGATGATAGTGACATGATTGAGCATATGAACTTTAGAGTAGAAAAGTGTTTTTCTAAGATGAAATTTTATAAGGAGAAATGTTCTAAGTTAGAAAAAGACTTTGTATGCTTAAAAAAAATTCTATACTAGAATTAAAGACCTCAAATGAATACTTATTGAAATCTATAGATGAATTAAATAGAAATTCACACGGCTTAGAAAATGCAATCAAAGAAAATAAAATTTTGAAGCATGACCTAAAAGAACTAAATAGTCAATTTCAAAATTTCATAAAGGAAAAGAAGTTCTAGACACATTAATTGATAATCAAAGATCACCATCTTTGAAACATGGATTAGGATTCAATGGCTCAACCAACACTACATCTAGCACACCAACATTTGTAAAAGCTTCTACAACTCAAACTTCTAGTGTTAAAGTTGTAAAGGTAAAAAATGGACACACCAAGCCTAAAAGTCCCAAAAAGACTACTTAAGGCTCATTAGGCAATAGAACCAAAATTTCAAGAGCAAATCATGCATTCATATACACTAGACATACATCACACACTTGCAATTGTATGCATAACACATTAAATGTCAATAGGAAAGTGCATAAATATAGAACATTGTTTCAATACACATATTGCATGAAATTTGGACATAAAAGCACTTTTTGCTACATTAGAATGGCTCATCTCAAGTCAGAGGATCCTTTTGCCATTAACCCCAAGGATCCAAGTTCATTTGGGTACCTAAAAGAAGGTGAATATTCTTGTAGGTATGTCTAAAATCTACTATCAATGAAAGCACATGGATTATGGATAGTGGATGCTCAAGGCATATGACGGGGAATGCAAAGCTCTTTACAAGTCTTACTTACAAGCTTAGAGAAAGTGTTACCTATGGAAATAATGCTAAAAGTAAAATCATTGGTAGTGGTTCCATTAGCATACTTGGTAAAAATTTGATTGAAAATGTATGGCTTGTTGATGGATTGGAGCATAATTTGCTTAGTATTAGTCAATTGTGTGATAAATGATATGTTGTAAATTTTGACTCCAAAGGATGCAAGGTTACTAATTCAAATAGTAAAATTGCATTCAAAGGAGCTAGAATTAATAACACATAAAATTGACATACATTCCAATGATGCATTTGAATGTTTGATTTTCATTAATAATGATGCTTGGTTATGACATAGAAGGCTAGGACATGCTAGTATGGATCATTTAAAATGCATTAGTAATGAAGAACTGGTTGATGGTCTCCCTAAAATAAAATTTGACAAAGATAGAACATGTAAACCTTATCAACTTGGTAAGCAACATAAAAGTTCATTTAAATCTAAAAATATTTCAAGTACTTCTAGACCTTTAAAACTTATTCATTTGGATTTATTTGGACCAAATAGAGTTGCTAGCCTAGGTGAAAAGTTATATGCATTTGTTCTTGTTGATAATTACTGTAGATTTATATGAGTTAATTTTCTAGCTCAAATGAATGAAGCTTTTAATCATTTTAAAATATTTGCAAAAAGAGTTCAAAATAAAAAAGGCTAAGTGATCACATCTATTAGAAGTGATCATGGCAAAGAATTTAAAAATGAAAATTTTGAAAACTTTTGCAATGAATTTGGTATATCATATAATTTTTCGGCTCCTAGAATACCACAATAAAATGGTGTGGTTGAAAGAAAAAATAGAATCTTGGTTGAAATGGCTAGAACAATGCTTAATGAATATGAATTATTATCTTATTTTTGGACGAAAACCATTAATACCACTTGTTACATTACAAATCATTTTTACAAAAGGCCTTTGATAAATAAAACTTCTTATGAGCTATGGAATGGAAGAATACCCAAAATTTCATATCTTAGAGTATTTGGATGCAAATACTTTATATTAAACATCAAGGATAATCTTGAAAAATTCTCATCCAAATCGGATGAAGGCATATTTTTAGGGTACTCATCATCTAGCAAAGCATATAGAGTATTTAATAAGAAAACTCTGATGGTTGAAGAATCAATGCATGTTGTTTTTGATGAATTCCCTAAACTTGATAAAAGGAAAGGTAGTACTCTTGATGATTTTGTAGGTACTCTTGAACCTCAAGAAATAATTAATGTTCCAAGGAACAATCATGATGAACTAAAGGAAGAGACTCAATAACTACCCAAGAATTGGCAATACAAAAAGGATCATCCAAAAGAGTTCATCATTGGTGAAACATCAAAGGAAGTAATTACTAGATCCAAAATTAAACATTTAGATTCTAATTTTGCTTTTGTTTCTCAAATTGAGCCAAGGACTATTGAGGAGGCTCTTAATGATGACTGTTGGGTAATTGCAATGCAATATAAACTCAAACAATTTAAAAGAAATAATGTATGGGAACTTATTTTTAGACCTAAAGATCATCCAATTATATGTTGCAAATGGGTTTATAGGAATAAGCTTGATGAAAATGGTCTCATTACTAGGAATAAGGCTAGATTGGTAGCCAAAGGCTATAAGCAAGAGAAAGACATTGACTATGATGAGACATTTTCTCCCATTGATAGATTAGAAGCTATTAAAATTCTACTTACTTTTGCATGTCATATGAATTTTAAGCTCTTTTAAATGGATGTTAAAAGTGCATTTCTAAATGGATTTATAAATGAGGAAGTTTATGTTGAACAACCTCCGAAATTTGAAAACTATAAATTCCCAAATCATGTTTTCAAACTTACCAAAGCTTTATATGGATTGAAACAAGCACCAAGAGCATGATATAATAGACTTAGTGTATATTTTCTTAAAAATGGTTTTTCAAAAAGCAAAGTGGACACAACTCTCTTTGTTAAAAATAATAAGCATAACATCTTAATTATACAAATTTATGTTGATGACATAATATTTAGGGCTACTAATGAATCTTTGTGCAAGAAATTTGCTTCTTGTATGACTAGAAAATTTGAAATGAGCATGATGGGTGAACTCAAATTCTTCCTTGGATTACAAATCAAGCAATGCAAAGATGGGATCTTCATCAACCAATCTGAATACACAAAGGAACTCATCAAGAAATTTTGAATGGGTGGTTGCAAGGCTAGCAAGACTCCCATAAGTACGTCCTTGAATTTTTCCAAAGATGAAAATGGTAAAGTAATAGATGAGAAAAAATATCGAGGTATTATCAGATCTCTACTTACTTAACTGCTTTTAGACCTGATATTATATATAGTGTATGCTTATGTGTAAGATTTCAATCATGCCCTAAAGAATTACATTTGAATGCAACTAAAAGAATTTTGAAATACTTGAATGACACATTGCATTTAGGACTTTGGTATCCTATAAACACATCATTTGATATTTTAGATTTTTCAGATGAAAGCTATGCCGGTAGTCTCTTAGATAGAAGAAGCACTATCGGGGCTTATCATTTTCTTGGTAAATGTCTAGTTTCTTAGTTTAGTAAGAAACAAGCAACGGTTGGTTTATCTACCACCGAAGCCGAATATGTTACTGCATATTTTTGTTGTACTCAAGTCTTTTGGATGAAACAATTTGATTATGGAAATTTTTTTATCATATTCCCATTAAGCGTGAGCCATAAATCTTTCTAAAAATCCAATTCAACATTCTAGGTCAAAACATATAGATATTATGCACCATTTCCTTAGGGATAATGTCCAAAACCAAAACATTATTTTAGAATTTATTGATCCATAAAACTAACTTGCTGACATTTTCACTAAATCCTTGAATGAAGAGAGAATGAATTTCATAAAACAATATTTGGAAATGTTGGATGGAAGCATAATTTCATGAACTTAAAATCAAGTTTGATTTTACAAAATCTTTACCTTGATATCTATTTTTGATCAAATCTCCAAAACTTAAATAAAAAGCACTTGATTTCTCAAAATTTCTACATTTTTGAAGATTTTCCAATCGGACCTCTCCCAAGTCTGACCACACTTTTTGAAAATTCTTGTTTTTAAATTTTTTCTTAAAAGTACGACCATACCTTTCAAGGTATGACCGTAATTTTTCAATTTTTTTGTGATCATTGTGCCTAAAACAAGATTCCAGTTTAGACTTTACACAATATGATCAAAATTTTTAAAATTTTTAAATATCACGACCGGAATCATTAAAGTCCAACCGTACTTTCACTCTAAATTTAAAATTTTTTAGCCATTGGAACTCAATCAAAACATACATATCTTGTTTTCAATAGCCATACATGGCTAGTTCCTACCTTAAACATTATAAATACCCCAAATATCAGTATTTATATTTTTGTTATCAAACTCTAAGCATCTAAACTCACAAAGTACATAAATTCTCCCAAATTCAAACTCTCTCTTCATCGTTTCTCTTAATATACTTGATGGCTCCTAAAGAATATAAGAAGAAGGCTTCAAGAATTAAAAAAGGGAAGGGAATTGTTGTCCCATCTCAGCAAGAAGAACCTCCAAGGAGAAGCCAAAAAGTAAGGTTTAGAGATGAGGAAGAAAAAAAAAGTATGATATTATCAAAGAAAAAACCATAAAACCTAGCCGTCTCTTCTCTACCCTCACTCTAGAATCCCTAAGTATTGAGAATGACATTAGGGGTTGTCTTAGATCTTTGGATTGGGAAAAATTTATATTCTTAGAACATGATGATATGGGTTGGGAAAGCTTAACAAAAGAATTTCTCACCACTTTGGTGGTTAGTAAGAAGAGCACTAATCGATTAGGGTACTATGGAATCTCTTTTAGGTTATTCAACCAAGAATATGGCCTAACCTTTGAGGACTTCTCTGCAATTTAGGGTTTTCAAAATGAGAGAATTTCTTACATAACCAACACCATCCTCACCACTGAGAGACAAAAAGAGTTTTGGATGGAAATTTTCATAGAAACCAATCTCCACAAACTATCCAATGCCAAACACCTTAGGACCCTTACCTATTGGATATTGCATAAGATTATCACCTATTCTATTAGTGCTAGAGGGGAGAACAACGAGAAAGTAACCCAAAAGGATTTACTCTTTCTTTATTGCATGCTTAGAGACCAACCAATCCAAACCGGAAAATTCTTAATTGATACTTTTCTACGCCTTAGGAAAACAAAAATCGGGCTTATTCTTCTATCTTCACAAGTAACTCAAATTGCTAAGAATGTTGGTGCTCTTACGCCAACAAATAAGGTAACTCTCACCAATCCCTTGGAACCCACCAAAAAGTCCATAAACATAGGCTACCTAAAACATGCTAAGTGTATTCGGGAGAATAATGGATACTATGCTTATCTTTTGGGAGCACTAGGTGCTAGGAAGCAACAAAGAAAGAGACCAAGGATTGTTGAAAAAAGTGAAGAAACCTTTCAAATGGAGTTTTCAAGACCAACTACTCCAAGATCTCAATCCTCCATTTTTTAACTTCTTCAAGATATCCATGGGAAAATGAGCTCACAAAGCTCAAGAATTGATAAGATTACTAGTGATATCTCCCATCTCCACCTTGACATATAAACCATCCAAGAAGCTTTGGGATTGCCAAAATGCTTTGAGGATGAACCAAGCCTATCACCCTCCATACATGGCTCCTACCCTCAAGAGGAAGAAGGTGAAGTTGCTGTCTCACAACCAAGGGAAGAAGAGCAAGGAGAAGAGGAAGGTGATGAAGAAGAAGAGGGAGATGAAGAAGAAGGAGAAGATGAAGAAAGTGATAATGACATTTAGGATTTTTCTTTTTCATTAATTGTATTTCTTTCCTTTAATAAATTAAAGTTCTTATTTTAATTGCTAAGTATGATTGATTCGTATGTTTAAATTAATTGTTATGTTTAAATTAATATGAATCTATTTCATATGTTTTTGCCTTTGTCAAATGGGGAGAGAAAGATTGAATTGAATTAACTTAAGAATAATGAACTTTAAATATGCATTTTAATTGCCTTAACTCAAGTCTTAGGAAGACACATTTTGAGGGAGAGTAAGATTAAGTAAGATTGCATTTAACACATTTTTACGTTTTGAAAAATACTTGAAATTCAATTTATTGCCAAAGTCAAAAAATGAGAAGATTGTTGGCCTAATTAATCGATTTTTTTTATCTTAGACAATCAAATTGAATTAATCTAATGTTTGTATCAAGTTACATTTTGCAAAAACTTATTTTTTTGTAGAAAATCTCAAAAGTCCGATCGGACTACACCAAATCCCGACCGGATCTCTAATGCCAAGTTGAGAAAATTTACTCAGTAGGTTTCACGGTCGAAGGTATGCTCAAAACCTCACCGTACCTTGAACATTCCAACCGGACCACCAGATAGTATAACCGAACTATTGGATGAAAAAGTTATAAAACACATTGAGAGATTCACGGTTGAAAGTACACATAAAATCTCATCGTACCACTAGAAGTCCAACTAGACCGCATGATATACCGACTGGACTATCAAGGTAGTTTTTTTTCTAAAATCATCCAGTAGAGTTCCCGATCATAAGCACGCTTAGTTTTTTGCCAGACCACCATTATTCCGACCGGACAATGATATAGTCCGACCAGGATGTTTAAAAATTTCACAAGTCAGAAGCCGTTAGACCTCCACTCAATTAGTAGAAGCCATGTAGGCCAATCGTTGGAAGAGCATTAAGCAAAAGTTCAAATATGCCGACCGGACCATAGGGTTTCACGACCAGGATCATTGAATACCTATCGGACCGCACCTAGTCCGACCATGAAATTGCTCTAGCCAAAGAATTAGTGGAAGACAAGGATCAAACATGCTGGACGACTCCTCAAATAACTAATTTATGAAGGCTATCAATACCATATGTAACTTCATTTTTATTTATTGTTGTGATTGTAATAGCCTACTTGAACATAGTTACTTTCTTTGCATCAAAATTATACTTTGTATTGATTGAGTAATGGGTGTGAGCATTAAACATCATACTATGTTTGAGTGTGAGCTTGGAAACACTTAGATTGTGAGAGTAAGCCTGAAAAAAACTCTTGTGAGAGTTGTAAGGTGTGTAATCTCAAACTATTATGCTCACACTCAATACTCAATCAATACAAAGTATAATTTTGATGCAAAGAAAGTAACTATGTTTGAGTGTGAGTTTGGAAACACTTAGATTGTGAGAGTAAGCCTGAAAAAAACTCTTGTAAGAGTTGTAAGGTGTGTAATCTCAAACTATTGTAAAGTTTGATGTGAGCTTGTGAAAACATCAAGTTAGAGTTAAGCTTGTAAAAACTCAAAGCTAGTGGAACCTTAACAAGTTGTTAAGGAAGTGGATATATGATCAAAGTAAATCCGAACCACTATAAATCTTTGTATTCATTGCTCCATCCTCTACTTAACTTTCTTCTATATCTTTATATTTCTTATTCATTGAATTTTGAGTTTTGAATTTTGAATTTGCTATCATTCTTCAAACCAACTAATTCACCCCTCCTCTTGGTTGCCATTTTGGAACAACAGAATGTTTCCTTTGTAGATATTCTCGACCTTACATAGAATCATATCTGTCTCCTTGAAAACTTTTCGGATACCTACTCATAACTAACAATATTATGACAATAATATTAGATGTAAATTATTTAAAAATTTATATTATTAAACCTAATTAACTAAAATTTCTATTATTTTATGTAATTAATTAAAATTCAAGTATTTTTATAATAACATTATAAAATAATTATTTAAAATTTATATTATTAAACCTAATTAATTAAATTTTCTAGTATTTTACATAATTAATTAAAGTTATAGTATTTTTACAATAATCGTATAAATAATAATTTAAAACTTTATATTATTTTATCCCTAATTAATTAAAATTTCTAGTATTTTACATAATTAATTAAAATTGTAGTATTTTTACAATAATATTTTAAAATAATTATTTAAAACTTTATATTATTAAAACAAATTAATTAAAATTTATATTATTTTACATAATTAATTAAGATTCTAGAGTTTTTACAATAATAATATAAAATAATTATTTAAAACTTTATATTATTTTATCCCTAATTATATAAAATTCTAATTTTTACAAAAAAAAATACCACAAAAATAGTGAAGAAAACAAATTATTTTACATAATAATTTAAAATCCCAATATTCACCTAAAAATGACTATATTAGTTAAAAAATTAATTTTTGTCCTAATTATCACAAAACTTCCAATTTTTACTTTAAAAAATAAATTTTGTCCTAATTATCGTAAAACATGCAATTTTTTCTTAAAAAATTAATTTTTTTTCCTAATTATCGCTAAACTTTCAATTTTTGTCCTAATTACCGCAAATCAATTTTTTTACTCTAATTTTTTATAAAATTTAATTTTTATTCCTAATTATCTAAAATTTTGTTTTTAATCAAATTTTATTTAAAATATACCACATTATCCTAAAATATCAATTTTTAACATAATTATCAATAAATATATAACTTTTACAGAAAATTCAAAAAAATTTAGAAATTATAGAAAATTAATTTTATTATTATGAAAAATTACAAAAATTAAAAAAAAATACAGAAATTACAAAAATACAAAAAACTTAAAACATTACAAAAAAAATTAAAAAAATAATTACAGAAATCACAAAAAATCCTAAACCCTTTAATATAAATTGCAAAAACTTGTCTTTTACCAAAATTTTTTCAAAATCCAAGCTAATTCAGAAATTTTTAAATCCATGCCTCAGTCAAAATTTACAGAAATTTCATCAAAATCCAAGCCTCAATCAAAATTCTAGTATTTTACAGAAATTTCTTTAAAATACAAGCCTCAATCAAATTTCTAAATCATCGTATGTGCATAATTTACACAAAATAATATCACAAAAAAATAAATCAAACATCATAAAATTAAATGAAAATAAAAAATGGGAAAAAAAGAAAAACATATCTCTTTATAAAGAGAGAGAGAGAAACCCAAACTTGAAAAATCAAAAAACAAAAATCAAACTCTTAAACTATACAAAAATACACAATATAAAAAAAAAAAAAACAAAAACTAGTAACTTACCTGCAAAGAAGAAGGAAGAGGAAAAAAATGGTGCGGTTAAAGATAGAGCGGAGAGAGAGAGAGAGAGAGAGAGAGAGAGAGAGAGAGAGAGAGAGAGAGAGAGAGAGAGAGAGAGAGAGATTATGGAGAAATGAAGGAAATGTGGTGGAGAAGAAGAAAATTGAGTTTTACATCTAGGGTTTTATTTACCGAGAGACATAAGTATCTCTCAGTAATTTTTGATATAGTTACTGACAGATGCAAAATTCTCTCGATAAATTGTGAAGCTAAAAAATATAGCATGAATTTAATATTCTAAAAATTGTCGAGAGAACAAAAGAAACTATTGATATGCCAGCATCTATGCATTTGCCGACAGAAATATATATTCTGTCGATAAATTATAACATTCAAAATGCCACCTAAGGATTAAGGATTACAGTTAAAAAGGATATTAAGAAATTTTCAATTTCTATTATGTTATACCAATGTTCAACTTTAAGCTCCTATATTTACCTTAGTAATGGATGAGCTAACATGACATATATATGACAACATCTCATAATATATGATATTTATATATGATATTGTGTTAATAAATGAGACCCAAGCAAAAGTAAGTAAGAAGTTAGAGTACATTGTGAAGAAGTACTTTGTAATCTAAGATTTTAAATTAAGTAAAACTAAGAGTGAATATATATATATTGTATGTTTAGCAATGTGAACATAGAAAAGGGCAAATTTATTTTAGACAAAATGGTAGTTCTTCGTAACATTCATTTTTGAGTACCTTAACTCAATTCTTCTAGAGGATGAGAGTTGTGAAAAAGATGTTAGCCATAGAATTAAAGCAAGTTGAATAAAGTGAATGAATGTCAAAGAAATTTTATATGATAAAAAAATGCTAGTTAAATTGAAAGAAAAGTTATATTGCATGGCAATGTGACCTGCTATTATGTAAGGTAACGAGTGTTGGCTTTAAAAGAACAACACATAGATAAGATGTATGTTACTGAAATAAGAATGCTTAGATTAATGTATGGGTATACTAAGATATATGTAATCTAAATGAATGTATTAGATGAAAGATAGGGGCAGCTCTTATCGAGGATAAGATAAAAATATATATATTAAGGTGTTTTGGCCATATGAAAAGAAAAATCTAGTGATGCAACTGCCAGAAAGACTGAATAATATAATATCGATATAATTAGGAGAGCCAAGGATGAACTTAAACTAACTTTATTAAAAGTAGTTCAGAATGATCTTACAACTTTGCATTTCTTTGAAATATAGCACTAAATCGTCTCGAATAAAAAATAAAATCCATATATCGGCCCTAATTATCTTATGATTAAAATTTATATAAAATTTATTTTTTCTTCAAATTTTATTTTCACTATTTTTGTACTAAGTTGGAAATAAAGAGGAAATTACATAAAGTCTATTTTTTTCAAAATTTTATTTTTACCATATATATATATATATATATTTTTTTTCATTTTACAAAATATTATTTTTTTATTTTTTTCATTTTTATGAGATATATCAAAGATATACTCAATATATGAAAAATATATTCAACATATACCAAAAATATACCATAATTTTGTAAATTTTGGTACATATACAGTATATATATAAATTTTTTGGATGCAGAATATTTTTATAATTTTTTAAAGTTATTTATGTAAATTTCCCAAATAAAAATGATGGATGAAGCTAGTGGGCTTGAAGTATAACATATCAACAACAGCCCAGCTATAGGTCCACAACTTTTTTCAAGAGAAACAAGTCTACAACTATAGTCGTTTTTTATAGCCAATTCATCTAATTTCTTAATTTGTCCAATCTAATTTTAATATAATTGTATGAAGATTAAAACAACTATAATAACAATGTTAAAAAGAAAAATACAATTCCCAATCAGATTTAATTTAATTGATCTTCTTGTGAAGTTATGGAATGGAAAATGTTATTTATGTTATAAGCAGTATATGCATAATCCAATTTGAAGAAAAAGGAACCGTTTTTGATAAAAATACAAGAAAAAAAAATTAAATTTACTATATTTATAAATTATTTAATAAAATATCAGAATTTATAAAATATTTATCAAAATACCATATTTTTATTAGTTTATAATGAGTTTATAATGAATTTATAATAATTTATTGTGAATTTATAAATTTTACATAGTTTATAATAAATTTATTATTGATTTATTATGAGTTTATAATAAAATAACTAAAATGATTATGGTAAAAAAATAAAAATTAAAAAAAATACGGTGATGTGTGATTTTGCCAAAAAAAAAAATAATAAAAGAAAGGATATACGAGACTATTATCATTATCAAAATTTTTAGGGGGGAAGCCGCAGCAACCTGTACAACATTGAAGCGGCTATCATTCCAAGAATAGGAGCTACAATATATATCCATAGGCCACAAAAATGCTGGGAAACAAGCGCAGGGCCTATGCTTCTTGCAGGATTCATTGAAGCCCCTGTTATTTTCCTGAAAACCACAATACTCACCATATCACTTGACTAATTAATGTAAAGTGCTTAAATCTAGAGAACAATGAAAGACTTTGTAATCAATTCATTACCCTGCAATTAGGTAGTCAAATAGCACTGCAGCCCCAACGGCAACGCCAGACAGCTCATTAATCTGCAGATTTTAGTTAACATCAATATAACTGAACAACAATGTTACAATAAATAGTAAACTTTTCATTAACAATTTACATACTGCTCTGTTGTCAGTGGCAACACCACAGATTATGAGCATCAGAATGAAAGAGGTGATAAATTCCCATGTAAAGGCTTCAAGATTGTTAGCTTGTCCCACATATTGAGTCATAGTGATTTTTATATCTATTTCGTCACGGTGGAACATCAGATTAAGGGTGAGTATTGCCAATGTTGATCCTGCCAATTGTGATGCCACATACCTCGGCGCCTGCAAAAATGACGAGCAAAAGCAACATCTAAAAATGTTTCAATAATAATACTGAATTAAAGCTGATTGGCAGTCTGAAAAGTTCCCTTTTAGATGTTAGATTAAATTGAAATAGTAATTAATGTTAATAAGTTATAGACCTGTCTCCATGGATAGTTGCAACAGGTTGCAAAAGCAATAGTAATAGCAGGATTAAAATGGCCTCCAGAGACATGGCCTAATGTGTATATCATCACCATCACAACCAGTCCCCATGCCAATGCTACTCCAACTGTCGATAACCCATATTGAATTTTCTGGTCAATTATCAAAGACCCACACCCTATGAATATAATTATATAGCTTCCAACCAGCTCTGCAATTATCTGATCATCCATCCCCAGAAAACAAACAAACAAATAAATCTCTGTTAGCTAATTAACATTGTAATTAGAGTCTAAAAAGCAAGAATCAGAAAGATGAGACCTTATGGGCATCAATTGAAGAAACAATAATATCTATCGTAGAAGCTTGTGAAGGAGTAGCCTTTTCTTCTTCTAATTTTGATTGATCATCTGTAAGCTGAGGAGGAGGAGGAAGAGGAGGAGAAACTGAAGAAGCCATTGAAAACTTAATTAATTTCAACAGAGAATCCTTGCTTCCCAATTGGGTCTTTTGAATTTATATTAATTTATATTTTGTTTTCGATATTTTCAAATTCAAAGCATTTGGTTTGTCTAATTAAAGACAAAATATAAATGGTTTTATTGGTAAATTGGCTGCTATAAGCATACTATAGGACTCTTAGATGATATAAAATTATTGATCTTGATCATTTCTATGTTCTTTTTCATAGTAATTATCTAATAATCATCAAGGTCGAATTTTTTTTTTCAAGTCAATAGAAGTATGGGCTGCAATATTTATTTGATTCTGACATGAATGAGGAGAGAATTATATACATTTTTTTAGCTCAAAAAAGTATGATTTTATTTATATTCAGCATTTGGATGCCAAGAACCACATAGTCCATATGTGCCATTGAAAAGAACTAATTTGACCATATTCAAATGTTAATTATTATGTTTTCTTTGAATATATTTAAAAATTCTAAATTAGATTTTTAAATTTTTAATTAAATGATATTGAAATCATGATTTCTTAATATTTGAAACTCTATGGAAATTAAAATAAATAAATAAATAAAATCTCTTTTATCTTTTATCCTTTATTTTTTTTTATTTTTATTTTTTAAGAGTTATCAAAATTTAAATTTTTTGGCCTCTACTATTACATATATATTCAAACATAGAACAACCACATTAATAATTTACTTATTTTTTAATAAATTTGCTTGTGACTGAAATTTAATAGTTATTGTGTATAGTTCAAATCCCACATCATTTACAGACAAATTCGGCGAGTGCACCTATTGTTATTTTGCGCTTGGGGCAATGATGCAGCTAGTAAGGTTCTAACCAAGGTGCGTCTATTGATGGTTGAAAACTATTTCCAAACCCCCTCCTCGGGCTAGGCCTAGTCTTTGGCTGTCGAGAATTTCTGGAAGATCCCCCTTAATTGGGTAAAGCCCTACAAGATTGTAGTTTTACTATAATTAACTTCTACAATGGGCATATGGTCCAAGGGAAATGAGTTTGACAAAAAATAGTTATCGTCAAAACAAAAAGGCTCGTAAGCATCAGACTATTAAATTATTGGATCCACTTATGATGTCACCATATTTTAGAGGTATACGAATAGAAAATAGGGCTGCATAGAAGTCCAGCAGGCTCAGACCTATTTTGACCTTTTCAAAAAATTATTGGGCCTTTGGCAGTCCAGAATTTCTGGAAGGGCTTCCTTAATTGTGTAAAGCCCTACAAGATTGTAGTTTTACTGTATTTAACTTATGCATTGGGCATATGATCTAAGGGAAATGATTTTGACAAAAAATAGTTATCATCAAAACAAAAAGGCTCGTAAGAATCAGACTACCACTTATGATGTTACCATATTTAGAGGTCTACGAATAGAAAATAGGGCTGCATAGAAGTCCAGCAGGCTCAGACCTATTTTGACCTTTTCAAAAAATTATTGGGTCTTTGACCGTCCAGAATTTCTGGAAGGGCTCCCTAAATTGTGTAAAGCCCTACAAGATTGTAGTTTTATTGTATTTAATTTCTGCATTGGGCATATGGTCCAAAGGAAATGATTTTGACAAAAAATAGTTATCATCAAAACAAAAAGACTCGTAAGCATCAAACTATTAAATTATTGGGTCCATTTATGATGTCACCATATTTTAGAGGTCTATGAATAGCAAATAAGGCTGCATAGAAGTCCAGTAGGCTCAGACCTATTTTGACCTTTTCAAAAAATTATTGGTGCTTGGCCGTCGAGAATTTCTGGAATGACTCCTTTAATTGGGTAAAGCCCTACAAGATTGTAGTTTTACTATAATTAACTTTTGGGTATATGATCCAAGGGAAATGAGTTTGACAAAAAAATAGTTATCATCAAAAATAAAAAGGCTCGTAAGCATCAGACTATTAAATTATTGGGTCCACTTATAATGTCACCATATTTTATAAGTCTACGAATAGCAAATAGGACTGCATAGAAGTCTAACAGGCTCAAACCTATTTTGACATTTTCAAAAAAGTATTGGATCCTTGGCCATCGAGAATTTCTGGAAGGGCTCCCTTAATTGGGTAAAGCCCTACAAGATTGTAGCTTTACTATAATTAACTTCTGCATTGGGCATATGGTCCAAGGGAAATGAGTTTGACAAAAAACAGTTATCATCAAAATAAAAAAGGCTCGTAAGCATCAGACTATTAAATTATTGAGTCCACTTATGATGTCACCATATTTTAGAGGTCTACAAATAGCTAACAGGGCTGCATAAAAGTCCAGGCTCAGACCTATTTTGACCTTTTCAAAAAATATTATTCTATAAAAAAATTATACACAATTAAAAAGACGATCAAAAATCAATTTATTAAGTCTCTTATTAAGGAAACCAATTCCAAAAAATTATTATTAAAATTTTGAAATGTATATGATGATAAAATTGAAAAATCAAAAATAAAAATCTACAAAAATAAAATCAAAATCAAACTTAAACTAAAATCATTTCCATAAAAATAAAAAATCAAAATCAAAATTAAATTATTCAACCTGATATATATATATATATATATTAAAATGTGGCAAAGTACAAATATGGCATCTATGTTTTCATGAAAATACACATTAGTCCTTGAACTAATTTTAGATTCAATTGACAATTAGGCACAAATTCTCTGAAATTAACTATTTAAACCATTCTCTAACCCTGTAAAAAGTAATATAATTTATTTCTGTCAAAACTTATAATATGACAGTTAATAGGACCCACATACATAACAAATAATTACAAAGTTAATTGATTAACAAATATTGAGGGGAATTAAAGTTAGAAATAAACTAAAAACATTAAAAATACAGGACAATTTAAAAATAAATTGAAATGCAAAACAAAATTCTCTGTTACAATTTCTAAAAATTTGAGAAGGTATTCTTCTACAATAATCTTTCCCCTGTCACAATCGCCATTCTTCTCCCCTTCCCTAACCCTAATCTTAATTTTCACTATGCTACAATTGCTGCAACCACAAATTCTTTCTTCCATGTCCACTGCTACCCTAATTCTAGATCTATATATAGCTGATAAGGCGTAGAAGAGGAAGCACAGAGAATGAAAAATGGGAGGGAAGAAAGAAAAGACAGTGTTCGATTTTCAACCCTGGTCCATAGTCTTGAAAATGTGAGAGTGGAGCTTGTGGCTTTACTAAGTTAATGGACTTGATGTTGTTGGGCTTGTCTCTAAGATGGCCTAAGCCATTTTGGTTTGGTGCCCCCCTTGCTTATTTTTGATCCATCTTTTACTTTGTTTTCCAACTTTTTCTTTCTTTTTTTTGTTTCATTTTTATTTTCCAACACTTCTCCTAATGTCAAATTGCGCTAGTCCAATTATGACTTTGCCTTTAGTTTTTTTTACTGGACTTGTGTTTTTTGAATCTCATAGGACTCAGGCAGATCTGACATCAGGCTAAGTTCTAATTCTCAATTAGTGAAGAAATTCACAGATAAATGGGCTGGGCCTTTAAAATATTCAACATTTTTCAAGCTCAAATCTAACCTATGGCGAAGTCTAGCTTCAAGTCTCTATTCATTTTTATTTGGACTTATACTCTTTTTAATAAAATTTTAGAGATTACAGGTTATTAATTGAGTCTTTCTCATTGTAATCTCTTTTTCTTGAGCTTCCAGATCCTAGGCCACAAGCTTTCAAATTTTGGAAGGGGCTTTCTTATGCTTCTTCTTTTATTTTTACTTCTAAAAAATCATCAATAATGAATATAAAAAACATATCTAAGAATAAAAGATTTTACTTTTTTTCTAACTTATTTTTTTTTTAATTTGGACTACGGCTTCATTCATTACTTTTTAGAAGTTTCTCTTATATTTTTATGATTAGATTATTTATCATTTGCTTATTTGAGTTTTTTTTCTTATGTATATCTTTATACTCTTCATCATAATTTATTTATTATTTTTTTCATCTTTATTAATTGAAGCGTTTTTAATATAAGAATGTGAATTAACTCCTATAATAGTTGTATCACTATATATGATATATAACTTTTTATACTCCTTACAATAATTTTTTTTTCTAAAATCTCTTGCCATATTATTCATCTATTAAAAAAATTATACTAGTTTATTCCTATGATGTATCATAATATTAATTATATATTATAGATAATAATTAAAATAAAATAATTAAAAATAATAAAATATTTTTTTTTAAAAAAAGTCAATGATAATATTTATTTATGATTCAATTTACAGGAAAATAAAATATACGCAAAAAATACCAAAAAAAAAGAGTAAAGAGAAGAAAATTTGCCCAAAGGAAAAAAAAATATTAACCTTTAATTGATAGAGGAGAATGATGCAAGTTGACAATTAAGAAAAAAAAAAGAATAATATTGAATTTGAAACTATCAAAATCATATTTTATGAATTAACTCAATGATATTATCAAAGAATTTTTTTGATAAAAAAATTCGAAATAAAAAATAAAAATCGTCCGCCTTAATTAACCTCTTTTTTTTTTTTAATGAAAGTTTATACCGTAATCACAAACGTCAACCCTAATATTTTATTTCCCCACCATTTTTGTCCTAAAAACGCCGTGTAGGACCAACTCATTTGTATTTTATGACTTTAGTGTACATCTTCATTTTAATATATTACAAGTCCATCTAGCAGCCAGCTCGCCAAATGCCGACGTCCTTTATATAAATTTCTTAATTCTTCCTCCCTATGAGATAAGAGTCATTTTTTTTTTTTGGCTTTTTTAAAGTTAATTATTAGAGTATTTTTAAATTTTTTATCAAGATATTAAGAGAGTACTATTTATATATAATGTGCTTGTCACTTCTTAATTAAATAATTATCTCCTTTCTTTTACTTAAATTTTTAATTCCTTGGAAAGAGTATGTTTGATTCATTCTAAAATTGAGATTGATTTATAATTTTTGAAATAAAACTTTATTTTATTATTCTAATTCATAAATAAAAATTTAATAAAAAATTACTTAATTGCATTTGAAGACCATCCAGGAATCTGACAAAAGATTGAGAAAGAAAGGGAAAAGGGGTTGGTGAAGTGAGGCGACTTAGTTCTACTATACACTATTATAATATTATCATCGCCCTTAATAAAAAAAAAATTCCTTAAACCCAATCTATATATATATTCAAATTAATTAAAATTAAATATAATAATATAATAAAAAAAATTAATTTTATTTAATTTTAATTTATTAAATTTATATATAACCGGTTCATAATAATATTTTTTATATGAACAAATGTTTAAATTTACTCTAAATGATTATTATACATGAAATATTATAATTCTAGATTTAAATTTAGCAAAAAAAATTCTCTATAAGTAATATATATATATATATCTCAATAAAAATTAAAATAATTACTGTTAGATTTATATTAAAAAGTCTTAAATTTAATTTATTTTAATATGGATTGTTAATATTCATTTGTTATTATAAAGTAGATATTTGTAATTAATATTTAAGCTGTCAATAGTTAAAAAATTTTCCTGTAAATTATATTCTTTTCGATTCATGGTTATTGGTTAACAACTTAACATGAATCCAAAGAAATTGAGGTCCACTTATTCCAAAATATGTGGCCCCACTGTCGACTATAAATCAATCACAGCCGCCAAGTGTTGCTTCATGCCCACAGCCGCCAAGTTGGCTGATACATTACTAATTAAACGATCATGATCTATTATTTGGATGCCACGTGTACAAGTGGTGTGTGTCTTTTTGTTCCGACATCGATTTTCGATTTTTTGGCCTTTTCAAGTCTACCAGTCCAGTCTTGCACAGTTTACTTTATTCTCAAACTTCAAAGTTTCAATCTCTATTGTATTCGCAAAATCCAAAACCAAGAAATAGAAAATGTCCAATTTCGGAGAATCTGGCCGTGCTCCGATCAAATATTCGGTTCCGATGAGTAACACCGATCCTCGGATCTCTCTACTGAACCTAGCCACCGTAAAGGGAAGAATGGATTCTCTGCAGCAATTTCTATCAGAGTCGGTCAACAACAATACTTTAATCAGCAAAGATAAGATGGACCAAGTCTCCGCCGAGATCTCCTCCGCCGTTCACCAGATTATCCTCAATGGCGCTACACTTCTTGCTTGCTCACATCCTACGGAACCACCGACAGCTGCCGCTGAACTCTATAAACCTTCGGATCCATGTCCATCCGATCTGAAAAATTTAAATCGAAACTCGGAGAAAGTAAATTGCGCGGCGGCTGAGTTAAGTATAAAAGCGGAGAAGGATGAGTTTGATCCTGACTATGATATAGTGGAGCTAGATGCGGTGGAATTGCTGGCGGAGCACGTTCATTTCTGTGAAATATGTGGGAAAGGATTTACGAGAGACGCTAATTTGCGGATGCATATGCGTGCCCATGGAAACCAGTTCAAAACTCCGGAAGGGCTCGCGAAGCCCGATAAAGGGAACGAATCATCGTCAACAGAGATAAAGAAAACCCGATTTTCTTGTCCGTTCGAGGGATGCAATCGGAACAAGAAACACAAGAAGTTCCGGCCATTGAAATCAGTGATTTGTGTGAGAAATCATTTCAAGAGAAGTCATTGTCCTAAGATGTACGCTTGCAATCGTTGCAACAAGAAGAGTTTCTCTGTTGTGACGGATTTGAAAAGCCACTTGAAGCACTGTGGCGAGTCTAGATGGAAGTGCTCGTGCGGGACTACCTTTTCTAGGAAAGATAAGTTGTTTGGGCACATGGCGTTGTTTGAAGGCCACATGCCGGCTGTTGGTGGGGAAGAAGATGACAGGGCTGCTGCCAAGGACAGCGTGGTAGCTATGGAGGAAGATGAAGATGGACGAGGGATGTTTAAAGAAGTAGAAAATTGTACTGACAGTGGGTTTTTTGAGGGATTGCTTGATGGGTTTGGTTCAATTGAAGGGTACAATTTGCAGGACGTTTTAGAAGTCTTCGATAAGTAATGATTGGTGTAGTAGATTGGATGAGTTTTCTGGTATTGGGAATTGCTAATCTAATAATATTTCAGGTATATACTTACATTCTTTTTAATATTAAGAAGAATGATTATTAGTATTACGTAGTTCAGAATTTTTTTTTTCTTTGCCCACTTTTGTTTTTTACATCTTTCTTGTAGGAGTAAATTTTTGTATAATTTCTGACTTCCAATAAAGTTGAAATCTTGTTTAATTATGTGGGTTTTTATAATTGTAAGTTTATTGCTATCAGTGAACATTAGAAGTTTCTCTGGTTTCTTGATTAAATTTTTTTTTAGTATTACAGTCGAAAAAGAGAAAATCGGCCAAGAGTTGTTTAGGAAAGGGCATTTATTGTTAGGGTAAGTATCGGTGTGCTCTTGGTTTCTTGATTAAATTAGAAAACAGAGTTGTAACATGCGATGAGAGTATATTTTCTTTTTCTTTTGCTTACGAGATGGTGCTGGAAATTGCTATTACTTATTATTTTTTTTGTCAATATGGAAATTGCTATTATAGTTCATTCCATTATTACTAGTGATTAGGCTTATTAGACACAACTACAAAATTTTACCAAGTGGTGCCCAGCAAAAGATGATAGATAGTGATGAAAGAAGCTATTCAAATTATCCACATCACATTGCTGGACTGATGTGAACAAAATCATTTTCTCCTTTGACCATTCTCTCAACTCTCACCCAATAGGTGCTGCACTGCTATTTGATCCACAGCTCAAAAATGGTGACAAAATAAAGAAGAAGAAAAAGAAGAAGAAAGCTTCTATTCTCTAATGATGATAGAATTTAAATAGTCTCTGTTAAAAAAAAATAGAATTTAAATAGTCTCCTCCACTTTTGTGTCCCCATCTATGAATATTGATTAGACAGTGAACTGATAGAAAGCTTTGAAAGCCTTCTTATTTACGAATGTCAACTAGCTAGAGGTTATTATTTCATTAGTAGCAATTTTAATTTTTACTATAATGAGGATCTCTCGTTGCTTCGCATCTATCTATCTATCGTTTAATAAAATAATTTTAATAATTTAATTATATTAAAAAATATTTAAAATATATTATAACCGTTAAAAATAAAATTTAAGAGTAAATAAAATATTTAATAAATAAAAATTTTAAGTATTTAAAAATTATAAAATAATTATATTATTTATTTATATTTAATTAATAATATTTTATATTAATTATATTAATATTTTATTTATTTATATTTAATTAATATTATTTTAATCTTAATTTTTTATTTATTTTTTCTCTTTTAAAAAATATTAATTACCTTTTATATTATTTAAAAAAATTATAATATATATACACGAAGTAAAGCAAGAATTTCATTCCAGTACATATATAAAAATATTAAATAAAGTAAAATTTTACTTGTAAAATAATTTTATCAAGTAAAATAATTAAGTTTATCTTTAATGAATTTTTTTTGACAAAATAAATTAATATTTAATTAATAAAAAAAAAGATGTAAAGTAGAACAATATAAATAATTAACTATTTTATTTTTATTTTAAACTCTATTCGTGAATAAGATGCATATTTTCTTAACATCAAATTTTAAAAATTAATTAATAAAAATATCTTTAATAATTTAAAAAACTAAACTATTTTTTTAAAAAATAATTTTTTATTTATTATTGTCAGTTAATTAAATATTAAAAAAATAATGTTTAATATATATTTGTTGGCAAAGTAGTAGAAGCAAATTAATTAATAGAAATGTTAATGAAGTGAGGAGGAGAGAGTTTGAATCTAGTAAACTGTCACAGAGTTAAAATGGTCCCACTTAAAATTTGTCAACTTTTAAATTATATATTGGGGTAAGGCTAAAAAAAATTTATATACAGGGGTACATCTATATAGGGGCAAAAAAACAGAAGAAAAAAATGAGAATTCTACTGTTTATTTATTTTATAGTGAATTTTCTTTCTCTTTTAAATTATAGAATATAGATATTACCATATCATCACTATAGAAAAGAATACAATACTTTTTGAAGTGTTCAATTTTGAGGGATTAAAATGTAATAATTTAGGGAGTCGTAATTGATTCTAAAAAAATTTAAGAAATAAAGTGAAATTTTTATTTAAAATGCTAGAGATTGTGATGAATATTTTTTAATTTTGTAATAAATAATTGAAGTATTCAGTATTGGTAAATCTTTATGAATTAAAAAATTATTGAAAGAAAATTAGAAGATGCAAAAAGTGTAAATTTTAGCTTTATTTAGCCTTATAAAAAATAATTTTTTTTGTATATAAATTTTACATCCTCAACCAATTTAATAGTTTGATAAATCGGAAAATTTTGATTATTTTTGAAGATTTTGGAAGATCTCAAAAAAATTTATTTTATTTAACTGCGTTTTTTTTAAAAAAATAAAAATTTATATTTTGACATTTTATTTCTCTTATTTACCCAATAAAAAAGGATATTTACATGACTATCTAATTTTTTTTAATTTCAAAAATACTATAAAAAATTAAAAATATTTACACTTTTATAAAAAGTTAGAATAAAATTTTAAAAATACCTAAACTTTTACTAAAATAATTTTTTTAAAATATCTATTATCTCACTTTAATCAATATTTTACTTTAAATTTTTATTTTTTTAAGTTTAATTTTTAAATAAAAATATTCTAATAAAATAATAAAAATTTATATTTTTAATTATTTTTATCATATAATATTATAATTTTTTATAAGAAAAAATTTAATTTTAATTTTATTTATAAAAAATAAATAATACAAATCATTAAATTTATATTATATATATATAAAAATAATTTTATTATCTAGATGTTATATGGATATTTTATATATATTTCATAGTTGTTATAGATATATTGTAGATATTATGTATATGTCATATATTTGTTATTCAAGTTGTATATATTTTATATAAAAGTTGTTGAATATTTTGTGAATATTGTATAGATATGGTGAGAATAAAAAATTAAACAAATAAAATTAAACAAATATTAAAAATATTATATAAATATATAGTAGACGTATTGTAGATATATTGTGGATAAAATTTATATTGTTGAGCATGTATTATATATATATATATTATATATATGTTATGTATATGTTGATTTATTTTTATTTGTAAATTAAAAATATGGCATTAAAATTTTATTAAATATAAAATATAAAAAAAATTATTAAAGTCAGAAAAATAATATCAAAAATTAATTTTTTAAAAAAATGAAAATAGTAAAATTATAAAAAAATCACCAGATTCCAGATAATTATAAAGTTAACGAGTAAATTATGTATACAATGTAATTTCATCAATAAAAAACTTCAACAAAAACATACAGTTAGTGGCTAATAGGTCTTTAGATCTTATTGGGTCTATGGGTCATTAGTCGGCTTCAATAGCAAATTTTCACTGGGCTTATAAAACATGAGGCCCTTTTTCTATTGGCTCATAACGTAAAGGAATACTTACAAAACTACCCCAAAAATTTTAAACAGTTTTCAAATTTATGGCGTCAAAAAAATTTTTAATTTTATAGTAAAATACATATTTTATTTGCAATTTTACGACAATGCACAGAGTAAAACAATTTTACACAAGTCTTCACATAGGAAGTCAATACATGCCGATACTCCTTTATTGAGACTTCTTTTGGCTTGTCAACTGCATCATGGCCCCCACCCCACAACAACAACAACAACAACAACAACAACAATAATAATAATAATTAACAAAATGGCAAATGTGGATGAAAAAATTAAAAAGAAATAAAATAAATTTAATTATCATTTGCTCAAAAGCGCTTGTTTATGTATTTATTTTTTGTGATTTTTATTTTTATTATTTTTATTTATTTATCTTTTTTATTTTTTAGTCTGCTTATTATTTTTATATTATTTATATTATTTATACTCTTTATTTTTTAAACAAGTTTCAAATTAAAAATTTTAAAATATTAAATTAAAAATATTTATATTAAATTTCTACTTAATAGTAACATATATCAACGTATAACTAAAATATATCTGCTTATTTGTATCATAAATTACTTCTATATTGTTATTTTTTTTAAAAATTTAACAAATACATATTACTTCATTTTAATCTCTATTGTTTTGTGCAAGTTTCTAAGGTTTTGATGGTTACTCATGGATCCTTCCACAAAAGAGGCTTTTGCTAGTCTGAATCTCAATGATGAGGAATTAGATTGTTTTGTGGCAGAGCTTGAGACAACGAAAGAATAAGAGTTTGTCTATAAGCTATGATTAGCTGGTAAATTGATTACTGACAGAAGGGTGAACTTTGGAGCCCTACAAGACACCCTATCGAATGCATGGTGGCCAGGAAGAGGTATGTTGGTGAGGGACGAGGGTAATCACACATATGTCTTCCAATTCTTTAATGAGAGAGAAATGGTTAAGGTATTAAAAGGGACTCCTTGGTCTTTTAAGAACCACCTTATGATGCTTCAGAAAATAAAAGAGGGGATTATACCTAGAAATCTCGAGTTTTTGTATATGGATATATGGGTGCAAATCCATCATCTTTCAGTGGGGTATATGATTAAGCAGTTGGAAAAATAATTCGATAATAGGCCAATTCCTTGAATATGATTCTACTATTATAGTTGTTCTAAGTAGAAAATTCATGAGAATAAGGGTGTATATGGATATTCGAAAGCCATTGAAGAGTGGTAAAATGATCAAAAAGAGAGATATGAGTATAGTCATGGTGAAATTCATTTGTGAAAAGCTTCCATTATTTTATTTTATTTGTGGCATTATTGGTCAAGCTAATGCTGACTGTGAAGTGTTACTCCATAATAAGGAGGCCGAAAAAACTAAAGGATAGGGAATTTGGATACGCCGAAATTAGTTCTCTATAGATGAAAACTGGTAATTTGTGGATCCAAAACCTAAAATGAAAGTTTGTAATTGAGATCATTGTTAAGAATAAGTTCGAATTTGGTAGGAGTAATTTGGGCAAGGAATTCTTGCAGGAATTGGAAAGCAAGGACGAGAACTCTGTGCATA
This sequence comes from Garcia nutans, assembly GCA_947685225.1. Classification (NCBI taxonomy): domain Eukaryota; kingdom Viridiplantae; phylum Streptophyta; class Magnoliopsida; order Malpighiales; family Euphorbiaceae; genus Garcia; species Garcia nutans. The sequence continues at coordinate 46,958,382 of CANTUV010000002.1, forward strand.
GGAAGATAATGGTAAAAGATAAATTAAATAAGAATATCTCTAATGAGCTGAGGCCCTCTATTAGGATTTGGGATGACGTTGAAGTTGCCCATCAACTAATGTTGAGATGGGTGGTGAGGATACGATGATGCTTGTTGATGAAACAAAAACATGACAATAAAAGGATAAATAAGTTGGGATTCTAGAAACGTCGAAGCCTAAGTCTTCTACACCCATGCAACTGTCTCCTTAAAAGAACTTATTATCGGCTGGTTTCGATCGTCGGACTAGCTGAAAGCCATGAATTTCATTAGTTGGAACTATTGAGGAATGGGGAATCCTTGTGTAATTAGAGCTTTGAAAGATTCCGTGTTTGTTCATAAACCTAGTCTTATTTTCCTCATGGAGACATCAACAAGCAGTCAAGTTATTGACAAAATAAAAAGGGATATACAGTTTGAGGGATGCTTTTGCGTGGATAGGATTAGAAGGGGAGGTGGGCTAGCAGTGCTATGGAAAGATAATGGTATGTGCTCCATATAACACTTTTATACTCTATATACGTACACATATAAAAAATAAATGTACCATAATAAATACCTGTAAAATTTATTTTTTTAATTAGTATTAAAGATAATTATAAATTATAAAAGAAAATCTTTGAAAAAATTTGTCAGAGTTATGTTTATAACTTCAGCAAATCCCAAAGCAATAAACACTCAACTTGCATAAAATAACACTTTCAAAATAATATTTTTACAAAATCTTCCAAATCACCACTTCATTAATTTGCATCCAAATTTTCATAGTTAAAAACATAGTTTATCTTAATTACACATATATATAACATTTCACAAAACATGTTTAAAATATATATATATGATATATTTAAATTGTATAAAACCAAAGTATACAGTAACATAAAATATACATGAATGCAACTTCGACATAGCTAGTCTCGTGGCAAACTGAAACTCCAATCTCAAGAAATCCCTATATGTCAGGACTATGGGCTGCTCTAACTCACGAGAAACTGTCTTCCACCAATCATAGGCCCCCCTTGCAGAAAAGATATAGCATAGTCAAACTTCTCTTCTGTAATCGCTTGCAACTGGATAAATACTCTCTTTACTCTGTTCAGCCACTGCTCTGCCGCAATTGGATCTACAGTCCCCATAAAATTGGCAGCCTTATACTTCCTTAGCTTATCATACTTTTTAGTTTGCTACGACTGCTGTTGCTACTGCTGCACAGGGGTTTGACATAATAACTCTACCATCTACTGCACCTAGACTGACAAAACATTATGAGTTGTTAGTCTGGCTAGCACAGATGCCTCCCTAGCAACCCCAACACTAGCTCTAGCTCTACCCTTATCTGGAGTAGCACTCTCTATACTCTCCTCTGACCCGAGCCCTCCATATGCCATCATTACTTATTTCTATTATAATAACAGACATTATCACATCATATACCGGTTTAAATGTCAGTGCATATACATGTATAATAATTTAAAATCACATTTAAAATCTCATTTACTCTCTTTTAAATCACACCTAGGTCGAGAACTTCAAATTTAGGCTTTGATATCAAAATAAATATAACACCCTCATACTCTATATACATATTTTACATATACGAGATGTGTATATTGTACGTGTATAGAGTATAAGTGTGTTATATGTACAATATTAAATATTAAGTAATAAATCAATATAATAAGATATAAGTTTATATTATTAGTAATAAATTAGTTCTTATTTAGATTATTTAGTTCGTTGTGATCCAGTTTAATTTAATTTATGGTTTTTGGTTTGGATGTAACCTAATCTCTAGAATCACTCCATATTATAAAAATTGATGCAATTAGATTTAGAGAAAGTCAAAAATCAATAGATATTTTTGGTTTTAGATATTCTCGGCCCGATATTTGGATTGATTCGAGAATCTCCAGAATCCATGCTCAGCCTTAGTTGAAACTTTTATCCCAAGCTAATTGAGGTGTAATTAGTGAGAGATAATTAAGAGTGATAGTGCTATAATTCCAATCTTATTTTTGAGAATAGTGAACATATTAGATGAATTTCTTTTTGCACCATACACATTAGATGAATTTGAATTTAAGGGTCTGAATATTATATATTCTCTTTTTTAAAATTTTGTATTTTTCTTTAATTTGATTAATGAATTTTATATTCATTTATCTAATATAGATTTACATCAAACCATGTAAAATTGTTATTTCTCTTTTTTTTTTGTCATTATATCTTTTCTATTATCCTAAATTAAAATCTTAAATCCATCCTAACAAAACTCAGCAATTTTTTCAAAGAAAAAAAAACTAGATTTCAAAAATATGAATTCAGTGATCCCGATTTTGATGCAATGATATCAAGCTTTACATCATGGCGTTAATCAGACTATTCAACTTTGAAAAACCTGCATGTTATATTCTTTTCTTATAATATTACAATATTCTGTTCAAACATTATTATCACGAGCTTCCTATTTGAATTTACCTCTATCTTTTTACCTTTGTGATTTTTCAATAAAATGTGAGTTTTTATTTTGGCCTCTCTCTCTCTCTGTGTGTATTTATTGTTGAGGTTATTCAAAATTATTAACTTAGTATTATTATTATTAAGCATTATCTTATTTCCTGTTTTCTAGCACCACTATCTGTTAGTTAGCACGTTCATTGATATTGTTAATATTTTTAGGAATTCCGTTGCTATGTAAGCCTATATAATGGGCACTTCAATTTCATATTATAGAATAGATAGCTTTTGTTCTATTTTCTTCAAATTTCTTGTTCTTAATTTCTTAATTCTTTTTCTGAACTTTTGTTTTCTTGTTTCATCTTTAGTCTTATCTTAATTTGTTGTTTTTTTGCTCCAACAAATTGGTATCAGAGCACCAGGTTCTGCTGTCCACCAAGTGTTCGACAAAAGTTCTGTGAGAAGTTTCCATGGCCTCCAATGGAAATTCTGTGAATATGTCTCAGCCCCTTGTTCCTATCTTCAAAGGGGATTGTTATGAATTTTGGAGCATTAAGATGATGACTTTGTTCAAGTCTCAAGATCTTTGGGATCTTGTGGAAAAAGGGTATGTTGACCCAGATGATGAAAACAGATTAAAAGAGAATCGGAAAAAAGACTCGAAGGCACTATTCTACATCCAACAGGCAGTTCATGACTCTGTCTTTGCAAGGATCGCAAATATCACCACATCAAAGGCTGCATGGGATGCGTTGAAGAAGGAATATCTAGGCTCATCGAAGGTAATTACGGTAAAACTTCAAGCACTACGTTGTTGCGCTCGAATTAACTCTACCACAAAGCGTCACTCGCAAGTATACGAGGTAGCTGTAGCAAAGGTGATCGCCCCAAGGTCGTCTCACAAGGAAGCTAAAGTAGCTAATTGATTATCAGATTATAAATAACAAGTAATGAAGAAATTTAAATCACTAACAACTAATGAAGAAGATTGATTGAAGTTTAAAACAATAAAAGTAAATTGAGTTGATGTATTGATTCACTTAATAGAATGGTCTAGGGTTTGCACTTCTCTGCTACTTATATGTATGAATGGTTATTCCTCTTAACCAATTTAATTTCAAAGATTAAATCTCAAGCAACTTAATTAATTGAATAAAGGAAATAAGCTCTCGCATTCAAACCTCTTTCAAATATTCTTGTTCCAATTGAAATAATCTTTTCCTAGGTTATATATCTAATTCACCTAAGTCCTTAATTGAATTGTTCCAGCATTAGACTTCATCTCTCAATCCATCATCTAATACCTAAAACACATAATTGGTGGCCAATCAATTATATATTAGCAATAATTCATTCAATAAAGGCTTAAAGAAATAATTGAGTTAAGAGTAATAACCAATTCATATAATCATAGCAGATCCATACAAACCCTAGACTAGATCAAATTAGTTCATGATGCTATCAAACATACTCATCTCATTAATATTCAAAGAAATCAATTTAGATATGATAATATCCATAAATACAATTCCAATGAAAATAAAGAGATAAAGTTCAAGAACAAAACCAAGTTACAAACTCCTTGAAGCTTCTGAAGAATCTCTTATTCAAATCTTGCAAGAAGGATGTATCAATGGCTAGAACAATCTAATCTAAGCTAGATTAATCAAAGTGTTCAATAATCTTTAAGAAAACAAAGTTAGAAACCCTAACTTCACTCTCAGACGGCTAAATCAGCTCCCAAACTTTCAACACCCTCAAGAAAACCCTAAAATCCCATATTTATATGAATCTCCGCTTTAAAAATACGCTTGCCTTTGGTCTATGAGAGACACGGCCAAGTTGGAGTGAACTTGGCCATGTTGGTGGTGAATTGGAGGGACACGGCCACAAGCCTGGCCGTGTCCCTTGCTTGTGTTCGCTTCTGTCTCAGAGTTTCTTCTTTTCTTCTTTGGTTGAGTGACACGGCTGTGTTGGAGTGGCTTGGCCGTGTTGGACCTTTTTGGAGGGACACGGCCAGTCTTCTTTGCTTTGGATTTAAGTGAGACACGGCCAAGCTTAAGCAACTTGGCCGTGTCTGAGCTTCTTTGGAGGGACACGGCCAGTGACTTGGCCGTGTCCCTTGAGTGTGTCCATCTCTGTGTCTTGTGGCTTCCTTTTAGCTTGATATGGGACACGGCCACAAGCTTGGCCGTGTCCTCTGTCTGTGTTAGCTACTGTCCATTTTTCCTTCTTTTCGGTTCCTTGGCTTTTTAACCTAAAACAAAACTTGAAACAAACTTTAAACAAGAATTAAATGAACATTAACCAATAAAACATAAACACACACTAAAACGACATAAACGACATAAACACTAAAACATAGACACACTACAACTAGGACAAAAACGACATAAACACTGAAATAAACTAAAACTACTAAAATTAATGAAAACACTAAATAAACATATTAAAACTAACAAAATACCTAAAGAAAACAATAATTATCATAATAAACAAGACACAAATCTATAACAAAAACTAATAAAACAACTACCCCACACTTAAAACTTTGCTTGTCCTTAAGCAAATTCACATGGCATAAATTAAAAACTCAAACAACCTTAACTGTAATTCCAGTATATAGGATGAAATCCTTCAAGACTCAGACATTAATAATTGCAATTTCCTTCAATCAAGATTTTCTTAACTCATTTATTAATTTAGACATACAAATCTTATCTCTCTTCTAAGTGTTTCACTCGATTTCAAAGGTTAATTCACTCAAACCATTCATGACTGCATACTACCATAACTTGCTTAATTATCCAATCTCCCTCACTGATTTTCTTAAGAAATAATCCGAAGGTCTTCCATTTGGATGTAATGGGGCTAAGGTGAAGGTGTGAGAAAAGATATTTAAGCTGGAGCATCAAGAAATGGAGTATCTAATTTAGACAATACTCTTGCTAAGAAACTCATAACTCCCTCAAATAGCATACTCACCAATCCATTAACACTTTCACATACTTGCATACTCAAAGAAAAATACATGAGTCGACATTCTTCTTTTGATAACCAATGCTAGAACATATATGAATTTTGTATACATATATATACTCTTTTATTTTTTTCTTCTTCTCTTTTTTTTATCATATATATATATTAAATACATATATATACAAAATATAACATTGCATAGAACATCTAGCTTAAAATGTAGAGGAAAAGAATAATCAACTCTTAATCAAATACAATGTGCAAAGTATGCATTTCAACCCCAAATAGCAATACTATATTTTATTTTATTATTTTTTTTGTTTACTTGCTTACCCCACACTTTGAAATAAACCACCCTATTGTCATCATAAGAACTCCATTCCTTAATGCAGGTATGATGATAATAAGAGAAAGTTGAGCTGTGAATTGTGTTGATCAAACAAGAAAAAGGTCAAAGGCTCAACTTGGCTCACTAAGGAATTCAATATTAAGGGAGGTCTTTCTAAGCTAAAGGGCTAACCTAATTTGCCTTCATCATTTTAAAAATTGAGATTAAATCATAATGTGAGTTCAATTAGCATGCAAAAGCAAACTCTAGAGATGCAAAATCATGAAGGTGTACACTTAAGAAAAGAAAATCAATCATTTAATCTATAAGGCTCAAAACTCACAAAGGTGGATTCATAAAGATTTATATGTCATGAATTGCAGAATGAGAAAATTGATCATGAATGAATTCAAATGCTAATCTCTATGCTGATATTAAAGTCTCAACTATAATGCTAGAATTACAGAAAAGATCAATAAATTTTCAACAATTATGCCATGCACAACACACAAAATAACAAACAAAGACAAACAAAACAGAAATTAAAGAAAAGCTTAAAGATTACCCCACACTTTAGAATTTACATTGTCCTCAATGGAAAACAAGAATAATAAAGAGAAAGAGTTAAAGGACAACCTGTCTTCCATCGTACCCTGGTGAGGCAAAACCCTAACTTTTCATCACAAACACAAATGTTCAAAAACAAAATACAAGAAAGCTTTAAGGTTTCCATTTATTTAAACTAAACATAAAATCAAAATTGCTAAATATAAAATTATAACTATGAAAAAGAAATCCAAACCGATGGGTTGCCTCCCATTTAGCGCTTCTTTAATGTCATAAAGCTGGACATCTCTGCAAGACTTAGGGATCACAGATCAAAGTGTTGTCATTGATCCTCACTTGTTGAAATCCTTCTTTATATGGTTTAACTCTCTGTCCATTTACTTTAAAAGTCTTATTTCTTCGAGAGTTAAGCAATTCAATGGCACCAGAAGGACATACCTTAGTTACCTTTAAAGGACCACTCCATCGAGACTTGAGTTTACCTGGAAACAGACAGAGTCGATAATTAAAAAGTAAAACTTTCATACCTGGACTCAATGTCTTTCGCACAATAAATCTGTCATGAAGTGCTTTAGTGCGATCTTTGTAAATCCTCGAGCTCTCATATGCCTTTGGGTTAGGGCACCTTTGGGTCTCCTTTACTGGTTTAGCCCCCTCTTCTAAGGTCAGTTTCAGCTCCAATTTCTCTGAGGAACCTGTCTGCAAGAAAACATCTGAAACAACTGCTTCAACACAATTAATTAAAGAACATTCCTTATATAAAACAGTTATAGGAATAGGAGAAGTGTTAAAAATAGAAAATTCAACAGTTTGTCCTAAGACAGTCATTGACAACTTACCATTTTTAACATCTATTAAGGTGTTGGTAGTAGCCATGAAAGGCCTACCCAGCAAAATAGTGTGTTCTGATGGTGCAGGGTTACTTCCTTCCATGTCAAGAACTATAAAATCCACAAGTACTATCAACCCTCCAACCTTAACTAACACATCTTCTATAACCCCTTTCGGGAATCTAAAAGATCTATCAGCTAATTGCAACACCATTTTGGTCAGTTTCAGTTCCCCTAGTTCTAATTCTTTATAAACAGAATAAGGCATCAAATTCACACTAGCTCCTAGATCACACATGCCCTCAGTCCCCTTTTCATTCCCCATAGTAAGTTGAATTATAAAGCTACCAGGATCCTTTAGCTTGGGAGGTAGTTTATGCTGCAGAACAGCGCTAGCTACCTCTGAAACTATCACCTTTTCATTCGGCTCATACCTCTTTTTCTTGGTGATCAGGTCTTTGAAGAACTTGGCATAAGCCGGTATGTTCTTTATTGCATCCAGTAAGGGTAAGTTAATACTTACCTTAGACAGCCTGTTGAAGATGTTAGAAAATTGCTTATCTTGTTTTTCATCCTTCAACCTGCTGGGGAATGGTATAGATGGCCGGTATGGATTGCTCGCCTTATGCAAATCTGTTGAAGGGAATTTCTTCATTGATCTTTCTCCAGCACCTTTGTCCTTTGGTTCTCCTTCCTCCTTGTTCTCTTGGTCACCTGCATTCACAGAATCATTTTCAACATTATTGTTAATTACCTTACCACTTCTAAGAACAGTCACTGATTGTGCCTGCTCAGGTTGACTTGGGAATTTCCCCTTTTGTTGAATCTGCATCTGTTGTGCAAGTTGTCCCACTTGCGTCTCCACTTTCTTAAAAGATGCTTCTAAGGAATCCAGCCTCTTGTTGGTCACCTCTTGATTTTTAGCACTGACTTGGATGAAAGCTTGTAAACTTTCCTCCAAGCTCTCTATCTTATACTGCCCTTGATTTGAGGATTGGCCTTGCTGTTGGTTCTGTCTCTGGAGCAAATGGAAAGGCTGCTGAGAATTATTTGTTGCCCAAGAAAAATTTGGGTGATTCCTCCAACCAGGGTCGTATGTATTTGAATAAGGATCATTTCGGGTCCTTAGTTGAAATCCCCCCATGGCATTGACTTGCTCAGCTTCATTCCCATATGATTCATATGCAGAGGGGCAAATGTTTGCTCCATGCCCTAAAGTTCCACAGATTCCACAAATTTCTTGAGTGGATGAAGGAGAATTGTTTTTCATATTCAGCATCTGCACTTGCCTTGTCAACTCAGCAATCTGATTGACCATCTCACTATTGGCTTCCAATTGATTCACCCCTTTACTTCTTCCCCTAACACTTTTCTGTTGAGAATTAGCTCCCAACATCTCAAAGATATCATATGTTTCAGCTGCTGTCTTTTCTCCCATGGCTCCCCCAGCTGCATTATCAACTGTATTCTGAAATTGTTGGGTTAAACCATCATAGAAAAACTGGTTCAAAAGTTGAAGTGGGTAATGATGATGTGGACACTGGATTAATAACATTTTAAATCTGTCCCAAGCCTCATGAAATGGTTCTCCTTCAAATTGAGAGAATGTAGCAATCTTCCCTCTCAATTCAGCTGTCTTCTGATGAGAGTAAAACTTGCCCATGAACTTGTTATAAACTTGCTCCCAAGTTGTCAAAGAGTTTTCGGGCAACATCATAAGCCAGCTCTTTGCCCTATCCTTCAAAGTATATGGAAAACATCTCATCCTCAACTGATCTTCTGTTAGTCCTCCCAAAGGAAAAGTGTTGAGGGTAGAATAAAAATCCTGAATAAAGTTCAAAGGATCTTCATTTGGAACTCCATAGAATGATGGCAGCATATTGTAATGGATGTTCTTCAATTCATAGTTTCTTGCTGCATCTGTCAATCTTATGCAAGAAGTGGAAGTTCCAATGACAGGTCTAGCAAAGTCTCTCATAGTCCTTTGTCTTTCTTCAGCCATTTTAACAGATTATGTAGATTCCGACTCAAAATCAGAAGTGTCCTCCTCTGTAGTATCAAATCCTGTGTACAGTTCAAACTCTTCCCTGCTCCTTTTCACTCTCTGAATTTCTGGAATGAATGGATATAGCTCTCCTTCGAGTGATCTCCTGCCTTGCATAAACAGAATTTCTAGAAAAAAAATTATTAAAAGCAAAAGACAAATAAAATAAAAGTAAACAATGAAAAATAATCTAAAATATCTATGACTAATAAACAATTACGCCAATTAGCATCCCCGGCAACGGCGCCAAAAACTTGTTGCGCTCGAATTAACTCTACCACAAAGCTTCACTCGCAAGTATACGAGGTAGCTGTAGCAAAGGTGATCGCCCCAAGGTCGTCTCACAAGGAAGCTAAAGTAGCTAATTAATTATCAGATTATAAATAATAATTAATGAAGAAATTTAAATCACTAACAACTAATGAAGAAGATTGATTGAAGTTTAAAACAATAAAAGTAAATTGAGTTGATGTATTGATTCACTTAATAGAATGGTCTAGGGTTTGCACTTCTCTGCTACTTATATGTATGAATGGTTATTCCTCTTAACCAATTTAATTTCAAAGATTAAATCTCAAGCAACTTAATTAATTGAATAAAGGAAATAAGCTCTCGCATTCAAACCTCTCTCAAATAATCTTGTTCCAATTGAAATAATCTTTTCCTAGGTTATATCTCTAATTCACCTAAGTCCTTAATTGAATTGTTCCAGCATTAGACTTCATCTCTCAATCCATCATCTAATACCTAAAACACATAATTGGTGGCCAATCAATTATATATTAGCAATAATTCATTCAATAAAGGCTTAAAGAAATAATTGAGTTAAGAGTAATAACCAATTCATATAATCATAGCAGATCCATACAAACCCTAGACTAGGTCAAATTAGTTCATGATGCTATCAAACATACTCATCTCATTAATATTCAAAGAAATCAATTTAGACATGATAATATCCATAAATACAATTCCAATGAAAATAAAGAGATAAAGTTCAAGAACAAAACCAAGTTACAAACTCCTTGAAGCTTCTGAAGAATCTCTTGTTCAAATCTTGCAAGAAGGATGTATCAATGGCTAGAACAATCTAATCTAAGCTAGATTAATCAAAGTGTTCAATAATCTTTAAGAAAACAAAGTTAGAAACCCTAACTTCACTCTCAGACGGCTAAATCAGCTCCCAAACTTTCAACACCCTCAAGAAAACCCTAAAATCCCATATTTATACGAATCTCCGCTTTAAAAGTCCGCTTGCCTTTGGTCCATGAGAGACACGGCCAAGTTGGAGTGAACTTGGCCATGTTGGTGGTGAATTGGAGGGACACGACCACAAGCCTGGCCGTGTCCCTTGCTTGTGTTCGCTTCTGTCTCAGAGTTTTTTCTTTTCTTCTTTGGTTGAGTGACACGGCCGTGTTGGAGTGGCTTGGCCGTGTTGGACCTTTTTGGAGGGACACGGCCAGTGACTTGGCCGTGTCCCTTGCCTGTGTATTCTACTGTGAGAGTTTCTTCTTCTTTGCTTTGGATTTAAGTGAGACACGGCCAAGCTTAAGCAACTTGGCCGTGTCTGAGCTTCTTTGGAGGGACAAGGCCAGTGACTTGGCTGTGTCCCTTGAGTGTGTCCATCTCTATGTCTTGTGGCTTCCTTTTAGCTTGATATGGGACACGGCCACAAGCTTGGCCGTGTCCTCTGCCTGTGTCAGCTACTGTCCATTTTTCCTTCTTTTCGGTTCCTTGGATTTTTAACCTAAAACAAAACTTGAAACAAACTTTAAACAAGAATTAAATGAACATTAACCAACAAAATATAAACACACACTAAAAACTAGGACAAAAACGACATAAACACTGAAATAAACTAAAACTACTAAAATTAATGAAAACACTAAATAAACATTTTAAAACTAACAAAATACCTAAAGAAAACAATAATTATCATAATAAACAAGACACAAATCTATAACAAAAACTAATAAAACACACTACGCCGTAATTTTGAAACTTTGTTTATGAAAAATAATGAGCCTATGAATGATTTCTTATCACGAGTAACAGAAATTGTGAGTCACATGAGATCATATGGTGAGATTGTTTCTGACCAACTTGTTGTTGAAAAAGTTTTGAGGAGTTTAACTCCTAAATATGATCATGTTACTGCTGCCATTGAAGAGTCAAAAGATCTTTCTATTTTTTCTTTTGATGAACTAAATGGTTCTTTGCAAGCACATGAAGCTAAACTCAATAGGTTACCTGAAAGAGGCGAGGAGAAGGCACTTCAAGTGAAGGGTGAAGCAACATCTCACTATGCTGCTGATGGAAAAGCAACTAATAGAGGAGGCTATCATGGTAGAGGTCGCAGTAGAGGAAGGGGTGGTGGTAGATCCAGTGGCAGATCTGGTGGCAGGTCATATGGTCAAGCTGATGGAGGGCAATGCTCTAATGAACACAAGCATAACAAAAGCAATACTCATTGCAACTACTGTAAAAATTATGGGCATGTGAAAGTGGATTGTTAGAAATTACAAAAAAAAAAAAGCTGGACAAGCAAGCAAGTTATGCTGTGGAGGAGAAAGAAGAAGAAACCTTGTTCATGGCTTTAGATGATGGACAAGTTGTGCCAACTGTAAATGAAGTTTGGTACCTGGATAGCGGCTGTTCAAGCCATATGACTGGTATCAAATCTACCTTTAAAGATCTTGATAAGTCCCACACCATAAGAGTTTGACTTGGAATCAACAAGCTACTTTAAGCCAAAGGCAAAGGCACTGTTGCACTTACTACTAGCACTGGTAATATTAAGCTTCTCCATGATGTATTTTATGTTCCTAATTTGTCACATAACATGTTAAGTGTTGGGCAATTGATGAAAAGTGGGTATTCTGTGATATTTGATGATGATGCTTGCACAATTAGACATAAAAAGTCAGGGCAGACTTTAGTTTATGTTAAAATGACTGAAAATAAGATGTTTCCACTAGAAATCAATGCTGTTGATAGTCTTGTAATGGTTGCTAGTAGTCAAACTAATGAGTCCATGTTGTGGCACTTACGGTATGGGCATTTAAACATTAAAGGGCTGAAGTTGTTAAGTATAAATGAAATGGTTTATGGGCTGCCAAAAATAGAGTCTATAGATGTTTGTGAAGGGTGTATTTATGGAAAACAAAGTAGAAGGTCATTTCCTGTAGGAACCTCTTGGAGAGCATCCGGTTGTCTTGAACTAATACATGCTGACTTGTGTGGACCTATGAGCACAGAATCACATGGTGGAAGTAGATATTTTTTGATGTTTACTGATGATTTCAGCCGCATGAGTTGGGTGTATTTTTTGAAGTGTAAATCAGAAACCTTTGAAACCTTTTGTAAGTTCAAGGCAATTGTTGAGAAGCAAAGTGGAGGTAGCATAAAAACTCTTCGCACAGACAGGGGTGGTGAGTTTTTATCTAATGTGTTTAATGATTTTTTTTTGAAGAAAATGGCATCCGCAGGAATTTGACAGCTCCTTATACACCTTAGCAAAATGGTGTTGCTGAGCGGAAGAATTGCACCGTTGTTGAAATGGCTAGAAGTTTGTTGCAAGAAAAAGGTTTACCAAAAAGTTTTTGGGCTGAAGCAGTCACAATAGCAGTGTATTTGCTTAATATTTTGCCTACAAGAGCTGTTCAGAATCTTACTCCACATGAAGCTTGGACAGGTATGAAGCCTCGAGTAAGCCACTTAAAAGTCTTTGGGTGTATATCTTATGCTTTTATTGATTCCTAAAACTGACAAATATTGGATAGCAAATCTGTAAAATGCATTTTTGTTGGTTATTCTTTACAATCCAAAGCATATAGGTTATATAACCCTTTGAGTGGCAAGATAATTGTAAGCAGGAATGTAGTGTTTGATGAAGGTTCAAGCTGGAATTGGGATGAAAATACAGGAAATTCAGCAGCTGCAATTTCATTTGATGGTGAATATCCTAACATTGAAGTAATTGGTGCATCACTTACAAATTCTCCTCCATCAACACCACAAACTGGCAGCTCATTGACTTCTTCTCCACATAGAAGTGAATCACCATCAACAAGTGATTCCTCTGCTGAAAGCACACCACCAAGGAAATTCAGATCCCTTCAAGAGATCTATGAAACCACCAATGCCTTGTTTGTAGCAGAGCCAACCAGTTTTGAAGAAGCAAACAAGTATGAGGAATGGTCCAAGGCAATGAAGATTGAACTGGCAGTTATTGAAAAGAATGGAACATGGGAGTTAGTAGACTTACCAGTTGGAAAATATGCTATTGGTCTCAAATGGGTCTTTAAGACAAAGTACCATGTTGATGGTAGCATTCAAAAGCACAAGGCAAGACTTGTGGCAAAAGGATATTCATAGCAGCAAGGCATAGATTTTGAGGAGACTTTTTCTCCGGTAGCTCGGTTTGAAACTGTAAGACTTTTCTTAGCTTTGGCTGCTCAATTTAATTGGTTGGTTCATCAATTTGATGTTAAGTCAGCCTTTTTAAACGGAGAATTGGAGGAAGAAGTTTATGTTTTCCAGTCTGATGGTTTCATAACTAAAGGCAAGGAAGAGAAGGTTTATAAGTTGAAGAAAGCCCTCTATGGGCTGAAACAAGCCCCACGTGCATGGTACAGTAAGATAAACACTTATTTCCAGCAAAATGGCTTTGAGAAGAGCAAAAATGAGCCAACACTTTACTTGAAGAGGGAAGGTACAGGTCAGTTTATTGTTGTGTGCCTGTATGTTGATGATATAATTTATATGGGCTCAAGTCAATCTCTTATTGCTGATTTCAAAGAGAGTATGATGAAGAGTTTTGAAATGACTGACTTGGGTGTATTACATTATTTTCTTGGGTTGGAAGGACATCAAACTAGTGGTGGCATTTTTATTTCGCAAAGGAAGTTTGCTTCTGATTTCCTTAAGAAATTTGGCATGTCTAATTGTAATGTAGCTACCACACCCAAGAATATGAATGAAAAACTTCAAGTTGAGGAAGGTACTAGAAAAGAAGATGCAAGTCGCTATAGAAGTTTGGTGGGAGGACTTATTTATCTTACTCACACTAAACCAGATATAGCTTTTTTTGTTGGTATTGTTTCCAGGTTCATGCATTCTCCTACAAAGCATCACTTTGGAGCAGCTAAAAGAATCTTGCGATACATTGCTAGAATAGTGAAGTTTGGAATTTGGTACTCTCAAAAAGCTGATTGCAGGTTGCTTGGCTATACGGATAGTGATTGGGGAGGTTGTTTGGATGATCGAAGAAGCACTTCAGGCAATGTTTTTTTTCCTCGGGTTTGCTGCTGTCTCATGGAGTTCAAAGAAGCAGGAATCAACAGCTCTTTCCTCGTCAGAGGCAGAATATATTGCTGCCACTTCCTCTGCATGTCAAGCAATATGGTTACGGAGATTACTTGCTGATTTCGGTCAAGAACAGAAGGCTGCAACAGAAATTTTTTGTGACAATGATGCTGCGATTGCTATGACAAAAAACCCAGCATTTCATGGAAGGACTAAGCACATAGACCTTCGTCATCACTTCATCCGTGATTTAGTTACCAATGGTGAAATCTGTCTCAAATATTGCAGCACACATGAACAGGTGGCTGATGTTCTGACTAAGGCAGTCTCCTCAGACAAGCATGCATACTTCATATCTCAGCTTGGTGTTTGTGATTTTGAATCAAGGGGGGATTGTTGAGGTTATTCAAAATTATTGACTTAGTATTATTATTATTAAGCATTATCTTATTTCCTGTTTTCTAGCACCACTATCTGTTAGTTAGCACGTTCATTGATATTGTTAATATTTTTAGGAATTCCGTTGCTATGTAAGCCTATATAATGGGCACTTCAATTTCATATTATAGAATAGATAGCTTTTGTTCTATTTTCTTCAAATTTCTTGTTCTTAATTTCTTAATTCTTTTTCTGAACTTCTGTTTTCTTGTTTCATCTTTAGTCTTATCTTAATTTGTTGTTTTTTTGCTCCAACATTTATAGATATACACATATGCATTTGTCATATGGAGCAATACCTCAAGATTCAAGAATATATATAATTATTGAGAGAGAGTACGTACTTGTATCAGAAAAAAAAAATTTCGTCTTCAATAGATGCATTGGCAATGGGGGGTGTTGATTATCATGATATTATTATAAGCAGCAACTTGGATATTGAACGATGGGAAGAAGAGAAGTTACAGCTGCATCCACCACCGCATTTGCTAGCCGGGGAAGCAGAGGAAGAGGTTCATAAAGGAGACGACAATGGAGATTACAGTCATTTTTGTCCTTATACTTGGAAGGTGGCTGCCTATGAAGATCTTTGGAGATCTAGAATGGAAGAAATGCCAGCAAAGAAAAAGAAGTTAGAACTATTGTTATTTATTTATTTCTTGATTTATTTTTTGGCGTAATGACATTTGTTTATTTGTTGTTTTGTATATATGTGTTTTTCTAGCCAATAAATTGTTAAAAAGTTTGCTGCATCTCTAATTAAATTCCTAATTTTCTATTATATCCTTATATTTTTATTTTTACATATTAATTAAACTCTTAAATTGATTTTTTATTAATTTATATATGTGTGAAAGGTATGGATATATATATATATATAAATATATATATGTATAAACACACATTTACTCATTAATGAATATAAATATATATGAATATACTAAATTTTTTTATTCTATATTTTCTGGGGATTTTAATTTCTTGTTATTCTAATTGAAAGAGGATTGGAGGCCTCCTAAAAGAAATGGAAAATAAATAAAAATATATATGTTGTACTAAATGCATTTGTTCCTAATATAAATTAAATTAAAATCAAATATATATTGATGGATTATATAATGATCCAATATGAAATTATTTTTAAATAATATGTCGACTGTTGTTTTATATATGGTTTAATATTGGCTTAGAATAATTAATCTTTATTTGGATTACATCTGCAAATTCTCCTCATCAACTTATTTATTTTTGATATTTTAAAAATTAAAATAGATAATTATTGTTAATATTCTGAAAATCGAAATAGACCAACTGATCCAACCCATTAAATAAAAATCATACTCGAATTTCACTTTTTTAATTTTTTTACCTTCAAATAACTAAAAACTAATTTTCTAATTTTTTTTAATCAGTAGTTTTGACAAGTCAAATTGGTTGAACTACTTAAATTAGTTCACAAACAAGTCTAATGACATATTCGGCCTAAAGATATTAAAATGAATTACACATTATGCTCGTGATTGTAAATTTCAGGTATAAACTTACTATCAGCATCAAGTTAATTAATTTCTTATTTGATCATTGTCCTCACGGATTCATTGTGTTTGTTTTACAATTTATATAAATGATACAACATAATTTGATTTTGCATTGACAAAATAAAGAAAATATAAGCAAAGATGTCTGTTGAAGCTCTGGCAATGGCAGGTGTTGATTATAAAGAATGTGGTATTGGTATAGACTCGGATGGCTCAGAGAAGCCACCATTGTATCTGTTAGCAGAGCAGAAGTTGAGCATTGAAGCAAACAAAAAGAGTAGTCCTTGTAATGCTGAAGAAGAAGAAGAAGAAGAGTGGGTCAAAGCTGTTGGAGATAATCTCGTTGGTTTACTGGTTAATACTGTTGCTGATTTTGTGGAAGTTTAGTTTTTCAATAATGCAGCTGATTTTCTGCTGATTATATTCTACTGTTAGTTATTTTTTGGAATGAGCAGCTCCAGTCACTTATAAGACTGGGCAATCCTCTTCCTGTTAACTCGGGTTTTCAGTGTGAGTTAGGCCCAACTCCAATATGGTATCAGAGCAATTAATGCCCAAACGGGCTAGATCCTGAGCCAAACCCCCACATGACCGAAGCTGATGAAGAAATGCCAGCCGGTCCGCCCAAACGGGCTTGTGTTAGCAAGTGTCAACCGAAAGGTCCGGTTGCACTTGAGGGGGGATGTTGGGAATGTGAATCCCACATCGGTAAGGAATGAGCAGCTCCAGTCACTTATAAGACTGGGCAATCCTCTTCCTGTCAACTCGGGTTTTCAGTGTGAGTTAGGCCCAACTCCAATATATATATATTTTTATATATATACTCTTCATCAACTTTCTCTCCAAGGCTTCTCAATTTGTTCACAATGGTCGAGATTTTACCAGTGAAATTATCTACTGTTTCACTGTCATCCATACGTAGGCTCTCTAGTTCCCATCTTAGTGCCTGAGCTCTGACTTCCTTCACCCTCGTGGCACCTTGATTCATCGTCTTTAGCGCATCCCAGGCTTCTTTTGCTGACTTTTTTGCTCCTAACTGCAGCAGCGTTTCTTCGCTAATGCCTTGGTAAATTGCGGCTAAAGCCATCTTATCCTTGTGGAGATCAGCTGGAGTCTCTGATTCCACTGCATCCCACACGCCCTATGCTTGCATATATACCTCCATTTTGATTGCCCATGCTGAATAATTTGTTTTTGTCAACAAGGGGTACTGAAACGAAATAGTTCCTTCCTTCGAAGGTGGTCTGCCAACAACCTCTGTCACAGGCTCGATTCGAGGAGGCATTTTATTTGGGCAACAATTGAGGGAAGAGGCTCTGATACCAAGTGTAAGAGCTGTACAAAGCTCTGTATATTTTCCTGCTACTAAAACTGTAAAGACAAAAACAGAAAAATAAAGAGGTTTAAAGAACAAATGAAGAAGGTATTTGATATAAGTGATCTTGGCAAATTGAGTTGCTATTTGGGTATCGAAGTTAAGCAACACCCATATGGCATTACTCTAAGTCAAGAAAAATATGCTGAAAAAATTCTTGAGAAAATGGGCATGTCGAGCTGCAATCCGTGCAAGGTTCCAATGGATTCAAGGCTGAAGTTGAGCAGAACAGATGAAAGCCAACTAGTTGATGCAATGTTGTATAGAAGTGTGATTGGTAGCTTGAGGTATTTGGTTAATACAAGACCCGATTTAGCTTACTCAGTTGGAGTAGCTAGTTGTTTCATGGAAACACCAACAGAAGCACATATGGCAGCAGTAAAACAGATTTTACGCTACCTTAAAGGTACCTTGAGTTTTGGTTGCAGGTATTCAAGTTACAAAAAAAGTTGCAAGCTGATGGGTTATGCAGATAGTGACTTAGCAGGAGATGTCGATGATCGGAAGAGTACCACAGGTGTAATCTTCTTCCTTGGTGAAAACCCAGTCACATGGAGCTCGCTGAAGCAGAAAACAGTCGCACTCTCTTCATGTGAGGCTGAATATGTTGCTGCTACAGTAGGAGTTTGCCAAGGGATTTGGATTCGAAGGTTGCTTGAAGAATTGAAAGGGAAGAAGTCTGAAAAAGTCGTGCTCAACGTAGATAATAAATCTGCAATAGCTCTTGCGAAGAATCCAGTTCATCATCACAAGAGTAAACACATTGATATAAAGGCCCATTTCATTCGAGATTGTGTTCAGAAAGGAGAAATAGAGTTAGAATATGTATGCACCAAGGAGCAGCTTGCAGATTTGTTCACAAAGCCGCTGCCTCGTGACAGGTTTGAGGAGCTGCGTACACTGATTGGCATTGCTGATGTAAAAGCAGGACAACGAGATTAAGGAGGAGAATGTTGGAGATAATCTCATTGGTTTACTGGTCAATATTGTTGCTGATTTTGTGGAAGTTTAGTTTTTCAATAATGCAGCTGATTTTTTGCTGATTATATTCTACTGTTAGTTATTTTTTGGAATGAGCAGCTCCAGTCACTTATAAGACTGGGCAATCCTCTTCCTGTCAACTCGGGTTTTCAGGATGAGTTAGGCCCAGCTCTAATATGGTATCAGAGCAATTAATGCCCAAACGGGCTAGATCCTGAGCCAAACCCCCACATGACCGAAGCTGATGAAGAGATGACAGCCGGTCCGCCCAAACGGGCTTGTGTTAGCAAGTGTCAACCGAAATGTCCGGTTGCACTTGAGGGGGGATGTTGGGAATGTGAATCCCACATCGGTAAGGAACGAGCAGCTCCAGTCACTTATAAGACTGGGCAATCCTCTTCCTGTCAACTCGGATTTTCAGTGTGAGTTAGGCCCAACTCCAATAAAAGCAACTCTGCGACAATGGGCTAAAGCCGTTGCTCGAATCAATTAGAATGTAATTTATACCAAAAGCATGTTTTCAGTTGATGTTTTTGGAAATAAATTTTAATAAAATTAATTTTACTCTTCATAGCGACACTTTTCAAAGATTTTTTTTTTATGATAATCAATTTTGAAGATTAGCTTAATTCTTAATCATAATAGTTTTAATTTTGGAGTTAATTTCACTCGTCATCCTTGATTTTTTTTCATTTATACTACTGATATTTTTAAATTTCAATTTATCCTAATAAAATCTTCATTTTTAATTTTTTATTATAATTATTAATTCCATTTTTATTTAGGAAATTATTACGTGGATCTCACATGGAGCTGCGTACTAAAAAAATATTCATGTCATTTTCTAATATCAAAGCAAAGATAAAGGCACTTTTTCCACACAAGTATGGGAAAATATTGTAATTTATATATTTTATTTTTGGACACAAATTTTCATATAACGTTACGTGAAATTAACATAATTATTCTCCGGCTTGAAAATGGTGTCAGACGTTTTAATAAAGAAGGAATGGAAAATTGTACGAGGACAAATTGAAATTTGGCGATATAGTAATATAAATAGAAAATTTATAGAGAGTTGGTGAAATTATTCCTATTTTACATTGTTTATAACATTAATAGTCTACTTATATATATATATATATATATATATTTTTAATCATAGACTTTGAGTTTGTTTTATCACATTCTCTTGTGTTTGATTTGACGAAATTTGTGATCTTTTGATCTCTTGTTAATTTATAATTAAATTGTAATGCTTTATCCTTTTGTTTCTGAAATGAAATCAATTGTTAAAGAATTAGTATTAGTAATGCCAAAGAAAAAAAAAAAAACAGTGCAGGTAGGAAAATCACGAATAGAGACTCACTTTTGCACTTTCACATGCAGATCTTGTGTGTGTGTGTTTTTTTGCCTTAGAGATCATCATATATAAAAATCTGAACTTCATAGGCCAAATTGCGTCATTGTTAATTTAGAGAAATTATTACGTAAGACGATATTACCAAATTATTAGACTGATGTGGTGGTCTCATTTAATAAAAAAATGAAAAATATACATTATATATTAATGTTTATCAGATGGATATCTTATTCAAATGATTATAATAACTTTTTGCTAATTCTATATCAACCTCCTAAATCTAGTCACCCACAATTGATGAAAAAATAATTATCTAATAACTATTAAACAGGACTACCAAATCAGCCTTATGATATGATAATCAATGGCAGATTTACTAAGGGACAAAGTCTCCACGGAAATTTTTCTAATTATATATATATATATATATATTCTTTAATAATATATATTAAAGATATGTTATATATATTTAATTTTTTATTTAGCTTAATTATTATGATAATATCATAAAAAATATTTCTATATTTCTCCTATTTCTTAAAAATTATTCTTAAAAAATTATATTAAAAATTATTTTTATTCTTAAAAAATTATTATATTTCTCCTATTTCTTTTTAGTCATGTTTCTTTATATAAAATAGTTATAAAATATTTTTTCTGTGGCCAATTCTCTCCTTTTCTAATTTTCTCTCTGTCATTTCACATAGTTCTCTATGTAAGTTTCTCATTTTTATTTTTATTTTAAATTCTATAAATTTCTAAATTATTAAGTTTATTATTATTGTTATATATATATATATATATGAATATACAATAATTATATCCATGAGTATATATATAAAATTTTTTAGTTGTATTACCCATGGAAAACTCATCTTAAATTGCTCCCTATTAATTATGTTGGCATAAAAATTTTCAAAATATTTTTAAATTTGATTTTCTTTTTATACTTTTTGCAATTAATGTCATACCTTATTCTCTTAATTCTAAGGGTGAACTTACCTAGAAATCAATCATAGAATCGATTTACTAATAAAACATTCTCATAATTTAATTACGTAATATCCTTTAAATACATGATCTAATAAATATTAATATTCTTAAATAAATCTTATTATTATTCAGTACAATAATATAATAATCCTTAAAATAAATTTCAATGACAGTTATGTTGGTCTAATCTTATCTATACACTGAAGAAGAAAAAAAAATAAAGATGTTATATTGGTTTATTCTCCAATATCTGAAATATTATATAGAAAATGAAGTGAGTCTAACAACTTAGTAAATAGATAAATATGTAACAACGGAGAACAAATAAAATTTAATAATATATGTATAATATATAAACATCATCTATAGCTCAGCTGAATAAATATGACTGTCTGATTGATTATCACCCTCGGCAAGGTGAATGTAGTTGCAGATGCCTTAAGTCGAAAGTCAGTGGCAGAGTTGACTGCCTATGCTCTTGTGTTGTTTGTTGAGTTGAGAGCATTGCATGTCAGATTTGAGGATTGTGATGATGATGCTCTTATGGCTCAGTTGCAGGTGAGGCCATTACTAATTAATCATATTAAAGAAGTGCAGACATCATATATGAAACTCCAGAAGATTGTGAAGAATTGCAAAAAGGGGGAGAGTATGGATTTTTTTTGTGAGAGATGATGGTGGTGTATGGTACATAGGTAGATTGTGTTTCCTGAGGATGTGGATTTGAGAAAGAGGATTTTGGAAGAAACACACAAGTCTTCATATGCTATGCATCCTGAAAGTATCAAGATGTATCGAGATTCGAAACAACATTATTAGTGGTCTGGTATGAAGAAGAACATAGTAGAGTTTGTTTCCAAATGTCTCACCTGTCAGAGAGTAAAGGCTAAGCATTAGGTTCCTTCAGGATTATTGCAGCCTTTATCAGTATTTGAATGGAAATGAGAGCGTATAACTATAGACTTTGTGGCTGGATTACCTTTGACTCAGATAAAGCATGATGCAATCTGAGTGATTGTAGATAGATTGACAAAGTCAGCTCATTCTCATCCGGTCAGGATAAGCTACTCTTTGAATAGGCTAGCTGAATTATATATCAGTGAGGTAGTGAAGTTACAAGAGGTCCCAGTTTCAATAGATTCAGATCGAGATTCCAAGTTCACATCTAGATTTTGGAAGACTTTGCAGGATACTTTGGGTATTCGATTGAATTTCAGTACTACTTTCCATCCGCAGACATATAGACGGTCTGAGAGGGTGATACAAGTATTAGAGTACATGTTAAGGAATTGTGTTATTGAGTTTACTGGGAGATGGGATAAACATTTACCTTTTGTTGAATTTGCATTTAATAATAGCTTCTAGTCTAGTATAGGGATGGCTCCTTATGAAGCTTTGTATGGCAGGAAGTACAGGACATCGTTGTGTTGGGACGAGGTTGCAGAAGGCATGCTTGTGGGTCCTGATTTGATTAAGAAAACAGAGAAAAAAGTTAAGGTAATTCAGGATAGATTGAAAATAGCTTTAGACCGGTAAAAATCCTATTCAGATTTGAAGAGAAAATACATTGAGTTTAGTGTAGGAGACAAGGTGTTCTTGAGAGTATCTCATAGGAAGAGAATTTCTAAGATTTGGACAAAAAGGAAAGTTGAGTCCTCGCTTTATTGGTCCATATAAAATTTATGAGAGAGTCAGACCTGTAACTTACAAATTAGCTTTGCCACATGAATTGAAAAAGCTCCACAATGTTTTTCATATCTCTATGCTTTGGAGGTACATATCAGATTCATCCCATGTGTTGTCTGTTGAATCAATTGAAGTGAATCCAGATTTGACTTATGAAGAAGAAACAATGGCGATTTTGACATGTGAGGTAAAAGAGTTGAGAAATAAGAAGGTGTCATTGGTTAAAGTTCTTTGGAGGAATTATTCCACCGAGAAGGCAAAATGGGAGAGTGAGCAGACGATGCGAAGCTAGTATCCTCAACAATTTCAAAGCTACTACCAGGTAATTTCGATGACGAAATAACTTAAGGGAGAGAAAGTTATAACATCCGCTTAATTACAAAAATTTAATTTAATTTAATTAAAATAAATAATTTAAGAAAATATGATGAGTTAGAAGTGAGAAATGGATAGTATATATGTGAAATATAAGAGAAATATAAATTACATAGAAATTCAAACATGAGTTAGAAAAAGTCAACGGTTAAATAATAAAAGATGAGTAAAATGGTAATTTTATTAAAAAATATATTAATTAAATAATTAAGAATAAAAATATTTTTGAATTGATGTTGAAAATTAAGGAATTAAAAATAATAAAATAAATATTAATTAAATATATATATAGTGGAATTTGTTTTAAAGGAAAAGAAAAGTCAAAAAAAATTAACTCATCTTTCTTCTTCATTTTCTTTGGCCAAACTCCATAGCCATAAAAGAGGGAGATTTTTGTTTCTTCATCACTCAATTTTGGAAGGATTTCAAGGGTTTGAAGTGATTTTTGAAGGATTTACAACTTGTAGGTAAGTTTTTTTTTTAAGAAAATTTTGGATTTCTTTGAAAATATGATTATGTAAAATTTTGAATTTTTAAGGGGCTGATTTAAATTATTTAAATGGTGTTGGGTGATGTTAGTTTGATGTATGTATAATGATTTTAAGGTTACACTTAAGAAAAGTTTGAAATTAGTTAGGGTTTGGAAGATAAAGAGAGTGATTTAGAGTTTTAGAATAGTAAATACAAAGAATGGATGATTATTTGATTTTATAGTTTAAATCATATTATTAAATGATGTTAGTGATGAAAATGATCTTAAATTGATATTTGAAATTAATTAAAATGAAAAACCAAAATTAAAGTAGCTCAGGGCAAAATTTTGAAATTTTAGAGAAAATGTGATACATTGTGTTTTAATGCTTAAAATGTATTAAAATATAATGTATTAGGTATATTTAAGCTAAAAACTCAATTTGAAATTTGTTGGAATGATTTTTCAAAGTTAAAGTGCATTATGACAAAAAATTGAAAAAATTATAGAATTATGCCTTAATTCTTGTTTTAGGTTTTAAATACCTATAAATGTGATGTTAATTGATTATGTTTATTCACATTGGGTATAGGTGTTGAGTATATGGGATTTCCATCAACCTAGTGGTGAAAGACTTTTGGGTGTATTGAAAGTAAAGTGAAGTTTTAACTTCATTTATAGCTTTAAAGAGGTAAGTACATAGTTTGACATTTAATGTAATTGTTTGAATTGATTTGGAGCATAACACATTGCACATGAGGAATGTGTTATGTTACTTGAATAATTGTTCATGTGTATGTGAAGCATTGTTTAAAGTAACAATGCTTGATTTGTATTGATTGTGGCATGATAAGCCATTTAAAAATTGCTTAATGAAAGATTTGTGTAAAATATGTAGAGTACAAGTCGTGCACTAACATGGGAAAGTAAATCATATTTGTATTATTTATAATAATGATTTATGGAAACCATAATATGAGTTGCGTTGTAAAAGCATATTGAAAAAGGAATATGTATTGTGTGTACCTTATACACTATTTAGTTGCTAGAAGATTGCGCTTAGATGTTGGCCTACCATACGCCAAAAAGAGTGAGACATTGGGTGTCACAGAAATATGCCTATGCCTGAGTGAGACACTGATGATAGACCAAGGCAACAAGCCTGGGACTAGATAATTGTATAAGATATTTGGGCCTATTATATATGAATGTTTAGTGTGTTGTTTAATGTGTATAAACAATGTTTGACATTTATAACATGATGCAAATATGCCATTATATATGTATGACATCATTTCTAAATTTTATTAAAGTATGTACTTTTAGGCAATATGCTTAGTACGATTGAATTCTATTGCACAGGTAATAGAGTAGATCTGGGAGATCCGAAGAGTGCTGCTAGACCACCCCAAGTCTAGGTTTTTGTGTGTGGAGAACTTTGAGCTATCGCAGACCAGTGCCACTTACATATCATGTATATACTTCTAATTTTTTTTAATGTTTTTAAGTATGTACATTATATATGTATAACCATTTATATAGTGTAATTTATGGTTTTTAGCAAAAGGTATAAAAGTTGATCCGAGTAAAATTGAAGCAATCTTGAATTGGGATCCACCAAAGAATGTAACTAAAATTAGAACTTTTCTGGGATTGACTGGTTATTACAGTCAATTTGTGAAGGAATTTTCTACAATAGCTTTGCCACTCACCAAATTACTTCGGAAAGATGTGAAATTTGTGTGGACTCATCTTTCTGCAGAAGGGATCTAGCATAATCAAATTTCTCTTCAGGAGTAGCTTGCAACTGGATAAATACCCTCTGCACTCTATCCAACCACTGCTCAGCTACTGCAGGATCTGTAGTACCAAAGAAATCCTCAGCCCCATACTTCCTCAATTTATCATAATGTCTCACCGGCACTTGAGGCTGTGGATGTGGTGGCGGTGGCAGCTGCTGCACTGGAGCTTGCCTCAACAATTCTACCACATGTCTTAGCCAAACTGGCGGAACCTCATCAGCAGCTGGTCTCTCTGGCACAGGAACAGGTACCTCTCCAGCTCTCTCAACCCTAGCTCCATCTATACCCTCTTCAAGAGCTACACTCTCAGCACTACCTTTTACAGACTGAAGTGACTGAGACGCCATCACTACCTATATCTGCAAACACAGCAGAATATACCTCATCAAAGATCAGAGACTGCCAATACCAAAACATGTATCTTATTTAAAAACCATATTTTAAAATTCAAAATTTTCTTTTTCTTACAATTTACCTAGGTTGAGAATTTCAAATCTAGGCTCTGATACCAAAACAATTGTAATACCCCTATACCCCGTACACGTACACTACATACTACACCTGTAATATACGTATATCGAATACAGGAGTGCTACGGTTATTAATAAGCAAACCAATCTTTCAATTTAGCAATATTATAAGAAAACTTAAAACATTCAAATCATATTATAAAGCACAAAAGATAAAACATTTATTTGATACGCAGCGGAAAATATAGCGGTATTTACAAATATATATACATTAAAATCAAATTTTACAAAACATAAAAGTTATACATGTTTGGCAGTTTGTCTTTGATCTTTAAGCCCTCTATCAACACCTCAGAATCAAGACTCAACTCGGTCTAGCTGAACACTCTGGTCCTACCCTGTCACCTACGTGATGAACCACAATCGCGCTAAGCTAACGGCTTAGTGGTACAAACCACAATAACAATATGTTTCAATGCAATGTTATTGTCACACATTTCAACAATAAAGACAATATTCATAAATGATATATTAATATTTTTCATAACACTCTATTTCATTATTTTATTCAATTGTCTCACCATTCATGAATCACATTGAAACAAAGACAAGCATGGGCCCAAAAAGACACTAATATGTTATTCAAATTTCAGAGTTACTGCTTTGGTCCATAATCACAATCATCAAGCCCGTAGGCGATATATATTTATCCATGGATAATCCAACTAGATTTGAGCTTACAACCCAGTCTTTTCACTCAATCTAGCTTCAAGGATTTGTTTTTGAGGCTTACGATCCAATCTTTTCACCCCAAAAACATCACATTTATTAGCTGGACTCGGCTTACGACCCGGTCTTTTCACCTATCCAGCTATTCATAGGCATGCCGCCAAACTCAGAACTCTGAAAATTGAATAACATATTAAGCACACAATTATTTCATTTATCTCTTTCTCAATTCATTTCTCATTTCATATTCCATAATCAAATAAGCAATCATGCTCCAATTATTTCATTTGTATTATCATAGCCAATAACAATGGCTTCATATCTCAATTCACATTAAGGCAATTCATCATTAAAGTATACATAATCAATTGCATTGAACATACATTTTGAAGAATCATCATAAATCTCACATTATACACATCACAACATTAGTCAAATGTATTAACAATGTAATAAATTACTTAACACATTTACAACCAAATGTGTTAAATCTCAAAATCATGTAAATGTTTGCAACCATGTAAGTTTGTACTTACCTCAAGAGCAACTCACCCCAATCTATACACTTCATCTTCCAAGAATTCTCCACTACTAGGATTAGGGCAACTCAACCTCTTCACAATCTAATCCAAAAGGAATAACACACACTCATATACAAATACACAAGAATGCCAATACAATTATTCACCTATTAGTCTCATATTAGACCCATAGATCACAAATACAAGCTAAAGCCACTATCTAGGACCCACGGTCGTGGCCTCACAAACCCCCACGGTCGTGGGTTAGCAAACGAATCTGTCCAATTTGCTTAACACCCCACAGTCGTGGCATCCAAAATGCTTCTGTTTCAAACCAAACTCATGTATTCTAGGTTTCCAACTTCAATAAACACAAACACATAGAAAATCTAAGATAATAATTTGATCAAACTCACAACATACATCAGTTACCAACTCAAAACCATAACTCTTCCAACACCAAACCTAACTCCATCTCTTCAATTCAACCCCAAAATCAAAATCAATTAAACCCAACACTCTCAAACACACCACAATCAAACATATTCATGCTCTTAATAATCCAACACCAAACTCAAACACAACTTAAAATAAAATAAGAGAATTAAGAGGAAACTTACCAAAGTTAAATGAAATTTCTCAAATCTCCAACTTGATCACTTGAATTCTCCTTCAATTTTGATCTTAAGAAAACAAAACTCTCTTTCTCTCTATTGCTTTGGAGTGTGCCGGCCAAACCACAAAGAAAAGAAGAAGAAAAAGAGTAAATGGCAAAGTCAAACACTTCTCCTCCACTTAAACCTCCACCAAGCAATAAATCATTAAAATATTCTAATATATTCTCTTCCACTCATTTATTTTCCTTTTAATTTATTTCACTAATTTAAAATAAATAAATATCTTCTTTTGACTTCCATTAGTTTGACTTGTATATGTTATATATATCACTATATATATAGCATATACACTCTCCTCTTCTTATCTTTTATCTCTTTCCATATAAACATATACATTAAATCCAAATACAACAATAATTCCAAAACTTTTAGGGTATACTTTGGGATATTACAATTCTCCCCCTCTAAAAAGAAATTTCGTCCTCGAAATTACCTGATCTCAAGTTTGAAATAATTGAGGATACTGATCTCGCATAGCTTGCTCACTCTCCCAAGTTGCCTCTTCCTTTGCATGATTCTTCCAAAGAACTTTCACAAGTGGCACTTTCTTATTTCTCAACTCTTTTACTTCATGTGCCAGTATAGCAACTGGTTTTTCTTCGAATGTCAGATCTGGACTCACCTCAATAGATTCAACGGACAGAACATGAGATGGGTCTGATCTATACCTCCGCAACATAGAAACATGGAAGACATTGTGAATTCTATCCAACTCAGGCGGCAAAGCAAGTCGATAAGCAACTGGTCCAACTCTTTCAAATATTTCATACGGTCCAATAAAACAAGGACTTAGCTTCCCTCTTCGACCAAATCTTAAAATCTTTTTCCAAGGAGACACTTTCAGAAATACTTTATCTCCAACATCAAACTCTATGTCTCTCCTCTTCAAATCTGAATAAGATTTCTGTCGATCTGAAGCTGCTTTCAACCGATCCCGAATTATTTTCACTTTTTCTTCCATTTCTTTAATCAAATCAGGACCAACCAATTTGCCTTCTCCAACTTCATTCCAACACAGAGGCGTTCTGCATCTTCTACCATACAATGCCTCAAATGGTGCCATTCCAATACTGGATTGATGACTGTTGTTGTAAGCAAATTCCATCAGTGGCAAAAATCTGTCCCAACTTCCAGAAAAATCAATGACACAGCTTCTCAACATATCCTCTATAATCTGTATCACTCTCTCTGACTGCCCATCTGTCTGCGGATGAAAAGCAGTGCTAAAGTGCAATCGAGAACCCAAAGCACCATGTAAACTTTTCCAAAACCTCGAAGTAAACCATGGATCTCGATTAGACACTAAAGAAATTGGGACTCCATGCAACTTCACTATTTCACTGACATAAAACTCAGCCAACTTTTCCAGAGAATAGTCCATTCTAACAGGAAGAAAATGAGCTGTCTTTGTCAACCGATCAACAATCACCCAAATAGCATCATGCTTCTTCTGAGTCAATGGCAAACCAGACACAAAATCCATTGTCACTCTCTCCCATTTCCATTCAGGCACTGATAAAGGTTGAAGCAACCCTGTTGGAACTTGATGCTCAGCTTTCACCCTCTGACAAGTGAGACATTTAGACACAAACTCCGCTATGTCTCTCTTCATACCTAACCACCAATAATGTTGCTTCAAATCCTGATACATCTTTGTACTCCCATGGTGCATAATAAAAACTGATTGATGTGCTTCTTCCAAAATAATCTGTCTCAATCTTGCATCATCAGGAACACACAATCTATCTTTGAACCAAAGACTACCATCGCTTCTCACATGAAAATCTCGGCTCTTCCCATTTTTGCAATCTGAAACAACTTTCTGAATTTTCTCATCAGCCAATTGAGCCTCTTTAATCTGATCCAACAACACCGGTCTCAACTGCAACTGAGCCAACAACGCACCATCATCACATGATTTAAAACTAGCATGCAACGCTCTCAATTCAACAAGCAACGAGAGTGAATAAACAGTCAAACCTGCCAAAGACTTTCGACTCAAGGCATCAGCAACAACATTCGCCTTACCAGGATGATAATCAATCAAACAGTCGTAGTCTTTGATCAATTCTAACCACCATCTCTGCCAAAGATTTAGCTCTCTCTGAACACCCAAGTATTTCAAACTCTTATGATCCGTATAGATAAAACACTTCTCTCCATACAAATAATGTCGCCAAATCTTCAAAGCAAAAACTATGGCTGCTAACTTCAAATCATGCGTTGGATAATTCAACTCATGCGGCTTCAACTGCCGAGAAGCATAAGCTATAACTCTACCTTCCTGCATCAAAACACAACCTAAACCATTATGTGAAGCATCACTGCAAATCACATATGGTTTATCTTCCACAGGCAAAGTAAGAACAAGAGCTTGAGTCAACATCTCCTTCAACTGCTCAAAACTAGCTTGACACTGATCTGTCCACACAAATCTAACTCCCTTCCGAAGTAATCTGGTGAGTGGAGTAGTTATCAAAGAAAAACCTTTCACAAAGCGTCGATAATAGCCTGCCAAACCCAGAAAACTTCTAACTTCGGTCACAGACTTCGGTGGACTCCAATTCAAAATAGCCTCAACTTTACTCGGATCAACTCTTATACCATCCGCTGAAACTATATGACCCAGAAAAGTCACTTGATCAAGCCAAAACTCACACTTCGACAGCTTAGCATACAAAGGATACTTATTCTTGATAGTCACCTTGTTCAATTGCCTATAATCAATGCACAACCTCAAAGTACCATCCTTCTTCTTTACAAACAGCACAGGAGCTCCCCACGGAGAAACACTAGGGCGAACAAATCCTTTATCCAACAACTCCTGCAACTGCACCTTCAATTCTCTCAACTCAGCAGGTGCCATTCGATATGGAGTAATAGAGATAGGAGTGGTACCAGGCAACAATTCGATACCAAACCCAACCTCTCTGCCAGGGGGTAACCCTGGCAACTCCTCTGGAAAAACATCTGGAAATTCAGCAACTGTGGGTATACTATCAAGTTGAGAACCCACTACTCTGGTATCCACAACATAAGAAAGATAAGCATCACACCCTTTTCTAATCAACTTCCTAGCTACAACAGCTGAAACAAACAAGGATGCAAGTTGTCTCTGCTCACCAGATACCATCACATTTCTACCATCACTGGTTCTAAGGGTAACACATTTCTTTTGACAATCTACCACAGCTCCATACTTAGACAACCAATCCATACCTAAAATCAAATCATACTCCTTAAAAGGCATTTTAATCAAATCACCCAAAAATTCCTCACCTTGCACCACAACTGCACTATCACGATGCACCTTACTCACCACAACACTATGCCCTAAAGGATTTGTCACCAAAACATCAAATCCTAAGGACTCTGAATGCAATTCAAACACAGGCAAGATAGATGCCAAATAAAGAAAATGTACCCGCAATGACTGCTGAAGCATCAGGCTACCTCTGCATCATATACACTCTCTGAGAAGACCCAGCCTCATCTGGCCTACTGCCTCCGGATGTAGATCCTCCTCTCTGACTAATCCCAAGTCGACCACCTCTACTAACACCTCTGCCACTTCGACCTCCTCTCACACTAGGTCAAGAAACTGCAGAATCTGCCTGCCTATGCTCCTACATCTCAAGACAATCTCCAATGAAATGATCAGGCGATCCACATTTGAAACACACAGCTAATCCATCAATCTTCCAACAAACACCCCCATGTATCCTACCACAATGGAAACATGTAGGTGGAGTAGACCTCTGAACCACTGGAGTCGGAGCACTAGCTACAAAAACTGTAGGTCTCGGTCTCTGCCTCTAATACTGAACTGACCTACCAGACTGCCTCTGGCTCCTACTGATCCTCGGAATAAAACTTCCTCTGCCTCTTTTAATAGATGAAGACCCTGCCTCAAACTGGGGTCTCCTAACTCTGGTCTCCTCTTTAGTAGCAGCTGCTGCAACACCCTGTGCTCTCTCAACACTTCTAGCTGCTGCAACCAACTGAGAAAAATCCTGGTACCAAGAACCAGCAACAATGCACATAATAGAGGGCCTCAACCCCTCCTCAAATCTCCTACACCAGTCAATATCATCTGCAATAATCCCCCCGGCATAGCGACTCAACCGGATGAACTCTACCTCATACTCTGTAACAGTCCGGTTATCTTGCCTCAGATTAAGAAATTCCATCTTCTTGACATCTTTATACTCCCTTGGAGTATATTTCTGCTCAAACTCCCTCAAAAAATCATTATAAGACAACGTAGGTGGATCATCCATGGCATGAAGAACCGTCTTCCACCAGTCATAAGCATCTTTCTGCAGAAGGGATATAGCATAATCAAATTTCTCTTCAGGAGTAGCTTGCAACTGGATAAATACCCTCTGCACTCTATCCAATCACTACTCAGCTACTACAGGATCTGTAGTACCAAAGAAATCCTCAGTCCCATACTTCCTCAATTTATCATAATGTCTCACCGGCACTTGAGGCTGTGGTGGCGGTGGCGGCTGCTGCACTGGAGCTTGTCTCAACAATTCTACCACATGTCTTAGCCAAACTGGCGGAACCTCATCAGCAGCTGGTCTCTCTGGCACAGGAATAGGTGCCTCTCCAGCTCTCTCAACCCTAGCTCCATCTCTACCCTCTTCAGGAGCTACACTCTTAGCACTACCTTCTACGGACTGACGTGACTAAGACGCCATCACTACCTATATCTGCAAACACAGCAGAATATACCTCATCAAAGATCAGAGACTGCCAATACCAAAACATGTATCTTATTTAAAAACCATATTTTAAAACTCAAAATTTTCTTTTTCTTACAATTTACCTAGGTTGAGAATCTCAAATCTAGGCTCTGATACCAAAACAATTGTAACATTCCTATACCCCGTACACGTACACTACATACTACACCTGTAATATACGTATACCGAATACAGGAGAGCTACGGTTTATAATAAGCAAACCAATCTTTCAATTTAGCAATATTATAAGAAAACTTAAAACATTCAAATCATATTATAAAGTACAATAGATAAAACATTTATTTGATACGCAGCGAAAAATATAGCTGTATTTACAAATACATATACATCAAAATTAAATTTTACAAAACATAAAAGTTATACATGTTTGGCAGTTTGTCTTTGATCTTTAAGCCCTCTATCAACACCTCAGAATCTAGACTCAACTCGGTCTAGCTGAACTCTCTGGTCCTACCCTGTCACCTGCGCGATGAACCACAATCGCGCTAAGCCAACGGCTTAGTAGTACAAACCACAATAACAATATGTTTCAATGAAATGTTATTGTCACACATTTCAACAATAAAGACAATATTCATAAATGATATATTAATATTTTTCATAACACTCTATTTCATTATTTTATTCAATTGTCTCACCATTCATGAATCACATTGAAACAAAGACAAGCATGGGCCCAAAAAGACTCTAATATGTTATTCAAAGTTCAGAGTTACTGCTTTGGTCCATAATCACAATCATCAAGCCCGTAGGCGATATATATATTTATCCATGGATAATCCAACTAGATTTGAGCTTACGACCCAGTTTTTTCACTCAATCTAGCTTCAAGGATTTGTTTTTGAGGCTTACGACCTAATCTTTTTACCCCAAAAATATCACATTTATCAGCTGGACTCAGCTTACGACCCGGTCTTTTCACCTATCCAGCTATTCATAGGTATGCCGCCAAACTTAGAACTCTGAAAATTGAATAACATATTAAGCACACAATTATTTCATTTATCTCTTTATCATTCTCTTTCTCAATTCATTTCTCATTTCATATTCCATAATCAAATAAGCAATCATTCTCCAATTATTTCATTTGTATTATCATAGCCAATAACAATGGCTTCATATCTCAATTCACATTAAGGCAATTCATCATTAAAGTATACATAATCAATTGCATTGAACATACATTTTGAAGAATCATCATAAATCTCACATTATACACATCACAACATTAGTCAAATGTATTAATAATGTAATAAATTACTTAACACATTTACAACCAAATGTGTTAAATCTCAAAATCATGTAAATGTATGCAACCATGTAAGTTTGTACTTACCTCAAGAGCAACTCACCCCAATCTATACACTTCATCTTCCAAGAATTCTCCACTACTAGGATTAGGGCAACTCAACCTCTTCACAACCTAATCCAAAAGGAATAACACACACTTATATACAAATACACAAGAATGCCAATACAATTATTCACCTATTAGTCTCATACTAGACCCATAGATCACAAATACAAGCCAAAGCCACTATCTAGGACCCACGGTTGTGGCCCCACCACCTCACGGTCGTGGCCTCACAAACCCCTACGGTCGTGGGTTAGCAAACGAATTTGTCCAATTTG
Organism: Garcia nutans; assembly: GCA_947685225.1. Lineage (NCBI taxonomy): Eukaryota > Viridiplantae > Streptophyta > Magnoliopsida > Malpighiales > Euphorbiaceae > Garcia > Garcia nutans. The sequence goes on from CANTUV010000002.1 coordinate 46,992,738, forward strand.
CTTAACACCCCTACGGTCGTGGCATCCAAAATGCTTCTGTTTCGAACCAAACTCATGTATTCTAGGTTTCCAACTTCAATAAACACAAACACATAGAAAATCTAAGATAATAATTTGATCAAACTCACAACATACATCAATTACCAACTCAAAACCATAACTCTTCCAACACCAAACCTAACTCCATCTCTTCAATTCAACCCCAAAATCAAAATCAATTAAACCCAACACTCTCAAACACACCACAATCAAACATATTCATGCTCTTAATAATCCAACACCAAACTCAAACACAACTTAAAATAAAATAAGAGAATTAAGAGGAAACTTACCAAAGTTAAATGAAATTTCTCAAATCTCCAACTTGATCACTTGAATTCTTCTTCAATTTTGATCTTAAGAAAACAAAACTCTCTTTCTCTCTATTGCTTTGGAGTGTGCCGGCCAAACCACAAAGAAAAGAAGAAGAAAAAGAGTAAATGGCAAAGTCAAACACTTCTCCTCCACTTAAACCTCCACCAAGCAATAAATCATTAAAATATTCTAATATATTCTCTTCCACTCATTTATTTTCCTTTTAATTTATTTCACTAATTTAAAATAAATAAATATCTTCTTTTGACTTCCATTAGTTTGACTTGTATATGTTATATATATCACTATATATATAGCATATACACTCTCCTCTTCTTATCTTTTATCTCTTTCCATATAAACATATACATTAAATCCAAATACAACAATAATTCCAAAACTTTTAGGGTAATGTATATGTAAAATATGAGAGAAATATAAATTACATATAAAGTCAAACTTTGAGTTAGAAAAGTCAACAGTTAAATAGTAAAAGAGGGGGTAAAATGACAATTTTATTAAAAATAAATTAATTAAATAATTAAAAATAAAATTATTTTTAAATAGAAGTTAAAAATTAAGAAATTAAAAAATAATAAATAAATATTAATTAAATATATATATTGTGGATTTTTTTAAAGGAAAAGAAAAGTAAAAAAAAATTGAACTCATCTTCTTTCTTCTTCATTTTCTTTGGCCGAACTCCATAGCCATAAAAGAGGGAGATTTTTGTTTCTTCATCACTCAATTTTGGAAGGATTTCAAGGGTTTGAAGTGATTTTTGAAGGATTTTGCAACTTGTAGTTAAGTTTTCTTTAAGAAAATTTTAGATTTCTTTGAAAAAAATGATAATGTAAAATTTTGAATTTTGAAGGGGCTGATTTAAATTGTTTAAATGGTGTTGGGTGATGTTAGTTTGATGTATGTATAATGATTTTAAGGTTGAACTTAAGAAAAGTTTGAAATTAGTTAGGGTTTGGAAGAGGAAGAGAGTGATTTAGAGTTTTAGAATAGTAAATACAAAGAATGGATGATTATTTTATTTTATAGTCTAAATCATATTATTAAATAATGTTAGTGATGAAAATGAACTTATATTGATATTTGAAATTAATTAAAATGAAGATCCAAAATTAAAGTGGCTAAGGGCAAAATTTTAGAATTTTGGAGAAAATGTAATACATTGTGTTTTAATGCTTAAAATATATTAAAATATAATGTATTAGGTATATTTAAGCTAAAAACTCAATTTGAAATTTGTTGGAATAATTTTTCAAAGTTAAAGTATATTATGACAAAAACTTGAAAAATTATAGAATTATGCCTTAATTCTTATTTTAGGTTTTAAACACCTAGAAATATAATCCTAATTGATTATGTTCATTCACATTGGGTATAGGTGTTGAGTGTATAGGATTTCCATCAATCTAGTGGTGAAGGACTTTTGGGTGTATTAAAAGTGGAGTGGAGTTTTAACTTCATTTATTGCTTTAAAGAGGTTAGTACATACTTTGACACTTAATGTAATTATTTTAATTGATTTGGAGCATAACACATTGCATATGATGAGTGCATTATGTTAGTTGAATAATTGTTCTTGTGTATGTGAAGAATTATTTAAAGTAATAATGCTTGATTTTTATTGATTGTGGCATGATAAGCCATTTGAAAATGGCTTAATAAAATATTTGTGTAAATATGTAGAGTACAAGTCGTGCACTAACATGGGGAAGTAAACCACATTTGAATTGTTTATAATAATGATTTATGGAAACTATAATATGAGTTGCATTGTAAAAGCTTATTGAACAAGGAATGTGTATTGTGTGTACCTTATACACTATTTAGTTGCTAGAAGATTGCGCTTGGATGTTGGCCTACCATACACCAAAAAGGATGAGACATTGGGTGTCACAGAAATATACCTACGTCTGAGTGAGACACTGATAATAGATCAAAGCAACAAACCTGAGACTAGATAATCGTATAAGGTATTTGGACCCATTATATGTGGATGTTTTGTGTGTTGTTTAGTGTGTATAAACAATGTTTGACATTTATAACATGATGAAAACATGAATTGTATATGTATGACATCATTTCTATATTTTATTAAAATATGTACGACTAAGCAATATGTTTAGCGTTATTGAATTCTATCACGTAGGTGACAAAGTAGATCCGGGAGATCCGAAGAGTGCTGCTACATCACCCCAGGTCTATGCTTTTGTGTGTGAATAACTTTGAGCTACCGCAGACGAGTGCCACTTACATATCATATAAACACTTTTAATTTTTTTAATATTTTAAGTATGTACATTATATATATATATATTTAAAAGCTCAATCCTCGGAAATACATTTTTGAGGATCGAACCCCTGACCTCTCAATTGAGAGTAACATCAGGTGGCCATCTGGGCTAACCCAGTATGGTTGTATGTACATTATATATGTATAACCATATATGCAGTATAATTTATAGTTTTTTTTCTTGTGTAGTATATTAAATAAAAATGGGAAATATATATATATATATATATATATGAATGTGTTTTTGGTAAAATATTGGTGGATTGAGCCGTTGGGCTATTTTGAAGAAATATATGTATTGAATAAATAATTGAGAGTGTATTTTAATTGCAAGTTGTATTACTTGAAATTTGGGATTATCTAAAATACAGATAAAATTTTGGCAAATTTTTTTTCAGAGATTTTCTTTTTAATATATCTTTTTATTCTTTAAATCAATAATGACTATTTTTATTTATTTATTAAAATATATTTTAAGTGTTTTAAATGGGTATCATAGAGTGTTGAAAATATTTAGACAGATTGCATTGTGACATTTTTATATTCTATATACATATTTTATATATACCGGATGCATATACTATATGTATATAAGCTATAAGGGTATTACAACCTTTCCATGTAGAGATCTTCAAAAATGCCTTATCCCCTATATCATACTCAATATCATTTCTCTTCATATATGCATAGCTCTTTTGCCTATCTTGTGCAACTTTTAATCTGTCTTTAATCGGTTAAATTTTATTAGTAGTCATCTGTATTATTTTTTAGCCCACTAATTCTCTTTCTTCAACTTCATTCCAACACACTGGAGTTTTGTATTTCCTTTCATATAATGCTTCATAAGGTGCCATACCTATATTTGAATGGAAACTGTTATTATAAGCAAACTCCATCAATAGCAAATATTTATCATAACTTCCTTTGAATTTCTTAACACAAGCTCTAAGTATATCCTCTAAGGTCTGAATAGTGCACTTCGATTGCCCGTCAGTTTGAGGGTGAATGAAAGTACTGAACTTTACCTTTGTACCTATAGTATTCTGCAGACTAGGCCAAAATCTAGAAGTGAATTGTAGATCCCTATCTGACACTATAGATATTGGAGTACCATGCAGTCTCACAATTTCCTTGACATATATCTCTACAAGTTTATCCAAAAAGAAATTCATTCTATTGGGTAGAAAATGAGATGACTTTGTTAATCTCTACAATCACCCAAACAACATCATAACCTTGCTGGGTATGAGGCAAACTAGAAATAAAATCCATGATAATGTGCTCCCAATTCCATTCAGGAATTGAAAGTGGTTGCAGAACTTCTAAAAGATACTAATGTTCTGCTTTAACTTGTTGACGCACCAAATATTTTGCTACAAAATCTACTACATCCTTCTTCATACCCTTCCACTAATAATTCTCTTTAAGAGTTATATACATCTTAGTAGTATCTGGATGTATAGAATAGATAGAACAATGGGCTTCTTCCATTATCTCCATTTTTGAAGTATCAATATTCAGTACACATAACCTGCTACCAAGTACTAAAGTATCATCCTCCCTAATAGAATAATCCGTATGAATACCTGATTTTACACCATCAAGGATCTTCTTCATTTCTTTATCTAAAACTTGAGCCTTTTATTCTTTTCCACCAAAATCGGTGTAACTTTAAAAGTTGCTAACAGTGCTCCAGAATCAATCATTTTCAAATCTACCCCAAAGATTGAAGATCCAGTAATAATGAAAGCCATACAGTCTTGATATGAAAAAGACTACCATGTGACTTTTGACTCAAAGCATCAGCTACCACATTAGCCTTTCCAGGATGATACTCAATAGTATATTCATAATCTTTTAACAACTCAACCCATCTCCTTTGTCTCAAATTCAACTCATTCTGTGAAAGTAGATGCTTTAAACTCTTATGGTCTATGAATATCTGATATTTTTCTCCATAAAGATAATGCCTTCAATTTTTTAAGACAAAGACCATAATAGCAAGTTTTAGATTATGAGTGAGATAATTTAATTCATGGGGTCAAAATTGTCTAGATGCATACGCTATCACCTTCCCATGTTGCATCAAGACACATCCTAAACCCCTCCGTGAAGCGTCACTGTACACCATAAAACCACCATTATCTTCAGGAAGAGTAAGAATATGAGCAGATGTCAAATAAGCTTTTAATTTTTCAAAGCTTTGCCGACACTTCTCAGTCCAGTTAAACTTTATATTCTTCCTTAGCCACTAGGTTAACAATGATGCAATATAGAAAAATCATATACAAAATGACGATAATACCCTGCCAATCCTAAAAAACTTCTTACCTCTGTAGGAGTTATAGGCGGTTCCCAGTTCATCACTGCCTCTATCTTTTTAGGGTCACCATAAACTCTCTCCGCTGATATGATATGACCTAAAAATATTACTCTATCTAGCCAAAACTCACATTTATTAAGCATGGCATATAACTGCTTATTCTTTAAGGTTTGTAATATAATTCTCAAGTGTTCCTCATGCTCATCTCTACTTCGATAATACACCAAAATATCATCAATAAATATAATTACAAACCTATCCAGATAAGGATAAAATACCCTATTCATAAGATCCATAAAAGTAGCTGAAGCATTAGTTAACCGGAATGTCATCACTAGAAATTCATAATGCTCATATCGAGTCCTAAAAACTATCTTTAGCAAATATGACTCCTTGATTTGCAGCTGATGATACCTCCGATTGTAAATCTATTTTAGAAAAGACTTTAGTTCCTTGAAGTTGATCAAAGAGATCTTCAATGCAGGGAAAAGGATATTTATTCTAAATAGTGACTCAATTTAGTTGTCTATAATCAATACATAATCTCATAGATCCATCCTTTTTCTTCACAAATAACACAAGAGCTCCTCAGGGTAAAATACTAGGCCTAATAAATCCTTTATCTAATAGTTCCTGTAATTGTACCTTTAGTTTCTTTAATTCTATAGGAGCCATTCTGTAAGGAGCTTGAGAAATAAGAGTTATACTCGACTGAACATTAATAGAGAATTTGACTTTTCTATCAGGAGGTAAACCTGGAAATTCTTCTGGAAATACTTATGGAAATTGACATACTATAGGAATATCTTCCAGTTTAGGCTCTTCTAATTATGTATAAATTACATATGCTACATATGCTTGAGAACCTTTCTTAAGTAACTTCATGGCTATCATAGAAGAAATAGCACAAGATGAAAGAAATTTTCTCTCCCTACGGAATGTAAGGTTAGAATTTTTAGGCAGACCAAAAGTCATTTCTTCTCAAAGCAATCAATAGTGGCATGGTGGCGAGATAACCAATTCATCCTAAGAATAACATTGAACTCTTGAATGGGCAAAGGAATAACATCTGCTAATAGTTCAAAATCACCTAACTGGACTACTAAATCTTTATACACATACTTATACACCATATAAGTCCTCATTGGAAGACTCACTACTAATTCATTGTCTAAAGGACTTAATTTTTCAATTGCACATGTGGCAATTGTATATGATTATGAATGAATGAGTGGAGCTAAGATCAATAAGAATATGAGCATCTCTTTTAAAAATAACCAATGTATCGATCACCACCTCAGGTAAGGCTAAAACTTCCTATTGAGTAACAATAAAAACCCAAGCTGTACAGAAGGTCTACCTATCTGTCCAGAAGATATGACCCCATCTTGTCTACCTGCACTATTATTGTTCTCTCTCCCAGCTCCTCTGCTCTATGATTGAGTTCTGGCCCCTCCCCTCCTCTGAGGCATAAATACTGATGATGCTTGAATAGACTCACTAGGCTTCACTAATATTTGACAGTCTTTACTAATATGACTTGTATTACCATAATGATAGCATCATTTAAAATTGGTCCCATATTTTTTACTGTGATGTCTACCACATGTAGGACATAAGGGTCATGTTCTCTAATTAGCTCCTAGACTGCTACCCTGTCTAAATCTTGGTGTACTAGTAAAGTTACCCATAGACTATCTCATTGAACTCTAACTGATCTGGGGTCGTTTATCAGCTAACCTAATCTCATATATTGACTCCTGCTATTTTCAGAGTAAGGTCTAGTATAGGAATTGCCACCTCTCTTAATCTGTCTGACAATAAATCCTTAAAAAGTACCGAGTCTACTTTTTCTTTTTATTCTCAAATTTGTTTCTTCCTTTAATAACTTCTCTTTTTCCAAAGCACCATCTACCATAGCATGAAAAGTACTGACCTGATCCCGTGGCAATCCCTTACGAATATTGATATGCAAACCCCATAGAATCTATTGTACTTGTCTTCTTCTTTAGACGCCATATGATCTACATATATGTATAATTCTTCAAATTTGTCCACATACTGAAGGATTGTTATCCCATCTTATTTGAATTGGAAAAATAAGCTCTCCTTTTCTATTCTATAATTACCAGTGATATACTGCTTATAGAACTTCGTGCCTCAAATGTACTCTATGTCAACTCAGCACCATAGGACTGAACTAATCTAGTGTACCAACCATCAGCTATACTCCCCAAGAAAGCCTGAATATATTTTAGTTTTTCAACATCAGCAATCCCCATTAGAGAATAAACTTTTTTTAATTTTCTGAGCCAATCATCTGCCTTTTTGAAATCTAGAGTACCATCAAAATTCTCTACTTTGCAGTTACAACAATGAGAAATTATTGCCCAAGCTTGTGGATGTTGTTCTCTTATAGCTAAGTAGCTATAATAGCTTGAGCTAATGCATGATCAACATCAATCTAAATTGGCGATGCAATAGGTAGGACATGAGGTACTTGAGGTGGAGTGGGTGAATTTACTCGAAATGAGCCTTCTTGAGAAACGGTATTATTATTTTGCTTGTTATTCTCAAATACATCATGATCAACTGACTCGTTAGAAAGAGATGGGGTAGGATCCCTATGAGGTTGGCCAACATCCTCAAATTTAACCATTTAATTTCTTCGGCCAGTGTTTCTACTACGGCCTATACTATCTCGCATTAGTGGCAGTATTTTCCTATAAAAACAAATCATATAACATAAATTATCTATGTGTCATTTTCTTTATATATATATAACTTATACTCATGTACTATGGTACAAATATATTTATTTATTAGTATATCTTGCTAAATATCTCTAATTCTTGGGTAAATGTTTATAAAAATTTAAATGCTTTTGATTTTATATATGGTTGGGATGCTATAATGTGCAAATACAATTTGAATTTAAAATTTCCTTTTGACTCATGCATAATTTCCCCCAATATGTAACTTTTAAAATGAATTTACCTTTGAATTTGAGAAATATATCAATTACACTAATAACTTACAAAAAATTTCTTATTCTTGATTGCCAAACTTTAATTTTCTATAGTCCTTTTTACATAAGTCTGCATAATCTATAAACCTATGCTCTGATATAATTAAATATCACACCCCATTCTCTTAATTCTAAGAGTAGACTTACCTAGAAATCTATCATAGAATTGATTTACTAATAAAACATTCTCATAATTTAATTACAGAATATCCTTCAAATACACAATCTAATAAATACTAATATTCTTAAATATATCTTATTATTATTTAGTACAATAATATAATAATCCTTAAAATAAATTCCAATGACAGTTATATTGGCCTAACATTATCTATACGCTGAAGAAGGAAAAAGATAGAAATATTTTACTGGTTTATTCTCCAATATCTGAAATGTTATATATAAAATGGGATGAGTCCAATAACTCAGTGAATAGATATATATATATATATATAATAAGGGAGAACAAATAAGATTTAATAATATATGTATAATATATAAACATCATCTATAGCTCAGCTGGATAAATATAATTTAAATCTCAGTCAATTTCATAATTCTCAGAAAATTCAAATAATAACTTAAATAAATCATCTTTTACATACACTCAAATATAATTTCTTACTGATCTAACTTTAATCTAAGGACGCATAATGACTTACCTCGCAAGCCTAATGAGTAATAACTTTAATACATATATGCAGAGCAATTACCTTCACTAAGGATAAATTTTATAATATCATTAAATTCACATAAACACCCATCATCAAGGTGTGATCAGACATGTTGATAATAAGAGTGTATATAAATTATTTATTTAACACAATATAATCAAATAATCATATATTTGAAAAATTAACTTTCATTATTTGTTCTCACTTTATAAAAAAATAATTATCATTCAGGAACAAATCATCACTTTGAATTTAATAAATTCTTTTGTTAAAATTATATAAATATAATATTTTAAAAGTACAATGCTACATATTTACCCACTCATATAGGTCAATTATTGTATTTGCTTAACCAATAGGGTCGTTTTGATACTCTATAACTGCGGCTGAGTTCATTCCTATAATAATATAAAAATATTATTTCATTTAAATTATATCCTAACTACTATAGATATATACTATGAACATTATGCATAATTCTGAGTTCTTAAATCCTAACGATATCTCAGTGAACTGATAACTCTCAAATTTTCTAAAATAATATTCCAATGGGTATTATATAATTTTTAAGTTAAATGTTATCTAATTCTCCAATAAATATTTTTAACGACTCAATATAATTTTAAATGTAAAAATTTACTAAATATGTATAATATTTCTATATATAATTAAATTAAATTATTTTACTTTATTTATATTAATATTTTATTACTATCAATAATATTTATTTATTAACTCATTTATTTAATTAAGTATTGAATTAGATTAATTTAATTTATAATATATATATATATATATTTAGCTTTCAAAATAAATTTATGCTAATAATAGTAACAATCCTAGAATAAGAAAAATAACAATAATATTATTTTCTTAAATTTTCTTACTTGGTTATACTTTGTGATATTAATAATGTTTACTTGGATATTAATATTGTTTAATTAATTTTTATTACTTAAAATAATTACTTAATTATTTTTAATTTAACTATAGTAATTTATACCGATTTCAATAATAATAAAAATTACAGTATATGATTTATTTTCTTAATAATACTTTATTTTTAATTTTCAACAATCACTTATAATAAAATCGCTAAAAAATAATAACATTATTTATATAATTAAAAATAATTATTTAATCACCGTTATTTTAAAATTAATAATTTATGTTAAGTCTAATATTTAATAACAATAAAAAATAATAATAATAACTTAACTATTTAAGTAAACATTTCGTAGATTTTTAATAATACATATATACACAATGTTAATAGTAATAGTCAAAATAATAATATTAATAATTATACTAGTTTTAAAATTATTAATATTTATAAAATTTTATTTATAATACTTTTACCATTACAACACTAATATTAATAATTAAGCATTACTTAGCATAATTTATATTTTAACAATTATTATAATTTATTTTTAAGTAAAAATAATGATAAACTCATTATTATAGTTATGGCAATACTACTCTTAATTAAATAATTAATTTTATGATTTTCTATAAAATTTTAATTATATTTTATTTACCACCTAATTTAATCATTTAATAAATAATTAACTCAATTTAATTTATGAGTAATTGAATTAATTTAATTCAATTTACAAATAAAACTCTTATATAAATAATAATTTAATAGAAGTATTTAATATATCTTAATTTAACAAACTATTTATTTATTATCTTTCGACTAATTTATTTATCTCTTAAATATTTTTATTTATAACTTTATATATAAAATACCACCAATTTATTTTGTAATAAAATTTATAATTGAAGAATTGAAATTAGTTTAACTATAAATATTTTTATTCTAAAGCTACTATACATATATATATATATACTATTTTCATTCTAATTAATCAATTATTAAATAACTATATATATATTTATATATTAACAAAAATTCTTAAACATTATTTTAAAAATAAATTTAAATTTATTAACTAGCAACTAACTACTAATTCATAGTTTCATCAATTTAATATATATATATATATATATAAATTAATTTATTCTACAATCTACTAATAATTCTTAAAATTTAAATACTTAATTTATTTTAATTATACTTAATATTTTATTTTAATTCATATATTTACTGTCTATAATAATTAATTATATTTTAATTTAATTCCTCCTTTAATAATTAATTAATCAATTAAAATCATAACTCCTAATTTACTAATTCATAAATTTTTAACTAATTCCTTTTTAGTTTAACAATTTATAATTTTATATTTGTAACAATATAAAATTTATTTTTCTTTAATTATTTCTAATTTATCATAATATCTTCATAAAAATTTAAATCCTAAATTCTTTATTAAGTCGGAATTTTAATTAATTAAAAATTATTTTAAAATTTCTATTTAAATAAACCTAAATGCATAATATATAAATTTTTTTTAAACTATATTTATAATTCACAAATAATATAGCAAATCAAAACTTAAAATGAGAAAATTTTAAAAATACCCAAAAAACCAACAAATAAATCACGGTAGTCTAATATGTGTAGTCAGTCGGTGGTCGGAAGACAATAAATAAATCATAGGCAAAACATTGGACGGCCGGTATTTATTCCCTCCCCTCTCTCTTTTACGACTTTTTTTTTTTTCTGTCTCGCGTTTCTCTTTCCCTGTTTCCTTCTTCTTCAATTTCCCACTTCAATTGATAACCCAAGTATTTTTAATGGCCAACATTAATGGCCCCTAAACCCATTTTTAGTGATCCAAAATAAAAGCTCCCACTTTACCTAGTTTCTCATATTTTTTTTAATTATTTATTTTATTTTATTTTATTTTTTTTTCCGTCAATTCTTATTTTTTCCACTTTCTTTATTATTATTATTAAATAAATTTTTAATCTAAATAATTTTTTTTAATTTATTATTATTATTTTTATCTTTACTTTAACAATTTATTTATTTTAACTATATTGTTATTATTAAAAATTACAAGGTATTACAATTAATTTATATAATTGATGTGTGAGATTAAGATATATTCATTAGTGTTAGATTTATTATTTCAAAATTAAAAAAATACAATAATTATGATTAATAAAAATTTAAAAATATAAGTTCAATAAAAAAAAAGCCCCCATTGACTCTAAACCTTGCATCCGCCCCCTTGAGCTAATCCTGTCCTATCTAATAATTTTTTGCTATTTTAATCAAATTTTATTAATATCATGCAACTATATATATATATATATATATATTTACAGCTTGATTATTCAATTATATATCTAAAGTAAATTTTTATTACAATCAATTATAATTAACTTAATTTTAGTGTCGACTCATTGAAATGTATTGATAGATGCACAACTAAACCAAAAAGTTGTTGATGATGGTCACATACGGATTTCACTATAATAAGTAATGTGTAATAATCTAAGGCAAGATTTTATTATAATGTTAGCACCAACAATTCTTGATCAATTGCAGGTACCAATCGGAATAGCAAGATAAATATTTTGTTAGATCTAATTAAACAAGGTCTTATTTGGAATCTTGTTGTTTATAATGAATGAATTTTTATAATTAAATTATTTTTTAATTTTAAATTAAGTGACATACCTTATACACTACGTTATTCCAAATTTATTTTGTAGTTTTAATTTTTAGACAATTTTATCTCATTTGAAAAAAGGATTTACAATTATAAAAATATAAGATTCATCAGAAATTTATAAAAGATAAACCTGTGCACTAAAAAAATTTGCTATAACAACTAACTGCTAATGTTCTATACTTTCTTGACTAATTATGTCAGTGCTTTAAATTAATTATAATCTAATTTTTAAGTATCATTGAACAAAACAAACATGCATAATTAATGTTTAAAATAGTTTAATAGTAAAATAAATTTCAAATAGATTATCTTATGACGAGAGTGTTGAAATTTGAGGATAAATAATGCTGACGATTCCTCCATGACGCAAACAAATGATGTTTCTAATTTCTAACATAAACCCATATAAATGATATTCTTGTTTTTTGTTTTCCTAAACCACATTGAAATTATAATCTACATTTTTCTCGTGTAAATGTTCCAAATTATTAATTCTGAAACTCATTTGATTGGTTTGATATCTCAATCAAATACATATATAGTTCACGGATATATAATGACACAAGTACATGTACGTATATATACGGGTATACATGTAGAATTCTCGTGCATCTTTTTATTTTTTATTTTTAGAACAATTAATTGATGATAAGAAAAATAGATACTATATATATATATATAGTAGAATTGTCATAACTTAATTACCAAGTGAAGTAATTAATATTACTCAATATAATATAATAGAGTATGTCTATTGAAGCTCTGGCAATGGCAGGTGTAGATTGTGGGGAATTAAAGATTGAGATTGAAGTTTGGGAAGAAGGTGGGTTTCAGCAGCCACCTCCACATTTGACTACTGAGGAAAATTCTTCGTTTAATAGAATTGAAGGAAAGAATAATAATAATAATAATAATAATAATAATAATAATAATAATAATAATAATAATAATAATAATAATAATAATAATAATAATAATAATAATAATAATAATAATAATAATAATAATAATAATAATAATAATAATAATGAGTTTTTGAAACCTAGCATGGTCAGAATTTCTGGTCACCCCAGAGTTCAAAACCATACCAGATTTTTATGCTAGGTTCCATGACCATGAACTGAATAATAAATTTAATTTCATGTTATCTCAAAAAATAAATTTAATTTCATGTCTTTTATATATTCTTTAATTTTTTTATTAAAAAAATGGGAAATTGATTTTATTTGTTAATGATTTTATCTATAGATATATTCTTCATATTTTTGATATTTTAATTATTAATTATAAATATTGACAGATCCGAAAAAAAAAATAATTGAGGCCATTATTCAAAAAAAAAAAAAGACAGAGAAAGAAGAAGGAAAGCCAAAAAAATGGAGACCACGATTTTAATCCTCTTATATATATATATATATATATATATATATATATATATGAGCTAGTGTTCACTATCAGTTTTATTCAGTGGCGGAACCAGGAATTTTTTGAGGGGGGGTCAAAATTTATACAGAATAAAAATTACAGACGAGTTCACAATAAAATTAAACATTTAACATTACAGTATCAGTAGTTCAAAAATTAATTTGTGCTATTAGGTTGACTATGACTAAGAGACGATAATTGTATCCTACGAGTCTGCATTTTTTGAAAACATTGCATAACAGCCTCATTTTCAATTTTTAAAAAAATTTCTCTCTCCACATAACAAATCAAACAGTCGCTCAAAAATTCATCTCCCATCTTATTGCGCAAATCCGTCTTGATAATGTTCATTGCTGAAAAAGCTCTTTCGACAGTAGCAGTTGCAACAGGTAAGACTAACGCCAACTTGAAAAGCAGATATACCAAAGAAAACATAGTGTCATAACTTGTCACAACCATTTTCTCAGCAAGAGTTCCAATATCATCTAGATCAGAGAAAGCTATATTGCTTCTTACATCAGCAATGTAAGTCTCAAGTTGATCTTCAAGTACCATCCGATCAGTAATCGTGAAATCATATGGATATAGTTCAGCGAGATGAAGTAATTTAGATACCTGGAAGCTGGAGAATGAGTTTCTAGGAGAAAGACAAGCAATGCATGAAAGCAATTCCGTACTTGATTCTGTAAAGAGATTTTCTATTTCTTGAGCAATGAAATCAATAACCTGAAATTTGGATGAAATAATATTAGGTAATAGCATAATAAAAAGTTAAATATATTATTAATTAATAAAATAGTACCTGACAAAATATTTCTACTCGAAAGTGGTGGTAATAAGTAATTGGAGTACCAACACGCTTAGATCTTAGATAACCTGCATTATCTTCCATATTAGGCACTGCGATATCATGATCTATACAAAAATCACTAACGACGTCCAGTAATTTATTCCATCCATCCTCCCTGAAGCTTTGCAATGCTTATTTAACAGTTGCAATTAAATGAATTGCATTAAAAATATTTTGATCATTTCTTTGTAAGGCTTGAGATAAATCATTTGTCATTCCTAAAAGTTTTCTCATCAAGAAAGCAATGAAAATAAATTCATAACTTCTCATTTTATGAAGCAAGCCCACAACTGCCCCTCGATTTCTCAGATCAGAACCATCCTCAAAAATATTCTCAAGAACCTCTTTCACAGGAGAACACATTGAGAGAAGACGCACAATTATTTTATAATGAGAACCCCATCGCGTGTCACCAGGTCGAGCTAAATTTATTTCTTGATGCAAGCCTCTTCCAGTTTGAATATCACCACTTTCTAGACGCTGAACTACTTCATCATGTTGTTTTTGATGGAGAGCATCCCTCCTTTTACATGAAACTCCAACAATGTTTGCAATCATTGCAACATAATAAAAAAAATTACTTACAAATCTATTGCTCCTTGCTGTTGCAACAAGTACTAATTAGAGCTGATGAGCGAAACAATGAATGTACCTTGCCGAAGGATTTTCATTTAAAATGAGAGTTCCGTTGAATTCACCTCGTATATTGGAAGCTCCATCATAACCCTGACCTCTAACTCTGCTTATTGATAACCCATGTTTTGCCAATAAATCATCAAGTGCACTTTTTAAAGACAAAGCAAATGTATCACTCACGTGTACTACTCCAATTAATCGCTCAACTACTTGTCCCAATTTGTTAACATATCTCAATACCACAGTCATTTGCTCCTTTACTGAATTATCACGAGCCTCATCAATTAATAAGGAGTAGAAGTCATCTCCAATATCATTAACAATGGCTTGTGTCGTCTCCAAAGCACAAGCACTAACTATTTGCTTCTGGATTAATGGAGAAGTGAGTTGATTATTACCAGGAGCATTTGAGTTAACTGCATTCCCAACATCAACACTGCGTTCGCTGTACCAACTAAGAAGTGAAAGAAAATTACCCCGATTTGTTGAATTCACTGACTCATCATGCCCGCGAAAAGCCAACCCTTGAACTAGAAGAAAACGAATGCAATCAACAATAGCGGTCAAACGAGTGCGGTAAGTAATCTCAATCTCATGACTATGAGAAGATAAGACATGAGACACGCTTTGTCTCTGGTTTTTAAAACCAACATATTGCATTCTAGCATAATTGTGTGGACTATTTGGACCCCCAACATGTTCATTAAACCTCTCCATTGCTTTTTTCCAATTGCGAAATCCAATATCTGTGAATACATTATCCCCATGCTTGGAGCCTCTATTTGATCTAAAAAGATAACACCAAAAACAAAATGCCGCATCTTTACTAATACTATATTCCAACCACTCATATTTAGAGAACCAGTGATCTCTAAAACTTCTCATAATTTTTGAAAAATTTGTTTGTGGAAAATTATGCCCAATTGGTCGACAAGGTCCTTTAATCACATAGTGTCTCCTAACATCATCTCTAATCCCAACATCAAACTCATTAATGGGTTTACGCAATGCCCTGGCGAAACGGCACCGTTTCGCCAGGGGTTTATTTATAAAAAAAATAAGTCCCTGGCGAAACGACGCCGTTTCGCCAGGGACTTATTTATAAAAAAAATAGAAATTGCAGCGAGGGGTTCGTCTACCCCTCGCTGTAATTTCTTCTGAAACTCAACGGGGGCTGAGTTTCCACGCAGGGGCCGGCAACTATCAATCCTCCACGTCTGGCTGCCGGTGAGGGGGGGTCGTGTGACCCCCCACGACTCCATGGTCGTTCCGCCGCTGGTTTTACTTTTTATTGTTGGGGTCCACTTTACAGAAACTTGATATATTCTTTATATTCCATTAGATTAGTTGGAGTCTATGGACCATTTTTTTTTATATGCATATCCGTCTCTGATTGTAGAATTTATTCTTATATATATTCAATAAATTTTAATCTAATAAAATTTAATTTTATTAGTTAAATTCAATGCATAAATTCCACAAGATTATATGTTGAAACTCATATCAAAACATACAAAGAGAGGTTGAAGATGAAAACACAGAGAGAAAAGAGCTCTCTGAATGAAAAATTTTATTAGAAGGCAAAAGAAAATGAGTCAATAGTCACAGAAAAATATCCATCCTATTCTATTTATATACAAACCAAAAGACCTATCTACCATTTACCCTAATATGTATTTACAACTAAACAAAAAATACAGTAAAAAGAAGAAAGGATAGAAAGATAAAATTACATATTCCAACATTCCCCCTTCGAGATAGAGATTAGTGATGAACCAATCCCGTCTTGGACAAAAAAAAATTGATGAGATCTAATAGGCAAAACCTTAGTAAAAATATCAGCCAACTGCAACTTTAAAGAAACATGATTAGTGGCAATAAAACCTTGAATTTATGCCGAAACCAGATGACAATTAATTCCAAAATGCTTAGTTCTCTCATGGAACATAGAATTAACAACAATATGTAAAACCGCTTGATTATCACAACAAAGATCAATAGACAACAATAGAGGAATATGAAAATCCTGCAACAAATAAGTTAAAAATTGTAGTTCACAAACAGTAGTAGCCATACTTTGATACTTAGCCTTAATTGAGCTTCGAGGAATTGTAGCCTATTTTTAGTCTTCTAGGATATAAGAGAAGAACCCATAAAGACACAATAACCACTCACTGACCTTCTAAAAATAGGACAAGTTTCCCAGTCAATATCATAATAAGCATGCAACTGAAAAGAGCAATCAGCAGGGAAGAATAAACTAGTAGAAGGAATATCTTTAAGATACTTAACAATATGCAAAGTTGCATCCTAGTGGCACTTCCTAGTGCAACTCATAAATTGATTGAGTTGTCGAGTGAAAAATGCTATATTAGGTCTAGTGAGATTCAAGTATAATAATTTGCCAATTAACCTTCGATACTTATCAGGATATATCAAAATCTCAGAAGACTCATCTTTTATGGATAAACCAACTGGTAAAGGAACTTTAGCAATTTTACAATCTAAAAGACCAGTGTCCTCAACAAGATCTAACACATATTTTCGCTGGTTAAGGTACAAAGGCAAGACCAAGATCCTTATTAGTAAAAGCTTGGTCCAAAGCTAAGTTCACAATAGAAATACCTTCCACGATAATACTAGTAAGCAATAAGTCATCCACACAAACCAATAGAGCCAAAAAATTAGATCCAGATTGATTAATAAACAAGCAATGATCATTGGCAGATTGAACAAAATCCAAGGCATGTAACTTAGCGGTCAACTCAATGTTTCACTGTCTAGAGGCTTATTTTAAACCATATAAGGACTTTTTTAGCTTACAAACCAAGGTAGTTTCTGAAACAATATAACCAGTAGGAGGAAAAATATAGATGTCTTCATCTAAGTAATTATGAACAAAAGCATTATTAATATCTAGCTAATGTATTTGCCAAAGCTTAGTAGAGGCAATAGCCAAAAACAACCTTACATAACTAGTTTGGCTACAGGAGAAAAGTTATCATGAAAGTCAATTCCCTCAATTTGGTTATACCTTTCTATAGACCCATCATGCTTAAATTTAACTTTATAAATCCACTTAGAACTAATGGGTTTTTTACCTAGGGGTAAAAAAGTCATCTCCGAAGTATGATTCTGCTCAAGAGCAGACAACTCCTTATTCATAACTTCCACCCAATGAGGATCAATTTTAGCCTGATTATAACTAACTGGTTCCTTAATAGCAAATATATTGTCTAAAAAACTTAAGAAGGAAAAGGAGAAAGAGGATAAGAAGAAGCATAAAAAAAGTATTTACAAAAGTTACATATTAATCCAGCCATTTAGGTTTAACTCTAGGCCTTGTATTATGTCTAGGAACTAAAAGTAAATCAATAGAAGGATAAGAAGAAGATGAAGGAAGAAGAGAAGAATCAAAATCAGAAAAAGAACTAGGAATATCATGAGAATTGACATTTAAATTATAAGCAAAACAAGAGCAAAAACAGAAGAAACGGAAGAAAATTTAAAAGGAAAAATATGTTTAAGAAATTAAATATCCCTGGAGACCAAAAAAGTGTGATTTTCTAAATTATATAATTTACATGCTTTCTGACCAGGAACATAGCCAATAAACACACACTTAAAGGCTCTAGGAGTAAATTTATCTTTATGAGGATGAGTATTAGAAGCATAATAGAGACAACCAAATACCCTAAAAAATGAATAATCAGGCAACTTGCCATGTAAGAGTTCAAATGGAGTTTTCCATTGAAGCACAGGAGAAGGAAACTGATTGATGATATAAGTAACAGTAATAACAGCCTCCCCCCCAAAACTTTCTAGGCAAATTAGACTGAAAAATAAGAGCCCTAGCAATTTCAAGTAAATGCTTGTGTTTGAATTCAACTATCCCATTTTGTTGTGAGGGGTATATATAGTAGACTTCTGATGAATTATACTAAGACTTTTAAAGAAATCTTGGCACTAAGTATTTATAAACTCAGTACCATTGTCACTTCTGACTTATTTGACAATAGTATTAAACTGAGTTTTAACCATGAGATAAAAAAATTTAAGATGAGAAAAACCTTTATTTTTAATTTTAAGGAAAAATGTCCAAGTATGTTTAGAAAAATCATCCACTATAGTGAGAATACAATGAGCTCCAGTGACAGAAGCCAAAGGATATGGACCCAAAAATCAATATGAATAAGAGCAAACATCACAGATTCATGTGTATCACTATGAGGAAAAGAAAGTCTATGTTGCTTACTCAAAGGACAAATACTACAATGATGATTATCAACTGATTCAACAAAAGAAGTAATAGGTAAATACTATATTTTAGTTTTAGAAGTATGACCAAGTCTTTGATGCAACAAATCAAAATGTACAAATTTATTTGAGGAAGCAACATTACAAGAAACAGAATCAACTGTATTAGAAGCAATACAAGAATTAGATACAACACAAGCAACAAAAATAATTATCAACAAAATAATGAATAGAATCAGCAAGAAAGCTAGACATATCCAATATATACAGTCCAACATAAGGTTTTTACACAATAAGAATCTTCTTAGTCAAGTGATCCTGAAATAGACAATGAGATTGGGAAAAAAAATAACTCTAATGTTGAGATCAATAGCCAATCTACTGATAGACAATAAGTTAAATTTGAAACTAGGCACTAATATGTAACACCCTTATACCCTACACATGTAGAATACATATATAAAATATAAGTATGCTACTATAATCTACTATAAAATCACACTGAAATATATGAACTACCAAAATTAAATCTTTATCAAAATCTTAAATATTATAGGCATATAAATAAAAAATATATATATTAGTTAATTTTTTTAAACTTGATTTAATTTAATTACATAAAAATGTCTATAAAAATTTCGTTGAAGTTCCATCTATAATTTCATAAAAACACAAATTTTAAAATATACAACCTGCATTAAAAACCCTCCCAAAATCTCTATTTTCTCAAACCACAACAACTCCAATTCACATCCATTTTTTTTAACCACCATAAACTATATGTAACATAAATACTTATATAATATTTCAACACTCTATCTAATTAAACATATATATAATGGTTATAAAATACAAAACTTAAGAGTTTGATGCAAAATATACATGCAAAGCAGCACCAGTAAGATAAGTCTCGTGGCAAGATACAAACTCTACTATCAGTCTCAATCTTAAACCTGCTTATATTTATCAGGGCTTCCTTTATCTCTAACCATGTCGCCTATACGATAAAATTTAATCGCGCTAAACTATAAAACTTAGTGGTATTTATTTTAGAAATAAATAATTAAATAAGTAAATAAATACATACATAAATAAATAAATAAAAACTCAATCTATTATAATTTAACATATAATATATTTCATAAATGAAATAATCATAATTTAAATAATTTCACATTTTCAACTTTTCATATCACAACACATTTAAATCATGCCCATGCACAATTGTTTAAATTTCAGTAATATTGATTAAGCCCATCACAATCCGCAGGTCTTGACACTGAAGACAAAGTGTCATGATGCCAAAGTATCTTAACTGAAGGTGTATAAATATTATAAATCACAAGTCTCCCAATACCGTAATGTCTCAATGTCGTAACATCGAGATACAATAGTATCTCTCCCGTAGGCATAAATATAATAATTACGTCGTGACACATCCATAATCGTCGACATGTTAACTTGACAATACTAAACCTTATATTATAAAATAAGAACACATGCAGGACATTAAAATATAATAATATTTCCACAATTTTCTTCCATTTATATATATAATTCTCATAACATTCCTATCAATTTTTCACAATTCAACACAAATCATCATTTCCATAATTTTTCATAATTCATTATCACATAATCCATATACACATCTATAATTTATCGAAATCACATAATCAATATATATTTATACACAATTTTCATAATTTCTTTAATAAATTATTTTGGATTCAAAATCTACATTCATATAATTAAATAAATTTAATAGTCAAATAAATTTTAAAATACTTTATTCCTTTTTATAAACTACAAAATTCCATAATATAATAATTTTGAATTTAATTAATCAAATCAAACTTCTCTTTATATTTATAATAAAAATTCATAAATTATCATTCAAATTTCACAAATAATCAAGTGATAATTTAAAAATAATATCAAAAATATTTATATCATAATTCATAAATTTTAATTCAAATTCACAAACATATATAAGTAACAATTTAAAAATAACATCAAATTAAATTTATGTAAAATTATAACAAAATTAATTAAATATTTTCAAAGTAAATACGAACCTCAATTAGCTCCAAAATCAATTTAATCTCACTTCTCAAGCTTTAATTTCAAAGATTCCTAAACTCCACCACTTGAATTAAATTGAAAAAAATATTTCTAAATTAATAAAATATTTAATTGTTCAATTAAATACATATTTATACTCAAAATACTCTAATTAACTCTTAATTACACTAATCCTAACTAAACCCCATAAAAAATTCCTAATTTTAAAATTTCATACACTATAATTTCTTAATTCAAAGTTAGTTCAACTAATTAATAAAAAATTCACCATATAAAATCATATTCACTTCATATACATTTTATTTCTCAACATAAATTAATTTTATCCCACACTTCTAAATTTAAATAATCTAAAGTTCTTAAAATTTTATTTAAAAATAATATACTTACTTGAATCTTCAATTTTTCTTAAAAATATATATAACTTCACTTTCTCTTTTTCTTTTCTCTAAGCCATGGATAAGAAGAAGAAGGAAGAAAGAAAAGACTTTCTTTCATCCTTATCTTCTAATAATAATAATAATAATAATAATAATATATTATTATTATTATTATTATTATTATTATTATTATTATTATTATTATTTACTTATTACTACTACCACCACCACCACGCACCACCCACCATCCACTTTTTATTTATTTATTTATTTTACTTAAGTGTGTATATATATATGTATGTATGTATGTATATTATGTGTATATATTATGTATATGCTCTTTAATATATTTAATTATCCTTTTATATTACTAAATTTTATGGTATATAAAATTATGGATGTTACATAACATGACTTTATTAAGAATAAATTTTGAATTAAAAGAGATTGAACCTACATGGTTCACAAGGACAACAAACTTATCAGATAAATGAATAGGACTAGGAGGATTAAGAGCTAACATATGATGCATGAACTTAGAACTAAGACTCATTCAATTTGTAGCCCCCTAAATTTATTATCCAGAAACCGTTACAATCAATAGGCAAACTATCTGGCTGAAGCACATGAATAGTACCTACATAACTAATGCAAGACATACAAGCAGTCTCTACCACACTCTTTCTTTTGAGACACTTTTGCACCTCTCTCTCAACAATGGAAGCAATATTAATAGCCCAAGCTGCTTGACTAGGAGAATAATCCTCTAAGATAAAAGCATTCTCTTATTCAATATGCATTGCTTGAGCAACAAATTTACCAGAACCCTTACCCTTCTGCTTTTTGGAATTAAGTCACCACTCTGGATAACCAATTCATTTGAAACAAGACCCCTTGTCATGTCTCTTCATATCACAATAAGTACACTGTCTATCACCCCTCTATCATCTCTACCTGAACCACCTCTATGATTACTGTCCCAACTAGAATCTCTAAAATTGCACTTACTAGAAAATAAATCCCTTATTGCCATAGCACTTGCATCAGTACAATTAGTAAATACAGTATGAACTTTCTTCTGCTTCTCTACCATAAGCATCATAGAACAGGCTTTGCTACCCAAAGGCAAATGTTCAAAAAGCAATATCTGGTTTCTCATATGATCATATTGATCATTAAGCCCCATCAAAAATTGTATAAGTTTAAACATATTATTCAAATCAATAGATGTTGTAGCAGTTGCACAATCACAAATAGGCAAATGAATCAAATAAGCAAGTTTATCTCACAATGTCTGTAGCTTAGTCTAATAAACAATAACAAACATATGATCCTGAGAAATTGACACGAACTCTCTCTGAATATTATAAATTATAGGTCCATTACTATCACCAAAACTATTCTCTAACTTATGCCATAGCTGCTTAGCACTATTAGAATATACAAAAGTTGAACTAACACCTTAGAAATGGAGTTAAGGATTCAAGAAGTGACCATATAGTCAACATTCTTCCATAAATTAAACTAAGGAGAACCATCTTCTGGTTTGGCATAACTAACATCAACAAAGCAGAGTTTTGTTTTGGAACCTAGAGCAATCATCATCGCTCTAGTCCAAGAAAAATAATTTGTTTCAGTAAGGAAAGAACTCACCAAAATCAGGCCAGGATGATCTAACTATGCAAATGTAACGGATCAACGAAATCACGATCTTTATAACCTTGTGGTTATGTATCGGTAACCGATCGAGGAGTAGACTCATAAGCCTCCGCAACATTAACCATAATAAATCAAGTATTTTTCAGTAAAAGAAACACCGATTTACAAATCAAAAATATTTGTGTAAGATCTAAGGTTTCGTTCTATAATCGAAGAACAAACTAGATCCAGTAAAAAAACTAAGTTTTCAACACAAACGAAGAATAAAAGATGAATCAGTAAATCAAACCCTAAAATATCTAGGATTCAGAGCAAAAACAAAGCCAATCTAAAAAAATTCTAGAAATCGATAGGTCGAATAAAAAAATGCTCAAAACATGAAAAACAATATATCAATATTAGGTCAACACAGGTTTATGCTCTTATGCCATGTTAAAACTCAAATTAAAACATAAAAAGAGAAGTTGAAGATGAAAACACAGAAGAAAATTTTATTAGACAGCAAAAGAAAATAAGTCATAAGCTACAGAAAAATATCCCTCCTATTCTATTTATATACAAAGAAAAAGACCTATCTACCCTTTGCCCTAATATGTATTTACAACTAAACAAATATTACAGTAAAAAAAAAGGACAAAAAGGTAAAATTGCATATTCCAACATTATATATACCTAATTGTATTTGATTAACCAATTTCAAAGATTAATGAGAGCGTTTTTAAATGAATTTTCAGTTATGTCCAATACAGAAGGTATAAATTTAAAATTTATTTATAATAAACAGATAATTCCCACTTAAAAAAAAACAGATGCATCCCGAAATTATGTGCTATAAATTCATGGAAAATAGTGTTACTGATAGAAATTATATGATTTGCAAATCAAAATTAAATGATTAATGATAATAACTTTTTTTTTCAAAATATTTTACTATTTTTGTATATTTTTTATATACTAAATATATAACTCTGAAAGTAGAATGTGTTTTTTAGTATATTAAAAATATATTAAATATATATTTTTGAAAGAAATATTTTTGAAATTGAAAATCTGAAAAGTGAATATTAAAAAAACAAATAGATATGAAAATTATTTTATTTTTTGTGACATTTTTGAAGAAATCACAAGACATCTTCATGCTTTTCTCATATGCCAGGCGAAAGGCTCACTTATTCTAATAATGTAATTGATCGAATTGGTTCTGTAATTTATTCGAAGCATTGTATAATTAAATTCAAATGATATGAATTTGCGAGTCAATTAAAATAAATATCATTTTAATATAAATAATAGTTAATTAATTGATAATATTTAGTTTAATCATAAAAAATTCAATTGATTTGCGAGAAAAAAGATAATCCAAATAATGTGACGATGGTAAAATATTCAACTTGTTACGTGCCATTAACTTTAATTTTATTGTGACCCTAGAACCTATAAAATTTGACAATCTTCTACAGTTATTATAATTTACTTTAGAAGTATATTAATTTGTGAAAAATAATTTTTTATTCAAAATTTAAATAAAACATATATTTTTAGCACACATTATTGTTTTTTAATCTATCAAAATAAACCCAATAGAAACTTTACAAAAAATAAAGATATGATAATATTATTAGAGATTACAAATGATTCATGTGTTTCAATCTAACTTTATGTGTCAACTTTTCTTTTCTTCTTCTTTTTTTTTTTCCATAAAATCCACCTATTACTTTAAACTATTTAAATTAACCTTGGTTAAATAAGTACCTAATATATATATATACACATATATATTATGGTTTAAAGCTTTTGATAGGCTGATAGTATTGTTATGATGTATGAAATTTATTTATTTATTTTCAATATTCATTGTAATTGTAAAAGTGAACTTTTTTTTTCTCCTAAACAATGAATTTTGCTTCGTGATATTATTTAAATAAACATTTAACTTTGATATGTGATATTAAAGTGGTTATTAAAATTAAAGATTAGAATAATTTTAATTTCAATCAAAACCAAATTTAAAAAAAAAAACATTTTAGATGAGTGCGATGGGATTTGAAGTTATAATAATTGGAAATTTTAGTTTAATCGGCCTAAAGAGAGCGAGCACTGAGCAGTTGAGAATTAATTCTCAAACATATGATCAACACATGCATGATAATGACTCCCTTCTTGTTTTTATTTTTCAAGTAGACAAAGAGTATTCAATTTGATTTCCTGAGCTTATGACTTCGTTTTCAACAAGTAGTAAGGAAAATGAAATATACAAGTTTATGATTAAAAATTAATCAAAATTGTGAGTTTATCATTAAAAAATAATCATATTTCTGTGTTTATGATTAAAATTTAATCAAATTCGCATATTTTTATTAAAATTGCAATGTCACACACACATGGATGCACACACATGCATGCATATAATACCTATGCATGTGTACACATAAGCAGGCATATAAAATACATACATCCATATATATATATATATATATACTCCATATATATATGTATTTATATACAGGGGCGAAGTCAGGCTTTGAGATAAAGAGGGGCGAATTTTTTTTTATAAATTTTAGCTTTCTCGTAATTATTTATTTATTTTTTTATTTTAATAGTATTTTATAAATTTATTAATTTATTAATAATATATTTTTATTATTAAAAAATTAATTAATAAAAAAATATTAATATATATGTACAGAATTTTAAATTTATAAATTTTTTCATAATAAAAATAAAATAAAGAGAAAAAAATTAAATAATAAATATAATTTTTTAAAAAATAATTAAAATAAATGAGTTCTTTAATTCATTAAATGTGTTTAAATTAATTTAGTTGAAAAATTTATAAATTTGTTCAAATTAATTTAGTTGAAAAATTTATACTTTTCTTGTATATTATTAATATTTTGTCAATTTTTTAAAAGAGAACTATTGCTATAGAATAAGTATTTTTTTTTTACTTATTGTAAAAATTTTAAAAAAAGAGGGGGGCAATTTAAAATTTTTTAAAAAAATTAATAAAAATTTTAAAAAATATTATATATATATATATATATATTCAAAAAGGCTTCCCTTCAACCTTCCCTTCAACGTAAAATCGCCCTTGTTTATATATATATATATATATATATATATATATATATATATGCATGTATGTATGTATTTAACTGTACGACTTTACAAAATTTAATAACACATTTGATGTATCATGTAATACCTTTCTGAAAAGATATTTATGAAATTTTAATAAAAATAACAAAATTCATAAGAGAAATGAAAAATAACAAAATGAAAATAAATTTATACTCTAAAAATATAGATTAATATATAAATATCTATTAAACAAAAAATTAATTAAATTAAAAAATGGCTCTCCACTAATAAAAAATTATTGATGGTGGCTCAAACAAAAAAAATGTAAAAGAAATTATATTAAAAAAAATGAGAGAAAAAAACTGACTATGAAATATAATAATAATTTATATACAATCAATGAATTAACCTTATTGTTTAAGCATAATTATACTTAGTAGTGTCTAAGTTTTCAAAATTTAACAATTGAAATGTTAGTTATATGGAATATATTGCACATTCCATCTTAAAAAATATTGTTGAATGAATCCTCTTTCTCTTAAAAAAATAATAAATTTAATCTATAAGTATATGGATCTTTTCATACAAATAATTCACCTTATAATCCATTTCATAATCGCATTAATTAAACAGTTATAAATTTTTTTATTTATAACTGAAAAGCAATATGCAAGATTAATCAAATTATAATTAATTTACCGGTTAAATAATTTAATTATTATTTTAATTTAATAATTTAATTATTAAATTTTTAAAAAGTTAAACACCCCAGTATAATTATATTTTTTATTTATATAATATGATAATTTCAATAAATTTATTTTTTGTTTAGTCATCACAATTTCCCAATTACTTGACTTATTTAACTCTAAAGAATAATAGTTCAATTGGTAAATGATTTCACTATTTTAAATGTACCAAAAAAAGGCAAGTAGTAATGTTGTGTTTGTATTGTAGCCATGACATTATCAATAACGTCAGTGCGAACGACAAAAACTAATGTCATGCTACGTGCAATATATCTATAATTGTACGAATCTACCTTATCCATTTCCCTTAATTACATTTCACAAGTTTTCGTATGTTTTTTAAAAAGCAAGTTTTCATATGTTTTTTTTTTTAAAAAGTAAATGATTAATATTTGCTTATAATACTTTATAATACTCTATCTGTTTCGCTGAAATTATTATTTTTATAAAAAAAGTATTATTTTTAAATTATCAATTTATATAATTTTTTAATTATATAATTATAATTAATAATTATAGAATATAAAATTAATAAATTAATAAATATTATTTTGATCTATTTAAAATAATTTTATATAATATTTAGGGAATTTTAATTTTTTTAATAGATATATATAAATTAAAAATGATGATTTGAACAGGGTAGATAGAGTACTACTAATAAAAAAAATATCATGAATCGCGTGTATGCTTTCATTTCTAATTTATTGCCTCATTTAATTACATATCCTCAAGCCAATGCTATTTGGCCAAAAAGCAATCACATTATCAAAACTACAATCACTTTTGTTTCAATTTTTACTCATCATTAAATTCTCACATTAATGCATCAATTTTTTTTTTTAAAATCACTTTACCGTCACATTAAGAAAATGACTTAATTGAAGAATTGTATTGATTCAGTATTTTACTTTTCTTTTTTTCAAGATTTCAAAATTTTAAAATAAAAAATGTATATGTAAATAGATTATTCATTTTTATGTCTTTGGCATATAGAATTTTCATTTTCTGTCTTCTCTATTTAGTTGTATCCTATTTTTTGTATTTATATTTTGTAAGAACTTATATAAAAAAAAGAAAATTTTGAATTAAATATTAAAATGAAAATAATGTTACAAATTGCTAAAGGAAATAGAATATATATAAGTATTCTATATTGTATTGAACTCTTTCTTGTTAATTGATGTTTTAATCAGATGCTTTGACTATAGTATTTATAAAATTTTTATGAATTTAGAATATTATTGATTTTTTATAAATGAATTCTTTTGACATTTACTAATATGTGTTTTTATATTAATACAAAACGAGATATTTCTCTTCATTCGTATTTGATCCTTTTTTTTAAGTGAAAAAATACGGTCTATACTTTTAAATACATTTTATAATTTTATAATAATTTTTTTGAAATTAATAAAAAATTAAAATTATATTAAGATAGATTTTTAAATTCAAACTCTATCGGTTATATAAACTTTGAGCACCCAATAATAGTCTAATATAGATATTAATATTTAACTTTTAATAAATTTTAGAATAATACTAACTTAAAAACTAAAAAATAATAATTAAAGCTAATTTTTTCATAATGCTAATGTTTTTAGTAATTTATTAGACATAGAATTTACAAAATCATCTATTAGTTATTTTTTTCGTTTAGAATTTCAATTTCAAAGTTAAATAACAACAATAATTTTACTATATGATATATAAAAATAATATTTCTTGGGGATTTCTTAAAAAACTCAAAAATAAAAAAATGAAAATGAAAATATGTTAAAAACATTAACTTTTTAAAAATATTCATTTTTTTCCAAAAAAAATATTATTTTTCAACTTTCAATTTTAAAAATACCATATTTTCATATATATATACTTCTAGTATATATTTAATATGCTAAAAATATATTTTATTTTCAGAGGTATATATTTAATATATTTTTAGTATATTAAATGATAACAATAATTTTATCTTATGATATATAAAAAAAGGATTTTTTTAGGAATTTCTTAAAAGATTCCAAAAAATTAAAAATTTTCAAACAAATTCTTTTTTTTAAAAATCACTTTTCAACTTTTAATTTAAAAAATATTCCACTTTTAGAGTTAAACATCTAATATATATTTATTATACTAAAGATATATTCTATTTTCAGAGTTACATATCTAGTATATCTTTAGTATATCAAAGGTTTATAAAAATAACAGTAAAATATTTTTTAAAAAAAATTAGAAAGTGATACATGTACAGAATAATTTTTGCTGTTTCACAATTCACATCCTTAAAAATTATAAAATATTATAATAGTAACATCAATGCGACAAATTCTAAAAAAATACTTTATTTGTCCTAAATAGATAAACTCGTTTTTTTATCCGTCTTAAATTATTGTCCACATGCTATTTTAATAAGTTAATTAACATATTAAATCTCTATAATATCTCTTTTTAATATTATTTATTAAATATATCTCAAACTACACTAAAATAAAAATATAATAAAAATATATAAAAATATATATTTATAATAAAAATAATTAATTTTTTTAATATTTGAGAAATAAAAAGTGAGCCTATTTTGATGGAGAGGGCATTATATTAATGGACATGTAAGTATCTAATGCATGTATTAAAAATAATAATTAATACTAGTGAATACTTGTAATAATAAAATATTAATATTGTTGTAATAATTAAATAAATTGTTACTGATTAATGCTAAATGGATTAAATTGATCGGGATCAAAAGTATTTTATGCATTAATTATATTAGAGAAATAACTATTCTAATTTTGTATTTATTATTATATTTAACAATAAATATAAGGTTAAAATAGTTATTTCTCTAATTTAATTAATGCATAAATAATTTTTATCGGGATCAAATTTGATCTATGTAGTATTTTTGAATTGTTATTTACCAAATATTTATATTAATGTTATTAAACTTTTGGTTACAGGGTTAATATTATTTTTTAATCTTTCAACTTTATGTAATTAATTTAATATTTAAAGGTGTTACTTATTGTACTGAGAATTGAAACTTATTAGCCAAGTTCGGAGTAGTTGAAGTGCCTCATTAATTGATAAAGAGAAAAAGATAATTGCTTTAAACTCCACGTAAACATCGCTTGTGAACTTTAACCTGGTATCATTAATTAACTTATAAATAACTAAAAAACTATTTAATTATAAATACCTCATGTTTTAAAGTTGAACGTTACAAGCTAAAAAGAAGAGTGGTAGAGAAGCTGTTTCTCCAAATAAATAAATAAATAAAGTACTGAAGCTTGCTAGCTAGAAATGCCATCAATTGAAGCTTTAGCAATGGCAGGTGTGGATTGTGTAAAGTGTGGCATAAACCTTGCAGAGAGGGAGAGAAGAGACATGGAGAGGACGCCACATTATCTTCTAGCCGAGGCAGAACCAGCAGGTGGAAATGACAAGGACAATTTGATGGTAGAGAAATGGGAAGTCAAGACCAAGATGGAAGAAGCTTTGGCTAAAGTTATCGCTTCTAATAATATCAATGCAAAAGAAAAAAAGATGCAGTACTAGTCTTGGAATTTAAGCTTATATACCATATTTGTATGCATGTGTCAAGAAATCGAATCCTCTTCATAGAGATGAAAATTTGAAAATTATGCAGAGGGTATAGAATATAAATAAAAGTTGCAATATGTGTACATGTATTTCTGTTGGATATGCATGCTGTCCTTTATATACATTAATGTATGCAATTATCTTTGAATAATTATGAAGTAATATTTCTAGAGCTGTTTATTATATATAAGAAAGATATCTTCTATCTTTTATGTATATAACATTGGTAAGGTTGGCCTATTTATTGGCGCTGCATT
Organism: Garcia nutans; assembly: GCA_947685225.1. Classification (NCBI taxonomy): domain Eukaryota; kingdom Viridiplantae; phylum Streptophyta; class Magnoliopsida; order Malpighiales; family Euphorbiaceae; genus Garcia; species Garcia nutans. Next base: position 47,024,003 of record CANTUV010000002.1, read on the forward strand.
CAGATTTAACCAATTAGTTTACCTCAAGCTTAATTTTAAAACCTTTAAAAAAAATACTTTGATTTATCTAATCAAAGCTAGTTCGAAAGAAATCTTCTCTTTAAAAGTTAGTCTCTTTCTTAAAGAGCATCTTTGGATTCCTTCATATTCCTTTCTTCAAGTTCTTTTGCTGCTGCTTCAAATTGAACAAGAAAAAAGAACTGGCAACAGATGGTTCTAATGGCCAGTCTCAACAAGATTTTGCAAAGTTTTTGCTTTTTTTTTTGGTTGTTTTAGGACATGCAAATATCTCTCGACAAACTTGCAAGGTTTTTCAGTTTATGGTATTAAAATTTTCAGTTTTGGGGCATGAATTGGTTCTTCAAATTTTTAGTTTATAGACATGCTGATTCTTCAATAAGTTTTGTAGTTTTTAGACATGTCTAGTTCCCTTTTATGATATTTCAATTTAAGGACTTGACATCCTTTCCAATTTGGAAGAGATCTCAGTTTAATGACTTGATAGTCCCAACAAAGAAGAATGTCGCAATTTAAGAAATTGGTGGTCCTTTCGAGCTATGAATAAAATCTCAATTCAAGGACTTGATGTAGGAAAAAACTTATGTTATCTATATAAATTAAAAACAATATAATCAAAGAAAATATGACAATATAATCAAAGTGAATAATAATCTCCATAACAACAAATAAAATATATATGAAGAGATTATAACATATTATGTTGGGGAAAATTAGATTGTGTACCTCCAGCCATGGTAGGAAATTAAAACAGAAGGAAGCCTGTAAAATAAAAACAACAAAAAGTTTTTTTTTTTTTTTGCCAATGAATTTCTTCACTGCGATGTAAAAAACTATAAAGAATAATCGCCATGAAACCACTACTTTTAATTTTCCACTCTAAAAAAGCTATACCTATTATCAAGATAAGATGAATGCTAATTGCAGTCACTTTAGAGAATGACTGTTAGACAATCTTCTTTCTATAGGATAAAAAAAATTGATTATAATATCTCTCATCATAAATGAATTTATAATAAAAAAATTTCAACCAATAGAAAATAGATTGTCCAACAATCACTCTCCAAAATGACTACAATTAGCATTTCTCATTAAGGTAATACATACAACAAGAAAAATAAAAGAAAATACCATATCAATTTAATGAGGACTATTGAAGAGTAAAATCTAAAATATCTTACCATGATATTATCTAGATAATTATAATAATTATTTGAAATAATTGTTTAAATTAATCCAACACTTGAAGGTCCCTTTAAATTAATAAGAAAGTTTGAGTTTACTAAGGACTTGATGTTCCCTTTAAATTTAAAATTTATGGACATGAAGGTCATGCATTTTCGAATTGCTAGTATTGGCAATTCTAAACTTGATGAACCCGTACTTACTCTTGATTTAGTATATAAAAGATGCCTATTTTATCTTGTTCCTTGAGGATTTTAGGTGTTTTTATGATAAAAAAGTGTTTTTATTTGCAAATCTAACATTTGGAGGCTTAAGATGGAAAAAGAAGAGCTTTCAATGAAGAAAAAGGTAAAATTTAGAAGTATTATAGTCAGCACGGGCATGCTGATTATTCCAGACATGCCCACGCTAAAGAGATTAAAGTTATGAGACAGAAAAGTCCAGAGATCCAATAGCAGATTTTTCTGCACGGACATATCATTCCTCATAAATATGCCCGTGCAGAAAATAGCGGGAGCAAATGACACGCCCATGAAGAAAATACCAGAAGCAAAGAAGGTGTCCAGAAGCAATTTTATCTGCATGGGCGTGCCAAATTCAAACAACACGCCCGTGCATATCTGAAACGAGCCGAAAGCATAAATTTTGAGGCGAAAGTGAGAGAAAATTCTAAGGGCATCCAAGGGACAGATGTGACAGAGTATAAATACATCTTTTTAGTCATTTAAGAGGGGGCTAACCTCATAACTTACAATTATTTGCAAAGTTAGGGATTCAAGCTAAAGGAGAGAGAGAATCAAGCTACTCCAAGAGATTTTCTGCAGATTTTACAGCTTTTTGAAGATTTAGAAGTTATCTTTGCAAGATTGAAGACATTTATTTGGGTTTTTTCTTCTTTTTGCTCTAGGTATTTTTTGTTTCTAGCTATTTTACATATATGAATGAAAATTGTAATTAGGATTTACAGTTTTTGTTTAAATTTTGTTATGGGTAACTAATCTCTTTATGGGATTAGGTGGATTTGATTGTTTGAACAATGAGTTTTTTTATTATTTATAAATATACATATAGAGGCATTTTTTAAATCTTGATTTGTTGGTTTTGGAATAATTGTTAGCAATTTCTTAGTCACCAATTGTTAAAATCTATTAAATCATATAATAAACGAGAGTTAAGTATAATTTTGGATGTGGAATCAATAACTTTAAGTAATTAGCTTAGAGATAAGTAATTACTTCGAGGTCTAAAGACAGTATCTTGTTAAATATGATTGGGTATCATTTGATTGTCATTAGAATAGAGGATTAAGCTTTACCTAATCATATTCCCTTTGCTTGAGAGAGAAGTAGATGATTTTTATGATACTTAGATATCTAAGATTTAAGAAATGAGCTTGATTATTGAAATTAATTAAACACATTAAAAAACTCCAATAAAATATAATCCTACTCTTTTTATTGTTAATTGTTTAGAATTCAATTTAGAGTAATTAGTTGCATTAACTTAATTTGGTAATTAAATTGTTAACATTTGGTAATTTTTGGATAATAGTTGAACTAAATTTGGGTTACTCAAAGCATACCTTCCCTATGGAGATGATATTCATACTTCCACTTTACTACATGTTATGATACTGTGTACTGGTGGTGTTAGACATAGTAGTATTTTCACCCACCAACACAATAACCACTCATACACTCACTATTCACAATAATAAGTTTTTGGCACCATCATCGGGGAGGGCAACAATTTTAAAAACATTAAAATTCTGTGAAATTATTAATTTGGAGCTTTTTTTAATTATTTTTAATTTTCTTTTGTGCATGAAATATATTCGTAGTAATCCACAAACTATCTTAAAAGATTACAATCCAGAAATTAAAAGATAATGTAGGGCAAACAATAAAGCAAGAAGAGAAGGCTGCATTTAGAAAGATAAGAGAGGGAAATACAAAGAGATACTTTAATTTTTGAGGATGCAATTAATATAAACTTTTTGATTGATAGTGAAGAAGAAATGGCAGAAGGTCCAGACAACCGGGCTCTTGGAGAGTATGATTTGCCCACTGCAGAAGTAGGCTATAGCATAGCTAGACCAACAATGAATACTAGCAATGTTGAGCTTAAGCTAACTTTGATCAACATAGCACAACAAATTCTCTTTTATGGGTATTATCATGAGGATGCAATTGGTCATTTGCAAAGTTTTCTTAAAATTTGTGATACTTTCAAGATGAATGGTGTTAGTGATGATGCTATCTGTCTTTGACTCTTTCCATTCACCTAGAAGGATAGAGCAAAGAGTTGGTTATTGGGACATGCAGTAGGAACCTTTACTACTTGGGATGGTTTGTCAAGAGCTTTCTTAGCTAAGTATTTTTCACTTAGAAAAATTGCTAAGTACAGAAATGAAATTACTGGTTTTTCTCATCATGACAGTGAGTCATTATATGAAGTGTGGGAAAGGTACAAGACACTTCTACATCATGGGATTCCGAATTTGATGATAATTCAAACATTATACAATGGTGTTATTAGTTCTTTGAGAAGTACAATTGATGCAGCTGTCGATGGAGCCTTAATGAACAAAAGTGTTATTAAAGCTTTGGAACTTTTGGAAGTTATGGATGCTAACAATTATCATAAGTATAGTGAGAGATCAGTTCTAAAAAAAGTATCTAGGATTCATGAAGTAGATGGGATATCTCTTTTGGCAGCTAAAGTTGATGCTTTATCTATGAAATTTGAGCATGTGAATCTTGCTAATGCATCTAGTTGTGAAAATTGTGGAGGAGCTCACCAAACTATAGAATGCCAAGGATATGAGCAAGTTTAATTTGATGGGAATTAAAACGGAGCACCGCAACCTCAATATGGTAACACATATAATCCCAATTGGCGTAACTTCCAAATTTATCTTGGGATGGTAACCAAGCAAATCAAAGAAACCAATTTAATCAAAGAGGAGTGTATCAACCACCATTTCAAAATCAGAATCAAGGTCAAGCACATTACCAGAACAACAAACTGGGGTATAAGACTGCTTTAGAGAAATTCATTTCTGTACCTAGTGAGAGATTTGACAAGCTAGACAAGCAATATTACTAGTTAGAAGCAAGGATGGACTAAATTTCCAATCAAAATAGAAGTCTTGAGATGCAAATTAGGTAAATTTCTAGTTCTTCTGGATCATGGAATTAAGGTACCCTTCCTAGTAAAATCAAAGTTACTCCAATGGAGCATTGCAAAGCAGTTACACTATAAAAAAATACGCTATCTGCAACGGACAGAATACGTCACAAATCCGTCGCAAATCAAGTCTTGCGACCGATCTGCGACCGATATGCGACGGATACGATCCATTAATAAAAAAGGCGTCGCAATTTTCAATTTTGCGACAGGCCGTCGCAGATTGCGACGGATTAGCAACCACTCGGCGGTTGCAAATCTCAGCTTAAATTTTCGCGGGTAAAGGGTAGCTGTCGCAGATTCCGTCACAGATTTTTGTCGCAAATTCATTGCAGATTTCATCGCAGATTGCCGTCACAGATTCCGTCGCAGATTCCGTCATAGATTTCAGATATTCGTCACAGATTCGTAGCAAATCCGTAACAATTTAATATTGATTTTTATTGGAACTATTTGTATTATCAATTAATTTTATGAGAACTTTATAAATACATTTGGAACATTTAAACACAATCTAAAAAAAACACTAATTACATTGATAAAAATAATTCTTTTATTAATCTTCAATAGAATAAAATATTTTACAATTTAATTATGCATGTGTTAAGAACACTACTACAAATAATCTATCTTGAAAATAACAATATTTGGGAAAAAGTAACACAAGTGACTCACAATATAGAACTAAAAACAAATCAAACTCTAAATCCTCTGCTGTTCCTCCTTCCTCTAGCTCTCTCAAACTTCCTTCCCTTTGATCGCACATAGGGTTTAGTATGGCCGTGTGGCACACCAGGAGCTGGGCCAAAGTGTTTCACAGCTTCACGGGCATTCTTTGGACCTCTTAAGAGAACCTGAACAAACATTTGCATTAATAAGCTGCAATATGAGCAATATCATGTAATTTGTAGCAAAACAGAAGGCAAATCTTAAGATGACTCAAGAATTCTATATCAAAGAACATAAACAACACACAACACATATTGAATTTGAATCTGATCCTTTTCCTAATAAATGTAACATAAAGCTTGATATCAAAACTTCACCAGCATCAATAGCAATTCTAAAAATGGAATTACGATAATTCAATGACATACCAGTCATGAACATAAAAAGGAAAAATAGGGGCATTATTGACCTTGAGACCAATATATTTCTATATATGAACTTACAATTATATTGTCCAAATATGAGTGCAGGCATAGATCATTCCTCAGTTATATAAACTTTTGATAGTAGCATAAATTTAAATCAATTTTATAATAGAAACCTTAGTTTTAAGTTCTTATAAATTATCTATAAAACTTTCTATATGAAGAGTTTGCAACACAACAAAAGATCCAATGACAGTTCAATGCACTACTATTTTACATTATATTCCGAAGAGACCCAAGAAAAATTAAGGAATGTAGAAGCTATAATATCTATAAGTGAAAGGTAAGGAACTTGGGACATATTCTACAGTCATGCAACAGGCACAACAACATGGCTAGTGGCGCCGTTCTCAGAACAGGTGACTTTCAAAGACACTTGAAATGTTGTGCTAAGAAAGGCATCAGTATGAAATGTTTCCGGCAAAATCATAATGAAAATAACACCAAATGTACCCAGATCAACATTGATAACATAGGCGATAATAACATGTCTTGACACACCTCAATTTGTTTTATGTGTTCCTCCTGTTTTTTCCTCTCAGCAGCCCTTGATTCTTGAAGTACCCATGAAGAAACATCAATAAAAATTAATGTAAATATAAAAGCTGCAAATAATCAAATTAAGATAACATACCTCACAAACCTCTTGAGCACTTTGAATAGTGTCTAAACTAGCCTAAATTTATAGTCAAAGATAGAACGTTAATAACATTTATCATATCAAGAAACAAGAAGTTTCTTTCTATACCTGCAAGCGATAAACTCTCTCTGACAAACTACGGACTTCATCAGAAGCTCTTTTTTCAGCACTTGACAACATGTCTTTTTCATGCTTAAGGACAGATACCTAATGGGAAACATAAAATGAAGTTACCACAATTAAGAAAATTACCACATTGAAGCATCAATGAGAAATAAATTTTACCTCCATATTCAACTTTCCTGAAGTTTTCTTTGGAAGTCAAGTATCAACTTTGTGAACTCTGCATTCCAAGCCTTTGTGCTAATTATTTCATTTTCCTAAAATGTACCAATGAACAGTCACTTGCATGTTTCACCAATGACCAACTAAAACCCACCAAAATATTAGTCAAAACAACATCACACTTGCCCGAAAACCAACAATAAGTTCATGGCTGAGGTCAAGGGTATAGGAGAAACAATACAAGTACCAAAGGTCGAAGTGACTTACAAAATAAACAAATACAAAATAAAAGTTGGTTATAAGTCATCTAGTTGATGCATGTATAATTTTGCACAAAATTTAAATTGTAATTTTTCAATCAATCAAAAGTCTCGAGTTCGAGTTCAAATTATTGAGATGGAAAGCAAAACTTGCAAGTAACTAATGAATTATTGGACAAAAAGAAAAATTATCCATGAATAAAGAATGAAACGAAACAAGTGATTAGATAAAGTAGTTATGCCAATTTCATATGCAACAATATTGTGTTCAAAGAAAAACAAAAGTAGAGCTTATTTGCAGCTGAACCAACACCTGCCTGCCTCAATAATAATAATACTAATAAGGTATCCAAAGCCTGTTCTTGAAATACTAACTAAACAGAATATATAATTTTTTTCCCCATTCCCCAAAAAAAGAATAAGGGAAACAAAAAAGGGAAGAATTAGTAGAAACATCACGTGATTAATCACATGACACTTTCCAAATATTATGTCATCAGTTTATCAAAATCAATCAGACACAACACAACAACACAAAGCTTGTAAATAGTCAAACTATAGCACATGATCCCACTTGACATCAGATCCCAATTTAGATTTTTACAAAATTTTTGCTCAATGACACTGGTTTTTGTATTGGAAATCACCCTTGGTTCGAACTTAGATTTCGGGGGATTTTGAGTTATACAGTTGTATATATTGAGTTACGAGATCATATTCAGTTGCTACAATCGTCTATTTTTTCAAAACTGAGACCATCTGGTCTAAACAACTGTATTACTAGAAAAGATAATAATAAAGAAAAACATATGGCACGAATTTCGTGCTTTCGAATCATAAGGCAGCTGTAACACTGATATTTTTTACTGAACTTTTCACTTTGCTAAAGCAAATTCAAGAACTTCAAGTACAGTACAGACTACATTAAGAAAATGAAGGCTTACTCTTTAGCTATGGCTGCTCTTGCTATTCTGCTTTCAGTTTCTCTATCTGGTTGGTTAAATAAGATTCAAGCAGAGGCTCGGCCACCACCTTTCAGGCCTCTTTATGTGTATTCCAGGAGTCTGAACATCCACTAAGATCATGGATTGTTGCTTATGCTTAGCTGCATTGAAGTCAATTTTTCCCTGCATATATTCATTCAAAAGATCTTCAATTACACAAAAGATTAACAGAACAACGCTTCACAACTATACTAGAAGATTGAGGAACTAACCATAACTGTAAGAATTATACACCTTGGATCCATGGCTCCACTTGTCCACCATTTGGTCCCATTGATGACATATGAATCCCCTTGTCTGTACAAGGAAAATGGACCCAAATAAGATCACTTGAATCAGAACCCAACCTACACAAGTTCTAGTGGTTTTACGATTAATATGTAGTAGTATTTTGTTTGCATATGCTTATTATAGTTTGATGATGAATTGGAAAGTCAAAATCATTTAATATTATATATATCACAGTCCACTGAAATACAATTTCTACAAATTGGACAGCTCCCATTTCTACTCAAACATTTATCTATACACTCCAAATGAAACAAGTGCCCACAATGAGGAACCTTTCTTATTGAATCCCCTTCTTTAAAATCCTGCACTTCCAGACAACAAAATCTTATATATAATATATTACTTTACAAACAAAAAACTTTTTGAAAAATTAAAAATTAACAATTAGTACGTACCTGCAAACAAATGGAACAAGAAACCTCTTCAAAGTTGGAACCAGGTTGGAATTTTAATTGAGGAAGCATTTGAATGCAATTCTTGGACAGCCCTCTATTTCCATTTGTATCATATATGTCTGAAATTTCTCTATAACTGGTTTCCAATGCACTAATCTGATCAAACAAAATCATATTATATAAATGTTTCATTATTATACTAATTAAATAAATAAGTTTGTTTATGAAAAGTTAGTTTTATATACTGTATTGCTTACTTGCCATTGATAAGCTTTTAGCACTGCTGGACTTACCCATTCCATGAAGACCTTCCCATTCACCAAGCTATAAAGCAAAGCAACCTGTATGTAGAACAATATTCAATAACCATCAATGGAGCTCTAATGACTTTTCTCCTCTTAAACCAATAACTGATTTTTCTTTTCCAAAAATCATCAATGGATCTCTAATGATTTTTTTCCTCTGATAACCAGAAGTGCACTTACCTGAACTATGGCATCAGCGAGGAGCAGTCGAGCAGAGCGGCAACAAAAACAAATGAATTTTGAAGGACAGGGAGGAGCCGTGAGGAACAGCAGAGCAGCGGCGGTGAAGGTTTTTATGTTTAAGGTTTTAGGTTTTAGCCTTTTAGGTTTAACAATTAAGAATCATGAGATGAGGGTGGTGGTAACCGGTGGTGGGTTAGTGAGACTGAGACTGAGCACCGACGAGTGATGGTGAGGCCGTGAGTAGGGTAGGTGGTGGTCTGGTGGGTTGCAGTTGGTTGGGTGAACGAAAGAAAGAAGAAACGGAGAGGGAGGGAGGGGCGAGGAAAATGAAGAGTGAGAGAGTGAATACATTTAGGTTTAGGGCAGTAGTTTTAATATTTCCATTGCAACCAACCGTCGCAAATTTGCGACGGCAATAAGACCGTAGCAGATTTCCATTGCAAATTGTTTTTTTTTAGTGTTTTCTACAACCAATCTGTGACGAAAAAAATTTTAGCGAAAAAATATACGCGGGTCTCTCCCGCCAAGTATCTGCGCCAACTTTTGCGACGATTATTTGCGACTGAATGATTTTCGTCGCATATTTACTACGGATTTGCAATCGATTTGGGACCAATTTCTCAAAATTCCTCTAACTTGTCCTTCCGTCGCAAATCCGTCGCAGATCCGTAGCAAATTTGCGACGGAAACAAGTCCGTCGCAGATATCTGTCGCAAATGCCGAATATTTTTGTAGTGTTATGCTAAGAAGTGGTAAGCAATTTCAAGAAGTTGTTTTAAAGAAAGTTGAGAAAAGTAAATAAAGGAAGGAATTCAAGATGGGCTGCAAGAAAAAGAAGTTGAAAAGATTAACGAGAAGCAGACTAAGGAGGAAAGTGAGCCAATTCCTATCAAGGTAGAAGTGAAACCTTATGTACCTCCCATACTATTTCCTCAAAGGCTACAAAAGCAAAAGTTAGAGAAGTAGTATGAGAAATTTCTTAAAGTGTTCAAGCAACTAAAGATCAACATTCCTTTTACAGATGCTCTAGCACAAATGCCATCCTATATCAAGTTTTTGAAATAGTTGTTTTCCAACAAGAGATCCCTTGAAGATAATGCAAGTATTGCACTCATAGAGGAGTGTAGTGCAATGATTCAAAACAAGCTTCCATCCAAATTGAAAGACCAGGGAGTTTCTTTATATCTTGTACTATTAGTGATTTTGATTTTAACAAATCTTTGTGTGATTTGGGTACAAGTGTGAGTTTGATACAAAATTCTATTTGCAGGAAGCTAGGGCTTTTAGATTTAAAACTCACTAGGATGACTCTATAATTGGTCGATAGATCTGTAAAGTCCCCTTTAGGAGTTGTAGTTAATGTATTGATGAAAGTTGATAAATTTTATATTCTTGTAGATTTTGTGATTTTAGAGATGGAGGAAGATGTAGAAATACCATTAATCATGGGGAGACAATTTTTAACCACTATATGAGTTATGATAGATGTTAGGGGAGGAAAGTTAACGTTGCAAGCTAAGAATGAGATAGTAGAGTTCAACCTTAATGAGTCAATGAAAGAACCTAGTTTTATGGATAATTACTTTAGGGTTGATGTGATTGATGAATTAGTTCAAGAGATTTTTGAGAAAGAATTTAGGGAGGACTCTCTAGAAGCTTGTTTGATTAATAGTACAAATGAAGAGGATACTAATCAAGAAATTGCAATATATGCTTATGCTTTGCAATCAATGCCTGATATAGCTTACAAGGGATATAAGAAGATAAGTAGAATTACACCACTACCACCACCATCCATTGAAGCTCCCCCAACCCTTGAGCTGAAACCATTACCTTCTTACTTGAAGTATACTTTCTTAGGACATGATGAAAGCCTCCCTATAATTGTAAATGCTCAATTGTCTAAGGATTAATTTGATGCAAGAATTATTTATTCTATCTCTTATAGCCTTTGGGTTAGTTCTATACATATGGTACCAAAGAAAGGAGAGATGACAATGATTAAAAATGAAAAAAAAATAAGTTGACTCCTTTAAGAACAGTTACTAGATGGAGAGTGTGCATTGATTATAGGAAGTTTAATAAAGCCACTAGGAAAGATCATTTTCCTCTTCCTTTAATTGACCAAATGCATGAATGCTTAGCTGGTAATTCTTATTTTTGTTTGTTTGATGGGTATTATGGGTATTTTTAAATATCCATAGCTCCAGAGGACCAAGATAAAACTACTTTCACTTGTCTTTTTAGCACTTTTGCTTATAGGAGAATACCATTTGGTTTGTATAATGCACCTGCTACCTTTAAGAGATGCATGCTAGCCATTTTTAGTGATTTTGTTGAAACATTTACGGAAATTTTTATAGATAATTTTACTATTTATGGTAATTCTTTTGATTTGTGTTTGCATAATTTGGCCAAAGTATTACAAAAGTGTGAAGAGACAAATCTTATGATCAATTGGGAGAAATGTCATTTTATGGTAGAGGAAGGAATCATTTTGGGACATAAGGTTTTGCAAGTGGACATAGAAGTTAATAGAGCCAAAGTTGAAGTCATAGAAAAGTTACCTCCACCAACAAATGTCAAAGAAATAAGAAATTTCCTTAGACATGCTGGTTTTTATAGGAGATTTATCATGGATTCCTCTAAAATTTCTAAGCCTTTATGTGAGTTGTTGAGTAAGGATGTTGAATTTCATTTTTTTAATGATTGTCGTTTTGGTTTTGATAGGTTGAAAAAAGCCTTGACTAATACTCTAATTATTGTTCCACCAAACTGGTCTTTGCCATTTAAAATTATGTGTGATGCCAACGAATTTGCTATTGGAGGAGTTTTATGTTAAAGGAATGACAAGAAGTGTCATCCATATACTATGCGAGATGGTTGCTAGATAAAGCACAAATTAATTATACCACTACTAAAAAACATATTCTTATAATAGTATATGCATTGGACAAGTTTAGGTCCTACATCATTGGGTCAAAAGTGATTGTTTTCACCGATCATGCTGCTATTCGATACCTAATGAGTAAGAAGGAAGCTAAATAGCGCTTGATCTACTGGGTTTTATTACTTCAAGAATTAGATGTTGAGATAAATGACAAGAAAGGAGTGGAGACTATTGTTGCGGACCATTTTTCTATGTTAGAGTTAGGAAACAAGGATAAAGAGGATGTGCCAATTAATGAGACTTTTTCGGATGACCAATTATTTGTAATGGAAAGTAAGTGGTATGCGGGTATTATGAATTAGTTAGTAAATAAGGTTATTCCCTCTGAATTTAATTCAAATAAAAAGAAAGGAGTTTTTCTCGAGGTCAATCATTATATTTGGGATGATCCCTTACTTTTTAAGCATTGTAGTGATAGGATAGTCAGTCGTTGTGTTCCGAAAGAAGAATTCTAAGATATAATTGAGTTTTGCCATTCAAAGGAGTATGGTGGACATTCTAGTTCTTCAAAAACTAAGGCCAAGATATGGCAATCGAGATTTCTTTGAAAGGATGCACATGAGTTTGTTAAAAGATGTGATCATTGCCAAAGGGTGGAAAATATTTCTAGAAGAGATGATATGCCTTTGCACCCAATTTTAGAAGTTGAGTTATTTGATGTTTGGGGCATTGACTTTATAGGACCATTCCCATCTTCTTTTAGAAATTAATATATACTTGTAGCGATGGATTATGTTTCCAAATGAGTTAAGGCTATTGCTAACCCAACCAATGATTCTAAGGTAGTGTCAAGGTCTTTGAAGAAGAGTATTTTCACAAGATTTGGGGTTCCATGAGACATCATAAGTGACGAAAGATCTCATTTTTGTAACAAAGTTTTTGAGACACTCTTTAAAAAGTATGGAGTTCATCACAAAGTAGACATTCCTTATCATCCACAAATAAGCGTGCAAGTGAAAATTTCTAACCGAAAAATCAAGTGAATATTGGAGAAAATTGTTAGTAATTCAAGAAAAGATTGGGCAATGAAGCTTGATGATGCATTATGGGCCTACTAGACTGCTTCTAAAACACCAATTGGGATGTCTCCATACAGATTGGTTTATGGAAAAACTTGTCACCTTCCGATTGAGTTGGAACACCGAGCTTATTGGGCCATCGGAAATGAATATGGATATGAAAGGAGAGGGAGAGAAAAGCCTACTCCAAGTTAGTCAACTTGAAGAACTCCGATTGAATTCATATGAAAATTCCAAGTTGTAGAAGGAAAGTGCTAAGGCATGGCATGACAGACACATTCAGGAACATACTTTTCATGAAGGATAAATGGTGCCTTTATTCAATTCTAGACTTAAGTTCTTTTCGGAAAAACTTAAATTTAGATGGTCAGGACCATTCAAAGTGGTGAAAATGTATCAATTCGGTGTAGTTGAAATTCAAAACAACTCCAAAGAAACCTTCATAGTCAATGGACAATGACTGAAGTCTTATTTCATTGGTGAACCTATTGAAAAGGCAACAATCTATCTTTTGGAGAGTTGATTTTGCAAGAAAAAGTCAAGCTAATGAATTTAAACAAGCACTCTTGGGAGGCAACCTAAGTTTTTTTTTCTATAAATAAATTTTATTACTTTCATATTTTGAAAAGATTCTGCTTAATATAGGTTATTTTTCCTTATTATTTATAATTATTCTTTGATACTTTGAGTTGATTGATTGAACCATACTTGTTTGCAAGATTTTTAAAGAAGGTTTGGTAAAAGTATTAGCAATTTCATCAACACAGGCATGCCATTTTTCATCAGCATGCCCATGCAGGTCATTTTAAGTCTGGATGAACCAAGTTGTGAAAAGAAAATAGAGAGACAAAATCAAATTTTTATGCACGGGCATGCCATTTTTCATCAGCATGCCTATACCACTAGGACCTTAAGAAGAAAAATTCAAATATTTTTGTACGGGCATGTCGTTTTAATCCAACGTGCCAATGTCAGCAGAAAAGCAAAGTGAAATCCAAGGCAGAATCAAAATAAACAACACATGCGTGTCAACTTCAAACAACATGCTCGTGTCTGGATTGCATCAAGAACTGAATCTTGGGTAGCCATGAATTGAAGAACATGGACGTGCCAATTTTTCCATGCATGCCCGTGTCTGGGTATATATAAAAGTAATAGATTCCTCTTTCTCCTAAAACCCTAACTGATCTCCCTCTTTCTCTCTTTCTCTCTCGATGATGCCGCCCTCTTCTCTATTTTCTTTTTGATTTTCTTCAATTCTCCTTCAAAATCCATCAAATTTCTTCCAATTTTCACTAAACCATCACCTAAACTAATAAATTCATTAACCCGACTCCCAAACTCTTAATTATTTTAAGTTTCAGTAACAGTTAGACAATTTTTCTCAAAAAATTTTAAAAAGCCCAAAAATTGTTGATCTTTATTCAACATTTTGGCTTCATATTTCAAGGATTTCAAGCCTCCTCATCATAATGCTTCCCAAGAATAGAACGAAGATGGTTGCACACAAGTGCTCTCCTCCACCAAATCCTTGTCTAAAGAGAAAGGGATAAACCTCTGCTCCTACATCTCCTCCTCCACCCAGTTAGCTAAGGAAAGCCAGACTCATTCTTCTAGAGGATTCTTCATCCTCTGACCATTCTCCTTCACCATAGAGGTAAAGAGAGCCTACCCCACCACCACAGAGAACACCTACTACACTACCAAATTAGTTTCCCCTAATTCAATTTGAAGATGATGAACAAAGGAAAAAGTATAATAATCTCATAAAAAGGAAAGTCACTCTATCCAGGTATATCGACATCACTACTTTGCAAAAATTGCATTGGCATGATGAGGTGACGTCTCTTTATCAAAAAGTTAATTTGGGAGATTTTATACTGCAAAATCCACTAACTTATTCTGTATTGGTATATGAGTCTATGAGTTCTTATAAATACACTTCACCCCTAAACTTTTCAGAAACAATGGTTCCATTAGGTTTAGGTTAGCAAATCATGAGTTCACTCTTACTATTTACCAATTGAATGAGATTTTTAGTGTTAAAGGGCCTCCTGCAATAGAAAAAGACAATTCATATTTAGGGCAGGATACTTAAGAGGAATTAGGTGGAAATGGGGAGTACGTATGATGCTAGAGTTTCTAATTCTTCAGAATTTACTAGCCCAATCTATCGATACATTCATCAAGTATTGTCTCATCCCGTCGTTGGTAGGGAACACATCACAGGGGTAGTCAATAGTTATGAATTTTACCTTTTCTTTTATATGAAAAATGGATTTCGATACAATATGGGGCATTGGTTTGCTAAAAAGTTAAGCACGATGGTTAAGCCAATGAAGGGAAACATTCTGATTAGAGGATATGTTACTTTGATTACTAGAGTAGTAGGATTAACTTTCCTTCTTTAAGTCCTATAGCAAGTTTAATGAGAATTGACATGGGCATGTTGGTTTCTATAAAGTTTATGCAGGTTCGAAAGAACAGCTATGTAATCCTACTATTTTGTGTTTCAAAGTTTTTTGCCAACTTCTTTAATGAATGGATGAATTGATTTTGGTTTAGATGCTGAATTGTGAATATTGAGTATGGATTTTGATGGATTTTAATATTTTTGAGTTGATATGACGAGTGGATTATTTCTTTGAATTACTTTGTGCTAGATTTGACTTTGTTGTGGACCAATTTCAATGATGATAGATATTTTTGCTTAAATGTCACTTTTTAATTCCTTGTGCATTGGATTGATAGACTTTAAAGAGGGAAGGAGTACCTTTATTATAACAAACTTTTTCTCATTTAAGTATACTTTATTCAGGGATTTTTAAGTGTATGCTTATTTAGAGGGGTTTAGTCTTATTAGGAGTCCTTAAATTGATTCCTGAGCCCATAACATGCTTAGAATAGTCTTTGAAGTGAAATATGAGACTTGCTAATGATAGAAGACATGATTTAGGCATTTTTGGCCAACTAAGCTCATATATCTATCTAATTTTAAAAGTTGCCACTAGTTACCTTTTTGAGCCTTGTAAATTTATGTTGGCTTGCTTTTCTTTGATTAATTTGAAGCCCTAACTATCACCCGAACAAATTTGAACTTTTTAAGGGCAATTAGTTACTAAGCCATAAAAAGTGGTTGAAAAAGAAAGATTTTAGCTGCTGAGTAATTTTCTCCTTGGTAAGCAAAGATTTAAGTTTGGGAGAAAATCTAAATTAATATCTTTATACCACAACTCGAAGTTAAATCAAAAGTATAGGAGAATTAACAGAGTAAGAATGAAGAAATAGTGCAACAAAAATTAAAGTGAATCAAGAAACCAGTAGAAATTTAATGTTTAGTTGTCCTTGGAAAGTTTTTTTCTATTAAAAAGTATTAGTTTCACTTTAGTTAATACCCTTATTAGACTCATTGCAAGCTCATAAAGTCCTGATGATCTTTTTGAATTGGCAAGGGCAAATTAGTAGATAATACCTTTTAATCATACATATGAGACATGTCGCACACGGGACAATGGGAAACCAGTGTGATATTATGGATTTAATTGATTTTTGTTGGCTTATGTTTAATTATTATTATTTTATATATGTGTTAGAAGTTTCCAACAAGCAATTATAATCTTTGATTAGATGCCTAGTTCTGGTCTGCATTTTTAAATTTAGGGGGTTCATTACATGTAGGGAAGAAAAAGTATCATACAACACCCAAAAATTGGTAATATAATTATTGTGATGTTTATTACCTATTTTCTTTATTTATAAGAGGAATTATATTCATTGTCTGAATATAAATCCTAAGTATATATTTTTTTTATTTTTTTATCTTTTGGCTATTGTATCTAATGTCTGAAAATAAATATTTTTTATTAAATTTTATAATTTTTATTTTATAATTTTTAATAATTTTATTATCTTTGTGGACATATATTTCATTTATTAGTTAATAATTTAATATTTGCATTCACTATTTGAATATAAGAATTTATGACTTAATATTTGTTAAAATTATTATTATTATTATTTAAAATTATGTTCACTCTCTGAACATAACTGTTCAAATTTTATATTTTTTTGTAATTTATTAATATATTTTTTAAAAAAGTTTTTTTTATTAAAGTAGACTTGAATTTAAAACTTGATTTCGATTGTCTATGTATCCACTTGACAGAATCAAAATTTTCGTAGTTCAATATTTTTTTTCTCATTGTTATCAACATTATTATTAACATTGTTATTATTATTGTTGTTGTTGTTGTTGTTGTTGTTGTTGTTATTATTATTATTATTATTATTATTATTAAGCACACTTCCTGGATCTAATCTTTTTATTAGATTTATTTATTTTTATTATTATCATTTTTGTTTGATTCACCAATTATTTTTTAATTTGGAATTTAATTTTTATGTTTTGTTCTTATTTTTATATTGACATCCAATTCATAGATTTAATTTTATTATGCTTATGTTTTATTTCTCTACAATAAATATTAATTGTATCTAATAATTATTATTTTCACTGTTTGAATATAATAATTTCTATTACTTTTATTTTACCTTATTAGTGATTAATAAAATATACAAAATAAGATGTCTTAATTATAAATGATAAAAAATCCATCAAAAAATTATAAATGATAAAAAAAGTAAAATTTAAAATACTAATATTAATTGGCTTGTCAATAGAAGTTTTTTTATTTTATTTTATAAATTTACAATAAATGACAAAAAATTTAGCAACTATTAAAGTATTTCATTTTTATTCTTGGCACCCATTATTTATATTCTATTATTAAGCATAAGAACTAAAATAGTAAATAATAATTAAATAATGAAAAGATAAAAGAAATACTAAAATATTAAAATAAAAAAATTTTAAGTTGCAGTGTAATGTCCAAAGTGATGTTACACTGCAAGAAAGTGTAATATTACAAAATGTAATACATTAAAATATTAACATAATAACCAACGGGTTGGTCCGAGGTAAGCGGCTCGATATTACTTAAATATGTTTCGAGTTTCGAGCTCGTAGCCTTATGTATACAGCTATCTCCACTGGGAGACTCACCCACCATTGCTAGGTGTATGACGCGAGTCGAGTCAGAATTATTCGTGACAAAGTCTCGGATACCGGGCGGACACACCAAAAAAAATATTAACATAATAATAATAATCAGGGGTGCATCTACATATTGAAGAAGTGTGAAAATAAAATTATATACATATTTATATTTATTAAAATTTTAAAAATCTTTAATTCCTCACTTAAAATTTTAAATTACCCTTCTATTTTTTAAATTATACAATAAGTTAAAAAAAATAAATTCATATAAAACATTCTTTTCCAAATAAATAAATATATTTTTAAAAAAATTGACCAAAAAATAATTGACACTCAAAAATAAAAAGAAAAAAAATTGGACAAGAAACAAACTCATTGAAAAAAATACAAAGTTGAAATTTTATTATTTTTTAATATATATATTTTAAAATTTTTCTCTTTGATTTGGTTTGATTATTTATAATTCTAATATTGTGTGATAATTTTTGCTTCAACTATTTTGTAAGAGATTATATTTATAATTCAATACTTTATTTTATTTTTTAATGTATTATTAGATGAATTTAGAAGCATATATATATATAAATATTAATATTTTACTTGATTATAAAGTTGTTATTTTTTTAAAAAAAAATTATAAATTATTATCAAGACATAAAGACATTTAAAGAGTAATTATTTTTTTCTTTTTTTAATTTTTATATATGAAAAATATTTACAAATTATTTTATTTTTTTAATCAATTTATATATTAGTTTATAAATATATAAAAAAATGGTTATTTATATTATTTTTAATACACATATGACATTTTTATTTTGCCCCCTTCTTTCAAAAGTAATTGTTTTTAATTTTTTAATTCTACTTCTTGAATTGAATTTGTTATTTATAATTCTAATATTGTGTGATAATTTTTACTTCAATTATTTTATAAGAGATTATATTTATAATTCAATACTTTTTTCTTTATTTTATTTTTTTTATGTATCATTAGGTGAATTTAGAAACATATACATATAAATATTAATATTTTTTAATTATGAATTACTATCAAGATATAAAGACATTTAAAGAGTAATTATTTTTGTTCTTTTTTTATTTTTATATATGAGTTTATAAATATATAAAAATGTAATTATTTATATTATTTTTTAATATATATATATATAAGATATTTTTATTTTTGCCCTCCTTCTTCCAAAAGTCTATCTTCGCCCCCCTGATAATAATAACAATAATAATAATAATAAGTGAGTAGAAACAATAATGATGACAAAATACGTGAGTAAACACAGATAATGTCCCATAAACCAAAACACTATTCAATCATGGTATTTTAAAACCATAATTTTGTCCATACATTGATCATTTTCCTCTTTTGTCTCTATTCTTTTCTATTCATTGCAACTTTATTCACAATTTCTCTCTTCTTTCTTTTCTCTAAAAAAAAATTTTATATGCATGTGCTCCTCTATTCAAGCTTTCAACAATTCTTTTAAAGCATCTGTCTTGCAGATCAATAAATAACAACTAAGGTAAAAGAGCTAAATCCTTATTGATTACATTTTTATTTTTTTATTTTGTTAAACTCTCAGATGTATGTACGCTCTTTTTATGGATCTAATTCTTCTTTTCTTGAAGAAAAATCAAATATATATAAAATAATTATTTATTTTAAATTTGTTGTTTGTTGAACTTGATTTACGTTATTTATATATTTTTTATCTTTTTTTTAAAAGAAAATTTTAAATTCGTTTTGATCTTGGTGTTATATCCTCTTATTTAAAATTTATCCTTTTTTAGACTTAATTTTTTTTCTTGAATGTACTTTATTTTTAATTATTATTATATTTCTCTTAAACACGTCTTATTTACTTATTTTTTAATAAATGAGCAAAGAAATAGAAGCAATTTTTTTATTTTATGTATGTTATTTATTTTTTATGCGTTTTCTATTAACATCAATCTATGCTTGTGTATGTCGTAAATAACTTCAGATCTGTTTGTGTTCATTTTCATGCCTACTGCATATATTTATATTACTCCCAACTATTTAATTTTTTTTCCATTTAAGATGAATGGTATAGTTATTTCATGTCCACATCTTATTGCTTATATGTATGTGTTTTTTTAAGATTAAAACAGAAAAATAAATAAATAATAAACAAATATAGATACATAAATAAATAAATAGACTTCAGTAGAGTGTTTACCTGACTTTGGTCTTTAATTTTGGAAGATTGAGTGCAACTTTTAGTTATTTTCGTTAGATTTTTCAAAAAAAAAAATATTAAGTAACTTCTTGTGCTTAATAAAACTTGAGATTTTATATTTTCTCGATAAAAAAATTATTGCTTACAGTTTTTCTTCATCTATTTTTTTGCTTGTATTTTTTTCTATGTTTTCTTCTCCTCCCTTTTTCTATCAATTTTCTTCTCTATTTATGAAGAACATGATTTTCTTTTTTTTTTAATCTTCTCTCTTTTCTTTTTGTAGACAAAGAGGAATTTTTGTAAGAAATTAGTGCATAAAATCAGGGATTGATTTTTTATTTGTTTTAAATTGTTTTTTAATGCATTTAGTGTAAGATTTTGAATATTTTATTAATAATCTTATTTATTTATTTTTAATCATTGTTTCTTCTCTTTTTTTTTTAAATGGTAAGTTGTCCCCTCTCTTTTGCATACTTTATTTAATTAAAGTTGTGCAAAAGATTTGTAATAGATTATTTTCTAAGATTTTACTCTTAAAAATAATTATAACTTGAGACTCGATCTCAGTAACGCTAAAAAAAAGAATAAGGATAAATTATCTAAGGTTTGGCCTTAAGAGTATCTAAAATTTAACTCCAGTACCTTCAATTAAAGAAAAAATGAAATCTGACTTTAAGATTTTTAGAAAAATTTAAAAAAAAAAACTTAAGACTTGATCTTAAAAATACCTAACACTCGATATTAGGAATTTTTTTTAGCAAAGTAAAAGGGAACCTAAGGTTTAATTCTAGGAGTAAATAATATTTGACACTAGAAACTCCTCTTTTTTTAAATGATAAGAAAATCTAAAACTCGACCTTAGGAGTACCTAATGCTTCACACTAGAGACCTTTTTTAAAAAAAAAATAAAACTTAATGCTTGACTCTAGGAGTGCCTCATGCTCGACATTAGAAATTTTAGAAGGAAACTTGAGGCTTGACTCTAGGAGTATCTAATGCTCAACATTATGGATTTTTTTTAGAAAATAAAAAAAGAAATATAAAATTTGACTTTAGAAATATTTAAAGCTTGGCATTAGAAATTTTTAAAAAATGAAAAGAGAACCCAAGGCTTGACCTAAGATGTGTCCATTATTTGACATTAGGAACTCTTTTTTTATATATATAAAATCAAGAGAAATTCATATCTTGACTCTAGGATTACTTGAAAAGCGATCATTGTATGCAGACTCTTTTAATTGCATTTGTGAACTTGAAAACTTTTTTTTTTTTAAAAAAAAAAGCTTAAAAATTGCATACTATGTTTGCTTGTATGTATCTAAATGCTCAAACAAAGTGTTAATTTACTTTTATAATCGTCTTTTTGCATTAAGAATTTTTCTTTTCGAAAGAAAAATATAACATCAGAACTACAATGATACCTTAATGTGAAATAAATTCGATACATAACTTTTAGTTACATGATCTTTGAAATGTCTTCTAGGGTTCTGTTCAAGCAACAACTATGGATCTTAGAACAACTGTTATTGCCTCTATAAGTATCTTATTAGCACTTCTTTATCATCAGGGCATACCCTTTTCATTTCAAGTGTTTAATTTTTCATCTCACATACAGATATACTAAGCTTAGTTTTTACCATCTTTTAGCATTGTGCCCCCTTTTCGAGTATTTCAAAAATAAATTTAATAAAATATAAGCTTTTAAAGCATAAATTGGACATTTGCCAAATTTTTTGTTAGTTGTTTTCTCAATGGTTATTTATTTTTTGGAAGCTACAAATATATAAGAAAAAGGGGAAATTTATTAATGAAAACTAATAAATCATACAAATCTGATGATCAAAAACTTGAATTGATTTTAATAATCCCTATTCTGCTTTTCACATCTTCTTTTCTTCTTCTCCTTGCAACTTTAGGCATAATACCTTTTTCACAGCATCTGAGTTCACTCGATTTGAAAAATCTTCTCCATCCATATTTGGTTAAAATGAGAGCTCTCCAGAAAATGCTCTCTTCACGATGTATGAACCTTCATATTTCATATTTATGAGTCTATTTTTTTTGAGGGTCTTGATACCAAAGAATAATCTTTTTGAGCACTAAATCTCATTCTTGAAATTCTTTTGTCTTCGTCTTCTTTGCATGGGCATTGATAAGTCATTTTAAATACAACTGACTATGACACAAGGCTGTTAACTTTTTTCAGTGAAGTTTAATTGATCATAATGACTATGTGCCCATTCAGCATCATCAAGCTTGGCTTCTGTAATAACTCTGAGAGAAAGAATCTCAACTTCAATAGGCAATACTGCCTCCATGCAATATACTTAAGAAAATGGTGTTGCCTTGGTAGATGTCCTGACTGTGGTCCTATAAGCATGAAGAGCATAAAGAAGCATTTCATGCCAATCCTTATATGTGATTGTCGTTTTCTGAATTATCTTTTTGATATTCTTAGCTTCAACTGCACCATTCATCTTTGGATGGTATGAGGAGGAATTATGATGTTTAATTTTGAATTTTGAGCACATCTCTATCATATCTTTATTTCTGAAATTTTCACATTGTTAGTGATGATATGCTCAGGAGGACCATATCGACATATGATATTCTGTTTGATAAATTTCAAGACCACACTCTTTATCACATTGGCATAAGAGGGTGCTGCTATCCATTTGGTGAAATAATCAATTACTACCAAAATAAATCAATGGCCATTAGAAGCTTTAGGTTCTATTGGACCAATCATATCTAGTCCTCATATCGAAAAGGGCCATGGTGAAACCATCACTTGCAAGGGTGCTGGAGGAGCATTGATATCATTAGCATATATCTGACACTTATGACATTTTTGGACATAGTAATGCAATCTGATTCCATTTTTAGCCAGAAGTAACTCATTCTGAGAATTTTACGAGCCAACACATGCCGGCTTTAATGTGTACCACAAATCTTTCATGAACTTCTTCTATCAATCTTTGAGCTTCCTTTTCATCCACACATCTAATTATTAATTGTGTCATAATTTCTTTTGTATAGGACATCGTCACTCAAAAAGAAATTCATTGCTAGTGGCCTAATGGTTCTTTGATCAGTGTTTGAGGCTTCAAGAGGGTATGTTCTATTTTTGAGATACTGCTTAATATCATGAAACCATGGCTTACCATCATGTTCTTCTTTAAGATTTGTACAGTAAGCATTGACCCCTATGGTTTCAATCATGATGGGAGGCATCTTTCCATAAGCATCTAGTCGAAATATTGCAGCTAATGTGGCTAATGTATTTGCAATTTGGTTGTCAATTCAAGAAACATGATCGAAACTTATGAATTCAAAGCTTTGACTTGAATCAAGAATATAGTCTTGATAATGGACCAATTTTAAATCTCTAGTTTCTCATTCTCCTTCCAACTGGTTAATTACCAATGTTGAATCGTCATACACTTCCAACCTTTTGATCTTCATATCAATAGTGGTTTGTATTCCTAAAGCACATGCCTTATATTCAGCCACATTATTAGTGTATTCAAAACATAATTTGGCTGTCAAAGGAAAATATTTTTCTTCTAGAGAGATTAGAATCGCTCATATCCCACTCCCTAAGGCATTTGAAGCTCCATCAAATTTTATAATCCAACTTCTTTTTGTTCCTTTTTTTTCTTCCACCAATATGATTCATTCATCGGAGAACTTATAACTTATTGGTTGATAGCCTTCAATAGCTCGATCTGCAAATAATCAGCTATAATACTCCCTTTTATCGCCTTTTAGGTGATATATATAATCTCATACTCAGTCAATAAAAAATGTCATCGAGCAACTCTCCTAGTTAAAGCTGACTTTTTAAAAATGTACTTAATGAGATCCATTCTAGATATCAAAAGAGGTGTAATATAGCATGTAGTGCCTTAATCGATGAGCGGCCCACGCTAATGCAGCACAAGTTCTTTTTAACATAGAATATTTTGCTTCATAATTGGTGAACTTCTTACTTATATAATATATGACTTGCTCCTTCCTTCCTGAATCATCATGTTGCCCAAGAACACCACCCATTGAACTCTCAAAGACTATCAAGTACAAAAAAAAAAAGGATGATCGGGTATAGGCAGTTGCAAAATTGGAGAATTTTGAAAATAATGCTTGATCTTATCAAAGGCATTTGACATTCCTCATTTCATTTTTTTCGAATTATTTTTCCTCAAAAGCTTGAAGATAGGCTCACATATGCCTGTCAATTATGATATGAATCAAGTTATATAATTAAGCCTTCCCAAAAAAGCTTTGAACTTACTTTTCGATTTTAGGGGGCTGACATTTCAACTATAGCTTTAATTTTATCAGGATCATTCTGAATTCCCCTCCTACTGACCATAAACCCTAATAATTTTTTTGATGAAACTCTAAATATACACTTTGCAGGATTTAATCGAAGCTGATATCTCCTTAACTGCTTAAACAATCTTTCCAAAACTACAATATGGTCTTCATCATGTTGAGATTTTTCTATCATGTCATCGACATATACTTCTATTTCTTTTTGCATTATATCATGAAATATGGTAATCATTACTCTCTGGTAAGTTACCTCTGCATTCTTCAGTTAAAAGATATCACTTTATAATAAAATGTTCCCCAGAGTGTGATAAAAGTTATTTTTTTCTTGTCATCATGATTTATTTTAATTTAGTTGTACCATGAGAATTTATCCATTAATGAGAACATATAGAATCAGGTTGTATTATCTACTAGCACATCGATGTACAGTAGAGAAAAAACATCTTTTGGACTTGCTCGATTAATATCCTGATAATCAACACACATCCTGACCTTTTCATCTTTCATAGAGATATGAATAATGTTAGCCACCCATTCTGGATACTTGGCCACTTCTTAAAAACCTGCCTCAAACTGCTTTTTTACTTCTTTTTTTATTTTTAATAAAACATCAGATTTTATTGTTCTCAAATTTTATTTTATGGGTTTACATTCTGGCCTTAATGGTAAATGATGCACACATATCCTGATATGACCATGCAAAAACATCAACAAACTCTCTTAGCATTTTAATCATCATTTCTTTAAGTTTCAGAGGCAAGGATGTACTAATCCTCATTTCCTTCTTATTTTTTTCGGCTCCTAGGTTTACAGTTTCTACTTCTTCTTCTGAAGATTGTACAATTTTTTCATCATGTTCCATCATCTTAGTTATTTCAGGTGAAAAATCCTCTTTATCTTCTTCATCAGAGGTGATTTCAAATATAGGGTTATCAAAATCATACCCAGATTTAATTTCATTAAGATTTAATTCATCATTGACATTCCTGGGTAAAATGAGTATAAAAAAATTACCAAGATATAGAAATTATGCAGAAAGTAAATGAATAAAAGTAGTAAGGAGAGTTCATGAATGGAGATGAAACATGCACTTTATTTTATTAAAAATTATTTTGAAACATTTGAAAAAGGAAGTCCATGCTAATATTTTTCTAAGATATTAGGCAAAATCATAGGAAAATAATTATTTGGATTACTTTGATTGAGATGGCAATTCATAAGCTTTCCAATTTTTCAGATCTTATCCTGATAACAAGGGTGTAACCCATAAAGCTACTTCATCGTGAGGCTTATTTTCATTCACCATAGTCACTAATAAATTTTTAGATATTGCCTCCACATCTCATGGATCTACTGCCTTATGTTTGCCATCTCTGTTTCTTAATGGTAAAAATCAGCACTTCTAAAGGTTTGCCTTAGGGTTAGGAATGTCATTTTCTCCACTAAAGCTTTTTGATTTGTCAATCTTTCCAGTCGACGATCATTTTTCTCTTTTTGAATTCTACTTTTGTCTTCTCTAGTAATCTTGTATACCAATCTAGCTCTATTGTCAATATTGGGAGGAAGCTAAAAGACATCAATTCCTTGTTCATGTCTTCCTAAACCTTTTCCTGGAGAATAGCTTACCCTTAATATTTTTCTTGCTGCCATTATAGCCGCAGTTAATAATTGAGGCATTGGCATGACCAATCATTCTCCAATTTATGAAGTGTTTGCTATTTCAAAGGATTGGAAAGAACTTTCAAAGGCTTCTTCTGCTGCTTCAGCATATGGAGTTAAAACAAGTTTATTGATTAAAAGATCTTCCACTCCTGAAATTTTAATCATCTTTCCTTCAATGATGAATTTGACTTTCTGATATAAAGATGATGGTGCTGCTCTTGCTAAGTGTATCCATGGACATCCTAATACCTATCCAAGTGGGTCTAGTCATGTTTAATATCACATTTCAAGTAATGAAAATTGTACCACATGAAGCAGCATAAAAAGCCTTTGAAAGTTCTTTCCAGTCCTTTGAAATAACAAATACTTCATATATTGAAATAAGTTTAGTGATTAAAAGATCTTCTTCTCTCAAAATTTTAATTATCTTTCCTTCAATGATGAATTTGATTTTCTGATATAAAGATGATGGTACTGCTCTTGCCGAGTGTATCCATGGCCATCCTAATAACATACTGTAAGTTGGTACAATTTTCATTACTTGAAATGTGATAGACTCACTTGGATAAGTATTTTGATATCCCCTAAAACCTCTCTTCTAGTCCTATTAAAGGCTAGAACTATCATAGAGCTAGGTTGTATGTATGTCTCATTAATTGGTAGCTTTAAGAGAGCCATTTTAGGTAAGATATTTAGAGATGAGCCATTTTTCACTAGGACCATTGTAACTAAGTATCCTTTACATTAGACTAATATGTATAAAACTTTTTTATGCCCAATCCCTTCTCCAGGTATATCATCATCAGTGAAGGATATGTAATTAGATGCCATTATACTCTCAATTATGTTGTTCAAACCATCTACAGAGATATCGTGAAAAACATGTGCTTGATTTAGAACCCTAAGTAGTGCATTTCGATGAGATTCTGAATTCAAGATCAAAGATAGTAGTGAGACTCTAGTTGGGGTTCTATTTAACTATTCAATCACCTTGTATTCACTTTTCTTAACCAACTTCAAAAATTTACATGCCTCATGCTCAGATACTAGCTTCTTTACTTCCAATTGTGGGTCATTTTTAGTGACCACATCTTAGAACTCTCTAGCCTTGATTTTTTCCACCACTTCTCCTTCTTTAGCTTTCCCTTTCCTACACCTTTCTAGTTCTTTTTTTGGGCAATTCTCTACTTCTTTTGGTGTATAACAATGCCTACTTCTTATCATACCACCTACACCAAAAAATATTAACTAACGATTCAATTTCAATACTTGCTTGGGGTACACCAGAATTTTGACTCACTACCTCACACATATACTTCCAAGGCACTACTTTTAAATCTTTATATTCAAAAGGAGTTGGTGTTTTGATTATAAGTTTTGGGATTTATGAAGACATATCGGATTTTTCCCTTTTTATTTCTCCCAACGAACATGATATCACAATGAGTGTTAGAATAGAAAGATCAGTAGACACCATACTAACATCTTCCCCTTTCCTTCTTTCTATTCCAAAAACCACAATTTTAGCATTCATCAATTCTTGAACTTTCATCTGAAACTGTGAACATTCATTAATTGTATGATCCGACGATTCACCACGGTAGTCACCAAAGAATTCTTCTTGAGTGAGAGATTTCTCTCTCAATTGTTTTTCAAAAACTAATCCACCTTTGATTAAAATTTGAAAAAGCTCATCCATAGACATTTGAATTTTCTCTACCTTCTCTTTATATTATCGAATCTCGTCCTCAATAATGGCATTGATCTTGGCCCCCTCATGATTTGGCAGATGATTATTGTTCATATTAGGGGTCTTCGATTCTTGATTAAATTTCAACCATCCTACATTTAAAAGACTCTGGGCCTTTTCTTTTAAACACAGTGCAATTTTTTATAGAATGCCTAGGTGCCCCTGCATAGTGCTCACACTTTGCATTGGAGTCATACCATTTTGGATAAGGTGGTTTCATTGATTCTAATGATTTCAAAAACACTTATTATCCTTGTAGTAGTTGAGGCAATAATTCTGCATAAGTTATCTGGATAAGGTCAAATGTTTTTATCCTCCTTTCTCGAGGGCAATTATTTTGTTGTCCTCCTTGATTAGGTTGATTTGTTATATTTTTTTACTTCTCGAGCACGAGTAGGAACACTAAGTGGAGTGGAATAAAGAGAATTTTGAAAACTCATGAATCAGGGAGCATGATAAGGGAACTGATACATTTCAGGCCTTATATTAGGCACATAATATGGTGGAGGATGATGATAGTAGGTTTTTTTAGGTTGTGGATGTTCTCCTATCATGTGAGTTTCACCTTCTTTTTTTTACCTGAATATTGTCATTTTGAGCTATTTTCTTCAATATTTCGCTCCTTAATTTTTTTTCTTTTTTATGCCTTGCTCATCCTTTCCCCAGCTAGGACCAAATCTGAAAAGTTAAAGGTTGTGTTAGCTAGCAACATGTTATAAAATGGTTGTCCCAGTGTATCTAAGAAATTAGATATCATGTCCTTATCTATAAAAGAGGGACTGACTTGTAATGCTTTGTATCTCCATCTTTGTGCGTATTCCTTAAAAGTTTCATTGCTTTTCTTTTTCCATAGCTCTCAGATCATCCCTGCTAGATGCCATATCTATGTTATGTTTGTATTGTTTCATGAAAACATCTGCCAAATCTTTCCATCTTTGAATGTGTGTTCGATCTAAACTCATGTACCACCTCATTGCTGGTCCTATAATACTCTCTTGAAAAATATGAATCAGTAATTTCTCATTACTGATATATGCTTCCATTCTACTATAAAATATTAATAGATGTCTTTGAGGACAAGATAAACCATCATATTTTTTAAAATCTGGAGTCCTGAATTTCACTGGTATAGTCACGTTAAGTACTAACCACAATTGGGATGCATCAATAGTTTCATATATATCAACTACTTTAATCGCCTTTAAATGTTCCTCTAACCATTCTATCATTTTCAAAATGGGTTCAGGACTGGCTCTTTTGAAACTACTTTGCACCTTTGGGTCATCCAAGTCTGGTATCACTATAGGCTCTTCAGAAACAACATGATGTTTAGGATTGGTTTGAGGTCCACCCATTTGTGGCCCTTGTGGTGCTCCTTGATATGGTTAAGAATCATAGATATTTTCACTTGGATGGGCATTATTGCTTGGTCTAACTTCCACTAGCCTGGATGGTGGGATAAAACTTGGAGGATATGCAAGATCTCCAATGAGACCTGTAAATTGACGGGCTATCAGGATTCTTGATCTTGAGGCATTAGGCACAGTTTCTATAGTGTTCTTGCCTTTGAGTAATTTCATGAGTTGTGCTAATTGATTTCTTATTTCTGAAACTTTTTCCAACCTATCCTTTATCTGGTTGATATCACACCTCATTTCTTCTTGGACTTGGTTTCCATAAATCTGGTATTTGAACGAGTCTTGTAACGCTGAGTTAAGACAGAGTTATTTTTTGAAAGTCGATCTATGTTGACGTTCCTAATGATATATTTATTTTGAATTAGAAAATATTTTTATTTACCAATTTTTATTTAAATCATAATGCAACAATTATGCACTCATTTTTTAATAAGTAATAAAATAAAATAACATAAATAATTGATCATTCTTCAACATATTACAAAAAAAATTGCTTATTAAATTACAGAAGGAATCAAATCCTATTACTCTTTATGACCTTCATTTGAATCTTCCATAATAGGAAAGCTCTTGATACATCTTTTTTAACAAATTATAGAGCTCTTAACCATATGGTCCCAATGACATATACATTATCTTTATGTGATTCATCTTTTGGGCCATGGAGCTTACTTGTTGAGCTAGTTCTTTTAATTTTTTAACGAGATGATAAGCCTGGGTGCATACCCTTATAAAATTATTTTGATAAAAAACATGATCTTCCTCGACTAGAGCTTTTATCTTGTTCTTCATGCTTTCTTTCCTTTTTCTATACTCCTCTAACAATTATTGGAGTGTAAATATTTCTCCCTTTAACTTATCATTTTCTTACTCTACTTCAAAAGCTCTTCTTTCGACTTTTAAGATTGTCATCTTTCTTTTTATTGTGCTGGATTCTTGCATCTAGACTTTTGATAATTCATATTTAAGTTTTTCATTTTTCCTGTGAAGTTCAAAAGTCCTTTTTTTAGCATCTGTAGTCTCTCGAATCCAATAGGCAATGTCTCTATCATCTGCAGAAGATATTTTTCCCATGACAACTTCATCAATAAGAACATACTGATTTAATGTGGAAGGTTCATCGTGCATCCTTACTATCGGAGGGACAAAGCCTTTTTCTCTTTTTCGGTGCCATTCTAAGTAACCATGAGTTACTGAGTCTCTATAAGTTTCGGATCTTATCTTCCTCATAATCTACCATGTGTCCAAGACTTTGCCAAGCTTGACAGATTTCTCATCATCCCCATAATCAAAGTCTATATGATCCAACCCTGTTTTTTGAAGAATGAATTATAAAGATCCCAACTATCTTTTTACTATTGTTGATTTTCTATCTTTCCAGAAGGCTAACCAGGATATATCTCCTTCTTTTATTTGTAGTAGAAATCTTAACCATTGCTTTTTTTTTTTTACTGTCATAGGTAATTCTGTCGATTCAAATTTTGTTAGATGATTTTTTTGTAGTATTATATCCCGGTTCATACTCAATAGTAGGAAAGTGGAATTGAGGAGGACACTTGAAATGTGTTAGAGCCCATGTACTCAATAAAATGGCACAACATATGAATCATCCTATTTAAGGTTCAAAGTTCTCACTGTTTCTGCTAGTATACTAATAGCTAGATCTGTTCCCATTATTACACTGGTAAAGACGGTAACCACTTTGAGATCTATGGAGAAATAAAGCCATTTCGTAAATGAGCATAGCCAAAATTTGGAATCCTTCTTTGCGATCCATATTATTTTTCACTAATTATAATAAAGGTTCCACCCGAATGATCTTATATTATGGAATTTCCCATCCTTCTACTACACTTGCATTCACATCCATAATCTTGGCCAATTATCTTCTATATAATCCTCTCTTATTGTGTACATATGGCTTAATATCTTTCTTTTCTAATATGTTGATTATGATCCGATACTCTTTTATTGTATGTACTAAGTCTAATTGTCTAAATATGAAACAACAATAGCATAAGTCCCAGTAATTTAGCATGACTTTTATCATGGGCAAGAATACTGGAGTGTACATAAGATAAGCAATCCATCCAAACTGCTCATTAAATTGGATCCTTTGTTGTGGTCTCACACTGTCTCAAATTTCTTATAAAGCCCTTAAATCATTTTGTTGGAAGTCTACTTCTCCTAATGTTGGAAGTTGGACCATGACTCATGTAGGAATGCAATCTTCTTCTATTTTTGGTACTGAC
This sequence comes from Garcia nutans, assembly GCA_947685225.1. Taxonomy (NCBI): domain Eukaryota; kingdom Viridiplantae; phylum Streptophyta; class Magnoliopsida; order Malpighiales; family Euphorbiaceae; genus Garcia; species Garcia nutans. Next base: position 47,055,570 of record CANTUV010000002.1, read on the forward strand.
TCTGATTCTTTCATGGCCTCTGCTTCAGATATATCTAAAATAACCATATTACGGTGATTCATTTTGGATGGTCACAAGAATGTAGAAATGTTCCTTTTGCAATTAAAAAACAAAATATGTTTATTAGTTATTTGATAAATGATTATATCAATATGCAAATCTATTTATGAATAAATATTAAAATGTTATATCATGCAAAGCTACAATATTATATGATATAAAAATTACACAATATTTATTAAAAAGATAAATTATCATTGATTACGAGAAAGGTTTTCAAGATAAGAAAAAAATACGCCGTAACTTAAAAAATAGTGAGCAAATAGAGAAGTTTGATTATAGATTTCTTAATTGATTGATCTTAAATAGGTTTTGAAGAGGATATAACAGGTTTATCTAGGAATGTGATTTTTGAGTTCTATTCCTAATGGATCCATCTTATTTTTTTAGGTTTGAGGTTCCCAAATTATGGGTAATCTCACTATCGTCCATAATTTAGACTAGCGAGCTCTCTCAACCATTACATGGCTAAAAGACAGTTCGAATGAGAATTTTTCGGAGGTCTTATCGGGTTTCTCACGGAGACAATCCTACTCCATCCTCTTACTAAGCCCATTAGGATAACATGTCACTTCTTGACCCTTAAGTGAGTGTGTGATAAGAGATTTATAGGTTAAAACACACAAATAATAATATGGACATAATTAATATTTTACAAATATACAAAAGAATGACATTAAATAAATCTCAAAACACAATTAATAAATATAAATATAAATATCACAATAATATATATATAGCTTAATTCCTCTATTTAGTAACTAGTTAAACCCTAGTGGAGTCGCCAGTTGTCGCATACGGGTCGACCGGAAGCTGGCGGGATATTATGAATTTAATTAATTTTTATTAGCTTATGTTTAATTATTATTATTATTATTTTATATGTGTGTTAGAAGCCACCACCAATTAATTATAAGGTTTGATTAAATACTTAATTATAATCTGCATTTCTGGGTCCAGGGGATTGATTACATGTAGAGAAGGAAAAATGTCTTACATCGCCAAATTGGTAATATAATTATTGTGGTCTTTATTATTTATTTTCTTTATTTATAAGAGGAATTATATTTATTGTCTGAATATAAATGCTAATTATATATTTTTTTATTTTTTATCTTTTGGCTACTGTATCTACTATTTGAAAATAAATATTTTTTATTAAATTTTATATTTTATTATTTTTAATAATTTTATTATCTCTGTGGGCATATATTTCATTTATTAGTTAATAATTTAATCTTTGTATTCACTACCTGAATACAAGAATTTTATGACTTATTATTTATTAAAATTATGATTATTATTTTTTAAAATCATGCTCACTCCCTCAACATAACTGTTCAAATTTTATATTTTTTTGTAATTTATTAATATATTTTTTTAAAAAAAGTTTTTTTTTTATTAAAGTAGACTTGAATTCGAAATTTAATTTTGATTGCCAACGTATCTACTTAGCAGAATCAAAGTCCTTGTAGTTCAATATTTCTTTTTTTTTTCTCATTGTTATCAACATTGTTATTAACAATTATTATTATTATTGTTATTGTTATTATTGTTATTATTATTATTAGGTTCACTTCCTGAATATAATATTTTTATTAGATTTATTTTTTATTTTTATTATTACTATTTTTGTTTGATTCAGTGATTATTTTTTAATTTGGTATTTAATTTTTATGTGTTGTTCTTATTTTTATAATGACATCCAATTAATAGATTTAATTTTATTAAGCCTATGTTTTATATCTCTACAATAAATATTAATTTTATCTACTAATTATTATATCCACTGCTTGAATATAATATTTTTTATTATTTTTATTCTACCTTATTAGTGATTAATAAAATATACAAAATAAGATGTTTTAATTATAAATGATAGAAAAAAATAAAATTTAAAATACTAATATTAATTGGCTTGTCAATAGAAGATTTTTTTATTTTATAAATTTACAATAAATGACAAAAAAAAATTAATAACTATTAAAGTATTTCATCTTTATTCATGGTACCCATCATTTATATTCTATTATTAAGCATAAGAAGTAAAATAGTAAATAATAATTAAATAATGGAAAGGTACAAGAAATAATAAAATATTAAAATAAAAAAAATTTTAGTTGCAGTGTAACGTCCGACGTTACACTGTAAAAAAGCATAATATCGCAAAATGTAACACATTAAAATATTAACATGATGATGATGATGATAATAATAATAATAATAATAATAATAATAATAATAATAATAATAATAATAATAATATGTGGGTGGAAATAATAATGATGACAAAACATGTGAGTGGCCAAAGATAATGTCCAATAAACTAAAGCATACTATTCAATTGTGGCATTTTAAAAACATAATTCTACAGATACATTGATCATTTTCCTCTTTTGTCTCTATTCTTTTTTTTTTTTAAGGTGGGCGGCACCACCGGGCAAATATATTAATATCTAAAATAGGGTAAAGATCTGGAATCAGTCAATACAATGCCTTTAATAAAGTTAGGCAGAGTTATAAAAGAATTGAAATTTCTAGTAACACAATTAACTTGACTATAGTAAGCTAGAAAATGAGCTGCTTTATTGCATTCCCTGAAGATGGTATGTAGCTTGGAACCATGAAGGAGTTGCTTGAGCTCTTGAAAAAAAGGCAAGTGATAGCTGTAGGTGTTGTCCATAATAGTAAGAACTTGAGCAGCATCAGATTCGATTTCCATCCTTGTATAGCCCATATCTTTTGCCCATTTTACACCAAAGTAAATGGCCTTCAATTCCGCAGAAATGGAACAGTTGGCTTGCAATAGGTAAGCAGTTGCACATAAAAAGTTTCCATTGCAGTCTCTTAGTATAGCTCCACCAGAAGACATAGAAGATGTGTAGGATGCATCAATGTTAAGTTTAATAGCACCAGCATTCGGCTTCCTCCAAGAAACAATTTTTGGCTTCGGATGATTAACTCCAATTTGGATTGGCAAGAAATCTGCAAATTCTGGAAGGGGTCTAGCAAATTTATGGCAGGATATAGCAATTCCCCAGTCCATCAAAAATCTTTGGATTTGTAAGTCAATGCTATACTGGAAATAGGATTCGCCACCCCATGAACATTTACAGTAAGCAGTCCAAGTATAATAGAGAATGAGTTGAGGCACTAACTTACAAAGCTTACTTCGAAGGTTGTTTGAAGGGGTCCTAATGCACCATTTCATAAGCTCTCCACGTAAAGTTGTACTTGGATGATTCGGAAATCTAAGCAAAAAGGAACCATAAAAATTCCATAGCTTTTTGACTGAAGCACATTGGTAAAAAAGATGATCATAGGAACCTGGACCATTGAAGCAAAATGGGCAATAAGAAGTTAAATTCACTCCAATCTGTTGCAATTTCGATGGAAGCGGGAGAGATAAGTTCATCAATTTCCAAGTGAAGATGGAGATTTTAAACAGAATCCTGACATCCCATACGGAACCATATATCATAGATTTTCCTTGCCTCGGACGAATAGTATCATAAGCTTCTTTAAAACGAAATAGACCCAAAGAGTTACCCTTCCATATGACATTGCCGTTTTGTATGGAGAAGAGGCCCATATGCGTATCATAAGTCTTACAAATTCTTTTCCAACAGATTGAATCAATCGGCAGGTAAGTGAATCCTCTTTTGGTTTCATATTTCATTTTCAAACAATTAGCCCATAAAGAAGTTCCATCAAGATACATCCACAACAATTTTATAGAAAAAGCCTCTTGTAAAGCTCTCATGGATTTGATGCCAATACCACCTTCATCAGGGGGAAGAGTAAGTTTAGAGTATCTAATCCAATGATGTTTATTTTTGTTCCCATCCGAGCCCCAAAAGAAATTGGCAATTTTCCTCTCGATTAAGTTAATGACCGATGTAGGTAATGGCATAGAGCTCATAACATGTAATGGAATGCAAGATATTACATGCTTAATCAGAACAAGTTTTCCTCCAGGAGAGAGAAATCTCCTTAACCAACCACATAGTTTTGCATCAATCTTAGAGAATAACTCTTTACAATAAGGAAGTTTGTTCATACCTTGATAGATAGGAGCTCCAAGATATGTGAAAGGTAAAGAGCTACGCTTGATAGACAAAAGTACTTCTAACTTTTTAATACTGCTGAGAGGAGCCTTTGAAGAGCAATAGAAGGCACTCTTTTGATAATTCACAAGCTGGCCTGAACAATCTTCATAAGAGGTGAGAAAAGCCCTGAAATTCTAGATGGATTGATCATCACCATTAATAAAAGTGAGCAAATCATCTGCAAACCCGAGATGAGATATATGTGGGCAGTGTCTATATTGCCTGTATGGAAGAATGGAACCATCATTAATCAAATGATTGAGTCCTCTGGAGAAGGCCTCCGAGGATAAAATAAATAAAAGAGGCGAGAGAGGATCGCCTTGCTTCACTCCCCGGGTAGGTTTAAAGAATCCATAACTGATGCCATTAACAAGGATTGATAACCGAGTGGAGGAAAGGTGTGCAAGGATCAAGTTCACAAATCTCTGTGAGAAACCAAACTTTAAGAGAATAGCCTGCAGGAAGCTCCAAGAAACTCTGTCGAAGGCCTTAGCCATGTCAAGCTTAATAACCAAATTATACCCATCAGTCTTTTTGTCCAGATCTTGTATTAGTTCATTTGCCAAGAGAATTTGAGTGTGTATAGAGCGCCCTTTCACAAAGCCAGCCTGCTCCTTAGAAATGAGTTTATCCATAAGCAAAGATAATCTAGAAGCAATGATGCGAGTACAAACCTTACTTATGAAAGTAGCTAAGCAGATAGGTCTGTACTGGTTAAAAGAGGACGGGTTATCAACTTTAGGAAGAAGAAAAATCTGTGCACTGCCGAAAGCCTTGGGCATAGGAGCACCTACAAAGAACTCTTGCACTGCACTAATAACATCAGTACCAACGATATCCCAACAGTGCCTAAAGAAGAAGCCATCAAAGCCGTCTGGGCCCGGAGCACTATTAGGATTCAATTGCCAAATGGCATCTTTAATCTCAGAATTATCAGGGACTCCAACAAGAAATTCATTGTCATCATCAGAGACAACGGAAGGGATATGAGATAAATGAGAAGGCATGTCAGATGCAACATTAGTTTGACAGTAAAGATCATTAAAGTGAGAGACAGCTTCTTTGCCGAGATGCTCTTGGTCAATGACTTGTGTGCCATCAGAAAGAGTGACAGAAGAAATATAATGAAGCTTCCTGCGCATCTTAACAAAGCTGTGATAAAATTTGGTATTTTTGTCACCATCTTGAAGCCAAGAGATGTGTGCTTTTTGCCTCCAGAAGGTTTCCTCTTGTTTAAGCTTCTGCTGCAGTAAGGATTGACATTCCTGCCATTTAGCTAAATTTTCATTAGACGAACAAGTCTGGTAATTAACCTCAGCCTTATCTGCCTCAGATTCGGCTTTTGCAATGTCGTTGAAGAGATTACCAAATGTGAACTTGTTCCACTCCCTTAGTCCCTTCTTGAGATCTTTAAGCTTGGTAAAGAGTCCAGTCATGCCCCCATATTGGAAAGTTGAGTTCCATCTTTGTCTTAAAAAAGGAAGAAAAGAAGCATGGCTGGTCCACATGTGCTGGAACTTGAATTGTTTAGGCACATTATTAGTGAGCTTGCGACATTGAACAAGCATAGGAGAGTGATCTGAAGAAGTCTTACCCAACTGTCTCTATTCTTTTCTATTTCCTGCAGCTCTATTCTCAATTTCTCTCTTCTTTCTTTTCTCTAAAAAAATATTCTATGCATATGCTCCTCTATTCAAACTTTTAACAATTTTTTAAAGTATCTGTACTGCAATTCAACAAATACCAACTAAGGTAAAAGAGTTAAATCCTTATTGATTTTTTTTTTGTTAAACTCTAAGATGTATGTATGCTCTTTTTATAGATCTAATTCATCTTTGCTTGAAGAAAAATTGAATATATAGAATAATTATTTATTTTAAATTTGTTGTTTGTTGAACTTGATTTATGTTATTTATATATTTTTTATCTTTTTTTAAAAGAAAATTTTAAATTTATTTTGGTCTTGGTGTTGTATCCTCTTATTTACATATTATCCTTTTTTTAGACTTAATTTTTTTTTTCTTGAATGTACTTTGTTTTTTATTATTATTATATTTCTCTTGAACACATCTTATTTACTTATTTTGTAATAAATGAGCAAGAAATAGAAGCAATTTTTTTTTATTTTATGTATGTTATTTATTGAGTGAATATTTGTTTTATTTTTGTGTTTTCTATTAAAATCAGTCTATACTTGTGAAGATGAATAACTTAAGATCTATTTGTGTTCATATTCGTGCCTACTGCATATATTTATATTATTACCAACTATTTAATTTTTTTTCCAGTTAAGATGAATGGTATAGTCATTTAATGACTACATCTAATTGCTATATGTATGTGTTTTTTAAGATTAAAACAGAAAAATAAATAAATAAATATAGATAAATAAATAGACTCTAGTAGAGTATTTATCTTATTTTGGTCTTTAATTTTTGAAGATTGAGTGCAACTTTTAGTTATTTTCATTTGATTTTATAAAAAAAAATTATTAAGTACACTTACTGTACTTAATAAAACTTCGAGATTTTATATTTCTTTTACTAGGAAATTATTGCTCACAGTTTTTCTTCATATATTTTCAGCTTGTATTTTTTTTTTCTGTGTTTTCTTCTCCTCCCTTTTTCTATCAATTTTCTTCTCTATTTATAGAGATCATGATTTTCTTTTTTTTTTTAATCTTTTCTCTTTTCTTTTTGCAGACAAAGAGGAATTTTTGCAAGAAATTAGTGCATAAAATCAGGAATTGATTTTTTTTATTTGTTTAAAATTATTTTTTAATGCATTTAGTGTAAGATTATGAATATTTTATTAATAATCTTGTTTATTTATTTTTAATCACTATTTCTTCTCCTTTTTTTTTAAATGGATTACTATAAGACAAGCTTTGTTCTTATAGACCAGGTATTCTTAGTAAGATGCATGAGTATGTACCCATCTGAAGTGCAACCACTTAAATATTTTGAATTTAGTATACTTTTAAATAAATAGTAGGTTATGGTAGTGTATAACTGACCAAATTGAGGAATTAAGGTTTAGTGCACATGTTGAATTCATTTGGAATCAAAAGTCTAAGAAAAGAGTCCACAACTATTTTAAATTGAATCTTGCACATTGCTTGGGGACAATTAATACTCTAAGTTTGAAGGAGTTGATAAACCCGTGCTTACTCTTGATTTAGTATTGAAAAGATGCCTATTTTATCTTGTTCTTTGAGAATTTTAGGCGTTTTTATGATAAAAAGTGTTTTTATTTGTAGATCTAACATTTAGAAGCTTAAGATGCAAAAAGGAGAGCTTCCAATGAGGAAAATGATAAAATTTAGAAGCATTATGGTCAGAATGAGCATGCTGATTATCCCAGACATGCCTAGGCTAAAGAAATTGAAGCTGTGAGCCAAAAGAGTCAAAAGATCCAGCAGCAAATTTTTCTACACTAGCATGTCATTCCTCATAGAAACACCCATGCAGAAAATAGCGAAAGCAATTGACACGCCCATGCAAAAAATACCGGAGGCAAAGAAGGTGTCCAAAAGTAATTTTATCTACACGGGCATGCCAAACTCAAACAACACGTCCATGCATATCTGAAACGAGCTGAAAGTACAAATTTTGAGGCAAAAGTGAAAGAAAACCCTAAGGGTATCCAATGGACAGATATAGCAGAGTATAAATACATATTTTCAGTCATTTAAGAGGGGGCTAACTTCATATCTTACCATTCTTGGCAAATTTGGGGATTCAAGCTAAAGGAGAAAGAGAATCAAGCTATTCCAAGAGATTTTCTGCAAATTTTACAGCTTTTGAAGATTTAGAAGTTATCTTTGCATGATTGAAGATATTTATTTGGGTTTATTCTTCATTTCTCTCTAGTTATTTTTTGTTTCTAGCTATTTTACATAGATTAATGAAAATTGTAATTAGAATTTACAGTTTTTGTTTATGTTTTGTTATAGGCAACTAATTTCCTTATGGGATTAGGTAAATTTGATTGTTTGAACAATGTGTTTTATATTATTTATAAATATACACATGGAGACATTTCTTAAATCTTGATTTATTTGTTTTGAATTAATTATTAGCAATTGCTTGACCACTAATTATTAAAATCTATTAAATCATAGAATAAACGAGAGTTAAGTATGATTTTGGATGTGGAATCAACAACTTTAAGTAATTAGCTTAGAGATAAGTAATACTCAGAGATCTAGATATGATATCTTGTTAAATTGGATTGGGTATTGCTTGATTGTCATGAGAATAGAGGATTAAACTTTACTCAATCATATTCCCCTTGTTTGAGAGAGAAGTGGATGATTTTTGTAATACTTAGATATCTAAGATTTAAGATATGAGTTTGATTGTCGAAATTAATTAAATCCATTAGAAAAACTCTAATGAAACATAATCCTACTATTTTATTATTAATTGTTTAGAATTCAATTAAGAGTAATTACTTGAATTAACTTAATTTGGTAATTAAATTATTAACATTTGGTAACTTCTAGATAATAGTTGAACTGAATTTAGGTTATTCAAAGTATATCTTTTCTGTGGAGACGATACTCATATTTCTATTTTGCTACATATTACGATACCGTGCACTGCGGTGCTAGACATAGTAATGTTTTCACTCACCAACTCAATAACCACTCATACACTCACAATTCATAACAATAAACTCTAACCTCAAATCGGTTGATCTTGGCCCTAAATTCTAGTGTACTATAGTTGGCTAGTTGGTTCCAGCCTTGAAGAATGGGCATGGTTCTTCCTTGTTCAACCTTTTTCATTTTTTTTCTTTTTCATTTTCTCCTTCATTTTCATGAAGATAGGTCCTTCAAAGAATAAATGCTCTAATACCACTTGAGCTTTTATCTTAAAACTTGGATTTACTCTATTTGAAGAAGATTAAGTAAAGAATAAAGAAAAACAAAGAATGCAAATCAATAATTTCTGGAGAAAATAGAATTGTGCATTGAATTTGTTATATCTGTTGCATATATACAAACAATTTTAGTACATTCATGAAAGACCAGATTTTTTATAATCACAATTACATAATTAAATAGGCTAAATTTTAAAATTTGAGGGACTAAAATTTATTTATTTAAAAAATAATATATATAATAAAAATATTATATAATATACTAAAACTGCCACAAAGGAACATTGTTCCTTGTGGCAGTGCAATTCCAATATAACCAAGGGATCATCTTTTTATTTCCTATATTAGTATTGCTTTTTACTTTTTTTTTTAATTGCTTCGCCTGCTGATGAGTTGAATACAGTGATGCCATGATTAATGAATTCCAAATTCATACACTACTACTTTTTCGTTTGTTTGTTTAAAATATTTTTATTGTTTACATTTTATTTTTATCTTTCTTCTTATAATTTTTTTAGTTATTATTTTTCTTTTCACGCTTTGCTCTTTTATTTATTTTTTACTTTTATTTTTTATCAATTAAAATAAATATATTAGTAGCTTAAAATATTGTTTTTTTATTATTATATATTAAAATGTTCTAAAAGTAATTATTTCAACAAGAATGCTCAAACTTTTATTATTTATTTTATTTTAACTTTAAATAGATTTGGTGTATCATAATTTTGAGAATAACAATAACTTTTAATTTTTTTTTCTATTATTTTGTTTTAGATTTTAAATTATCAACATAAATTCAATTATTTTAAAAATAATTTAAAATGAATATGTTATTAATTATTATTTTTTGATAGTGTATTATTAATTATAATTAGATTTAATATTTTATATTATTTGACTATATATTTTTCATAGACTTTCGAATCATTTGAATATTTTTTTAATAGACTTTTTATTCATTTGGAGATTTTTTTTATTATACCAATTTTGCTTAAACTTCAATATATTTATTTATTTTTCTACCACTTTTATATTTCTCTTTACATGTATTATTTTTAAGTAAATTTATAATTTTTCTCTCTCTAAAAAAATTAATAAGTAATAGATTTACTTATTTGTTTGTATTCAAATTACTAATTTTAATTATTATATTTTTCTAATTTTAAGTAAAGAAATAGAATTAAAAACTAATATTTCTAATTTTAAGGAAAGAAATAGAATTAAAAACTAATATTTCAATTTTTAAAATTTGAATCAATTTTAAAAAATAATTTAGTACATTAAACATACCTCATTATAGATATTTTATAATATGTGAATTTGAAAATTTTTAGTATTATATATATTTATATTATTTTGTATATTAATTATTTTTTATTTAAAATAATATAAAATATCATACACCTCGCAACATAGTATAAGATAAATATTTACTTATATATATTAAAAATGCCATAAAAATTATTATTCCTTCTCACAATAGAATGCCTATTAAACCTTGCTCAATTTTTTTTTATTTTCCATTTTAGCTCTTTTCTTTTTTACTTTCCATTTAGGCTGTTACGTTTTTTGTTCCTACTGCGTGCCCCTATAAATAAGTTATGGGCTAAAAGCCCAATAAATAAAAATCATATGTTTTTCAATTAATTGTTAATATTTTCATTCAATTTAAAGTATAAAAAATATTAATTATTTTGATTAAATTTATTAGGAGTTTTTAAAATTTTAAAAAAGAAAAATGACATGATTCACTATTTTTTAAAAATTTTTACTTTTTTATTAAAAATATTTTAGATATTTTATTATAATAAAATATTCGTTGTAAACTAATGAAAATTTGATATTTGATATTTTATAAGGTAATTTTTATATTATCTCTAATTGATATATATATACAATCTTAATTAATATTGTATTTATATTTTTATATTTATTTTTTCATTGTATGAGTATTATTATGCTAATGATAGATATGATTTATATTAGAGTTTAGTGGTTGAAAAAAAAAGGCAAATATACTAAAAAAGATATAAGAATAAAAAATTAAAATAAGAAGAAAGATTTTATAATTTCTTGTATCTCGAGCATTATAGAGCAATATTAACATAGGATACTAACTCTATTAATTACAATAGGCTACTAACCCTATTAATTATAATGAAATAGATTAAATAACCCAATATAATAAAAAGAATTAGTTAACCAAATATAATAAGAAGAGTTATAAAAATATAAAGATTATAGACATCAACTTTTATTTATTTCATAATATTATAAATGATATTAAACTTATAGTTGTTATTTTAATTAAAAAAATGTAAGTATGGTCAAATTAATCGAATATATCTTAAAAAAGTAAGACATTTCCTATATAAATATTTATCATTTAGTTGTTATATTTATATATAAATATCGATAAAATATAAGATTAAAAATAAATATTAAATTATTTGTCATTACTATATTTTATGTATACTAATAATTTATATATTTTGGAATAACGACGTGCCTGAGCAACAGTCCTCAAATAATTAAATTCATTTTTTTCGTTAATATCGTCCAACTTGTATTATAACTAAAATTAAAAAATCTTGGCCCCTCAATGTATAAGTAGGTCAGCCATCTAAGGTATGGCGCATGAATATAAACAATATTATCTTGCTCATCAAATGAAAAATAATAATAATAATAATAAAGGACACAGACAACATTCTTCTGAATAAAAATTCTTAAAGAAACGCTATTTTTTTTAAATTACTAACTTATAAATAAAACACCCGGCACATACATCTAGAAATTAAACGGTGATGTCATTATTACATAAAAATAAAATTTAAAAAAAAAGAAAAAGAAAAAGATCAAGTTAAAATAGAAAAAAGAGCTAAACTTAGAGGGCAAAAGTAATTAAAAACTTAATCCCACTTATGTTTTTTAGGAATAATAATAAGATCCTGCTTGTTATGAATAGTAAGGCCACCATCTTCAATCAAAGGAAAATCTTCAAATTTCATTCCATTAGGTAGCTCATAATCAAAGCCATATAAGAGATTAGACAAAGTGTATTTGACTGCAGTAGTCCCCATAGCCAAACCAGGGCAAATTCTTCTTCCAGCTCCAAATGGAACTAATTCAAAATGAGATCCTCTGTAATCAACTTCACTGTTTTCAAATCTTTCTGGGTAAAATTCTTCAGGATTGTCCCATAATTTTGGTTCTCTTCCAAGTGCATAAGTATTTATAAAGACTGTTGTCCCTGGAAGAACATCATAGCCACCAATTTTGCATTCTTTCATGGTGAAATGTGGGAGTAGTAATGGAACTGGTGGGTGTTTTCTGAATGTTTCTCTTACTATTAATTCCAAGTACTTGAATTTATCAATGTCTCTTCCTTCTACTCTATTTTTATTTGGTCCAACAATTCCTCTTATCTCTTCTTGTGCTTTTTTCATTATTCTTGGATCCTTTAATACCTCTGAAAATGCCCATGACGTTGTTACTGCACTTGTATCAATACCACCCACGAAAATATTCTGCCAAAAAAATTAACATCATAAAAATTTTTCAAGCTGAGTGACCATTAAAACATTAACATATTGCACTTACCATGAGAATTGCCTTGAGATGATCCTTGGTAATCTGGAAAGAAGCACTTTGATCTCTCATCAGTCCAATCAAGACATCAACAATGTCTTCATTTTCAGGTTTAGGCCTTTTAGGGTCAAGACGTTGATCAAGAATTTTCTGAAAATACCCATCAAGATTTCTGAAAACTTCTTCTCTTTTAGCAAGAGCACCTGTCAAAGAATCAATAAATCTTCCAGCACTTGGAAAAAAATCCTCAGCATGGAAGCTATTCAACATGTCCATAGCTTCACTAATAACCTTGACAAAATCCTGTTTAAATTCAAGTTGAGCATAATTTCTCCCAAATGCAACAGTACCCATAATCCCATCAATAACATTAAATATTTTCTCAGTAAGATTAACAGTATTTGGGTATGCATTTGTTAAAATGCCATTTAATATCTCAATTTGCTCTTCTCTTGCATACCAAAACATGTGAACTCTTTTCATACTGAGAAGCTCAAAAATGAAAAGTTTTCTCATTTCTCTCCAATAATCAGAGTAAGGAGAGAAAGCAACATCCAAGAAATTGTAAGATAATCTTCCTGGACCAACTGATAATGGACGGCTACAACATTCAAGATCATAATCTTTCATGGCTTCTCTTGAAGCTTCAGCTCCAGAGACAACAATAGCAGGGGATTTTCCAAGTTGAACTTGCATAACAGGGCCATATTTCTGTGACATTTTCCAGAATGCATAGTAAGGTTTGTCACCTAGTTGGTGAAGATTTCCAATAATTGGTAATTTTCTTGGGCCTGGGGGGAGTTTTAGACCCTTCTTTTGGTGGGTATTTTTACCCCTGAATAGAAAAAGAGTGATAATTGGAAGGAGAAAGACTGCAATGATTGAAACCCATTGGGGTGTGAGAGAAGTTAGAGTGGCTATTGACATAGTTGTTTCTTTGGTGTTGGCTCTGAGTGTGGAGATGCCTCTTCGATCGCCCTTTATATTGTCCTTCTCAATCGACTTAGTGATAGTGACAGAAATATTTTAATTAGCAAATAAAGATATTAATTGTTGGACAGCTCCTTTGAATAATTTATTAATTACATCAGTTTTATTTATCATATAAAAACTAAAGTCGTCTCTTAGCCTCTCATTTGATAAGGTTACGGTTGTATTTAAAATATTAAGTGATAAGGATAACTCTCCTGCTTGTTATCCTATAGATTAGGTCAATACCTGTATATATTAAAGTGTATTCTAATCATTGATCAATATAGAAAGTATACGATTCTTTCATGGTATCAGAGCAATACCTAGCTTAACAGCTTTATAAGGTATCAATGGCAACTGAAGGGGTTTTAATCTCTGGCTCTTCGCCTGCTATGTCTTCTTCCTCCCTCTCTGTTCCAAATATTATCCCCTTTCTTTCAATTAAACTCACTTCTTCAAACTATCTATTATGGCGTGCACAGCTTCTCCCTCTATTACATAGCTATGATTTAGCCACCCATATTGATGAAAACTTTAATCCACTTAACTCAACTTTGGATGGTGTTGTTGTTAATCCCGCTTACCTTCGTTGGTTTCGACAAGATCAGCTTGTTATTAGCTAGATCAATTCTTCAGTTTCTGAAAATTTATTATCTTAGATTATTGGTCTTCCTTCTGCACGTGCTGTTTGGCAAAAGCTAGTGACAATCTTTGGGTCTGGTTCTCGAACCCAGATACAGCAGCTATGCAAGTTGCTCAAACACTTAACAAAAGGATCTGTTACAATCGTTGTTTATATGCGGAAAGCGAAATCAATTGTTGATCAGTTGTCTGCCTTGGGATGTCCTGTTACAGATGATGCTTTCATTAGTGATATTCTTGATGGTTTGGGTCCAGCTTATCGACCTTTCACTCCGTCTATAAAAGATCGAAATATACCCATCACCTATGATGATCTATATGCGTTGCTGTTAAGTGAAGAAAAGCAATTACAGATGGAGTCTATGACTATTGAGTCTTCAGTTGCTCCTACTGCTCATTTTTCAAATCGAAACCAGACTGGTCGTGGAGGGAGTTCTTCGCGAGGAGGAAGTGGACGTGGGAGAAATTATTATCAGCCTAATCATTCTCGTTATCAGCCAAATTATTATCAGCCTAATCATTCTCGGTCCTTTTCTGCTGGTGTATCATCTACCACTATCTGTTACAATTGTCAAGGAACTGGCCATCTTTCACGCTAATGTCCCTCTCCCAAACAAGTGAATTCTTCAAAACCACAGTCTCACCTTGCTGCTGTTGACATCAAAGCTGCACAAACTTGGACAGTAGATTCAGAAGCTAATTACCATTTGACTGCGGATATTGGAAACATCGTTCAATCTACTCCTTTCCTTGGTGACCATGGAGCCGTAATTGGTAATGGTACTAGTCTTCCTATCTCTACTCATGGTTCTTCGTCTCCTTTCCTTAATCATATTCCTTTTCAATTAGACTATATCTTACATATTCCATCTGTCAATCGTAATTTACTTTCTGTTTATGCTTTCACTAATGATAATAATGTCTCTGTTGAGTTTTTCCCTAACAAATTTTTTGTGAAGGATATCCCCACGAGGCAGGTCCTCTACCAAGGCCAGAGTAAAAAAGGACTCTATACGTTGCCGTTGCAAGTATTTTCATCATTAAATGCAACTGCCAATCTTGCTCAGCTGTCTACTTGGCACGCCTGTCTTGCTCATTCCAATGATCGTGTTGTTAGTCATATTTTATCCACTAATAATATTTCTTTTAATAAGTGTCGGTCTTGTTTTCCATGTAATGCTTGCAATGTTAGTAAAAGTCACAAGCTTCCTTTTTCTGAATCTACTTCAATTGTTTCTAAGCGTTTAAAATTAATCTGTTTAGACGTATGGGGTGTCTTGCCCCTATTTCTTCGACTAATGGTTTTTGGTATTATGTGCTTTTCTATGATCATTATAGTAAATATAGCTGGATTTACTTTCTCAAAAATAAATCTGATGTCATGACTGTATTCATTCATTTTCATACCATTGTTGAAAGTACTTTGGCTTACTAATAAAAAGTTTACAGGCATATTGGGGGGGGGGGGGGGTGAATATCAGGCTTTAACAACATATTTACGAAATAATGGAATAACTCAATGGGTCTCTTGTTCTTATACACCGAAACAAAACGGTTGTGCAGAAAGAAAACATCGCCATATTGTTGAGACTGGTCGAGCTCTTTTATCACATGCGTCTATTCCTTTTCAATTTTGGCCTTATGCTTTTGAAACATGTGCATATACTATAAATCGTCTTCCTGCTGTTCATAATAAGTCATTCACACCATTTCAATTATTATTTGATCAGTCACCTACTTATCAAGATCTTAAAGTCTTTGGGTGTTTGTGTTATCCGTGGTTAAAATCTTATGCTTGTCATAAATTAGATTCTCATTCTAAGCCCTGCGTTTTCTTTGGTTATAGCAAATCTCATAAAGGTTATATTTGTTATGAACCTTCTTTAACTAAAATCCATATCTCACGTCATGTTTTGTTTTATGAGCAGGTGTTTCCATTTCAGCAGTCAAATTTGGACCCGTCTACAAATGATCCTACTGTTCATTTATCGCCATCTACACCAGCAGCCATTCCAATTATTCCTTTACCACCACCTCAACCAGCAACTGACCAAGGAATTTTGGGTCCTACCTCTTCATCTTTACATCATTCTTCAAATACTGAACCTGGTATATTGGGTCCCTGTCCATCTCCAATGCTTCCCTCTCCAGTTTTGATCAAAACTGTCCCACTACCAATTGGTTGCTCTGATAATTGTGCTCCTACATCGTCTCCCATGGTGACTCTTGATGCTCCGCCATTAAACATGCATCCCATGCTCACCCGTAGCAAAACTGGTCACTCCAAACCAAAGTTGTTTACTGCTACAGTTCTACCTCCGATGCCCTCTTGTTATACTAAAGATGCCCCTCACAAAGAATGGCGAGATGCAATGGCAGCAGAGATCAATACTTTATTACATACGAGTACTTGGACTTTGGTACCACGGTCTTCCTCTCAAATCGTGGTTAGATGTAAATGGGCATATCAAATTAAGCAAAAGGTGGATGGCAGTATTGATCGGTACAAAGCATGGTTGGTTGCAAAGGTTTACCATCAACAGCCGGGAATTGACTTTATAGACACATTTTCTTCGGTAATTAAACCAACAACTCTTTGAATTGTGATGTCCCTTACAGTGTCCAATGATTGGCCATTAAAACAACTTAATGTTTCCAACGCATTCTTAAATGGTGAACTTGATGAGGATGCGTTCATGGAACAACCCCCAGGCTTTATTGATCACACTCAACCAAACCATGTTTGTAAACTGAACCGGTCTCTTTATGGCTTGCGACAAGCTCGACGTCAATGGTACAAAAAGTTACAACAAGCACTACTCAATGTGGGGTTTCGAAAATCACCAGCTAATTCCTCTCTTTTTCATTATCAATCAGGGAATACTCAATGTTTTTGCTTGGTATATGTGGACGACGACATCCTCACTGGTAATAATTCCGTCTTTATACAGAGCACAATTGATTCTCTTAATAAAAGTTTTTAACTTAAAGACTTAGGCTCTCTAAATTATTTTCTTGGTGTAGAGGTTCATCACACTGCAAATGGTTTATTATTAACGCAAAGTAAGTATATTGGAGATCTTTTTTGTAAAGCATGAATGGAAACTTGTAATGGCATTTCAACACCAACTTGCTTAAAGACAAAACTATGTCTTAATGATGGTGTTCCTGTGGCTGATCCATCTCTTTATCATTCTATTGTCGGAGGTCTTCAGTATCTCTCTTTCACAAGACCTGATGTTTCATTTGCGGTACATAATGTTTCTCAGTACCTGCATTGTCCACGAGATCCTCACTGGTGTGTAGTAAAGCGCATATTGTGCTATCTCAAGCAAACACAAAATCATGGTCTTTTACTGACAAAGTCCAAGAGTCATGACTTTAATATCTACATTAATGCTGACTGGGCAAGCAACTTAAATGATCAAAAATTTGTCACGGCATACACAATCTTTATGGGCACAAATTTGATTTCTTAGAAGACAAAGAAACAACCAACGGTTGCTAAATCCTCAACTGAAGCTAAATATCATGCAACAGGTGCAGCAATGCCAGAGGTAACTTGGATTCAGTCTTTACTTCGTGATATTGGGTTTTCTTCTAAATAGGTACCAAAATTGTGGTGTGACAATATTAGAGCTACGTATCTGTCAGTCAATCCAATTTTTCACGCTCGCACAAAACACATTGAAGTTGATTTTCATTTTGTGCGCGACAAGGTTGCAAACAACAAACTACAGGTTTGCTTTATTTCTAGTAAAGATCAAATTGCTTATTTGTTACCTAAGGCTATTGCGTGAGATCGTCATAACCAGCTTTCTAAAAAATGACAATTCGACCACTACCTGGCTCGAATTGAGGGGCACTATAAGAAAAACTGAATCAGACAACGGTTAAAGAAAAAACCATTGTCTAAAAAAAACAGACAACGGTTTTTTTTTCTCCAAAAAAGCGTTGTCTGATTAATTTTTAGACAACCGTTTTTGATTTTTTTTAAGCGTTGTCTATTAGCTGTCATTTTGGTCACACCAGACAACGGTTTTTTAGGGACCGTTGTGTAATATATGTTCAGACAACTATTTTTCTGGTAATACAAAACCGTTGTCTGATAAGATATTTCAGACAACGGTTTTTTCGAAAGTGTTGTATAATTCAGCGTTTCAGACAACGGTTTTAAAAAAACCGTTGTCTGAATCAAGCATACAAACAACGGTTTTAAAACCGTTGTGTAATATATGTTCAGACAATTGTTTTTTTGGTCAAAAAAACCGTTGTCTGATAAGATGTTTCAGACAACGGTTATTTAAAAAGTTGTCTGATTAACTGTTCATACCATTGTATAATATATGTTCAGACAACGGTTTTTCGTAATAAACCGTTGTCTGATTAACTGAGTGAAAAAAAAATTGCCTTAAATGAAAGTAATCCCTATACACAAATGAAACCAAAAACACAAATCAAATGAAATCCTCCACTGACAAGTGTTAAACCAAATCCACCAGCAAGGTGTCAGAGCAAAAACCATATGATTCAATAAATTATATAACCAAATCTTTGAACAAAGTGTCAAATAAAGATACAAATCGAATGATAGGTACAAATGAAACTTTCAACAAATTTAAATAAGAAACACAAAACTTTCAACAAAGCGTCCAACCAATTTTTCATTAAATTGTGAATGATATAAACAATTTATTCTACAGGCAGCAGGGAGTTGTGACAGGTATTAAGGATGTTGGACCTGCAAGTATAAACGATGGAAAAATTAATGGCAGGACATAATTTCAAAATAGAACTTAAAACAAATGAAATTATTACCATCATGACAGCTGAATCAATTCTTCTTCCTCCCGCATGTAACTGCTGTTTTCTTCATCGAGTTCATCAACATATGGGAACGTTGGCAAATGTAGCTCATTCTCAAGTTCTATTTCTACAGATCCCTCATTTTCATCATCACTTTCATCATAGTACTTGTCAGGTAATTTTAAGACAACTGACCATAATTTTTCAAGAGGGTCATCTATGTAACAAACTTGCTTGACATGTTTTCCTAACACAAAAGGATCGTTTAGAAAACCTAATTTGTTCAAATTAACCAATGTATATCCCAAGTCATCTACTTTAACCCCTTTGTTCATATCTACCCAATTACAACGAAAGATAGGAACCCTAAAGTGGTTATAGTCCAACTCCCAAATACTTGTAATAACTCCATAAAATGTATGTGAAGTATGCTCGATGTTTTTATCCTTACCTTCACAAGCATTGTATCGGCATCTACACAAACACCGCTGCACTGAACATGCCGTGTATCATCACGTTCTTTGGTGCTGAAGGTAACACCGTTGATTCTATAGCCACTGAATGTAGCTACATCCTTGTTAGGCCCTGCTGCAATCCACATTATATCCTTAGTTACTGTATTCTTCTCATCAAGTAATTCTGATGCAATCTGTCCAAAAAATTAAATTGGCCATAAGTATGATATAGCCTTTGAGAGAAGATAAATATTGTAGTATTTCAAAAGAATTCACAAGTACAGGGCATTCATTATTTTTCAGTAAAATATATAAAGAAACAGGCCTATTTTTGCTACAAATTGCAGCAAAATACTTAGGCTATAAGATTTTACTTTTTTATGAAACCACTTAGGGAATGTTTCATTTTGCATGTTCTTTAGCCACTCTTCATCATTTTCATGTTGTGGATATCTTGTCACCAAAGAAGCCATATGTTCACTGCAAGTAAAATCAACTTTATTAATTTTTGAAACAAAATGTAGAAAATAAGGAAATAACAAAAACAAATTGAAGTAACTTACTCAAAATATGGGCGAACGTCATTACAATTTTGGAGAAGACACAAATGTGCTAGGTGCAAGTCCTTCTTACTTGGCGTTATCACTGTTGCACCAGATAATGGTCTGTATTTTGCGTCGTTCTTATCCCTACTATTTTTCGGCAATCCAACAGTTGCTTCTTCAAAGTTGACCAAACACTCAACGGCCTCTTCTGCAACATAGGCCTCAGCAATGCACCCTTCCGGACAAGCCCGATTCCGTACATAACCCTTGAAAGTCTTCATATATCTCTCGAAAGGGTACATCTGGCGAAGGAAAATTGGACCACAGAGCTCAACCTCTCTCACAAGATGAATTGAGAGATGGATCATTATATCAAAGAAGGAAGGGGGAAGTACTTTTCTAGCAAGCATATGGTCTCCACCAACTGAGCTTGCATTTTTTCCAGTTTATCCACCTCGATGACTTTACTGCAAATTGCCTTGAAGAAGAGGCAAAACCTAATAATAGTGCACCTAACCTGTTTTTGTAGTACTGACCGAATTGCGATGGGGAGTAAGTGATGCAACATTGTAGGGCATTCATGAGATTTCATTCCAACAAGTCGCAGATTTTCCATTGATACTAGACCCTTAATGTTTGAACAAAAACCATCAGGTAACTTCATGCCAACCAAGGAGGAGCAGACAATCTTCTTTTCTTTATGCAATAAGTTCCAAGATGCCGTCGGCAACTTCTCTTTTTTTTTTCGGGGAGTTTTTGGCCTCAGCTCCGTTCTTATTCCCATTTCAGCCATATCAAGACGGACAGACTCCTTATCTTTTGACTTCCCTGGTATATTTAGCAAGGTACCAGTCAAAGCTTCACATATATTTTTCTCGATATGCATCACATCAAGGACATGCCTAACCGGAAAAAATTTCCAATACTCAAGTTGGAAAAATATAGACATCTTCTTCCAAATAGGTCGAGGTTCACATTTATTCAATCGAGGTTGGCATTGTGTCTTACTGTAGACATGGCCCCTTAGTGGTTGTACCCTTTCAAACACCTCCTCTCCAGTTAATGGAATAGGAGCCGACAACTTCTCCACGGTGTTATCAAAGGCTAATTTTTGCCTTCGATATGGATGATAACGGGGCAACCACCTACGATGCCTCATAACCACCTTCTTACGATAATTTGCCAACCTGGTAGCTTTTGTTTTATCAACACAGACAGTACAAGCATTATACCCTTTAATGATGTTGTCCGGCAAGTTGCCTAAAGCTAGATAATCACTAATTGTCCACAACAAAATTCCCCTTAGTATGAAGAACTCTTTCTTATATGCATCATACACTTGTTTCCCATTCCATAACACTTGAAGATCTTCTATAAGTGGCTGAAGGAACACATCAGTATCATTTCCGGGCTGATTCGGTCCGGATATCAACAAACTTAACATAATATACTTTCTCTTCATACAAAGCCAAGGTGGTAAGTTGTAAATACATAGCAAAACAGGCCAACATGAGTAATCAGTTGATAATCCATGGAAGGGATTGAATCCATCGGTAGATAAAGCTAACCGAAGGTTTCTTGTCTCCGAAGCGAACTCAGGCCACTTTTGGTCGACAACCTTCCATGTTTGTGAGTCTGCCGGATGTCTTATTTTACCATCCTTTTGTCACCCGGTGTCATGCCAAGTCATTTCCTTAGCAATTTGAGCTGTATTGAACAAATTCCTCAACCTTGGTATTAATGGAAAATACCATAGAACCTTAGCCTCCCCTTCCAATTCTTTTCCTTTCTTGTCCAGCTTCCATCTAGAGGCTCCACATATGCGGCAAATTGTCTCATCTTCATCTCTCTCACCACGATATAAGAGACAATCATTCGGGCACACGTGTATTTTTTCATACTCCATACCCATAGCACATAAGGTTTTCTTGGCTTCACTGAAGGAAGAAGGGATACTATTGCCTTCTGGAAGCATTGACCCAAGCAAAAGGAGAATATCAGAGAAGCATGTATCAGAAATGCCATGCTTTGCTTTCAAGTTATATAACTTGACTAAAGCTTTCATCTTAGTATAACCCTTGCATCCCAGATAAAGGGGTTCATGTTCACCTTCAACATGGTTAATGAAATCAGAGGAATCTAATGAAATATCATCATTGTCGACATTATCATGCCCCGTTCTTATGTTAGTTTGATCAACTGATTCTGAGAAACAATCGGTTTCAGCAACTAAAGGACTCCCTTCTGGATTTGACTCTCCGTGCCATATCCAGCAAGTATAGGTTTGATCAATACCATATTGGAAAAGATGATCCCTAACAGTTTGAGCCTTCCACGATTTACTGTGAGCGCATCTTAAGCATGGACAACTAATTTTTGTTTCATCAAACCCATTCTCAAATGCAAACATTAACAACTCTTCCACACCTAATTGAAACTCTCTTGTTCTTCTATCAACCTTCAAGATCTATCCATCTTTGAGTTGGACCAGTTCTGCAATTTGAGCAATAATTCAGTTAGTTGGACCACTGAATTATGGTGATGTCAAATAGAACTTGGAAGGGAAGTATAATCACCTCAGATGCGAGAGCAGATGTAGCAGCTAACTTCTATGAAGGTTTCTCGAAGACAGCTATCATATGGTTGTTGTGGTTTGAATAAAGTTGCATGAGGAAGCTTGGACTGTTATGTAATTGTTCAACCTGAAGGAGAAAGAAAAAGGGTTCACATATAGAACTTAAAAGTTGTCATTGAAAAGAAAAGCTAGCACCAAGAGCAAGGAAAGGGGTATTTCTTGGTTACAAGTCAGGAGTGAAAGGTTTTCTGTTTATAGATCTCACAACAAAATAAATTTTAGTCAGCATTTATTTACAGTTTCATTAGCAGTACTTTACCTGTAAAACTAAACAAATACCAGTTCACACAACAGACGTTTTAACAGACATTCAACTTCATTCACAACAACCTGAATCCACAAATAATCCTCAATTCACTGACACAACTCAACATACCATTTCAACTGATAGTCATCAAATTTTAGCCAAAGACTTATGAACAAGCAGAGAAATCAGAAGCTTAGAGACATACTGGAGATCTTGAAATTTAAGCAGAAAATTGAAGGGACAGAACAACATTATAGTAACTTGAAAATATCAATGCAACATTATAGTAATATGAAAATACAATGCAATAATTCAATTAGATTAAACAGAGGAATGAGTTCTATGGGAAGATCTCTATGGGACGATTACTTACGGCTCATAAGAAAAAAAATAATCTTCTTTCGACTTAATTGGGACAATGCAGTTACTGACAAAGGAGACGGCAGGCAGCAAGGAGACGGCCGGTAGCAAGGAGACGGCCGGCATTAATGAAGACCGCAGCAAGGAGAGTGGTGCTTAGGGTTTGGTAGCGAGAGAACCACGACTAATGAAGCTGAAAGAGGAATGAGAGATGAAGCAGAATCAGAAGCTTGGACGTTTTATGGAAGTTAGATTTTCTTAGAATAAAAACATGCTAAGGATCCAGTGGCTATTTGCAATGTATGGAAGTTAGGCTTTCTTAAGCCAAACAAACTTGACTAAGTATTAAAAGCTAAGGTTTGGATTTATAAATATTTCATAAACCCATTAGAAATTTTAAAGTCCACCGTTAAATAATGATTTAGATATAATATGATATTATATAAGTAGGAATACAAGTATATATTAGTATATATATACAAATATATACATGTATATAGAAGTATATATATAAGTATATACAAATATATATTAATATATATACAAGTATATATATTAGTATATGTTAGTATATATACACGTATATATATACACACACCCAGTATATATACAAGCACATATATTAGTTTATACAAGTATTATTGTGGACTTGCTTATTCATATATACAAGTATATATAAGTATATACAAGTATATATTAGTATATACAAGTATTCGTGTGAACTTGCTTGTATATATATATATATACTAATATATACAAGTATATATTAGTATATATACAAGTATATATAAGTATATATTAGTATATACAAGTATTCGTGTGAACTTGCATGTATATATATATACTAATATATACAAGTATATATTAGTATATTTACAAGAATATACAAGTATATATATTAGTATATACAAATATATACAAGTATATATTAGTATATACAAGTATATATATTAGTATATGCAAGTATATATTAGTAAATATACAAGTATATATATTAGTATATACAAGTATATATATTAGTATATATAAATATACAAGTATAAATACAAGTATATATATTATTATATATTTGTATATACAAGTATATATATTAGTATATATATTAGTATATATTTGTATATACAAGTATATATATTAGTATATATATATTAGTATATACAAGTATATATATATTAGTATATACAAATATATATTAGTAAATATACAAGTATATATATTAGTATATACAAGTATATATATTAGTATATACAAATATACAAGTATATATATAAGTATATATTAGTATATATACAAGTATATATACTTGTATATATTTGTATATACAAGTATATATATTAGTATATACAAGTATACATTAGTATATACAAGTATATATTAGTATATACAATATTCTTGTTGACTTGCTTATTCATATATACAAGTATATATTAGTATATATACAAGTATATATATTAGTATATATACAAGTATATATTAGTATATACAAGTATATATATTAGTATATACAAGTATATATTAGTAAATATACAAGTATATACAAGTATATATATTAGTATATACAAATATACAAGTATCAACTGTTGGTATATATTAGTATATATTTGTATATACAAGTATATATATTAGTATATATATATAAGTATATACAAGTATATATTAGTATATATATATAAGTATATATATTAGTATATGTTAGTATATATACAAGTATTCTTGTGGACTTGCTTATTCATATATACAAGTATATATAAGTATATACAAGTATATATTAGTATATACAAGTATTCGTTAAAATTTTTCAATGATAGACTTATTTAGTTTTTGCTCAATCTAATTTACATCAACACTAAATTTTATAATTATATAGGGTTCCATAGAAATTTATCACTACTAATTATTTAAATTGTATTGCCTTAAGCACTTATGGATGAATTATAAATTGAATTTTATGAGTCATCTATATAAGTGAATTTGTAAAGTTAATTTAACAAAAATTTGAAAAATCCATTTTGTTTCAAAAGAGGGATGTCAAAACTTCAAAATATTTTGAACACTTAAATTCCCCCCTTTATTTCCCAAAAAAATTTTCATTTACCCCCATTTTTCCCAAAACACGGCCGTTTTGAAATTTAGCAATAAACCTAAACAGACCCTCTTTCTCTCTCCTATCTCCTCCTTCCCTCTTTCGATTTCTCTGTGTATACCTAATTTGTTTCCATTTTCACGGGTAGAAAGCTTCAGAAACTAAACCAAACTTTGTTCTCCTCCTTCCCTCTTTCCATTGCTAGACCTAACTTTGTTCTCTTCCTTCCCTCTTTCGAAATCTTCAGTCTTGACCTAAAAACGCACGGCACATCCATATTTCTTCTTCCTCTTATACCTTTCTCTCTAACCCGCCCGCCACTCACTGCGGCTCTGCATTCACTCCCTCAGTTCCAGCCTTCGAGGTTCGTTATATACTTTTGTCGCTCTGCAATTTTTTTTTAATTTTTTCTGTTATTATGTTATTGTATAATTTTTTTCTTCCTCTTCTTAGTTCTTAGAAGTTTGTTTTATAAACCATTTTCATGAGACTTAGTTGCTGTTGTATATGCTGCTTCTTTTTGTTTCCGGCTGCAATGAGTAGAATACTGCAAATGTCGCTGTTAATATTTTTTCCTGCTCCGAAATACAGCCCATGTCCTGTCTGTTAATCTTTGACTAAATTTTAGCCATGTGAATATTTTTTTACTGGAAGAGATAGATAAGCCTTTCACTGGTTTGGACATAGGAGTTTGAAATATTGAGATTTGACTTAAATAATGCATAGGTTTTCTTTGATTTGATACAGTTCAGGTTCATGGTTGTGGATACAGGTCTTGTTGAATGTGGCTTTAGAATAGGTGTCATTTCAAATGTACCTGAAATAAGTCCTTAAGCACTTCCATTAATCTAATCAACTAAAGAACTTGTAGCTATCTTGTCTGTTGTGCAAGCTATAGTTTATTTTTTACTAATTCTGTTTTGTTTTAGTCTCATAGTAGGATTTTAGTTTAGCTGTGTCCCAATTAAATTATGCGTTATTTGCTTAGCAACGTGATAAAATGCAGGCTTACATCAACATTCTTCAAAAATGCATTTTCACATATAATTCTTACATGTTGGCTGATGCTTATCTAACCTACAGCTGTTTCCTGTGATTTCTAATGTTTAAACTGGATGATTTCGTACAAAATGTAACTTTTAATTTGTGAATGCAGGTGCTGATTATGGCTCCTTCAAAGAAGAAACAATCGTATCAACTACCCACCCGTTCTTCTCCCCGTGTATGTAAACAACAAGCCCGGTCTTCCCCAAATCCAGCCACAATGAGAGTGGTGAAGGCTATCTCCAGGACACGGTCAATGCACCCAGAAAAGCCGTCGACTTCTTCCCCCGTATCTTCGAAGAGGAAGTCGATCTCTGAAAACTTGGAAAAAAAACTGTCCAAGAAAAGAAAGCGAGTGGATAAGGTTAAGCCGAAATCAAACGAGGACGATGTTGCAGGATTAAAACTGCTGAAACGAGGGTGTGTCTCCATGCACCGAATTGTTAGACGGAAGATCAGTAGCCAAAAGCCTACAGTTTCATTTAATGCAAAGGGAGCACCATTTGGTAGGGCTGCTTTAGAGATGCAATCATATATCGGAGTTTTAGCAAGGTCTAAAGCCCCGATATGGCATGATTCCTGGAAGGAAGTTGCTGAAGACGTCAAAACAAAGATTTGGGATTGTGTCCAGGTTATGCAAAATCCTTCCCACACAGTTAATTTATATACATTATTTTTTCAATTGCTTTATACACGTTGGGTTTTCAGTAACTTATTCATCTAATTTTATTTTTGTGGTGTATGTATGTAGATGGCTTTCGTTGTACCACCGACTTCCAAGAAAATGGTACTGCAGTCTGCTGGTAAAAAATGGAGGGAATTCAAATGTCGGTTGACGAGACTCTATGTTCTTCCACACCGTGATGAACCAGAGAAGCTGCGGTTTCCTCCAGCTGACTTCACATTCATTGAGCAGTCGCACTGGGACATTTTCGTTGTTGATCGTCTGGGAGTCGAGTTTAGCGTAAGGAAATCTTCAATTTTCTTGTTTCTTAATTTAGTTCCAAATGGTAATCTGGATTCCTTTTTCATACTTATGACGTTTTGTTCCTTTTTGTCTTAGAAAATTCATGAAGAACAACACAAGAGAAGTATGCAGAATGAGTATCCTCATCGTTTGTCTAGAAAAGGATACGCGAACTTGGAAAGTGAATGGGTTAGTGTTGACTTGTGTATTTAATTTTGCTTTCTATGACTTGTGTATCGTCAATATCGATTTATAATGCTTCTTAAAACATGTTTATATTACTAATAAGGTCATCCTCTATATATACATGCAGACTGAATCTCATCCTGAAGGGATTTCAGAGATCGATCGATCGAAGGCTTGGATCCTTGCAAGGCAGGACAGACAAGGAAAGTTTAAAGATGAGAGAGTGAAGCACAAAGCTGAGGAAATCGTAAGTTCTGATTTCGATTCAAGTTTCAACTCAATTCATCAGCTTTTATTGTTTCCTAATTTATTAACTACATCCATTTTGGGTCTATTTTTTAGGAGTCATTAAAGGAGCAAGTTAGTTCAGGTGAAGTAGTTGAACAAGGCGCTGATGATGTGTTATCGAAGGTGCATGGTAAACCGGAGCATTCTGGAAGAGTACGTGGCCAGGGAAGGCAAGTGAAGCAATCTGTCTATTTTGGTCTCCCAAGACAGAGAAAAGCAAAGAATTTTGATGAAAAGATACGGGAGGGGGTTCAAATGGTCATAGAGGAGGAGATCAAGAAAATTATAGGGCAGAGAGATGCATTTTGGGCTACTGAAATTGCCAAGATTAGAGAAGAATTTTTGTCAAAGCCTGTGTCTAGTCCAAACATGCCTTCCCAACAAGCAAGTTGCTCCAATTCCATTAAGAGGCGCAAGTGCCGGTTGTGAGGAAGAATTTGAGTCCTTAATTTGATGCAAATTCTGTTGGAGCAAAAAGGAGTCTCAATTCGGATGAAGCAAAAAGAAGCCCCAATTATGTTGACGATGAGAAGGTCCTTGCTTTGGAGAAAGTGGAGGTGCTTGATAAGGATGATTTTCATGAGGTTGCTGATGAGGTTGTTGCAATGTTGATGAGGTTGCTGCTGCTGAGGAGGCAGAACGTATCGAGGTTGTTGCTACGGTTGCTGCTGCTGAGGAGGCAGAAGGTATTGAGGTTTCTGCTAATGTCAAAGGTCCCAATAATGAGGAGGTTGAAATAAAAAATGATGATATTGTTAAAAAAATGATGATGATGGGTTTGATAATCAAGTGAAATTGGCGAAGCTGGCCATAGGATCACCGAGCAATATTGTTGCTTATGCAAAGGTTGTTGAAGTCCCGGTTGTTGAAGGACATGAGCCATCTCTCCATGGAGTTAAGATTGCACAAGAGAATGCAAGAGTGTCAATCACTCGTACAATTCAAGGTTTGAGGATACTACTTAATATTTATTCGAACTTCTAATGATTATATTCAAACATATAAATAAATGTAATTTTTCCATGTTTTTATATTTACAGACGTCAATATCCCATTCCCAGTCGGCGATGAAATTGTTACTGTGGACCAAGCCGTGGGTACCTTTATAGCATGGCCGAGAAATTTGATTGTGCTGGATGGGGTGTCTAATCCAAAGGTTAAGTTTTGAAAAATGAAACTTTGCATAATTGCTTTTTTTTTTTGCTATTTACTGTGTTCACGTGCCCCTCTTTATTTTCAGAGTTTTTAAAAAGCTTGTGTGAAGAAAAAAGCCTCCAAGAAATTAAAGAAGCCTATTGTTATAGAAGCTGATATGTTTGAGGAGGAGCTGCATGTTCAGATGGGTGCTGATTATCCAGCGTCTTTGAAACGTTTGTGGCTGTGGGCGAAGGATGCCTTAAGTGATGATCGAACAATTAGTTTTGCCCTAAGTGAAGAAGCATTTGGTGTGAGCAAAAAGCAAGTTGTGTTCTTACAAGATCTACATGCTATGTGCGCCGGAGGTGAAATGTCCAGATCCATACTTACCATATTTATTCAGTAAGTTTCCAAGTACAATAGCTTTTTATTTTCTTTGATAGTTGTGCTGAAATTAAACTAATAATATGTACCAACTATTACTTCATTTTGTATGCAGCTACTTGTATGAATATGTCAAAAGGCATAAAATGGTTGATATGATTGGCTTTGTGGATCCCAGCATGATTGGTGCCATTGGATGTGGTAATTCAGGGGGGAGGTCACGTACACTTGCGAGTCGATTTAAGGGGGCTAAAGAAGGGCAATACTTTCTCTTGCCTTTCAACTATGTGTGAGTATTTCTTTACCTTTCTTTTTTATCCGCTATCTGTTAGTGTATATGCCCTAGGCCATTGATTTGGACCTTAATGTTATTCATTTTGTTATTAATAAAGAAGTTTTTATTATCATTGTTATGTTTGCATGTTATATATAATAATGATTATATCCCTAGTTTATTATTGTTATGGAGATAATAATAAATATAACTAGTGTAATATTGATTTGATAATCATAAGATGATTATAGGTATGAAGATACAAATCAATATTATGGATACATGTTAGAGAACAGTGTATTGGATAGACCCACATAGATATCACTTCATGGTTTAATGTCATAAGTGTATCTCATAATAGTTTTCATTTAATCCTTTGACTTGAGATTGTCATAGTTTCCAACATAAGGAATATTATGTTTTGACATGATCAAACGTTATCTGTAACTAGATAATTATAAAGGTTATGCTTGAACATGGTATAAATTATGTAGAGGAAAATGAACAATCAAGATGGAATTTGTCCCTCTCTATGAGAGAGATATCTTCTGGGCCCCTCGATAAGTGTAACTGAGAAATGCATGGCCGTGCTCAAATAAGTTGATATAAGATCAATCTTATTTGTTTATCAGTTAACTTGGAGATCGAGTAATCATAAGTTTGGACAATATAAGTATGACATTTACTATGACTTATGTTCAAACTAGATATCGTGTGACAAAGGGATTAATGCATGTACTATTTTAGGTTTTCATTTATAATGATTCTCATGATTAATTGGGTAGTCATAATGTCTTGCTAGAGGCCAATTATGATTTGTGCATTTCAATAGAGATTGAAATACACTACCAGTTAATATGAGCCTATCGGGTCACACACATAGAACGTAGGCTGTACTTAAACAATAATAATTATATTTTTATTATTGTTGTTAGTATTATTATTATTATTATTAGATATTAATAATAATATTGTTATAATAATTATTATTAGATAATAATTATTAAAAACGTGGGTCCATATAGGATATGGACAGTTAGGGTTTTGACAAGGAAAGGTCTTTTAAAACGGTTTTAAAAGGACTAGAGGCCTTGATGATATTTATTATTATTTTTGTTTTGAAAGAAAATGGAAGAAGAGGAAAAACCTAAAAACCCTAGTTTCATTTTTGCAAAAAATTCAGCCACTGCCGTTGGTGAGCTAGCACTCAGACCGGCGTACGTTTGTGTGGACTTCGTTAGAGGGTGTTCGTCTTCAGAAGGCAGCATCTGTTAATCGTTTTGAAGCTACGCAAAAAAAAAAAGGGTTAGTTTCGAATCTCTTTTATCGAACTGAATGGATCACATGGATCCTGTGAGTAAATCGAAAGAAAATTTTTTTTTTGTTATCCGCTGCGGCAAGGGTTGCAGATCCTTTTTCGATTTACTAACACTATCGTAGCTAATGAGAGTTAGTAGCTAAATAACGCTGCTTCTGTATGTGATTGTGATTGATGTTATGAATTGAGCCTTTGTGATTGCTATTTTGGTGATTGAAATCACTGTTTCATTGTCGGTTCTGTATTTATTCAGATCTTTTTGTTCAATGAATTGTTTGGCGTTATGTTCTTCCAAATATGAAGAATTGCTTGTATTTTATTTTGTTATTTCATAGGAATCACTGGGTATTGACTGTTGTAAATCCGACGGGAGAGGTAGTCTACCACATGGACCCTCTTAAACGTCGCATTGCTAGCCAGGAATGGATAGAGGTTGTTGACAAGTAAGTTGCGATTCTAAAGTCTGCCTATTTAGTCTTAAGTTATAAAATTTGGGGAAAACGCAATTTTGTTAACTTATATTGTGTTTCTTATAGTGCCATAAAGTTATACAAAGAGAGTGTCAACAAGAATGTGAGGAGGAAAATTTTATGGGAGAACATGGCGGTATTGTTTTTCTCATCATTTCTGATTTATACAATTTATACAATATGTTAATTGCTTATTCTATGAAAGAAATATTGCAAAATTTGGACTGTATTTTTTCATTTGAGTACAAACTTGGAGTCCACAAAGCATTTTCAGTTGGTCTGCATTTTTTCATTTCCAATTGCAGCACTGCTGGCATTACTTGTATACTTGCTCGTATATATTTGGATTGCATTTTTTCAGGTTAGGTTGTGTGATTAGGTTGATGTGTTGGTTTGCATATGGGTTTACATATGGATGTAACATGTGGTACTTCATTTTTGTTTTCATTTGCTATTTCAGGGGGTTCCTGTGCAGAAAGAGGCCACGGACTGCGGCCTCTTTGTCATGAGGTACATGAAGGAAATCTGTTATGACAAGGAGCTTCAGTTTGCAGCTAAGGTGAGAATTTTAATTATTTTCATTTTTTATATAATAGTTTTGTATTTACCACATGTGGCTAACCAAAATTTGATTCATTTTTCAGTGGCTACGCAGAGGCAACTTGGAGTATAGTGATGCCGACATCAACGAAATTAGGATTGACTTCGCCAAATATTTCATGAAGCGTCATTCAAGTTGAAGTTAATAGTATAATTCAGTGATATATGTATAGTGTTGATTTTTTTTTAGTTTGTTAATATGTTGAATGGTTGAATTTGTGAAGGTTTTTTTATTCCCAAATTTGCAATCCTCCATTGTAAAGTGTTGTCTTATATGTATAATGTACAGTTTAACAGACAATAGTGGTGAAATGAAAATGAACATTGAAACTATTGTTTAATATTCAGTGTGCACATTAATTAACCGTTGTATTTAGCGTCCTTCTACAACGGTTTTAGATTAATTAACCATTGTCTGAAAAATTAAAAAGCGTTGTGTAAACCTTCATTATATAACGGTATTTAATAAGAAAGCGTTGTGTAAACCTTAATCAGACAACGGTTTTTAATAAGAAAGCGTTGTATAAACCTTCGTCAGACAACGGTTTTTAATAAGAAAGCGTTGTGTAAACCTTAATCAGACAACAGTTTATAATAATAAAGCATTGAATAAACTTTAATTAGACATCGCCTCAATAGACAATGGTTTTTCTCTTCATCAGACAACGGTCAAAAAGCGTTGTCTAAACCTTCATCAAACAACGGTTAAAAATCGTTGTTTGAAATGCTATCAGACATCGTCTCAATAGACAACGGTTTTTGTCTTCATCAGACAACGGTCCAAAAGCGTCGTCTAAACCTTCATCAGACAACGGTTAAAAATAGTTGTCTGAAAATTTAGAAACCGTTGTCTGACAATTTCAAAACCGTCGTGGAAACCATCAGACAACGGTTAAAAACCGTTGTCTTATAAATTAGAAACTGTTGTCGGAACGATCATCAGACAACGGCCAAAAACCGTTGTCTAATAAAATTAAAAACCGTTGTGCAAACCTACATCAGACAACGGTTTTAAAACCGCTGTATGAAATGCTATCAGACATCGCTTCAATAGACAACGGTGTTTGTCTTCATCAGACAACGGCCAGAAAGCGTTGTCTGATTCAGTTTTCCTTGTAGTGGGGGTGTGATAAGGTTACGGTTGTATTTAAAATATTAAGTGATAAGGATAACTCTCCTGCTTGTTATCCTATAGATTAGGTCAATACCTGTATATGTTAAAGTGTATTCTAATCATTTAACTTTGACTCAAATTCAAGTCCTGAGTTTGTGATAGATGAACGAGTCTTCTCTCACACCGCCATCGCCGGAAGAGCAAGATCTTCTGAGGCAAAGTAATAAAAAAGTCAAACTCCGCGACGGTTATAGTGAGTTGGCTGAAGATTCCCAAGAAATAGTTTGAGAGACTCCTCATGACTCCAATTGGAGGAAAGTGTCTTTTAAAGATGTAGTTCTTAAAGACACAGTAATGGGTGAGCAACGTAGGGGTAATGGCGAAGAGTTCTCCTTCGGCTCTCTAGGAAGGAGAAGGAAAGATTGCGTCAGCCATGGAAATATACTCTCATCATGAAGGTTCTTGGTAGAAATATAGGTTTTGCCTATCTGTTGAGGCGTATAAAGGCCATTTGGGATCTCAAATCCCCTTTTGATGTTATTGATTTACCAAATGGCTATTTTCTTTTAAGGTTCTCAAATCAGCAAGAATACCAACATGTTCTTTATGATGGCCCCTGGGTAGTTGCAGACCATTATTTGATCCTGCATAAATGGCGACCCAATTTTGATCTGGACACTGATGTCATTGACAAAGCCACGGTTTGGGTTAGAGTGCGTGGTCTCTCAATCAAATATTATGATAAAATCTTTTTGGAAAGACTAGCCAAGAAAATAGGCACTCCAGTTCGGATTGATGAAACCACCCAAAGCTCCTCTAGGGGCAAGTATGCGAGGCTTTGTGTTGAGGTGGACTTCAGTAAACCGCTCCTCTCTAAATTCCGTTTTAGGAAGAAAGTCCGGAGGATAGAATACGAAGGTTTGCAACAGATATGTTTCCACTGTGGAATGTATGGTCATCGTAAAGATAACTGTCCATCTCTAGTTCAAGCGAAGGAGAAGGAGGAAAAGCAGGAGGTCCCGATGGAGGTTCATGATGCCGGAGGAGCCCTTCCGGAGGAGCAATGCGTTGACTTGGAGATAGCTACTGAAGTCCTAGAAAGTTACGGCCCTTGGATGATGGCTAAAAAACTAGTCAGAAGATCAGGTAGTAGGAAATCCCATGATTCTCGCCAAGATGATAAGATAAGGGCAGGTAGCTCCTCTAAATCAGGCAAAGTTGTCGCCAAGCAAGGACATAATAATAAATATGCCATTTTGGAAGAATCGGATAATGTAGAGGATATCACTCCTGTTGATAAAGTTAATTACCAACCTATCTTGGCCCAAACTACTCCTAATGAGTCTAGTAAGGCTAAAGGTAAAGAGCATTTGGGCTCTAATTTGGGCCATAGTTCTAAAGGCCAGGCTAGGAATAAGGACTCTCTTCAATCCAAAAAGCATCCAGGGCTTAGGATTCACTCTTCTATGGGTAATGTGAAGGAATCTTTAGCAAATAAAAATAACACCCCTTCTTCCTCAGTTGCTGTTAACGCTCCCCTCCCCAATCCCCCTTTGGCAACCCGTACTCCTCATCCCTTTGGTACTGGTAATGCCTCTATCAATAAAGCTGCTGCAATTGGTTCTCATGTGGTGGTTTCGAGTCAGGAAGGGGATATCATCAAGCAACAATGGGTGGTGTCTGATGATATTATTTTAATAGATCCGGGAGATGCTTTAATCAATCCGGGGGTTGGTCAGCAGGCTTTCATTCTGTCGCAACATGGGTTGTAGTGTCCCGATGCTGATTCCTCTATGGCTGAGGGGAATAGTGGTGATAGGGGAGATGATCTCCTTCGATCTATTTGACTGGTCAGTCTTCTTCTCTTTTGTACATCATTATTTATGTCGATTCTTATATGGAATATACAAGGAATTGCAGCAAAGAAACGCCAGCAATCTTTCATCAATTACTGCAAATAATTCAAGCCTTTCATTGCAGTTATTGTGGAACCTAGGATCTCTGGCACAAGAGCAGATTTCATCTGTGAGAAGATGTGTTTTGATAGCTGGTTAAGAGTTGAAGCAGTGGGCTTCAGTGGAGGCATTTGGCTCTTTTGGAATAATTCTTTGGGGACTATTTCAGTGAGATGCACAAACTTCCAATTTATTCATTGTATTGTGGATGATGTTGTTCATGGTCAGTGGGAATTCACTGCCGTTTATGGGAGTCCAACTGACAACTTGAGATTGAAGTTTTTTTATTATCTCTTCACGTTGGGTAATTCTATTATTCACCCTTGGATTCTAGCAGGGGATTTTAATACCTTCATGTTCCCTACAGAAACCACCAGTCAATATAGCAATGTGTCACAGATGCGATATTTTTCGCAATTGGATTAATTCTTTGGGGCTTCTTGATCTGGGGTTCTTGGGTCCTAAGTTCACTTGGTGCAAAGGTCCCTCTTCTACTAATTTTCAAGCTACACGTCTGGATCGTGCATTAGCTTCTGCTTCTTGGATTCAAATTTTTCATTCGGCTTCTGTTCTTCATCTGGAAAGACTAATATCTGATCACTGCTCCATTCTTATTCATTTACAATCGGTTGAAGAACGCCGAGTGGAGAAGTCTTTCCGGTTTCAGTTAGCTTGGGTGACTCGTGCTAATTTTTTAAATATCATGCGACAGTCGTGGTCTAATAGCTCTAATTTGGTTGATAATATCAAATCAGTTTCTTCATCGCAAACTTCTTGAAGCAGGACCAATTTTGGTAATATTTACCATAATAAGAAAAGATTACTTGCGAGACTCAGGGGCATACAGCTAAAGCTTTATGCTGGAAATTTTAAAGAGTTGAGTAAACTCGAGATCAAGCTCAGAAAGGAACTTGAGGTAATCCTTGATCAAGAAGAGTTACTCTGGTATCAAAAGTCCAGAGAAAATTGGATAGTCAATGGAGATCGCAACACAGCCTTCATGCTGCTGCTGCGGTTCGAAATTCCAAGAAGCGCGTGGGTGCCTTGAAATATGATCAAGGTGAATGGATATTTGATCAGTCTATTCTTCGATCCTGGGCAGTTCAATTTTATAAAAACCTTTATACTGCTGAGCCAGTGGAGTGTTCTGCATGTAATTATGCTACCTCTTATCCTGCTCTTGATTCGAATGAGTTAGTTTTTCTCAACAAGCCTTTCAATGCTGATGAAGTTAAAAGTGCGTTTTTTGATATGGCACCACACAAGGCTCCTAGGCCTAATGGCCTTCACGCAGCTTTCTATAAGAAAACATGGGATGTTGTGAGTGATTCAGTCATCACGTTTGCTTTGCAATTTTTTGAATCATGGAATCTTACATGACGGTATTTGTGATACGCTGATTACTCTTCTTCCCAAGGTTGAGTCTCCTGAGACGATGAAGCTGTTTCAGCCCATTGCTCTCTGCAACGTCAGCTTTAAGATTCTAACTAAAGTCCTCACCAACCGCATGAGGAGGGTGTTCCCCCATATTATTTCCCCAGTTCAGTGTAGCTTCATCCCGGGTCGCCAATTGCATGACAATGTTGTCATTTTTTAGGAGATCATTCACATGATGCACAAGAAAGTGAGTGGCACATCTTATATGGCCTTCAAAATTGACATGGAGAAGGCTTTTGATAGAATTAGTTGGGAATTTCTTGATCAGTGTTTACAGTTGGCTGGTTTTAATGATCATTGGAGAGCACTGATTTTGAAATGTCTTAATGCTTGCTCAATGAAGGTTTTGTGGAATGGGGTTGCCTCTGAATCTTTTCACCCTACATGGGGGGTTCGCCAAGGCGACCCTATCTCTCCGTATTTGTTTGTTCTGGCTATGGAGAGGCTGGGCCATGTTATTTCTGATGCAATGGTGAGAGGGGATTAGAAGCCATTATTTGTTTCACGCAATAATTTGCCTATTACACACCTCTTCTTTGCAGACGATTTGGTTCTTTTTGCCGAAGCATCCCTTGACCAAGTCGCTACTATCAAGCAGTGCTTACATAAGTTTTGCTCAGCATCTGGTGAGAAGGTTAATTTTGAGAAGTCTTCCGCTATGTTTTCTAAGAATGTCCCTCCTGAGCTTAAAGAGGCCATATGTAATTCACTGGGAATTCAAGAAAGTACGGACATGGCTAAGTACCTTGGGGTTCCTATAATTGATTGTCGAATGGTAAAGGAAAATTTCGAACCATTATTGGGAAGAATAGATAGTCATTTGGCTGGTTGGAAGCACAATTTGCTTAATTTTTCTGGTCGGTTGACTCTTATTAAAAGTGTTCTCTCATCCATTCCCAACCATGTCATGCAAGTCCTTCATCTCCCAAGATCAGTTTGTGATGAAATTGACAAGAAGATTAGGAATTTTTTGTGGGGAAATTCAGAGCATGCAGCTAACTGGAATCTTGTAACTCAACCTACTGCTTG
This sequence comes from Garcia nutans, assembly GCA_947685225.1. Classification (NCBI taxonomy): domain Eukaryota; kingdom Viridiplantae; phylum Streptophyta; class Magnoliopsida; order Malpighiales; family Euphorbiaceae; genus Garcia; species Garcia nutans. The sequence continues at coordinate 47,093,165 of CANTUV010000002.1, forward strand.
GGGTGGACTTGGAATCAGATCAGGAAGGAACATGAATGATGCTTTCTTGGCCAAACTTGGCTGGCATCTTCTTAATGATAATGATGCTCTTTGGTGTAATCTCTTGCGGAAAAAATACTTGGCTAGTCCATGTGTTATTTCTAATATTGTGGATAAGACAGCTTCTTCTTGCATTTGGAAGGCTAATGTGCATGGTTCATTAATTTTGAAAAAAGGTGTGATGCATTCTGTTGGTAATGGTCTCAATACTTCTTTTTGGGATGATCCCTGGGTCTTAGATGAACCTCTCCATCAACATGTCCTTATTCCAATACCTGTTCATGAGCGGGATGCTTTAGTTACAGATTACTGGGTTAATGGTGACTGGGATTGGATTTTTTTAAAGTCTCTCTTGCCTCCTTCTGTTTGCCTTCAGCTGCAAGCGTTTCATTTGGATAGTGGTTTGCAAAATCAGGATATTTTGGCCAGGTCTGGAACTCCTAATGGTAAGTTCACTGTCTCCTCTGCCTATAAGCTGTCAATCACTCCTCCTCCTACTTCACAGCTTCATGATTCCTGGGATCGTATTTGGAAAATGAAAGTTAGTCAAAAGATTAGGTGTTTTTTATGGCTATTTAGCCACATAAAACTCATGACTAATTTGGAAAGAAAGCGGAGGCATTTCTCGGTAAAAGATATCTGTTCTGTTTGTGGGGAGGTTGAAACCCAAGAACATTTATTCAGGGACTGTCCTGGTACCTGGTCTTTTTGGAAACTCATTCTTTTCCAGCAGGATCTGATCATTTTTGAATCCTTGCCATGTGAACGGTGGCTTCATTGGGGCTCCAAAACTCAGCTTCTGGGTCTTTCTAATTGCATTTCTGCTTCCGTTTTTGCTATCACTCTTTGGCATATATGGCGTTGGCGGAATGATATGGTTTTCAATAACCAAGTGATCGGCTTACATGTTAAATTGATTACCCTCAAGGCTGCTGTGAAACATAATGAGGAGGCATGGCTTTCTATTTCTTCTCTAATGCCTCTCCGGTCAAAAAAGATTATTCAGGTCAGCTGGACTGTTCCCCCTTCTGGTATGCTTAAATTAAACGTTGATGGAGCCTCTAAAGGAAGAACTAAACTTGCTGGCTGTGGAGGAGTTATTCGGGACTCTCAGGATCGTTGGATTACAGGTTTTACTCATCATCTGGGCACCTGTTCTGCGATTAAGGCTGAACTTTCAGGTCTTCTCCATGGCTTGCTGCTAGCCTGGGACTTGAAATGCCAATACTTGCTTGTTGAAACGGACTCTGTTTCTTGTTATAGAATGGTGATGGATGGTAATCTCAGTATTTTGAGATACAGGGGTATTATTGCTCAATGCAGGGAGTTGAAGAAGAGGCAGTGGACTGTTGAAGTTTCACATATATATAGAGAAGCTAATCGTTTAGCAGATGGTCTCGCCAATTTGGCTGTGATGGAGACGGGTTCGAAGCAGATCTTTTGTCAACCTCCTAGACAGTTGGCTGCTATTTGCAGCTCTGATTTGCAGGAAGTGGCTTTGCTACGGGTTATTCCTTGCTAATTTTTCCTTTGGGTTTTCCCCCTCCTTATGTATCCAAAAAAAAAATATAGAAAGTATACGATTCTTTCATCATTCATATAATAAAAAATACAATATTGGCTGAATATAAATAAGTTAATATTTGAATTTCAAATGAAAAGTTTATTTACATATTTCATTTTAATTCAACTTATTAAACATTTTAACTTATAAAATCCTATTTATTAATTTATGAACATTTCAATTAATTTCACATATATTTAGTATATTTTTTACACGTTATTTAACATAAATTGTAAAATATTATAAACCATTATTTTTTAATTTGTACAAGTTTGACATAAATTGTTAAATATTATAAACCATTATTGTTTAATTGGTACAAGTTTGATGAAGTATTTATATAATTTTATAAATTAAAATATATGATGAGTTTTTGTATACAAGGTTTGATTAAGTATGGCTCTGTCACTCAAAACTCAGTTTTTGAGCATTGGTATGAAATGAAGGGAATTTAATATCCAAGGGAATAATAATTTTTTAATACAAAATATAAAGTTAAATGAGTTTCAGTGAAATTTAATTTAAAAAATTTCTGAAGTCCATATTTTATTTTTAAATCAATAAATGCAATTATTGGGTGTAATATGTAATTTGATTTCATGAAACATATCTTTTTCTTAATTTTCCCTAGTTACGAACTCACTACTTGACACTATAATGGTTTACAAAGTTTCCGTTATCTTTAAAACTTTTTATTTTTCATATTTTCTAAAATTATTTTCTTATAATTTTCATTTTAATTTTAATTTTATTATCAATAGTGTTCATATTTATTTTTCTATAAATAACTTCACTTTTCTTTTATATTTATTCTCTCTTTGTGTTTTAATTATTGTTTTTATAATGAAATTTTCTTTTTCAATTGATTTATTATTTTTGTAAATCTTATTTTTTTATATCAAATCTACATTTGTTGGTGTTCATATTAAACTTGCAGAAAAATCATTAAATGAGTTGAAAAAAATTATTATTTATCATTGAATATGATTATGTATGATTTAAATAAAATATATATGGTTAATATTTTTATTTATTCACTATTAAATTCAAATATATTTTTTAAAATTGCATTTTGATTTTCTATTTATTCTTTTAAAATTTTGTTGTTATTTTTAGTAAATCATGATTAGAAAAAAAGTCAAAAAATATAACTTTTTAAAACCAAAACTTAATAAACTCTAAATTTTAAAATATATTTTGTTCAAAACAATTAAAACATAATGTCAAACAGATACAGATAACAGAAAAGTAAAAAAATAATAATAAAAAGAGTAAATATATATTATTTTAACAGACATATATTACAAAAAACAGACATATATTCAAGAGGTATTAAAAATAATATATTACTAAATTAAATTATCATACATACCAACATTTAAAAAAAAAAAAGAAAAAGAAATAGTAAATTCACAAGGCGATCGAAATATCTCCAAAAGCCTGTGTTAATGTTGGCAATACATGGAATATTTGGTTTATGTAACCAAAAGATATTTTATTCCTAAAACAATAATCAAATTTTGGATCAAAACAAAATAAAAGTAAGTAGGTGAGCTCGTTTTTAATAAATAGAAAGAGGACGTCCCACTTTCCCCAACTGCCTGAATTTGTCTTGTTGTCTTGGTTTCTTAAAGCTTATAATTGTAGTTCAATGTTCATATTTCAACTATAAGGAATTTATCATTAAATTCATTTTTCAGCTTAATAGTATTTTTTCATAGCTTTTACGCAACCCATTTCTTCACAGCTTTCATCAATTCAATGTTTTATTGTAGAATCTAAATAAATTTACTTAAGGGAGTTTGAGAACTTTAATTTCTTATTAGTCCTTGAGAAATTCCACACAATCAATTGATAGAATTCAGATTTAACATGTTTCGATTGAGGAACCTGTATTCTCTAGCACCCTCAAATCCTATTCACATTTAAGGCCAAGAGTTTTTTGCTCATTTTTTGAGGAAAATAAATTGGCATGCTCGATGGGATCGATTCTAAAGTGATATAGTGAGACTCATTCCTCAGTGAGGAAGTGAACTCATTCTACAATAATATAGTAGACTCATTCTACAATGATACAGTAGTCAACATTAATTGCCACAAGAGATGCGACGAATTCCAATAGGCAAAAATTTTGATGATACTATTTTTATTGATGATGAGAGAAAAACTCTTATAGAATTGCTGAGAAATATGTGAGAGCCTTGAAAATAGTTTCAAAAGAATCAGGACGTAATGATGCAATCTTTGAGTGATAACATGCAAATCCAACATGTTCTTGTCCCTAATTTTATGCTGAAATTGTCATTATTTGTGCTTAAAATAGAGTTTTTATTTGGTTTATTATTTTTATGCTAGGAAATGTTGGATTTGGTGAAAAGGAAGCAAATAGGAGCATAATGGAAGAGTTTTGGAGCGAGGATGTAACTGCTGGAATTTCAGAGTGGAAAATCAAGACTGTCAGGCTTTACTCTTGGGCAAGACTAAGTGCAAAGGAGCTGTTGACGGGCAGCATTTAATTGGACAGCTGGCCCACACGTTTTAATCACGTTTTATACTTATTTTGGAGCGGAGAAAGATGTAAAAACACTGTGTTTTGGGTCTTTATGTGATATATTTAGTTGGATCCCACTTTTAGGAATATATAAGTTAAAAATTAGGTTTTGAGAAGACACTTTTTTGCCACCCTTTGAATAGTGACGGGATTGACAGAATTTTCATTGATTTTCTGATGTTTTCTTCAATAGCCATGTGTGGCTAGCCGTCCTTTTTCAGTCAAGGTTTAATCCAAGGTAGGAGCTTGATTATGATTGTGAGATTGAACAGTTCTTAATCGAATCCTTTGATTTCTCTTACATTTATAATCTTTTTGTGATTTATTTGGGAAAATCCATCCCTTAGTTTGATTCTATTGAATGATTTAACAGGGCCCGTTAATTGTTTAATAGCAATCTTCATAACCATTCTACTTAATTGGATACGTAATTGTTTAATTAGGTCGATAAAAGTGGTAATTGATACAAATCTAATTGGGTAAAACTTTTTAGATTGTATTAAGAAAGATTATAATATGATTTAAATGGATGCTCGTAGTTTCTGTTAATTAGGGTAAGGTCCTACTAGTTTTTAAGGCTGCTAACGGTTAAACATTTCGTCGTACTTAGGGTTGCTAGTTAATTAGGGGTTATTATTAGATCGAATCTTAATAACTTAATAATACAGTAGGATTGGTTAGATTGACGTTCTTCCTAACTATAACTTGTTTGTAATTTGGAATTAAGGATTATTATTTGAATCAATGATCAATCATAATAAGCTTCGAACCGCGGTATACCTTGGCTGAATTTATCTCTTTGATTTCAGGTTTCAATATTAATTTCTTGCTTTACTTTGATTTTATTCAGTTTCGATTCTGTTTTCAAATCCCCAATTAATTTTTAGTTATTTGCAATGTTATAATTCAGTTCTGGTTTATTCTTGACAAGCTAGTCTCTAGGGATTCGACCCTTCTCACCATATTTACAAGTTTTATTTGTAGGAGAGCAGGATATTATTTTTGGTGGATTTGGCAACCATCAAATTTTGCCGCCGTTGCCGGGGACTAGTTAACTTTATTGTTTGTTGTCTTTTTGGATGACCAGGTCTGAAAATTTGCCTATAGAATTTGATCCAGAGATAGAAAAGACAGCTCGTGCATTAAAGAAGAAAACTAAGGAACGAAGGTGGGCAGAAGCAACTTCCACATCTGGTATGGAAGGAGCAGCTGCTGATTTGGTTGATAATCCCACAGAAATTGAAGAAGGAAGTCTAGTGCAAGAAGATTCCTCAACAGATTCTGATAGAGAAGAAGTGATGGCTGATAATCGCACAGTTAGAGAGCTACAGGCTGCCCCTGTAGAGCAGCAGCCTATGTGCATCACTTATCCGAATTTGGAGGTGCCTTTTGAGCTGAAATCGGGTTTGATTCATCAGCTACCTACCTTCCATGGAATGAAGACCGAGAACCCACACAACTTCTTGAAAGAATTCCATGGAGTTTGCTCTAGTATGAAGCCTCAAGGGGTGACGGAAGAGCAAATTAAGTTGAGAGCATTTCCATTTTCACTTAAAGACGCTGCTAAAGAATGGTTGCTTAACCTACCACTAGGTTCTATAACAACATGGCCCGAAATGGCTCGTGTATTTTTGGAGAAGTATTTCCCCGCTTCTAGGGCTGTCGTTATTCGAAGGGAAATATGTGGTATTAAGCAACGAGTTGGAGAGAGCCTTTATGATTACTGGGAGAGATTCAAGAGGTTATGTGCAGCTTGCCCACAACATGGGATGTCAGATCAGTCTTTGATCCAGTACTTTTAAGAAGGAATGATGGATATGGAGAGGAAAATGGTTGATGCTGCAAGTGGGGGAGCAATTGTGAATAAAACTCCAGCCCAAGCTAGAGAGATCATAACTACTATGGCAGTAAATTCACAGCAATTCGGGCAAACTGAAGAGCCTTCAAGAAAAGTCTACCAGGTAAGTAATTCTTCTGTAGATGATAGACTTAATGAATTAACATCTATGTTTAAAACCTTTACTGCAGGATTCAATGCTCGTGCAAATGTGTGTGGATCGTGCAATTCGCCCGATCACCCGACAGACTTGTGTTATCAAATACAAGATGATCAGGAACAAGTCAATGCAATGGGTGGATTTTCTGGGCAGCCCCGAAGGCCATTCCCTATTTCATCTAATGAAGGATGGAGAAATCAGCAGAATTATTGGTATGGGAATAGGCAGAATTTTCAGCAAGCTAGACCGCCTCCTCAACAAGCTTCCAACTCAAGTATGTCTTTAGAAGACATTGTTAAATCTGTTGCTACTAGTACGGCCACATTTCAGCAAGAAACTAGGAGGGAATTGAGCGGGATTACCACCAACATGAATGCCTTACAACAAGAAACAAAGAGGAGCTTGCAAAACTTGGAGACCCAAGTCAGCCAGCTTGCCTCTTTCGTGAGCAGGTTGGAGAATCAAGGAAAGTTACCCTCTCAAACAGTTGTAAATCCAAAAGAAAATCTATGTGCAATCACTTTGAGAAGCGGTAAAGAGCTAGATACACCAGCCCTAAAGAAAGGCAGCAGTGGGTCCAAGAAAGAGGTTGAAAAAGAGGTGGAAATTGAGCAAAATGAGGCCCCCAAGCAATCTGAAGTTGAACAGCCCCGAACTTATACTATCCAGCCTCCTTTCCCCGAGAGATTGGCTAAGACAAGAAGAGAAAGTGAGGAGAAGGATATTTTGGAGACTTTCCGCAAGGTGGAGGTGAACAGTCCATTGCTTGATGCCATAAAGCAAATACCCCGGTATGCGAAGTTTCTCAAGGAACTTTGTACCAACAAGAGGAAACTAGATCGTGTAGAGAAGGTGGAGATGGGTGAAGTTTGTTCCGCCATGATTCAAAGAAAGGAGCTTCCCAAAAAATGCAAGGATCGAGGTATGTTTGCTATTCCTTGTAAGATAGGCAATGTAGGAATTAAGAGAGCTATGTGTGACTTGGGAGCTTCTATAAATGTCATGCCTTTATCTATTTACTCATCTTTCAAGGGTAGCCCCTTGAAAGAAACACGCATTATTATTCAATTGGCAGACAGGTCTATTGTCTACCCCGTGGGTTTGCTAGAGGATGTCTTGGTCCAGGTAGGTGATTTAATTTTTCCAGCTGACTTTTATGTGCTTAATATGGAGGACGATAAATCCTCGAATACAGCTGATTTGTTGCTTGGGAGACCTTTCCTTCCCACTGTAAGGACAAAAATAGACGCTTATGAAGGAACATTATCTATGGAGTTTGATGGTGAGAAAGTCCAATTTAATGTTTATGAGGCTATGAAGTACCCATGTGATGTGTCTAATATAAGTTGTATTGATGTAATTGACCCCTTAGCACAAGAAGTTTTTGAATTAGATGCTATTGATGAGCTTGATTTAGTGCTTTGCAGGGATATTAATATGGACAGCATTAAAAAGCTTGAGGAAGTTTTCTTACTTGATGAAAAAGTGCAGGAAATTGTAGGAGAATTGGAGGCAAATCAGTTCCTGAAGAACGGCCACAGCCGTGCCATGTTGCCTTCTCACCATGAGAAAATCTTACCATCTGTTTTGCAGCCCCCGAAGTTAGACTTAAAGCCGCTGCCCGGCCATTTAAAGTACGTGTTTTTGGGAGATGGAGATACACTACCTATAATTATCTCTAACAAACTCAGCAAGATGGAAGAGGAAGGCTTGATTCGAGTTCTTAAAGAGTTTAAAGAGGCAATAGGGTGGACAATAGCTGATATTAAAGGATTGAGTCCATCGACTTGCATGCATAGGATTCTTTTCGAAGAAGGCAGCAAGCCCAAAAGAGAGGCTCAAAGACGTTTGAATCCACCTATGATGGAGGTGGTGAAGAAGGAGATACTGAAGTTGTTAGATGCCGGCATGATCTATCCAATTTCGGATAGTAAGTGGGTGAGCCCGGTGCAAGTAGTGCCAAAGAAGACTGGAATTACTGTGGTGGAGAATGCGGAAGGAGAGTTAGTGCCTACAAGAGTCCAAAATGGGTGGAGAGTGTGTATAGATTATAGGAAGTTGAATGCAGCCACGAGAAAAGACCACTTCCCACTTCCTTTTATTGACCAAATGTTGGAAAGATTGGCTGGCCGTAGTCATTATTGTTGTCTTGATGGTTTTTCAGGTTTCTTTCAAATACCGGTGGCACCCGAGGACCAGGAAAAGACGACTTTCACTTGCCCTTTTGGAACATTTGCCTATCGACGGATGCCGTTCGGCCTTTGCAATGCACCAGCCACGTTCCAAAGGTGTATGGTAAGTATATTCTCAGACTTTGTAGAGGAAATAATAGAGTTATTTATGGATGACTTTACCGTTTATGGTAATAGCTTTGATGAATGCCTATCTAATCTTGAGAAAGTTTTGAAAAGGTGTATAGAGTCAAACCTGGTGCTAAATTATGAAAAATGCCATTTTATGGTGGATCAAGGTTTGATTCTAGGACACATTGTTTCATCTAAGGGCATTGAGGTTGATAAAGCAAAAATTGATGTGATTAAATCCTTACCTTACCCCACAAGTGTGTGGGAAATTCGTTCTTTTCTTGGCCATGCAGGTTTTTACAGGCGCTTTATTAAGGATTTTTCAAAGATAGCTCAACCACTTTGCAAGCTTTTGCAAAAGGATGTGTCATTCGAGTTCAGAGAGGAGTGTAGAGAAGCATTTGATATGCTGAAAGAGAAGCTGATCTCTGCACCAATAGTCCAGCCACCGAATTGGAATTATCCTTTTGAGATCATGTGTGATGCGAGTAACTATGCGGTAGGAGCTGTTCTTGGGCAGCGGATTGAGAAGAACCCCCATGTTATATACTATGCATCAAGGACCTTGGACAATGCCCAATGCAATTACTCTACCACGGAGAAAGAGCTTTTAGCCATTGTATTTGCATTGGAGAAGTTCAGGTCATATTTATTGGGAACTAAGGTGATAGTGTTTTCTGACCATGCAGCCTTGAGATATTTAATTAAGAAGAAGGAGTCAAAGCCAAGGCTGATTCGTTGGATCCTTTTGCTTCAAGAGTTCAATATGGAGATTAGAGATAAAAAGGGGTCCGAGAATCTTGTAGCTGATCACCTTAGTCGGTTGGTTTTGAATGAAAAACCAACACAATTGGATGATGATTTCCCATATGAGCGGCTCTTTAGTTTCCAAAAAGTTGTTCCATGGTATGCTGATATAGTCAACTATCTAGTTGCTGGGACTTTATCGGGAGATTTGAAAAGAGCTGAGAAGGAGAAGATCAAGAGGGATGCTAAGTATTATGTTTGGGATGACCCTTATTTGTGGAAGTTTTGTTCTGACCAGGTTATAAGAAGATGTGTTATGGATGTGGAAGTACAGTCCATTTTAAGATTCTGCTATTCATCGGCATGTGGGGGTCACTTTGGTCCTCAAAGAACAGTTCGCAAGATCTTGGAGAGTGGACTATACTGGCCCACCATGTTTAGAGATTCATATGTTCATTGCAAATCTTGTGAGAATTGTCAAAAGACTGGTAATTTGAGTCGCCGAGATCAAATGCCCCTAACCTCTATTTTAGTGTGTGAGATATTCGATGTATGGGGTATAGACTTCATGGGACCATTCACATCGTCATCTGGAAATAACTACATTTTATTGGCAGTTGACTATGTTTCCAAATGGGTTGAAGCTAAGGTAACCCGGACTGATGATGCTAAGACGGTGGTGAATTTTGTGAAGACTCATATTTTTACTAGATTTGGGATTCCAAGAGCGATTATAAGTGATCGAGGAACTCATTTTTGCAACAAGGTTATGGAGAATCTTTTCAGAAAATATGGTGTTACACATCGTATCTCCACAGCCTATCATCCGCAGAAGAGTGGACAAGCTGAAATTTCAAATAAAGAAGTGAAGTCCGTCCTCGAAAAGACAGTGAACCCCAGTAGGAAAGATTGGAGTAGTAAGCTGGAAGATGTTTTATGGGCCTATAGGACAGCTTACAAGACCCCCATTAGCATGTCTCCATATCGGTTGGTCTATGGCAAACCATGTCATTTGCCGGTAGAAGTGGAGCACCGAGCTTTTTGGGCTATTAAACGCTGTAATATGGAGCTGGAGACAGCGGGAGAGCAAAGGAAATTGCAGTTACAGGAGCTAGAAGGAATTCGCAATGAGGCCTATGAAAGTTCCAAAATTTACAAAGAGAAGACTAAAGCTTTCCATGATCGCATGATATCTAGGAAAAATTTTGTAATTGGACAAAAAGTTCTACTTTTTCATTCTAAATTGAAGTTATTTCCTGGTAAATTAAGGTCCAGATGGATTGGACCATTTGTTGTTATTAATGTGTTTGCTCATGGTGCAGTGGAGATTCAAAGCCTTGAAACTAATAAAATTTTCAAAGTTAATGGACATCGTTTGAAACCGTTTTATGAAGGTTTGGAGATTCCTCAGTCTGAGAATTTGAAGCTGGAGGAACCAGGGAAGTCGACTTGAGAAATTCAAGAACGTCTAGCCGGAGACGTTAAACTATGGCGCTTACTGGGAGGCAACCCAGCACATGCTTGCTAAGTTTGAATTTCTGTTATATTTGTTTATGTTATTTTATTTTATGAAAAAATAATAATAATAATAAAATAACAATAATAAAATAAAATAATCTTGATAAACAGTGTCATCTTCTTGCTTATACAGTTCTGGAATTCTGAGCATTTGAGTAAGGATAGAGGTTAAAAGCTTAGTCTTTAATAATTTTTTCTATTTGCAGCAGTAACACTTTTGTTTTTAAAGTATTCACCGTGTGAAGTGCCTTTAAACTTTTGCTTTATTTTGTTAATTTATTTTATTTTTCTTTTAAAAAATGAACAGTATCATCTTCTTCCTCTTTAGTTTCTGGAAATTCTGACTGAGTTTTAAGGTTAAGGAAGCCTTTCATAGTAGTGATGATGGTAAACTTTTAATAAGCTTTTATTTTTACTGTTTCAGAAGGATTATATAACTTTGTATCTTCTGTTTTTATACGTGGGTTTAATTGAGCATGTGAGTTTATTTAATTATTTAATTATTTATTTAATTATTTTATTTTTTTTCAGCTAAGAAAAGGGTTAAAATAAACAAATCACTTTCCCCCTTCTCACAAAAAAACCGATTCAGCTCCCATCGCAGCCCACCACCAGCTCCAATTGCAGCTCACTACTGCGTCTCCACCAGAAATCGCAACAGCCCCTCAATCGCAACCCAGCATCTCTCTCTCTCTCTCTCTCTCTCTCTCTCTCAAAATCGCAGACCAGAAATCGCAACAGCCCCTCAATCGCAAACCACCAACAAACGCAACCCAGAAATCAAAGCAACCCAGAAAACGCAAACCAGAAATCGCAGCTCTCTGCTGCGTCCCCATCCGAATCGCTCCTCCCACATCCCTATTTCGATTTTTATCAAATTTCCCCACACCAACTCGATCTCCATTAAACCCTCTTCCCTTCCCGCCCACCGTCCAGCCCACAGCTCAGACTAAACAGTTCAAGAACTGCTCCCTTTGGTTTCGATTTTATCAGGTCTGAGTCACCCAAATCGCCACCTTCCATTCACTGCACTTCCAATTCTGGTTTCACAACAGAAAAGAACTTCCACAGTGAGGTATTTTTGAACTCAATTTCAATTTCGCAGTTCAGATCATGTAAGTACCTTTTTATGAATTTTTCATTGCATTTAAAAAAAAATTCTGATATGCCATGAAATTGCAAATTGATTGAATGTTCTGTGAATTAGTGGTAAACTTTGAATGGTATTGTGATAGCATAACTTTGGTGATGAAAGATTGGGCTTTAAATTGAATTGAAAAGAATGTGTTTTAAATTGAATTGATGAGCTTGCAATTTTGATTCTGTTACCTTGACTCATTTTGGTAAAGGCTGGATAAGTGTTGTGAGAGATAGTCTGGAATTGAGTTTTTCTTGTGCTAATTAGTAGCAGTGAACACGGATGTGCCAACTTGGGTTCGTAAATTGAGATATTGTCTTCATATATACTGCTGGAATTTGGTTTTCAACTTGTCAAATTAGGTGTTTTGATTTTCTCTGGGATTGTGCGACAAAAGATTAAAAAGTTTTAATTGTTTCCATAGATTAGTTGCATTTCTAATTTTGATTGATTATGTCGCTCGATGCGCCTTTGAACTGTAACTATTTGCAATTGAAGGAGCTTCAAATTCTGTTCTAATATTCACTCTTCCGTGATTATATTGCAAATTGGTTAATTGATTGAGTGTTGTTGGTATGCCTTAAATTTGATTTTGAATTGAATGTTGAGTGTTGAGCAGAAAATTCAGATTGAGTTTTAGTAAGAATGATGAGATGTTAAGTCCAAGGTGCTAATGATTTATAGCTTTGAGATGCCAAATAAGTAATTTTAATTCTCTTTAGGTTAGTACTGTACTGAATTTTTGTTTTAAAATTAAAATTACTTTTGTGATTACTGAAAAAAAAAAACTTGAGAAACTTTGGCATGAGAAGTTAATCTTGGTGTTAATATAGTTCAATATTTCATCTTAGTGACAGGTTCAGTTGCAATTTGATTTTAATTGGTCATAATTGCTTGGAATGGGAATTACTGGATTGCTTTAATCTTTAAGAATTGAGTGTCAATAAAAATAATTTGGCTAAGTTTTTTTTTTTAAAAATTAATAATAAATAAAAAAAATAACTTGTTTGGTCAATTGCTTGTTTGTATGCTCATTTCGATTTGCGTTTAACGCTTGTTTTTCTTACAGGCATTCCGAAAAATGGCTCGAACCAGATTTAAAAAGCACAAGCAGCCCACTGCTTCTGCGTCGACTCCACCGACACAGCCCGAACCACAACCCATTCTTTTACTCCCACAACCTGAACCTGTTGCACCCTCCTCACCAGGATCTCCACCCATAGGACGTCTACCATACCAGATCATCGAGGAAATGATCGACATTCTGCAACACCACAACATTTCATTTGCTTGTCGACTGCAACGAGACAGCCCATCCCACGCTATACAAGAACCGGAGGAAGTTTCAACCTCCTGCCATGTAGCAGCTCCAATGAACTCCAACGAAACACACCAGCCTGCAGCTCCACAAAACAGCCTTCTAGAAGGGATTTTCGATGAAGACAATGAAGAAGAACCAGCTCTAGTGCATTCCGATCCTGAGCAGCCACCTCACAGCCCTCAAAATAGCCTACCAGAGAGGATTTTTGAAGACATTCCTGAGGAGGAACAAGAGGTGGCAGAACCAGCCCCTAAAAAGAGAAGAAGGGCAAGAATTTGCAACGGTAAGAGTACCTATCCGCCTGCTACAGAGGCACTTCACGGCCATCTGCACTTCAGAAAACGTGAACACAGGAAAAGGTATGACTTTTACCAAAGTCGCTTCATAATGCCTGCTAAATCTATACATGTTGCAACTTTAGAAAAACTGAATTTATATGCTGAATTTGAGGAATTGGTTGCAAATATAGGTTGGCAAGCATATTTTGCATTAGATTTACCTTCTTTCACTGAACAAACTAGGGAGTTTTATGCTACATTCAAGTTTGATTATAAAAAGAAAAATTTCAGCATATCTACTCCGGGCACCATTCATTTTAGGTTGATGGGACGCATGCATCATTACTCTATTAATGATTTGAATTTAGCTTTGGGCCTTGTTACACATGATAGCATATTGAGCAATGACTACATAAATGCATATTGTGATTATCATGTAGATGAATTTGACCAAATCAATGCATTTAGAGCACTCACTACACTTGAACATGAGGTTTTTAACCCTGGGCATTCTAAAGCCTATCTTCTTCAAAGTGGTGCTCTTAGGTACATTCATAGGTTCATTGCTTATTCCATTTTTGGTTGTAACAATGACTCCACAGTCCTTTCAAAGTCTGAATTGTTCATTTTATGGTGTATGGTAGAGAAAAAGAGAGTAAATCTAGGATTTTGGTTGGCCACCCAATTTAAAAAGAACATAAGCGGTAAGAGGCAAATGTCATTAGGATTTGTTGTCACGAAAATAGCATTGCATGAGAACCTCATTGCATTAGATAATGACTTGCACCTTGCATGTGGTATGGAGCCTCTTGACTTGGCTTGTTGAGATTGTATGCACTTATTACGCCACGAGGAAGGTGGTGTTGTCTCTTTGATGCCTGCAGGTCAGTTAGCTGGGCCAACAACAAGGAATCCCCGTGTTGCTACTGCTGCCAATGCTGCCCCAACCTCTTCTACACCTGTTACAGCTGCCACGCATGACCAAACAGCTAGAATACAGCTACTAGAGCAGCAACTAACAGCAATGCAAGCTATTTTACAGCATAACACTGAACTGTTGCAGCGCAACAATGAGTTGATACAGACTTTGTTGGAACAGTTAGGAGATAGCCGTCCCAATCATGCTTCCCACTGAGGTTTGGTAGTCACTCCTCCAAACAGGGCAGTTTCTTTAACTCTTCTCTTATTTTCCGTTTTCTGCCTTGTGTCCACATTGAGGACAATGTGAGGAGTAAGTGTGGGGAGGTGGATATATATATGTTGTTGCTGTGATTTGTGAAATTGGACATCATTTTTGCTATGTTTTTGCTGCAATTTTTGGGACTGATTTATGTGATTGAGCAGGTGTAATTTTGATGTGATTTTGCTGAATTTGTGAGCTTTATATGTTATGTAGCTGCTACCATTGTGTTCTTTACTTGGTGATTTGCTCCTTTTTGGTCAACTTTTAAATATTTAGTTATGACATATATGCTGGAATCGTGAGTTTTAGTTGTTGTCATGTGTCCATTTTCAATTAAAATTGACCATTATGACAGTTTTTGATAGAGAATGCTTCTGAGTTTTAGTTTGGCACTTATCCCATGAAATTTTGAGTAAAATTTTTGAGCTTGTTGATGCTATTTGCTGATTTTGGGATTCACTCAATGGGTTTGTTGTGTCTTTTAACATGATTTTGACCTCTTAGGAAGTCTAGAGAGGAGGACTTTGCTATTGTTACTTAGTTTGACCGTTGTGAGAACCATAGACGATAAGGCTTAGCGAGCGGAAACCATAACTTGAAATTGACCGTCATTGCACTCATGAGTCTTAATTTAAATTGTTTACACTTTGAATTCTCAAAATGGTTTCCAAAACTTAGTTTCTTTGGGTAGGTGTTTTTGAGAGCAATTTCCGAAGCCAAAAATTTAGGATAGCTTCCGAGAACTAGAACTTTCTTCTACGTTCCCTTGAGGTGAAATCCTAGGCGAGTCTCGACTTTGGAAATGATTTGGGCATTCTCTTGGCCGATTCATTAATCCTTTTATATTTTTCCCACCTTTACATTACCGTTCTTTCACCCCCCCTTCTAGCCTACGAAGTATGCTAAACGCGTACTCTAAATTCTTTTCATAACCCATGATATAACCATATAACCGAAAAAGCCTTCGCCTACCACCCTTTTTGCGAGAAAATAGTCTTTTCAATTATTTGTTGAGCACATGCATATGTTAATAATTTGGGATTGACACAATTGCATTTTGTTTAGTTTTTAGAATTAGAGATCTTGTTACCCATGCTTATTAGATGTAAATTTTTCTTGGGTTCAATTATTGTTGCAAGCTGATTTTAAGGTGTTCTTAAAAAAAAGAAAAAAAATATTCAGAAAAAAACAGAAAAAAAAAGAGTAGTTTGTATATAGAATTTTGTAAGCCATTATCGTTGTTCTTTTTCAATGCAATTGTAGTCATTTGGGCATTCAAGATAGATAATTGTGCGTTGCTCTATTGAGGTTACTTGTTAAAAGACTTATTTTCTCGTATTTCTTATCCTTACATTATCCATATCTTTTGCAACCTTCACCCTAGCCTAACCCGAGTAAAAGACCTTTTGATCCTTTGTTGAGATTTGTTCTACATTAGTGGAGAGGGAAGTTGGAGGAGAGCCTATGGTTGTTCATTATTTGGTTTTCCAGAAGCTACGAAAATGTGTTTTATATGCTTTGTTAATTGCTCAATAAAATGCCTATCGATTCAAACTTCGTATGTGTGCGTGTGTGTTTTAAGAATTCTTAGTGTAACCTTTTTCGATTGAGTTCATGATGATGGAATGATATTGACAGTTTGGTATCCAATTGCGAGGTTGAGTTGTTTGCGGTTTTTGCATATGTTGGATTGAGTTTCATGGTGAAGTTGTGGTCTCCTATGATTTTGAGTTTTGAGTCATGCTTGAGGACAAGCATGGGATAAGTGTGGGGAAATTTGATAACATGCAAATCCAACATGTTCTTGTCCCTAATTTTATACTGAAATTGTCATTATTTGTGCTTAAAATAGAGTTTTTATTTGGTTTATTATTTTTATGCTAGGAAATGTTGGATTTGGTGAAAAGGAAGCAAATAGGAGCATAATGGAAGAGTTTTGGAGCGAGGATGCAACTGCTGGAATTTCAGAGTGAAAAATCAAGACTGCCAGGCTTTACTCTTGGGCAAGACTAAGTGCAAAGGAGCTGTTGACGGGTAGCATTTAATTGGACAGCTGGCCCACACGTTTTAATCACGTTTTATACTTATTTTGGAGCGGAGAAAGATGTAAAAACACTGTGTTTTGGGTCTTTATGTGATATATTTAATTGGGCCCCACTTTTAGGAATATATAAGTTAAAAATTAGGTTTTGAGAAGACACTTTTTTGCCACCCTTTGAATAGTGACGGGATTGACAGAATTTTCATTGATTTTCTGATGTTTTCTTCAATAGCCATGTGTGGCTAGCCGTCCTTTTTTAGTCAAGGTTTAATCCAAGGTAGGAGCTTGATTATGATTGTGAGATTGAACAGTTCTTAATCGAATCCTTTGATTTCTCTTACATTTATAATCTTTTTGTGATTTATTTGGGAAAATCCATCCCTTAGTTTGATTCTATTGAATGATTTAACAGGGCCCGTTAATTGTTTAATAGCAATCTTCATAACCATTCTACTTAATTAGATACGTAATTGTTTAATTAGGTCGATAAAAGTGGTAATTGATACAAATCTAATTGGGTAAAACTTTTTAGATTGTATTAAGAAAGATTATAATATGATTTAAATGGATGCTCGTAGTTTCTGTTAATTAGGGTAAGGTCCTACTAGTTTTTAAGGCTGTTAACGGTTAAACTTTTCGTCGTACTTAGGGTTGCTAGTTAATTAGGGGTTATTATTAGATCGAATCTTAATAACTTAATAATACAGTAGGATTGGTTAGGTTGACGTTCTTCCTAACTATAACTTGTCTGTAATTTGGAATTAAGGATTATTATTTGAATCAATGATCAATCATAATAAGCTTCGAACCACGGTATACCTTGGCTGAATTTATCTCTTTGATTTCAGGTTTCAATATTAATTTCTTGCTTTACTTTGATTTTATTCAGTTTCGATTCTGTTTTCAAATCCCCAATTAATTTTTAGTTATTTGCAATTTTATAATTCAGTTCTGGTTTATTCTTGACAAGCTAGTCTCTAGGGATTCGACCCTTCTCACCATATTTACAAGTTTTATTTGTAGGAGAGCAGGATATTATTTTTGGTGGATTCGGCAACCATCATTGAGCGAAGACATCCAGTTTCTTTCTTAAGACAAGGGATAATTCGCTCGAGAGACGAACCCTATGAGTCAAAAAATAGGCACCGAGCTTATGGAGTAGAGTTTTGATGAACTTGAGTGGCATTTTACAGCACATGACACCATCCACAAGTACAAGTTGAAGAAAAAGCATTTCTCATTATAAAAAAGAGGAAATTGATGTCCTTCATAGGAGCATATGCAACAATGTCCACCAAAATAGCGAGTCAACTTCGCATCCCAAAATTGTTGGCTCAACTAACCTTTAAAATCAATCTAATTATTATAATGTTGAGAGTTTTGTGCAGGTAAGTATCTGAGGTGGCATTGCACCAGTAAGCAACAAGCTTCTACGGCCCACTCCATTGGAGAAAAAGTCTTTAATACCCATGGAGGCTTATGTAATAGGGACAAAGGCTATGAAATATGTATTTGGCCTTAAGCAAATTGGCCGTTTTGAAATCCACGGGCTAGCCCCATTGAAATTGAAGGCAAAAAAGAAAAGAAGGTTGAAACATATTTAAAAGCAGTTCTATACAAATTTTTATCAAATTTGGGTGACCAAAACAAATTTAGAGAACAAAGTGGTGAAGTCCAAAAATAAATTCCGCTAGGTTTGAGTGCTAAAAGAATGAATGTAAAAAGAAATAATGCTAAGAAAGAGACATACCCTGAGGAAACCTCATTCTAGCTATCAAAAAAAGATATTCACCACAATGAAAAACTAGATTTGTAGTGCCTCCTTAGGTTTCTCCAAGCAACTAAAGGCATATGTGTTAATAAAAGAAATTTTTATA
Source organism: Garcia nutans (assembly GCA_947685225.1). Classification (NCBI taxonomy): domain Eukaryota; kingdom Viridiplantae; phylum Streptophyta; class Magnoliopsida; order Malpighiales; family Euphorbiaceae; genus Garcia; species Garcia nutans. The sequence continues at coordinate 47,111,722 of CANTUV010000002.1, forward strand.
GGCTTTAACAATAATTTAAAAAAAGAATGCTCTTGAGACAAAGTTGTGGAAAGAAACCAAAAAGAATGTGACGTCTAGCTTATGGAGAAAATAAAATTTCAAGAGAAGACTATTAAGTATAAGAGGGAACTTAAGCCAGTGAAAACCCTAAAGAAGGAGAGGGAAAAATATGTGATTGAAGCGTAAAAAAACTAAGGAGCAATTTTCAGCAAATCATATCATATGCACCAGGAAATTTTATTTATTTTGTGATAATTGTATTAAAATTATTCCATGATTATTTTATGTTCTAAGAGAGAGTTGGCCTTCGAGCCATTTTTGTAAATATTAATAATAAAAAAGGAAAGTAGGCCTACTGGCCACTTTCATTCCTAAAAAAAAAAAGTTAAAGGTACAATGAATTTTTAGACACTCTATGAAAAAATATTCTCTATAGAGGCAGAAGAAAACATATATTATGTGTTTCTTGTAGAAGCCGAAGAACTCAAACAACTTATGAAAAATTGCAGGGGCTGTAAAAAATTCTTTGCTATAAAATTTGAAGAAAACAAATATCATGTGAAAAATTGCAGAACTTATGGAGGCTGAGAAAGATAATAAATTTTACATTATATAATTTAGCTTTACAAACCAGATATATATTATGGGTATTTTTTTACCCAAAATTAATAAAAATTTTGATAATTAAAGAAAGTGGAAAGTTGATAAAAAAAATGAGGCTAGATTCTTGCTATAGAAGATCATGAGCATTAAGTATGAAGTAAAAATGGAGCAGTTATTTGAAAAAAGAAGATAGTAGTCACATGAGTTTTGCATGGAAAAAGTGGAGATATGAAATTATGGAGTCCTAAAAATAAAGAACCACTACTCTTACATATAAAAAGAAGATCAATCAATAGGAAAAGGAGTCTCTAACCATCATAACAGTCTCCAATGATCGTAACTATAAATCAATCAAAAGAAAAAGTCACGTCTTTCTAAATATAAGAAATTCAAAATTGCATAATTTTTAATTCCACAGCAGAAACTCCAATTCCATATCAATGAATTTCTAGCTTTTCTAGTTTAATTTAGTTGTCAAATTTATCAATTCCATTTTCAATTAGTTTTATCTTCTTAGTTTATCATTCTCAAAGCTTATAATTATAGTTCAATATTCAAATTTCAAGTTTAATGAATTTGTTCCAGTTCTATCAATAATATTTTTTCTATAGCTTTTATATAGTCCATTTTTCCACATCTTTTATTAATTTAATTTTAGCTATAAAATCCAAACAAACTTACTTAAGACTTTGATTTCTCTTTCGCCCTTAGAAAAATCCAATTGTTTGATAAAAGTCGGATTTAATATATTTTGGTCAAGAAACCTATATAATCTAGCACACTCGTACCTTATTCACATTTATGACCAATAGTTTTCTGCTCATTTTTAGAAAAATAATTATATTATCATTTAATATTTAAATTGAAATTGAAATTCATTGGACTCTTAAAGTTTGCAAGCTTAATTAATTAAATCATTAATTTAATTATTAATAATTTATCAAATTTCTCAAGTTGAGAATTTTGATTAATTCTCATTTCCTATTGAAGTTTAAAAATTGAATTAATAACATAGTATAATTACTCTTTTAATTAATTTTACATTTATTCTTCAAATTAATATTAAAATACTATTATTACTGTTATTATTTTTGAATTTAATTTTTTACTAAAATAGAAACTAAAATTTAAAATTAAAGTAGAATTGACAAAAAAAAAAGAGTTACAACTGTATAAACAAATAAAATTCACAATAAATTTATCCATTAAGTCATTATATCTTAATGTTGAATCTTTTATTTTCTAATCATAACCTATAATTACTATAATTAAAATAATAAATATTTTAAATCTATGCAATATATAATTAATAATATTATATAATATATATAACATAATATTATTATATTTATTATTATTTCTAATTTTATTTTAAGATAAGTTCTCCTGAATAGAAAATAGAAAAAGTATGTATTGTAGTTTTATTTTGAACTACGAGTTTAAATCTAATAAAAAAATTCGAGAAAGTGTGCTATTCAATTCATTTGTTCAAAAGCAAAATAAATGCATGCTAGTTCGAAGAACCGAGTGAGGGTTGTTCGCCCAACCTAGTAATCTAGTTAATACGGCCAGGTTAGATAAAGTTAAAAGATCTTTGGGTTGGGTTTCAAATTTTATAATATATATTATAATATAAAAATAATTATAATATATTAAATATATATTAAATAAAATAACTATGTATATACAATATATATTAAATAAAATAAATATGTATATTATATGTAATATATATTATATAAAATAAATATGTATATATGATGACGAGGTAAACATCTGGATAGTCCCAGCTCGGGCACAAATGTTGTAGCTGCCAGGTACCTGACCTGCAAGATAAGAGAGAGGCGAATTGGGCTCCACAGGGGAGACTCTAATACCTAAGTCAGAACTCGGTCAGTCTAAGCTTAAAAGGAGTAAAAGTGGAGAGAGGAAGAGACATACATACCCTATATATAGTTCGTGCATAGGGGACAAAATATGCATGTGTCAGCGAATATTTAGAATGTCGAGATTATGCATCTACCATGCCAATTGATGTCCAGAAAGCCCAGTCAAAAAGGGATGCCCAGAGTTGAGATTGAATCTTCTTATGAGAGCCCGGTCTAAGAGATGACCGGTCATGGAGCTCGGTCAAAGGATGAGTGATATCACTGGACCCCCTCAAGTCATCTGATATTTATATTAGACTTAGAGGTGCCATGCAAGGGAGCTTGTACAAGCTCAGGTGATATACTAACTCATGACACAAGGAGGCTACATGATCTCACATAGAACCAGATACAAGCTCGACACATGAGCTTGAGAGGCGAGAGTACTATCACTAGTCCCCCCTTGGTCACTTGACATTTATGTCAACCTCAAATCTATGACCTAGAAATATCAAGTCAATCTTGGTCAAAGCTACAGATAGGTTGAGAGCTACAAAGCAGAGCTCTAGGAGCTCCAGGGGTAGTGCGGGTAGTACCACTAATGATTGGGCAAACCTCTGGGTAGTTCCAGCTCGGGCACAGATGTTGTTGCTGCTAGGTACCTAACCTACAAGACAATAGAGAGGCGGATCGGGCTTCACAGTAGGAGACTCTGATACCTAAGTCAGAGTTCAGTCGGCCTAAGCTTAAATGGAGCGGACATAAGAAGAGACATGCCTGTAGGGATCTACTCTTATATATAGTTAGTGTATGGGAGACAAAACTTGCATGTGTTAGCAAATATTTGAAATATCAAGATTGTATGCCTACCATGTCAATGGATGTCCAAAGGGAACCCAGTCGGACAGGGATGTCCAGAGCTAAGGCTGAATCTTCTTATCAAAGCCTGGTCTAAGAGGCGACCGATCATGGAACTCGACCAAAGAACTCAGTCAAAGGAGGGTAAGCATCACTAAACCCCTTCAAGTCATTTAACATTTATGTTAAACTCAGAGGTGCCATATAAGGGAGCTTGGACAAGCTAGGTGACTGTGCTAACTCATGACACAAGGAGGCTATATGATCTCATGTATAACTAATGAGAAGCTCAGTACAAGAGCTTCAGAGGCAAGAGTACTGTCACTAGTATCCCCTTGGTCACTTGACATTTATGTCAAACTCAAATCTGTTACCTAAAAATGTAAAGCCAAGCTCAATCAAAGCTTCGGATAGGTTAAGAGCTACAAAGCAGAGTTTTGGGAGCTCTAGGTGTAGTACAGGTAGCACCATTAGTCCCCCTTAGAAGTCTTACATTCATGCCAAGGAGAGTCAGTTGAGATTTTGAAAAAGGGACACATGTCAAACAGGAGTGAGGCGATGCTTTGAGTAGAGCGCCAGTAGTTCAAACGGGGCTGTAATGCTTCAGAGAGCATAACGGCTACACTATGCAATAATGATGTCGATTCATCTTGTCAAAGTCCCCTCTACAAATAGAGGGTGGGGTAAGCAGTATTCTTCACTCAACTCAATCAAGTGATTACAACTCGGTTTCTCTAATTAGGTTGTGTGTGAAGGTTCTGAAGGCTAGAGAGTTCGGCTCAGAGGTTAGGTTTTCCATCGTGTTTTTAAGATTTTATATTAAAAGTTTAGTGGAGAAAATGGTGCGAGCAACTGTTAGCTCAGGTATGGCAGAAGAGGCTGAAGAGGTGAGCTTCCTCAGTGCATTGGGCGAGGCTACACATTAGGAAGAGGGTGTTCGGGTCGATGTTGGGTCAGCAGTGACTGAGCAAGGAGGACAAGCAAGGAGACCTCCTGCGCTGATTGACGAAGAAAAAGAGGATGTGGCTACAGTTCAAGAGGTTCATCCGAGCTCAGAAAAAGCTTGTGTTAGAGATATCCGATCCATTATCACAAAGATAGAAGCATCAAATACCATAGGACTATAAGATGCTCGTCCTTGAAAAAGGAAGTCCGAGCCTTCGATGAATTGGCTGAGAACCAAGTGATGATTTATGAAAAAGATATGAGGTCAGGGGTGTGGTTTCCTCTATGCTTGTTCTTCCTAGCATTCCTATGTTATCATAACATTGCTCATGGCTAGTTAAGCCTAGATGCCTAGTGGACAATCACAAGCTTTGAGATCTTGTGCAAGTTGCTTAATTGTTTAATTGGTGCTAATGGCTCGATGCGTGACCAGGGCATGGTGAGCTACTTGGTGTGCACCTAAGGCATAGTGAGCTACACGATATGTGCTGAATTTTAAGGTGCGTGTAGGGGCACTAGAGAAGTTCGGCGAGCAGGGTGCTTTAAGAATTAGGGATGTACGGCATTGTCAGGATTCATTGAGTGGGCGTTATAATATAAATTGTTAAAGTATTTCTCGGCTAGAGTGCTTCTCTTGTGAGAGTTATGGGACATACCTGAGGCTCCATTGCCTACATCGAGGAATAGCCTGTCCACGCTCACCGTACCACTGATGATGAGGTAACCTCTGGATAGTCCCAGCTCAGGCAAGGATGTTGTTGCTGCCAGGTACTTGACCTATAAGACAAGAGAGAGGCAGATCGGGCTCCACATGGGAGACTCTAATGCCTAAATTAGAGCTTAGTCAGTCTGAGCTTAAAGGGAGTAAAAGTAGAGAGAGGAAGAGACATACATATGGGGTATATCCCTATATATAGTTAGTGCATGGGGGATAAAACCTGCATGCATCAGCAAATATTTGAAATGTGAGGATTGTGCGCCTGCCATGTCAGTGGATGTCTAGAGAGGTCGATCAGACAAGGATGCCCAGAGCCGAGGCTAAATCTTCTTATGAGAGCCCAGTCTAAGAGGCGCTCGATCATGGAGCTCGATCAAATATCGCTAGACCCTCTCAAGTCATCTGACATTTATGTTAGACTCAGAGGTGCCATACAAGGGAGCTTGGACAAGCGCGGGTGACTATGCTAACTCATGACATAAGGAGGTTGTATGATCTCACATAGAACCAATGAGAAGCTCGACAGAAGAGCTTGAGAGGAGTACTATCAATATATATTATATGATATATAATAAATAATATTATATATAATCTATATAATCTATATGTATACATATACAATAAATATTAAATACTATAATATATATATATATGTATTGTAGCACTATATACTACACATAGCCACAGTCCATCCACAGTCCAGTTTAGAATTGGAACTAAATAGAAATCGAACCAATTAAAATCATACCAGACTCAGTTAAAAGTGAAATTGTAGCTAAACCAGAACCTAAACCTTATTATTTGGTTTGGCATAGATTTGTAATTTTTAAAAACTATCGAACTAGCGATTTTTACTGTTTGAATTATCGGTCCAAACTATGAAAATTAGTTAATGCATGGGCTACTGTCAATTGGGCAAGTTGGCATGCACGTAGTAAGCCAACAATTGTATAACCTAATGGATTGTTGCACTTTTATTTTGGGATATTTATAAAAATAACCTAAAATACTTTTTTAATTATATCATACTTAAAAAAAATTCAAATTTATGCTATTTCCACTTAAAATTCAAATTTATGCTATTTCCACTTTCTACTTGCAAAAATACTATAACCACTTTTTCATTAAAACACTGTAGTTGTACCTAAACTTGAAATATATTGTCCACTTTTTTCACTTTTTAACTTTTTATTGTACTTTTTCGTTGAAACTCTGTAGCTGTTTGGAAAAAAAAATATCTTTTTTTCATTTCTCTTATTCATTTATTAGTATTTTAAAAATTTTATATAATTAAAAATAATTAATTAATTAACTTAAAACATAATTTATATTAATTAATTATAAATTAAGTTTTATGTAATACTTTTATACCTTATATACGTATAATGCATATATTTTATATATGTAAAATATATACATGCAATACAAAAATGTTAGCATTCTTATCATTAGAAAAAAAAATTTCTAAATTTTAATAAAATAGTTTATTTTTTAAAAGATAATTTAGTAGCTAATTAAATATATATTAGTAATTAATTGTTACAAGTACAAATTTAAAAGAAATTTTTTTAAAAAATTTTGCTAGAGTTTTGTCAATAAATTAGACGTTCCCAAAAATAATCAAAAAGACAACATGTAAAAATTATACTTCAAATAATAAAATCTATCACAAATCTCCAACATATCTCCAAAATATCCAACATCTCAGCATTATATGATTACAAGCGCACACATACACACATACAAAGAGTATTCCAAATATTTATATCACTAAACAAACATTAAGTTTAAAACATTTTATATAATAGCATAATGTATATAAACATAATTTGTCAAAAACAAATATATACATTCTATGCTATAGGCTACAATGAAGAAGATTCAAAAGCCTTTCAAATTGAGTCTGCCACATCAAAAATTGAAGAAAAATAAAAGTTGAAAATCATATCCAATGCCACGTCAGTTGCATTTGAAGGACATGCCGATAGGATTCATTTACCTACTGCCTAAGTGAAGAAAAGGATGAAAGTTAGAGTTTGCAGCTTATCTTTAAAAGCCACGATCGTGGCATTCAAACACCATGATTGTGGCCCACTTAGCCACCATTTACAGCTTGAAAATCTCTCAAAATAGTTCATTCCATCATATGCCATGACCATGAGGCTGAAATTTATGACTTTTAGCCGAAAACGTTTGAAAATTGAAGATCCAAACAATTGTAAAAAGTTGTGTTCATGCATTTGCCAGCTTGCCTCCACCAAGAAGCTTTCAAGCACTCTATATAAACTTATTTCCTCCAAGGTTTCAAGTATGCATGTTAGATTGAGCTCATAGGAAAGTGAGAGTTTAGATACAAGAGAGATTATTATAAGATTATATATTTGCTCTTAAACTTGTATCAATTAAAATATAGTCTTTCTTTTGAGAGAAGAGTGAAATTACGATTCAAAGGAAGACATTCAAGAATCCAAGTTGAGTTCTTCTTCAATCCAAAGAATTAGAGTTTGCTCTTTCTTGTTGTTATGTTTTTCAATTAATATTGTTGTGTTTTTATTTCAAGTATGAGGAATTAAATTTCATTTATGGTTGGTCCCTTATATTGAGTTTATTATGGAATAACATTTGCCTATCTTATTTAGCTAAGTTCATCTTTGAATATTTTGTTATCTTTAATCTTAGTACTTTGATTATCTGGCCAATAATTAATTGAATTGAGATATTTTGTGAAGGAGCAAGAATGGAAGCATAACATTCGTCTAAGGATTTAACAATCTTAAGACGTTTTTCACTTAGAGATAAGATTAAACTCTCAAGAGATTGATTCAAAATTCTTATAAAACCTAATAAATTAATTTAATTAGTTATGATCACGAGAGTAGATGTAAGGATTAAATCAATATTAGCTTAGTGCTTGAGAAAGATTTAAGCTTGATTTAGGAGAATCCAACCATTATTCGAAAAGAAAAACTGAACTAAATCAATACTTTAGAAAATTCATAGTAAATTAATAAAGGTGATTTAACCCTAAGCTTTATATCATTAGATTTAATTTCAAAGGCAATTCAATTTATTTAAGTTTAATTTAATCATGCATTGACTTTTGTTATCCAAATAATAAACAGTTTAATTATTTGGTACTTAGAATAACGCTCGTCGTGGGAACGATACTCTACTCATCACTTTATTACTTGATACGACATGTGCACTTACAGATAGCTAGGCTTAAGTTGCAACACATCTCATATCAATGGCACGTCAATCTGATAGCACTAAACATGATTCTCTAGAATAAGATACTATATAAGAAAACACACATATCAAACATACACATATTTTATATGCATTGTCCTTTATCGTATTCATTTCCATCAATCTTTATTCACATATTTTCATTATTATTTTTTTTCAATTTCCACATATTTCCAACATGGATAACATTTTTCCTTATCACTTTCTCAATGTGGTCAATCCTTACCATTGAACGTACATAATGCAAAACTTCACAAACTACACATAATCATGTCATTAGCCATTCTACAATGGCTTAACAACTCACATTGTATGTATTTCACACATTTTCACATAAAATCAAATACTTACATTTAAAGAGCCAACATTAAAAGTAGCGTAGCACATTCATAACTTTAAAATGTGCTAGGCCAATTCAAATGCAAATAAAATACATAATATCAAAGTATGCACTTACCTTTAAATTGCCAAAATCCAATACAAAATCACTCTCCAATATTAACTTACACAAATGCCCTTCAACTTTTTAAATTTGTAACTTTCCTTCACTCAATCTTGAACCACATTATATGTTTAAAAATAGCATTAAGACCCATTCTAACACCTTTTAGCCATTTAAACATTAATTACATTAATTTTACTCAAAAATCACTAAAAACCCTAACTTACACACTACCTCTTCTAAAATTCCACCAAACCCATTTATTTCAATCATTGACCAATAGAATCTTTACTTATATACCAAAATAACATCATTGCAAGCTATTTTTATCAATTATGGAATCCTCCTTCAAAAATTAAAATTTTACATAATCAACAACTTAAAGAAATCTTTCAAAAAACTAAAAAAAAACTTAACTACTACTTGAAAATCCTTTAAAATTACCCTTAATCTTTGAAAAATTGATGAGATTTTGTTAATTAAGGAAGCAAAAGTTCCTCCTTCTCCAACAATGGTGGACGACCAAGGTGAGAAAAAGAAGAAGAAGAAGAAGAAGATGTTTTTTTTTTATTTTCCTTTCTTTTTTTTTTCTTAACCCCATATATATATAGTTAATTAATTAAAATTTTCTAATTTTCCTCTTCCCCCAAAAATTATTTTAATTTTGAATTATTTTTTTTAACTTTTTAACTTTTATTTGGACTTTTACCATTTTACTTTTTGACTTTTTTGTTTTATAGTGACATTTATGTTTTATGTAAATTTCACATGTATCCTACATATACATCAGTTATTTTCTTATCACAATACCTCACTTAATCCTCCAAATTATTTATTTAATTACATTTAATAAACTTATGGACATTACATTTTGTAAATATGCTTTTATATATTTTATATAATTTATATTTTAAAATGATTTTAATATATACTATAAAAATTATTTGAAAATATTTTTAATATATAATAAAATTCACAATTTTATACATATATATAGTTATATACCATATATATCCACGTATATATAGTTACATATAATATATACCTATATATACTATTATTATTTATAAATTTAACACATATATCTACTTATATGTAACATATATCTATATATAACTAAATATATATTATATAATTCACACTTCTGTGTGCATATATCTAGTTATATGTAATATATACCCACATATATCCGGTAATATATGTAATATATATTTACATATAACTAAATATATAAAATAAATATATACTATTATTCTTTTTAAATTCAACATATATATCTAATTATATGAAACATATATCTACATACATTGTTATTCTTTTCAAATTCAAATATTTATCTAGATATATAAAATATACACACATATAATTAAATATACAACAATTATATATTGTTTATTCTCTTAAATTTCAGTATATATATATCTAATTATAAATAACATATGGCCATATTTAACTACACAATAAAAAATTAGGTTTTTTAAAAATAAAACACAATAAAAATATTCAAAAAAAATGTACAAAGGAAAAAATAAAAAATGATAAAAAAAGAAAAATAAACAGATAAAAGAAAAAAATAAAAACAAACAATATAAAATATAAAATATAAAAAAGAAAAATAAATAGATAAAAAGAAAAAAGAAAAACAAACAAATAAAAAAATAATAAGTTAAAAAAACAAACAAATAAAATTTAAAAAAAAAAAAAAAGAAAAGCGAACAAGTAAAAAAAATATCAACTTCCGTATAATTGAAAAAGGAAAAGTAAAAAAGTGTAAAAAGAAAGCTTTGATCGTATAAATGAAATCAAAAGTTAAAAAAAAGTATATATTATGTAATTTTCTCTTCTATTTTTTATTTTTTTTATCCTTTTAGTTCAAAATTTTTTACTAACCTATAAATATCACACATATTTTAAATTTTTTCACATTTTCAAATCTCAATTTATATTATTATTCTCTTCATTTTTTCAATCTATATTATATTATATTCTTTAATATTCTCTGCAATTTATATTTTGTAAATTACTCTCTAATATTTTTCATAATTTATATTTTTCATTTTTAAAATATTTTCTATTTAATTTTAATCACTTTATTTTTATTTTATAAATGGTAAGGCATTGTCTAACTTAACTGCAAGTACACTGGTCATAATCAAATAATATTATAGTGGGTGAATTATCGTCCCACTAGAAAGTGTATTGTAAGTAACAAATAATCAAACTATTTATTATTTGGACAAAAGAGTTTAAATGTAAAACTAAGTAAAGTAATTAAAACTAAAACTAAGTTGTTTCGGGTTTAATATAATATTTTAAAACTTATGGTTAGACTATTTTTGTTGATTAACTATGGTTTTCTTAGGGTGTTGATTCAATTTTAGTCTTCTTTTTATTATTGGTTGGATTCTTGTAATTAAGTTCTATTCTCTCTCAAGTACTAAAACTAATATTGAACTTAATCTTTATGTCTACTCTCATGATCATAAATAATTAGGTAAATTCATTAAGTTTTATGAGAATCTTTTATTAACCTATTAAAAGTTTATCTTATCTCTAAGTGAAAACTTAATTAAAGATATTAGCTTTTTAGACTAATGTTATGTTTTCACTTTCACTCCATCATACAACATCTCAGATTAATTAATTATTAGTTAGATAATTAATGCATTAAGATCAAAGATAACAAAATAATCAAAAAGATTAAACTTAATTGAATTAAATAATAATAAATTACTCTATTGTAAAATCAATATAACGGTCTAACCCTAATTTAAGATTTAGTTATGCATAATTGAAAACTAACTAAATAAAGAATTAAAGAAAGTAATTGAAAACATTAAAATCAAAAGAACAAAAATAAATCAAACTATAATTGTTCTTTTGATTAAATTGAACTCTTCTTGGGTGTTAAGGCCTATCCTAACTAACTACAAGTACATAAGTCGTAATCAAGTAGTAAAGTAGTGAGTGGGTATCATCCCACAATGAAGGATATTCTAAGTATTAAATAATTAAACTGATTATTATTTGAATAAAAGATATTATATTTAGGATTAAGTAAATTTATTAAAACTAATACTAAAATTGCTTTTGATTTAAATCTAACATTTTTTGGGCTTAGGGCTAGACTATCTAAATTGATTAACTATGAATTTCCTAAGAATTGATTCAATTCTAATTTTTCTTTGATTATTGGTTAGATTCTCCTAAATTAAGTTTTAGTCTCTCTCAAGTACTAAAACTAATATTAAAATTAATTTTTATATCTACTCTCATGATCACAAGTAATTAAGACAATTAATTAAGATTTGTGAGAATATTTAATCAATCTCTTAAGTGTTTACCTTATCTCTAAATAAAAACTTAACTTAAGATTATTATCTATTTTAACTAATATCATGCTTTCACTCTCGCTCCATCACATAATATCTCAAATCAATTAATTATTGGTCAGATAATTAATACATTAAGATTAAAGATAATAAAATAATCAAAAAGATAAACTTGAATCAAATAAATATGAATTACCCCCATAGAAACATCACTATAAGGCCCAACCCTTATTGAAAGTTTAATTAATCATAATTAAAAAAAGAAAACAATGCAAAAATTGAAGAAAATAATTGAAAACATTATGAATTAAAGAAAAAGAAAAATCAAACTCTAAATCTCCTTTGGATTAAATGAAACTCTTCTTGGAATTTGAATCTCTTCCTTGAATCAAGCCTCCTTCTTTCTCTTCAAATAAATTTTAAGAATAGAAAAGAAAATGACAGTGAAGATTGGATGATCAAAAATATGGAAGGAAGCTTTTATATAGTGGCCTTGGAGGACTTCTTTCTTGAGTAGAAAAAATATTAGGGTCATTTTGGAGACTTCTTGTTTGAATAGGAAAAGAATTTGGAGATTTTTAAACTGATTAGGAATAGATCTTGAACAGATTCTAGAACTTCTTTCTTGAATAAGAATCCATATTAGATAGAAATTTGAACAAAATTAAAGTCTGCAGCAGCCATTAGTGTCCCACGGTTGTGGCTTTAAATCCCACGATTGTGCATAATTGCACTACATCTATTCCACAAAATTATTTAGGAGATAACAGAAAAATTAATCCCATGGGCGTGGCTTTCAAATGCGACAACTGTGTACTTTAATTGCCTTCTGGATAATCAATTTTTCATCTTCTCTCTTTTGGACAGTCTTGCTTTCAAGTTAAGGACTGTGGACTTCAATTCCCATGCCCGTGTAGTTGGATTTTCTTTTGTTTTGAGTTTTCTTGTCTCTTTTTTATTTAGCATCTCTATTTTATTCATATTTCATCATATTTTGATCAACTTACACATCAAAATCATGTTTTATAAAGCCAAACTTCAAAAATATAATTATTCTAGCTTTTATAACAAAAGCACATTAAATTTAATTGATAATAATAAAATATAAGTAGAATAATAACTAAAATATATATACAATATGGCTTTATCAAACCCTCTCAAATTTATATCGTTGTTTATCCCCAAGCGACAAGAACAACCCCTTCACAATAAGCATCATTATAGGTTAAATATTCCCAGAATTTTGATATACAAAAATTTAAACAAAATTTCAAAATTCAAAATTGAACCAAGTTCCATAATTGTACATTACTTCATTCTCCTCTTCTTTATTTAAGAGTTTTTGCCAATTGTAACCAATTGTTGCACTTCAGATAAATACATACCCCTTATATTCATTAAAGATTTCAATAGAGTTCAAAAGAACTCACCTATCTCATATGCATTATTAATAAAAGTTTCTCCGCTAATAGACCTCGTTAACTCAAGAAAAATTAAAAAGTTTTTCTAAAGCTTTTAATGTTGTCTTAAAAAGGATAAAGTTAAAGTGACTCTTAATAACTTAAGTCTTTTATCTCTTGAATATCTTCCAACTATAAGTTACATTATTTGCATCTCTTCTTCATATTATTGTTGGAGAGTCCTTTGCTTGGCTCATTCTCCTCTTGATTTATGTTGTCCTCTTTAGTTTTGACATACTTTATTTGAGGGGGTTAATTAGTTTATTTATTTTTCTTTTTTATTATTTTTATTTATTAAATTTCTCTTAAACTTGAACTTTAATAAGGAGGCGTATTTGTAGAAGCTATGATATACTTAATTTACTCTCTAAATTCAATTGAACATAAATATATATACATTAAGAAAATTTATCAAAAGATAATCAACCCCAAAAGGGTAATTATTAGAAATACTTTAATCAAAAGAACAAAAATCTAAAAATAATTAATTTGACTCAAAGGGAACAACTAGAGATAATGTTTAAAAATGGTAGATATAAGAATTTTACTGACAAACAATGTTTAAATCATCTTTCTTCTATTTAGCAAGGTTCAATTTCATCTCAAAAGTTCTTAATAGCAGGCCTACTCATTTCACTTCTTTTACAACAATCTCTCGTGATGTAGATTTATAGCATTGGCATCTTGGTCATCCAAGTTCCAGTATCTCACCCAAATTTTTATTCTAATATTTTTTTCAATAAATGTTAATGCACTATTTGCCTTTTGGCCAAACAATGTCGTTTAACTTTTAGTCAGAGTAATACAAAATCCATTACTTGTTTTGATCTAATTCATATTCATATTTGGGGACCATGCACTAGCCCATCTATTACTGGTGCACGTTATTTTTTAACCATTATAGATGATTATTCTCGCACTACATGGGTATATTAGATGCAACAAAAATCTCAAACCTTTTCTCACATCCAAAATTTCTTTACTATGATAAAAACTCAATTTAATATTTCTATTAAACAAATACATAGTGACAATGGTCAAGAATTTTTTTAATAAAATGACTAAAGATTTTTTTGCTTCACTTGGCGTTATTCATCAATATAGTTGTCCTTACACACCTGAACAAAATAGTGTCATTGAACGCAAGCATCATCGTTTGCTTAATTTTACACGTGCACTTTATTTCCAAGCAATTTACCTTTACAATTTTGGGGTGAATGTATACCTACTGCTGCATATTTAATCAATAAGACTCCATCTAAAGTACTTAATGGAAGAACACCTTATGAATTATTGTTTAATAAATTGCCTACCTATCAACATCTTCTCATTTTTTGTTGTTTATGTTTTAGACGTAACACTGATATCAAACATAAATTTGATGACCGTACTTTTCCTAGAATTGTTATTGTATATCCTTTTGCTCAAAAAGGTTATAAAATTTTTTATCTCAACACTGAAAAGTTAATGTTACTCATGATGCCACTTTCCATGAAAGCACTTTTCCTTGCAAATCATTAAATCCCACCAATTTCTTTTCAACCAATACCTCTTTGCTCTTACCATTACCCATCCATGACCATAACATACCTTTGCCTTCATCATCAACTCATCCAGCACATATTACCACACCTCATGACACATGTCCATATGTCCTTCCCAACTCTAACTCTTTACCAACATCCACCAATTTGCAAAGTAATGATATGCATCATTCAGACTTAGTCCCTAATGATCCTTCTTTATGTCATTCCCAAAGAGCTGTACGACAACCACAAAAATTTCAAGATTATTATTGTTCTAATGTCAAATCCCCTAGCTCTACGGGTACTATATTTCCTTTATAAATTTTTCTTTCTTATGATAAATTTTCTGGTTCTCATTATTCTTTTCTTAGCCCTTTATCTTCTGTTGTGGAACCTCATATTTTTTGTCAAGCAGTGCAGGACCCTGAATGGCGGCAAGCTATGGAAATTGAGCTTAATGCATTATAAGCTGCCAACACTTAGTCCTTAGTTCCTTTACCATCACATCAAAAGCCAATCGATGTAATGGGTTTACAAGATTAAAAGATATTCAGCTTGCAGTATTGAGCATTACAAAGCATGCCTAGTTGCCAAAGGATACACCTAAACTGAAGGCATCGACTACCATGAAGCTTTTGCACATGTTGCCAAATTAGTAACTATTCGAACCTTACTAGTAGAGCAGCAATAAAGAATTGGCCCTTATATAAATTTGACGTTCAAAATGCTTTCTTACATGGTGATTTAAATGAGGAAGTATACATGCTATTACATCCAGGTCATTCTCGTGAGGCAGAGACTAATTTAGCTTGCCAACTTAACAAATCACTCTAGGTTTCAAATAAGCATCTCACAATTGGTTTGCCAAATTCTCTCATGCCTTATTATCTATTGGTTTCATTCAATCACATGCTGACCATTCTCTTTTTATCTTACAAAAGGGTCCTTCATTTGTTTTTATTTTGGTTTATATTGATAACATTGTGGTCACATGAAATAATTTTGATGCTATTCTTTAAATCAAGAGATTTCTCTTTAGTCAGCTTCGCATTAAAGATTTGGGTCTTTTGAAGTTTTTTCTTAGCATTGAAGTTGCTCACTTATAGCAAGGCATTTATTTGAGTCAGCGGAAATATGTGTTAGACCTACTTTATGATTCTAGGCTCACTGGTGCTCGTGTCGCAGATACTCCTATGGAACAACATCTTAAACTTAATGATACTGATGGTGACTTATTAGTAGATCCCTCAATCTATTGACGCCTTGTTGGTGGACTCATATATCTCACCATTACATGACCAGATATCGCTTTCACAGTAAATATTTTGGGCCAATTCATGAATCAACCTCGCAAACTTCATCTTGATGCTACCCATCACTTGTTGCATTATTTGAAGAAAACTCCAGGTCAAGGAATTTTATTATCATCTCAAAGTTCACTACAACTTACAGCCTATAGTGATTTAGATTGGGCTGATTGTCCAATGACAAGATGTTCTACCACGGGTTTTGTATTTTCCTTGGCTCAAGTCCAATTTCTTGGAGAAGTAAGAAGCAATCTATTGTTTCTCACTCTCTGTTGAAGTTGAATATCATTCCATGGCTATGACTACTCGTGAAATTATGTGGCTTCATACATTACTTCAAGATCTTGGCATTACTTTTGCTACTAGCACCACTCTTTATTGTGATAATCAAGCCGCTCATCATATCGCTGCTAATCCTGTCTTCCATGAACAAATAAAACATATTGAAATTGATTGTCATATAGTTCATGAGAAACTTCAGCAAGGGCTACTTCGACTTCTTCCTATTTCTAGTAATAACCAAGTTGCAGATATCTTTACAAAATTCTTACCCAAAGATCAACTTTTCAAGCTTCATAACAAGCTGGGCATTTTAAATTTACATGCTCTAGCTTGAGAGGGAGTGTTAGCTGTGTATATCTATATATATCTTTACTTATTCTATTACCCTTTTTGATCGGACTCTGTTACCTTTTCTATCCCATAATTTTAGGCTTAACTTTTCATAGCCATTGTAAATACACCAACACTGTATATATATTCATACATTCTGAATATAATAAACACAACAATTTACTTTCATAATAAGAACATTTCTAAGGATTATCAAAGAAAAATATTATAAGTGCACAAGCACTAAAACCCAAGACTTAGAAGCTAATTCAAGTAGGAGTCCAAAATATCAATAGAGGGCATTTGTTGGCTTCGAGAATTTGAGCCTAAGACTTAATCAAAGCATGAGTAAGAAGAAGCCTACAATGCAAGCATATTTTTTCTAAAACTCGCAATTAATTTTAATCTCCTAAGCATGTTATGTTTGTGGAGTTAGTTTTCAGTCATTATGTGATTATTTGCAGCTTAAATCGATCTTGTCTTATCATTTCTATATTACTGCATGGATATGATGTTGTGATATAATGGTTTACATACTGTATGTGTCTATAATTAAATGCTATTATAATTAAACATGGTTTTCGATAGATTAAATTGGTTTATGATTTGATAGTATTATCATGCTTATTGCGACTAACTATGAATCGAAACAAAACTAGGAGTCACAAAACATTATTTAAGAAATTGGACCTTAAAGATATATGTATGTGTGTGTGCGTGCAATCGCAATTTAGCAAATTTGCCATAAGCAATGGCGGCTAGTTTGCCAAATGCTTTGGTGAAATTCCCCTTTGCACTGGTGATTTTCTTTGTATTATATTTTGGATCTTATGAAAATGATGAAAATTAAAATGGTTTTTTTATACTGTGTTTGAATACTACGTTCAAAAATAAATAAAAGCTTGTTTAATTACTGCATTTTAAATATTGTAATAATTGGTATTGTGTTTATGTTTAAGATTTTGTGACCTTTCTTTTGTTGTTTTGTTTATTTCTTAATTACTGTACTTATATATATATTGTTGGATTATTAGTTTCAACCCCTTTTTCATATACTTTGTTTTGTTATCTTCGTGGCTAAATTTAATTGTGGCAGTGTTGTTGGTTTATAGATAATTTCATATTAATGTCTATTATGCCTTAATTTTATGTTTTGTGTGCTTTAATGCCTTATTGTTGCGTTAATATTCTTATTAGTATTAACAATTATTTATTCCTTTATTATGTGCATTTTTTATAAATTTTATAAAAGGCATATTTTCACTGTTTTTTTGAACAAAATGTTTTTACTGTGTTTGAGTGTCTTCTTATTATTGTTTTTTATTCAAGGATTACAAGGACATATTTCCACCAAATATGAATATCCATTTGATTTATTATATTTTGGATTGGTTGATTTTTTTATTATTATAAATGGATTTTATTTATTTTGCTTGGTAATCAGATAATATTAAAATAATTAAAAATAAAATAACACTTAGGCCTAAAATGGTAGCTCGTCTATTAACTTGGGTCTATATGAAATGCTAAGCTATTTCTCATATTTTTTATGTGTATTGAATTTTTCGAACCCAATGAAGGGCGAGAAATTCCTTAAAATCAAGTCTATAATTCTACCTATATTTCTTTCTAGCCTTTCTAAGTGGTGACTCCTATTTTAATACTTAAACTCATTTTTTCTAAGATTTTAAACTTAACAATTCCAAAGTTACAATAACTATTCTATTAAGAGTTTGGAACGAACTCATTAAATATATTTTTAATGTAATATAATATAATTAATTTTATTTTTTAGTATAATATACTAAATATACATTTTATTATATTTCATTCCATACCATATTTTAGCTAGTTTATTAAGCAAAGCTTAAAAAAAAATGAAGAAAACACATCCCATGTAATATTTTTTGGGTGAATGTAAATGAACCAAATTACTAATAAATTATTTGAGTTTGACTAGCAAAATATTATAATTGAACTCGATTCTAATTGAGTCGAATTGAAATTCGAATAGCTTAGTATTATAATTAATTAGATTAGTTTAATTTTAAACTCAAACTAAGCCAAATATTTTTGAGTTCCATTTTCACATTGATAAATTAATCAATTATTTTTTAATAATTGCAATTAGTTAAATTGAATCCAAATTTAAAGTATCCATTTAAGTCAAGCTCAAATCTTAAAATGAAAATTCAATTAAGTTTGAATTAAATTTCAAGTCTTAAGTTTTCTAATAAAGTCAAGCTTGAACTCAAAATTGTTTGAACTCAATTCAGTTTGATTACACCTCTTTCTAATAACCACAAAATTGATTAAGGTGACCGTTTATTCATGATGATGGAGCTAATTTCGAGCCCTGCTAGTGATGAGGTGGAGAAAATCATTTGCACAGTATTTATAATGAGTCATACCTAAAAATTTAGTGAAATTTTAATAATATAATTCAATTTTTTATTCAAAAAATTAATAAAATTCATATATTTAAAATAAATTTTAGATGATGTAATTCAATTTTGGACTCCATTATAAAAAAAGTAAAAAAATATATAATTATAATATAATTATTTATTATTTTATCTCTGCATAGTCTTGTTGAACTTATGAAAAATATTTTGAATTTTGAATAATAAACTTCATTAAATAAATGGAGTGCTTGCAAAATTATTTCATTTTATTATAATTTATTAAAAAATAAACAAAAATAGTAAAAAAAACATAAGAAGAAGAAGAAGAGCGAAGAAGAAAATTTTAATTACTTCTAGTTATCTTCTACAGTGTTATGATTATCCTTATTTATAGGGTAGGGATTAGCATATGTTACAATAGAATTAACTTAAGAAATAAATTACAATAAAATAAAATTAAGGATATGTTACCTAATATAATAAAGGAATGAGTTATAGAATTCTAAAAGACATGAGTTATAGACATTCACTTTCCATTTTATTCATTATACTCCCTTTAGATATCTATCTTTGCAAATAATACGCCACATTAAAATTTTATTAGTAAAAAATCAATTGAAAAAAAAATATTGAAGGAAAAAAAAAAGATATTATATTCTTGCATGTAAATAGTACCACCTCCTTAAAACCTTTACCAGGAAAATCTAATAGGACAAAACCATTAGTAAAAGAAAAAAATACAGTATTAAACTCCCCTTATTTGCATCATCAGTGAAGATTTTTAATACAACACATGCCAATGCCATGAATTAATTTCTTAAATGTAGCAGTAGGTAATATATTAGTGAATAAATATACTAAATTATCACTTGAACGAATTTGTGGAATATTAATTTCACCCTTCTTTTGAAGATCATATATAAAAAAGAATTTTGATAAAATATATTTTATTTTGTCTCCTTTAATATATTATTCCTTTAATTGATCAATATACATTACATTATCTTCATATACTATTGTTAGGATTTCTTTATTCGAGATCGTCCACACGCTTCATGAATATATTGGGTTACTAATTTTAGCCAAATACATTCTTGGCTTGTTTCATTAACTGTTACTATTTCGCATGATTTGAGAAGCTAGCAGCTATTGCTTGCTTTGTAGAATGCCAATATATAGTTATATTACCATGTATGAATAAATAACTAATTTGAAATCAAGCTTTATATGGGTCAGATGAATACTTTGCATCTACATAAACAACCAATTAGGATCTAGATTCATTTGTATAAAATAAACACAAATCAATAATTTCTTTAAAAATATCGCAATATATGCTTAATACCATGCATCCCGCAATGTCTTTAAAATGACGAAGAAATATATCTTGTAATAAATTGACAGAAAAGTAATATTAGGCCTTGTATTATTAGCAAGATGTAATAATGCACCTATTGTACTAAAATATGGTAATTTAAAATTAAAAATTTCTTTATTATCTTCTTGACTTTGAGGCTAGAAAAGATTTTTTCACATCAAGTGATTAAGCAACACATTGGGCTACTCAACCAATATGCTTTATCTATATAAAATCATTTAAGGACTTTTTTTTGTATAGTTTGACTAATGAACAAAAATTTTTATTTGTTAAATGTTCAATTCGTAACTCGAGACAGAAATTTATTTTTTCAAAATCTTTCATCTTAATTTCCTTTTTCAAATTCTCTACTGCTTTTGGAATTTCTTTAAGAGTTCCAATGACATATATATCATCAACATAAGTAGCAATTATGGCAAACTCATATCTAATTTTGTTTATATAAAAATATATGGACGAATTGGATCATTTTTATAACATTCTTTTATCAAATATTCACTGAGATGCTTATACTACATGCATTCATATTGTTTTAATCCATATAAACATTTTTGTAAGTTAAATTGAATAAATTTCTCTACAACATCTATTATATTTTTAATCATTTTAAATCCTTCAAAATTTTCATATAGATATCATTATCAAGTAAGCTATATAGATTAGTTGTGACTAAATCAATTAGGCACATATCAAGTCTTTCATATACTGCCTACTAATAAGATATCTAAAAGTTATTGCATCCACTATAAGAGAATATATCTCCTCATAATTTATTCAGAGTCTTTATGAAAAACCTTAAGCAACAAGTCTTGCTTTGTATTTTGTGACTTCGATTTTCTTATTTCTTTTTTTTCACTAATATCCATTTGTATCCTATTGTTTCATATTTTCAGGTATTTAGATTGCTAGTCCAAAAATCTTACGCTTTTCAAATAAATTCAATTTTGCTTGTATTATATCTTTTCATTTTGACTAATCTTCTTTCAACATTCTTGAATAGATCATGGTTCAAGATCCATATTGTCATTCATAATCTCCAATGCTACATTTATATGCAAAATTGTAGTCTGCAATCATATCATTTTGATTCCATCTTTTTTTAGAATTAATATAATTTATAAAGATCTCATCATTTTTACCAACTTTAGGTATTTATATTTATTTAAGAAGTTTATTTATGGTATTATCTTCCTTCTCAATAATGCTATATTTTTTATTTACTATATTCCTTTTTTTTCAAGAATTTTTATCTTTAAAACCAATAGGTCTTCCACGCTTAAAGCATGTTTAGAACAACACATGTATTTGGAAATTGATTTGCTAATTTTTGCAGATGGAACATCTTTTGAACTTCTTATTCTCAATATTTTGTTCTAAGATCTAAATGAGACAATGATGAAGCATATCAAATTATTGTCTTTTCCACCCTTTTATTTTCTCCCCCCTAATGCTAGGAATATTGTTTTATCAAAATGACAATCTATAAATATCGTAAACACATCTTTTATTAATGGCTCAAGATATTTATTTATTGATGGAGATTCACATAATACATATATTCCTAATCTCCTTTGATGACCCATCTTAGTATGATGTGTGGAGCAATAGGAATATGTACTGCACATCCAAAAATTCTAAGATGAGAAATATCTAGCTCTTAATCAAAAGTCAATTGTAATAGAGAGAATTTATAATAATTTGGTCTAATATAAATAAGTGCTACCACATTTAATATAGTATGTCCCCATACTAAAGTAGAGAGTTTGGACCTCATAAGTAATGATCTAGCTATTAATTGAAGATGTTTAATAAGTGATTCCGCTAAATTATTTCTCATGTGAATATGTGATGCATGATATTCAACTTTTATCCAAGTGATATACAATAATCATTAAAGTTTGAAATGTAAATTCACTATCATTATCAAGAAAAATTGTCTTAATTGGATTATCTAGAAATTGTACTCGTAATCTAATTATTTGAGCAAGTAATCTCACAAATGTCAAATCGCTTGATGATAATAAACGGGCATGTGACCATCTGAAAGAAACATCTATTAAAACTATAAAATATCTAAAAAGTCTACATGATGGATAAATAGGTTGACATATATCATCTTGAATATGTTCTAGAAATATAAGTGATTTAATTCTAATTTTAGTAGCTAATGATCTTATAATTAATTTTTCTTCAGAATAAGCAGCATAGAAAAATTTATTTATTTGAAGAATCTTTTGGTTCTTCAATAGATGCCCATATAAATTTTTATTGATTTTTCTCATTATTATTGAACCATGATGGCCTTATCAATTAGGCCAAATTATAAAAATATTTTTATTCGTAAACTTATACTTCACTGTAAATTTTATTTTAATTATACTAATTTGTGTGCGGTACAAATTAGATAAAAGAATAGAGAATTTTTCTAAAACATATTTTCTCCTGAAATAATATTTTATAATATGGAGTTATTCTTATTTTTTTTCACTTATAGTCTCAATATGATATCAATTATTGTGAATATCTTTAAAACTTGATAAATTTTTATAAGACTTTGAAGAAAATAATGTATTATTTATAACAATTTTTATTTGGACTTGATAATGATATATTCGCTCTTTCATAGTCTTTAATTATTTTTGTGTTATCAAATATTATAGTAACAATGGCTTCAACCATTTTCAAAGAAGAGAAATGTTTGCATTTTTAAGAATTATATGTGTAGTTTCACTATTTACAATATGTATTTATTCTTTATTTGTCATGGATCCAATCAAAAGCAAAGAAGTACTCATTTGTTACTTCATTTCGAAATAAAATATAATGTTATTAAAAAATATTATTAATTGATAAGGGAAAACATTACATTAATTAGAAAATAATAAAGAAAACTTTACAATAATGTAAAGAAATAATATACTAAAAATGAAATATGAATAAAGATTTTGCTTAGAAAATAAACTTTCATGATATCTTGATATTTCTTAATCAATTTATCTTCTCAATCGGATCAAAAAGTTAGTTATATCCAAATGTGTTATATCAATAGAATTATTATATTGAAAAATATAATTAGTCTTAATATCTTTTTCATTCTCCTTTAATGATGCTTAATAAATTTCAATAAGATGTTTAGCCCTACAACAAGTATGTAACCAATGTCTAGTTATTCTAAATCAATAACATTTACTTAATTTCAGTTTTTTTTATATATTTTTTATCCAGTTTTACCTTTATCTTGATTTACATTATTGTTATCGGGATAGAGACAGAATTAAATATTAGGGAGGGGCCAAAATTTATTTTAAAATAATCTTAAAATACACTTCAACAACTACTTTTAATATATTAAAAAAAGAATACATCATTCTTTTAATCACAAAAATCATCTACTAATTATAGTATTTATAAACTATTAAGAATGTTAACAAAAAAAATTTAGTTCCTGGCACCGAAAAATAAAATATATTGCAATTAAAGTTAAAAGTTGCTTTTTAGAGTTGCAATATTAAGAAATTCATGCACTTATGAACTAAAAAATAAATAATAAAAATAACAAAAATTATTTTCTAGAGTTAGTTGTTGCCATCTTGTAAAAAATAGAGTAAAAACTTTATTTTCTTTTTCTCATTGAAGAGAGTCTTTTATTATTATTTTAAAGTTACATGATTGAATTGTTCAAAAATATTATATGATTTTTGTTAAAAAAAATACTCAATTTCTTTGGTATATTAAATTTTATCAAATGTATTTTAAATGTATAACTTTGAAAGTGAAGTATATTTTTAATATATTAAAAATATATTTGATAAATATATGTAAAAGATGGTATTTTTGAAATTAGAATTTAAGAATAATTATTTTTGAAAGAAAAAGAAAAGTTAGTATTTTGAAAATAATTTATTTTTTGAGTACTAAATATTTAATATTATTAGACTTTTTATAATCAAAATCATATAACTAAACTTGAAATTATTGGGTCAAATTTATAACATTTAAAATTTAAGGGGCCAAAATGTAATTATTTAATATATAATAAAATATATTATAAAAAATATATTATTGAATGAGTCCACTTCTGACTTTTATAGATAAAACACAGGCCATCGCCTTTGGCGACTGACCTCTTCATCAATGCAACTCATCCAAAAACTATATAATAGAACGATTATGTCAAGTAAATATCCTTATTAGAATAACATATTAATTAAATAATTACATGTGTTTGTTAGAAGAAATTATAAGATTTACAACATAATTTTAAGATATATTAATAAATATAAATATCTAATTAGTTTATTATTCCAACTAGAATGTCTAATTAGAATAACCATTATACAGCATAATTTCTCCGGGCTATCTTATTAATAATTAATTAATTATAAATAATAATTAAATGATTAGTTATGAAAATCAAAATATATGTTTTAGTGGATTTAACATATTTGAGCCCCTAAAATTTAGAAAAAATGACACACTCAATCATATTTTTAAAAATTTTTATTTTTTTTATAAGAGGTATTTTGGTTATTTTATTATAAATTTATTATAAACTATGTAAAATTTATAAATTCGTAATAAACTTATAATAAACTCATCATAAACTTATTATAAATTAAAAATAAATGTAGTATTTTGATAAATATTTTATAAATTCTAGTATTTGATAAATAATTTATAAATATAATAAATTTAAAATTATTTTTAATTGTTATTGTATTTTATCAAAGCCCTAAAATTTAAAGGTTAGACCCATTCACTTCTTGGTGCTTACGAAGAGTTTATTATTATTTTATTTATTCGCTTACATTTTTATTTCTTTCTTTTATAATGAATTTGTTTTGATTTTGTGTTCATCTATAATTTCGTTGTTACAGCTATTTAAAGTACAGAATTTTTTTTTTTTCATTTACTATTGTCGTTGTTAGAGCAATTTGAAGTGCAGGCTTTATTAGTTTGTTTCTAATTAAACTTGTGGAAAGATTGTAGAAGTCAAATAAAGATTAATTGTTAGTATTTTTTTATATTTGTTTTGAGAAATTATGATCTTATTGTTTCTAATTAATTATTGGTTTTTTATTCAATAGAATAAAATAACCTAATTATATGTATAGCTCAGTCCATTATATTAGATGACTTTGGAGTATTGCAATTATCATGTGTACTTTTATTAATTTTGACATTTATTTTTGTAAAAAAAATAATACTCGTTATTAGTTAACTATCTGGCTAGCTACAACTTGCAATTTTATTTTTTTAGTATAAGAACAAAGCAAGCACTTGCTCGAATAATCAAATTAAAAAGAAATTGATGATAAGGAACAGGGAGTTAATTTATATTATGATTTTTTATTTTTTTATTTTTTTTAGATGGCAATTTCAAATGAAATTTTGTTCTCGTTCTTTTCTAGATTTGGTCCAACGTAGAAGTCACAAATTTATGCATGTGTTTATAACACTAAAATTGCATATTAATTATATGATTTTCATCATCTAAATATTGATATGTCTTGAATTATGATGATTTTAAATTAATTATAATCCAATTTAAAATACTCATAGCGCATTTTGAATCAATAAAAAAAATTGAAAGTTTGTATTGTTGTCAAAGGGTATATAATTTTTTTTTTTTTGAAAAAAAAGAGATATTTTTAATGATGAGAGCATTTTATAATAACTATATATCATATATGATTTTATCATAGTGAAAATTCTCTTTATTTTATTCGTAGATATGGATATTCTTGCTCGAATTACGTTATATTTTATAATAATTTTTTATTGAGTCATTGCAATTAAGCATGTGATTTTTGCTGATTAATGTAAAAAAATAATTTATATAATATTTTTATTTCTGGTGTGAACCGAAGAGGAGTTGTAAAATCTTATTAAAAAAAACCAAATATGCTTATCACAACTACCTTTGTTTCTCCATGACAATATAGTTTTTTCTTTTAGGCGTGTGCAAAGAATATGCGTAGTATTAATCATAGTGAACTTAGATAAATTAAATTAAATTAAACAATTAATGGTATACATAATGATGTGATGCCTAGTAAACTTAGATAAATTAAATTAAATTAACCAATTAATGATATAGATGGTGATGAGATGCCCAATCGTAGTAAAATAAATTAAATTAAATTAAACAATTGATGGTATAGATGATAATGAGATACCTAACCATAGTAAACTTAGATAAATTAAATTAAATTAAACAATAGTGATATAGATGATGATGAGATGCCTAATCATAGTAAACTTAGATAAATTAAAATAAATTAAACAATTAATGATATAGATTATGATGAGATGCCTAACAATGAATTTTGAATTGAAATGAATGAATAATTAAATTCAACGAAAAAAAGGAAAGAGTAATTAATACCACACTGCCTAGTAGACTTAATGACACTTGAAGTTTTGTTTCTTTTTTAAAAAACTACTAATAATTATTCTAATTTATTTAGATAAATAATCATTTCAAATTATTAAAAATTTAGATATTAATTATTTTATTATCATCTTTATTTTTTTTCTAAACTAAAATTTTATTACTCAAAATTGAAAAAAAAAAACTTTAAAAAGATAAGCAAAATGGATCAACTACAAATCCCCATCATTAGATCTTTCCCTTCCATCCAACATATTGTTGTGAAAATTAGATTAATTTTTAACCTATAATATATATAGTGTGTAAATAATTACACACATAATTATACCAATAATATTTCTAAGAAAGAGAGGTGGGTCACGATTGATACACTTAAATATCAAATCTTTCCATAGACAAATTTTTCTAGATATATAATTAATAGTATAAAATATCATTATAACTATACATAATAATGGCTATTAAATAATTACTAAAAAAGAACACGTAATTTAATAAGATTCACCCAATTTTACCTACATCCTCGGATACTACCAAAATAATTTTACTAATATTAAAGAAGAAATACAAAAGAGAAAATAAGCAAATAAGACCTTAAATAAAATAAGGCTTATTTTGGGATGATTTAACTAAAGGAAAATGGGTCATATTTATAACAAAAATTTCCTCCTAGATGTGGGATTGGCAAAAGAGCCACAAAGTCAATAAATCTCCACCTCGACTATTTTACTATTTATAATATGTAAATCTTCTCTCAAAAGAAGCTAATTTTAGTAGTATCTTAAAATGAATTGTGAAACGTTCATCTTTAATTTCTCAAAACATTGAACAAGTCTAAACAATGGTCAAACTTGATAGCTTTTACAACTTTTGTCAATATATCTGTGAGATTATTAGTGGTCCAAATTTTCTGAAGTAATATTTCACCTTCCTCTAGAATTTCATATACAAAGTGATATCAAATATTAATGTGCTTCGTCCTTGCATGATAAACCTGGTTATTTGCTAAATAAATAGTACTTTGACTATCACAGTGTACTTGGATGTGCTTTTGACTAATTTTTAGTTCACCAAGCAACCCTTGAAGCCAAATTATATTTCTTTAACAACCTTTGATATTGTCATGTACTCGATCTATCGTAGACAAGATAATTGTTGACTGTAAAGTAGACTTTCAACTAACCGACTCTTTAGCAAATATAAACACATAACCAATAGTTGATCGATGTTTATCCAAATCGCTAGCATAATCGGAATCACAATATCCAACTGCAGCTTGACCATCTTTCTCATCCTGCTTAAATATAAACCCAACATCTATGGTGTTTAAAATATACTATAAAATCTATTTCACAGCTTGCAAATGCTCCTTAACAAGATCATGCATGTACAATGCTCACAACTCCAATTGCTTATGAAATGTCTGGCATTGCTTGTGAAATGTCTGGCCTTATATACACCATAGCATACATCAAGCTACCAACAACATTTGGATATCGAACCTTTGACATGTACTCCCATTTCGCTTTAATTTTAGGAGATGAAGATGCACTAGCATCAAATGAGGTGCAAGCGGTGTACTTACAGATTTTTATTTTTCATTCAGGCCAAAATGTTATAGTACTTTCTTCGGATATTGTTTCTGATTCAAACAAAGCTTTCCTCTTTTTCTATTTCTGCATATCTCTATGCCTAAAATTTTCTTGGCTTCACCTAAGTCTTTCATTTCAAACTCCTGATTTAGTTGAGCCTTCAACTTTTCAATTTCTCCTTGATTCTTCGAAGCTTTCAGCATATCATCAATATACAGGAGAAGATATATGAAAGATCCATCTTATAGCTTTCATACATATATATAGTGATCGTATTTGCTCTTTGCGTACTTCTGCCTCATCATAAATTGTCAAATCGCTTGTATCACTGCCTCAGAGACTGTTTTAATCAATACAACAATTTACACACCGGTTTTTCTTCTCCAGCAATCTCGAACTCATTTGGCTGAGTCATATAAATTTTTCTTCTAAGCCACCATGTAGAAATGTAGTTTTTACATCAAGTTGAGCAAGTTCCAAATCTAATTGTGCTACTAAGGCCAATAAAATTATAATGTATAAATGTTTAACAAATGGAGAAAATACTACATTATAATCAATTTTCTTAGTCTAAGCATAGCCTTTTGGGACTAACCTTGCCTTGCAGTGAATATTATTCTTATCAGAAAATCCTTCTTTCTTTGTATATACCCATTTGCATCCAATTGACTTCTTTCCCTTTGGTAGATTAGCTAGCTTTCATGTCTGATTTTTTTTAAGGGATTGCATTTCATCATCCATAGCCTTTCTTCATTTTTTCTTTTCTAAACTTTAGATAGCTTCACTGTAAGTGTTAAGATTACCATCATTTGCAATTAAGGATGAATACGCCATACTATCATCAAATCGAGCAGATTTGTGAATCTCACATCGTGGCCTATTTATTGCAATAGATTCTTGTTGTTGTGGAGGCTCTTGGGTTAGAATCTCTTCGTCATCTGACTCTACCTCTATTGTAGGTGTGTTTTCATCTATTTTATCATCTGTTGCTAAGATAATAATTCTTTTTTCAAACTCTACCTGTTGTGGAGTACCGCCTATCTGCTAAATAATTTAATTTGTTACCTTTTTCAATACGGTAGACTCATCAAAGGTAATATCTCTACTAAAAATTATCTTTTTTGTTTTTGGACACCAAAGATGAAAACCTTTTACACTAATGGTGATCCCTATAAAAAGTTTTTTCTTCGTCCTTTGTTCTATCTTTGATTTCTTAATATGATAGTATGCAGTAGAACCAAATACGAATAAGGAATCATAATCAGTAGCAGATTTTTCAAATCACATCTCCATAGGCATTTTACCACCAATAGCAGCTGATGGTAAGCGATTAATGAGATGACTTACATATATCACAGTCTCAGCCTAAAATTATCTGTCTAACCCAACATTGGATAACATACACCGAACTTTCTCCACCAATATCCGGTTCATGAATTTTTCCACTCTATTTTGTTATAGTATATCTCTAACTATGAAGTGTCTGACAATGCCTTCATCTTGGTATAATTTTAAAAATGGATCATTTTTATACTCTCCACCATTATTTGTGAAGAGACATTTAATTTTTCTACCCATACAAGTTTTGACCATCTTTTTCCATATGAGAAAAATTTTCAACACTTCATCATTTGTCTTCATAGTATATACTCATACTCTCCAAGAAAAATCATCAACAAAAGATACATAATAGTATTTTTCTCCCATTAAAGCTATTGGTAGGACCCTACACATCAAAGTAAATATAGTCTAAAATACCATTGGTATCATAGATTGCAGTACCAAATTTTACTCTAGTATACTTGCCTTTAACACAATGCTCATAAAAATTTAACTTTTGGGGTTACACTCCTTTCAGTAATCCTTGATTTGACAAAATTTTCAAAAATTTATTGCCAACATGCTCCAAGCGCATATGTCATAATCTGGTTACTTCCAACTCATGATCATTACTGGAAGTTGTTGTTGTTGTCCCAATAATTGTATTACCATGATAGTAATATAAGTTATTGTTCTTCCTCATTCCTTTCATTATTACAAGTGCATCAGAGATGATTTTTATTACTACATTTGTTGTAGTTATAATGAAGCCTTTTGATTCTAGAACTCACACAGAAATGAGATTCTTTTTCAAACTCGGTATATATCGGACATTTTTCAGAGTCCTAATTGATTCATTATGATTTCTCAATTGGATTGAACCAATGTCTTTTATCATACATGGACCGTCATTTGTTGTGTAAACAATTACACCTTCTAGTTATTTAAAGTGAAAGAACTAATCTCGATTGGAACACATATGATGACTACAACCTGAATCAAGTAGTCATTCACTAGAAGAGCTTATTGATGATACAACAGCTAATAAAAGGTCTGAGTCTTTATCATCACACTCAGCTACATTTAAATTTACAATAACTTTTTCTTTATCAGATTTATTTTTATTCTTCAGCTTAGGATAATTTATCTTCCAATGTCCTTTCTCCTTGTAAAAGGTACATTCATCTTTGGTTGGTGTGAATTTTGATCTCCCTTTCTTTTCTCTCTTCCTTCTTTAAGAATGACCTCTCACTACTAATGCTTTTGTTGCTCCATTTGTACTTTCTTTCTTGTCTTTCTTTCGTAGTTCATAACTATATAATGCATCAGTTACTTCAGAGAGAGTCATTTCATCATTTCCATGGAGTAAAGTTATTTTAAGAAACTAAAAGTCCTCTGGAATGGACCTCAACAGCATCAAAGCCAAATATTCATATTTGAAAATCACGTCTAAATTCATCAAATCAACTAAAAGTTGATTAAAATTGATGATGTACTCATTCATATTGGTATCATGAACATGAGTAAAGCGAAACAATCTTTTGTTCATATGAAGCTTATTCTGACTGCTTTTCTTCAAAAATTATTTCTCTAATTTCTTTCGCAATTTACTTGCAGAAACTTCCTTAGAGAAAACATATTTCTATTCTATAGAAAGACACAATAGAATTATATCACATGCTACACAATTGACTTTTTAATTTTTTTTATTAATATCTTCTGGTTTCTCTTCTTAAATGGCAATGTCTAGACCTTACTGAAAGAGAGCATCTAGAACCTCACTTTGTCACATGCCAAAATAACATGTACCATAAAAAATCTCCACTGTAACTCTAGTATTTGACAAAAAGTCATTGACCAAATTGAAGAAGTAGATGTTGTCTTCATTAAAAACTTATTTAATAGTTAACAAATACATAATATCAATAATCCAAATTTTTTTTTATATGGAATATCACACTAAGCTACAACTACAGAGCATACTCATAAAATCTTGGCTCTAATACCAATTATTGTAAAAATTAAATTAGTTTTTCACCAATAATATGTATAATGTGTAAATAATTGCACCAATAATTATACCATAAATATCTCCAGAAATGAAAGGTGGGTCACAATAGACACACTTAAATATTAAGTCTTTCCTTAGACATAATTTTTCTAGATATATAATTAATAGTACAAAATAATACTACAACTATACCCAATAATAGCTATTAAATAATTAATAAAGAGAACGCCGTAATTTAATGAGATTTGGCCAATTTTATCTATATCTCTCGCACACCACTAAAATAATTTTATTAATATTAAAGAATAAATAGAAAAGAGAGAAAAAGAAAATAAGACTTTAAATAAAATAAGGCTTATTTTAGGATGATTTAACTAAAAAAAAATGGGTCATATTTATAATAAAAAAATTTCTTTCATATCTCGTATCTTTTGACGTGGGATTGGCAAAATAGCCACAAAGTCAACACCAATAATAAATCTAAATATCAATATTTTAAATATATATTGATGGGGTTTTTCTCAAAGGAATATTTTGCTGAAACGCTGAAACTAGTGATTCAAAGCCGAATTATTATGTCTTTTGGTCAAGGGCTTGCAAGAAAAAAGAAAAAGAAAAGTCAAATCTTAGATTTATCTAGACTCTCAAATGCTTAAAATAAATATTTGAAAATATTTAAATTAATATCATATATTTCTTTTTTTTTTATCAGTAATGAAAGATTTCATTAACTTAAAAAAAGAGAACAAGAAGTTTTGAAGTTCCAATACTTAGAACACAGAACAAACATCAATCTACATCCAAATCTTACAAGCTTCAAACCAAGAAGAGAAAACCCTTTTCAATGTAATGGCCTTGAACAAGAAATGAGACCTATCGATAAAACAAGGGCAACAGCCCTAATACAAATTTCAAACATAAACCAAAAGTTCCAATTAATCTGGAATATCAAAACACATATAGATGAGGAGAAAGAAAAGGCTAAAAAACCAAACCTAAGACTGATGGGGAAAAAAAAAGCTCAGATAAGACATTAAAGGCGAGCTGAAGGGAGAAGGTCTGAATCTCCACTAAAGCATCGTTCAAGGAAACATTAGGGGTAGGAAATAGAGTACAACAACTTATGAAATCGTAGTGGAAGATAAATGTTCTTCTACAAATAAAATGATCACTAGTTGCCTTAAATCCTCGCTCCAATTCCATAGGCAGATGAAGCTTTCATAAATGCTCCATCACCAGAGAGAAGTCTCTAGGTGACAGAACAAAAGGCCATCTAAGGTAAAATCTAGAAATTAAAAACTAAACCCATAAAAATAAGGAAAAAAAAAAGAATCTAAGAGAAAAACAGAAGGCAACACAACCCTAGTATCTTAAAGCATTAATTAATAAATCATATCATATTATATACATTTTTTACCTCTGTTTTCAAGAAAGAAGAAACAAAAGGGTATTTGAAAAGAATTTTTATCTTGAAAATTGTCGTAAGTGGAAAGTGTGATGATTTTTTATTTGAGAGTTTATGTTATACTATATACATACCCAGACATTTGGAAAAGATATCGCAACAAATTATTCTTTCTTACACCAAAATTATTGGACGACAGAGACAACATACTATGAATGCGAGATGGCTTGAAATGTAACTTCAGATAAAATGAATGATATCATTATGTGAAAATCATTATGCAACATCTGAAGTCATTATTATAACCACAAAATTAAAAGTTCTATATGTTGATTTATGAGTTCCATAAAAGGATCATCATCATCATCATCATCATCATCATCATCATCATCATCATTATCATTATTATTATTATTATTATTATTATTATTATTATTATTATTATTATTATTATTATTATTATTATTATTATTATTATTATTATTATTATTATTATTACTACTAACTTTTCAAACCCAATGTTTTGGTATAATAACTCCTAGTAATAATGATTCTGAATTTAGTGAAGTAGAATCCTACTCCAATATACAAGTTATCATATGTCCAATTATTTTTTTGTATCCTAAGTTCATTGCATGATTTTTGTGCTATTGACCCATATATATATATATATATATGTGTGTGTGTGTGTGTGTGTGTGTGTGTGTCAAATCCATGTGAGATTAACTTAATATTCTCTTTTAAGTGACAATTGAGTATATATATCCAACTGGCACTTGACTAGATACTGGACTAGCTAGAACTGGACATCCATCTCGAAAAACTAAGAAAAGAATTTAAACACTCCCTTGAAACATTGGACCGATTGGAATAGAACATTCAGCTCGGAAAAACCAATAAAGAAACATAGCAGTTGAGACTGAACATCCAATATATATCTATTTTGATATCATGTTAAATTTTTATTATTGTTATGTATTGAGAAAAGTTAATAATTATATAAGAGCATTAAGGTCACAACACACATTAATATATTAGGTATTATCATAATTAAAATGTTTGGCACTAAATACCTAAATAATAGTTACTCGCTATATATTAACGAATAATTATATGCTACAACCGTTGTAGCAATAAATGCCTACAACGGACCAATGGAATTTTTACACGTAGATTAAATGTCTACAACGGACCAATGAAATGAATCATTTAATCAATGTGTAAGAATTTCATTGGTCCGTTGTAGGCATTTATTGCTACAACGGTTGTAGCATATAATTATTCTATATTAACTCATATATTTTTTTTTATCGCAAATCCATATGGAATAAACTTAATACGTGGCACACATTTGAAATTGTAATTGTAAAGTTTATTG
This sequence comes from Garcia nutans, assembly GCA_947685225.1. NCBI lineage: Eukaryota > Viridiplantae > Streptophyta > Magnoliopsida > Malpighiales > Euphorbiaceae > Garcia > Garcia nutans. The sequence continues at coordinate 47,146,525 of CANTUV010000002.1, forward strand.
CCTTTTTTTTTCCATAACACAAAATGGATTTAATATGATACTAAACACATGCATATATATAATAAATTAAAAAATAAAAAAAATGAAATTATACTATATATTGTTTAAATAGGTAAGATTACAAAAAAAAAATTTAGAATTTGAATATCATATTATTTTGTGAATGATGATCGTAGTATTAAAACTAAAACCACAAAAGAAATGTTAAAAAATTTCAATCATATATATATATATATATATATGTATCACACGGACAATGGGGAGCTGGCAAAATATAAATTTTGGTTTAATTGATTTGTATCGACTATATTTATTTATTATTATTTTTGTTAGGGGTCACCACCAATCAATTATGAGATTTGATTGAATATAATGGTCTGCGTTTCTAGGTTCAGGAGTTAATTACGTGTATGAAAGAAAAAATACCTTACGACGCTCAAAAATTAGTACTATAATTATTGTGATATTTTATTAATTATTTATTTTTTATTTAATAGAAATTATATTCACTGTCTGAATATAAATTATAATTATATTTTTTATCTTTTATTTTTGTATCCAATACTTGAATACAAATATACTTTAATAAATTTTATTATTTTTAAAAAATTTTATTATTGGGTACATATTTATTTATTTGTTGATAATTTAATTCTTATATTTAATACTTGAATATAATAATTTTATGTTATTAGATTATTTAATATTTTTTAAAAATTTTATTATTATATATATTTTTTTTAAATTATGTCCCCTCTGAACATGATTATTTTATCTTTAATATTTTTACTTATATTTTACAATTCATTAATAGATATATTTTAAAATATATTTTTAATTAAAGTAAACTTGAATTCAAAACACGATTTTAAATGTCTATATGTTCGCTTGACGGAATTAAAGTACTTGTAGTTTAATTTATTTTATTTTATTATTATTGGGATTGTTGTTGTTGTTATTATTATTATCATTTCCTAAATAAAACCTTTTATCTTATTGGGAAATTATTCCTAGCTTACTGATTATTATTTTTGGTATATTATTTATATATTTTTTTATAATTATATTTACTTCCTCAATATAATTGTTGAATTTATTAGTTTGATATTTTCATTGAGCATGCTCATTTTTACGTATAATTATTATACCCATAAACTGAGTAAAATAATTCATTTTTTAATCATATTTTCATTGTTGCTTAATAAAATCTTCTTATTATGTCTAATAAAGTACTTAATGATAAAAATTAAAATATAAAAGCCAATAATAATGTGGGTTTTAAAATAAACTCAATTTTAATATAATGATTTCATAATAAAATTTTATTAATAATATAAAGGCATCAATGCTATAAATTTATTATTATTATTTTAATTTATTATTTCGTTAAAAACAAAATAAAAAATAATGAATGAAAGCAAGTTTTTTTTTTTAAATCGTATTAGATTTAAAAAAATCTCAATTTTCTAAAATATAAAAGAGATAGATTTTTAAAAAAAAAAAAAAGATAACACCTAGTGGCGTTAACAGTGCCACTACTTTAAAAAAATGGGGTTATAGGATTTATTTTATTGATCTAATCGGATTTATATTTTGTAATATATATTCCTAAATGATGCAAAAATGGAAATAGATTTTTGTAAAACTAGGTTTTTATTATTTCTTTTATTTTGTTTCCATTTCTGTAATTTTTTATTAAATTACTTTGCTTATTGATTTTTTCATGATAATATTTTGCATATGAATATAATTTTTTACTAATAATAATTAACTAGTATAGAAAGATTTGTGATTTTAAGTGTACTTGTAATAAAATACACTTTCTGCATTTTTATTTTTTATAATCACTGCCAGGCTATATTTGATTATATATATATATATATATATATATACTAAATTGAAATCATAATATAAATATAAATTATAACAACAATACAAATATCAAAATAATAATAGCTTATAATATAAATATAAATCACAACAACAATACAAATGCCAAAATAATAATAGCTAAGTGAAATTACATTAAATAATCAAAGCTTATGTATTACCTAATGGGTGATCCTTTCTTATTTGAGAGTTTGATGTGTGATTTTTATTGGTTACCAAATACACTTTTTGTATTAGGTAAAATTTTGATTGTTTATCCCTATTTTATAGTATAATTTCTGTACTTTAAAAAAATGCCAATTTTCTCTGCAAGAAAATTTGAGGATTTCTTTTCTTTTGTATATCTTTTGTGTGTTTATTTTTTATCTGTCTAAATTTTCTCTCCTCCCCTTTTCTTCTGATTTTTCTTCCCTATTTATAGAAAAATTTGTTTCTATTTTCTTGTTTTTTTTAATATTTTATCACAAATTCTTATTGCAGACAAAGAGAGAACAATGTAAGAAATTATGGCAGAAAATGAGGATCCTTTTTTCCTTGTTTCAAGTTATTTTTATCTATGTAATTAGTGTATATATATATAAATAATAATTAATGAGAGTATAAATATTATATTAATAATTTATTTGTTTATTTTAATTATTGATTTTTTAAAAAAAATGTGTTATTACAATATATATATTTCTTATATAATAATCTGATGTTTAAATTATTTTTAAAATCCTATTATTATAATGAAATTTATGTAAATTAGCTTTATTATTTTTATAATAAAATAGCGTTCATAAATTGTTCATATATATATATATATATTCATCCTAATAGATTTTTGCAATTGCTTTAAGCACCCATGCCACTTGCATTTTCTATTATGATATTTATTTAATTTATATAAATATTATGATTTTTTTATTTTTTTTTTCTATATATGAACGAAACAATTAGAGTAGAGGGAGAGAGAGTGTGTGTGTTTTTTATTAGGTTTTGTGAATTAATTTAGGTCATGCTTATATATAGTATATATTTTAAAAATATAAAGATACAAATATGTGTATATTATATATACAAATATATAATTAATGCGTTCTCATTTTGGTCCTAATACATATTCAATTATGATTCAATTTTTTTATTAATTATATATAGAAAGGAGAATATCTAAACTCGAACTTGAGATTTAAACGACAGTAATATACAATTATAATCAATAACTTACACCTTAATAATTAAGGTTGATACAATTTAGATTGGTGGCTTTTGTAATTGTTAATTATATATAGAACAACATTTCATGGTGTAGGATTTTTTTTTCTTGTAATAAGTTTTTTAATATATTATAGGTATAGGTATAGGATTTAGATTTAGATTTATTTTTAGCTTATATACTGTTAGAAATTTCTGTGATTTGCAACGGAATTTTGCTACAGATGCGTCGGTTGCAAAATTAGTAACATGCTTGCAACGGATTTGTAACCGAAAAAACATAAAAATAATTTTAAAAGCATTGCAATGGATTTTGCATCTGAAGAGTCTGTTGCAAGCTTTGCAAAGGATTAGCAACGCCTCTGTAATGAATTTGCAATGAAATTTTACAAAGAAAATACTTTCGTTGCAATATAAGGCGTGGAATTTTGGCTCTCGTTTTCGCAAGAGCATTATTTGCAATGATTTTGCAACAGCATTTTCGTTGCCAATATTGCAACGATAATTTTCATTGCAAAATTATTTAATAAAATTGATAAAAAAAAAAGTTTGCAACGGATTTTTAGCTGTTTCAAACGTTGCAAAATTTAAAATAATATTAATAGAAATAATATTGTTAGAATAGAATAATAAATTAACAAAAATATTTAAAATTAAATAATTTTAATAATATCAACATAAATAAATAAATACATAAAATATATAATAAATGGAATATATATATAAATATATAGAAAATATAAAAATAGAAATATATTAATATTATATTATTAATATTATTTAATATAATTAATATTAAATGATTTGAATAATATTAATAAATAAAAATGAATCTAAAATTAATAAGTAATAATAAAAGAATTTATCCATCATCTAACTATTTAATTATTAATTAAATATATAGTTATTAATTGTTGATTAAAAAATAAAAAGAAAAATGGAAATTAATGAGAATTCATTTTATACTAAAAACTAGAAATAGATTAAAAAATAAAAAAGAAACGAGAAAAAAAAATATATGTTCAAAATAGCAATGCTATTTTTAACTTTTTATATTCTAATAATTTTACAAAGCCATATAAAAGAATTTGAACTCCATTTCTATTAGGGACGACAATTTTATCCGATCCAATAGATATTCGATCCTAACCGATTTATTTGGATAGGATTATATTCAATTTATTTATAGTTAGAGTAGAATATGGACTAGAAAAATTATATTCAAGATGAAAAAATTATAATCGAAATAAATTTGGGCTTATTATGTATCATCATATATGAATTCGATCTGATTATATATATATTTTTAGATATTTATATAATATTGAGTTTCAAATATCATATTAATTAATTTTATGAAATTTTTATTTAATATTAGTTTATTAATTTCTTTTGAATAAAAGGCATGAGACGTGAGATATAATTAATTAATTAAATTTATTTATTTATTCAATGTATTATGCTAATATTTTGATGATGATACTATTTATATTTTAAAAGATATTTATGCTAATAAGGTAATATTTGAAATTAATTTTTTTTAAATAAAGAAAGTTAACTACTATAACTATATTCTTCATGAATTTTTTTATATTTAAGTTATATATATATATATTATGACTCTAACTGATTTACAACCCAATTCTATCTATTTTAATTATATCTATAATAGTAGTATTACTTATATCTGATCTAATTCGAGGTCAGATGATTGATAGAGTATGCCATTTTACTTATTAGATAGGATAAAGATTTTTAAAAACTCAATCTATACTCAATTCATTGTCATTTTTAATTTTTATTTTAAATAATAAATTATGTGAAAATGCGTATTGCATTCATTTATGTATGTATTTATAGAAATTGAAATATTAGCTAGAGAGAGCATAGTGAGAATCTAATTAAGATTTTCTGTATGAAGAAAAATGGAAATATATAAATAAAAAAAAACAAAAAGTGAATAAGAAAAAAGAAAAAGGGTAAAGGAAATTTTATATTATTGACGCGTGAATTTTTAAAAATATGTTATTTTAGTATTCAAATTATTTTCTTATTTGATTAATTTTTTAACTTTTAAAATAATTTTATATAAATGTTTTTCACTATTTTCATGAGAATAATAATTTCTCTTAATTTGTAATTCTTCAATTCCATTTAAATATTTTTACTATTTATCAATTCAATTTTTTTTCTATTTTTTCAATCTTAAACATTTTAAAATTATAAATAATCACTCTTGCAACTGAAAAAAACTTAAAAATACTTATATAAATTATTTTTAAAAAGTAACAAAATTTTGCTAAACTAAAAAAATAATTCATATAACAATGTAGCAAATTTGTAAAAAAAAAAAGGACACATCAGTAATGCAATTTTTCCAATAAATATATACATAAGTGTGTGTGTGTATTAAGACTTAAAAGCAAATGACGTTAAGAAAGAAGAATGACAAGCGACCTCACAAGAAGGAAAAATTATATGCTACAACCGTTGTAGCAATAAATGCCTACAACGGACCAATAGAATTCTTACACGTAGATTAAATGATTTATTTCATTGGTCCGTTGTAAGCATTTAATCAAAGTGTAAGAATCTCATTGGTCCGTTATAGGCATTTATTGCTACAACGGTTGTAGCATATAATTATTCAGAAGAAGGCATTTGAAGAATACATGCTATTAATTTCTGTAAAGAAGTTGGTGTAAAATTATAATGATAAATAAATGAATAAATAAATAATAACAACAAAATCTAGAAGTTATAGAATGTGTGGGTGCCAATGCCAATGTACAGTTATTATCTCACTTTTGATGGTAATTAATTTGTATTTTTATATTGAGAATAATTATAATAATTATTTGGATCATAATCATAATTATGACTATAATTATAATCACAGTTATTTTTATGAATACAACTACATCCTCTTATATTTTTATTATTATTATATTTTATCACATTCACTCCAATAAATGAGATAGAACCAATAGGACAAATATCATAATTTTTTATTAATAATTTATTATTTTATTCGGCTGTAAGAATGTATAAAATTAATTTAAAATATTTTTTAAGTTTTTTTTTATATTACTGCTGTAAGCATATTCAAAATATAAAAAAAATGAGAAAATTTTTTCTAATATATCATTATTAGTTATTTTTTCTTCGTATAATTTTAACTGAAAACTAATATTAAATATTATTTAATTATATTCACTTATAATTTTATGATTTTATAATTGTAAATCAATTCAAATATTTATCAATTAAAGTTGTTTCAGTTAAATTCTGTTAAATGGAAAAAAATATTTTATAAATTAAAAGAAGTATAACTCAATAAATTTGTATTTTTATGCTGAGAAAAGCTATTTAAATAAATAAAGTTCAGATGGCTATATATATATTTAATTATTTTTAAGAAAATAAAAAAATAAAAATCAAAGTTGAATTAAGTTAAGAAAAAATTCAGAGAGAGAAGGTTGAAGAGTTCAGAAAAAATGATTTATAACCAAAATTTGGCTTATCTGAATTTCTTGCAGAATTTCTATTATAGTCGTATCTTTGCAAAAATGATTATTTTTCAATCATTTCATTTCATTTTTGTGTAGATACTCTAAAAGTAATAAAAAAAAATTATAGGTCACATTTTAACTTTTAGATTTTTTCACATAAGTTATTTAAATACTTATCAGCCTCTTCAATCCTCATACTTCAAATTAAATTAATAAACATTCTGTTAATTAATTACTTTATAATAAGTTTAAAAATCTCAAAAACTTCTAGAAAATGTTAAAAAAAATACAATGCTGCTTGGTTAGCCTTAACACATGCAAAATACTCTTATTCTCTAAGCTTAAGCATTTACTAATTTAATTAGTCTATAGATATGGTTTGATTGATTTTTCTTGAAAAATGAAATGAAATGAAGAAGAATACTTATATTAAAATATTTATTTTTAATTTTGAGAAAGAGATTTTAATATTAATGAAGTTGAATAATTGGTATCACATTAATATTACTATTTTTATACCAATGAAATTATCGCATTTATTTATATATAACTATTAAGGTAGTTATTATATTTTCTCAATTTTTAAAAAATTATTTAAAATAAACTAAAATATTATTCGTTAATTGATTGTTAAAATTATCATACTCTCACTTTATTAATTAATTTTATATAATTTTTTAGATAACATTAAAAATAATATTAATTTTATACATAATAATATTAAAGATAATATTATTATCTTCATCAAGATTCTTCAATCTTTTAAACTTAGAAATATGCATGCAATGAATGATCAATAAAAATAAATAATATGGTGGTGATAATAATAGAAATAAAGTTAAGAGAGAGAGAGAGAGAGAGAGAGAGAGAGAGAATTTATCGAAATAATTAATTTGGTGATGATAATAATAACAAGAATATAGTTAAAAAAATAATCGATTGTTTTAATTTTATAAAGTGATAATTTCAGTTGTATAATTATATATATATATATATATATATACAGATACATATATATATATATACGCATATGTGTCAAATAAAATTAATTCAATGAACTAATTTAATTTGTTTATGTGTCACAGACATAATTTAATAAATTTGACAAGTCAAAAAATAAATTTTAACAGAAAATTTGACAAGTAAATTGATTCTATAAACTAATTTATTTTTATCATCCGTCATCTTTACAGTTTAGGAATTTGAATCTTGCAAATTGTAAATTGATTTTAGAACTTGTAGTCTACAGGCCAATATGTTGGGGATTTCAAAATGGGCTTTAATGTGTGACTTTTAGCATGGACTTGTGAAAGCTCTTTGAGCTTCGGCTTAGATAAGAAATGGTCTAAAGTATTTGATTCTAGCTGGGTTTGGGCCGAAACAAAAAATAAAAAAATGGCTTTTTGTCAAAAATACAAAAAAATTAAAAAAAATTAAATTTATCATATTTATAAATTATTTACTAAAATACTAAAATTTATAAAATATTTACTAAGAAATTATATTTTATTAGTTTATAATAAATTTATCATGAATTTATTATCAGTTTATAAATTTTATATATTTTTATAGTAGGTTTATTATGAGTTTATAATAAAATGACTAAAATATTTTTGATAAAAAATTAAAAATTTTAAAAAATATGGTGGAGGGTATTTTCCAATAAAAAATAGCATGATGCATCACTTTTTTTAATTTTTTTTTCACAAATACTATATAGTCTGTAGAAGATTTTAAATATAAAAAATTTTTCAGTTTTAACAGAAAATATGTATGATTTATACTTTCAATATATTACATATTTATATAGTTAGATATCTTTAATATATTATATATTTATATAGTTATATACTATATGTCTACTTTTTGATATACTATTTCTTTTAAATAGAAAATGGATATTTTCAAAATTTAAATTTAAATCTTGGGAAAATTTAAAAGGCAGAAGAATAATGAGTATGTTTTAAAATATTTTCACTTTTTGGTATATTTTTAAGATCCAAATATCTGTACAAGCTACAAATTTGAATTCCATTTTGATTTAAATTTAGATTATTTTTTCAACCAAAAGTATAACTCCACCCTCTATCATTTTATCCTCCATGCCCCTTCTCTACTCCCCAATCCAAACAGTTAATTATGGAGAAGTTCGACATAGATATAAATAAATAAATAAATTTTTATTGTATAAATTTGAACTCATATTCAAATAAAAAAATACAAAGTTTTCCTAAGTTAAAAAAAAATACATTTAGTACATTATATAATTCTTAAGCAATATTTTTTAAAATTGGATTGAACATCAAACTGGATTAATGATAAATTTATGGTTCATACAGTTCGATCGGTTGACTCGAGTTCAATAATATAATAATATTATGAATTTTTTATTTATAGAAATTAACAAAAAAAATCTAAAACTCATAAAAATTTTAAAATAAAAGTTTAAAAATAATAAAAATATACTTTACCAATTCAAATATATTACATATTAAATCTAATACATATTAAAAAATAAGTCTAAAATTTTTTTTATCTAATTTTTAATCAAAAAATACTTAAAAATTAGCAAATTGGTTCGGTCTGGTTCGATCTGAATTAGTCTGGTCAATTACTTTTTTTAGTTTTAACTAGTTTTTTATAAATTTAATTTTTAAGCATTTTTAAATCAAATCAATATTCGATTTTCAATTTACCAAGTTCGATCATCTGGCCTAATCTGATTTTAAAATCATTGTATCTAAGTGAAGATAATAGCGAGCTGATAATTCATCATAAATCATAAATAATTGTAACATTTAATATATTATTTATAAAAATGTCAATTAAAAATATCAAATAATCATCATTTCATTTTAAATATAATGTAATATATATCTTACTATTTTATTTTTTAAATAGTTAAAAATTAAAAATAAATAAAACTAATAATATTATGAATATATAGTTAATTTTTCAATATATAAATTAATATTTTTCATAGACATATGAAATTATATAAATATCTACATTCTGCATAGTATGTTATACTCAATAATTTTGTATTGTTGATTTATCCAACCCATGAAATTAATGAGTTTGATAAGTTTATAATTTTGACTAAATTAAAACTAATGGGTTTGGTAAGTTTACAATTTTGACTAGATTAAAATTAAATTGGTTTGGTGAGTTTACAATTTTGACTAGATTTTAGAAAAGAAAAAAAAATATTTAACACATTTTTCTAGCCACCATTATAATAGTCAAAATTAGGCATAAGTTAGGCACAAATTAATATGTTCATACATATTTGAAGGCCTATAAATAGCCTTCATCTTATTCACTTCAAGATACACAAGTGAAATACATGAGAGAAGAAATAAGAGAGGAAAAAGATTCAAAGTAGTTTGTGAGATAAATATTAGAGAATTATTCTCTAGTTTCTTAGTGTGATCATCCAAAAAGTGAAAAATTTGCTAGAGAGGTATATAGATATTTTATCTATTATTTGTGATCTTAAGTAGTCAAGTGAGGATTGCTTAAGAATTTGTTGTACTTGATTTCTTTGAATTAGTGAATTTTTATTTCGGAGTTTGGCACGTGGTTTTTCCCTCTACACTGGAGGGTTTTTCACGTTAAATCTTGTCTCTTCTTCTCTTGGTTATTCTTTACTTCTTCCTATTGTGCATTCATTTACATAATTAATTATTGACTGAGAACCCAACAAGTGGTATCAGAGATTGATTCTTTTGGTGTAGAATTAATTGTGTAAATTAGAATGGAGGAATTCGCAGGCACCATAATTAAATTGTCGGCTTCAAATTATTTAATTTGGAAGTCGAAGATGGAGGACTTTCTCTATTGTAAGTACCTATATGATCCTATAAAATTATGATCGAATAAGCCAAGCGGAAAATCAGATGATGATTGGGTGAAGATGCACAGAAAAACTGTAGGTACTATTCGACAGTGGGTAGATAATAATGTCTACCATCATATAAGCAAAGAAGTTGATGCACAAAAATTATGGAAAGATTTAGAAATCATGTATGAGAGAAAAAGTGCTTAGAATAAAGCTTTTTCCATTAGAAAGCTTGTGAATTTGAAACTAAGAGATGGACGATCCATTGTTAAACATTTGAGTGAGTTTCAAGAACTAGTAAATCAGTTGAGCATCATGAAGATAGCCCTAGATGATGAATTGCATGCATTATTGCTCTTGAGTTCCTTGCCAGATAATTGGGAGACCTTGGTGGTGTCTCTCAGTAACTCTGCTTCAAGCAGTGTTTTGTCTTTATCATTTGTAAATGACAGTTTTTACAATGAGAAGACTAGAAGAAAGGATATGGGCATTGATACTTCACAAGCTCTTGTTACAACTACAGAGAGCAGAGGTAGAAGTAAAAGCAGAGGTCCTAAAAGGCATTATAAATCCAGAAGCAAGTCACAATCGAAAGTGAAATTCAACTGTTATCACTGCGGCAAGGAGGGGCATATGAAAAGAAACTACAAAGTTTGGAAAAGGGAACAAAATGATGAGAAAAATCAAAAGAAGGCAGATGATCAAAATACCACTGCAACTGTTGCTGATGATAATGAAGAGATGGTTGTACTCTGCATTATTGAGGAGCATGACAAGATTACTAGTTCTGACATGGAGTGGATTATTGATTCTGCATCATCATACCATGCTATACTAAGAAGAGACATCTTTACTGTGTACAAAGCAGGTAATTTTGGCAGAGTAAAGATGGGTAATACCAGCTATACAGATATAGTAGGTATTGGTGATGTCTGTGTTCAGAAAAATATTGGTTACACGTTGACTCTAAAGAATGTACGACATGTACTAAATTTACGTCTGAATTTAATTTCTACTCATGTTCTGGATCTAGATGGTTATTACAATATCTTTGGTGATAAAAAGTGGAAACTCACCAAAGGCTTAATTGTAATTGCCAAAGGTAGATTGTGTTATACACTCTACAAGACTCAAGTGAAGATGATAAAAGGTGCGTTGAATACAGTTGAAGATGATGCTTCGCCAGACTTGTGGCACAAGAGGCTGGCCCATATGAGTGAAAAAGGATTGCAAATTTTGGCAAAGAAGTCTCTCATTCTCTTTGCCAAAGTTATGAGTCTAAACCCTTGTGATGATTGTTTGTATGGCAAACAACATAGAGTCTCCTTTAGTAGTTCATCTGAAAGAAAAAATAATGTACTTGAATTAGTTTACTCTGATGTATGTGGTCCCATTGATGTGAAAACTTTAGGAGGTAGTAGATATTTTGTTACTTTTATCGATGATGCTTCACAAAAGGTTTGGGTGTTTGTTCTGAAATCAAAAGATCAGGTTCTTCAGCGTTTTAAGCATTTTCATGCAATGGTGGAAAGAGAAAAGGGAACATCCTTAAAGTGTCTTCGCAGTGACAATGGAGGTGAATACACTTCAAAGGAGTTTGCAAATTACTGCTTAGAGCATGGAATCAGACATGAGAAGACAGTTCCTGGCACTCCACAGCATAATAGTGTAGCTGAAAGGACAAACAGAACTATCTTAGAGAAAGTCAGATCCATGCTGAAAATGGCTAAACTTCCTAAGCTATTTTGGGGTGAAGCACTCTATACTGCCTGCTACTTGATGAATCGTTCTCCATCAGCTCCTTTGAATTTTGATGTACCTGAGAGAGTATGGTCTGGAAAAAATATTGCTTACTCTCACTTGAAGGTATTTGGATGCAGGGCTTTTGTCCATGTACCTAAGGAGCAGAGATAGAAACTTGATGATAGAGTTGTTCCATGCATTTTTTTTTTTGGTTATGGAGATGCAGAGTTTGGATACAAGTTATAGGATCCAATGAAGAAGAAAGTCATTAGATCCAGAGATGTAATCTTCCATGAATACAAGACTTTGTTGGACTCTGAGCAATCAGAGAAAATTACAAGTAGTGATGATATTTTTCTTTCTGTATTAATTTCTCCTTCAATCAGAAATGCCACAGATGAAGGAGAGTTGCTTGAAGAACATGGGATTAATGACATGTCAGTACCAGTTGATACCGATGATGATGCTGAGCATGAAGAGCAACCTCTTCCTCCCCAGACTGTAGAAGAACCTCAAGTCAGATGGTCAACCAGAGTACATCATCCATCTACCAAATATTCCAGTTCTGAGTATGCAATAGTTACTGAAGAGGGGGAGCCAAAAAGCTTTCAGGAAGTTTAGAATCATAAAAAGAAGACTCAGTGGATGAAAGCAATGCAGGAAGAGATGAGTTCTTTGAAAAAGAACAATACTTATGAGCTTGTTGAACTTCCAGAAGGTAGAAAAGTCTTGAAGAACAAATGGGTGTACAAGCTTAAGATGGATGGAGAGAAGCTAGTAAAATACAAAGCTCGTTTGGTAGTAAAGGGTTTCAATCAAAAGAAAGGGGTTGATTTTGATGAAATTTTTTCTCCTGTTGTGAAGATGAGCTCTATTCGAGTGATCCTTGGTTTGACTGCTAGCTTGGATCTTGAGCTTGAGCAGTTAGATGTGAAAACTTCATTCCTTCATGGTGATTTGGAGGAAGAAATTTACATGGAGCAACCTGACGGATTTGAAGTAAAAGGGAAAGAACACATGGTTTGCAGATTGAAGAAGAGTCTGTATGGGTTAAAACAGGCTCCGAGACAGTGGTATAAGAAATTTGACTCTTTCATGGTGAGTCATGGCTATACTAGAACAGAAGCAGATCATTGTGTATACTTCAAAATATTTTTAGATGGTAAATTTATCATTATTTTGCTCTATGTGGATGATATGTTGATAATATGGCAAGATGCTACTATAATTAGTGGTTTGAAAAAGGAGTTGTTTGGCTCCTTTGATATGAAGGATTTGGGACCAGCAAGATGAATTTTAGGCATGCAGATTACTCGTGACAGAAAAGCTAAGAAGTTGTGGCTGTCACAAGAGAAGTATGTTGAGCAAGTTCTAAGCAGATTTAATATAAAGAATGCTAAGCCAGTTAGCACACCTCTTGCTAATCACTTTGTACTTAGCAAGAAATCTTGTCCTTCTTCAGAAAAAGAAAAGGAAGAAATGGCGGTTATTCCTTACTCTTCTGCAGTCGGGAGTTTAATGTACGCAATGGTTAGTACTCGACCAGATATTGCTCATGCTGTTGGTTTAGTCAGCAGGTTTCTTTTGAATCCTGGTAAAGATCACTGGGAGGCGGTCAAATGGATTCTCAGATATTTGAGAGGTACTTCTAAGATATACTTATGCTTTGGAGGCTCAAAACCAATTCTATAAGGATATACAGATGCAGATATGGCAGGTGGCCTTGATGGCAGGAAGTCGACTTCAGGGTATGTATTTACTTTTGCAGGGGGAGCTGTATCATGGCAGTCCAAATTACAAAAGTGTGTTGCTCTATCCATAACTGAGGCAGAGTATATAGCTATGACTGAAGCAAGTAAAGAGATGCTTTGGTTGAAAAGATTTCTAGAAGAGTTGGAGTTGAAGCAGAGTGAGTATGTGATGAATTGTGATAGTCAAAGTGCTCTAGATTTGAGCAAGAATGCCACATACCATGGTCGGACTAAGCATATTGATGTGAGACACCATTGGATTCGTGAAGTGGTGAATAATCAAGAGATGTTATTAAAGAAGATTCACACTGATAAAAATTCAGCTGACATATTGACCAAAGTGGTGACTCGTGACAAGCATCAGTTTTGCACCAAGACGGTGAGACTGAATGGTAATTGAGCAATAGATGTGTGAACATCTCCCCGTGGGTTGGAGGGGGAGATTGTTGATTTATCCAACCCATGAAATTAATGGATTTGGTAAGTTTATAATTTTGACTAAATTAAAACTAATGGGTTTGGTAAGTTTACAATTTTGACTAGATTAAAATTAAATGGGTTTGGTGAGTTTACAATTTTGACTAGATTTTAGAAAAGAAAAAAAATGTTTAACACATTTTTCTATTATTTGTGATCTTAAGTAGTCAAGTGAGGATTGCTTAAGAATATATTGTACTTGATTTCTTTGAATTAGTGAATTTTTATTTCGGAGTTTGGCCCGTAGTTTTTTCCTCTACACTGGAGGGTTTTCCACGTTAAATCTTGTCTCTTCTTCTCTTTGTTATTCTTTGCGTCTTCCTATTGTGCATTCATTTACACAATTAATTATTGACTGAGAACCCAACATGTATGATACCCAGCAGCACAGTAGCAAGTTTGTGCACTATATATGCAGTCCCAGTCTAGTTCTAAATTGTAATTATTGCTGTTTTCTCTTCTTTGTATAAACCAATGTATGAGTTGGTGAAAGAAAATTATGAATTGGCCTATTCAATCTTTGAAAAATTTAGAATTTTCAAATTTCAAATTCATTACTCTGTCATGCAGAGAAGTTAGGTACATATGTAACTAAAATAAAATTATTCAATACACTAATATATATATATAATATGGTTTTTATGAATATAGTTTTGATAATATTAATAATGTAATTAATAGCAAAAATACGATAAGGACATAAGATAAGATTAATATACGTTGGCCTTTTCCCGAGTTTTTTAATATTTATTTGTTGTTGCTATTTTGAGTGTTTAACCCATTCTTCACGTGTATACCGTTTACGGGATGTTGGAGTTAATTCAAAAGCAAACGATAATTTTTATTTATTAATTCAAATAAATCCTGAATTTAACTAGTAAATATTGAATATGTACCAAGGAATGTTTACCCAAAAATAAAATCGAAATCAATTCACTATTTGCAAAAATTCCTTATATTAAATGATATCATGATAACCACTTGAACAACTCATACTGCAGTCACCATTCTGTACCATTTTCACTGTCATTCTCGTATATTTGGATATTGCAGTTTGTCTTTGCCACAGACATTCATTCCTTTTTCAGACTATGGTTTTATATATTTTCTTTATTGCTGCAACTAACATATCTTATTCAGAAATATTATTCTTCGGCTTCAAATAGTAACTATAATATATATATATATATATATATATATATCGTATCAACCGGCTTGATCTTAACTTGAATAAAGAAATCAATTTTTCAAACTTGCGTTTAAAAAATAAAATTTTCCTGCAGTCGATGTATGTCACATACAACAGCATGAAGTAGCAACATAATTATATGTTTAATGCAAGTAAATTTATATTGCATGACAGCTTGTTAGAGAATTTCTTGGAAATACTAATTTTTAATAATATTTGCATAATCTTTTTTGTTAGTTGTCATGTAATTACTAGGTAAACTAGTGTAATATACTCTCCATTCCAAATAGACATATTCTCTCTTTTTTTATCTATTTCAAATTACGAATTATTTTCTATGTTAATAAATTAGTTGACGTATTAAATTTTTATAATATTTTTATTTAATATTATTTTTTTAAATATATTTTATATTAAAATAATAATATAATAAATAAATTTTTATATTTTATAAAAATAATTAATCTTTAAATTTTTGTAGAATAAAAAATACGTGGGATATAGAAAGTAATATTTAAAATAATAATAATTAATCTTGATCAACTGACATGCTCACGCAGGCCAAACAATTGCTGCCTGAAATCATTAATTCATGAAATGACAACATTCCCTGTGACTAGATTTTATCATAAATAATTCTTAAATTAACAGTAAAATGACAAAAATGTATGATAATAAATTAAAAACATGAATAAATAATGGAGCTTATAATACTTTTAAATGGCTACAGTTTATAACATGTGCATTAAATAGTCTATTCACAAGTTAAGTTAGGTACAACTGTATGTATCCCTTCAATGGATCTAATATGTCCTCAATGTGTTGATTTGTTTAATCATGAATATATATAATATATTATATTATTAATATATTATATTATTAATTGGCAATTAGGCTTTATTTTATGTTATTTTTTTTATTAAAAGTAATACTATCCAAACTATTAGTAAATATGATTCATGTTGTCAACGAGGTTTTAAATTTAATCAGAGTATAAATTACCCTATTCAATGTATGATTTCACTTATAAATTCAATCAATAATATTTTTAATTTAAAAGTAAAAACTAAACAAAATCATTTGTTTATATTATAATTTAATTGATAATATTAATTAGGTTATATTATTAATTAGGTTTATTGATGAGACTATATATTGAGTAAATTGCAAAGTTAAAAATGGAGTTGCCTAATTTTGTCAAAAATGGAGGTGCCTAACCATTATTAAATTTCACCAATCCAATTTTTGAAGCCTATATAAACCCCTTATATCTCATTTGGAAGATCATCCCAAAAATTAGAGAATTTGAGAGTTTAAGAAAGTTTGAAAGAAAAACTTGAGCAAAAGCTTGTAAAAGAATTTTTTTTTTGTGAAGAAAAATTCTTAGGTGTAATTGGGTGTGGGTTGTGAGTTGTGAGCGTTGTAAACACTTCATGTAATTTTTCTGTAACACCCTCACATTCAATACATGCACTCTACAAACACCACAATGTAGTATACATGCACTAAACATAGGGATGCTACGGATTTTCATAACATTCAAAACATTTTAAACGATACCATAATCTTTCAATTATATACATTATAGAAAAATAGGTAGTTACTTGTAATACAAAACAAAATAGATATATAGATACATTTAGTTAATACGCAGCGGAATTTATAAAATATTTGCATAATTGAAACATTTAAATCCATATTTACAAATGTGCATAGAATTACATTATAAATACTACTTTACAAAATATAAAGAAGTAGTACATGATTGGCAAATCTCTTCTGATCTTTAAGTTCCCAAAATCAACTCTTCAAGGTCTACTCTCACTCGGTCTCGATGAACTCTCGGGTTCAACTCTATCACCTGCGCGATTAACACTATCGCGCTAAGCCAACGGCTTAGTAAGACAAATCATGCTAAAGATATGCTTCAATGCAATATAATGCCATACATATTATTAATAAACACACAACATAAATGAGAAGCTAACATCTTTGAATTTCACCAATCATAATCATATAAGCATGTCACATTTCAGCATCCTTCCATATTCCTCATTTATCAATCATGTTATCATTCATGAATCTCATTAAACAAAGACAAGCATGGGCCCAAAACATACTAATATGTCATTCAATTTTCAGAGTTAATGCTTTGGTTTTGTTATCACATTTATCAATATCATATACCCAACTAGGCTTCAAGGATTAGGTTTAACCAAGCTTCAAGGGGAGCAAAGCATGCTAAGCATCAACCCAACTTGGCTTCAAGAACCAACCCAACCTAGCTTCAAGGGTGGTAACATCTCAATTAGGCTTCAAGGATTCAATCCAACCTAACTTCAAAAGATTGTTACACTTATTAGGCATGCCACCAACAACAAACTCTGAAAATGGAATAACACATTAGCCACACAAATCATTTATTATTTAATTATCATTTCCATTCTCAACTCTCATCATAGCCAATAACAATGGCCTCATATCACATATAAGTTACCATAGCCAATCACAATGGCATTATATTCCATCATATTATACATATAGCATTATTGATATAAACATAACAAAACACATTACTCATCACATGAGTCACAATACATGAAATATCACATTGTTCACATAGTATCATATACATTACCATTATCATCATATTTATGATCAATCTCAACATCATATGCAACAATGCAATAATACAAGATTTGTACTTACCTCACTAACAATTCATACAACTCCTAACACTTCCTTGTCCAAGATTCTTTAACCTCTTAGATCAATGATCAATCACTATCTTCAAGACCTAAATCAAAAGTAATAGCATATACTTGTTTAAGGATACACAAGAGATAATCCAATTAGGAATTAATTAGGGCAAACCCTAACCCTGACACGCTCACCCACACGGGCGTGTTCATGACCGTGCCCTAACTCCACAACACAGAAATATTTATACGCTCAACAACATGGGCGTGTTCCTGGGCGTGTAAATTCTCAAATCTTACAGTAGCTATGACACGCTCAATAACACGGGCGTGCTACTGGTCGTGTCAAACCTACTGCCTCCAACACAATTGACACGCCTAAAAACCCTGGACGTGCTCATGGGCGTGTCTGGCCACAAATCAAGACTCCGATCAAAACAACCATACACTCAACAACACACTTCTATACATTAACATCCTCTTCAAATAATCTTAACAAAACATACTCAAAACTCATCTCAAACTTGCAACACACCCAAAACAAGCCAAAACACACATCAAACACCAAACACAAAATCATCTCAAAACCCTTACCACATATACAACATCATCTCTTCCAACCACTTACTCTTTTCTTCCATCCATACTCAAAATCCATCATCAAATCACTCAAACACTTCTCACATCTCAAAATCAACCAACACACTCTTAAAAATCTATCAAACTCAAATATCATTTCAAATAAGCACAAAAATCACAAGAGAACTTACCAAAGTTACAAAACTTCTTGAATCACCAACTTGATCACTTAGATTTCCTTCAATTTGAGCTTAACACATCAAGATCTTCTCTTTGTCTCTTGCTTTCCTTTGTCCATGGAAGAGCCGGCCACACAAAGAAGAAAGAAGAAATGAACCACAAAAACAAAGTCAACTCTTCTTTTAATCTCCACCAAGTGTTCCAATTCAAGCAATTACCAAAACACCCTTTTATCATTTGTTCTAGCTTTCTTTTTAATCCAATGCCCTTAATAGTCATTTCACCAATAACCAAATAAATATCTCTCTTCCATTGACTTCCCCTTTGACTTATGTATATGTTAATTATACAAGCATATAAACAATATATACACTTCTCTCTACACCCTCTTTCTTTCCCAAAACACATATATATAAACATTCTTTTCCAAATTCTTTTCTTATCACATACATATACATTCAATCTAATATACAACAACAACATAATCCAAACTTTTAGGGCATACATTGGAATATTACATTTTCTCCTTTTAGTAAAAAGATCTGCAGCAGGTCCAGAAACATAGGCACAATTGGCCGAACTCCGTTATCAATTTTGTGTGTGTATTATTTTTGTTGTTATTTTTCATTCTCTCAAATCTAATTTATAAGAAAATCTGTGTAATTTTTTCAACAACTGGTATCAAAGCTGCTGGTTGTGAATTCTGTCAATTTTCTGTGAGTGGTTTGCAAGAATTGTCAGAAAAAGATCTAGAGAAAATTAGATTCGAGTGGGAGTGATTGCTGCAGATGAAGGAAAGGTGAAAATTGAAAAATTCGATGGTACAAACTTTGGTTTTTGGAAGATGAAGATCGAAGATTATCTGTATCAGAAAAATCTTTATCAACCTCTTTCTGATAACAAGCCAGATGATATGAAGGAAGAAGATTGGAAACTTCTAGATAGATAAGCTCTCGGAGTTATCCGATTGACGTTATCCCGTAATAGTACTTTCAACATAGTAAAAGAAAAGACCACGGCAGGACTTATGAAGGCTCTCTCCAGTATGTATGAAAAGCCATCAGCTTCTAACAAAGTTCACTTGATGAGGCGGTTATTTAATTTGCGGATGACGGAAGGCGCATCGGTAGCTCAACATATAAATGAACTCAATACAGTCACAACCCAATTGAGTTCAGTTGGGATTGAATTTGATGAAGAAATACGAGTATTAATACTTTTATCTTCTCTACCAGAAAGTTGGAATGCTACCGTCACGGCTGTAAGTAGCTCATCGGGAAGCAATAAGTTGAAATTTGATGATGTTCGTGATCTGGTTCTCAATGAAGAGATTCGACGGAGAGAGTCGGGTGAATCATCAACCTCTTCATTTTTGCATACAGAGTCAAGAGGAAGAAATTCAACCAGAGAAAATGGGCGTGGCAAATATCGTGATAGATCAAAGAGCAAAAGGTCCAAATCTAGAAATCCCAATAATTCACAAAGCTCAAAGACTGTTGAGTATTGGAACATTGGGAAGACTGGACACTATAAAAATCAGTGCAAGAGTGCATCGAAGGACCAGGAGCCGAAGATAGAGGCAAATATTGCTTCCACCTCAGGAACAAATGATGCTTTGATATGCTCTTTGGAGAGCAAAGAGGAGTCTTGGGTATTAGACTCTGGAGCATCATTCCATGCCACTTCGCAAAAGGAATTCTTCGAGAGGTATGTCCCTGAAAATCTTGGAAAAGTATATCTTGGTGATGATCAACCTTGTGATATTATTGGTAAAGGTGTAGTGAAGATTAAGTTGAATAGGTCTATTTGGGAGTTGAAGGATGTCAGACATATTCCCGACCTGAGAAAGAACTTAATCTCAGCAGGGCAGTTGGCTAGTGAAGGCTACACTACAATCTTTCATGGTGATGATTGGAAGATTTCAAAGGGGGCAATGACTATTGCTCAGGGCAAAAAGAGTGGTACTCTTTACATGATAGTAGGAGCATGTTGTTCAATTGCAGTTGAAGCAGAAAATGAAAATTCTAATTTGTGGCACAAGAGACTTGGCCACATGAGTGAGAAAGGGATGAAAATTATGCACTCAAAGGGAAAACTTTCAGGTCTACAGTCAGTTGACATAGACATGTGCGAAAGTTGCATACTTGGAAAACAGAAGAGGGTTTGCTTTCAGACAAGTGGCAGAACACCAAAGAAGGAAAGACTAGAGCTCATTCACTCTGATATTTGGGGACCAACGACAACTTCATCCATTGGTGAAAAATACTATTTCATGACTTTCATCAATGATCACTCTCGGAAAGTATGGGTTTACTTTCTAAAGCATAAATCTGAAGTGTTTGAGACTTTCAGAAGATGGAAAGCTATGGTGGAAAACGAGACAAGTTTAAAGATTAAAAGGCTCAGAACCG
Source organism: Garcia nutans (assembly GCA_947685225.1). Lineage (NCBI taxonomy): Eukaryota > Viridiplantae > Streptophyta > Magnoliopsida > Malpighiales > Euphorbiaceae > Garcia > Garcia nutans. The sequence goes on from CANTUV010000002.1 coordinate 47,167,997, forward strand.
ACAATGGAGGTGAATATGAAGACATCATATTCAAGAAGTTCTGCTATGAGCACGGGATTAGAATGGAGAGAACCGTGCCGGGTACTCCTCAACACAATGGTGTAGCTGAGCGTATGAACCGAACATTGACAAAAAGAGCCAGAAGCATTCCTATACAGTCAGGTCTACCGAAATACTTCTGAGCAGAAGCAGTCAATACAGCGGCTTACTTGATTAACCGAGGCCCATCGGTTCCATTGGAGCATAAAATACCAGAAGAGGTATGGAGCGGAAAAGAGATAAAACTATCACATCTAAAAGTTTTTGGTTGTGTAGCATATGTGCATATTAGTGATCAAAGTAGGAATAAGCTAGATCCCAAATCTAAAAAATGCATCTTCATCGGCTATGGTGAGGATGAGTTTGGCTATCGCATTTGGGATGATAAAAATAAGAAGGTGATTCGCAGCAGAGATGTGATTTTCAATGAAAAAGTGATGTACAAGGACATATATAAATCTGATACCAACAACACAGAGCAGAGTGAGCCAGTGTTTGCAGATATAGATGATGTCCCAGAAAGTCCCGTGATGGAGTCGATTGTAGTAAATCCTCATCAAGAGGAACTCGTTGGGTAAAACGGTGTGCAGCAATCCGACACATCGCAAACCTCCTACTCTAGCTCCTATATTGAGAAGGTCTTCTTGGCCTCATATGCCTAACAAGAGATACATGAATTATTTGTTGCTCACTGATCAAGGAGAGCCTGAATGCTATGATGAAGCTTGTCAGACTAGAGATGCTAACAAGTGGGAGTTTGCCATGAAAGACGAGATGAAGTCTCTAATCTCTAACCAGACATGGGAACTAGTTGAGTTACCCATGGGGAAGAAGACACTTTACAACAAATGAGTGTATCGGGTAAAAGAGGAGCATGATGGTTCAAAGAGATACAAAGCCCGATTAGTTGTCAAAGGGTTCCAACAGAAGAAAGGAATTCACTACACCAAAATTTTTGCTCCTCTTGTGAAGCTCAATACTATCAGATCAGTGTTGAGCATTGTTGCTATTGAAGATCTTCATCTTAATCAATTAGACATGAAGACTGCATTTCTTCATGAAGATTTAGATGAAGAGATATATATGCACCAGCCAGAAGGTTTTCAAGAAAAAGGAAAGGAAAACATGGTGTACAGACTTAAGAAGAGCTTGTATGGACTAAAACAAGCCCCAAGACAGTGGTACAGAAAGTTTGACGGCTTCATGCATAAGGAAGGATTCCAGAGGTGAAACGTTGACCACTGTTGCTACTTCAAGAAATATAACTCCAGTTATATTATTTTACTACTTTATGTAGATGGCATGTTAGTAGTAGGTTCAGATATGAAGGATATCAAAAGGTTGAAGCAACAGTTGTCAAAGGAATTTGACATGAAAGACTTAGGTCCAGCAAAAAGGATTCTTGAAATGCAAATCACAAGAGATAAGGAGAAAGGACTTTTGCAGTTATCTCAGGCAGAGTACATCAACCGTGTTTTGCAGAGATTCAACATGAGTGACGCCAAGCCAGTTAGGACACCCTTGGCTAGTCACTTTCGTCTATCTAAGGATCAATCCCCTCAGACGGAGGAAGAGAGAGAACACATGGCTAAGGTTCCTTACGCTTCAGCCATTAAAAGTTTGATGTACGCAATGGTCTGTATAAGACCAGACATTGGCTATGCAGTGGAAGTTGTAACCAGGTTTATGTCAAATACAAGGAAAGCTCATTGGGAAGCTGTAAAATGGATTTTGAGATATCTATGAGGCACCATAAAAAAATGTTTGTACTTCGGTAAAGGAGAGTTAAAAGTACAAGGCTATGTAGATGCAGACTTTGGAGGTGAAGTTGATCACCGGAAAAAGTACCACCAGTTATATATTCATTGTTGGAAATACAGTTGTTAGTTGGATATCGAAGTTACAAAAGATTGTCACTCTATCCACTACAGAATCTGAATATGTAGCAGTGACTGAAGCCAGTAAAGAGATGATATGGTTTAAAGGTTTGTTAACTGAGCTGGGTTTCAAACAAGAGAAGAATGTCTTATACAGTGATAGTCAGAGTGCGATACACTTGGAGAAAAATTCTGTATTTCATTCTCGAATCAAGCATATTGGACTTCGTTATCACTTCATCAGAACTCTGTTGGAGGATGATGTGTTAATACCGGAGAAGATCCAATGAAGCAAGAATCCAGCAGATATGTTGACAAAGACGGTGGCTATTGAGAAACTGAAGTTGTGTTCAACTTCAGTTGGCTTGCAAGAATAAAAAGACTGGAAAGACCTGCTGCATAAATCGTGGTGTGAAGACAGATTAAAATCAGTCTTCAAGTGGGAGATTGTTGAGTAAATTGCAAAGTCAAAAATGGAGGTGCCTAATTTTTTTGTTAAAAATGGAGGTGCCTAATTTTTGTCAAAAATGGAGGTGCCTAATTTTGTCAAAAATGGAGGTGCCTAACCATTATTAAATTTCACCAATCCAATTTTTGAAGCCTATATAAACCCCTTATATCTAATTTGAAAAATCATCCCAAAAATTAGAGAGTTTAAGAGAGTTTGAGAGAAAAGCTTGAGAAAAAGCTTGTAAAAGATTTTTTTTTTGAAGAAAAATTCTTAGGTGTAATTGGGTGTGGGTTATGAGTTGTGAGTGTTGTAAACACTTCATGTAATTTTTCTACTTTTAGTAAAAAGATTTGCAGCAGGTCCGGAGACGTAGGCACAATTGGCCAAACTCCGTTATCAATTTTGTATGTGTATTATTTTTGTTGTTACTTCTCATTCTCTCAAATCTAATTTATAAAAAAATCTGTGTAATTTTTTCAACACTATACACTCAGTCTATGTCAAAATTTTCTTACACACCAATATGTGTATAAATAATTTTATAAAACAAAGAAAAGAAAATATTGAAATTAATTTCCTCCATCACCTATAAATTTCTTTATTCTTATCATATTAATATTTTAAATTTTATTTTAATAAAATCTTGTAATTTTAATTTTTTTTATTAAAATTTTCACTCCATATTTGGCCAGAAATAACTATTTGTATTAATTTCACTTGCTATTATATGAATTATATGTACAAAAACAAAATAAAAAATTATATAATTTTTTCACAACAAATAAAAAATAAAGGTAATTTTCCCAGATATATGTGCGGAAAAAATGACAATTTTTTTTTATATTATTTTTGACATATGACTCTGCATGGAGTCACGTGGAAAAGAAAATAAATGTTGAAAAACCGTTTCGTAAATTCCGTGGCTCGCATTAACCCTCAAGAACCTCTCGATTTGTGGTTGCCATTGGCCATTGATGCCCTGAGAATGAGATTGGCCCATGGAATTGCATGGACCCACAAAAATCATATCGATGGCATCACCAGCGATAAAAAAGAATATGACAAATTTGGCCGTTCATTCATTAACTCTTTTTTTTTTTGCCAGTTGTTCTTTCATTCAACCAACAAAATATTAATATCAACAATATATATATATATATATTTTAATTTTACAAATATTTAAAAAAATAAATTACTTATTATATTTGCTGTATTTATTAAATACAATATAATTACATATAAATTAAATAAAAAATATTAAATAAATTTATATATAATTAAAATTTTTTTAATATTTTTTAGATTAATTCTCTCAATAACGTATAAACTTTTAATATTCCTATATGATATCAGAGTAAAAATGAAATTTGTATTAATCTTTTTTTAATTTAAATTATGATTTCTCTTTTAATATTTAATATATTTTAAATTTAGTATTATTTTAATTTTTTATGGTAGATTTTATTCTCTCAGTGATGGGCTTTTAAAATTTATTCTTTATCTCATATGAAATGTCTCTCAAGTTTGTAAATTTTTCATTTAATATAAAATTTTTTTTTCAGGCTGTAAATTTTTTTAATTATGTCTATATCATAAATTTATAAGTGTCAACTAGACTTATAAAAAAATATTTAGCTTAGTTGCCACTTAAATGGGCTATTAAATATAATATAATTTTATATGGATTAAGTATAAAATATTAAATAGACTAATATATAATTGAACTCTTTAATCTCAATAGCTAAGATGTTGACTTTTCAATAGTATATAAACTCATAATATTTTTACAGTAAATTTTAATTTTAAATTTAATATTTTATATAAGTTTTATTTTAATTAAAATTTATAAATAATATATTATCACATAATTTAAAAATATAAATATTAAAATTTTAATTTTAAATATACAATAATATTATTAAATTCTTCATATGAGAGATCATTATTTAGCTTATAGTATTTTTTTTAATTTTAAATTTTGGTCCTGCGACATCCCTGAACCCTGCAAAAGCTATAAAATTTTATTTATAGGAATTTTGGAAAGAAACAAGAGAAAAAAAAACAAAAGTTAGGAAAATAATTATGACCACTTTAATTTATTTTAGTGTAAATTATATTTTAAAAAATGATTGAATATTTAGAATTAATATTGTTATTAATATTAAACATTAAATATCTAATAATACTTACGTACATATCATTTGAGATTCATTATTTCAAACTATAAAAATCTTTCTCTAATAACACATTAGATAGCTTTTTATTGTGTCTAACAGGTTTAAGAACTCTTATCTCGATCTTGTATTTTTATATTGATTTATAATAGACAGGCCTATGTTAAATTTTCTACATCTCAAGTAATAAGAGTAATACGAAAGATAAGCAAGGGTGTAGTGAAGAATAAGCAAGGGTGTAGGGCGTTTTTCGAATACGACGCTTCATGTCGGCGCCCGGATGTGGTGCATAATAAACAAGGGTTCTCACATCATTGATGGGTGTGGGTAAAGAAGTTAGTCCAAAATACAAATAATAAGAGTAATACGAGAGATACAGGTTTAGATAATGTTAAAAGATTTTATAGGAAGAAGCATAAGAAAGAACAATTAGGGAGTAAGATCAGAATAGGAACTTGAAATATTGGATCTCTTACAGGTAAACTGAGAGAACTTGTTGATACTATGGAGAGAAGGAAAATTAGTATTGCTTGTATCCAAGAGGCTAAATGGGTTGGAGGGAAAAGTAAAGACGTTGAGAATACTGGGTATAAAGTGTGGTATACAGGTTCAGATAGAAGTAAGAACGGAGTAGGTATAATTTTGGATCGGAACCTAAAGGAGACGGTTATATCCGTGAAAAGAGTAAGTGATAGGATTATTTCAATTAAACTTGTGATCCAGAATGAAACCATCAACATAGTTAGTGCATATGCCCCTCAAGTTGGATTGGATGGGGAGAGCAAGCAAAATTTTTGGGATGATATGGATGAACTTATACGAGGGATTCCAAATGATGAAAATATTTTTATAGGAGGAGACTTAAATGGACATGTAGGAAAAGACAAAGTAGGTTTTGAGGAGGTACATGGAGGGTATGATTTTGGAATTAGAAATGAAGAAGGTAAGAGTATCCTTGATTTTGCTTTAGTGTATGGTTTGATTCTGGCAAATACATATTTTATAAAAAGAGAATCACATCTAGTGACCTTTAAAAGTGGGTAAAATAGAAGTCAGATTGACTTCATACTCACAGGAAAAGCCAATCGAACTCGATGCAAGGATTGTAAGGTTATTCCAGGTGAGGCTTTGACCACTCAACATAGGTTAATAGTTTTGGATATCAAGTTTAAGAGGTTGACTAGTAGGCCAAGGAGGAACAATAGTCCTAAGATTAGGTGGTGGACTTTAAAAGGTGAAAAACAATTGTTGTTCAAGAATGAGTTAGTCAAAACTGGAGGGTGGGAGGAAGATGTGAGTATGTCATCAAATGATATGTGGATATGTATGTCTACAACATTTAGAAGAGTAGCTAGAAAGATTCTTGAAGAATCTAAAGGGTGTGGACATCCCTCGAAGGAGTCTTGGTGGTGGAATGAGGAAGTGCAAAAAGCGGTAAGAAGTAAAAGGGAATGGTATAAGAGTTTACCCAAGTGTAATAACAATGATACTTTTGAGCAATACAAACAAGCAAAAAAAGATGTTAAAAAGGCAGTTAGTCAAGCAAGAGCGCAATCTTTAGAGAGTTTATATGAGAAACTTGGAACAAAAGAAGGAGAAAAAGCTATCTATAAATTGGCTAAGATAAGAGAAAAGAAATGGCGTGATTTAAACCAAGTTAAGTGCATTAAAAATAAAGAGAATAAGGTTCTGGTTCAAGAAGAGGATATTAAGGAACGATGGAGAAGCTATTTTGAGGAACTTCTTAATGGTAACCATAGTGATAACATTGAGGGTTTAGACGTTAGGCCGGAGAAAAATGTGAAATACACTAGACGGATTAGATTTTCTAAAGTTAAAGAAGCTTTGAAGAAGATGAAAGTTGGTAAAGCTTGTGGACCAGATGAGATACCTATTGAGGTTTGGAAATGTTTGGGAGATACAGGAGTTATATGGTTGACATCTTTGTTCAATAAGATCTTAAGTTCAAAGAAAATGCCTAATGAATGGAGACAAAGTAATTTGATACCTATTTTTAAGAATAAATGAAATATTCAGAATTGCTCAAATTATAGAGGTATAAAGCTTATGAGCCACACTATGAAATTATGGGAAAGAGTTGTAGAATACCGTTTGTGGTTAGATACTTGTGTCTCCTCAAATCAATTTGGCTTTAGGCCTGGTCGATCAACTATGGAAGCTATTTTTCTTATAAGAGATTTGATGGAAAAGTATAGAGAGATGAAGAATGATTTACATATGGTTTTTATTGACTTAGAAAAGGCGTATGATAGAGTCCCTACAGAAGTTTTATGGTGGGTCCTAGAGCGTAGGGGAATATCTATATGATATATCCAAGTCTTGAAGGATATGTATGAGGGAGCTACCACCAGTGTCCGCACCGTGGGAGGGGATACTAAGAATTTTTCCGTTTCTATTGGATTACACCAAGGTTCAGCGTTGAGCCCTTATCTTTTAGCCTTGGTCATGGATGAGCTAACAAGACATATATAGAATGACATCCCTTGGTGTATGATGTTGGCAGATGATATTGTATTGATAGATGAGACTCAAGCAGGGGTAAATCAAAAGTTGGAGTTATGGAGAAGCACTTTGAAATCTAAGGGTTTTAAGCTAAGTAGGACTAAGACTGAGTATATGCATTGTAGAATTAATAGCAAAAATAGAGAAAGAGACAAAATTATTTTAGACGGAATAGCAGTGCCTCATAGTACTTTTTTTAGATATCTTGGCTCTATTCTTCAATAAGATGGGGGTTGTGAAGAAGATGTAAATCATAGGATTAAAGCTGGTTGGATGAAGTGGAGGGGTGCTACAGGAGTTCTATGTGATCGAAAGATGCCAATTAAATTAAAAGAAAAATTTTACCGCACTGTAATACGGCCTGCTATGATGTATGGTAGTGAGTGTTGGGCAGTAAAAGGACAACACATGAGTAAAATGCATGTTGCGGAAATGAGAATGATAAGATGGATGTGTGGTCATACTAGGATGGATAGAATCCGCAATGAGTGCATTAGAGAAAAAGTGGGGGTAGCACCTATTGAGGATAAGATAAGAGAGCATAGAATGAGGTGGTTTGGCCATGTGAAATGAAGACCTAGCGATGCACCAGTTAGAAAAACCGAACAAGTTAGAGTAGATATAGCTAAGAGAGGCAGAGGTAGGCCTAAACTAACTTGGTCAAAAGTGTTACATCTACCAAAAGAGATAACCTTAAATCGTATTTAGTGGAAAAGAAGAATTCATATAGCCGACCCCAATTGACTTGGGATTAAGGCTTTGTTGTTGTTGTTGTTGTATATATACTTGATATTCTAATTTTAAAATTTAATTATAAGTTTAACACAATCATGATTAATAGAAAATTTTATATAAAAAAATCAAAAGACCAAGTTAACTTTTAACCTTATACTATGTTGTAGTAAAGTTTATTTTATGAAGTTAAAAATAAAGATGTCTAACTTAGATAATTTTTAGTTAAAAATGGAGGTGCTTAACTTAAGTAATTTTTAGTCTAAAATAGATATGTCTTAGGTAATGAATGTCAAAAATTGAGGTGTCTAATTTAGGTAAAAATGAGTTACCTAATAATTGACAAAATTCTATCAACTCATTTTTGAAGCCTATATAAACCATTTAGCTTTCACTTGAAATTCATACCTAAAATTATTAAAGAGTTTCAGAGAGAAAGTGAGATTTCTCGTAAATATCATCTTTTCTTTTATTAGAGAGAGATTGTTTAATTTCTCCTATTATAAGAGAGAGTATTGTCAATTGTGCTCTCCTTATTTTAGAAAGAAATTATTGTAATCTTTTTGCTATAATTAAAATTCTTCTACAAATTTCCTGTGAATTTTTACTCCAATTAATTTAAAAAAAAAATTCACGTAAAATTTTGGTATTCATTATCTTCATTTTGTTTCTCATTTCTACTTTAGTTGTAATTGTGTACCCCGTTTCACAACATCCTAACAGTTGTATCAGAGCACCGAGTTTATGGCTTTTTTTTTGTGCTATAGTCATATCCAGTTAGTTAAAAGGAAGTATCTTAAATAATGACAACAAAGTATGAAATATAGAAATTCAATGGGAGTAATTTTTCATTGTGAAAAATGAGAATAAAAGCAGTTTTGAAAAAAGATAACTGTTTGGCGGCAATTAGAGATAGGCCTGATGAGATCACTGACGACGACAAGTGAAATGAGATGAATGGCAATGCTATTGCCAATCTGCACCTAGTACTAGCCGATGGAATATTGTCAAGTGTGGCAGAGAAAAAGACAGAAAAAGAGATATGAGATACTTTGACAAAATTGTATGAGGTCAAATCACTGTACAATAAAATTTTTTTGAGGAGAAAATTTTACACCCTTCGGATGATGGAGTCAACTATAATGACAGGCCACATCAATACCCTCAATACTTTATTTTCACAACTCACAGCAATGGAGCATAACATGGAGACGGGTGAACATGCTGAAATCCTACTTCAAAGTCTACCTAACTCATATGCTCAACTAATCATCAACTTAACCAACACCGAAATTCTAGCCTTCGATGATATTGCAGCTATGGTTCTCGTAAAAGAAAATAAACGCAAAAGCAAAGAAGATAGACAAGGACACTCACAATAAGTTGAAGCTTTCAAAGTAACAAGAGGGAGATTAACGGAACGTGGCTCCAGTGAAAGTCAAAATTAGAGTATATCAAAATCTAATAGTAAGAAGAATGTCATGTGTCATCATTGTGGTAAGAAAGGAAACTACAAAAGGGAGTGTTGGCATATGAAGAAGAACGAAGAAGCCAAAGAAAAAGGTCTTGAGTCATCAAATGCTCGAGATTGTGTAATAAGCACTTCAGATGATGGTGAAATTTTATACAGTGAGGCAACAACAGTTACTAAAAGCAGAAGAAGATTCACTGATGTCTAGCTTATGGACTCAGGAGTAACATTGTATATGACTCCTCGGAGATAATGATTCCATCAATATGAGCCCATCTCCGGAGGATCTGTGTTCATAAGAGATGATCATGCCTTGGAAATTACTGGTATTGGTACCATTAAATTAAAGATGCATGATGGTACGATTTGCACTATCCATGAGATACGACATGTCAAATGCTTAAAGAAAAATCTATTGTCTTTGGGATAATTAGATAATAATGGGTGCAAAACCCATATTCAAGATGGGATTATGAAAATAGTTAAAAACAAACATGTAGTGATGAAAGCAAAAAAGATAGCTACAAATTTGTACATACTTAAAGGAGAAACACAACAAGAAGGAGAAGCATCCACTGCATCAGCAAGTTCAGCAAAAGAATTAACAATGATGTGGCATCGTAAGCTTGGCCACATGTCGGAATGAGAATTGAAGATTTTTGTTGAACAAAAGTTACTTTCAGGGCTCAAAAAGATTTCAGTACCCTTTGTGAGCACTGTGTTACTAGGAAGCAACAGAGATTAAAATTCAGCAGTTCCTCTGCTAAAAGCAAAACTATCTTAGAACTAATTCATTTCGACATTTGGCAAGCACCGGTACTATCCCTAGGAGGAGCAAGATATTTTGTATCTTTTATTAATAATTACTTCAGAAGATGTTAGGTGTATCCAATAAAAAATAAGACAGATGTATTTTCAGTGTTCAAAATATTCAAAGAGCGAGTTGAGCTTAAAAATAAAAAAAGATTAAGTGTTTAAGGACAGATAATGGAGGAGAATATACTGGTGATGAATTTGATATCTTTTATCAACAAGAAGGTATCAAAAGACAGTTCACGGTGGCATATACTCCACAACAAAATGGAGTAGCAGAGAGAATGAATAGAACCTTGTTAGAACACACAAGAGTGATGTTGAGAACTGCAAGGTTGTCTAAGTCATTTTGGGCAGAAACAGTCAAGACTGCCTGTTACTTGATCAATCGGACACCATCAATTGCAATTGGTCTGAAAACCCCAATGGAGGTGTGGACTGGTAATCCAGATAATTATTCTCACTTACATACATTTGGAAATCTTGTTTATGTTATGTACAATACCCAAGAAGCATCAAAGCTAGATCCAAAATTCAGAAAATGTATTTTTTTAGGGTATGTTGATCGAGTCAAGGGGTATCACCTATAGGATCCCATTGCCCACAAGGTGCTAATCAGTAAGGATATTGTATTTATAGAAGATAAGGTACAAGAAAAAGATAATGATAGCACTTGAAAAGAAAAATCAGAGACTACTACAGTTCAAGTTGAAGAAAGACAAGAACAAAAAGTTTCAAATGCTTCTGAAGCATCATCAGAACATGAAAAATAAGAACAAGCTGAGTTTATAACTCCATAAGTTCGACGGATAGCTCGGGAGAGAAGAGAACTAGCTTGGCACTCAGAGTGCATCATGGAGGAAAATATCGCATATTGTTTACTAACAGAGGATGGAGAGCCATAAACTTTTCATGAGTCTATAAAAGGCTAAAAAGCTTCTCTGTGGATGGTAGCAATGTAAGAAGAAATTGAAGCTCTTCATAAAAGTAAAACATGGGATCTTGTTTCACTACCACAAGGAAGAAAGGCCATCGAAAATAAATGGCTTTACAAAATAAACGAGATGGAAATAACCAAGTAGAGTGGTATCGTGATAGATTGGTGGTGAAAGGATTTGCTTAGAAAGAAGGTAAAATATTCTCTCCTGTTGTTCGGCTTACAACGGTTCGAGTGGTCCTAACAATATGTGCTACATTTGACTTATACTTAGAGTAATTGGAGGTGAAAAATGTATTTCTTTATGGAGAACTTGAAGAAGAAATCTACATGCTCCAACAAGAAGGTTTTGAAGAAAAAGGAAACTTGGTTTGCAGGTTGAATAAATCTCTTTACGGTCTTAAACAGGTGCCAAGATGTTGGTATAAGAGATTTGATTCCTTTATCATGAGCCGTGGATATAATAGACATAGTTCAGATCCTTGTGTTTACCACAAGAGATCTGGTGATGGTAACTTCATTATTTTATTGTTATATGTTGACAACATGTTGGTAGCAGACCCCAACAAAGATCGTATTACAAACTTAAAGGCACAGTTGACTAGGGAGTTTGAAATGAAGGACTTGGGATCAGTAAACAAGATTCTAGGGATGTAAATTTACTGAGACAGAAGTAATAGGAAGAAATGGCTTTCTCAAAAAAATTATTTGAAGAAAATCCTACGGCACTTCAACATGCAAGATTGTAAGCCAATTTCTACCCCTCTTCATATTAATTTCAAGTTATCCTCAAGTATGAGTCCTAGCAATGAAGTAGAGAGGATATAAATATCTCAAGTACCGTATGCATCAGTAGTGGGTAGCTTAATATTCGCTATGGTTTGTACAATATCAGACATTACACAAGCAGTGAGAGTGGTTAGTTGGTACATGGCGAATCCTGGTAAAGAGCATTGGAGTACTGTAAAGAGGATCTTGAGATATATCAAGGATACCTCAAATATTGCATTATATTATGGTGAATCAGACTTTACTATCAGAGGCTATGTCGATTCAGATTATGCAGGTGATCTTGACAAGAGCAAGTCTACCTCAGGTTATGTGTTTACTCTTGCTGGATGAGTTATAAGCTGGATTTCAAAATTGCAATCTATTGTGGCTACTTGTACAACGGAGGCAGAATATATCACAACTACCCAAGCTAGCAAAGAGGCAATATGGTTGCAAATGCTATTGGAGGAGCTCGGATACATACGAGAGAAGATTATTCTATTTTGTGATAGTTAGAGTGCTTTGCATCTGGCAAAGAAACCAGCATTTCATTCAAAGACAAAACACATACAAATTCAATATCACTTCATTCGTGAGAAGGTGAAAGAAAAAAGTGTGGATATACAAAAAATCTATATAAAAGACAACCTATAAGATATGTTAACAAAGCCGATTAATAAGGACAAGTTCATTTGGTGCTGATCCTCCTTAGGCCTAGCAGATACGTAAGTAACATGGAGATAATAAGTGTAGAAATGATATAAGAATTACAAAAAGTGACTTTAAGTGGGAGATATGTTATATTAAAGTCCATGTTGTGAAGTCAAAAATTAAGATGCCTAACTTAGGTAATTTTTAGTAAAAAAAATAGAGGTGTCTAACTAGGTAATTCTTAGTCTAAAATAGAGATGCCTAACTTAGATAATGAATGTCAAAAATTGAGATGTCTAATTTAGATAAACGAGTTACTTAACCATTGACAAAATTCTATCAACCCATTTTGAAGCCTATATAAATCATTTAGCTTTCACTCCCTAAAATTATTAGAAAGTTTTAGAGAGAAAAGTGAAATTTCTCCTAAATATCATCTTTCCTTTTATTAGAGAGAGAGATTATTTAATTTCTCCTATTATAAGAGAGAGTATTATCAATTGTGCTCTCCTTATTTTAAAAAGAAATTATTATAATCTTTTTGCTATAATAAAATTCTTCTACAATTTGCCAGTGATTTTTTACTCCAATTAATTTGAAGATTTTTTCACGTAAAATTTTGGTGTTAGTTATTTTTATTTTGTTCCTCATTTCTACTTTAGTTGTAATTATGTACACCGTTCTACAACATCCTAATATACTAGACCATATATTATCAATTTGTATTTCTATTGAAATTAATTAAACTTTTTAATTTTAAAAATTTATTTAATTAAACCATTAATTTGATTATTAATAATTTATCAAATTTACAAACTTAAAACCAATTAATTTTATTAAAATTTAAAAACTAAATTGATAATATGCTATAATAATTCAATTTGTATTTTCCATTTAAATTAATATGAAATTTTTATTGTTATTATTTTTAATTTTATTTTGTTACTAGTTTTAAATATAAGTAATATAAAATAACATATATATATATATATGATATAATTATAACATCGCAAGAATAATAAATTTATGTTAATAATAACTAATAAGCCTTTTATATTTGTCTTTATCTTTTTATCGTTTTACGCTGGTAGTTAGCATATGTTTTAAAGCAGAAAATGGTCTCTATGCTTTTTTTTTTTTCTTAAAAAAATATTTAATCTTATTTCAAATTCACAACAAAGTATGCAGCATGAAAGATCAAATGTTTAATCTTATTTCTTTCGCCCTTTTAATTAAAAATTATTGATACAATACATATAACAAATAAAAGGATGGAAAATCTAATAAATTATCAATATAGTTTTTTATTTCAAATTATCAATATAGTTTGAGATATATTTTTATAGTAAGCACACATATTAATTAATTATATTTTAACCTTTTTTAAAAGAATAGTTTTTTTAAGGGAAATATTAAAATCTTTATTATTGAGAAGCAGAATGTAAAACTCTTGATTTTTGAGGAAATTGGAGTCTAGGGGTAAAATGGTAATTTTACCTTCAATTCACATTCGGGTGAATTTTATAACGTTTGGTGCTTATTTTCTTAATGTGGGTGTTGAGATATTTGTTTTGAGTGTAATATTGTGTTTTTGGTTTCGGGGGGTATTTTGGTCATTTTGGCGGTCAAAAAATTTTTGGGTTTCGTTTTTCTGTTTTTGATGTTATTTTGGTGACCGTGATGTCGTTACGATTATTTTAAGTATAATTTTGCTAGGGTTTGTGTTTCAAAAATTTTTCGGGTATTTAGTAAATTTTTTATTTAAAATAAATTAAATTAATTAAACAAATTAAATAATTAATTAACTAATTAATATAATTTTGAAAATAATTAAATTTGGGGTTAGTTGTGAATTTTTATAAGTTAGTTGGGTGTTTTTTTTGAATTTTTAAAGAGTTTTAGGGTATTTTTAAAATAAAAAAAATTAATCTAGGGGTATATTGGTAATTTTATAACTAAAAATTGTATAAATAGGGGGTGTTAGGGCACCCAATTGAGTGTCTAAAAACCCTAGTGCCGTCAGAGAGAGAAAGAGGTTGAAAAATCAAATTTTTCTTCAAAAACCGAGTGGCTGTCGTTTAGCAGTGGGCGTGCATTTTGCTGGTGTCGTTTGGCGAGGGACTGCTGTCGTTCGGCGTGGAGCTGCAGGCTGGAGGTATTGTCGTTCGGCATGCAGAGCTCGTCGTTCGGCGTGGCAGCTTGATTCTAGGCCCGTCGTTTTGGTTTCAAATTTCTGGCAGCTTTGATAATTTGAGGTTTTTTTTTAATTTTCTTTCAATTTCTTCCAACTTCATGGCATGATTTGTGTTGTTGGATGATTGTATGATGTTTAGGGTGTTAGAAAATAATATTTTTGATTTATTTCGATTTTTAATTAATTAAAAATAATTAAAAATTTGTAGAATGATTTTGGAGGTTCTTGTTGTTTAATATTTGATTTGGGAGTTTAAGTTAATGATTTGGTATTTTTGGCAATTGTAATCTGTTCTAGGGATGTTATACTTGATCTAGAAATTTATTTTTGAATTTTCATGTTTGATTTATATTTTTAATTCATTAATAAAGTGAAAACTTATTTCTGCTTGTGATTACTAATATTTCAGTAACTTTGTCGAATTTTTAAAAATTATTGGTAAATGATCTAGGTCTGAATTTTTGCTATGTTTTAGGATATGATGTTAGGTGTTTATAAAAAATATTTTTAGGTCTGGTTCAAATATTTGTGTTTCGAAATAAATTTATTTCTCAACTGCTGCCAGTATGGTAACTGGTTATGTAAATCCGTTTTAAAAATTTAAATTGAGGGACTTAGAGGTTTCTAAAAATTATGAAATTTTGATATGTTGTTTATTAGGATGTTTTTAATCTGTGAAAAATAATTTTTGGGATTTTGGAGCATCGTATATTTCTGGAAAATTCAAGTTTGCTACTGTTATCTAACTAACTGTACTGTAGGTGCGATTGCATCATCTGTAACTTTCGAAATTTATATTAAAATGTGTAAAAATGTTTTAGATTTGATTTTCATATATGTTGAAGTTCTGGAAGTCTAATTTACAAGAAAAATATGTTGGGTTATGTTTCTGTTGTTATATTTTTGGAATAATTAGATCTTTCTACTGCTGTCAGTATACCTTGTGAGCTGTATACTGTTTTGAATAAAAATTGGTTGATAGACTTCTAAGTCTCGAAAAATTAGGAAATTTTGGTAGGATGCTTTTAAGATATCAAATTAACTTCTGGTTGAAAATTATAAATTTTGCATATACTGGTTAATTGTTTTGAATTTTACAAGTTGACACTCGTTATTCAGGTTTTATTGGTAAAATTGTATTTTGTGAATATTGATTATTTAAGTAAGGTATTTGATAAATTTAAATTGTAAGGACTTTTTTTTAATGACATTTTATATTTTGGAACGAAAGTTTAAAGGTGTGGTATTGTGATAGTTAAGTTATGATTGGTTGACGAAAATGTTTAACCTTGTTGTGGAAACTATTGAATTGTGTGCATTCACGTCATGCATTCCCATTTGCACTTGTATACATTTGTAAGGGTGGTTGTTAATTGATGGTTAATGGTTAGGCGGTGGTCCAGCAGCACCTCAGACTTAGGGTGGCGGATTGCTTAGCTGACTGTTAGACCAGGTAAGTTCTATGGGTGTATTTGAATTGTTTGTGTTGTGCTACTTGCTAACAACTTATATATATATATATATAAACCCTTCTTATAATATATTATCCTTTCTATATATTCACTAGTCTATTCTTTCGAACTCAGCCTCGCATGTTTTAGGAGACAGAGAAACTTGCATGTGATTGTATTTATGTGAGAATATTGAATTTGATATTACTTGTGTTGTGTGATGGTGTGTCATGAAGGGGAAGGAGGTTACTGAGGCTTAATGCCTATACTGCTACTGAGGCTTAATGCCTGTACTGTTTACTGAGGCTACATGCCTAATTACTGATTACTGTACTGTACTGAGGAGTTATAAGGGCGGATGTGACTGATATTATACTGTACTGTTTACTGATTGGTGACCCCGACACACCATCTTGATTGCTTAATTTGTGATTGTATTATATGTACTGCTTATATAACTGTTAGATGTTTCTCTGCCTCTCATAGACTTACCGGGTGTCTATATAAAGTGCTCACACCCTTACAGATTGTCTTGCAGGTTTTCAGTGATTGTCTTCGTCTATCTTCTTTCTCTTCTTGGCGAAGTCGATCAGGTTTTCCGTTTGTGTTTATCGGTCTTTCTGCTTAGAGATTTCCGGATATTGAACTTTTGGGCGGATTGAATCCGAATCCCTTTTTGTGTAATAAATAGAACTTGTCTGCTTTAGATATCCCGAATGATTTTATTGTGATTTGATTATATTGATGGTTTGCATTTGAACTAGGATTGCGGATTATATAAGTATTGAACTGTTTTGCATTTAGACTGTTATGAATGTTTCTAAGGCTTATGTGGTCGGACTTCAGTTTGGCTGCATGCCGGTCGTGGCCCCCGGGGTTGAGTCGTGACACAGAAAATGAGCTGTCCATTTAGTTTAACATTTAGAAGTCAGCAGCACTGATAGAAAGGTTAGTAAAAAAAATAAAGATATTAGTTTGTAAATAAAATAATGATGAACTACTTTATAACCATAAAGTATGAGTAATTACAAATTAAAAAAATAAGAATATATGATCTATTTAATATAAAAATAAATTCTTTAACTTTAACACTTAGTTTGAAAGGTTGAGCCTTTTAAATTTATATTAAAAAAAATCGAACCAAACTTATATTAAAAAAAATCCATAATTCATCATAGTGAATCATCTTATCTAAATAGTCCAGATAATGAAAATTGAAATATAAAATTATATTTTTAGCTAGATAATATAAACAGTGAATACTATATAATTATCAAGTTTCAACTAGACAATTTCATTTCTATATTAAAGAAATAAAATCAAAGCTATATTAAAAAAAATAAAATTTATCAAGGTATAACTTAGTAGTTTAGAGTGTGCGTTGCTTCCATCTATATTTCAGGTTCGAGTCTTCTAGGTATTTTCTATTTTTATATATAATTAATAAAAAAAATTTCATAAATAATTAATATAATTATTTTCTGAATGTATTTTCTACTAAATATGTTAAATATTTAATTATATTTAATTGTATTGATTTTCAAATCTTTTATTATATAGCAACGGAAATACTTAATATTATGAAAGTTTTGACACATTTTATTTTAATTTTTAAATATGTGTAACGTTAGAAATATTAATTATATGTAATTATTGAATAATAATCAATAATAATAACATAAATAATAATATGAAATTTATTATACTATATAAAATAATTTTTTACTATTTAATAATTAGTAAATATATAATTCGTCTCATAAATATAGACTTATTTTTTTATTTTTTTAAATTATAAGCTATTTATTATTTTAATAAATTAGTTATAATGTAAATTTTTTATAATATTTATATTTAACGAAAAATATATATAAATTTATATTTTTAATAAAATAATTAAAATTTTTTATTTTTTTTTTATAAAATGAGAAGTAAGCTGGGATGGGGTAAGCGTTTAATAAGAGGAGCTGGCGAAGCCAAACGACGTAAGGCGGGAAACAAAGTAGTTACAAAGGTACATGCACGGAAGAGCAATGGCAGTTGGGTACTAATGCATCACATGGTCATTTGGTTGGTGGGCGTAGTGACATCGTAGGTAACGTACGAGAATAATTATTATTAAATACGGACAATTTTCTCATTAGTGTGGCATTATAATAATATACGATACTTCCAGTACATTCTAGAACTTCTAGATTTTGTTCTTATTATTTATTTATTTATTATTATAATTTTACATCAACTTCTTTTACAGAAATTAATAGCATATATTCTTCAAATGCTTGTCATTCTTCTTTCTTACCGTCATTGGCTATTAGTATTTATTTATTTATTTCTTTGGAAAAACTGCATTACTGATGTGTCCTTTTTTTAAAAGAAAAGTGTTATATTGATATATGAATTATTTTTTAATTTAATAAAATTTTTATTTTTAAAAATAATTTATATAAGTAATTTTAAGTATTTTTCAATTATCACCAGTGATGGATCTATATATACGTATACATTATATAACTTATTATATAATATATTATATCTTTACAATATATATTAAATTAGTAAATCTATACTACATATTTATTACCTTAAATTATTTTTAAATTATATTATAAAATTAATATTAATAATTATTTAATAATTTAATTATAAATTGAGTTTAAAAATTTTATAATTAGGTTAATTATTTTATAAAAAAATATTCTATTATATAAATTTATTAAACATTAATTAGTTTAAAACTTTTTTTAAATATCTCAAAAAATATACACCTTATTTAAAAAAATAATATATATTCTGTAATTTTTTAAAATAATATTTAAATATTAAAATAAAAATAATAAAAATTTAATATTTAATATTTAATATAAAAATAAAATTGAATATAAATATTAATATCAAATATTTATATTAATTTTTTAATATAAAAATAAAATTAAATATAAATTTGTATATATTTTATTCTTGTAATTTTGCCCCTCTTCGCCATAATCCTTGTTCAGCCACTAGTTATTAAAGTGATTATTTATAATTTTAAAATGTTTAATCATGAAAAAATAGGAAAAAAATTGAATTTTTAAATGGTAAAAAATTTTAAATGGAATTTAAGAATTACAAATTAAGAGAAATTAGTATTCTCATGAAAATAGTGAAAAACATTTATATAAATTTTTTTAAAAATTAAAAAATTAATCAAATTATAAAAAATAATTAGACACTAAAATAGAAAGAAACATGCAATATTTTTTAGGAGAATACTTATTTAGATCGAATATATATACACTTGACTAATAAAATTATTTATTTTTCGAACAATAAAATTATTCATTTTTTTTATAATCACTTTTTTGATTATTTTTCATTAGCCGGGTGTATATACACTCGGTCTAGGTAATAATTTTTTTTTTAGTTGATACAATCTTGTAAAACACTACCTACCTCCAAACAAGACAAATCTTATGAAATAACAGAATTTATCACCTCCCTACAATCAATTTCTGTCACAATATGACTCTAGCCCATGCCTTTCAACCAAGATGTATAATGCTTCTTTTAACGTTATCACTTCAGCCAACAACGAGGAGAACATATAAGAATTATCTTATTTCTTTAAGAATTTTTTTTATATAAAAAATAGCTTTTGTCATTTGAATATAATTTCAGTTTTGCTCCTTCAAATATATATGGATGTTATAGCAAGTAAATAAATTTATATAAAAATAATTAATAATGATATATATATTTAAGCTAAAAATAAATCTAAATCCTATATATATATATATATATATTGACAAACTTATTACAAGAAAAAAAAAATGTTCCTACACTATGAAATGTTGTCTATACATCAAGAGTTTATATTAAGGGTGACGATGGAACGAGAGGATCTCGGCTTCATTCGAATTTGAATCAATGAAAACGATAAAAGGGAATAATTAACTAACTACAAAAATCACCAAACTAGATTGGATCATAATTGTGTAATTGAATAAAGAAAAATCTTTAGGATGAAAACATATATATACTAGAACAATTTGTGAATGGTATTTTATTTTTAAAATAATAAAGCTAATTTACATAAATCTAATAATAATAGGATCTTAAAAATAATTTAAACATCAGATTGTTACATAAGAAACATATATATATGATTAAAATTTTTAACATTTCTTTTATGGTTTTAGTTTTAATACTACGATCATTGATAAGATATTGTGGATATTCAAATATTCAAAATTTTCTTTTATATCTTACCTATTTAAAAAAGATATATATAGTATAATCTCTTTTTTTTTATATTTTAATTTATGATATATATATATATATATATATCTATGTGTTTGGGTGCTGAAGATTAAAGCAGGATTGACAAACAATGAATGAATGAAAAAATTAAAGGTTGTTAAGAAATCAAAGCTTCGAGAATGAGCTCTGCATGTAAAGAATGTATTTCTATATATTCATCACACTGAGTTAGTTACAGATCTATATATATATACAAGTGTTCTTAGCTGTCAAAATCTAACAAACTGAAGAAGAGCTAAACTAACATTACTGTCATTTTTACATATTGATCAATTAATTAATATGTACATGTATATGCTTAATACCCCCTCCTCAAGCTGGTGTTGGGGAGAAATCTACCAACCCAAGCTTGAATATAAAAGTTTGAAACTGAGCAGTAGATAGAGGTTTGGTGAACAAGTCAGCTAATTGTAGAAAAGAAGGAAGATGAGGAGTGCTGATTATCCCAGAAGATAGTTGAGTTCGAACCACATGACAATCAATGTCAATTTGTTTGGTTCTCTCATGAAACACAGGGTTTGCAGCAATGTGAATGGCTGCCTTGTTGTCACAATGGAGAGGAATGGGCGTGGCTACTGAAATATGGAAATCTCTGAGGAGGAAAGTGAGCCATTGTATTTCACAAACTGTGGTAGCCATTGCCCGGTACTCAGATTCTGCTGATGATCTACTAATGGTGTTTTGCTTTTTAGACTTCCATGAAACTAATGTTGTTCCAAGAAAGATGCAATATCCAGTGGTGGACTTCCAAAAGCAATTATCAGTGATAGGGGTACTCATTTTTGTAACACTCAGCTTGAAAAGGTTTTAAATAGATTAGGAGTTACACACAGGTTTGCTACTCCCTATCACCCCCAAACCAGTGGCCAAGTCGAGAACACAAATAGGGAAATCAAACGAATTCTGGAAAAATCTGTTGAGCGATCCCGAAAGGATTGGTCCAAGCAATTGGACAATGCTCTATGGGCTTTTAGAACTGCTTTTAAAACTCCCTTAGGCACTACACCATTTAGATTGGTATATGGAAAAGCTTGCCATTTACCTGTTGAGATAGAACATCATGCATATTGGGCAATAAAACAGATTAACATTGATCTAGCTTGTGCAGGTGAAAGGCGAAAATTACAGGTAAATGAACTAGACAAGTGGAGGTTGCAAGCTTATGACAATGCAAGGATGTACAAGGAACGTACCAAGAGATGGCATGATGCTCACATCAAGAAACAGAAAGAGTTTCAAGCAGGAGATCAGGTATTGTTGTATAATTCAAGGCTTCGACTCTTTCCAGGTAAGTTGAAATCTCGATGGTCCGGTCCTTTTACTGTCAAGGAAGTTTTTCCTTACGGAGTGGTTGAAATAAGCCACCCGGAAAAATGAGGTTTCAAAGTCAATGGGCACAGGCTCAAATCTTATTTTGGAGGGGAAATACAGGCCTTCAAGGAGGTTTTACACCTCCAAGATTAGGGACATTCGTCCGACCGTCCAACTAATACGACGTTAAAGAAGTGCTGGGTGGGAGTCAACCCACCATTTTTTTTTTATGTTTTGGTTTGCATTGTCATTTTTTTTTAACTTTCTTGAATGGTTGGTTGTTGTTGTTTTGCCTATTCTGAAGTTGCAGTGGGAATTTGATTTTTGGAGAATAAATTGAGCACACGCCCATGGACACGCCCGTGTCAGTGGGCGTGTCATTATGTTTTTCAGGCAGTAGCTATAACACGCCCATGAACAAGACCGTGTCAGAGGGCGTGTAAATTATCTTTCCAGACAGTAGCTATTACACGCCCATTGACACGCCCGTGTCTATGAGCGTGTCGTTTTATTTTTCAAACAGAAGCTATCACACGCCCATGGACACTACCGTGTTCATGAACGTGTCTCTCTATATAAAAAAAATAATTTTGAAATTTGAAATTTGAAAATTTTGAACTGAGCACGCCCCCAGGAACACGCCCAGGCTAGTGGGCGTGTAGTTTGAATGTGTGTCACAGAATGTATGACACGCCCACAAGCACGCCCGTGTTGTTAGGCGTGTCAATTGTAATTTCATCCAGTAGCTGTGACACGTCCAGGGACATGCACGTGTCTAAGAGCGTGTCACGAGAACTGGCTTTTTAAATCGTGGGGCACGCCCATCAACATGGGCGTGTCTCTGGGCTTGTTGACGTTTTCTATATATAGCCCCATGCCCATTTTTCCGAAAAAACTCAAAAAATTTCTCATTTTCTCTCGTTTTCTCTCAAATTTTCTGCATTTTCACCGGCTCATTCACACACCCATTCAGTTTTTGAACGATTTTTACTCTCGGGCTTGCATTCTTTGCTTGTGATTTCTCGTTTTTCCATTGCAACTACTCATTTTCACGTGGATTCGCGATTTCAGGTACGAGATCTAAATTTTTCCGATTTTTGTTTATTTGATTTCGTTTTTCTTTCGTTATATATATATATATATATATTCCTTGTATTTGCTTGTGTTTACCATGAAATTTGCAATTTCATGATTTATTTGCTTTATTCCGGTGTGTTTTTAATCTTTGTGGCGTTTGATTATGATTGTCGTTTTAAATTCCGTTTGATTCAGAATATATTTGATTTTAGATTTGTTTTGAATTGTTGATTAATCAAATAATATGTTGTTTTAATTTTATAATTGTTTTGTTGATTAATCGGTTGCGTCACTCTGTTGTGTTATTTGAAATTGAATAATATGTTGGTTTTGAAACTGTTTGATTAATTCCTAGTTAATAGTGGTTTATGGATGTTATGATGTTATGGTGGATAATTGATTTAGCTGTGTACTGTCGTTCGGGTTGGATTACGTTGTTTGGCGTTATATTGTCTGCATTTCGGTTGAACTTGTATTGTGCTATGCTTTCGTTATTGACGAACCGTTTGATTTGTTTTGCATATTTATTGGAAATGGGCCTTCGCAAGCAATCATCGTCCAAGCTTCCAGCTAAACGGGCCTGAGGGGAGGGCAGTTCCAGCCAGCCTGCTACCCGCCCCACTTCTAAATTCATGGCGGGACATAAGTGCCTCAAATTCTCAAACGGCGAGGAACGACGACGGTTCGAGTTGTTTGGCAACAAAGAATGGTCGGCACCTCGGTTCTTAGACTGGGAGGCTATGGAG
The DNA here is from genome assembly GCA_947685225.1 of Garcia nutans. Classification (NCBI taxonomy): domain Eukaryota; kingdom Viridiplantae; phylum Streptophyta; class Magnoliopsida; order Malpighiales; family Euphorbiaceae; genus Garcia; species Garcia nutans. The sequence continues at coordinate 47,191,517 of CANTUV010000002.1, forward strand.
TTGGTTAATATTGCTGCAGAGGTGAAAGCGTTGATTAATCAACCGGGGTGGGGTCAGCTCTTCTCTATCCACGAGCCCTCATACCGAGAGCTGACACTTGAGTTTTACTGCACCTTTCAATTCCAGAAGACCAAAATCTCCATCACTGAGCCGACAATTAAATTCCGACTGGGAGGGCAGAGGTTCCACATGAGCATCAACGACCTTGGGGTACATCTCGGGTTGTATACTGAAGAGGAGGTCCAGACCACCGATTATCTCAGTTCCGAGGTGGATTTTGCTGAGTATGATGTTGTTCCGCCTCGGGTTTGGCATGACTTTGCACCCACTGCCGATAGATATCAGCCCAAGGTCTCCAAGGCATCCAACTTCGATTCTTTCCCCTGCCGGGTGGTGCATAATCTGTTGGTTCACACTCTTACAGCCCGACTGAGCAGTACAGGGGTGGTGACCTTGAGGGATCTCTTTTTTTTACACTGCATGCAACATAAGATCCGGTGCAATGTGGCCCATGCCATCACCCATTTCTTCCATGAGCAGTCTTGGAAGGGAGCTTCAGGTGCTTTACATGGTGGCATGTATGTCACGAGACTCGCTCAATGGCTGGGTGTGTTAGATGGTTGCCTCCCTATGACGGTGGACGGTATGCCCAAGATATTGGGTATGGACACACTGAAGAGGTTGAACAGGGAACAGGTAGCTGGGCTGCGGGCTGCTCCTATGGATTCAGATTTACCAGAGGCAGCTCCTTCTGCTCCTACCTCCGATATACCACCACCTCCACCGTCAGATTATCCTGCTGGACCTTCTGCTGCTGGACCTTCTGCTGCTGGACCATCTGATGCTGCTGCACCTTCTTCTTCTGCCGAGCCTTCCTTTGTCCAACCTCCTGCATTTCGAGATTGGCGCCAGTCAATTAATGAGGAGTGGGATGATGACAGGAAACCCACGGAGTTTGAGCGTCAGATGTGTCGGATTGAAGGTAAAATCGGCAATATCGAGCTACACCAAAATATGATTTTAATACAGCAGGAGGAGATCTAAGCCCAGTTGGATCACGAGATATTGAGACGGCAGTGGCTGGAGCAATCCATGTTGGAATTCTGGCGGTATCAGGGATTTCGCCCTTCACAGCCACCACCTCCACCTTATCAGCTACCTGCCGGTGCACCGGCACCTGCACCTACATCTGCACCGGAACCCACTCCACCAGTTGATGTCTCCGATGATGATGAGACCAGCAGTGGCTAGCCACATTTTTATTTTTTTATGTCGTCTTTCATTTCTTTACTTATTTAATACGTTTTTTGTTTTTCTTCTTTTTAATTGCTTTTGGATTATTATTATTAGTATTATTTTCTTTAAGCATTGTTTGCTTTATTTATTTATATATATTAACCTTGTTTTGAGTGCATTGTAGAATATTATTTTGCTGCACCACCTCCTTCACCGCACTCTCGGCACCATAATCAATTTCATCCACTCATGGACATAAAAAGGGCAGTTAATCTCTCTCTTCATTGTTTCGTATTGTGCGCACACATTGAGGACAATGTGCATCTTAAGTAAGGGGGAGAGGTATACTTTATTGAATAAATTTCTACTACTTCATTTTTTTTATTCATTTGTCTCAATAAATGCCTGCTAAGTAAGCTAAATTGTTATGATAAGTATAATTTGATGTGATTTCCTTTTACATGTTAAACTAATTTGAAATTTCCTAAATGACAATTTCTTGTTGAGGTTAACTTAGTGATTTCGATCAATTGCTGAGGATCGATTGTAATGGCTATAGTTAAGTATGGATCGATGGAAATTGGAACATTACTAGAGTTTAAAACCTTAGTTACATTTTTGAGCATAATAAAATTCCGTAAATTCTTGAGTCGGACTTGGTACGACCCTTAAGTTTATAACCCTTGAATAAAAATAACTAAAACAAATAATTCTAAGGAGCTTTGAAAATTTTTTCCTGTTCCGCTGATTTTGACTACAAATGAGTTAGAATCATGAATAGTGCTAGTAGCCATTTGAACGGTGATTCTGGCTGAGTAACCGGGGGTCGGCATCACAAATGTTTACCTTTGCTTCAAAAGGCTAGTATCAGTTCAAACAAGTCGGGCTCCTTAAAACATAAAAAATAAAAAAAAAAATTTTGAGGGTTAGAATGCTTAAGAGAAAACTCACGTTTTTCGCACTTTGTTCATGGCATTTGAATTTGCTGGAATTTTATGCTCAATCTTTTAACTCTGGATTTTTAGGTTTTAGGTAATGTGAAATTTTTATTTTGAAACTTCTTGATTCAGCTGTTATGATTGTGAATTATTTTGATTGAGAAAGTGAGGTTATCCGATTCGAGCATTGTCAAAACTTTATTTTTCTTTTTGAATATAGAGGGAGTCCGTCATTTCTGCTTATTACAGTAATTTAGTTTGCTTGAGGACAAGCAAAAACTCAAGTGTAGGGGAATTTGATAAGTACACAATTAATGATATTTTATTCCCATTTCTTAATATGATTATTATCAAATTGAGTTTAATTTGTTTGTTCAAAGTGCAATTTAAGGATAATTTCAGGAATTCTTGATAATTTGAGGCTTTTGACCATTTCAGAGCAATTACGGATGAAAGTAGAAGAAAAGAGCAAAATCTGTCAATGGACACACCCACGAACACGGGCGTGTCGTTAGACGTGCCCTTGTTACTGCATTCAGTGGCTATGACACGTCCAGTTGCATGGGCGTGCTAATGATCGTGCCATTTACCCAAAGTCATAGTAGCTGCGACACGCCCAGGACCACGGGTGTGTCAATGAGCTTGTAATTCATCCAGACTCACAGTAGCTGTCACATGCCCGGTACCACGGGCGTGCCAAGGAACGTGCCTTTTATTCAGACTTACAGTAGCTGTGACACGCCCAGTAACACGGGCGTGTCAGTGGACATGCCTTTGGTTCAAGATCACAGTGCCTATGACACGCCTAGTGACATGGGCGTGTCTGTGGTCGTGTCACCTGTCGAAAAGTGAGATTCTTTGCACTGATTGGGGAATAAGTGGGGGACAACAGCTGGCCTTTGTCAAAAAGAAAGAACAAGAAAAAGAGAGCTTGCCTAAATCAGGGAAAAGAGTGATGAACCAAGGGATAGTGGTAGACAATGGAGGGGTTTAGTGAGCTGGAGGTATGGGCTGGAGATTTGGAGGGAAATAAAAAGAGAAGAGGGGAAGAAGAGCAACAGTTTTTGCTGGAGCATTTCTGGAAACAGAGAAGAGAGAAGAGAAGGAAGAGCCATCTGTTGGAGCAAGGAGAAGGGTCTTGAGCTGAGATTGAAGGAAGATCCACACCATACTCAAGCCCTAAACCAAGAATCAAGAGCTCAAGTGAAGAAATACAGATTCACCGCCATGAATTGTTTGGTTTCTCTTACTCATTTATCTTACTCTGTTTTTCTAGCTTTGAATATGAACTAAATCCTTCTCTATCTAGATGTTGATGAACCCTAGCCAATTTGTATGAATTGAACAATTGTATTCAGTTGAATCAATTAATTGAGTTGTTTTATTCTTATGATACTTGTTGTTATTTCCAATTGATAATAGCATGCTTGTTGATTGGTTATTATTTTCATATTATTGACTTGAGAAAGCTTGATGTGAATTGAATACTCATAAGGATTGAGGATTGATTGGGGTACTAGAGATAGACCTACAAGATCTTTTGGTTTATAGTTCCTTGTCATTAATGCATGATCTATTTAATTGTGTTTTGAGAAGAGATTCCGGCACTCTACTTAGTGATTAGGGATTAATCCACTCGAGAGAGGCTTTAATCTAAGTTAGAGGAATGCCAATTCAATTTGATTAAACGATTTAGCTGAATGGATTGTTTATAAATATCATTGAGGCTAGGGGGATTCAATATCTGGATAGTTCTATTAATATCATTATAAATCTTTTGTGCACAGCATTTAATTTCCTTTCATTCATTAATTAGTTGATTTTAGTTACAACACATCACACAACTATTAATTCGCTAAACAACGATTAAGATTTGCACTAGTACTTGGCCTTGTCCCTAGAGGAACGACATTCACTCACTACTATATTACTTGAGCGACCCGTGAACTTGCGGTAATTGCATATAGCATACGGCACGCATCAATAAATAATGTCAGGCCTTGTTAAGGACAAGTAGAGAAGTCTTCTAATAAGTCTTCTGTAAACATCTGGACTTGGAAGAGGAGAATCCATTGTGGAAGTAAGATGGATGCCTTGAATGTAAGGAGTAGCTGCAGGCTTGGTATTCTCCATACCTGTGTCTTTTAAAATATCATGAATGAATTTAGTTTGTGTGAGAAGCAAACCATCTGCAGACCTTGCAATTTCTAGACCTAGGAAATATTTTGCATTTCCTAAATCCTTGATGGTAAATTTCTGATGCAAGAAATGTTTAAGTTGCTGAATCAATGTGAGTGAGGGTCCTGTGATAATACAATCATCAACATAAACAAGTATAGCTAAGAAATTATCACCATGACCCTTTGTAAACAGGCAGTGATCATTGCTAGACTGTCTGAATCCTTGAGAGAAGAGGCTATTAGATAATTCTTTATTCCATTGTCTGCCAGCTTGCTTTAATCCATAAAGTGACCTTTGTAACTTGCATACTTGTCCTTTCTTTGCCTTTGTATAACCAGGTGGTACCTCCATGTAAATAGTTTCATCAATGGACCCATGCAAATATGCATTATTGATGTCCAATTGATGGATAGGCCAGTCATGTGCAGCTGCAATAGTTAAAAACACTCTGACAGTGACTAATTTAGCAACTGGAGAATAAGTTTGGTTGTAGTCAAGCCCAAGCAATTGGCTATATCCTTTGGCCACAAGTCTTGCTTTAAACCTATCAACACTTCCATCTGCATTGTATTTTACCCTGTATATCCACTTACATCCCACAGGTTTTATATTAGGAGGTAAATCAGTAAGAATCCAAGTATTGTTTTGTTCAAGAGCTGTTAACTCTTTGCACATAGCATCAACTCAATTACTGTCATTTTTAGCTTAATTATAATTGCTAGGTACTTTGATATTAGAGACTTGTGCAACAAAGTTTTGGTGTTGGGATGTAAAATGAATGGTTGGTGTAGTGTTGGAGGTAGTAGTGACAAAATCCTCCATCCAGGAAGGATTTGATCTTATTCTTGTGCTCCTTCTTAGAATTGGGACATCTTGTATTTCAGGTGCAGGTTCAGGGGTGGGAGAATGTATGATATCAGTTGCTGATGTAGGAGATGTAGAAATATCAGTTGCTGATGTTTGTACAGTTTGTACATTGTCATGTTGTGCAGGATCTGTGGCAACATCAGATGTAGTGGTAAAGGGATAAGAAGATATGGAGCTGGAATTATCTGAAATACAGTTAGGTAAGGTGAAATTGGTTACTGTTTCAGGTAAGATGTAGTGATATGGAAAAACTGATTCCACAAAGAAAACATCTCAGGAATGGATTAAGGATTTTGTGGTCAGATTATAGAGTTTATAACCCTTGTGTTGTTGAGAGTAACCCAAAAATACACATGGATGTGCTCTTGGATCAAATTTGTGTTTGTGAGGTAAGGTATTTGTTGAATAACATAAACAGCCAACAGTTTTTGAAGTGGTTATAGTCTGGTGGTTTTTTATAGAGTCTTTCAAAAGGTGTTTGCCAGTTTAGATTTTCAGATGGCAGTCTATTTATGATGTGTGTTGAGGTCAATAAGATTTCAGACCAAAAGTGTAATGGGAGTTTAGATTGGTGAAGCAAAGCTCTAGCTGTATTTAAAAGGGTTCTGTGTTTCCTTTCAACTACTCCATTCTGCTGAGGAGTATAAACACATGTCTTTTGGTGAAGTATTCCATGGTTTTGGAAAAATGAATTACATTCAGAATTTACAAATTCAGAACCATTATCAGTTCTAATGGCTTTAATGGTCAGGTTAAACTGGTTTTGTATGAATCTGAAGAAGGTTTTCAAGGCAAATGGCACTTGAGTCTTTGTAGTAAGCATGTAGGTCCAACAATACCGACTATAATCATCAACAATGGTCAGCATAAACACAACATTGGTTATAGATTTGACATTGTAAGGACCTCATAAATCTGCATGTACTAATTCAAAAGGGTTTGAAGTAGAAATATGGCTAGTTGGAAAAGGCACTCTTGATTGTTTAGCAATAGGACATATATGGCATAGCATATCAGCAAAATCACGATTATGCATACCAGAAATGTGTTTCAGTCTTTTATTTGATACATGTCCTAACCTTGCATGCCAAAGCATAGCTAAGTGTTTATTATGGCTAGTACAATTTGCCACTGTATTACATCTCATAGGTTTAAGAAATGACTCTTTGGTCATATAGTAGAGGTCTTCATATCCTTTTCCCACAGCTAGAATTTCTTCAGTCTGTAAATCCTGGAGTAAACAATATTCAGGAAATGAGTGTATTGATAGCTGACATGATTTAGTGAGAAGGCTCACAGAAATGAGATTGCAGCTGAATGATGGCACATACAACACATTGTATAGAGTGATTCTGTCATTGAGCTTTACATTACCAATGTGAGTGACTGTTCTGGTTGAATTGTCTGGTAATCTGATAGTTTTGGGTGGGTTTAATTTGTGAACAAGATCATAAAAGGAAAGTTTATGTGTAATATGGTCTGTTGCACCAGAATCAATTATCCAATTACTTTTGCAGTTAAAATCAATGCTAGAAATAACGGAATTGAGTAGTGTACCTGCAAAGTTAACATTCCTGATGTCATTGTCAACTTGATTCTCTATCAGTGCTTTTCCCTTGATCAGCTTCTGTAATTCTTGTTGTATTAGCTCAGATATTCCTCTGTCAACTGGTTCAATCTCCTTCTGATATACATTGTTCTGCTGCAGTGGTGTATCCTCCAGCTGAGCATTGTTTGCACTTGTAACTCCTTGTATATTGACTCCTCTCCTCTTTTGCAGTTCAATGAACCAATCTGGATATTCGTGAATTAGAAAACAATTTTCAATGGTATGGCCATTAGCTTTACACTTTGTGCAGTATCTATTCTTCTTTTCATCCTTCCTATTCTTGTATCTATTGTTTCCAGAGTAGTTGTTGTTGTTTGCAGAATAGTTGTTGCTGTTGTAATTTGAGGCATTGTAACTGTTGCTGTTGTAGCTTCCATAATTGTTATTTCTTCTGGCTAGCATCACAGTGGAGGTTTCACTGGATTCCAGTTTGGTAACTTGTACTTCTCTTTGTTTTTCAATACTCAACACCATTGAATATGCTTTGTTTATAGAAGGAAGTGGATCCATCAACAGTACTTGATTCTTCACATTATCATACTCATCTCCAAGTCCCATGAGGAATTGCATAAGTCTCATGTTGTTATCATATTTAGCAATAGCAGTATGTTGATCACAACAAACAGGCAAAGGAGCTAAGCATAAAAGTTCATCCCATTTTCTCTTGAGGTTAGTGTAATAGCTAGTTATAGATTCAGTTCCTTGCCTATAACTTGCTATATCTCTCTCAATCTGATATATCATAGGATCATTACTCTCTCCAAATCTTTGCTTCAATTCATCCCAAAGCACTTTTGCATTTTTACAAAACACAAAAGCATCAGCTATTTCCTTCGAGACTGCATTAATCAACCATGAAACTACCATACTATCAGCCTGTAACCATCTCTCATAATTCTCTGAATCAGGTTCAGGAGAAGTTAAGGTTCCAGTTATGAAACCTAATTTTTTCTTTGCTCTCAAAGCTATAATCACAGATCTACTCCAGGACAAGTAATTAGGTCCAGTTAATTTTGAGCTTACCAGACTAAAACCTGGTGATTCTGAATTGTTGACATAATAAGGATCATTGTCATTGTTCTTAGCTGTGATTGCCGCAATTATTCTAGTAACATTTTCTGTTGACATCATCTTCACAAAATCTTCAAAGTAATGAGAATCAGATCACGATGCAAGAAAAATTTGAGATCAAGGATCAACTAACCTTGCTCTGATACCATGCTGAAGATTAAAGCAGGATTGACAAACAATGAATGAATGAAAAAATTAAAGGTTGTTAAGAAATCAAAGCTTCGAGAATGAGCTCTGCATGTAAAGAATGTATTTCTGTATATTCATCACACTGAGTTAGTTACAGATATATATATATATATATATACAAGTGTTCTTAGCTGTCAAAATCTAACAAACTGAAGAAGAGCTAAACTAACATTACTGTCATTTTTACATATTGATCAATTAATTAATATGTACATGTATATGCTTAATAGTATCATCATAAAACCCATATTGTGTTTTGGGAAAAAGAAGGCAATAAGCTTCACAATACAATTTCAAATGTGTGCCCCAAAAATCATATACTGAACTTAGGATACAAAATATAATCGGACATATAATAACTTGTATGTTGGAGTAGGATTCTACTTCACTAAATTCAGAATCATTATTTCTAGCAGTTATTATTATACCAAAACATTCAATTTAGTGGCGTTTGAAAGTAAAAAAAAATAATAGTAAAAATTATGCTTTTTAACTCATAAATGATTTTCAAATAATGATATCATTCATATTATCTGAAGTACATCATTTGAAGCCATCTCACATTAGTATTATGTTGTCTCGTCTTCCGATAATTTTGGTGTAAGCAAGAATAATTTCTTGCGATATCTTTTCCAAATTAATGTCTGGCTATATATTCCTTAATATCCACAGAAAAAGGGCTCCTCAACCCAATATAATAATATATAAATGGTGACGAGATGGACTCTCAACGACTCTTAGCTCCAATTCGAGTTTTGCAACTAACTCTCCTATCTACAAAATAAGAGAAGGGACCAACTTCAGATTTCGATGCATAAGTCAGTGTTTGGATTATCCGTAAATAAACGAGTTAAAAAAATTAAAAAAAAAATCTTTTACCTATAAGAATTTACCCATATTTATAGCTGAAGGGTAAGAGATAAAGTCTTAAGTGTGAGCAGATTTTTAGGAAGTGTTAGTGTCATGTAATTACTGTATTAATTATTGGTCTTCTGACACTGAGAGCTCAATTAGATCTTGAACATCCGAGGTTCATTATTCTCCAAGAGCTTGGTCTTAGTGTTAAAAAGATATCCAGTTTGGTTTATGAGCTTGGCAAGTGGGAGCAGTACCAATAACATAAACTCTCAAATCACATATTCTCACACTTTCCACTTGCCACAATTTTCAACATACAAGTTATTTTCAAATACCCTTTTGTTTCTCCTTTCTTAAAGACAAAGATAAACAATGTAGAATATGATATTGATTCAGATATTTTCAAAAAATTATTTTGAATATAATTTAAGCATTAGAGAGTCTAGTTAAATCTTTGAATCACTTAGTTTCAGCATTCTAGCATAATATTCATTTGAGAACAACCCCATCAATATATATCTAAATTATTTATAATTCTATTTAACATAGTTTGGGTGAAAGAGAGTAATATAATGACCGGGACTTATAGTTGATTCATTACTCGTCTTTTTATAATTTCTTTTCCATTTTAAGTAAAAAAAATCCAGTAAAAAATTATAGATTATAATATAATAATTATATCTAAAATTTTAATAATTTGAAATGATTATTTATCTAAACAAATTAACATAATTGTATATTAGTGTTTTTTTAAGAAAAAGAAACATAGATTCAAGTGTTATTAAGTCTACTAGGCACTACTATGGCTTTAATTTATCTTCCTTTTTTTTTTTCCTGAAATTAATTATTCATTAATTTTAATTCAAAATCCATTGTTAGACATCTCATCATCATTTATATCATTAATTGTTCCATGCAATTCTCTCTAAAATTTAATTTATCCAAGTTTTACTATGATTATTCCTACGCATATTTTTTGCACACACCTAAAAGAAAATACTGTGTTTTATGGATTGTTAATTTACATTATAAACTTTTAGTTTTTATTTTTTAAAATTAAAAATTATTTTTAGTTTTTATTTTATATTTTTTAAAAACTTTTTTTTAGATTTTTAAAAACTAGATCATAAGTTGTTATTATACATACACAAACATATATTTTATTCACCTATTAAAAAGATTATATTGTTTATTTTAATGATGCATCATAATATGAATTAGATACTATAGATAATTTTTAAAATAAAACAAAATAATCAAAAATAAAGAATTTTTTTAAAAAAAGAAAAACCTCTCATTTTATAATTAGATCTAAAAAAGCAAATATACATATGCATAAAATATAAAATTAGTAAAGAGAGAAAACAATTTTTATTTATATAAATTTTTTCTCAAAATCAAAACCCTTAAAACTAAATTTTATGAAATTTATATTTATTCATGTAGAAATATTGGGAGTTTATATGTCATTGAAAGAGTCAACCCTAAAGCTAGCTTGTAAGATTGGATAACCCAATTATATATAAACTCATTCAACATTCTATATTTAATCATTGCGAAATTCTGTATCATACTTTATAGCCCCCTCAAGTAGCACCTGAGCCAATAGGATTTTTGATAAACCCAGTTAAAGTAATGAATTACCCTATAATATGATAAAATATGGGTGATCCCGCATCTAAAAAAAAATATAAAAATATGACTAAGTTCATATAAAAATAAATTTTTCATCCCCAACAGCTAGCTTTTAGGATTGACACTCCCAAATCTATATTAACATGAAAAATTATAGCACCTTAGGCAAATTTCAACTGAGTTTTTAAAGGTAAATCTTACATTAATTAAGTACAAGGGGGAAGTGATGTACATAAGGGTGAGCAAGCTTTAAACTAACAAGGCGCGTTTTGAGCTTAGAGGTAAGTCTAGACCCAAAAACAAAACTATACGGGCTTAAAGCCAAATTGGACAATATTTTGCTAGGGTCAGCCTTGGTATTAGAGCCGAAGCCTTATTCCTTTAGCTAGTAGTAGGGCAAATCTCAGCGTGGGACAAACCTCAATAAGGACGTTGAGTCCCATAAGAGGTGTATGTAACATTTTAGGCAAATTTCAGCTGAGTTTCTAAAGGTAAATCTCACATCGGTTAAGTATAAGGAGGAAGTGATGTACATAAAGGCGGGCAAACCTTGAACTAGCAATATGCGTTTTGAACTTAGAGGTAAGTCTAGGCCTAGGAATAAAATTATGCGAGCTTAGGTCCAAAGAGGACATTATCTTGCTAGGGCCGAAATGTTACAAAAATATAATATATAAAAATTTAACATTGTATCAGAATAAATATCTTTATCCCTACATAATTGTTTAGACATTGACTATTAAAATATAGGACTATGATCCTAGATAGCCCGGACAATTGTTTCCGGAAAATATATATATGTATACATATATACGCAATTTGATTAAAAAAAAACCATAGGGAAAAAATATATGTATAAAAAAATACTTACAATCTCTATTTGACTAATAAAGCCTACACTTCAAATTGCTCTAATAACGTAATTGCAAATCAAAAAAAGATAAAATAGAAAGCGTCTGTAGCAACTAAATAATATTTACACTATTAATTTTTTTCATTAATAATAATATTGAATAAAAAGAGTAAATTAGTAAACAATGTTAAAATTTTCCATTAATATTATTAAATATTAAATATTTAAAATAACATTAAAATTCTAAAAGTATATTTAAATTGAAACAGAGGAATATATATTTTGATTTTCATAATTAATTATTTAATTATTATTTTTAATTAATTAATTATTAATAAGATGACCTGCATTGATGAAGAGGTCAGTGGCCGAAGGTGGCATAGGCGTTTTCTCTATAAGCATTCCCGGTAAAGAGTCCAATATTCTATTAAATTGGATCTTACCAAGATGCCACAAAAATATAAAATGAGATTTAAAAAAAATAGGTGAGTCTTTTTATAAATATTTATATTATTTGTTATTTTATTTTTAATAATTATATTTTAACTATTAATTATTTTTATTAAAAAAATATTAGTTTCATTTAAAAAATTATTATTATTATTTTTTATTATTATCTATAATAAAAAAATTTTAAAATTATCATTTTTATTAAAAATTATTAATTTTATTTAAAGAATTAAGTTATCAAAATTTGTTAAATTTAATTTTTTTATAATAAAGGATTGCCATTTTATTGCAAAGAGAATAAGAGAAGAATTGTCCTACCAAAATGGCCCAGTCCTACAGTTCTGGTTGCGAGAAAGGACTGGGACCTTTAAAAAGCACCCATTGTGGGTGCTCTAAAGACTATTTCTTTCTCTTAGACCGCCACGTAGATTAAGAAGCGACCTAGTTACTACTCTCTTGGCTGCGATCCTCAAAAACCCATTTTGAATGAAATTCCACCTCTATTCAAAAAATTCAAGTGGTATTTAATTGTAATTCAATAATTCACGTTATTAATGAATCATGAGTTATTGTATTTTTTCTAAAAAAATTTAAGATATACATAAGCTACATAAGCTATCTTTTTTTTAATGTATATATAAGCAAAATTATTTTATTTATAAAGCTTCCTAATAAAAAGAAAATAATTATTCATGGATCAACAAAGATATAATTTGCAACTCATATATTCAGCAAACTAATATACACAAATATATAAATAAAAGATAATTGAAGAGACAAAAATATTCATAATTATATTTTTTATTTATGAAAAAAAATATTTTAAAATAAATACATTATTAAATCTATGCTTATAATTTAACTCAATTTAATTAAATTTTAATTTTAAATTAGTTGAGAAAAATATTCATAATTATACTTTATATAAATTTTTTTTTCACTTGGTGCGATATAATCCTATGGTTGTATAATTATAAATTCAAATCTATAATTATAATTAAACATTTTTTTTTGCTATAACTGCAAATTTAAATTTGTTATCACTATACAAATTATAATACATGAAAGTAGGACACCTATTCACTTATATTTATCACATAGCTGATCCTTACAATTTGAGAGAAGGTGTATGTAACACTTTAGACAAATTTCAGCTAAGTTTTTAAAAATAAATCTCACATCGGTTAAGTATAAGGAGGAAGTGATGTACATAAAAGTGAGCAAGCTTTGAATTAGCAAGATGCGTTTTGAACTTAGAGATAAGTCTAGGCCTAGGAATAAAATTATGCGGGCTTAGATTCAAAGTGGATAATATCTTGCTAGGGCCGAAATGTTACAAAAATATAATATACAAAAATTTAACATAGTATCAGAGCAAATATCTTTATTCCTACATAATGATTCAGACAATGACCATTAAAATATAGGACTATGATCCTAGATAGTTCGGATAATAGTTACTGTATACTTGTAAGTGTCAATTGAGTAGTTGGTATTTGAGAGGGGAGTGATAAACTATCCTATAATATGATAAAATATAGGTGATCTCGTATCTAAAAAATATAAGAATATGACTAAGTTAATATAAAAATAAGTTCTTCATTCCAATAATTAGTTTTTAGTGTTGACACTCTCAAATCTATATTAATAAGAAAGATACAATATGAAAAATTAACTAATTCAAAACCATTTCTTATCTAATTAAAAAATATTCTAAAACTCATTAATATTATGAAATGTGCTTTTTATTTTTTTCTCTTTAAAAAAATTAAAATCTAAAATTAAAAACTCTTTCGAATGCACCGGTAGTTGTGATAAGCATGTTTGGTTTTTTTAACCCCTCTTCAGTTCACGCCAAAAATAAAAATGTTATATAAATTATTTTTTATATTAATCAGCAAAAATCACAAGATAATTACATTGGATCAATAAAAAAAATTAATATAAAATCTAACGAATAAAATAAAAAGAATTTCCACTATGATAAAATTATGATATATAGTTATTACAAAATGCTTTCATCATTATAGTTATCGTTTTTTTTTATATATATATACCCTGAGTCAAAAACACAAACTTTCAATTTTTTGTTCATTCGAATTGCACTATGAGTAGTTTTAAATTGGATTATAATTTAAGTTCGTCATAATGCAAGACATATCAATATTTAGATGATGAAAATCATATAATTAATGTGTAGTTATAATGTTGAAAACACATGCATAAAATCACCAAAAAATCATTTAACCATAAAATCCATCATTTAACCATAAAATCATTATTTAGTCACTAAAATAACATAATACATACCAATTCCAATAATTATAACATGCTACATCAAAATTTCAAAATTCACATATTCATATTTTCATGAAAATTCAAAAATTAAGATAGAAAACTTACTAATTTATGAATAAATCACCAAAACTCCAATTAATTCTTGAAAATTCTTGCCAAAGTGAGTAATTGAAAGAAGAAAATTTCATGCCCATTTAGCCATTGAGATTTTGGCCAAGGAAGAAAAGAAGGAAGAAGAAGATGGTTTATTTGACTTTTTTTTAATTCATCTCTTTCTTAAGACCACACATATATATTTATATTATTTTAGTTAATTTATTAATTAATTATTTTAAAATCATAATTTTTATCTTTCATTCATAATTATTTTATTTTTAAATTATTTTATTAATTTTAAATTTTGCAAAGCACATTTGCTATTTTGCTACTTGACTATTTAACTTTACTATTCAATATTGAATTTTGTATATGTTATATATATTTAATATATATCTCACATATATATTGCATTTTCTCACTTCTAACCATTCAATTATCATTCAAATTATTTATTTAATTTATTTAATTTAATTTTTATAAATTAACAGATGTTACAATTTTTTCCCCTAAGAAAATTTTATCCTCGAAATTACCTAATAGCAACTCTGGAATAACCGAGGATGCTAGCTCTACATCTAACCATGTCACGGTTCGGTTAACCGGAATCGCTGGTTCAGAATCGCAGGTTTCGTTTTATAATTTTCGTGAACCTTAACTTTAACCGGTAAGAGCCGGTTTTAAAAATCGGTCCAATTCCGGTTTCGATTTCGGTTTCGGTTTCGGTTTGAATCACCGGTTCAAATCAATTTTTTAAAAAAATTATATTTAAAAGAAAATACTATTATTGATATATGATAATATTTTTTATAAGATTAAACACCACTTATAAAATTAATAATATTATTTAAGTTAAATCAAATAATATTATTTATAAATATTTAATATTACAATTAAAGTATAAAAAAAATTAAAAAAATTTTTTGAATATAATTACTAAAAATCAATTAACTATTTCAATTATAATTATAAATATTTAATATTTAATATTACATTTGAAATATTCAATAAATAGAAATAATGTGCCTTGCACTTGTCAATTTACTTCTTTACTCATCATCCAAAATATTAATATATTGTTGTGAAATTTACGCATCATCACTTATATTATAAAAATGATCAGAACTTGTCATTTTAATATAAATTGATAATAATAATAATATTTTGTAACAATGATAACAATAACAATTACTAATAATAATAATAATAAATAATAATAATTAACAAACAATAAATATTACTAGCAATACTAATAAATACTACTACTAATAATAAAATAATAATAATTAACAATAAACAATAAATATTACTAACAATAATAACAAATAATAATAAGAATAAATAATAAATATTACTAATAATAATAAATAACAGTAATAAATAATAATAATAAGAATTTCAGAGAGTAGAAATTAGAGAATTGAGGATTGAAGAATTTAAAGTTAAATTAGATAATTAAAATTTGATTATTGAAAGAAATTGTGTAAAAATTAGAAAATGAATTAAAAAGATAGTGTATTTATAGAGTTTTTGAATTTTTTTATTTTCATAAAATATTCTTAAATTTTTTTTATTTTTTTAATTTTTCAGTTTTTAACCGGAATCACCTGTTCGATTTCGGTTCAAATATTTTGGAACCTAAACCGAAACCTTAAAGGAATGTTCTAATTCCGGTTCTGAACCTTTAATTACGGTTACGGTTTGGTTCAATGAACCGAACCATAACCGCCGGTCCGGTTCAACGGTTCAACAGAACCGTGACCATGCTTATCTACATCATGTACTCACTCTCTCATATCGCCTCTTCAGTGGAATGATTCCTCCATAGAACTTCAACAAGTAGAACCTTCTTTTTCCTAAACGGCTTCACCTCGCTTGTCAAAATCACCACTAGTTCTTCTTCGTAAGTCAGATTCGGACTCACCTCGATAGACTCTACTGACAAGACATAAGATGGATTCGATTTGTATCTCCGAAGTATAGAGACATGAAAGATATTATGTATCCGATCTAACTTCGGTTGTAGAGCCAATCTATACGTCACTGATCCAACTCTCTCCGTTACCTATAAGGTCCTATTACCTCAAAAAATAATAATAATATATATTAACTTTCTATTTACTTATCATCACTTTCCTTTTAAATTGATTATTTGAGCAAGTGTTTGCTTTCTTCTTATATTAAAAAATAAAATTGCAAGTTGTAGCTAGCCAGATAATTAACTAATAACGAGTATTTTTTTTTTAAAATAAATATCAAAGTTAATAAAATTATTCATGATAATTGCAATAGTCCCAAAGTTTAACGCATGATGGATTTGGATGTATATCATTATCCAATGGACACGAACTCGAATTAAGTCATCTAATATAATGGACAGTGATATATATATATATATACACATACATATACATATATAAATATATACACATACATATACATATATATATATATATATATTTACATATATATGCAATTTGAATAAAAAAAACCATAGGGAAAAAATATATAAAAAAAATACTTACAATCTCTGTTTGACTAATAAAGCCTACACTTCAAATTGCTCTAATAACGCAATTGCAAATCAAAAAAAGATAAAAAAGAAAGCGTTTGTAGCAACTAAATAATATTTACAATCTATTAATTTTTTTCATTAATAATAATATTGAATAAAAAAAGTAAATTAGTAAACAATGTTAAAATTTTCCATTAATATTATTACATATTTTAAAATAAAATTTAAATTCTAAAAGTATATTTAAATTGAAACAGGGGAATATATATTTTGATTTTCATAATTAATTATTTAATTATTATTTTTAATTAATTAATTATTAATAAGATGACCTGCATTGATGAAGAGGTCAGTAGCCGAAGGTGGCGGTCTGAGGCGGCATAGGCGTTTTCTCTATAAGCATTCCCGGTAAAGAGTCCAATATTCTATTAAATTGGATCTTACCAAGATGCCACAAAAATATAAAATGAGATTTAAAAAAAAATAGGTGAGTCTTTTTCTTAATATTTATATTATTTGTTATTTTATTTTTAATAATTATATTTTAACTATTAATTATTTTTATTAAAAATTATTAGTTTCATTTAAAAAATTATTATTATTATTTTTATTATTATTTATAATAAAAAATTATTAGAATTATCATTTTTATTAAAAATTATTAATTTTTTTTAAAGAATTAAGCTATCAAAATTTTTTAAATTTAAATTTTTTTATAATAAAGGATTGCCATTTTATTACAAAGAGAATAAGAGAAGAATTGTCCTACCAAAATGGCCCAGTCCCACACTTCTAGTCGCGAGAAAGGATTGGGACCTTTAAAAAGCATCCATTGTGGGAAAAATTATATGCTACAATTGTTGTAGCATTAAATGCCTACAACAGATTAATGAGATTCTTACACGTAGATTAAATATAACACATGGATTAAATGAAATGTTTCATTTAATCTATACGTAAGAATTTCATTGGTCTGTTGTAGACATTTAATGCTACAACAGTTTTAGCATATAATTTTTTTCATTGTGGGGGGCTCTAAAGACTATTTCTTTCTCTTAGACCGCCACGTAGATTAAGAAGCGACCTAGTTTCTACTCTCTCAAACCCATTTTGAATGAAATTCCACCTCTATTCAAAAAATTCAAGTGGTATTTAATTGTAATTCAATAATTCACGTTATTAATGAATCATGAGTTATTGTATTTTTTCTAAAAAAAATTAAGATATACACATAAGCTACATAAGCTATCTTTTTTTTAATGTATATATAAGCAAAATTATTTTATTTATAAAGCTTCCTAATAAAAAGAAAATAATTATTCATGGATCAACGAAGATATAATTTGCAACTCATATATTCAGCAAACTAATATACACAAATATATAAATAAAAGATAATTGAAGAGACAAAAATATTCATAATTATATTTTCTATTTATGAAAAAAATATTTTAAAATAAATACATTATTAATTCTATGCTTATAATTTAACTCAATTTAATTAAATTTTAATTTTAAATTAATTGAGATCTGTTATATAATTTTTTTTTGTCACTTGGTGCCATATAATCCTATGGTTGTATAATTATAAATTCAAATCTACAACTATAATTAAACATTTCTTTTGCTATAACTGCAAATTTAAATTTGTTATCACTATACTAATTATAATACATGAAAGTAGGACACATATTCACTTATATTTATCACATAGCTGGTCCTTACAATTTGAGAGAAGGTGTCTGTCGTTTTCATTAATTTCATTTTACATCATTTTAATTCAATTAAGATTGGTTGGATCAATTAAATAACAATTTAAATTTGAGATAGAATTAACAATTTGGTAACATGGCAAAATTTGATTAGCTTTTTTAGCAGTAGATTCAGCACATTAATTAAAAGAGTAAAATTCGATAGCAGATCATCGGTCTTCTCTCCTCTCCTCTCTTTTTTCTTTTCTCCTCTCCTCTGCCTTCTTTCTCCTTCTCTTATCTGCAAACACCATGCAAATAATCTCTCTTCTCCTCTCTTTCCTCTTTTTTTCTCTTCTTTCTGTGTGATTGGGTCTTATTTCACCATAAACGTTGATAAAAGAGGGTCGTCGCCGTTCACGATCCTTCCTAGATCTGTCTCTGAGCTTTTTCTCATATACTAAGCCGGCTAAAGATTATTATAATTTTATTATAAAATATGTGAAGTTTCTGTTTTACGTGTATTTATATATATATATATTAAAAAAATTAAAAAAGAAAAACATGGGTACCCCATATCGTCAAAGTTCACAGTAACCGATTTGAGACTTGAATGGATCCCACACCACACATTGCCACATCGTGCGAGAGAAGTTGGTGACAATGAATTTTGTGTCAAGTGCTCAAAACCACACATTGCTATACTATTTTCTGGCTCACAACGTTACACGTCTCTTTCCTTACACGACTCTTATTGTATTAACATGAAACACATTTCTCATGTTTTTAATTATAATTAAACTATATATATGTCTATTAAACTATAATAGTAATAAAAATATAGTTATTTCAAAAAAAATAAAAATAAAAATAGAGACAATAAAGTGAATAATTTAATATAAAAATGATCGTACAATATTTTATATGCGCGCGTGTTTAAAAAATTTGAATAATTTATCTTAAATTATAATATTATTCTCGTTCACATTTCTAATCCATAATTAGAATTTCAATGGTTGATTTGAGACTCTTTTTTACATTAAAAATAAATAAAATTATAACAATTTAAAGCGTATTGATTATTTCCATTTGTAATTTATCGACCCAAGTTTTTTTTTATTAATTAGATCTATTTAGATCTCCTTCTCAAAAAAAAAAAAAATCTATTTAGATCTCTGTTTGTAATTTAGCAATAAACTTAGTGCCGGTGATGCTAAAAATTTTCTTATACATATATATATACACACATCCAATCAACATATTTATGTATATATACTAAAGAGACTGAATATTAGCATTTTTTTTCATTAAAAAAAGAATAAAATATCAATTGTGGATCAATATAAATTTTATGTTTGGTTTTACTCAGTAAAATGTATATTAGTATATTTTTTTTTCTATTTCATGTATCATTGACAAGCAAAATTTAATGCAATATTAATTTTCAAAAAATAATTGCTTGGTGTTTGGGACAAATCATAAATATTAAATTATTATTTTGTCACCAAAATTTGATTTAATTAAAAAGAGTAGTTCCTTTCTTTTTTTGGCTAAATTTGATTAGTCAAAATTTTCCTTCTCTACCGATATTTCTTTCTTTTAAACCAAACAAAAACTCCAAAAAATACAAGAAAAATTTTAAAGAGGCAAAATTTATTAAATCAAAATATTGGGATGGTAATACTACGCTATTTAAATTATTAATTTTAGTGTTACCAGCGCTATTCTTTTTATTTTGCGAGGAAATTAAACTAATAAATTTAATTTTTTGTCAAGAAAAAAACAGAAAAATATTTTTCTATTTTATTTTGTAATCCTAACTTTAATTTTTAGTAGTATTAAATAGGAGTCAGTGTGTTCTTCTATGTTATTCCTTAAAAAAAATAGGGGTGTTAAAAAATCTATGAACTTGTAAGCCAAACTTGAACCATATAAACTGAATATGAAAATAGGCTAACCAAATTTGAATTTTTAGATTCACAGCTCATATTCAGATTATTAATTTTCAAACTACAGGTTCGAATTTGAACTTGGTATATAAATATATATATATATATATATAATTTTTAATAATATATATTAATGTTTTGTAAATAAATATTAAAGATATATAAACATAAAAAATTTAAAATTACATAATTTATGTTTTGTAAATATATATTAAAAATATATAAACATATAAAATTTAAAATTAGATAATAGAAATACATTTTAAAAATATTTAATGGTGTTAACGTGAATAATTAACATATAGTATTGAGTAAATAGTATGATAATTAAAAATATTTTTATTTTTAAAGAAAGTATTAATAATTATACAATTTTTTTTTAGTCAGACTTATAATTTTAATTTTAAGTGATATATATATACATAATCAAAATTGATAAGCAATTTAGTTAATTTATCTAATCATTAATGATAGTTTTTCTCATTTACAAATTTTATAATTCTGATATAAATGATTTGCTCTGATATAAATTTTACAGGTACATGAATTATATTATACACTAAAATTGCCAAAAAAAAAAAAACACTATAACTTGTATGATACAGGTATTTTGATAATTTCAAGCTCCAACCCAATTGATTCATGGAGGAATTATTCAGTGGATTAGTACAATAGAAAACAGTTACCATGCGTTCGGGTTGAAATAATTATAGTTTATATTTATACAAATAAAGTCTTATTTTTATTAATTTAAACACAACATAAAAAATAGTATCAATATCTTTTTACTATAAAAATAAAAAAAATATATTAATTAAAAGAAATAATATTAGATCCATGTTAAAAATTTTTCCAGTTATATATGTACTTGGCCAATTAAAATTAAATAAAATTAATAAATTTTTTATTAAAATTTTTTATTTAATTTTAATTAGCTCGAATATATAAACATCCTATTCATATAATTTTTTTAAATTAAAATATGCTATAACTAAGGCGAATGAAATAAAATTATATTTATTTTTAGTATTGTACCAACTAAATGTGAGTGAGGTGACACCGTTTTTTTAATGACCAGAATGCATCTTATAATTTTATTAATGAAGAAAATAAAAAAATTTAAAAATTTCCATTTGTGTGGCTACTTTATTATTGTAAATCATAATTAATTAATTAAACAATCTAAAATAATATCTTCGTTCAATCCAAGAGTTTAAGTCACAAACGAACCCCTATAAATACCCATCCAAATCTACACGCATATTATCAAGCAAAGCAAGCTCCTCTCCTGTTTCTCTAATCCAAACGTTATTGGCCATACAAAGCAAAAATGGCCATGAACGTCTCCTCCACCGCTTCTTTCCTCACCGCCACGGCCATTTCCTCCACAGCCACCACTACCACCACCACCACTATCAAAGCTTTACTTATAACCCTTTTGATTTCAATCGTCAGCACAGTTATTAAACTCCAGAAGAAAGCTGCTCTGAAAAAATCCACCTCCACCAAAAATAAACTCCCACTCCCTCCTGGTCCTAAACCATGGCCACTTATCGGAAACATCCCTGAAATGATCCTGCACAGACCCACATTTCGGTGGATTCACCAACTGATGAAAGAAATGAATACAGACATTTGTCTGATTCGTTTCGGGAGAACAAACGTTGTTCCTGTAAATTGTCCAATTCTTGCCCGTGAAATGCTTAAGAAAAATGATGCTGTTTTTTCTAGCAGACCAATGACTTTTTCTGCAAAATCAATGAGTGGAGGGTACTTAACAACTATTGTTGTGCCCTACAATGATCAATGGAAGAAAATGAGAAAAATTTTAACTTCAGAAATAATATCACCTGCTAGACACAAATGGCTTCATGATAAAAGAGCTGAAGAAGCTGACAATCTTGTCTTTTACATCCATAACCAATTCAAGAAAAACAAGAATGTGGATTTGAGACTTACTACAAGGCATTATTGCGGGAATGTTATTAGAAAAATGATATTCAGTAAAAGATATTTTGGGAAAGGAATGGAGGATGGAGGGCCTGGTCCTGAAGAAATTGAACATGTTAATGCAGTTTTTGCTGCATTGAAATATTTATATGGGTTTTGTGTTTCTGATTATATGCCTTTCTTGTTAGGACTTGATCTTGATGGACAGGAAAAGATTGTTATTGGTGCTAATAAAACTATAAGGGATTATCAGAATCCAATCATCGATGAAAGGATTCGACAATGGAAGAGTGGTGAAAGAAAAGAAATGGAGGATTTGCTTGATGTTTTTATCACTCTTGAGGATTCTGATGGCAAGCCTTTGCTTACACCTGATGAGATCAAGAATCAAATCGCTGTAAGTCTCTCTCTCTCTCTTTTTTTTTAAAATTTTATTTCCTTTTAAATAATTAAATCCCTATTAATATTAAATATATAATTAAACTTGTCAATCTTTAAAAACAATTTTAATCTAACGGATACATGCACTAGTTACATCAATTTAATAATACAATCACTGTTAAAATTAAAAAGAATATCAATATCAATATCTTTTCACTGTTTAAAAAAATATAAAGTGAAAAATACACACTATATATAGATATGTCTATATATGTAAAAACACAAGTAACATCACAATCATAATCCCTGCAAAAAGGCAAAGAAAATTGCAAAAATGTATGGAAAGGCCACTGATCTCATTACGAGTTATATATATTGTCTGGATATGTACAATTTGGTGTATTTTAAGTATTTCGATCATTATCAACGTAGATTACAGAAAGAAATAAAAAAAAATTGAAAAAGAAAAGAAAAATACTCAATCCAATAGTGACGTTCCTCCTCGGTCATCGATATCTCGGTAATGTTTGATGTTATCAATTTTTTATTATATAATGCAATAATAATAATAATAATAATAATAATAATAATAATAATAATAATAATAATAATAATAATAATAATAATAATAATAATATAAAGGGGTATTTTTAGGTCTTGGCATGAATTATATATATTTGCATGACCAACTGATTTATTATATGCTAAACACTTCTTTAATTACATATCTACAAAATTTTATCTTTTTAATTATATATAATTAATCATTATTATTATTATTACCTTATTTGATATAATTAATCATTATTCTAAGATTTTTTATTTGCAAAAAGGAAAATAAAATGTAAGATGATATGCGTACCATATATTATATTTATGATATTACCTGACCAGTTACATATATATAATAATATAAAAGCAACTAAGACATCTCCAGTACTAGTTGCATTTTTTCTTTAAATTGGAAAACGCACACCAAAGAAAATTTAGAAGGTTATCAATTTCTAATAATAATGGTTATTAACTTATAATAATATAATTTAAAGTGAAATATATTATATTTTATTCATATGCATTGAATCTTTTGGATAATTTCTCTGTGTCTCCACATTCATAAATTTCAATAGAAAATGTAATGAAACATGCTATATATATATATATAATTAAATCTTACAAACTGTGTGGTCAAATAATTGCAGGAAGTGATGATAGCAACAATAGATAACCCATCAAATGCTATAGAGTGGACAATGGCTGAAATGTTAAATCGACCGGAACTTCTCCAGAAAGCAACAGAAGAATTAGACAGGGTGGTTGGAAAAGACAGACTTGTTCAAGAATCAGACATACCCAACCTTAACTATGTTAAAGCTTGTGCAAGAGAAGGCTTCAGACTCCATCCAGTTGCTCATTTCAATGTACCTCATGTAGCAATGCAAGACACTGAACTAGGAGGCTATTTTATTCCCAAAGGAAGTTGGGCTTTACTAAGCCGATATGGGCTGGGCCGAAACCCTAAAACCTGGCCCAACCCATTGAAATTCGACCCGGAAAGGCACTTGAATAAAGGTGAAGTTGTATTGACCGAACATGACTTAAGGTTTGTGACCTTTAGTACAGGGAGGCGTGGATGTATTGCAGCATTGCTTGGTAGTTGTATGACTACAATGTTACTGGCTAGAATGTTACAAGCCTTTACATGGAGCGTACCAGGGAATGCTTCCAAGGTTGATTTAACTGAAGCCATTGATGAGCTTATTCCTGCTAATCCTGTCATGGCTTTTCCTACGCCTCGTTTGGCTGCTCATGTTTATCCAACTTCACCTTGAAATGAAGAAGACAAAGAGGAAGAGCTTTGCACGGAGATTTGCATTAGTGAATCTTTTTTTTTCTTTTTTAAATTAAGTTGTTAATTATTAATTTAGAAGGGTTTGAAAGTTGGGGGGAAAATAATAAAGTTACGATCAATTTGGTTAGGAACTGGTGGGTAAGGTTTTTATTGAGTTTGTGATAGCTCTTAACATAATTTGTGTGGTTACTGTACTACTTGTATTGATCAAACTCTTGTAATTTGTTCCTCAGTAAAATTATCTTTAGAAAATGTGTTTTTTTAATTATTTAAAAATAAAATATGAACTATACATTTCAATTAAAAAAACAATAAATGAGAAATAATTCACCCAAGTATGAATATTTTGGAGGTGTATCGCCTTAACTTGAAAATGGAGTTGTTGATGGTTATTTAAGCTAGATGAATTAAAAAATTGATCGGTTTGATTAATTAACTGAACCTACTGAAATTGAAGGTAAGTCGATTTTGTTTAAAAAATAAGTTTAAAAAAATCGATTAAATTTGATAGATTAATTATGTGCACTGTAATTAAAAGGGTCTGAGTCACCACCATCACTATCCATAAGAGTTGCTATAGTATTATAGGTTTTATCACAAGTTTTAATTAATTTTTGACAACCTCTCATCCTAATTCCACTTACTTTTCACATCAAACACAACATCACATCTACTTCAAATTTTTAGCTTTTACAGATATTTGGATCTTAAAAATATATCAAAAAGTGAAAATATTTTCAAAAATACTCATTCTTCTTCCTTTTAAAATTTCCTAAAATTTAAATTTATATTTTGAAAATATCCATTGTCAGCTCAAAAGAAATAGTATATCGAAAAGTATATATATAGTATATAAATATATAATATATTAAAGGTATCTAACTGTATAAATATATAATACATTAAAGGTAGTAGAAGCTCAAGAATTTGCCAGAACTCATATTGTTATTTATCTTGAACAAATCCATAATCATTTTGATATGGATCTAGAAGTTAATGCATTTTACCCGAAATATCCATGGATGCTGATTTATCATCTTTGTCTTGCTCATCCAAAATACTCAGCTGAATTATGATTTTTATGGTGTCTTACCATATTATATAACCATGCAATGGAAATACCTGTGTTAGATATGCTAAACTTTTTTTTTTTTTCTGTTGATACTACTCTAAATCCTCTTCCCTACAAGTTCCTTAAGTGGTTCAATAACATTTCATGGTGGCAACAACAATTATTACAGATCATTCATAAAAAATAATTGTGGCAAAAACTAGATGAAGAAACAAGAAATTATCATGCCATTTTCATTCAGCATAAACCAATTTTTCAATATCCTCAAACTGGTGCTTTTTGGTTAAGAAATTAAGTTGTTTATTGTAAGACTTATTTTAGTCAAAATTTTCATAATTATTAGAAGCAAATTGAATTAAGAAATTCATCTCTGTAGTCTCAATAATTCAAGAGCTTTTCCTCAGACGATCAAAAGACCTTTGATTTACACTTCAATGGTAAAAAATAAGAACTTGACCAAATATGACCAACAACATACTAAGAAACTACAAAACTTCTTTTTCAGCTTACAGGAGAATACTTTATTGACTATGGACCTTTTGACCAAGAAGCAGGTCCCAACACTTCTCAATTTCCAGCACAAAGATATTCCTCCTTGTCCTTCCAGCTCATCCTGCTCCACCAAACCCACTCATTGCATCTCCAGCTATCACTACAGTGGCTAATTCTTCAATTCAACTAAATACTGATGGAACGCCAACCACACAGACAGTTATTGACGAAGCTTTAATCAGTGCTCAATCTACTCAGCCCACTCAGACTTATGATTTTGACTATATGGCATATATGACAGATAATCCTCTAGTACGTGCCTTCATGACTCAAATGATGAAGACTATAGGAATATAAATCCGTCCCCTAGTCATTTTTTCTATTGCTACAGTTGCTCTACTCAGTAGTATTTTTTACTATTTATAATAGTATTTTATCTATAATAATTCACTCTTTACTCTTTTCAGAGTGCTTATACTGTTTATATTAGTGGGTTGTGCATGTACACCCACTAGCTATTTTTTCTTTTATGTTTTCTGAAGTCATTGCTTATGACTTCATTGTTGTTTGTTTTCTCCACCTCCTTCTATATAAGGAGTCTCTATGTATTAGCTGAGGGATGTAGCCATTTCAGACTAATATTCTCTCTCTTAAATAAACTATGCACCTTTAAAAACTTTCTCTTCTTCATTTTGATTTATTGTTATGTTTATTTATAAATAATGTGCAATGATCCAGAAGAGTTAATATTAAGTATATTAACCATTGATAGTCAAAAGTCCTGAGTCCTGTTTAAGCCTTGGGTATGGCTGTATTTATGGATGGGGTTTGAGATTATCCGGTAAAGCAATACTCTGTTTATTTCTCTGAAGATAAAGTATACTCTGTATGAAACTTGTAGCTTAAGCTGATCCTGTTCCGATACATCAGAAATATCTATGGCCCTTTGACGTATATAAAATGAAAACCAGATAGTAGCTACTACTGGTGGTGAACATATGTAAAAAAGTCGGTGTTGTCTAGTATAACAATGCATTGTACCTCTTTTGGAGAATTGTGTATTCCCTTTATGGTGAGTTTTAACTCTTAATATCCAGACACACCTCTAGTGATATAACATGTGGAAGAAAAGCACATTTTGCAAAACCATTTCTTATCTAATTAAAAAAAAAATTCTAAAACTCATTAATATTATGAAATGTATCTTCTATTTTTTCTCTTTTAAAAAAATTAAAATTCAAAATTAAAAACTCTTTCGAATGCACCGGTAGTTGTGATAAGCATGTTTAGTTTTTTTAACCCCTCTTCGGTTCACGCCAAAAATAAAAATGTTATATAAATTATTTTTTATATTAATCAGCAAAAATCACAAGCATAGTTACATTGACTCAATAAAAAAAATTAATATAAAATCTAAGGAATAAAATAAAAAGAATTTCCACTATGATAAAATTATGATATATAGTTATTACAAAATGCTCTCATCATTATAGTTATCTTTATATATATATATATATATATATATACCCTGAGTCAAAAACACAAACTTTCAATTTTTTGTTCATTCGAATTGCACTATGAGTAGTTTTAAATTGGATTATAACTTAAGTTCGTCATAATGCAAGACATATCAATATTTAGATGATGAAAATCATATTATTAATGTGCAGTTATAATGTTGAAAACACTTGCATAAATACAAAACTCCCACGTTGGACCAAATCTAGATAAAGAATGAAAGCAAAATTTCATTGAAATTGTCATCTCAAAAAAAAAAAAAAATATATATATATATATATAAATTAACTTCCTATTTACTTATCATCACTTTCTTTTTAAATTGATTATTTGAGCAAGTGTTTGCTTTCTTCTTATATTAAAAATTAAAATTGCAAGTTGTAGCTAGCCAGATAATTAACTAATAACGAGTATTATTTTTTTAAATAAATATCAAAATTAATAAAAAATATACATGATAATTGCAATAGTCCCAAAGTTTAACGCATGATGGATTTAGATGTATATCATTATCCAATGGACACGAACTCGAATTAAGTCATCTAATATAATGGACAGTGATATATATATATATATATATATATATATATATTAGACAGTGATATATATATATATATATATATTAGACAGTGATATATATATATATATATATGTATGCATATATACGCAATTTGAATAAAAAAAAAACCATAGGGAAAAATTTTATAAAAAAAATACTTACAAACTCTATTTGACTAATAAAGTCTACACTTCAAATTGCTCTAATAACGTAATTGCAAATCAAAAAAAGATAAAAAAGAAAGCGTCTGTAGCAACTAAATAATATTTACACTCTATTAATTTTTTTCATTAATAATAATATTGAATAAAAAAAGTAAATTAGTAAACAATGTTAAAATTTTCTATTAATATTATTAAATATTAAATATTTTAAAATAAAATTAAAATTCTAAAAGTATATTTAAATTAAAACAGGGGAATATATATTTTGATTTTCATAATTAATTATTTAATTATTATTTTTAATTAATTAATTATTAATAAGATGACGAGCATTGATGAAGAGGTCTGTAGCCGAAGGTGGCGGTCTGATTTAAAAAAGTTAAAAACATTTATATAAAATTTTTTAAAAATTAAAAAAATTAATCAAATTATAAAAAATAATTAGACACTAAAATAGAAAGAAATATGCAACATTTTTTAGAGTAAAACTTATTTAGATAGGATATATGTACATCCAATTAATAAAATTATTTATTTTTCGAATAATAAGATTATTTATTTTTTCTATAATTATTTTTTAATTATTTTTCATTGGCCGAATGTATATACATTCAGTCTAGGTAAGATTTTTTTTTTAGTTGATACAATATTGTAAAACACTGCCTACCTCCAACCAAGGCAAATCTTATGAAATAACAGAATTTATCACCTCCCTACAATCAATTTCTGTCACAATATGACTCTAGCCCATGCCTTTCAACCAAGATGTATAATGCTTCTTTTAACGTTAGCACTTCAGCCAACAACGAGGATAACATATAAGAATTATCTTAATTATCTTATTTCTTTAAGAATTATTTTATATAAAAAATAGCTTTTGTCATTTGAATATAATTTCAGTTTTGCTTCTACAAATATATATGGATGTTATAGCAAGTAAATAAATTTATATAAAAATAATTAATAATGATATATATATTTAAGCTAAAAATAAATCTAAATCCTATATATATATATATATATATATTGACAAACTTATTACAAGAAAAAAAAATGTTCCTACACCATGAAATGTTGTCTATACATCA
Source organism: Garcia nutans (assembly GCA_947685225.1). Classification (NCBI taxonomy): domain Eukaryota; kingdom Viridiplantae; phylum Streptophyta; class Magnoliopsida; order Malpighiales; family Euphorbiaceae; genus Garcia; species Garcia nutans. The sequence continues at coordinate 47,221,026 of CANTUV010000002.1, forward strand.
AGAGTTTATATTAAGGGTGACGATGGAACGAGAGGATCTCGGCTTCATTCGAATTTGAATCAATGAAAACGATAAAAGGGAATAATTAACTAACTACAAAAATCACCAAACTAAATTGGATCATAATTGTGTAATTGAATAAAGAAAAATCTTTAGGATGAAAACATATATATACTAGAACAATTTGTGAATGGTATTTTATTTTTAAAATAATAAAGCTAATTTACATAAATCTAATAATAATAGGATCTTAAAAATAATTTAAACATCAGATTGTTACATTAGAAACATATATATATGATTAAAATTTTTAACATTTCTTTTATGGTTTTAGTTTTAATACTACGATCATTGATAAAATATTGTGGATATTCAAATATTCAAAATTTTCTTTTATATCTTACCTATTTAAAAAAGATATATATAGTATAATTTCATTTTTTTTATATTTTAATTTATGATATATATCTGTGTATTTGGGTATCATCATAAAACCCATATTGTGTTTTGGGAAAAAGAAGGCAATAAGCTTCACAATAGAATTGTTAGGGCCCCGAAATTAAAATTATGAGAATAATAAAATAGCGGAATAATAAAATACGACACAAGAATTTACGTGGTTCACCCTTAACTTTTAGGGCTACGTCCACGGGACAAAATCCGAATAATTCTTCTACTATTAAAAATAGCAGGCTTACAAAGAGAGTAATACAAAAATAGTGGCACTCATAAAAGTGTTTTCCAAACCTCACTATTTTTCTCGACCCTTAGTCTTAGACTCTTCTTAAGACTGAACTCTCATAAATCTCTCAAATCTTCACAGATTTTATGTTCTGTGGCTTGGTATATTTTTGCTCTTGGCAAGTCTCTATTTATACAGAAAGTGCCGTGAATGGTTTTTGGTGGATTGCCTAAAATTAGGCTAATTGTTTGGCTACCTAAACAAAACTTTGACCACATTTTATTCATTCCTTCCCTTTTTTTTTATTCATTGAGTGGTGGGTCTCACTTGGAGACACCAACCAACAAATCTCCCCCGTGGTCTTCAAGTGGGAATGTTAGCCATACCGGCTATCCTTCTGCAAGCAACAAGCTTTTCCGTGGGTAAAGCTTTTGTCATCATATCCGCGCCATTGTCATCAGTATGAACTTTCTCTATCTGAAATGACTTCATCTCCAACGCATCACGTATCCAATGATACCTCACATCAATGTGCTTTGACCTTGAATGAAAGGTCGAATTCTTGCTGAGATGTATAGCGCTCTGGCTGTCGCATAGCAGGACATACTTCTCTTGTTCTATACTCAATTCTTGTAGGAACTTTTTCATCCACAAGAGTTCTTTGCTAGCTTCTGTGATAGCTATATATTCTGCCTCCGTCGATGATAGCGCGACGCATTTCTGCAATTTTGATTGCCAAGAAACTGCTGCTCCTGCAAAGGTAATTAGATATCCAGAAGTTGATTTGCGTGAATCAACATCTCCGCCCATATCTGCATCTGTGTAACTGTCTAACACAGGTCTGTTATCACCAAAACATAAACAAGTTTTGGAAGTGCCTTTAAGATACCTGAGAATCCACTTTACTGCATTCCAGTGTTCTTTACCCGGCTTTGAAAGAAATCGACTGACGACACCAACAGCATGAGCAATATCTGGCCTAGTGCACACCATAGCGTACATTAAACTGCCACCAGCGGATGCATAAGGAATTTTCTTCAGCTCTTCTTTTTCTTTCTCACTTAAAGGACATTGTTTGGAACTTAGTTTGAAATGACCTGCAAGTGGAGTAGAAACTGGCTTTGCATTACTCATGTTGAATATGTTAAGAACTTTCTCAATGTACTTCTCCTGAGACAACCACAGCTTTTTTTTTGTCCTGTCTCTAGAGATCTTCATTCCGAGAATCTGTTTTGCCGATCCCAAATCCTTCATGGCAAAGGATTTCGCAAGCTCTTTTTTCAAGCTTTCAATTTTCTCAGTATTATGGCCCACAATCAGCATATCATCAACATATAACAAGAGAATAATAAAGTCACCATTTGCGAACTTTTTCACAAATACACAATGATCAGAAGTAGTTTTCTCATACCCGTGATTCACCATGAAAGAGTCAAACTTCTTGTACCACTGTCTGGGAGCTTGTTTGAGTCCGTACAAGCTTTTCTGCAATCTACACACCATGTGTTCTTTTCCTTTGACTCTGAACCCTTCTGGCTGCTCCATATAAATTTTCTCTTCTAAATCACCATGGAGGAAAGCGGTCTTCACATCAAGTTGTTCGATCTCTAAATTCAAACTAGCTGCTAATCCGAGCACAACTCTGATAGAAGACATCTTGACAACGGGTGAGAAAATCTCTTCAAAGTTAACTCCTTTCTTCTGACCAAATCCCTTCACAACCAATCTCGCCTTGTACCTTGGCTGTGAGTTGTTCTGTTCAGCCTTCAGCCTGAACACCCATTTAATCTTCAGTGCTTTCTTACCTTGAGGCAGTCTCACCAACTCATAAGTGTGGTTCTCATGCAAGGATTTCATCTCATCTTGCATGGCTTTCAACCATTCATTCTTCTTAGAATCTTCCATTGCCTCCTGGTAGTCCTCTGGTTCTCCCCCTTGAGTTAGCAAGTCATACTCATTAGGAGAATATCTCTGGGAAGGTATTCTGGCTCTTGCAGATCTTCTCAATTGAGGCGGTTCTTCTGTAGGAGCTGGTTCAGCATCATTCTGAACTGGTTCACCATCAGCTTCTGGCTCATCATCACCTTGTGGTACTACACGAGGTTCTACATCAAGATCAACAGGAAACTCATTGACAGATTTTGACTTTTCATTTTTCTCAGAATCTTCAATGGTTTGGTTCTCCAGGAATACTACATCTCTGATTCTGATGAGCTTCTTTTCAACCGGATCCCATAATCTGTACCCAAAATCATCATTTCCATAACCCAAGAAGATACACTGCTTTGACTTCGAATCTAGCTTGGATCTTTCATCTTTTGGAATATGAACAAAAGCCTTGCAGCCAAATACTTTAAGATGATCGTAAGAAACATCTTTTCCTGACCACACCTTTTCTGGAACATCTCCATTGAGGGAGGTTGAAGGTGAAAGGTTAATCAGGTATACTGCAGTTCTCATTGCTTCAGCCCAAAAAATCTTTGGAAGTTTGGCATGAGAGAGCATACATCTAACTTTTTCTACAATGGTTCTGTTCATTCTCTCTGCAACTCCATTCTGTTGTGGAGTTTTGGGAACTGTCTTCTGAAGTCTGATGCTGTGTTCTGAGCAATACTTCTCAAATGGTCCTCTGTACTCACCACTATTATCAGCTCTAACACATTTCAACTTTCTTCCCGTCTGTCTTTCAACACTGGCATGAAAGACTTTAAACATATCCAACACCTGGTCTTTTGACTTTATCGGTAAAGCCCACACCTTTCTAGAATAATCATCAATAAAGCTAACATAATACGAGCAACCACTTAAAGATTTATCAATCATTGAACAGACATCAGTGTGTACCAATTCTAGAATACCAGGCTTTCTCGATGGAGAAGGGGATCTTTGAAAGGAAACTCTATGTTGTTTACCAGATAAACAATCAGTGCATGTTTTTAGAGGCATACCTTTCAAAGATAGCATTTTCTTCTTGGTGAGAGTCTCTATTCCTTTCTCACTCAAATGCCCAAGTCGTTTGTGCCATAAATCAGCAGATGAATCTTCAGCTGCATTTGCCACTCCGGTGCAAACCTTTGCTTGAGTATAGTAGAGAGTGTTGAACTTCTTTCCTCTACCATACACCAAGTTTCCTTTTGTAAGCTTCCATGTTCTGCTGACAAACAGATTTGCATAACCCAATTCATCAAAACGATGAACTGAAATTAGATTAAAGTTTGCTGTAGGAGTGTATCTCACATCTTCCAACCAGAGATCAAAACCAGCATTGGTTTTGATACATATCGTTCCAATGCCGCAATTCTTCACAAATGTGCCATTTAAGGTTTTGACATGGCCGTAATCTCCGAGAGTAAGTGAAGAAAAATATTCCTTCTTAGAAGAAATATGATATGAACATGCAGAATCAATAATCCATAAAGAATCTTGACTAGTGGAACACTCACTGAGACTAGCATGAGAAATCAGCGCACTTCCATTTCCAAGTGCTTCGACATCAATAGCTACTGAAGCTACCTCTGCATCGTCTTTCTTTTCTTCATCATTTTCTTTGGCTCGTTCCTTCTTCCACTTTCTGCAATGCTTTTGGATGTGACCAGGCTTTCCACAATGATAGCAAGTGACACCTTTTCTTGACTTGGATCTCCTCCGTGAACTGTCACATTTTTCTGAATTTTGAGAATGTCTGGTTTTGCTTCTCCCCCTCCTTTCTGTAACTGAGACGAGTGCATCTGAACTGCTACTCGTACCATGCTCCTTGCGTCTGGTTTCTTCATTCAAAATGCTTTCCTTAACTGTGTCTAAGGCCAGCTTTCCTTCTGGCATATTGCTGAGTGTGACAACCAGCGTCTCCCAACTATCCGGCAAGGAACTTAATAAGAATAGTGCCTGTACCTCATCATCTAGCATTATTTTTGACGTTGACAACTTGTTCAAAATTTCTTGAAATTTGTTCAAGTGATCTGAAGCATTTTCGCCATCTCTGTACTTCAGATTTACAAGCTTTCTGATTAGAAAAGCTTTATTCTGAGAAGTCTTTCGCTCATACATGTCTTCCAGCTTCTTCCACATTGTATAAGCATCTTTTTCATGAGCGATGTGATTAATGACGCTCATTTTAACAGACTGTCTGATAGTTCCAGCTGCTTTTCTATCAGTCAACTTCCAGACGATCTCATTTTTATCTACTGGCTTGACTCCTTTTAACTCAATAGTCTCAAAGAGATCTTTGCAACATAGAAGATCTTCCATTAGTATTTTCCATACCGCATAGTTTGATGAGTTGAGTTTAACCATCGTGCCCGTTGTTTTATCGTCCATCTTGATTTGTGCAGAATACTACTACCAACAAAAAAATTCGTATACGTAAATAGTGTCGTATACGTGAACAGTAGTATATATGAATAGTAATAGTATACGTAAACAGTAACTGTATTCGTAAATAGTAACCGTATACTTAAATAGTGACCATACACGTAAATAGTACTATACGTGGAATAGTAACGTATACGTGAATAGTATGCCATCTTTGGGTTACTATTTTACTATTCACCAAAAAAAATTCTGCAACATTTTTTCGAACGGACTACACCGATGGACTCATCGTAATTTTCTCGTCGTCGTGATATATTTATTTTTAAAATATATTCACGGATCCGGTACCGCTATCTGGATCTGCCGAAACCTTCGGCTCTGATACCACTTGTTAGGGCCCCGAAATTAAAATTATGAGAATAATAAAATAGCGGAATAATAAAATACGACACATGAATTTACGTGGTTCACCCTTAACTTTTAGGGCTACGTCCATGGGACAAAATCCGAATAATTCTTCTACTATTAAAAATAGCAGGCTTACAAAGAGAGTAATACAAAAATAGTGGCACTCATAAAAGTGTTTTTCAAACCTCACTATTTTTCTCGACCCTTAGTCTTAGACCCTTCTTAAGACTGAACTCTCATAAATCTCTTAAATCTTCACAGATTTTATGTTCTGTGGCTTGGTATATTTTTGCTCTTGGCAAGTCTCTATTTATACAGAAAGTGCCGTGAATGGTTTTTGGTGGATTGCCTAAAATTAGGCTAATTGTTTGGCTACCTAAACAAAACTTTGACCACATTTTATTCATTCCTTCCCTTTTTTTTTATTCATTGAGTGGTGGGTCTCACTTGGAGACACCAACTAACAAGAATTTCAAATGTGTGCCCCAAAAATCGTATACTGAACTTAGGATACAAAATATAATCGGACATATAATAACTTGTATGTTGGAGTAGGATTCTACTTCACTAAATTCAGAATCATTATTTCTAGCAGTTATTATTATACCAAAACATTCAATTTAGTGGCGTTTGAAAGTAAAAAAAAAATAATAGTAAAAATTATGCTTTTTAACTCATAAATGATTTTCAAATAATGATATCATTCATATTATCTGAAGTACATCATTTGAAGCCATCTCACATTAGTATTATGTTGTCTCGTCTTCCGATAATTTTGGTGTAAGCAAGAACAATTTCTTGCGATATCTTTTCCAAATTAATGTCTGGCTATATATTCCTTAATATCCATAGAAAAAGGGCTCCTCAACCCAATATAATATTATATAAATGGTGACAAGATGGACTCTCACTGACTCTTGGCTCCAATTCGAGTTTTGCAACTAACTCTCCTATCTACGAAATAAGAGAAGGGACCGGCTACAGTTACGACATTTTAATGCATAAGTCAGTGTTTGGATTATCTGTAAATAAACGAGTTAAGAAAATTTAAAAAAAAATCTTTTGCCTATAAAAATTTACCCCTATTTATAGTTGAAGGGTAAGAGATAAAGTCTTAAGTGTGAGTGAATTTTCAGAAAATATCAGTGTCATGTAATTACTGTATTAATTATTGGTCTTCTGACACTGAGAGCTCAATTAGATCTTGAACATCCAATGTTGAGGTTCATTATTCTCCAAGAGCTCGGTCTTAGTGTTAAAAAGATATCCAGTTTGGTTTATGAGCTTGGCAAGTGGGAGCAGTACCAATAACATAAACTCTCAAATCACATATTCTCACACTTTCCACTTACCACAATTTTCAACATACAAGTTATTTTCAAATACCCTTTTGTTTCTCCTTTCTCAAAGACAAAGATAAACAATGTAGAATATGATATTGATTCAGATATTTTCAAAAAATTATTTTGAATATAATTTAAGCATTAGAGAGTCTAGTTACATCTTTGAATCACTTAGTTTCAGCATTCTAGCATAATATTCATTTGAGAACAACCCCATCAATATATATCTAAATTATTTATAATTCTATTTAACATAGTTTGGGTGAAAGAGAGTAATATAATGACCGGGACTTATAGTTGATTCATTACACGTCTTTTTGTAATTTCTTTTCCATTTTAAGTAAAAAAAATCCAGTAAAAAATTATAGATTATAATATATTAATTATATCTAAAATTTTAATAAGTTGAAATGATTATTTATCTAAACAAATTAACATAATTGTATGTTAGTGTTTTTTTAAGAAAAATAAACATAGATTCAAGTGTTATTAAGTCTACTAGGCACTACTATGGCTTTAATTTATCTTCCCTATTTTTTGTTGCTGAAATTAATTATTCATTAATTTTAATTCAAAATCCATTGTTAGACATCTCATCATCATCTATATCATTAATTGTTCCATGCAATTCTCTCTAAAATTTAATTTATCCAAGTTTTACTATGATTATTCCTACGCATATTCTTTGCACACACCTAAAAGAAAATACTGTGTTTTATGGATTGTTAATTTGCATTATAAACTTTTAGTTTTTATTTTTTAAAATTAAAAATTATTTTTAGATTTTATTTTATATTTTTTAAAAACTTTTTTTTAGATTTTTAAAAACTAGATCATAAGTTGTTATTATACATACACAAACATATATTTTATTCACCTATTAAAAAGATTATATTGTTTATTTTAATGATGCATCATAATATGAATTAGATACTATAGATAATTATTAAAATAAAACAAAATAATCAAAAATAAAGAATTTTTTTAAAAAAAGAAAAACATCTCATTTTATAATTAGATCTAAAAAAGCAAATATATATATATATGCATAAAATATAAAATTAGTAAAGAGATAAAACAATTTTTATTGATATAAATTTTTTCTCCAAATCAAAACCCTTAAAACTAAATTTTATGAAATTTATATTTATTCATGTAGAAATATTGGGAACTTATATGTCATTGAAAGAGTCAACCCTAAAGCTAGCTTGTAAGATTAGAAAACCCAATTATATATAAACTCATTCAACATTCTATATTTAATCATTGTGAAATTCTGTATCGTACTTAATAGCCCCCCTCAAGTAGCACCTGAGCCAATAGGATTTTTTATAAAACCAGTTAAAGTAATGAACTACCCTATAATATGATAAAATATGGGTGATCCCGGATATAAAAAAAATATAAAAATATGACTAAGTTCATATAAAAATAAATTTTTCATCCTCAACAGCTAGCTTTTAGGATTGACACTCCCAAATCTATATTAACATGAAAAATTATAGCACCTTAGGCAAATTTCAGCTAAGTTTTTAAAGGTAAATCTTACATTAATTAAGTACAAGGGGGAAGTGATGTACATAAGGGTGAGCAAGCCTTAAACTAACAAGGCGCGTTTTGGACTTAAAGGTAAGTCTAGGCCTAAGAACAAAACTATACGAGCTTAAAGCCAAATTGGACAATATTTTGCTAGGATTAGCCTTGGTATTAGAGCCGAAGCATTATTCCTCTGGTTGGTAGTAGGGCAAATCTCAGCGTGGGACAAACCTCAATAAGGACATTGAGTCCCATAAGAGGTGTATGTAACATTTTAGGTAAATTTCAGCTGAGTTTCTAAAGGTAAATCTCACATCGGTTAAGTATAAGGAGGAAGTGAGGTACATAAAGGTGGGCAAGCCTTGAACTAGCAATATGTGTTTTGAACTTAGAGGTAAGTCTAGGCCTAGGAATAAAATTATACGAGCTTAGGTCCAAAGAGGACATTATCTTGCTAGGGCCGAAATGTTACAAAAATATAATATATAAAAATTTAATATAGTATCATAATAAATATCTTTATTCCTAAATAATTGTTTAGACAATGACTATTAAAATATAGGACTATGATCCTAGATAGCCTGGATAATAGTTACCGTATACTTGTCAAGTGTCAACTGAGTAGTGGGCACTTGAGAGAAGAGTAATGAACTATCTATAATATAATAAAATATAAGTGATCTCATATCTAAAAAATATAAGAATACGACTAAGTTAATATAGAAATGAGTTCTTCATTCCCAACAATTAGCTTTTAGTGTTGACACTCTCAAATCTATATTAATAAAAAAAAATACAATATGAAAAATTAACTAATTCAAAACCATTTCTTATCTAATTAAAAAAAATTCTAAAACTCATTAATATTATGAAATGTGTCTTTTATTTTTTCTCTTTAAAAAAATTAAAATCTAAAATTAAAACCTCTTTAAAATGCACCGGTAGTTGTGATAAGCATGTTTGGTTTTTTTTAAACCCTCTTCAGTTCACGCCAAAAATAAAAATGTTATATAAATTATTTTTTTTATTAATCAGCAAAAATCACAAGCATAATTACATTGACTCAATAAAAAAAAATTAATATAAAATCTAACGAATAAAATAAAAAGAATTTCCACTATGATAAAATTATGATATATAGTTATTACAAAATGCTCTCATCATTATAGTTGTCTTTATATATATATATATATATGTATATATATATATATATGTATGTATACCCTGATTCAAAAACACAAACTTTCAATTTTTTGTTCATTCGAATTTCACTATGAGTAGTTTTAAATTGGAATATAATTTAAGTTCGTCATAATGCAAGACATATCAATATTTAGATGATGAAAATCATATAATTAATGTGTAGTTATAATGTTGAAAACACTTGCATAAATACAAAACTCCCACGTTGGACCAAATCTAGATAAAGAATGAAAGCAAAATTTCATTGAAATTGTCATCTCAAAAAAAAAAAAAATTATAATATAAATTAACTTCCTATTTACTTATCATCACTTTCTTTTTAAATTGATTATTTGAGCAAGTGTTTGCTTTCTTCTTATATTAAAAAATAAAATTGCAAGTTGTAGCTAGCCAGATAATTAACTAATAACGAGTATTATTTTTTTAAATAAATATCAAAATTAATAAAAATATACATGATAATTGCAATAGTCCCAAAGTTTAACGCATGATGGATTTAGATGTATATCATTATCCAATGGACACGAACTCGAATTAAGTCATCTAATATAATGGACAGTGATATATATATATATATATATGTATGCATATATACGCAATTTGAATAAAAAAAAACCATAGGGAAAAAATATAAAAAAAAATACTTACAATCTCTATTTGACTAATAAAGTCTACACTTCAAATTGCTCTAATAACGTAATTGCAAATCAAAAAAAGATAAAAAAGAAAGCGTCTGTAGCAACTAAATAATATTTACACTCTATTAATTTTTTTCATTAATAATAATATTGAATAAAAAAAGTAAATTAGTAAACAATGTTAAAATTTTCCATTAATATTATTAAATATTAAATATTTTAAAATAAAATTAAAATTCTAAAAGTATATTTAAATTAAAACAGCGGAATATATATTTTGATTTTCATAATTAATTATTTAATTATTATTTTTAATTAATTAATTATTATTAAGATGACCTGCATTGATGAAGAGGTCAGTGGCCGAAGGTGGCGGTCTGAGGTGGCATAGGCGTTTTCTCTATAAGCATTCCCGGTAAAGAGTCCAATATTCTATTAAATTGGATCTTACCAAGATGCCACAAAAATATAAAATGAGATTTAAAAAAAATAGGTGAGTCTTTTTTTAATACTTATATTATTTGTTATTTTATTTTTAATAATTATATTTTAACTATTAATTATTTTTATTAAAAAAATATTAGTTTCATTTAAAAAATTATTATTATTATTATTATTATTTATAATAAAAAATTATTAAAATTATCATTTTTATTGAATGAAATTCCACCTCTATTCAAAAAATTCATGTGGTTTTTAATTGTAATTCAATAATTCACGTTATTAATGAATCATGAGTTATTGTATTTATACTAAAAAAATTTAAGATATACATAAGCTACCTTTTTTTAATGCATATATAAGCAAAATTATTTTATTTATAAAGCTCCCTAATAAAAAGAAAATAATTATTCATGGATCAACAAAGATATAATTTGCAACTCATATATTCAGCAAACTAATATACACAAATATATAAATAAAAGATAATTGAAGAGACAAAAATATTCATAATTATACTTTTTATTTATGAAAAAAATATTTTAAAATAAATACATTATTAATTCTATGCTTATAATTTAACTTAACTTAATTAAATTTTAATTTTAAATTAATTGAGATCCGTTATATAAATTTTTTTTCTCACTTGGTGTATATAATGCTATGGTTGTATAATTATAAATTCAAATCTACAATTATAATTAAACATTCTTTTTGCTATAACTGCAAATTTAAATTTGTTATCACTAAACTAAATTATAATGCATGAAAGTAGGACACCTATTCACTTATGTTTATCACATAGCTGGTCCTTACAATTTGAGAGATGGTGTATGTAACACTAGACAAATTTCAGCTGAGTTTCTAAAGATAAATCTCACATCGATTAAGTATAAGGAGGAAGTGATGTACATAAAAGTAAGCAAGCCTTAAACTAGCAAGATGCGTTTTGAATTTAGAGGTAAGTCTAGGCATATGAATAAAATTATGCGAGCTTAAATTCAAAGTGGATAATGTCTTGCTAGGGCCGAAATGTTACAAAAATATAATATACAAAAATTTAACATAGTATTAGAGCAAATATCTTTATCCTTATATAATGATTCAGACAATGACTATTGAAATATAAGACTATGATCCTAAATAGTCCGGACAATAGTTACCGTGTATTTATCAAGTATCAACTGAGTGGTTGGTATTTGAGATGGGAGTGATGTACTATCCTATAATATAATAAAATATAGGTGATTTTATATCTATAAGAATATGACTAAGTTAATATAGAAATGAATTCTTCATTCCCAACAATTAGCTTTTAGTGTTGACACTCTCAAAAATATATTAATAAGAAAAATACAATATGAAAAATTAACTAATTCAAAACCATTTCTTATCTAATTAAAAAATATTCTAAAACTCATTAATATTATGAAATGTGCCTTTTATTTTTTCTCTTTAAAAAATTAAAATCTAAAATTAAAAACTCTTTTGAATGCACCGGTAGCTGTGATAAGCATGTTTGGTTTTTTTAACCCCTCTTCGGTTCACGCCAAAAATAAAAATGTTATATAAATTATTTTTTATATTAATCAGCAAAAATCACAAGCATAATTACATTGGCTCAATAAAAAAAATTAATATAAAATCTAACGAAACTATGATAAATTATGATATATAGTTATTACAAAATGCTTTCATCATTATAGTTATATATATATATATATATACACACACACACACACACACACCGTGAGTCAAAAACACAAACTTTCAATTTTTTGTTCATTCGAATTGCACTATGAGTAGTTTTAAATTGGATTATAATTTAAGTTCGTCATAATGCAAGATATATCAATATTTAGATGATAAAAATCATATAATTAATGTGTAGTTATAATGTTGAAAACACATGCTTAAAATCACCAAAAAATCATTTAACCATAAAATCCATCTTTTAACCATAAAATCATTATTTAGTCACTAAAATAACATCATACATGCCAATTCCAATAATTATAACATGTTACATCAAAATTTCAAAATTCACATATTCATATTTTCATGGAAATTCAAAAATTAAGATAGAAAACTTACTAATTTATGAAGAAATCACCAAAACTCCAATTAATTCTTGAAAATTCTTGCCAAAGTGAGTAATTGGAAGAAGAAAATTTCATCCCCATATAGCCATTGAGATTTTGGCCAAGGAAGAAAAGAAGGAAGAGGAAGAGGTTTATTTAACTTTTTTTAATTCATCTCTTTCTTAAGACCACACATATATATTTATATTATTTTAATTAATTTATTAATTAATTATTTTAAAATCATAATTTTTATCTTTCATTCATAATTATTTTATTAATTTTAAATTTTGCAAAGCACATTTGCCATTTTGCAACTTGACCATTTAACTTTACTATTCAATATTGACTTTTGTATATATTATATATATTTAATATATATCTCACATATACATTGCATTTTCTCACTTCTAACCCTTCAATTATCATTCAAATTATTTATTTAATTCATTTAATTTAATTTTTATAAATTAATGGATGTTACAATTTTCTCCCATAAAGAAAATTTTATTCTCGAAATTACCTAATTGCAAATCTGGAATAACCGAGGATGCTAGCTCTGCATCATGTACTTACTCTCCCATATCGCCTCTTCAGTGTAATGATTCCTCCATAAAACTTCAACAAGTGAAACCTTCTTGTTCCTAAACGGCTTAATCTCTCATGTCAAAATCACCACTAGTTTTTCTTCGTAAGTCAGATTCGGTCTCACCTCAATAGACTCCACTGACAAGACATGAGATTGATTCGATCTGTATTTCCGAAGCATAGAGACATGAAAGACAATATGTATCTGATCTAACTTCGGTGGTAGAGCCAATCTATACATCACTGGTCCAACTCTCTCTATTATCTCATAGGATCCTATTACCTTAAAAAAAATAATAATAATATAAATTAACTCCCTATTCACTTATCATCACTTTCCTTTTAAATTGATCATTTGAGCAAGTGTTTGCTTTCTTCTTATATTAAAAAATAAAATTGCAAGTTGTAGCTAGCCAGATAATTAACTAATAACGAGTATTATTTTTTTAAATAAATATCAAAGTTAATAAAAATATACATGATAATTGCAATAGTCCCAAAGTTTAACGCATGATGGATTTGGATGTATATCATTATCCAATGGACACGAACTCGAATTAAGTCATCTAATATAATGGACAGTGATATATATATATATATATATATATATATGTATGTATACATATATACGCAATTTGAATAAAAAAAACCATAGGGAAAAAATATATAAAAAAAATACTTACAATCTCTATTTGACTAATAAAGCCTACACTTCAAATTGCTCTAATAACGTAATTGCAAATCAAAAAAAGATAAAAAAGAAAGCGTCTGTAGCAACTAAATAATATTTACACTCTATTAATTTTTTTCTTTAATAATAATATTGAATAAAAAAAGTAAATTAGTAAACAATGTTAAAATTTTCCATTAATATTATTAAATATTAAATATTTTAAAATAAAATTAAAATTCTAAAAGTATATTTAAATTGAAACAGGGGAATATATATTTTGATTTTCATAATTAATTATTTAATTATTATTTTTAATTAATTAATTATTAATAAGATGACCTGCATTGATGAAGAGGTCAGGAGCCGAAGGTGGCGGTCTGCGGTGGCATAGGCGTTTTAAGCATTCCCGGTAAAGAGTCCAATATTCTATTAAATTGGATCTTACTAAGATGCCACAAAAATATAAAATGAGATTTAAAAAAAATAACTGAGTCTTTTTTTTAATATTTATATTATTTGTTATTTTATTTTTAATAATTATATTTTAACTATTAATTATTTTTATTAAAAAATTATTAGTTTCATTTAAAAAATTATTATTATTATTTTTATTATTATTTATAATAAAAAATTATTAAAATTATCATTTTTATTAAAAATTATTAATTTTATTTAAAGAATTAAGTTATCAAAATTTGTTAAATTTAAATTTTTTTATAATAAAGGATTGCCATTTTATTGCAAAGAGAATAAGAGAAGAATTGTCCTACCAAAATGGCCCAGTCCTACAGTTCTGGTTGCGAGAAAGGACTGGGACCTTTAAAAAGCACCCATTGTGGGTGCTCTAAAGACTATTTCTTTCTCTTAGACTGCCACGAAGATTAAGAAGCGACGTAGTTACTGAATAATTATACAATAAAATTGTTGTATTATAACAAGCCAATTAAATATCAACATATAGTAATATTTTACATTGGATTGACTTGTTGTATTATTATATTGTCACATATTAATATTCGATTGGCTTGTTGTAATACAACGATTCTATTGTATAATTATTCCGTAGTTACTACTCTCTTTGGCTGCAATCCTCAAAAACCCATTTTGAATGAAATTCCATCTCTATTCAAAAAATTCATGTGGTATTTAATTGTAATTCAATAATTCACGTTATTAATGAATCATGAGTTATTGTATTTTTTCTAAAAAAAATTAAGATATACATAAGCTACATAAGCTATCTTTTTTTTTAATGTATATATAAGCAAAATTATTTTATTTATAAAGCTTCCTAATAAAAAGAAAATAATTATTCATGGATCGACAAAGATATAATTTGCAACTCATATATTCAGCAAACTAATATACACAAATATATAAATAAAAGATAATTGAAGAGACAAAAATATTCATAATTATACTTTTTATTTATGAAAAAAATATTTTAAAATAAATACATTATTAATTCTATGCTTATTATTTAACTCAATTTAATTAAATTTTAATTTTAAATTAATTGAGATCCGTTATATAAATTTTTTTTTTTCACTTGATGCAATATAATCCTATGGTTGTATAATTATAAATTCAAATCTACAATTATAATTAAACATTTTTTTTTTTGCTATAACTGCAAATTTAAATTTGTTATCACTATACTAATTATAATACATAAAAAAGAAAAACATGGGTACCCCATATCATCAAAGTTCACAGTAACCGATTTGAGACTTCAATGGATCCCACACCACACATTGCCACATCGTGCGAGAGAAGTTGGTGACAATGAATTTTGCGTCAAATGCTCAAAACCACACATTGCTATACTATTTTCTGGCTCACAACGTTACACGTCTCTTTCCTTACACGACTCTTATTATATTAACATGAAACACATTTCTCATGTTATTAATTATAATTAAACTCTATATATATCTATTTAATAGTAATAAAAATAGAGTTATTTCAAAAAAATAAAAATAAAAATAGAGACAAAAAAATGAATAATTTAATATAAAAATTATCGTACAATATTTTATATGCGCGCGTGTTTAAAAAATTTGAATAATTCATCTCTAATTATAATATTATTCTCGTTCCCATTTCTAATTCATAATTAGAATTTCAATGGTTGATTAGACTCTTTTTTTACATTAAAAATAAATAAAATTATAACAATTTAAAGCGTTTTAATTATTTCCATTTGTAATTTATTGACCCAAGTTTTTTTTTATTAATTAGATCTATTTAGATCTCCTTCTAAAAAAAAAAATCTATTTAGATCTCTGTTTGTAATTTAGCACTAAACTTAGTGCCGGTGATGCTAAGAATTTTCTTATATATATATGTACACACACATCCAATCAACATATTTATGTATTGTGGGTGTGTCTCTAAACCCGTCTCGAAGTCCAGAAGCCAGAAGCCCATCTGCTCTTGTCAAAACGCTGCGTATTGTAAACTGTTAGGGTTAGTGTTGTAGCACATATATATACTAAATGTTAATCAGTTTTAGGGTAAGATTT
Organism: Garcia nutans; assembly: GCA_947685225.1. Taxonomy (NCBI): domain Eukaryota; kingdom Viridiplantae; phylum Streptophyta; class Magnoliopsida; order Malpighiales; family Euphorbiaceae; genus Garcia; species Garcia nutans. The sequence continues at coordinate 47,237,455 of CANTUV010000002.1, forward strand.
GTTTTTCGGTTTCTTTTGTGAAATAAGCCGCTGCTCGTTTTTTTTTCTCTGTTAGGGTTTCAGAACCCTTTGCTTCTACCTTTCTGTTCTTGAATGTTTGTTTGAGAGGTTGTATAGAGATCATCTTGTTTCTTTGATCTCTGTGTGAGTCGGCTTGATACTGTCATTTGAGAAATTGTTGTAAACTCTTGTAATCTGTTGGTTTCTGCGATTTTAGTGGAAAGACTGAGGAAGACTCATCCTTGGATGTAGCTCTGATTTGTTCAGAGTGAACCAAGTAAATATCTGTGTTGGTTCTTGCTTGTTTGATTGTTTCAGTTTTCTTCTTCGATCTGTTTACTGTTCAGATCCGTAACAAGTGGTATCAGAGCAGCGCTCTGGATCTCAACAGCGAACGAAAAATGAAAGGTGGTAACGTTTCTTGTCCTATTTCTTTAGATTTGCACGTTTTGTTGTTTCTCCAGTTTCTTCTTTCTTCGATTCTTCAAGTTTACTTTTAGATCTGGTACTGTCGAGTGTCGTTCTGTGTTTGACAGGATCTGAAGGTTGTAGATCAAAAAGAAGATGATCTAGTTCATCAAAACCCTAGATCTAGAAGAATAACAAGCAAAGGTGGTAAATGTCTTTGTCTCTAGTCCAATATCTAGTGCTTTTATCTTCGATTTCTGTTTTCAGTTTGACTTTCTTCGTTCTTTTAGTGATTTCTTTATTACTGTAAGATCTGGTACTGTCGAGAGTGTTTCTATTTGACAAGATCTGATTGTAAAGGAGTCAAAAGAAGTCGATCTGATTGGAGAAAACCTAGATCGAGAAACTGATGTCGATCGCTAAGATCAACGTTGAGAAATTCGACGGTAAAGGGGACTTTACTATCTGGAAGGAGAAATTGACTGCAATCTTGGTACAACAAAAGTGCAAACGTGCACTTAATGGTATAGAGGCTCTTTCAGAGAGCCTTAAGGATGAGGAAAAGCAAGACCTCATGGATCTTGCCTACAGTACAATAATATTGAATCTTTCTGATGGTGTACTCCGGAAAGTCAGAGGTAAATCCACTGCTCCTGAGTTATGGTCAAAGTTAAATGAGTTGTATAATGTGAAGTCAGTGTCTAGAATTGCATTTTTAAAGGGACAACTGTTTAGTTTATAAATGGATGCCTCAAAAACTGTTGATGAAAACTGTGACTGTTTTCAAAAATTGGTTCTAGACTTAGCTGATACAGGAGAGGATATAAGTGAGGAGAACCAGACTATAATACTGTTAAATTCTATCCCTGACAATTATAAGAATGTAAAAGATGCATTGAAATATGGTAGAGACAAATTAGGGTTAGAAGATGTAATGAATGCATTGAAACTAAGAGAAATGGAAAATAAAACAATTAATAAACTCAGTAACAATGCAGAGGGTTTGTATGTTAAGGAAAAGTCCAAGAATAAGAAAAGGAATAATAAAAATAAGACCTCCAATAACAATCAAACCCACCAGAATGGTTTCTCCAATACTAATAATAACCAAAACAATGGGAACTCACTTAAATATGATAGGATTTGTTATCACTGTAAAAAGAAGGGTCATATAAGAAAATACTGTAGGGAAAGACTAAAGAAACTTGAACAAAACAATTCTGAGTCAGGTGCTGTGAATACATCAACAGAGGTTGATGATATTGAGGCACTCACTGTCAGTACAGTAAGAAATCCTGATAATTGGATTTTAGACTCTGCCTGTTCCTTTCATATGACCCCTATCAGAACCTGGTTCTGTAAATATCAGAGATTAGATGGTTCAAATGTGTTAATGGAAAATGACTCATCCTGTAAGATAGAAGGTATAGGTACAATTAGATTTAGAATGTGGAATGGGAAGCTAGTTGAGCTAGACCAAGTAAGACATATACCTGATCTTAAAAGAAACTTAATCTCTTTAGGATTCTTAGAAGAAAAGGGGTACCCTCACACTGCCAAGGATGGTGTACTGTGTGTATACAAGAATGATAGGTGTGTCCTAAAGGGTCTAAGACTTAACAGACTCTATCATCTTGATGGAGCTGTTGAGTCTGACATTGCTGGAAATGTAACCTCTGGCACTGATTCCACTGTTCTATGACATAAAAGATTAGGACACATAGGTTATAAAACCTTAGAACACCTAAGTAAAAAAGGGAATCTGGAATTAACTGATTTTAATAAACTTGATGTATGTGAAATCTGTGTAATGGGAAAATTACATAAACAAAGCTTCAGTTCTTCATTGTATAAGTCAACTGAATGCCTTGACTACATACACAGTGACCTATGGGGTTCCAGCTTTGTGCCTTTGTCCTTATCTGCATCTCAATACTTTGTAACATTCATTGATAATTTTTCAAGGAAATTTTGGATTTATTTTCTTAAAAACAAAAATGATGTGTTTGAGAAATTTTGTGAATGGAAACTGTTTGTTGAAAATCAAAAGAATAAGAAGATTAAAGCATTGAGAACTGATAACGGGCTAGAATTCATTAATAAGCAGTTTAATAACTTCTGTTCAGAGAATGAAATCCTTAGGCATAGAACTTGCACCTATACTCCACAGCAGAATGGGGTAGCTGAGAGATACAATAGAACAATTTTAGATAAAGTGAGGTGTATGCTCTTTGAATCAGGTTTGAGCTTAAAGTTTTAGGCTGAAGCAGCTCAAACTGCTTGTTACATAATAAATAGATCCCCTTCATCTGATTTGAAACTTAAATGCCCTAATGAGGTCTGGAACAACAGACCAATTGTGTATACTCATTTAAGAGTTTTTGGCTGCATAGCATATATCCATAACATTGCTAGTAAACTAGAACCTAGAGCTAAGAAATGTGTGTTTATTGGTTATCCTCCTGGCATTAAAGGCTATAAATTCTGGTTACCTGATGATAAGAAAATTGTTGTAAGTAGGAATGCTGTTTTTAATGAATTGGAATTTCCTAGAACTAACTTGCAGGTTTACAAGTCTGACATACAGACTGATAGGTCAACTCTTGAGGTGGAGCTTGACAGTTTTGTTCAAACTGATCAGAATGAGCCACCTCAAGTAGAAGATATCCAACCAGGAACTGAAGCAGAGCAGGACATACAATCTGATGGTTCTGATCAGGAAGGTGAACCTGATCCAAAACCTAATGATTATATGTTAACAAGAGACAGACAAAGAAGGCTAATAAGGAGACCACAGAGGTTTGATGATTATACCTTGAATGTTATGAATTCTGACTTAATTGCATTTGCTTTAGTGTCTGCTGCAGAGTTAGAAGGAGGTGAGCCTTTAAGCTATGAAGAAGCCATGAACAGTAGCAATATCAAACAGTGGTATAAGGCTATGAAAGAAGAAATGTCTTCCTTGTGAAAGAATAACACATGGAAGTTAGTACCAAAACCCTTAAATAAGAAAGTAATTAGCTGTAAATGGATCTTTAGAAAAAAGCCTGCTATACCTGGGGTAGAGAGAGAGAGATTTAAGGCTAGAGTTGTAGCTAAAGGGTTCTCACAGGGGGAGGGTATTGACTTTCATGAAGTGTTCAGTCCTGTTGTTAAGCATGTGTCAATTAGGCTGTTATTGTCTATTACTGCTTTGTTAAATCTAGAACTTGAACAACTTGATGTGAAAACAGCCTTTCTCCATGGAAATCTGGAGGAAGAGCTGTATATGTCACAGTCACCTGGTTTCATTCATTCAAACTGGTAAGAAAGATTGTGTGTGTTTGTTGCAAAAGTCACTGTATGGTTTAAAACAAGCACCTAGGCAGTGGTACAAGAGGTTTGATGATTTCATGCTTAGGAAAAATTTTAAGAGAAGTCACTTTGATCCTTGTGTGTATTATTCTGTACTGCCTAATAATGTGTACATTTATCTTCTGCTGTATGTGGATGATATGTTAATTGCCTGTAAGAGTTTGAATGAAATAAATAAACTGAAATCTGTGTTAAGCAGTGAGTTTGATATGAAAGATTTAGGTCCAGCAAAAAGAATTCTTGGTATGAACATTGAAAGAGATAGAAATAAGGGTATACTATTTTTAAATCAAAAGGATTATGTGATTAAATTTCTTGAACACTTTGATTTGAATAAAAGTAGAGAAGTTTCAACTCCTATAGGAGCACAATTCAAGTTAAGTGCTAACTCTAAACCATTGATATTGTCTGAAACTGAATATATGTGTAATGTGCCATATTAGAATGTGGTAGGAAGCATGATGTATGCCATGGTCTGTACCAGACCAGACATAGCCTATGCAGTCAATCTTGTAAGTAGATTTATGTCAAATCCAAATAAAGAACACTGACATGCTGTAAAATGGTTAGTTAGATACTTAAAAGGATCTAATTATGTTGGTTTGTTGTTTAAACAATCTATGAATGCTGAATTTGATCTTGTTGGCTATTGTGACTCTGATTTTGCTGCTGACCTTGATAAAAGAAGGTCAATTACTGGTTTTTGTTTTGTTTTTGGTAACAATGTTGTGAGCTGGAAGTGTAGCCTGCAGCATGTTGTGGCTTTGTCTACAACAGAGGCTGAATATATAGCATTAACAGAAGCTATTAAAGAGGCCATATGGCTTAGAGGTATTTTATCTGAATTGGGTTTTCTACAAGGTAAGATTGCTGTGTTCTGTGATTCACAGAGTGCTATACACCTGTCCAAAAACAGTTTGTATCATGAAAGAACCAAACATGTTGATGTCATGTTACATTTTATTAGAGATGTTATCTCTAAAGGGGATATTTTTGTTAAGAAGATATCCACTTTAGAAAATCCTGCTGATATTTTTACTAAAGTAATTTCTGTTAGGAAATTTCAAGCTGCCTGTTAGACAAATGACCTTAATTTTGATCCTTGACAACTCAAATGGATGATCTATTTAACTTGTGTTTGAGAAATCTTGTTGCAGGATTAGGTTACTTCAAATAAGGTGAACAGAACACTTATAGCGGTCGCACCTCACCTGAATACGACCGCTCCATGTAATTAAAAGAAGAAATCTTATCACAGTAGGTTTCGCGGTCAGAAGTTCGACCTATGTAGCGACCGCTCCTACAGAATAGCGACCGTCCGAATATTTGCACGACCGCTACTCAAGGAACTTAAATCATTACAATCACAGTAAGGTTCGCGGTGACAAGAACGGTGAATGACTCGACCTCGCTTATCACTTTAGCGACCGCCCCATTCAGAATCGCGACCGCTCTACCATTCAAGAAGAAATTGTTTGAAGAGACAGTAGGTTTCGCGTCCTCAGGAGCGTCCAGAAGTTCGACGCGAGTTTCTCAATTCGACCGCGATAATCTACATAGGGCGACCGTGACATTCAAATTATGGCGGACATTCAATTTTGCCCTGTCAGAGAATGACACGTAATATGACCGTTATAAATCCACTTGATTATTCAAAAAGGGCGACCGCACCATTGCTAGGCGCGACCGTCCCGACAAACACAGCTGGGCAAGAAGCCGGTCCGACAAACACAGCATGGGCAAGATTCCAGCTGCAGAGCACTAAAATTCGACCGTTGAAGTCTTTTCAAAAGTAGCGACCGTCCCCTGTTAAAGGACGACCGCGAGAAGCATGAGCGCGACCATCCTTGCATGAAGGGCGACCGCGAAGTGCTTCGGGCAGTTTAAGTAAAGAAGGTCTAATCTACCAATACATTATTCTTAATGTCTATAACGGCTAGTAAGACCACAATGGCTATAAATACAATGTCTCTCTGAGAAAACAAAAAAGAGGAATAAGCAAGAAATCAAATTGTAATAGCCAAGCAACAAATTTTCATTTACTTAAACTTACAATTAAATTGTAATGTATGTTAGGTGTTAGCATTGAAAACACCATTGTATAAGTTTGAGTGTAAGCTTGGGAAACACTTGGGTTGAGAGAGTAAGCCTTGTAAAACTCTTGTTAGGTTGTGAGAGTAAGCCTTGTAAAACTCTTGTTTGGGTTGTGAGTGTGAGCCTAAGAAAAACACTTGTGAAGTTAGGTGTGAACTTGTGAAAACACCAAAGTTGGAAGTAAGCTTGTAAAAACTTCAAAGATTAGTGGAACCTTAACAAGTTGTTAAGGAAGTGGATGTAGGATTGAAGTAAATCCGAACCACTATAAATCTTGTGTGTTCTTTCTTTCTTCCATTACTCAACCAACTCTCTATTCCGCATTTCTTGATTGTTGAGTTTTTTAAATTGTCATTAATTCTTGAGAAAACCAATTCACCCCCCCCTCTTGGTTGCCATCTTGGGACAACAATTGGTATCAGAGCCCTTAGATTTCTTAAACTTAATTGTGAAATCTGATCCACTATGGCAACTTCTTCTTCATCAAGCTCTCATGGAAATCTTAATTCTATTCTTAGACCCTACTTTGATGGAACTGATTATTCATACTGGAAACACAAAATGTATTTGTTTCTAGATAGTGAAGGGATTGAACTATGGGATTTCGTGGAAAATGAATGGAAATCTCCTACCCACGAAGTTGACGGTATTCAAGTTCCACTTCCCAAAGCTCAATGGTCAACTAGCAATGTCAGAGATCGATTCAAGAACAATAGAGCTGCTTCCATCTTGATGAATTCCATTTCAAGGGAAGAAGGCGGAAGAGTTCAACATTTAACTTGTGCACATTGCATTTGGAAAACACTTGAAAACTACCATGAAGGTACGACTCAAGTGAGATTTACCAAAAAACAAATGCATGTTCATGAATATGAGCTATTCAAGATGAAACCAAATGAAAATGTCACCGACATGACCAATCGCTTACTTGCAATTGTCAATGAACTAAAGAAGTATGGCAAGGTATATGATCAATGTGATGTAAACAGCAAAATCTTGAGAGCCCTAAGAGCTAGAAAGAACTTTGAATCCAAAGTATCATCCATAGAAGAAGCTCATGATCTCAGCACATTAAGAACCGATGAGCTAGTTGGAAAATTACTCACATTTGAGCTACACAGTGAGAAAGAAGAAGATCAAGGTGAGAAAGAAAAGAGAAAACCAATTGCACTCAAAGCAATCAAAGAAGCTGAGAGCTCAAGCAATGAAGGTACTGATGATGAAGATGAAATGGCAATGTTCTCTAAAAGAATCAATGAATGGAAAAGGAAGAAAAGATTACAAGCAAACAAAGGTACACCTCCTAAATTCTCCTTCAAAGATAAAGAAAAGAAAAATGAGGTAAAATGCTATGAATGTGGAAAAACCGGTCACATCAAGTCGGATTGCTACAAATTAAAGAACAAAAGGAAATGGGATAAAGAAAAGAAGAAGTCTCTCAAAGCCACATAGGATGACTCTTCCTCAAGTGAAGAAGAAGAAGAGGAAGGAATTGCAAATCTTTGTCTCATGGCTATTGAAGATGACTCCAATGAGGTAAGTACTCAATCCTTTGATCTTGTAGCACATGATGATATAAGTGATATAGATGATAGTGATTTGATTGAGCACATGAATTCTAAAATAGAAAAATATTTCTCCAAAATGATGCTCTATAAAGAGAAAAACTCTAAGTTAGAAAAGGATTTTATATGCTTAAAGAACTCTACCTTAGAATTGAAAACCTCAAATGAACATTTGATGAATACAATAGGAGAATTAAATAAAAGCTCACATGACTTAGAAAAAGTGATTAAAGAGAATGAGGCATTGAAGCATGAACTAAAAGAACTAAAAGAATCAATTTCCAGATTTCATAAAGGAAAGGAAGCATTGAACACATTAATTAATAATCAAAGGTCACCTTCCTTGAAATATGGATTAGGATTCAATGGCTCAACCAACATTGCACCTAGCAAACCAACATTTGTGAAAGCATCTACAACTGAAATTTCTGATGTTCATATCAAAAATGCTTGCACCAAGTCTAAAAGAATTTCTTATGGTTCACTAGGAGATAAAGCCAAAAATAACTATGCATTGTTGTTCACTAAACTTGCACAAAAGAAATCACATACTTGTAGTTGTATGTACAATGCAAAAAGAAAAATGCAGAAGCATAGAACACCATGGCAATGCACATATTGCATGAAATTTGGTCACAAAAACTTCTATTGTTATATAAGAAAAGCTCATCTCAATTTAGAAGGCACTCTTTCTACTAACCATCAAGGACCCAACTTCATGTGGGTACCTAAAAGAAGATGATCACAAATTGTCTTGCAGGTATGCCTAAAATCTACTATCAATGAAAGCACATGGCTTGTGGATAGTGGATGCTCAAGGCATATGACTGGAAATGCAAAGCTCTTTACAAATATTACCTATAAACATGGAGGTAATGTAACTTTTGGAAACAATGCTAAAGGTAAAATTCTTGGTGTTGGCTCCATTGGTTCTATTGGTAAGGATTTAATTGAAGATGTATGGCTTGTTGATGGTTTGAAACATAACTTGCTAAGTGTTAGTCAACTTTGTGATAAAGCATACTTCGTTAAGTTTGATTCCAAGGAATGCAAAATCACAAATTCAAATGATGTTATCATATTTAAGGGTACTAGAACAAACAACACTTACAATGTTAGCATACATTCAAATCATACATGTTTAATGTCCACTAATAATGATGCATGGTTATGGCATAGAAGACTAGGACATGCTGGTATGGATCAATTGAAACATATTTGCAATGAGAATTTAGTTGATGGCTTACCTAAGATAAAATATGATAAAGACAGAATTTGTGAACCTTGTCAACATGGTAAGCAACACAAAAGCTCATTTAAAACAAAGAGTGTTATAAGCACCTCTAGACCTTTAGAGCTCATTCATTTAGATTTGTTTGGACCAAATAGAGTTACAAGCTTAGGAGGCAAATCATATGCATTTGTTCTTGTTGATGACTACTCTAGATTCACATGGGTTAATTTCTTAGCTCAAAAGAATGAAGCCTTTAATTTCTTCAAAACGTTTGCAAAAAGAGTTCAAAATGAAAAAGGATATGTGATCACATCTATTAGAAGTGATCATGGCAAAGAATTTGAAAATGAAAATTTTGAAGACTTTTGCAATGAACTTGGCATTTCACATAATTTTTCTGCTCCTAGAACTCCACAGCAAAATGGTGTAGTTGAAAGGAAAAATAGAACTTTAATCGAAATGGCTAGGACAATGCTCAATGAATATGATTTACCATCTTATTTTTGGGCGGAAGCCGTTAATACAGCTTGTTACATTGCAAATCGTGTTTATAAAAGGCATTTAACTAATAAAACTTCTTATGAGCTATGGAATGGAAGAATACCCAGAATTGGATATTTTAGAGTATTTGGATGCAAATGCTTCATATTGAATACCAAGGATAATCTTGGAAAATTCTCATCCAAATCAGATGAAGGCATATTCTTAGGATATTCATCATTTAGCAAAGCATATAGGGTATTTAACATGAAAACTCTAGTTATAGAAGAATCAATGCATGTTGTATTTGATGAGTCATCTAAACTTGATCAAAAGAAAGGTATTACTTTCAATGACCCTGCAGGTACTCTTGAACCTCTTGAATCTATTGATGCTCCAAAGATCAATCAACTTGAAGAAAAGACTCAAGATCTACCTAAGGATTGGCAATACAAGAAAGATCATCCAAAGGAACTCATCATTGGAGAAACATCAAAGGGAAATTTGCTTCTTGTATGACTAGGGAATTTGAAATGAGCATGATGGGTGAACTCAAGTTTTTCCTTGGACTGCAAGTCAAGCAATGTAAAGATGGGATCTTCATCAACCAATCCAAATATACAAAAGAACTCATCAAGAAATTTGGAATGGATGGCTGCAAAACTAGCTAAACTCCCATGAGCACATCATTGAAATTAGGTAAAGATGAAAATGGTAAAGCAGTAGATGAGAAGAAATATCGAGGTATCATCGGATCACTACTTTACTTAACTGCTTCTAGGCCTGATATAATGTTTAGTGTATGTCTTTGTGCTAGATTTCAAACTAGTCCTAAAGAATCACACTTGAATGCCACTAAGAGAATCTTGAAATATTTGAGTGGTACAATACATTTAGGACTTTGGTATCCTAAAAACACATCATTTCATATTATAGGATTTTCAGATGCAGATTACGCTGGTAGTATATTAGATAGGAAAAGCACAACAGGAGCATGTCACTTTCTTGGTAATTGTCTAGTTTCTTGGCATAGTAAGAAACAAGCATCGGTTGCTTTATCCACAACGGAAGCTGAGTATGTTGCAGCTTGTTTTTGTTGCACACAAGTATTATGGATGAAACAACAATTGCTTGACTATGGTAAGGTTTTTAACAATATTTCCATTAAATGTGACAACACTAGTGCTATCAATTTGTCTAAAAATCCTATACAACATTCTAGATCCAAGCATATAGATATTAGACATCATTTTTTAAGGGAAAATGTGCAAAATCAGAACATAATTCTAGAATTTATTGAAACACAAAATCAACTTGCGGATGTCTTTACAAAACCCTTGAATGAAGATAGACTTAATTTTATTAAACTTAATTTAGGAATGATTGATGGAAACACTCTGAATTAATTGCCTATCAATAAGGTTTCTATGTGCATGAATTTAATGCTTCTTAACACAATAGAAATATTCTCCATCTTTCCTTGAATCTTTCATTTTTAAGTATGTCGCGGTCGCTCCAGTATTCTTTAGCGGTCGCTATCCTGTCTGTCAGTTTCATTCAAACTAATGACTCTGTGCGCGGTCGAGAAAATTTGTGCGCGGCCGCACCAATTTGAATAGTTTCGACCGTTACAGTTACATTCCTCACTCGCGAGCATACTTATCTTGATAATGGTCGCTAGATCATAAGTCGCGATCGCACCTTGTTAAATCTGCGACCGCACCCTGTACACTCTGCTCGAAAATTTATAACCGTTGGTTGTGTGACAGGTCGCAACTCTTAACTTTCAACAGTCAAAAACGGCTATTTTCTTAAATCCATCTATTTAAGAGTGTTTTGCATCAGTTTATCTGATATTTTGCCTATTAAAGCACACAAACCTTCCTCTGAAACCCTAAAAACCTCTCAATATCATCTGTTTCTCAATCACTCTCTGTTTTCCTACTCTCTTCTGTTCTAATGGCCCCCAAAAGAAAAACCACTTCCAAAATAAAAGGTCAAGCCAAGAGAGTTCCAGGAGTCACCATTAGAGAACCCATTGTTGATCCTCCATCTCCTCCTCAATCTAAAAGAGGTGAGAAAATTCACAAACCTCACCATCAAACCACTGAAGAAGATGTTAGGTATGCCATGCTAAAGAGAAAGAAGGTTGAAGGCACCAAATCTCCTTTTGGTGGGATGTTTTCTGCCTTGAACATCAAGGACGAAATTGAGAGATTGCTGGATGTCCTTGGATGGAGAAAATTTGTCTTTCCAGAAGAGGTAGGCTACTCTAGTCTGAGTAAGGAGTTTTTAATGTCTCTTCAAATAGAGAAGAGTGCAAATTCTGCACTAGGGTGGTATGGGGTCAGATTTAAGCTCTTTGATCAATACCAAGCCCTATCTCTAGAAGATTTTGGCAGCATTTGGGACTTCCCCTCTGAAGGTATAACCTCCTACAATGACCAAATCTTCTCAAACCCAACACTTTCTGATTTCTGGAGAGAAATTTCCATTGAAACCTCTTTTGAAAAGGAATCTAAAGCCAGACATATCAAATCTCTCACCCACTGGATGCTCCATAGGATTATCACCTATACCATTCACCAAAGAGCAGATGGGAATGAGAAAGTAACCAAGAGAGACCTTATATTTTTGTATGCTTTCACCCACAACATCAAAATAAACACCACCAAGTTCTTGATTGATACTCTTTATCATCATGCTGTAACAAGAACTGGTACCTTCTTCCTATCCTCTCAAGTTACTCAAATAGCTAGGCACCTAAACCTTCTGAATGATTTGAACTTAGCTACGTTGAGGAACCCTTTCACTCTAGCCTCCAATGCTATCACAATGGATTACTTAGAGCATGCTGGTTGTGTAAGGAAGATAGAAGGGTCATATGTATACTGCTATGGCAAGAAAGGAGTTATGGATAAACAAAAGAAAAGGCCAAGGTATACAATTGAGGAAGAGGGAGATTCTGTAGAAGTTGCAGTAGAATTACATCCAAAAGCAACTTCATCAAAAGCTGCTAAAGAAACTGCTTCATCCTCCACACAACTCATTCTCCAAGCTATCAAGACTCTCTCAAGGAAACTCACTAAGTTCAAGAAAAGTGTTTCCAAGAGATTCCAGCACTTAAACAAGAGGATAGACCTTATATCCCACATGCATCATGATCTTTATGATATGCAAGGCAAATTGGACTTGCCTCAATGCAATCTTGAAGATTGGGATATAAGTGATCACACCCAAAGCGTTGCTGAAGAAGAAGAGTCCATTAGCACTAGCTCTGCCTCTGTTGCACCTCAAGATAAGGGGAAAGCTCCTTTAGTTGAAGAAGAATTAGAGTTAGATGATGACTCAGAATAGCTTAGCTTTAGTATGTTTTTGGTTGCATTTTCATATGTTTGCTAATTTGCTTTCTGTTTTGTATTTTCCTCCACTTCAATCTATATATTTCCATGTTTATATTTCCATTTGTATTTTGCTTAACATTTATTTCATTTTGCCTATGCCAATGGGGGAGAGAAAATTATAAATGGAATGTCAATAAAATTATGGGGGAGAAATAATAAAATTATGGGGGAGAAATAAGAACAAGAACAACAATCTGTTTGAACATTTGCAAATTAGGGAAAAATGTTTATGGGGGAGTTAATTTCTTGTTGAAATTTATTGAACATTTGCAAATAAGAAAAAATGTTTGCATCAAACAATAACATGTGCACCAAGATAATCTAATAATCACAATGCTCTTAACCATGATTGTTGCATATGTTAAGAGGGAGCATTTTAGACTTATTATTTTTCTTATCATTCCATTTGAAATTGTCAAAGTCAAAATGGGGGAGATTGTTAGACAAATGACCTTAATTTTGATCCTTGACAACTCAAATGGATGATCTATTTAACTTGTGTTTGAGAAATCTTGTTGCAGGATTAGGTTACTTCAAATAAGGTGAACATAACACTTATAGCGGTCGCACCTCACCTGAATACGACCGCTCCATGTAATTAAAAGAAGAAATCTTATCACAGTAGGTTTCGCGGTCAGAAGTTCGACCTATGTAGCGACCGCTCCTACAGAATAGCGACCGTCCGAATATTTGCACGACCGCTACTCAAGGAACTTAAATCATTACAATCACAGTAAGGTTCGCGGTGACAAGAACGGTGAATGACTCGACCTCGCTTATCACTTTAGCGACCGCCCCATTCAGAATCGCGACCGCTCTACCATTCAAGAAGAAATTGTTTGAAGAGACAGTAGGTTTCGCGTCCTCAGGAGCGTCCAGAAGTTCGACGCGAGTTTCTCAATTCGACCGCGATAATCTATATAGGGCGACCGCGACATTCAAATTATGGCGGACATTCAATTTTGCCCTGTTAGAGAATGACACGTAATATGACCGTTATAAATCCACTTGATTATTCAAAAAGGGCGACCGCACCATTGCTAGGCGCGACAGTCCCGACAAACACAGCTGGGCAAGAAGCCGGTCCGACAAACACAGCATGGGCAAGATTCCAGCTGCAGAGCACTAAAATTCGACCGTTGAAGTCTTTTCAAAAGTAGCGACCGTCCCCTGTTAAAGGACGACCGCGAGAAGCATGAGCGCGACCATCCTTGCATGAAGGGCGACCGCGAAGTGCTTCGGGCAGTTTAAGTAAAGAAGGTCTAATCTACCAATACATTATTCTTAATGTCTATAACGGCTAGTAAGACCACAATGGCTATAAATACAATGTCTCTCTGAGAAAACAAAAAAGAGGAATAAGCAAGAAATCAGATTGTAATAGCCAAGCAACAAATTTTCATTTACTTAAACTTACAATTAAATTGTAATGTATGTTAGGTGTTAGCATTGAAAACACCATTGTATAAGTTTAAGTGTAAGCTTGGGAAACACTTGGGTTGAGAGAGTAAGCCTTGTAAAACTCTTGTTAGGTTGTGAGAGTAAGCCTTGTAAAACTCTTGTTTGGGTTGTGAGTGTGAGCCTAAGAAAAACACTTGTGAAGTTAGGTGTGAACTTGTGAAAACACCAAAGTTGGAAGTAAGCTTGTAAAAACTTCAAAGATTAGTGGAACCTTAACAAGTTGTTAAGGAAGTGGATGTAGGATTGAAGTAAATCCGAACCACTATAAATCTTGTGTGTTCTTTCTTTCTTCCATTACTCAACCAACTCTCTATTCCGCATTTCTTGATTGTTGAGTTTTTTAAATTGTCATTAATTCTTGAGAAAACCAATTCACCCCCCCCTCTTGGTTGCCATCTTGGGACAACACTGCCCTTGGCAAACTTAGAGTTTCAAAGAGGTGACACTTGAAGCTGGTGATTATCCGAGGAGAATTCCAAATGTCTTTCCTGTTTAGGTGTTTAGAGTCAAGGTGGAGTATTGTGGGCGTGTCTTTAAACCCGTCTCGAAGTCCAGAAGCCAGAAGCCCATCTGCTCTTGTCAAAACGCTGCGTATTGTAAACTGTTAGGGTTACTGTTGTAGCACATATATATACTAAATGTTAATCAATTTTAGGGTAAGATTTGTTTTTCGGTTTCTCTTGTGAAATAAGCCGCTGCTCGTTTTTTTTCTCTCTGTTAGGGTTTCAGAACCCTTTGCTTCTACCTTTCTGTTCTTGAATGTTTGAGAGGTTCTGTTTGAGAGGTTGTATAGAGATCATCTTGTTTCTTTGATCTCTGTGTGAGTCGGCTTGATACTGTCATTTGAGAAACTGTTGTAAACTCTTGTAATCTGTTGGATTCTGCGATTTTAATGGAAAGACTGAGGAAGACTCCTCCTTGGATGTAGCTCTGATTTGTTCAGAGTGAACCAAGTAAATATCTGTGTTGGTTCTTGCTTATTTGATTGTTTCAGTTTTTTTTCTTCGATCTGTTTACTGTTCAGATCCGTAACATGTATATATACTAAAGAGACTGAATATTAGCATTTTTTTTCATTAAAAAAAGAATAAAATATCAATTGTGGATCAATTTAATTTTTATGTTTGGTTTTACTCAGTAAAATGAATGTATATTAGTACTTTTTTTCTATTTCATGTATCATTGACAAGCAAAATTTAGTGCAATATTAATTTTCAAAAAATAATTGCTTGGTGTTTGGGACAAATCATAAATATTAAATTATTATTTTGTCCCCAAAATTTGATTTAATTCAAAAGAGTAGTTCCTTTTTTTTTTTTGGCTAAAATTTAATTATCACTAAATTTTGATTCGTCAAAATTTTCCATCTCTACCGATATTTCTTTCTTTTAAACCAAACAAAAACTCCAAAAAATACAAGAAAAATTTTAAAGAGGCAAAATTTATTAAATCAAAATATTGGGATGGTAATACTACGCTATTCTTTTTATTTTGCGAGGAAATTAAATTGATAAATTTAAATTTTTGTCAAGAAAAAAACAGAAAAATATTTTTCTATTTTATTTTGTAATCCTAACTTTGAATTTTAGTAGTATTAAATAGGAGTCAGTGTGTTCTTCTATGTTATTCCTTAAAAAAAATAGGGTGTTAAAAAATCTATGAACTTGTAAGCCAAACTTGAACCATATAAACTGAATATGAAAATAGGCTAACCAAATTTGAATTTTTAGATTCACAGCTCATATTCAGATTATTAATTTTCAAACTACAGGTTCGAATTTGAACTTGGTATATAAATATAAATATATATATAATTTTTAATAATATATATTAATGTTTTGTAAATAAATATTAAAGATATATAAGCATAAAAAATTTAAAATTACATAATTTATGTTTTGTAAATATATATTAAAAATATATAAACATATAAAATTTAAAATTAGATAATAGAAATACATTTTTAAAAATATTTAATGGTGTTAACGTGAATAATTAACATATAGTATTGAGTAAATAGTATAATAATTAAAAATATTTTTATTTTTAAAGAAAGTTTTAATAATTATACAATCTTTTTTTTAGTCAGACTTATAATTTTAATTTTAAGTGATATATATATATATATATACATAATCAAAATTGATAGCGATTTAGTTAATTTATCTAATCATAAATGATATTTTTTATCATTTACAAATTTTATAATTCTGATATAAATGATTTGCTCTGATATAAATTTTACAGGTACATGAATTATATTATACACTAAAATTGCCAAAAAAAAAAAAAACTATAACTTGTTCATGAATATGATAAAATTATATTATACACTAATATGATAATTTCAAGCTCCAACCCAACTGATTCATGGAGGAATTATTCAGTGGATTAGTACAATAGAAAACAGTTACCATGCGTTCGGGTTGAAATAATTATAGTTTATATTTATACAAATAAAGTCTTATTTTTATTAATTTAAACACATAACATAAAAAATAGTATCAATATCTTTTCACTAAAAAAATAAAAAAATATATATTAATTAAAAAAAAATAATATCATGAACTAAATCCATATTAAAATTTTTTCCAGTTATATATGTATTTGGCCAATTAAAATTAAATAAAAAAATTTTATTTAATTTTAATTGGGTCGAATATATAAACATCCGATTCATATAATTTTTTTAATTAAAATATGCTATAACTAGGGCGAATGAAATAAAATCATGTTTATATTTAGTATTGTACCAACTAAATGTGAGTGAGATGACACCATTTTTTTAATGAACAGAATGCATCTTATAATTTTATTAATGAAGAAAATAAAAAAAATTTAAAAATTTCCATTTGTGTGGCTACTTTATTATTGTAAATCATAATTAATTAATTAATTAAACACTCTAAAATAATATCTTTGTTCAATCCAAGAGTTTAAGTCACTAACGAACCCCTATAAATACCCATCCAAATCTACACGCACATTATCAAGCAAAGCAAAGCAAGCTCCTCTCCTGTTTCTCTAATCCAAACGTTATTGGCCATACAAAGCAAATATGGCCATGAACGTCTCCTCCACCGCTTCTTTCCTCACCACCATGGCCATTTCCTCCACAGCCACCACTACCACCACCACCACTATCAAAGTTTTACTTATAACCCTTTTGATTTCAATCGTCAGCACAGTTATTAAACTCCAGAAGAAAGCTGCTGTGAAAAAATCCACCTCCACCAAAAATAAACTCCCACTCCCTCCTGGTCCTAAACCATGGCCACTTATCGGAAACATCCCTGAAATGATCCTGCACAGACCCACATTTCGGTGGATTCACCAACTGATGAAAGAAATGAATACAGACATTTGTCTGATTCGTTTCGGGAGAACAAACGTTGTTCCTGTAAATTGTCCAATTCTTGCCCGTGAAATGCTTAAGAAAAATGATGCTGTTTTTTCTAGCAGACCAATGACTTTTTCTGCAAAATCAATGAGTGGAGGGTACTTAACAACTATTGTTGTGCCCTACAATGATCAATGGAAGAAAATGAGAAAAATTTTAACTTCAGAAATAATATCACCTGCTAGACACAAATGGCTTCATGATAAAAGAGCTGAAGAAGCTGACAATCTTGTCTTTTACATCCATAACCAATTCAAGAAAAACAAGAATGTGGATTTGAGACTTACTACAAGGCATTATTGCGGGAATGTTATTAGAAAAATGATATTCAGTAAAAGATATTTTGGGAAAGGAATGGAGGATGGAGGGCCTGGTCCTGAAGAAATTGAACATGTTAATGCAGTTTTTGCTGCATTGAAATATTTATATGGGTTTTGTGTTTCTGATTATATGCCTTTCTTGTTAGGACTTGATCTTGATGGACAGGAAAAGATTGTTATTGGTGCTAATAAAACTATAAGGGATTATCAGAATCCAATCATCGATGAAAGGATTCGACAATGGAAGAGTGGTGAAAGAAAAGAAATGGAGGATTTGCTTGATGTTTTTATCACTCTTGAGGATTCTGATGGCAAGCCTTTGCTTACACCTGATGAGATCAAGAATCAAATCGCTGTAAGTCTCTCTCTCTCTCTTTTTTTTTAAAATTTTATTTCCTTTTAAATAATTAAATCCCTATTAATATTAAATATATAATTAAACTTGTCAATCTTTAAAAACAATTTTAATCTAACGGATACATGCACTAGTTACATCAATTTAATAATACAATCACTGTTAAAATTAAAAAGAATATCAATATCAATATCTTTTCACTGTTTAAAAAAATATAAAGTGAAAAATACACACTATATATAGATATGTCTATATATGTAAAAACACAAGTAACATCACAATCATAATCCCTGCAAAAAGGCAAAGAAAATTGCAAAAATGTATGGAAAGGCCACTGATCTCATTACGAGTTATATATATTGTCTGGATATGTACAATTTGGTGTATTTTAAGTATTTCGATCATTATCAACGTAGATTACAGAAAGAAATAAAAAAAAATTGAAAAAGAAAAGAAAAATACTCAATCCAATAGTGACGTTCCTCCTCGGTCATCGATATCTCGGTAATGTTTGATGTTATCAATTTTTTATTATATAATGCAATAATAATAATAATAATAATAATAATAATAATAATAATAATAATAATAATAATAATAATAATAATAATAATAATAATAATATAAAGGGGTATTTTTAGGTCTTGGCATGAATTATATATATTTGCATGACCAACTGATTTATTATATGTTAAACTCTTATTTAATTTCTTATCTACAAAATTTTATCATTTTAATTATATATAATTAATCATTATTATTATTATTACCTTATTTGATATAATTAATCATTATTCTAAGATTTTTTATTTGCAAAAAGGAAAATAAAATGTAAGATGATATGCGTACCATATATTATATTTATGATATTACCTGACCAGTTACATATATATAATAATATAAAAGCAACTAAGACATCTCCAGTACTAGTTGCATTTTTTCTTTAAATTGGAAAACGCACACCAAAGAAAATTTAGAAGGTTATCAATTTCTAATAATAATGGTTATTAACTTATAATAATATAATTTAAAGTGAAATATATTATATTTTATTCATATGCATTGAATCTTTTGGATAATTTCTCTCTGTCTCCACATTCATAAATTTCAATAGAAAATGTGATGAAACATGCTATATATATATATATAATTAAATCTTACAAACTGTGTGGTCAAATAATTGCAGGAAGTGATGATAGCAACAATAGATAACCCATCAAATGCTATAGAGTGGACAATGGCTGAAATGTTAAATCGACCTGAACTTCTCCAGAAAGCAACAGAAGAATTAGAAAGGGTGGTTGGAAAAGACAGGCTTGTTCAAGAATCAGACATACCCAACCTTAACTATGTTAAAGCTTGTGCAAGAGAAGGCTTCAGACTCCATCCAGTTGGTCATTTTAATGCACCTCATGTAGCAATGCAAGACACTGAACTAGGAGGCTATTTTATTCCCAAAGGAAGTTGGGCTTTACTAAGCCGATATGGGCTGGGCCGAAACCCTAAAACCTGGCCCAACCCATTGAAATTCGACCCGGAAAGGCACTTGAATAAAGGCGAAGTTGTATTGACCGAACATGACTTAAGGTTTGTGACCTTTAGTACAGGGAGGCGTGGATGTATTGCAGCATTGCTTGGTAGTTGTATGACTACAATGTTACTGGCTAGAATGTTACAAGCCTTTACATGGAGCGTACCAGGGAATGCTTCCAAGGTTGATTTAACTGAAGCCATTGATGAGCTTATTCCTGCTAATCCTGTCATGGCTTTTCCTACCCCTCGTTTGGCTGCTCATGTTTATCCAACTTCACCTTGAAATGAAGAAGACAAAGAGGAAGAGCTTTGCACGGAGATTTGCATTAGTGAATCTTTTTTTTTTTCTTTTTTAAATTAAGTTGTTAATTATTAATTTAGAAGGGTTTGAAAGTTGGGGGGAAAACAATAAAGTTACGATCAATTTGGTTAGGAACTGGTGGGTAAGGTTTTTATTGAGTTTGTGATAGCTCTTAACATAATTTGTGTGGTTACTGTACTACTTGTATTGATCAAACTCCTGTAATTTGTTCCTCAGTAAAATTATCTTTAGAAAATGTGTTTTTTTTAATAATTTAAAAATAAAATATGGACTATACATTTCAATTAAAAAAACAATAAATGAGAAATAATTCACCCAAGTATGAATATTTTGGAGGTGTATTGCCTTAACTTGAAAATGGAGTTGTTGATGGTTATTTGAGCTAAAAAATTGATCGGTTTGATTAACTAACTGAACCTACTGAAATTGAAGGTAAGTCAATTTAGTTAAAAAAAATAAGTTTAAAAAAATCGATTAAATTCGATAGATTAATTATGTGCACTGTAATTAAAAGGGTCTGAGTCACTATCATTACTATCTATAAGAGTTGCTATAGTATTATAGGTTTTATCACAAGTTTTAAGTAATTTTTGACAACCTCTCATCCTAATTCCACTTACTTTTCACATCAAACACAACATCACATCTACTTCAAATTTTTACCTTTTACAGATATTTGGATCTTAAAAATATATCAAAAAGTGAAAATATTTTAAAAAATAATCATTCTTCTTCCTTTTAAAATTTCCTAAAATTTAAATTTATATTTTGAAAATATCCATTGTCAGCTCAAAAGAAATAGTATATCGAAAAGTATACATATAGTATATAAATATATAATATATTAAAGATATCTAACTGTATAAATATATAATACATTAAAGGTAGTAGAAGCTTAAGAATTTTTCAGAACTCATATTGTTATTTATCTTGAACAAATCCATAATCATTTTGATATGGATCTAGAAGTTAATACATTTTACCCGAAATATCCATGGATGCTGATATATCATCTTTGTCTTGCTCATCCAAAATACTCGGCTGAATTATGATTTTTATGGTATCTTACCATATTGTATAACCATGCAGTGGAAATACCTGTGTTAGATATGCTAAACTTTTTTTTCTGTTGATACTACTCCAAATCCTCTTCCCCACAAGTTCCTTAAGTGGTTCAATAACATTTCATGGTGGCAACAACAATTATTACAGATCATTCATAAAAAATAATTGTGGCAAAAACTAGATGAAGAAATAAGAAATTATCATGCCATTTTCATTCTGCATAAACTAATTTTTCAATATCCTCAAACTGGTGCTCTTTGGTTAAGAAATCAAGTTGTTTATTGTAAGACTTATTTTAGTAAAATTTTTTATAATTATTAGAAGCAAATTGAATTAAGAATTCATCTCTGTAGTCTCAATAATTCAAGAGCTTTTCCTCAGATGATAAAAAAACCTTTGATTTACACTTCAATGGTAAAAAACAAGAACTGGACCAAATATGACCAACAGCATACTAAGACAACTACAAAACTTCCTTTTCAGCTTACAGTAGAATACTTTATTGACTATGAACCTTTTGACCAAGAAGCAGGTCCCAACACTTCTCAATTTCCAGCACAAAGATATTCCTCCTTGTCCTTCCAGCTCATCCTGCTCCACCAAACCCACTCATTGCATCTCCAGCTATCACTACAGTGGCTGATTCTTCAAATCAACTAAATACTGATGGAATGCCAACCACACAGACAGATATTGACGAAGCTTTAATCAGTGCTCAATCTACTCAGCCCACTCAGACTGATGATTTTGACTATATGGCATATATGACAGATAATCCTCTAGTACGTGCCTTCATGACTCAAATGATGAAGACTATAGGAATATGAATCAGTCCCCTAGTCATTTTTTCTGATTCTACAGTTGCTCTACTCAATAGTATTTTTTACTATTTATAATAGTATTTTATCTATAATAATTACTCTTTACTCTTTTCAGAGTGCTTGTACTGTTTATATTAGTGGGTTGTGCATGTACACCCACTAGCTATTTTTTCTTTTATGTTTTCTGAAGTCATTGCTTATGACTTCATTGTTGTTTATTTTCTCCACCTCCGTCTAAATAAGGAGTCTCTATGTATTAGCTGAGGGATGTAGCCATTTCAGACTAATATTCTCTTTCTTAAATAAACTATGCAGCTTTAAAAACTTTCTCTTCTTCATTTTGATTTATTGTTATGTTTATTTATAAATAATGTGCAATGATCCAGAAAAATTAATATTAAGTATATTAACCAGTGATAGTCAAAAGAGCTGAGTCCTGTTTAAGCCTTGGGTATGGCTATATTTATGGACGGGGTTTGAGATTATCCGGTAAAGCAATACTCTGTTTATTTCTCTGAGGATAAAGTATACTCTGTATGAAACTTATAGCTTAAGCTGATCCTGTTCCGATACATCAGAAATATCTATGGCCCTTTGACGTATATAAGCTAAAAACTAGATAGTAGCTACTACTGGTGGTGAACATATGTAAAAAAGTCTGTGTTGTCTAGTATAACAATGCATTGTACCTTTTTTTGGAGAATTATGTATTCCCTTTATGGTGAGTTTTAACTCTTAATATCCAGACACACCCCTAGTGATATAACATGTGGAAGAAAAGCACATTTTGCAAAAAAAAAATTATCCTAAGAAGCCTATGAAGACAACAAATGATTCAACAGATTAATCAAGTATCAATCTCTCTTTCTGATAATGTAGAGATTGAATATATCCTTTCAGAACAAAGTGAAGCATATCAAGAGATGATTATGGCACTCTATGTGGATGATGATGATTCTTATTCAAAGCCTAACTCTATTGATTCTAATCGAGATGATAATTTTGACATTTATCATCTCCAACAGCAATAATTGCCTTTTGCATATTCTGATGATCATTCCTTATTGACTCTACTAGTATAAATTTCAGTACTTCCTTCTAAGTATGACAAAGCTATTCCTCTAATAGTTTTCATGGATACTGGTGCTTATAAATCTATGATAAACCCTGATGTGTTACCAGATACTTATTGAAAGTCTCATACTGAATATTTTAGAGCAACTGATGGAAATGTATTCTCTACACATCTTATCACTAAGAAGAAAATTGGAATACAGCTCTTCCCAGACTGTATTATCTGGACTCATGTTCTTGGTTCGTCCTTACTAGACAAAGGCATACTGATAGGTTTTGATATTTATCATTGTGAACCTCGGATTCCACCCGAAAAGGATTCGGATGGACGTTCACTCGTTGTCGGGAGTCGCCACTCAGTTTTTTCTGTTCAAAGGGAAAAACTAAGAAAACCCTTGTTTGACTCCAATTAATGCTTCCAATGTAAAGGCTTCTGATCTACGAACCCAAGGAGGATTCGGGGACTATGTCATGCATTTGACTAACTTGCAAACAAAAGGAACAAAGAAATAAAAACAGACAGATTGTTAGTAAATTGTGGACTTGCTATTTGGGGTGAATCCCAAACATGCCTACAGACTCCCGTTTGAATAGGAGATCAAAGCCCATGTAGTTCGGAAAAGCCTATTTAAAGGCGATAAAAATAATGCTTCATGCATGTGTGTGTGTATGCTTCGTGCATTGTCGGGCTTCATGCCAAGGATTGAGAGATTTAGCACTTAGTGCTAAATGGTGAAATTTAGGTACTTTGTACCAAAGGAGTGCAATTTAGGCTTCATGCCAAATGTGAGATTTTGAGCACTTAGTGCTTCGTGCTGGTGTCGGGCTTCATGCCAAGTATTGATCGGGCTTTTTGCCAAATTTGTGAAATTTAGCACTTAGTGCTAAATGGTGCAATCTTAGGTACTTTGTACCAAAAGGATGCAATTTTTAGGCCTTTGGCCTGTGTTGTCGGGCTTTATGCCAAAATTGTGAGATGTAGCACTTAGTGCTAAATTGTGCAATTTTAGGTACTTTGTACCAAAAAAGTGCAATTTAGGCTCCGTGCCAAAAGGTTGATTTTAATTGTGAAATTTAGGTACTTTGTACCGAAAAGATGTAATTTGGACTTCGTGCCAACAGATTGATTGATTAGTCCATTAGGCCTTGGACCTAAAAGGATTAGGTCTTTGACCAAGAAGAAATTAAGAAGAAGATGGAATGCTTATGACATGCTTAAATTGACAAATGATGAATTAGGATATTACCTTACTTAGGATTTTTCCACTTCGAAGTTCCAGATCTCGTTTTCTTGGACCTTGGATTATGATTATTGATTACGGATTAAATTCGTTAGCATGAGGCCCGGAGTCTCCAAAAGCCAACCCTTTTTTCTGAACACCTGAAGGCAATTTATAGGCAAAATCGGGCTGGACGGCGGCTGAGCCGCCGGTTTCATCCGGTTTTCGCTCAAACTGATTTTTTGGGAGCTAGAGACTTCCAAAAATTATTCCGGGACCATATCCGTGATCCTCATGTCGTTCCGGACATTTCAAGTACCATATCGATATACTTCCGGTGAACTTTTACCGTGGACCCCCGGTCCAGCCCGGTCATTTGCAGTCTGAGAAAATTGGCTTTCCGAGCCTTAAAATTCGAGTGTTCACAATTGCCCCCTAGTGGGGTCCATAAAAATGATTTATGGAACCCAGTGGTCTTCTGAAGAGCGAATTTTGAGCGAGGGGTAAAAGACCTGCCTTTTGGCATTTCTGGATTGTTTGCAACACTTCTGATTGCATTCTGATCGCATTCCAACTTTTCTGTACCTGCACTTTCATTTAGCACAAACAGTACATATGTATGTATGATGTCACCTTTTATTTTCATAAAGGCATTTATTTGCTTCTTTGCACCCATTGTATGCACAACTGGACCAAGAGCCTTCAAAAGATGGAAATGATCAATATGGGTAGATATGGGTTGCTTTCTATCACCATTCTTAGGTGGATATTGATGGATTGAGATTTTATTTATTTCCAGTAAAGAACTTAGAAATAAATTCTAGGAATCTTTCCTTTACATGTACTTGAAATAGCTCTAGTAATGAACCAGAAGTAATACCAGGCTTTGCTGTGTTCTGCTATCAGTAATTTATTTCTAGTAAAGAACTTAGAAATAATCCTATAGGAAGTCAATCCGGCTGGGGAAGGAACTCGAATTTTTCTGAAGTTGCCCCCAAATTATTCCAAATAATGAAGTTGCTGAATTTTGGCCAATTGAGAAGCCAAGGAGACGTGCATTGCTGCAGGAGCTGGAGGGTGAGGATGTGGTTCCTCTTAACGAGGAGAAGATAGATGCTGCAGAGAGTTCCGGAGCTAAGGAAGATACCGAAGACTCTGCCCCACGTAGGAGGCGTAGGATTTAGATCCCAGGGTGACTCCATTGTCTGCTTTATTTTTTTTGAGTTGTCTTTTTACCTTTTTGGTTTTTCTTTCTTTTTGACATTTTGGAGTTATGACTTGACTTTTTTTTTTTTTACGTTTTGGACTTGTGGTTTGACTCTTTTTTATTGGTTTTTGGTACTTTATGAAAGGAATGACTTTTTTTTTTTGAATGAATGACTCCCTTGGGAATGAATGACTCTTCTTGGCATGACTCTTTCCTTTGCTTTCCAAGCATTATCTACTTTATTTACTTGCTCTAATTTTTGCCTAAGCTGTCTTTTCAGATTTTCAACTTAGCGAGCTCTTACCCATTCTTGTCTAAGCCGCCCTTTGCGGGTTTTCGACTTAGCGAGCCCCACTATTGCCTAAGCCGCCCTTTGTGGGTTTTCGGCTTAGCGGGATTTTTTGTTTGTTTTGTTTTTTTTTTTTTATGTTGGCAAAAGAAAAATGAATGATTTTTATTAAAATTTAGACCGTGCTCAAGGAGAGCTGCCTACATATCTCGAATTAGTTTGCGAGAATCAGGTCTAATGTAGTTCCTTACAATGCATGATCATACATAATATTTTTTTAGTTGATCCAGATTGCACGGGTTTGTGAACTCCAGACCATCCAAATCAGACAAGATGACGGCTCCGCCGGAAAGTATTTTCTTCAAAATGTAGGGTCCCGCCCAATGAGGACGGAACTTCCCACGAGGATCTGTAACAGGTGTTCTGATCTCTTTCAGGACCAAACAACCTTCTTCCAACTTTCGATCTTTGACCTTTTTGTTGAAATGTCTGGCCATTCGCCTCTGATATCCTTGAATCTGATGTAGAGCTTGAAGTCTTTTCTCATCCAAACCCAACAACTGATGATGATAACTGCTGATCCATTCAGCTTCATTTATCTGACTTTCTTGAATTATTCTCGCCGATTGAACTTCCAGTTCAATGGGGAGTACTGCTTCCATTCCATATACTAGTGAATACGGGGTTGCCCCAGTAGGAGTTCTAATTGATGTTCTGTATCTCCACAAGGCCAATGGTAACTTCTCATGCCAACGCCTATGCTCCTTGATCATTTTTTGCATGATCATCTTTATAGACTTGTTCGCTGCTTCTACAACTCCATTTGTTTGAGGTCTATAAGGAGAGGACTTATGATGCTGGATTTTCTTATCCTTCAAGAGTTTGGCAAACTCTGCTTGGAAATGAGTTCCATTATCAGTGATAATCTCAAATGGTGTTCCGTACCGACAAAGGATGTTGGTTCGGACAAACAGCGCGGCCTTTTTGGCATCTAATTCTGCATAGGAAGCTGCTTCAACCCACTTTGTGAAGTAATCCACTGCTACCAAGATAAACTGATGTCCATTCGAGGCTTTTGGGTGTATTTTTCCAATTATATCAATTCCCTAAGTAGCGAAGGGCCATGGAGAAGTGATTGTATTCAGGGCAACGGGAGGTTGCTTCTGCAGCTTAGCAAACATCTGACACTGATGGCATTCTTGCACAAATGATACACAGTCTGTATTCATGGTGGACCAGTAATATCCTAGATTGGCTATTTTCCGAGCCAAGGCGATCCCATACATATGCGGTCCTGATTCGCCCCCATGTACCATTTCCATTATCCGCTTAGCCTCTGCTTCATTTACACACCTTAGGTGCATTCCATTCCAACTTCTTTTGTAGAGGATATCTCCATTAAGAATGTAACCTGTGGCAAGCTGCCTTATTGCCCTCTGATCAACCTTTGATGATCCCTCCGGATAACTTCCATCCTTGAGATAGGTCTTGATATCCCAAAACCATGGTTTACCATCGGCCAAGTGCATTACATGGGCGGGTTGCTTTTGAAACTGAACTTTCAATGGACGAATGACTTTCCCCTCCCTGATATTGATCATGGAAGCTAAAGTAGCCAAGGCATCAGCAAACTGATTCTTTGCTTTTGGGAGATATTCGAAGGACAGATCATTGAACTGTTGTGCCAAATGATCAAGGCGTTGTAGGTAAGGAACCAAACGCTCTTCTCTTATCTTCCATTTCCTTAAAGCTTGTGATACTATTAAAATAGAATCACCATAGACCTTTAGGTCCTTAATCCCCAATTTCAGGGCGGCTTCAAGCCCATTAATGCAAGCTTCATATTCTGCTTCGTTGTTTGTGCAGCTAAAGTTAAGTTTAATTGCGAATGGAATGTATTCTCCACAAGGAGTTTTGAACACAATTCCAATTCCGTTTCCACGATAATTGGATGCTCCATCAAAATACATCTCCCAAACACTTCTTTCCACATTCAAGAGGTCTTCGTCAGGGAAACCCATTTCTCGCATCTCGTCTTTTATAGGTAATTCTGCTAATTGGTCAGCTATTGCCCCGCCTTTCACAGCTTTCCTTTGAACAAATTTCAAGTCAAAGGCTGCCAATGTTGACACCCACTTAGCCATTTTGCTGTCCAAAACAGGCCTCTCCATAAGGAATTTCAAGGGACTCTGTTCTGCAATGACATAAGTAGTGTAAGAAGACAAGTAGTGTTGTAACTTCGTGCAAGCCCAATACAATGCTAAACACAACTTCTCAATCCTGTAATACTTTAACTCATAGTCCAGCATCCTTTTGCTGAGGTAGTAAATTGCATTTTCCACCTTTGTATCTTCAGCCTCTTGAGCTAGCATTGCCCCCATGGCTTCATCTGTTACAGACAAATACAAGAGCAGAGGTTTTCCCATTCTGGGAGGTTGTAGAATTGGCGGACTTAACAAGTATTCTTTGATCTTGTCGAAGGCCTTCTGACAGTCTTCATTCCATTCTTGTGAAGCACCTTTCCTTAGTAGCTTAAAGATTGGACCACAAGTCTCAGCCAACTGTGATATGAATCGACTGATATACTGTAATCTACCTAGTAAGCCTCGAATCTCCTTTTCTGTTCTTGGTGGAGGCATTTTTAGAATGGCCTTTGACTTTGCTGGATCAACTTCTATTCCTTTTTTGCTTACCAAATATCCCAAAAATAAGCCCAATGTTGCTCCAAATAGACACTTTGCAGGATTAAGCTTCAAATTGTACTTGCGAAGTCTAAGGAAGAACTTCTCAAGTGCTTCAACGTGCTCTTCTGGAGTTTTTGACTTGACAATCATATCGTCAACATACACTTCTACTTCTTTGTGTATCATGTCATGAAAGACTGTTGTCGCCATCCTTTGGTAGGTAGCCCCTGCATTTATCAATCCAAAAGGCATAACCCTGTAGCAGAAAGTGCCCCATTCTGTAATGAAAGCTGTCTTCTCTTTGTCTAGTGGGTGCACCGGGATCTGATTGTATCCAACCGCAAGGTCAGTCATGGAAACCATCATATGCCCAGCCATCCTGTCTATCAGCAAATCGATGTGTGGTAGCGGAAAATCGTCCTTGGGACAAGCCTTATTCAACTCTCTGTAGTCAACACACATTCTGACCTTTCCGTCTTTCTTCGGGACCGGCACAATGTTTGCTAACCAGGAAGGATAGGCAATTGGTTCTATGAACCTATTATCCAGTTGCTTGACAACCTCCTCTTTAATTTTCAAAGACCATTCAGGCTTCATTCTTCTCAATTTCTGCTTAACCGGCTTTGCACCAGGGTATAGCGGAATCTTATGAACTGCTATTGCTGGGTCTATTCCCGTGACATCACTTGTCTTCCATATGAAGCAGCCGGCATACTTTCTGATGCATTCAAGAACCTGCTCCTTATTCACACAATCACATGCATTGTATGTATGTTCATTTTCTTTGCCAATTATTATCTTTTGATTTATTTCTTTTATTTCATTTATTTCATTTTTCTAGATAATACTTAGAAAGCAAAAGACACAGGGTAACCAAGAATTTGAAGAGTTTCATTGATAATGGTGGAGTCATTCTCCAAGATTACATTAAATGTGACATTTGGGTTCTCTAAATCTGAAGCTATAGAGGACTCAGAACTAGACTCTGGCTTGGTGTTTGACTCAGAATTTGACTCGGTACAAGACTCGGGTTCAAGGTGTGACACTGGACTAGTTTTGTCTACAGCAGCTTGTCCCTCCTCGGCATACCAGTTCATCAGTGGTCCATCTGTTATCTTGATCAGCTTTGTGAAGTCCCTTTTGTCTTCGACATTGGTTATCATAGCAACCTCATCAAAGAGACTAGGCTGCATGAAATCTTCCACAGTGATGGCATTGATGGAATGATTGGGCAAGGGGTTAGTGTTAATGTTTGGTTGCCTCCTGAGAGGAATGATGTCACCACTATCCACCAAATCCTGGATGCGGTTTTTCAAAGTCCAGCAAGCATCTGTTCTGTGCCCATTTCCTTGGTGGTACTCACAGTACTCATCGGTCCTGTAATTGGAGGGTAATGGGTTTGGAGGAGGCCTTGGGTCCAAAGGCTTCAAATATTTACCTTCCACGGCCTTTTTAAACACTAGATGAAGGGGCATTCCAATGTCGGTATATTGTCTTCTTGGCTGATTTCTTTGCCCAAGATTGCCCACACGTAAAGGATTCGCAGGGGCAATATTGGCCACTTCATTAGCAGCTTGGCCTTGTTTTTTATACTTCGAGATAGCTTCTTCATCTACTATCTTACCCAATTGTATCAGATCTTCTACCTTGGTTGCAGTCGCAATGAGCGATTTGAAAGTAGGTAGGTATTGGGTTTGCAGTTGGGCTTGATATGTAGGCCTTAAATTTCTGATTATGATATCAATCTGCTCTTGTTCTGAAGGGCGATTGATCATTTGGGCGGCCTTTGCCCTCCACCTCTTAAGGAACGAGGAGAAGGGCTCATTGTTATTTTGTTTGGTAGTCTCAAGTTCCCTTCTAGTGACATCTACCTCAATATTGTAATGGTATTGAGAGTTAAATGCATTGCAGATATCTTCCCACGTTTTAATCTTGGAACGGTCTAGGCTCACAAACCATTTAAGGGCAGCACCAGTCAGGGATTGTTGGAATAATTGAGCAAAGAGCTCATCATTTAAACCCCAAGGGCTTAAGGCCCCCACATACATTTTCAGGTGAGTTTTAGGGCAAGTAGTCCCATCAAATCTGTCCATCCCAGGCATCTTGAATTTTGGAGGCAATCTAGCTTGGGGAAACAAGGATAAGGAATCCATGTCTACCACCTCTTTGTGAGTTTTCATGGTAGTGATTGACCTCTCAAGCGATTCAAATTTCTTTTTTAGCTCATCAGTTTCATTCTTAGAGGGTGGATCCTCTAAATTGATGACAGGGGTATTATTCTGAACAGTCATGGGGGTACTAGTTTGCCCCACAATAGGTTCCTTCCCTAAATTTCCAGGAGTAGGGACTGTCTTTGGTGCTCCTCCTAATTCAACCAGGATGGCTACCCTTTGGGCGGCTAAAGCTTCATCAATTCTTTCTTGCATTCTAGCTTCAATTTCCTTAGCCTGTCCATCTAGCAAAGCCTTAATTTGTTCAATTGTAGCCATTTCAGGAATTGGAGTGGTTGGTGAAGTTGGAGTGGTAGGGCTTGTGGGTGATTGCCCAGTTGGAGTTGGTGTAGTTTGTGTAGGTGACGGCACACGGATGGTGGATACCTGAAAGATCAAGGGTAAAGGATCAGGGTAGTGTGTAGGGTAGGAAAACTCTTGGTCCACTTGCACATATCAAAAGATTTTCCCCAAAATCGTGTTGTTATGTTGCATGAATGCACCTCATCACATCACAATTCATTTTAATGGTATGTGGCACTATCATTGGGTACATACAACCTAAGGGAAGGTTCTATTGGCACATGAAAAATAGAGAATCGGCTTATAATAGGGACCCTTGAGTCTTGAGTAAGATATACCTAACCACATGTGAAACAAGGAGTTTCGCGTGGGTCCAATAGTACGATTACTCATGGGCCACTCCAAAAGGATTGGAATGGTTTGCGACAACAGGGAGGACGCTTTGGCTGTCCGCCGGCATAATCAAGGAGACCTGCCGGTCAGCGCTACTTGCTATCCAGACTCAGAACTTTGAACAGAAAGAGAAGAAATTCATTTGAAAACAATTTTTTATGCAATGGAGGAAAATGATTCCCCCATATATGCAAGAGAAAAAGATTCTCTGAATGACAAAATAAATGCACAAGTAGTCAAACAATAGATCCATCAAAGGAAAAAGATTCCTTTCTTCAATCTTCAGTCTAATATACTTAAAGGAAGGATATATATTGCTAAGGTACCCTGCAAAATAAACAAAAATACCCTAAAGAAGGGCAAATCGGTTAAACAAATAATAACAATCTACTAGGATCCCATAAATCGTTTTTATGGTCCCTAGTGTCAAATTAATCAAATAAGCAATAGTAGTCCACTTAGGATCCCATAAATCATTTTTATGGGTCCCCAGTAGAGTCGCCAATTTGTGAACCTCGTATTCCACCCGAAAAGGATTCGGATGGACGTTCACTCGTTGTCGGGAGTCGCCACTCAGTTTTTTCTGTTCAAAGGGAAAAACTAAGAAAACCCTTGTTTGACTCCAATTAATGCTTCCAATGTAAAGGCTTCTGATCTACGAACCCAAGGAGGATTCGGGGACTATGTCATGCATTTGACTAACTTGCAAACAAAAGGAACAAAGAAATAAAAACAGACAGATTGTTAGTAAATTGTGGACTTGCTATTTGGGGTGAATCTCAAACATGCCTACATACTCCCGTTTGAATAGGAGATCAAAGCCCATGTAGTTCGGAAAAGCCTATTTAAAGGCGATAAAAATAATGCTTCATGCATGTGTGTGTGTATGCTTCGTGCATTGTCGGGCTTCATGCCAAGGATTGAGAGATTTAGCACTTAGTGCTAAATGGTGAAATTTAGGTACTTTGTACCAAAGGAGTGCAATTTAGGCTTCATGCCAAATGTGAGATTTTGAGCACTTAGTGCTTCGTGCTGGTGTCGGGCTTCATGCCAAGTATTGATCGGGCTTTTTGCCAAATTTGTGAAATTTAGCACTTAGTGCTAAATGGTGCAATCTTAGGTACTTTGTACCAAAAGGATGCAATTTTTAGGCCTTTGGCCTGTGTTGTCGGGCTTTATGCCAAAATTGTGAGATGTAGCACTTAGTGCTAAATTGTGCAATTTTAGGTACTTTGTACCAAAAAAGTGCAATTTAGGCTCCGTGCCAAAAGGTTGATTTTAATTGTGAAATTTAGGTACTTTGTACCGAAAAGATGTAATTTGGACTTCGTGCCAACAGATTGATTGATTAGTCCATTAGGCCTTGGACTTAAAAGGATTAGGTCTTTGACCAAGAAGAAATTAAGAAGAAGATGGAATGCTTATGACATGCTTAAATTGACAAATGATGAATTAGGATATTACCTTACTTAGGATTTTTCCACTTTGAAGTTCCAGATCTCGTTTTCTTGGACCTTGGATTATGATTCTTGATTACGGATTAAATTCGTCAGCATGAGGCCCGGAGTCTCCAAAAGCCAACCCTTTTTTCTGAACACTTGAAGGCAATTTATAGGCAAAATCGGGCTGGACGGCGGCTGAGGAACCCGGTTTCGTCCGGTTTTCGCTCAAACTGATTTTTCGGGAGCTAGAGACCTCCAAAAATTATTTCGGGACCATATCCGTGATCCTCACGTCGTCCCGGACATTTCAAGTACCATATCGATATACTTCCGGTGAACTTTTACCGTGGACCCCCGGTCCAGCCCGGTCATTTGCAGTCTGAGAAAATTGGCTTTCCGAGCCTCAAAATTCGAGTGTTCACAATCATCAAACTCAAAATCTTCAAATTCTTCCAACTGGAATTCATCATAAAAAATTCTTTAAAACTTATATTGACATCTAGAGAATCTTTTCTTTGTCAGAAGTTCCATCAGATTTTGAAGATATAAAGATCTCATTACTTCCTGCTTGTGCTAATTCTCATATTGATTTTTATCATCCAAAACCTTTATGGAAAAATTCAAATTTCTTTATTTCTCTTCCTTTTAAGAAGAATGAAGATATAAACACTACAAAGGCTTCACATCCTGGAATCTCCCCTTCATATCTCGCTCTTGCCAGAAAAGAATGTGAATCCTTATTGCAACATGGATTGATTAAACCTACTAAGTCTATTTGGGCTTGTCAAGCATTCTATGTAGCGAAACATTAAGAAATTCTTAGAGGAAAGAAGAGGCTTGTTATCAATTGCAAGCCTCTTAATATGTTTCTTGCAGATGACAAATTTCCTTACTTAAGATCTCTACACTCATGGTTCATCTTAAAGCGGCAAAAATATTTTTAAAATTTGATCCGAAAGATGATTTTTGGCTATTAGGTATTCAACCGGAAGATAGGCCCAAAACAATATTTTGTATTCCAGATGCTCAGTATCAGTGGACTGTCATGTCCTTTGGATTGAAAGTTGCCCCATTCTTATTTCAAAAGGGCATGATCATAATTTTCTAACTCATTCTATATTCAACCTTCATTTACAATTAATGACATCTTACTGTTCTCTCTAAAAATAGAAGCCCATCATAAATTGCTCCAACAATTTTTTTCTATTATTCAACAGTATGGTATTATGATCTCTGAAAAGAAAAGTACCATGGGCTGTGATTCTATTGACTTCTTGGGATTACACTTTGAAAATAGAGTTTACACTTCAGGTCCACATATAATAGAAGAACTATTTAAATTTCCTGATGAAAATTTGACTTTTAAGCAAATTCAATAATTTTGTATATAATTAATTATATCAAAGATTTTTATCCTGCTATATCCCAGCCCATCAATCAGTTATCCAAGTTACTGACAAAGAATCCACCACCTTGGACAACTGAACAAATAGAAGTTGTACAAATTATTAAGAGGATTGTTGCTCATCCAATTCCTCTTCATATCCCTTGTGATGGTATTAGAATCTTATAGGCAGATGCTAGTGATGAATTTTGGGATGTTATTTTTCTTTAAAAAATTAATGGAACAACCTATTACTGTGGATATGCTAATGGTCAATTCAAAGATAGTGAGAAGCACTATCATTCTGTTTACAAAGAGATTTTAGAGGTAAAATTTGGAATAAAAAAATTTGAATTTTACCTTCGAGGTCACCATTTTATTATCATTCTTGACAATACCTCATTCTTGACAATACCTTATTTTAAACATAAAATCTTACCTTCTCAACAATTCCTCAGAATCTAAGAATGGTTCTTAAAATATGACTATTCTGTTGAGCACATTAAAGGTCAAAAGAATTTAATCCCAGATCTTTTATCCAGACCCTCTAAACCTATCTCTATCATAACCCTAACCAACAGTTTTTCCTGTATCATGATGAACAGAGGATGCAGACTTGGAAACTTTCCACCAAGACCACCTCTATAGAGAAACCCTAATGTTGAGTTCCCTCCAAAATGTCCTTTTCTTCCACATGCATAACATCTATCTCCTGAGCTTTTTCTTCTTTTTGAATAAGGAGATTTCTTTTGTTTAGGACAAATACAATTCTTTTCTTTACATTTGATGTTAAAAGAAACAGGTCATTTACAAGAAGATTGTAAAATCTTATTATGCTTCATAAAGTTCTTCATAGTTCTATGGTGTTCAGATAGTTTACTAAGTGCTACATGAGTAAACTGATTAATTTCACCTAAAGAAACTTGTAGAAGTGATATGCTTATTTGCTGAATTAAATGATTGATTTTTGGTTGAAGTTCTTTAGGTAAAGATGTGACATAAACCTATTTCATGCTAGAATAACTATAACCACCTAGCATATAGAACTTCTTAGACATTCCTTGATAATGAAAATTAAGATCTTTAACTTTTAAAGAATAATATTTCATCTCAAAGAATTCTTATTTCTATCTCTTAGAAATAATTGTATGATCTCTCAAGAAAATTGTGTAAATTTGCAAAAGAGCATCAGAAATACTATTTCCAAAGAAAGCCAATCAAGTATACTCATCCATGGAAGTAAACCATTCTCTGAGATTTCCAGCGAATTTAGAGACAAATTTTTTGAGTACTTGAGGAAGAGAAGCACCTTCCTTTGCCATTTGCAAATCAAGCCAGACATTAAATTCTAAAATTTGTGATCTCTATTTTTGGGAGGTAAATTATCAAAAGTAAACCGGGAAATATAAGCAGGCTTACTGGTTCGTTGATGTTCAAATATGAGATCTTGTCTTAGAGAATCTTCTTCTGGGGGATCTTGAATAATTGGTTCAGTATCAAAAGGAGGATTAGCACCAACAGGAGGGTCGTCCATTAAAAGCTGAGAAATGTCTGCTTGTTGAGATTCTAAATCTGAATTAGAGGAATCATAATTTGTAAATTCTGTTTCAGAAGAATCTGAATCAGATGTATAAAGAGCCATGAGTTGTTATGGCAATGTTTCAGATACTCATGGAGGAAGAGGTTCTGATTGTATTGTTTCAGCATAAGTCTTCTGAGAAGATGAATGCTTCTATGCAACTAGAGGCATAGAAGATGAAGAAACTGAAACTTTCTAAGGCTTTAGAGGAAATAATTCATGAATAGTTCCAAAATTAGGTTTGTAAAAGGCATAGACTAATATGTGGGTGAGAAAAATAGGGAAATAAGGATCAGGAATAATATATTGAGATTGTTTTGACAACAAATCTCTTTCCATTATTTCAAGTCTGAATTTCAAGGTTTGAATTTTTTCTCTTTTCTGAGAAAAGCTGGGTCCAAGATTTTATTGTTGGATCATCATTCTGAGTTCAGTATCTAATTGATGAATTCTCATAAGGGGACAATTATGATATTGTTGAATATCAGTAGACATAGATCTCAAGGCTAAGAAAATTTTATCTATCTTAATAGATAACTGATCAATCTTGGAATCAGTGCACATCAAATATTCTGAATTTGAGCATTCTAATTTTGCCAATTAAGAACTTCTTCTCCTTGGGAAAGTTCTTTCAGTTGTCCAGTGGGAAGAACAGTTTTTGGTTGAATGAATGATCTGATACCAATCTTAGTTTGGGAATTAGTTTGTTTTTCAAGAGGTGGGAATTCATATGATGATGATGAGAACATCATACAGACTTGAAGTTGTAGTATCTGGGTTAAAGGTTGATGCACCAATAGTGCACACCGTTTAGGCTTTTATAGTTTGGGTATTTTTGGAGGTTTAGAAACATCAAGAAGTCCTTCAGCTTGTAGGACTTTAAGAGCCTCATTATAAATAGCAAGAGGGAGTGGATAATCTTTCTTCTAAATTTCTGGAGAAATTTTTATCCAGAGAGAATTTCTTGAATCATGAGGAGGACGTTTAAATCCTGTAACTTCTATTTGTCAAAACTAAAAAATATATATTTTTAAAATTCTCTATAGACTACATAGTATTTTTGAAAAAAAATTAAAAAAGCAATGCATCATGTTATTTTTTTCTTTCTTGATTTTTTTTAAAAAAAATATACTCTCTATCTTTTTTATAAATTTTTTCATTTTTAACGTGATATTTTAGTCATTTTATAAAAATATATAATAAATTTAAAATAAACGCATAATAAGCTTACAAAAATTATCATATATATAATAAATTCATAATAAACCCATAACAAATTTATAATAAACTATATAAATATTATAAATTTATAAATTAATCATAAATTCTTATAAAATTCAATATATTTTGAAAAACATGTTATATTTCAAAATTTTTTATTTTTTTAATATTTTTATAAAAATTCTTTTTTTATGCTTCGGACCAAGCCCATCTATAATCAAACAAAGCTCATAGAGCTTTCGTGAGTCCATACTAATGAGTCCCATACTAAAGTTTATATTGAAATCCATAACATATTGGACCGTAGATTACAAGTTCTATAGTCTTGGGCCTAGCTTCAGTTCATTGCAAGATTCAAATTCATTGCATTAGAAAAATAACTTAGGGTGCATTTGTTTAAGCTGTGAGGTTTTTGTTTTTTAAAAATCAAAAACCATTTTCAATTTTTATTTTTGGTTTTTAAAAACTTGTTTTACATTTTAAAAACTATATTATAGTTTTTACCTATACATAGCCAAACACATAAGTGATAGTATTCAACAATAGATATTTTATTTTGTTTTAAAATAAATTAATTATTATCATATTTATATAAGAAAAATCATCAATAATAAATATAAAAATTTTATTCAACACAATAAAAGAAAAATAATACATAATTGCTAATTTCTCAATTATTATAATGCATCCATAATCTTTCTGTTATTCGATCTCGAGTACTGCTCATTTAATGAAGTTGACTGGCATTGATATCAAAAGTTTCATGTGCTCTGAAGTCTCAACTTCACTATTTTGCTAGTTATCTTCAAGAATAACATTTTTATTTGCATATTCTATGAATAAAGAGTATACATTATTGAATTCTGATAAAGTTATGAACTACACAACATGCAAGGAGTATATATTTTCGTCGCTTTATGTCATATGAAGGCATATCTCTTAGTATTGGAAAACATGCTTTCAAAACTCCAAAATAAAAATCTATAACATTGCATAATAATGAATGCATACAATTGAATAATTCTTCAGGACCCTATGGATTTGATCATTCTCTATAATCACGTAAATGATAACACTTTCCACGATATGGACTAAGAAATCCAGGGATATTAGTATAACCTGAATCAACCAAATAATATTTATCTCGTGTAGACATGGGAAACTTATTTTCTAGATTGGAAATACATTCTAAAAAGATTCTTGAATCATTTGCTGTTCCTACCCAACCAGTCATGACAAATATAAATCACATGTCAAATGAGCAAGCACACACAATGTTCTATGCAGGTGCCATTTTCGTCCCACGATAAGAAATTTGTTGACTGACTGGAATACATGCAGAAGTATGTGTACAATCTATTGCTCCAATGCAATTCTATTACAAAACCAATAAGTGGTTAGCGGTAATGACTATAGTTATATGATATCACAAATAACTCTTAAAAAATATTCATTACCTTAAGAAATGGAAAATAGCTTGGATTATTTTTATCTCCAAAGATGTTTCGTCAAATGATGGATCATCATGTATAATCTTAGCTGATTTTGCAAAAGCTGATCAATCTATTCCTTCAAGATCTTGTAATACATGAAGACACTTAAAAATTGTTTCTTGATCATTCTTTGATTGTACTCCAACATTATCTCCATTAGTGTCAATCTCTGAATTCATATTTTTTTAAAAGTTACACTTTTTCCTTTAAACTTTCTCCAATTCTGACTAAGGCATGAGTCATTGCTTTTTAAAAAATTTTCTATTGTCTTTCTACGATTATATCCTCCGTCACTTATTTTTTTTTAATTTTTGAATTTGTATGCGTGTCTTGATAATCTTCATTAGAACTATCAATTTCTTTATAATTTTCTTCATCTTCACTAATTGATGGACTTTTAGTAGAAAGATGCGAATTAACTCTTATAGCAGGTTTATCACCATATATGATATACAAATTTTCATACTCCTCACAACTATCATTTCTAAATTTTCTTTCAATTTTATTCACGTATTATAAAAAATTACATTAGTTTATTTCAATGATGCGTTTTAATATTAATTAGATATTATGAGCTATAATTAACAAATAAATTTATTGGTATACCTTGTATAATTTCAGCCATGCATCCTCACTTTAAATGACTTGATTGGTCATAGAATTATATCCAATTCCTGTCTCTTTCAGCAAATTATTGAAATGCTTCCATCGGCTTATGAGATTATTAAACTTATTTTTAAATTGAACTTGGCTATAGTTTTATTTGGTCTTATTTTTCTTAAGTTCTCTAATTCTTGCCCAAGCACTCCTAGTTAGAGTTGTTATCTTTCGCTTTCCCTTATTTACTTCCTCCACCATTAAATTTATAAAATATTCTTCAGCTTGAGGAGACCAAATCGCTCCATCATTTTCAACTTTAACTGCCTCGTTCTCATTTATATTCAATTCTTGATCTAAACTTTCTATTTAAATAAAATAAAAATATTAAAAAAATAAATTATTTTAAAAAAGGTAAACATATCTAAATTGTTGTAATTTAATTATATTATATTTCCCATTATTTTATAGGACATAGATGTTATATCACACACACACACACACACATATATATAAACTAAAGCTCTATGTCTATTTATAGAGTCATTTTTGAAGTTTGAATGTATTGTTACCTCTCCAGAATACTCCCAACTTTGAAGAAGGAACTTGAAAACTTCCAACCTTTAGTTTAGGCTACCTCCTTTCTCTCTCTCTCAGACTTAACCCCTCTTAATCACTTGTTATATAACTCTCCTGTAAGTTTAATTATTTTATTTTTATTTATTTATTTTATAATTTGTATTTTGTATAAATATATTCTGCATTTGTAACTCGGCTTGATCTGGCATATCAGAAACTTATATTGTTTATTTTTGTATTTTTGTATTATTTTAATTTTTTTTAAAGTCTTTTATTATATAAATTTTTATATACAAACTATTGGTATATCGGATGAAAATTCAGACAAAAATTCAGGACCTAAATCCGAATGGACAGTAATTATGTCTGCACTTGGGTGTAAAAATTTCTTGTACCAATAATTTTATATAATTATTTGTATAATAATTTGTAAAATCCAGTAGCCTTTGTTGAATGGTTACTGTTTTCTGTAAATTAAATTATCATAAATAAAATTATATATTTTCATTGTATTCTTTTTTTATATGTCTTGATATTTTCTTTAGATATCTGTATAGTTGAGACTGCTACTTCAGATAAATGATATGGTGAAATATTAAAATAGATAAAAGAGAGTAGAAAAATTATAGTCCAATTTTATTCAGGACATTGAAGCCCAACCTGGCCAAATTAAATTATTCTATTATTAAAAAAGAAATTTTGAGCATTGTATTATGTATTTCAAAATTTCAATATGATCTTTTAAATCAAACATATTTACTTCGTATTGATTGTAGAAGTGCTAAAGAATTTTTACAACAAGATGTTAAAAATATTGCCTGAAAATAAATATTTACTAGGTGGTAAGCTATTTTAAGTATTTTTAATTTTGATATTGAATTTGTAAAAGGAGAAAATAACAGTATACCATATTTTCTAACCCGTAAATTTCTTCACAAACAACATTGGAAAGAAAAATAAGAAAAATAAAAAGAAGGAAACCATAAAGTCTGATTCTCCTAAAGCATTATCTGATAACTCAAATAATATTCTTAAAACTGTTTCCAAAGCCATAAAATCTTGGGCCGAAATGGTCAAAGAAGATAGTAACGCACAAATAAATCAATGGGCTTCCCAGCTGGCTCATTCTCTAGAAGTTATTAAAGTTCTTTCAGACATAGGTTTTACACCTCCAAACATCCAAGGTAGTAATGCTCTTGTCCCATTTTTAAAATAAGAGATAGAAGAATCTTCAAAATCTAAAACCCTATCTCAAAATATTTTTAAAACCTAGTTAGAAGTTTTAAGTCATTCAACTCAAATTATTTCTTTAAATATTCCAATAAAGCAATTTAAATGGCTTACTAAAATATTTTTAGTGCATAATTAATAATTAAAAATAGATATGCTCAGTATAATCTATGAAATATTATTAAATATGTGTATCCTAAAAATTAATTTTTTAGACCAATTGTTTTGTCAAAACCTCAAGACTATTATTTAAATATTATAGAGGATTCTGGTTCTATTTATTTAAAGCACAATTATAACCAGAATGATAAACTATCATAGCTTATTCCTCTTTTCAAATAAAGAAAATTCTCCATCCTTCTAAATAGGATAAATCTTTGCATATTCCTGTGTAATTTAAAACCCTTTCTCAAAAATCTCTTTACCCTTTTTACAATTATTGGAATTATATGGAAGCCTGGACCAAAGCCTTATTTGTTCAAAACCTTGGCCAAACACATTCCTGGCTCATATATTTCGGTAATAATATTAAAAATGACAACATACCCATGAGATTTGTTGACTGATGGTATTATTGTGGTAATGAAGATAAAATATTATCACAAGATGTACTATTAGCTTTTTAGTACTTTAAAGTCCACTTCAATCTAAGCTCATATGAGATGAAATTTCCTCATATTCTTCTCTTTCATATGAATTTCTATATACAGTGGGTATACCAGTGATATTTTGATGTTGCAATAAAATCAGGTACCAATATATCTGTGGTATTAAGAAAAACTAAAATCAAGTGGTGGAATGTCTTTCACACTTCTACCCATGAACACACAATAAAGTAGTGGATCCTAAAGAGAAACTATGATGGCTTTGACCCAAAGCTATATGTTTTCTTTGAAGCCCAAAGAGCCTAAAATATAGCCCTTCTTGCAATTGCAAAGGCTGCAGAAGATTATAAAACATTGATATAATAGATGGTTGAATCTCTTCCTTCAACCTCTAAGCCCATAAAGCCCAATAAAACCAGGAATGCTGGATCATCTAATAAAATTCATTCTAAAAAATCTAAAGCCCAGTCCAGAAGAAGAAACTTACCTTCCTCTTCTGACTTCTCTTCTACATCATCTATGATATCATATTCCACTGATAAAATATCAGACGTAGACTTAGATTATTGTCCCGTGACGATTGTTATGGTATCTTGTTTTTAATAAATATAAAAAGTAAAAAAAATAAAAAAATAAAAAAAAGAAAAAGAGAAAAAAGAAAAGAAAAATAAAAACAAAAAGTCTGACTTTGATACAAGCTCGTCAGAAAATTAAGGCAGAAGGAACTTTATTCCTTCAGTTTCTTTAAAGTCAATGAAAATGATGATCATTGATAAAATACTATTCATCTACTGTATTTATCAGAAAAAACTAATAACAAAGTCAGAAGAACTGTTTATATACAGTTCTCTACAGTAAAATAAATAGTACCCGATAAGATACTATTTATTTACACTTTCGGACATATAAAATGTACAGTATAAAGTAAGAAGTAATAATATGTTATTATTTATCACCAGTACCATACATAAAAAGAACAGTGTGAAGCTAAAGCTCTCTGTCTATATATAGAGCCATTTCTAAAGCTTGAAGATATTTTTATCTCTCAATAATACTCTCAACTCTGAAGAAGGAATTTGAAGACTTCTAAGCTTTAGTTTAGGTTGCCCCCTCTCTCTCTCTCTCTTTCAGACTTAACCCTTCTTACTCACCTGTTGTATAACTCTCTGTAAGTTTAATTATTTTATTTTTATTTATTTATTTTATAATTTGTATTTTTATATAAGTATACTCTACACCTGCAACTTAATTTGATCTAGTGCATCGGAAACTTATATTTTTAATTTTTGTATTTCTGTATTATTTTAAATTTTCTTTAAAGTCTTCTATTATATAATTTTTTATATATAAACTATTGGTATATCGGATGAAAATTCAGACATAAATTCAGGAGTTGAATCTAAATGGACAGTAGTCCTATCTGCACTTGGATGTAACAATTCCACGTACCAACAACTTTATATAATAATTTGTAAAATCCAATAGCATTTATTGAATGGTTATTATTTTCTATAAATTAAATTATCATAAATAAAATATATATTTTCAATGTATTGTTTTCTTTATATGTCTTTATATTTTCTTTATATATTTGTATAGATCTAAGAGTGAGGCTTTTACCTTATTACTTATTGCCTAGATTATCCGATAGGTTGCTTCTTTTATCTACAATCCAAAATAGTTTTTATTGGTATAAGAGCCAACAAAAAAATGTTGGAACAATATAATTTTTCAAATACACATTTAATTAGTATAGGTAATCAATTGAATATGATAGAAAATTCTATTAAAGATAAATAAATAGTAAAATTTGTAAAAAAAATTTTGAACTATAGATGAATAGTACCTTATTGGGTACTATTTACTTTTCTGTGGAGAACTGTGGATGAACAGTTCTTCTGACTTTACTGTTAGTTTTCTCTGGTAAAAATTGTAGATGAATAGTTTTTTGTTAGTGGGCACCACTTTTGTTGACTTTACAGAAATTAAAGGAATAAGGTTCCTTTTGCTTTTAATTTTTTGACGAGCTTCTGTCAGAGTCAGACTTTTTATTTTTATTTTTCTTTTCTTTTTTCTCTTTTTCTTTTATTTTTTCTTTATTTTTATTTTCTTTTTCTTTTTCTTTTTCTTTTTTATATTTATTGGAGGCAAGATACCATACCAATCACCCTAATTACTGG
Organism: Garcia nutans; assembly: GCA_947685225.1. Taxonomy (NCBI): domain Eukaryota; kingdom Viridiplantae; phylum Streptophyta; class Magnoliopsida; order Malpighiales; family Euphorbiaceae; genus Garcia; species Garcia nutans. The sequence goes on from CANTUV010000002.1 coordinate 47,280,961, forward strand.
GGCAACAATCTGAGTTCGAGTTAAATATTTTATCAGTGAAAGATGACATCATAGATAATGTAGAAGAGGAGTTAGAAGAGAAAGTTAATTTTCTTCTTATGGACTGGGCTTTAGATTTTTTAGAATGAATTTTATTGGATGATCCAACAGAGCTGGTTTTACTGGACTTTATGGGCTCAGAGGTTGAAGGAAGAGGTTCAACCATATGTAATAAAGGGCTATATTCTTCTACAGTCTTTGCAGCTTCAAGAAGGGCTATATTTTGGGCTATTTGGGCTCCAAAGAAAATAGATAGCTTTAGATCAAAGCCACCATAGTTTCTCTTTAGGATCCACTGCTTTACTATATATTCATAGGTAGAATTGCGGAAGGCATTTCACCACTTGATTTTAATTTTTTTTTAATACCAAAGATATATTGGTACCTGATTGTATTACAATATCAAAATACCACTCGTATACCCACAGTATATAGAAAGTCATACAAAAGAGAAGAAAAAAAAATTTCTTCTCATATGGGATTGGATTGAAGTAAGCTTTAAAGTATTGAAAAGTTAGCAGTACATTTTGTGATAATATTTTATCATGATTACCCCAATTTTAGTATTATTATCGAAATATATGAGCTAAGAATGTGTTTGGCAAGGGTTTGAAAAAATAAGGCTTTGGTCCAGACTTCCATATGATCCCAATAATTGTAAGAAGGACAGGTAGATTTTTGAAAAAAGGTTTTAAATTGCATAGGAATATGCAAATGTTTTTCCTATTTAGAAGGATAGATAATTTTCTTTATTTTAAAAGAGAAATAAGCTATGATAGTTTTATTCTTCTAATTATAATTGTGCTTGAAATAAATAAATTAGAATCATCTAAAATATTTAAATAATATTCTTGAGATTTTAACAAATCAATTGGTTTAAAAAATCAATAATATTCCATAAATTTTGTTGATTAGATCCATTTTTAATCATTAATTCTGTACTAAAAATTATTTTAGTAAACCATTTAGATTGCTTTATTGAAAAATTTGAAGAAATAATTTGAGTTGAAGGATTTGAAACTTTCAACTCGATTTTAGAAACATTTTGAGATAGTGTTTTAGATTTTGAAGATTCTTCTATCTCTTGTTTTAAAAATGGGACAAGAGCATCATTACCTGAGATGTTTGGAGGTGCAAAACCCATGTCTGAAAGGACTTTAATAACTTTTAAAAAATGGGCTAGCTGGGAGACCCATTGATTTATTTGAGTTTTACTATCTTTTTCGACCACTTCGGCCCAAGATTTCATGGCTTTTGTGAACAATTTTAGGAATATTATCTGAATAATTAGATAATACTTTAGGAGAATTAGGCTTTAGGATTTTCTTCTCTTTGTTTTTCTTATTTTTCTTTTCCATTTTATCTATGAAGAAATTCGCAAGTTAAAAAGTTTGGTATACTATTATTTTCTCCTTTTATAAATTTAATATCAAAATAAAAAATACTTAAAATAGTTTGTCACCTAGCAAATATTTATTTTGAGGTAAGATTTTTAACATATTTTTGTAAAATTTCTTTAGCACTTTTACAATCAATACGAAATAAAAACTTTTGATTTAAAAGATCGGATTGAAATTTAAAATGCATAATGCAATACTCAATTTTTTTTAATAGTAGAATAATTTAATTAGGTTAGACTCCAATATTATGAATAAAATTAGACTATGATTTCTCAGCCCTTTTTTATTTATTTTAATATTCTACCATATCCTTTATTTGAAGCATCGGTCTCAGCTCTTTTTTGAGCTAATGGGTCGACCATATGTAAGCCTTGAATAATTTTAACTAGGACTTTAATTTATTTTACTATACCTGTATGGACTTCAGTCCATGGGCTAGGATTTTTTCTAAGCCTATAATGTAATAGTTTTATGATTCTATTCAGATTTGGATAGTATTCTATAACATAATTTACACATCCTAAGAATCTCTGTAATTGGATTTTATTAAGAATTTGGTCTAGAAACTAAACCTTTAATTATAGAAGATTTAAATACTAGTATATTAGCAATAGTTAGAGATGCTAGATTTGTAAATTTCAGTGGTTCCCTCTTAGGAACGATATAGACCAGTTTAAGCAATGGTCTTTTTTCATTTGATTATTTTTCTATTATTATAATATCTCTTAACCACCCTAATATATTAAAAAATATTATATAAGAAATTAAAATTCATAATTATAAATGCTAGAAGGATCTATTCTTGTAGCATTAATGTATAAAATATAGTATAAAACCATGGTTTCAGCATTTTCAACAAAATATATAATGAAACCTAAAATAGGAGAAACTAGATTCCTCCAGTCATAGTAAAGCAAATACAATAATTTCTAAAACGATTCAATGGAAAGATATCAGCCTTCCTTATAAATGGATTTTGAAAGGTGTTGTTCCTCCTTTAGAATATGGAAAAATAGTAAAACTTAATATAGAACTTAGTAAAATTGAACAATATGAAGATGACAAAGTTAAATTAAAATTTAGTAGATATAGTATAAGCAGTAGGTATTCTGATTCCTCTTCTTCTACTTCACATTAGGATACAGGAAGAGCTTCACAATTACCTTCTGTAATATATATTTTATATAAAGAAAAGAATATAAACTTGTATTACATATAATAGTAAAACCCGGATATTCTACATTAGATATACCTGAAACTAGTAATAAATTAAAAGGTCGTGTCTAAAATCAATAAGAAATACTTTAAAATCTATTTTTCAAATAATTAAAAATAGAACCATTTTTATGTAAATATGCTAGCACAACTAAATCTAATACTTCTAATAACTCAGAAATTAAAATGATTGTAAATATAAGTGAAGTAATTTTAGAAGATTTTAGTAGAGTAATATATAATTGAAAAATATCTAAAGTAGATAAAGAATAAATTTATAAAATTCATAAATTAAATATTTTTAAAAATGGTTGTATAATAAAAGCTGAAGAAAGAGATGTACAACTTAGTAAACCATTTGAAAAGATAACACCATTATCTTCAAAATCCATAAGGCATCATAAAATTTAAAAATATAAATACATACATATAGGACTTATACAAGCTGGTTTTACTAGGCTTTATGCGCTCAAAGGTTGAAGGAAGAGATTCAATCATCTGTTGCATCAAGGCTTAATAATCTTCTGCAGTCTTTGTAGCTGTAATAAAGGCTATATTTTGGGCTCTTTGGGCTCCAAAGAAAACAGAAAATTTTGGGTCAAAGCCACCATGATTTCTTTTTAGGATCCACTATTTTACTGTATGTTCATAGGTAGAATTGCGAAAGGCATTCTACCACTTGATTTTAGTAATATATATATATATATATTACTATAACAAGTCTATGAGCTAAAGTTAAGAAAATATACATTAATAAGTAATAAGCACACATAACTATAAGTGGTCACTTAATGAAGCACCATATCACATGACTATATAAAATCCTAGTTTTCTACAACTGTCTCTCAACTTAAAAAAGATGTGTAAAGAGAAGAAAGCAAGTTTTTTAAACAAAAAGAATGAGTTTATTTAATGGATATGTGTAGAATTATAAGGGTCTATGTTTAAGATGTTTTTTCTTTGAAAGATATGGTTTTAGATGATAATATGTGATGATCATCCATTTGATACTAAACTTTTTTTTTGTTGATAAATTTAAATTATTGCCAAAATGAAATTAGGAATTTGTACAAGTACCAATCTATGCACAAAAAAACCTTAAAAAAACTACGACACACTAGACTATAATAACAATTAATCCATAATTTGCTCAATAATCTGGCAACCTAGCTCTGAAAAAAATAACATCCAAACCACTAATATAAGCAACAATTATATACATAAACAAAGTCTCCACCAGAATGTTCATATAAACCCAGTAATAAGAGAATCTAAATTATGCCCATAACATATATGAACCATTTGTTCTTCAAAGATTCTTTTGTTTTTGGTACATCATAAATTCATTTTGTTAAATATTCATTAATGAATTAATATCATACAAGATCAAATTAAAAACTTTATGTTGTACTACACCTATATATCCTATATACGTGCCATACATATACCCCATATACATACAATACACATATAAAATATAAGGATGTCGCATTATAATGTTGTTTAAACCCTTACCTTAATTTCACACTAATTAAATATTTAATTAAAGAATAATTTAAATTATCAAATCTCATATTTAATAAGTAACATTTCCAAAACCATTAAACTTTTCATTTGATTACATATATATAATTATGCATTGTCTTTCCAAAATTCACTTATATACATAAACATATGATCAAAATACAACATAATAAAATTGTACATGTATGCACTAGCTTCTAGTTGGTCTCGAAACACTCTTACTCTTCTTGTGACATAATGGTCTGTCTTTTAGATCAACAATATACTCACCTGCGTGATTCACACAACTGTGCTAAGCTCAAAAGCTTAGTGATACATATAAAGAACATATACATACATTACAGAAAATCACACTCACAGCACTAACATCATTTATCACCATATTCTTTGTATTTTCTTTATTATTATTATTAGCTTTATATTTATACTTAAATATATTTATATTTATATATCATCCACAATCCATAATATCATTCTTGTCTACCACAAACACATATACTGGGCCCAATTATCTTTATACAATAAACTAGTTTCAGAATCATTGTTTTGGTGTATCTCATTATAATGACACCAAATGTGTCTCGCTAATGGACATAGCAATATCTGTGACACCTAGTATCTTATTAATAGCATATTTCAATAGTAGTAATACCAATGTGTCTAACTCATAGGCGTAGTAACATCTCTGTGGCACCTAGTGACTCCATCCCATCATGTATGGCATGTCAACTACCAAACACAATCTTCTGGCAACTAGATATTATATAAGGTACACAAATACATATTTATTTTTTAACATATTCTCACATCTCAACTCATATCATGGTTTTCATTCACCATCATTATATCTAATGCCAATGTGGCTTACATCCATATTTTAGTGCATAAATTACACTTCTCATATCTTTAACAAATATCACATCCTCATTTTATATTACATGATTATCACAACAATAGCACATCTTCTCTAAAGCCAAGACCGTGCCTCGCACAAAACACAAAACAATTATCAATACATATTTCATTACTTTTCAATCTTTATATAACATTATCACTTGCTATAATTCTATAGCTCACTCATATTGCACAACACTTCATACACATATTTCACATTAAATTGCTAATACTATAGTACAACTCATATATAAAGTATTTCAATATCATTATGGCATGTTTTATACCAAGATATTAATAACATCAATCTGTATATCTCAATTATACAACTCAAATCCTTTCTTCCATCTCAACTCATAACACTTAATTCAATACTCCATACTTTGGAGTTTCTCATTAACTAAGATTATATTAAATTTCCAAACTAACAATAATATTATATTCATCTCATCTTTATCATATTCATTATTCATTTATAATTCACACTTAATATCCAACCACATTTCTCATTTCATATTTTCATCATGCAATCATGAGCCACACTCACCATATGACTCATCAATATACCAACATTTTGCATAATCAACATATTTTATTAATATTTATTCACTTTATAATCACATGTACATTTTTAATTCAATATATATAAAGTATAGCTATGCAAGCCATGAATTATGGATAAAAGACAAGGAAAAGAACAATTTTGAAAAAAATTCTTTAATTGACATGCCCAAAGACATAGGTGTGTCACTAACCGTGTCATTTATCCACTTTACAGAAATTTTGACACACCTAGTGACATGGGCGTGTCATTGCCCCTATCATTTATATTGAAAAATAGCATCTACGACATGCCCAGTGATATGAGCGTCATTGCCCCTGTTGGGCTAAATTTCTGAGTGTAAAATCTGAACTAAAGTATGAATTAGGTATCCAATAGCCATACCCATGGAATCCCAAAACTACTTTTTTCATACCATATTTATCAACAAAACACACACCTATCAACTTAGAATGATGCAAGCCAAAATCAAGAGCATAATCCAAGTATATACTTACTCAAAATTATATGTACCAATCAAAAGATTATATGTACAAACCAAAGAAATTATATGTACAAACCGCAGTTAATCTAAGTTTACTCTTCTTCTCTTGATTCCCCTTAGCCTAAACATAAAATCATAATAATAATCATCATATAATTCATTCATACAATCATCTATATATTAATTCACTCAATTCATAACTCATTTCTACAAAACCCTTACCCTTTTTCTCAATTCCAACTATCCATCATCATCCTCAACATCTAACCATATATTTATTTCATCTATGCATCAATTCAACATTTATATATACTCCACCTACCATATTTATCATCTTATTCAATTAATTATCACTTTCTCTCACTAATCATATCGCACACATATATATACTTAAAATCCATAGGTGTGTCACTAACCGTGTCATTTATCCACTTTACAGAAATTTTGACACACCTAGTGACATGGGCGTGTCATTGCCCCTATCATTTATATTGAAAAATAGCATCTACGACATGCCCAGTGATATGAGCGTGTCATTGCCCCTGTTGGGCTAAATTTCTGAGTGTAAAATCTGAACTAAAGTATGAATTAGGTATCCAATAGCCATACCCATGGAATCCCAAAACTACTTTTTTCATACCATATTTATCAACAAAACACACACCTATCAACTTAGAATGATGCAAGCCAAAATCAAGAGCATAATCCAAGTATATACTTACTCAAAATTATATGTACCAATCAAAAGATTATATGTACAAACCAAAGAAATTATATGTACAAACCGCAGTTAATCTAAGTTTACTCTTCTTCTCTTGATTCCCCTTAGCCTAAACATAAAATCATAATAATAATCATCATATAATTCATTCATACAATCATCTATATATTAATTCACTCAATTCATAACTCATTTCTACAAAACCCTTACCCTTTTTCTCAATTCCAACTATCCATCATCATCCTCAACATCTAACCATATATTTATTTCATCTATGCATCAATTCAACATTTATATATACTCCACCTACCATATTTATCATCTTATTCAATTAATTATCACTTTCTCTCACTAATCATATCGCACACATATATATACTTAAAATCCATAAAAATCAGCTCAAGGAAAAGAGCACTTACTTAAATTCTTTATCAAATCTTCAATATACACCTTCAAATATCTTAAAACTCTTATGAATTTGGTGTGTATATGAACAAAATCAAGCTCTCCTCACTCTCTCTCAATTCTTACGTTCAAATAGGAAGAAGAAGAAAGAAGGCTCTTTTCTTTAAATTTCCATCCTAATCTTTAATATATATGTATATATATAATAATATATATGTTAATAATTAATTTAACTACCACCAATCATCTCCTTCCATATTTAAACTTTCCACTTCTTCTTGTCATGATTGTCATTATTATTATTATTATTATTATTATTATTATTATTATTATTATTATTATTATTATTATTATTATTATTATTATTATTATTATTATTATTAAAATCAACTTTCCGTACACCAATGTATACCTCATGTATATGTGGTATATATATTGGTATATGTAGAGGTCTTATATATTCTAGTTATATCTCACATATATTTCAAAAACAAATATTATATATATATATATAACATCCATCATACACATTCATCTCATATTTTCTCTATCTATTTCACCAATATACTCTCCCATAAGTATTATTCCAAAGTACATCAAAAATCATAGTATTACAATGAATGTACGTAAATCCATTATTACCCCAATTACTCCACTTATAATATTTATTTATGTGAATTCAACTTTTCAGTATGATTTCAATTATAGTCACCAGTAATATAATTTTCTAATGAAATGGAAGACAGATGATAAATAAACCCTTTTTATTTTTTATTTTTTTTACATTAGTAGCAGTTGCCGATGATCTTTTTGGTAAATATATTAAGAAGCTTTCTAGCTGGGTCTTTAAGTTTGGGATTGTAGCCATTTTTAATTTGATTTTTTATATGTATTTTTCTACTAATGGTATTTTATGAGAATCTTACAATCACATCACATGCTATAATTGTATATATATATATATAGTATATGATTTAATGGGTATATTCTAATGGGATTCTGAATCAATACTTTTTTTTGTTGATTATTTAATTAGATATTCCATGTGTCTTTTCCTTTATATAGGAGTATGGTCTTTTCTATATTCATACTCGTGGAGGAAGCAAAAGGAAGACTAGAATAAGTTATGAGATTATGTATAACTTTTCAAAAATAAGAAATTAAGCAAAATAAGGATTCAATTTAATTTCATCAAGCCTTTTGTTCCGTTCTTAGCTATCTCATGATTTTGGCTTTGAATAGACAAGGCAAGTAAGAGAAGATCATGTATGAAATTAAAAAAAGAAAAGCAGAGAAAAAAAATTTCATAGAGAAGAAAAGAATTGAAAAAGGAAATTGTATAGAAAAGAAAAAAAAACTGACCTGGATGAAAGAGAGTACGGTGATAGCTTTGAAGGAAAAAAATTATCTTCTGAAAGCTAAAATCCTCAAAACTATGATTTGTGGTTTCCATATATAGTGGAATAGCATTTTTAAATAATTAGGATAATCCAAAACTTAGTCAGATTACCAAACACATTTTAGTTTTTTTTTCCTAAAAAAAACCTAAAACAAAAAAATCAAAATGATAACGAACGCACCCTTAGATCATAGAATCAACTTACTTGTCAAATTTATTAAATCATGATTGTGACACATAAAAAAAATTGAATTAGTTCATTGAATCAATTTTACATATTGAATTGTGACTGTGACATATATATATATATATATATATATATATATTTGAGGTAGCTTTTGCATATCCTTTTTTTGAAATTGTCATTTTGAACAAATAAATTATGCAACTTGTCACATCTTGTTTCTAGAAATGTGACAGTCCTAGGGTCTAAGAAGGCTTCAGGCCATCATGCACCACGTAAAACCATATCCAGTCTAATGTATTCACATATATAGATAATCTTAATCAATTATCCCATAATATTATAATATATTCTTATACATTTATTTCATATTATTTACATTCTAGTTTACCTCCACATTTTACTAAACCATTTATAATAATACTATGAAGCAACTAGAATATTGTACAAACTCAGTACTTTAATTATATATAATATTATTGGCTAATTATATTATTCTCAGACTTCTAGTTGGAAGAAAAAAATTAAGAAGCCGATAGACCTGGATAACCTCTACTTGAAACCACATAGACGATTGGGTGAATTGTCAATTCAATGAGATTATAGTGCCACAAGGATAGAATATATAATAAGAATATCCAAGGTTTAATAATAATAATAATACAAGGTGGCTACACAACAAAAGAATAATATTAAAATTTAATCCACAAGAAGGGCTTACAATAATTGGACCAATATCAAAAAATCAAATCAAATAATATAATAGATAACACACAGCAATAGTACTGAAAAAATATCACTATGTATATTCTAGTGCCATCACTCATCACACGCACATAAGGGTTGTAGCTTCTCTCCTTTTAATTACAAATCTCCATGTGTACACAACCTAATGGTATAGCTCTCATCAAGTTGAAATTCTATCATATTGGCTAAATAACCAGCTTAGTATGATCGCATAGGCATGGAAGTCATATAAGGTTCCATAATTCACAGATAAAAGAACATAAACAAAAAATGGTATCAAATGGCTCAAAATATTAACAATGATTCAAATTTCATCAAAGATTTCCAAAGTAACAAAGGAAGAAATGGATACTATAACTCATACTAAACTTGAAACTTTAATTCCTCAAAGTCACTCATAATTACCGGTGAGTGATATGATAATCTTTGACCTACATTCACATCCATATATTAATTGCACACTTAGGTTTGTATTTAATTTATTATTTATTATTTAAAATTATTTAACTTTTTTACACATTAATGTACATCTTAGGAATGATTTATATTATTTCTTTAGGTTCTCATTTAGTTTAATTTAGGCTATGTATTAATAAACTAATTTACATTTTCATATATATATATGTGTGTGTGTGTGTTATATTTTAACTCATTATTGTCCCTTATAGTTCACTATCTTTGTTATTCTTGCTTTAATTATTCATTAGGAACCTATGCCCTATTTTAACACTTTAATATGTTCCAAAATTTATTTTGTAATTATGAATTTAAATATCATAAAATCATATTACAAAATGACAGATACCAGCTTCACTGTCCAATGAATATGTAGAAACATAACTTGCACAATTAATTAATTTTTATGCCAATTTTGACAATTTGTTGTAACATATAATACCAATTTCTGTAGAGAGTCAACAAGATTCCAGCCTTATTGTTCATAGACCTTGTGGCTAATTTCATTGGTGATGTTGCTTAGTGCCAGGAGTATCCCACCTACATATATATATCACCCTTTTTATTAGCAAAAAAGAAACTCCCATTATCACCTACATTAATGGCAAACAATTATAAAAAATTGCATAAAGGTTTCACAAATATATTGCAAACAATTATCACCTACAATAATTATTTTCAATACAAAAGTCAAGTTGAGATGGAACTTCACTCTTCCTATCACCTATATATTTTAGAATATCCTTTCAAGAATATACAGACCAAAACAAAATAAAAGAACATTTTAAAATTTAAAATCCACTAGTTAGTTGTATTATTAAATACATGCTACACCATCAATTAGTATATGCAACTAAAAGTTAAATATTAATACTTTAAGAGATTATTATTGTAACATCCGTAAATTTTTAAATACAATAGAATAATTAATGTGAATGGATATAAGCAACATATACAAAATATATACACAAGATATACATAAAATATATATTGGATACCTTATGTTTACAAGGTATATACATAATACATATTTTGCAAAAAGACAAAAGTTAAAAAGTAAAAGTCAAAAGTTATTTTGGCATTAAAGTTAAAGTTTATGGAGTTGATATATGGAATTTGAGTTTTTGAAGGGGATTTTAATAATTGTTAAAATAGTTTATTTTGATGCTATATTGATTTATATGTAATGATTTTATGGTTGAATGATGGAAATAATTATGGTTAGTTGAAGTTTGGATAAAGTAGTAAATGGAAAACTAGGGTTTTGGTGAAATTTGGGAAGAAATGGTAAAATTGATATATGATTGAATATAATGACTTCGAATGCGATGTAATGGTATATTTCTATTTAAATTTTGATTTAGGATTGAGTAAGGTAAAATTATAAAATCAAAGTAAAAAAAGACAATTGGTGAAGTTAAAGTTGAAAGGTGATTTGGGCTTGAAGTTTGCCATATTTGAGGTTAGTGCATATTTAGGTAATTATGTGTTTAAATTACATTGAGTTGGCATGCTATATTGTATGTGGAGTTTTGAGCTATGCTACTTTAATATGAGAGTAGATGTAATGACTAAATTGATATTAGTTGATATTAGTTTTAGTACTTGAGAGAGACTAAAGCTTGATTTAGGATAATTTAACCATTAATCAAAAGGAAAACTTAACTAAATTAATACTTTAGAAAATTCATAACAAATCAATTAAGATGAATTAACCCTAAACTTAAAATAATTAGATTTAATTTCAAAGGAACTTATTTTAGTTAAGTTTTATTATAAATCCAATATTGTTATCCAAATAATAAACAATTTAATTGTTTAGTACTTAGAATAACCCTCATCGTGGGAATAATATTTTACTTTTCACTTTATTATTTAATATGACCTGTATACTTGCAAATAGTTAGGCTTAAACCTAACACTCTATAGGGTACATAAGGATTAGAAGTTGACGAAACAATTGGTCTTGATGTGGTATAATAAGGCATTCAAATAGATATGTCACAATATAGTGAGATGAAAATTGTTAGAGAAGCCATTACAGATCAACTCTAGAATGATTAAAATAATCATCATAGAAATTCTTAAATTTGAGATATTTTTTATTTAAATTCATCTATTTTATTGTCTATGTTATACTTTACAGTTTGAGAATAATTTTATGTTGAATTTATAATAATTAAAAAATTTTATTCTATTTATAATTATTATTTAATTATCGATTTATTTTTAAATTGACAAATATGCATAAATATATTTAGACTATGAAATTATTTATATAACTATATTTTTGCCTAAAAATATTTAAAAATAAAGTTATTTAAATATTATATAAAAATGGAAAATAGAAGCTAGTCTCCATATTTAGGAAGTTGTTTCTCCTTCTATTGCCACTTTAATTATTCCTTAGTAATGAAAGTTTAATCTTATTTTTTAAAAAAAAAGACAAAAATATTCATAATTATACTTTTTATTTTCGCAAAAAAATATTTGAAAATAAATAACATTATTAATTTTATGTTTAATATGCAACTCAATTATATTAAATTTTAATTTCAAATTAATTAAGGTTAGTTAATATATTCTCTTTCTTCACCCGACCTGATATAATCTTATGGTTATATAATTACAAATTCAAGTTTACAATAATATTTAAATATTTTTTTTTTGCTATAACTACAATTTTAAATTTTTTATCACTATTCTAATTATAATACATGAAAGTAGGACACCTATATATTTTGGGGGCATTTAGTTGGGATTGAGAATGGGAATGAGAATGAGTCATTCCCATTAATATAGTTTGGTTGGATAAAAGAGACGGGATAATGAGAATCACATTATCTCATGAAAAAAAATGAGCAATTTTCTACTGCCCCCTTGTTAATCAAATTTGATTTCTTATTAGAATCAAATATTGAAAAACACATATTTTTATTTTTAGAATAAAACAATAAAACAAAATTAAAATTTTAAAATAACATATAATTTTCACTTAATATTTTTTTATTGTTTTTTAATTACAATATCTTTAAATTTTTAAATGAGTAAATTTATGTTGTCTTAATAAATAAATTGTAATAAATTTATTTTTTTATTTTTCTGATTATAATATCTCTGAATTTCTTGAATAATAAAAAAGTAAATAATCATTTTTTATTCTGATTATAATTTTAAATTAAACCAAACAAAAAGAATAAATAATCATTCCAATCACGATTCTAATTTCATTTTTTGATTCCAAAGTCTGAACCAAACCTCACCTTATATTTATCACCTATGTTTATGTAAGATGATCCTTACAATGTATGTGAACACTCGAATTTTGAGGCTCGGGAAGCCAATTTTCTCAGACTGCGGACAACCGAGCCGGACCGAAGGTCCGCGGTAAAGTTCACCAGAAATATATCGATATGGTACTTGAAATGTCCGGGACGACGTGAGGATCACGGATATGGTCCCGAAATAATTTTTGGAGGTCTCTAGCTCCCAAAAAATCAGTTTGAAAGAAAACCGGACAAAACCGGCGGCCCAGCCACCGTGACCCTAGCGGCTCAGCCGCCAAAATCGGCGGCTCGGCCACCGTGGACGGCGGCCCGGCCGCCGTCCAGCCCGATTTTGCCTATAAATTGCCTTCAAGTGTTCAGAAAAAGAGGTTGGCTTTTGGAGACTCCGGGCCTCATGCTGACGAATTTAATCCGTAATCAAGAATCATAATCCAAGATCCAAGAAAACGAGATCTGGAACTTCGAAGTGGAAAAATCCTAAGCAAGGTAATATCCTAATTCATCATTTGTCAATTTAAGCATGTCATAAGCATTCCATCTTCTTCTTAATTTCTTTCGGTCAAAGACCTAATCCTTTTAGGTCTAATGGCCTAATGGACAAATCAATCAACATTTCGGCATTAAGCCGTGAATCAATCAATCTTTTTGGCATGGAGCCTAAATCGCATCCTTTTGGTACAAAGTACCTAAATTTCACAGTTAAAATCAACCTTTTGGCACGAAGCCTAAATTGTCTCACTTTGGTACGAAGTACCTAAATTTCACAATCAATCAATCTTTTGGCATGAAGCCATATTGCACTCTTTTGGTACGAAGTACCTAAATTTCACCATTTAGCACTAAGTGCTAAATCTCACAAATTTGGCAAAAAGCCCGACAATGCAGGCCAAAGGCCTAAAATTTGCATCTTTTTGGTACAAAGTACCTAAACTTCACCATTTAGCACTAAGTGCTAAATCTCACCAATTTGGCAAAAAGCCCGACAAATGCACGAAGCATACACACACACATGCATGAAGCATTATTTTTATCGCCTTTAAATAGGCTTTTCCGAACTACATGGGCTTTGATCTCCTATTCAAACGGGAGTATGTAGGCATGTTTGGGATTCACCCCAAATAGCAAGTCCACAATTTACTAACAATCTGTCTGTTTTTATTTCTTTGTTCCTTTTGTTTGCAAGTTAGTCAAATGCATGACATAGTCCCCGAATCCTCCTTGGGTTCGTAGATCAGAAGCCTTTACATTGGATGCATTATTAGAGTCAAACAAGGATTTTCTTAGTTTTACCTTCGAACAAAATAAACTGAGTGGCGACTCCCGACAACGAGTGAACGTCCATCCGAATCCTTTTCGGGTGGAATCCGAGGTTCACAAATTGGCGACTCCACTGGGGACCATAAAAATGATTTATGGGATCTTAGTGGACTACAATTGTTTATTTGACTAACTTGCCATTCTTTATGGTGCTTTTATTTATTTTGCAGGGTACCTTAGCAATGATTATCCTTTCTTTAAGGATATTGGAATTGAAAGTTGACAAAAGAAATCTTTCTAGGGTCCATAAAAAATAATTTATGGGACTCTAGTAGACTACTATTGTTTATTTGACTAACTTGCCCTTCTTTAGGGTACGTTTATTTGTTTTGCAGGGTACCTTAGCAATATATATCCTTCCTTTAAGGATATTGGACTGAAGATTGAAGAAAGGAATCTTTTTCCTTTGATGGATCTATTGTTTGACTACTTGTGCATTTATTTTGTCATTCAGAGAATCTTTTTCTCTTGCATATATGGGGGAATCATTTTCCTCCATTGCATAAAAAATTATTTTCAAATGAATTTCTTCTCTTTCTGTTCAAAGTTCTGAGTCTGAATAGCAAGTAGAGCTGACCGGCAGATCTCCTTGATTATGCCGACGGACAGCCAAAGCGTCCTCCCTGTTGTCGCAAACCATTCCAATCCTTTTGGAGTGGCCCATGAGTAATCGTACTGTTGGACCCACGCGAAACTCCTTGTTTCACATGTGGTTAGGTATATCTTACTCAAGACTCAAGGGTCCCTATTATAAGCCGATTCTCTATTTTTCATGTGCCAATAGAACCTTCCCTTAGGTTGTATGTACCCAATGATAGTGCCACATTCCATTAAAATGAATTGTGATGTGATGAGGTGCATTCATGCAACATAACAACACGGTTTTGGGGAAAATCTTTTGATATGTGCAAGTGGACCAAGAGTTTTCCTACCCTACACACTACCCTGATCCTTTACCCTTGACCTTTTCAGGTATCCACCATCTGTGTGCCGTCACCTACACAAACTACACCAACTCCAACTGGGCAATCACCCACAAGCTCTACCACTCCAACTTCACCAACCACTCCAATTCCTGAAATGGCTACAATTGAACAGATCAAGGCCTTGTTAGATGGACAGGCTAAGGAAATTGAAGCTAGGATGCAAGAAAAAATTGATGAAGCTTTAGCCGCCTAGAGGGTAGCCATCTTGGCTGAATTGGGAGGGGTACCAAAGACAACCACTACTTCTGGAAATTTAGGGAAAGAACCTATTGTGGGACAAACTAGTACCCCTATGACTGCTCAGAATACCCCTGTCATCAATTTGGAGGATCCACCCTCTAAGAATGTCACTGAAACTGATGAACTGAAAAGAAAACTTGAATTGCTGGAAAGGTCAATCACTGCCATGAAAACTCATAAAGAGGTGGTAGACATGGATTCCTTATCATTGTTTCCCCAAGCTAGATTGCCTCCAAAATTCAAAATGCCTGGGATGGATAGATTTGATGGGACTACTTGCCCTAAAACTCACCTGAAAATGTATGTGGGAGCCTTAAGTCCTTGGGGTTTAAATGATGAGCTCTTTGCTCAATTATTCCAACAATCTTTGACTGGTGCTGCCCTCAAGTGGTTTGTAAGCCTGGACCATGCCAAGATTAAGACCTGGGAAGACATCTGCAATGCATTTAACTCTCAATACCACTATAATATTGAGGTGGATGTCACCAGAAGGGAACTTGAGACTACCAAGTAGAACAACAATGAACCCTTCTCCTAGTTCCTTACGAGGTGGAGGGCAAAGGCCGCCCAAATGATCAATCGCCCTTCAGAACAAGAGCAGATTGATATCATAATCAGAAATTTAAGGCCTACATATTAAGCCCAACTGCAAACCCAATACCTACCTACTTTCAAATCGCTCATTGCGACTGCAACCAAGGTAGAAGATCTGATACAATTGGGTAAGATAGTAGATGAAGAAGCTATCTCGAAGTATAAAAAATAAGGCCAAGCTGCTAATGAAGTGGCCAATATTGCCCCTGCGAATCCTTTACGTGTGGGCAATCTTGGGCAAAGAAATCAGCCAAGAAGGCAATATACCGACATTGGAATGCCCCTTCATCTAGTGTTTAAAAAGGCCGTGGAAGGGAAATATTTGAAGCCTTTGGACCCAAGGCCTCCTCCAAACCCATTACCCTCCAATTACAGGGCCAATGAGTACTGTGAGTACCACCAAGGAAATGGGCACAGAACAGATGCTTGCTGGACTTTGAAAAACCGCATCCAGGATTTGGTGGATAGTGGTGACATCATTCCTCTCAGGAGGCAACCAAACATTAACACTAACCCCTTGCCCAATCATTCTATCAATGCCATCACTGTGGAAGATTTCATGCAGCCTAGTCTCTTTGATGAGGTCGCTATGGTAACTAATTTTGAAGACAAGAGGGGCTTCACCAAGCTGATCAAGTCCATAGATGGACCACTGATGAACTGGTATGTCGAGGAGGGACAAGCTACTGTAGACAAAACTAGTCCAGTGTCACACCTTGAACCCGAGTCCTGTACCGAGTCAAATTCTGAGTCAAACACCAAGCCAGAGTCTAGTTTTGAGTCCTCTATAGCTTCAGATTTAGAGAACCCAAATGTCACATTTAATGTAATCTTGGAGAATGACTCCACCATTATCAATGAAACCCTTCAAATTCTTGGTTACCCTGTGTCTTTTGCTTTCCAAGTATTATCTAGCAAAAATGATATAAATGAAATAAATGAAATAAATGAAAAGATAATAATTGGCAAAGAAAATGAACATACATACAATGCATGTGATTGTGTGAATAAAGAACAGGTGGTTGAATGCATCAGAAGGTATGCCGACTGCTTCATGTGGAAGACAAGTGATGTCACGGGAATAGACCCAGCCATAGCAGTTCACAAGATTCCGCTATATCCCGATGCAAAGCCGGTTAAGCAGAAACTGAGAAGAATGAAGCCAGAATGGTCTTTGAAAATTAAAGAGGAGGTTGCCAAACAACTGGACAATAAGTTCATAGAACCAATTGCCTACCCTTCCTGGTTAGCAAACATTGTACCGGTCCCGAAGAAAGACGGAAAGGTCAGGATGTGTGTTGACTACAGAGATCTGAATAAAGCTTGTCCCAAGGACGATTTCCCGCTACCACACATCAATTTGCTAATAGACGGGATGGCAACGACAATCTTTCATGACATGATTTACAAAGAAGTAAAAGTGTATGTTGATGATATAATTGTCAAGTCAAAATCTCCAGAAGAGCACGTCTAAGCACTTGAGAAGTTCTTCCTTAGACTTCGCAAGTACAATTTGAAGCGTAAATCCTGCAAAGTGACTCTTTGGTGTAACATCAGGCCAATTTGGGATATTATTGGTCCACCATGAACACAGACTGTGTGGCATTTGTGCAAGGATGTCATCAGTGTCAGATATTTGCTAAGCTGCAGAAGCAACCTCCCGTTGCCCTGAATCCAATCACTTCTCCATGGCCCTTCGCTACTTGGGGAATAGATATAATTGACAAAATACATCCACAAGCCTCGAATGGACATCAGTTTATCTCAGTAGCAGTGGATGACTTCACAAAGTGGGTCGAAACAGCTTCCTATGCAGAATTAGACGCCTAAAAGGCAGCACAGTTTGTCCAAACCAACATCCTTTGTCGATACGGAACACCGTTTGAGATTATCACTGATGATGGGACTCATTTCCAAGCAGAATTTGCTAAGCTCTTGAAGGATAAGAAGATCTAACATCATAAGTCCTCTTCTTATAGATCCCAAACAAATGGAGCTGTAGAAGCAGCAAATAAGTCTATAAAGGTGATCATACAAAACATAAATGAAGCTGGGGCAACCCCGTATTCCCTGGTGTACAGAATGGAAGTAGTACTCCCCATTGAACTGGAAGTTCAATTGGCGAGGATAATTCAAGAAAGTCAGATAAATGAAGCTGAATAGATCAACAATTATCATCATCAGTTGTTGGGTTTGGATGAAAAAAGACTTCAAGCTCTACATCGGATTCAAGGGTATCAGAGGCGAATGGCCAGACATTTCAACAAAAAGGTCAAAGATCGAAAGTTGGAAGAAGGTTGTTTGGTTCTGAAAGAGATCAGAACACCTGTTACAGATCCTCGTGGGAAGTTCCGTCCTCATTGGGCGGGACCCTACATTTTGAAGAAAATACTTTCCGGCGGAGCCGTCATCTTGTCTGATTTGGATGGTCTGGAGTTCACGAACCCATGCAATCTGGATCAATTAAAGAAATATTATGTATAATCATGCATTGAAAGGAACTACATTAGACCTGATTCTCGCAAACTAATTCGAGATATGTAGGCAGCTCTCCTTGAGCACGGTCTAAATTTTAATAAAAATCATTCATTTTTCTTTTGCCAACATAAAAAAAAACAAAAAATATCCCGCTAAGTCGAAAACCCACAAAGGGCGGCTTAGGCAATAGTGGGGCCCGCTAAGTCAAAAACCCGCAAAGGGCGGCTTAGACAAGAATGGGTAAGAGCTCGCTAAGTTGAAAATCTGAAAGGACAGCTTAGGCAAAAATTAGAGCAAATAAATAAAGTAGATAATGCTTGGAAAGCAAAGGAAAGAGTCATGCCAAGAAGAGTCATTCATTCCCAAGGGAGTCATTCATTCAAAAAGAGTCATTCCTTTCATAAAGTACCAAAAACCAATCAAAAAGAGTCAAACCACAAGTCCAAAACGTTAAAAAAAAAAAGAGAGAGAGAGACAATGGAGTCACCCTGGGATCTAAATCCTACGCCTCCTACGTGGGGCAGAGTCTTCGGTATCTTCCTTAGCTCTGGAACTCTCTGCAGCATCTGTCTTCTCCTCGTTAAGAGGAACCACATCCTCACCCTCCAGCCCCTGCAGCAATGCACGTCTC
The DNA here is from genome assembly GCA_947685225.1 of Garcia nutans. Taxonomy (NCBI): domain Eukaryota; kingdom Viridiplantae; phylum Streptophyta; class Magnoliopsida; order Malpighiales; family Euphorbiaceae; genus Garcia; species Garcia nutans. The sequence continues at coordinate 47,300,524 of CANTUV010000002.1, forward strand.
CTTGGCTTCTCAATTGGCCAAAATTCAGCAACTTCATTATTTGGAATAATTTGGGGGCAACTTCAGAAAAATTTGAGTTCCTTCCCCAGCCGGATTGACTTCCTATAGGATTATTTCTAAGTTCTTTACTAGAAATAATTACTGATAGCAGAACACAACAAAGCCTGGTATTACTTCTGGTTCATTACTAGAGCTATTTCAAGTACATGTAAAGGAAAGATTCCTAGAATTTATTTCTAAGTTCTTTACTGGAAATAAATAAAATCCCAATCCATCAATATCCACCTAAGAATGGTGACAGAAAGCAACCCATATCTACCCATATTGATCATTTCCATCTTTTGAAGGCTCTTGGTCTAGTTGTGCATACAATGGGTGCAAAAAAGCAAATAAATGCCTTTATGAAAATAAAAGGTGACATCATGCATACATATGTACTATTTGTGCTAAATGAAAGTGCAGGTACAGAAAAGTCGGAATACGATCAGAATGCAATCAAAAGTGTTGCAAGCAATCCAGAAGTGCCAAAAGGCGTATCTTTTACCCCTCGCTCAAAATTCGCTCTTCAGACGACCACTAGGCCCCATAAATCATTTTTATGGACCCCAGTGGGGGGCAATTGTGAACACTCGAATTTTGAGGCTCGGGAAGCCAATTTTCTCAGACTGCGGACAACCGAGCTGGACCGAAGGTCCGCAGTAAAGTTCACCAGAAATATATCGATATGGTACTTGAAATGTCCGGGACGACGTGAGGATCACGGATATGGTCCCGGAATAATTTTTGGAGGTCTCTAGCTCCCGAAAAATCAGTTTGAACGAAAACCGGACGAAACCGACGGCCCAGCCACCGTGACCCCAGCGGCTCAGCCGCCAAAATCGGCGGCTCGGCCGCCGTGGCCGGCGGCCCGACCGCCGTCCAGCCCGATTTTGCCTATAAATTGCCTTCAAGTGTTCAGAAAAAGAGGTTGGCTTTTGGAGACTCCAAGCCTCATGCTGACGAATTTAATCCGTAATCAAGAATCATAATCCAAGATCCAAGAAAACGAGATCTGGAACTTCGAAGTGGAAAAATCCTAAGCAAGGTAATATCCTAATTCATCATTTGTCAATTTAAGCATGTCATAAGCATTCCATCTTCTTGTTAATTTCTTTCGGTCAAAGACCTAATCCTTTTAGGTCTAATGGCCTAATGGACAAATCAATCAACATTTCGGCATTAAGCCGTGAATCAATCAATCTTTTTGGCATGGAGCCTAAATCGCATCCTTTTGGTACAAAGTACCTAAATTTCACAGTTAAAATCAACCTTTTGGCACGAAGCCTAAATTGTCTCACTTTGGTACGAAGTACCTAAATTTCACAATCAATCAATCTTTTGGCATGAAGCCATATTGCACTCTTTTGGTACGAAGTACCTAAATTTCACCATTTAGCACTAAGTGCTAAATCTCACAAATTTGGCAAAAAGCCCGACAATGCAGGCCAAAGGCCTAAAATTTGCATCTTTTTGGTACAAAGTACCTAAACTTCACCATTTAGCACTAAGTGCTAAATCTCACCAATTTGGCAAAAAGCCCGACAAATGCACGAAGCATACACACACATGCATGAAGCATTATTTTTATCGCCTTTAAATAGGCTTTTCCGAACTACATGGGCTTTGATCTCCTATTCAAACGGGAGTATGTAGACATGTTTGGGATTCACCCCAAATAGCAAGTCCACAATTTACTAACAATCTGTCTGTTTTTATTTCTTTGTTCCTTTTGTTTGCAAGTTAGTCAAATGCATGACATAGTCCCCGAATCCTCCTTGGGTTCGTAGATCAGAAGCCTTTACATTGGATGCATTATTGGAGTCAAACAAGGGTTTTCTTAGTTTTTCCCTTCGAACAAAATAAACTGAGTGGCGACTTCCGACAACGAGTGAACGTCCATCCGAATCCTTTTCGGGTGGAATCCGAGGTTCACAATGTAATACCCTTATACCATATATACGTATAATACATATACTCGATATATGTAATATATGCATATACAGTATGAGAATGTCAGAGTTTTCAGTTTTATCAATTTTTTATAAATTCAAGCAAATATTTTGCAACTTAAATATACTTTAATAAATAAATAATATTCATTAATAATTTAAATACTAAAAATATATAATTTAATAAAAAATCTATGAAAAAACTCACTAGAATTTTGTCCGTAATTCGAATAAATTTCAAAACAACAAGCACACAACCTACATAAAAATTCTGCACTTTTAAAATATTAATAATTTCATTCATTCTCCAAACTCGCTACTTTATTGATATAGAATTAAAATTTAAACACTTTAAACTTTATCTATTAAAATTAATTACTGACGTAGATATATACGCATTGTCATCTTAAATCTTTATAAACCAATAAAAGTGTTATAAGTTAATTTACATAAACCAAAATATTTAAATCATAAATATACATGTATGCAAATGACATCGTTGGTCTTGCGGCAGTCTAGATCACCACGCATCTACCACAGTCTGAGTTTCACTGATCGACACACTCTTACATGTGCGATTTATACAACCGCACTAAGTTTTACACCTTAGTGGTATATATTTATAAATAATAAAAATTATATATATATATATTCTTACTTCTTATTTTATACATGGTGCGTATATATATCTATACTTCTTTATTTTTCAATCTCAATTATCAAGTCCAGTACACATACGAACAATCTCATAACCTAATTATACTTAGGTCAACTTCGTCTCTAGACCCAGCTTTGCTTAGGTCTATCAACACTGATATTTTTAATCACAAATCATAATTCATCTTACCACCCAAACGTCATATTCCATTATCCACAACACAATACACATACACAAGCATGAGCTCAAACAAACTAATATATTATTCAAATTTGATAGTTACTATTTTGGTCCAAATTGATACTAAGTGTCTAGCCCCGAAGGCAAATCATATATCAGTAACACCTAGCGTCTAGCCCCAAAAGTAAAATCAAATATCAGTGACGCATAGCGTCTAGCCTCAAAGGCAAAATCATATATAAGTGACGCATAGCGTCTAGCCCGAAGGTAAATAATGAGGATAATCTTATAGGCATGCCACCAAACACAGAACTATGAAAATTGAATAACATACTAGGCACACAAATAATTCATATTTTTCATAATTAACTTTTTTTCTCATTTTTCCATAATCAACTAGGCATATTGCCTCATTTTCTCATTTTTCTCATTCATATCAATGTCAATTCATATTAATTCATCACATCTCATCATATCATCACAATGTATGACATTTCACATTACCATTTAAACATCATTAATTTTCACATTTCAAATTTTGCAATATATTTCATCATCTTTCTAGCCACAATCACAATATGACTAGTGGATCATATTTCTAGTACATTTATCACATTTTTTTATAACTCTTGTGATCATGTCAACTATGATCACCATCACATGCCTCATAAATTATCACATTAAATATTCATTTATTTAACATTCTTCTTCATCATTCTCATGTAATAAAACATAATTACATTTCAATTCATTTTATCATTTTATATTTATGTAATATTTATATATTTCTCTAAAATCATATAATATTCCCATGACTCCAGCATTTGCAAAGTTTATCATCTTATTAATATACATACATTAATTCATAATAATGTCACTTTAAAGAATATTGTTTATTATTTAAACTGAACCAAATGGTATCTTTTTTTTTTCACTTCCCTATTCATTTTTCATTAATTCTTATCCTTCTAATTCATTTTTCACAATTTCTCATATTTTCAAGTGGTCATAATTTTTCATGATCACTTTACATTTACCATGTTTTGGTTATATTCACATATTCATCATTATTTCACTATCATATAACATAATTTTGAGTCACACTCACATTATGACTCATTCCACACATATTTTATCACACTTTTCAATATATACATCTTAGCCATACTGCTACATCTAGGTTCCTTTCATAATTTTTACATCTTTTTTCTATTTTCATATAACATTATTTATTTTTCTTAAATTAATTTATTTTTTATTTTTAGCATGCCGCACATCCATTATATTATACATATAACTATTGAAATGGCTATTCTACAATAGCTCAATTTATAAATCTTATGCATTTCATGTATAAATCTTAATTTTACATTTAGCAAATATCCAATATAATACTATCACATAACTATGCCATATTGCATAGACTATGTGATTTCCTACATTTTTAAATGTTTCACATAAACAACACCAAACCATACATAACAAATTTCAAGTAGATAAATATATATACTAACCTTAATTTGTCAAATACCAAGCCAATTTCACTTTCCAATTTAAATTTTCACCAATGCCCTTCAATTCTTTAAATTTTATAATTTTTCTTTGCTTAATCCTAAACTGCATTACAAGTTCCAACATAGCATTAGCAATTCATTTTATACACTTTAATCATTCATACACCATTTACTTAATTCTACATAATATTTCACCAAAATACTATTTTTACCATTATTACTTTATTCAAACTTCAATATATTAAACTCATTTCCAATATTCAACTATATAATAATCAATTATACATCAAAATAACATTAAAACTATTTTCTTTCATAATTATGAAAATCTCATTCAAAAATTTGATTTTCACATAATGTAACTGTTAACATTAACTTCACCAAAACTTATTCATATCACATTTTTAACTTTTAAATCATAACATTTACATTAAAACAACACTAATTCATCTCATTAAAATAATTATCAATATCCATATTTGAAATCATAATTTCACATAATAGGTCCATAACCCTAAATTTAACCAAACTCTCTCATATTTAATTTTCAAACATAAAATCATCATACTTATATTACAACAACATTAAATCACTTAATTACAACAATTATAAACATCTATACTAAAACCCCAATGCACACTGATATAATGAAAATTTGATCAAATATTTTATGTAATTCTAACCATGATTTTAATTATTTTCAATTGAATTTAATGAATTGTGTTTGTTTGAGTTAGAATTATAGTGCTTAAGCTTTGGAAGGCAAGATTCAAGGATTTTAATGATTAGTGTTGTAAAATTAAAGAAAAGGAAGCAAAAATGAAGAAAGAATCAAGTGCCACGCCCGTGGCCCCTAGCCATGACCATAGGATAAATATTTTGTCAATTTTTTATACCCAAAAATAGGATAAATATTGTGTTGTATCAACTGAGTTCTAGTATCTATTTTGAGAGAAGAGTAAAAATAGGATTTCAAAGAAGAGATTGAAGGAGTCCTAAAGGAGTTCTTCTCAAAATCAAGAACTAGAGTTTGCTCTTTCTTATTTTTATATTTTCAATTAATAAATATTGTGTTTTTACTTTACATATGAGGAACTAAACTCTTTTTAGGGTTAGTCCCTTTTATTGAGTTTATTATGGAATACTAATTGCCTAATTGATTTAATTAAGTTATCTTTGAATATTTTGTTATATTTATTCTTAATGCTTTGATTATCTGGCTAATAATTAATTGAATTGAGATATTGTGTGATCAAGTAAGAGTTGAAGCATAATATTTATCCAATGAGGTAACAATCTGAAAGAAGTTTTTCACTTAGAGATAAGGTTAAATTTTTAAGAGGTTGATTCAAGATTCTCAAAACTTAATGAATTGATTTAATTACTTGTGATAACGAGAGTAGACATAAGGGTTAAATTGATATTAGTTTTAGTACTTGAGAGAGACTTAAGCTTAATTAAGGAGAATTCAGCCATTAATAAAAAGAAAAATTGAATTAAAAATCAATAACTTAGAAAATCCATAATAAATTCATAAAGGTGACTTAATCCTAAGTTCCATATTATTAGATTTAATTTCAGCAATTTACTTTTGTTTAAAGTTTAATTTAATCTTAAAACAACTCTTGTTATCCAAATAATAATCAGTTTAATTGTTTAGCACTTAAAACAACCTTCCTCGTGGGAACGATACTCTACTTATTACTGTATTACTTGATACGACCTGTACACTTGCAGATAGCTAAGCCCGAGTCCTAATAAGTTTTTGGCACCGTTTCCGGGGAAGGCGACCGTTTTGATATTAATAATATTAAACTTTATTGATTTAAATTTTTATTTTCTGTTTTAAATTTCTTTACTTTTAATTGAAAAATTTTTAGTTTATATGCGAAGAAATCCTAATACAAAACTTGAGCCATATAATTCATAAATTGAACGACTTTTCAAGAAAAGAAGAAAGAGAGGAAGGAAGAATAAACAGTGGAAGGAACTTCAACAACAATTCTTAAAATTGAAAATTCAACTGATTCATCCGATGAAGAATCAACCATGGGAGATCTATAAAATATGACACTTAAGTAGTATGTTATGCGTTCTGCTCAACCAAGATCCAGCATGGCTAAACCACATGTTCAAGCAAATACTTTTGATTTAAAGCTAGCACTTATTAATTTGATTCAACAATCTATTTTTTATGGCTTACTACGTGAAGATGCCTATGCTTATATATCTATTTTTTAGAAATGTGTGATACTTTTAAAATTAATGGTGTATCTGATGATGCTATTCGTTTGTGACTTTTTCAGTTTCTTTGAAATATCAAGCAAAGGATTGGCTCAATTCAAAATCACCGGGCATGTTTACAACATGGGATCAATTAGCCACAGCTTTTCTTGCCAAATATTTTCCACCAACAAAAATAGCTAAATGGGAAATGATATCATAAGTTTTATTCAATTAGATGGAGAAAGTTTGTATGAAGCTTAGCAACGTTTTAAAATTTTGCAAAGAAAGTGTCCGCACCATGGAGTACTAGAATGACTTTTGATTCAAATCTTATATAATAGTCTTCATCCAAATATCAAAGGAACAATTGATGCAGCAGCAGACGGTGCAATAATGAATAAAGCTCCTTCAGAAGCCAATGATTTGATTGAAGAAATGACAGTGAATAATTATCATTGGACTTCAAAATGATGTATGTATAAAAGAGTTGCAGGTTTACATGAAAATGATAATTTTTTTTTGCTTGCTGCTAAAGTGGATACAATTACTAAGAAGTCAGAGCATGTTAATTTGTCATCATCATCTTCAGCATGCGAAGGATGTGGAGGAAACCATGAGACAACATATTGTAGAATTATGGAACAAGTCTAATTTTTAGGGAATCTAATAGGGGTCAAAACTTTCAAGAAAATAAATACAACCCAACATGGAGAAATCATCCAAATTTGTCATGGGAAAGCCAAAACAACTACAAAACTCCCTATCAACCTCCATATATGAAAAACCAAAATATAGGGTCCACTTCTTCAAAAAAACCAGGATATGAATCAGCTTTAGAAAAATTTATTGGAGTCACTTCAGAAAGATTTGATAAAATAGAAAAGCAATATGATAAACTTGAGCGAAAAATTGAATGTCTCACGACACATAATAGAAATCTTGAAACTCAAGTAGGTCAAATTGCATGATCACTAAATACTCGCAACCAGTGAGCTCTTCCTAGCCAAACAGAGATTAATCCAAGGGAACATTGTAAAGTTGTTACTTTAAGAAGTGTTTTACAACTTAGGGAGCCCAACCAAATAAAATCTCAGATTTAGATAAGGAAAAGGAAAAAGAAGAAGGAATTAAAAAAAGCACCCAAAGAAACTATTAAATCCTATGTGCCTCCAATTCCTTTTCCTCAAAGATTAAAGAAATAAAAATTAGATAAGCAATATGAAAAATTTTTAGAAGTTTTTAAACAACTTCATATTAATATTCCTTTTGCAGAAGCTCTTGTGCAGATGCCGACATATGTGAAGTTTCTTAAAGAGTTACTTTCTAATAAAAGAAAACTGGAGGATAACGTAAAAATTACATTAACAGAAGAGTGCAGTGCAGTGATTCAAAATAAGCTTCCTTCAAAGTTAAAAGATCCAGAGAGTTTTTCTATATCTTGCACCATTGGTGAAGTTCATTTTCATAAGGCATTATATGATTTAGGAGTTAATGTTAGTTTAATGTCTAGTTCTATTTGCAAAAAACTTGGCTTCACACAGTTACAACCAACAATAATGTCTCTTCAATTAGCTGATCGTTCAATTAAATATCTTGTTGGCATAGTTAAAGATGTTCTTATAAAAGTGGATAAGCTTTACATTCCTGTAGATTTTGTGATTTTGGAAATGGACGAGGACATTGAAATTTCACTTATTTTAGGAAGATCATTTTTCGCTACAACTGGAGCCATGATCGATGTTCAAGGAGGAAAACTTACATTTCAAATAGGAGAGGAGAGTAGAATTTAACCTGATGAAAGCAGCCAGACATCTAGTATTTCTTGATGATTATTTTCTAATTGATGTTATAGATGAATGTGTACAGGAATTATGTGAACAAACAAGTGGTAATTCCTTAGAGACATGTCTTGTACAAAGTTCTACATCAAAAGATGAAAATAAGTAGTAGTTTATGCTTCAGCTTTTCAACAAACTCCAATCATGTACTTTCAAAATTTTGAACCTCTGGAAAAAGGTAAGACCTTACCACCTCCTTCTATTGAAAAGGCACCAGATCTAGAACTAAAACCTCTTCCAAATCATCTCAGGTATGCGTATCTTGAAACCAACAATACTTTGCCTATTATTGTCAGTGCTAATTTGTTCGAAATTCAATTAAGTCAAATCTTGGATTTGATTAGAAGATATAAGAAAGCAACAGTTTATACTATATCTGATATAAAAGGAATTAGTCCTTCAATTTGTATGCATATAATATTATTGGAAGAAAATTCTAAACATGTGATAGATCAACAAAGAAGATTAAATCTAAATATTAAAGAGGTAGTGAAGGTAGAAGTGACTAAGCTTTTAGATGCAGGAATTATTTATCCCATTTCTGATAGTTCTTGGGTAAGTCCTGTATATGTAGTTTCAAAGAAGGGAGGAATGACTGTTATTAAAAATGAAAATAATGAATTAATTCTTTCAAGAACAATCACTGGATGGTGTGTTTGTATAGACTATAGGAAATTGAATAAAGATACTTGCAAGGATCATTTTTCTTTATCATTCATTGATCAAATGCTTGAGATACTTGCAGGTAATGCTTATTTTTATTTATTAGATGGATATTCAGGATATTTTCAAATTTTTATAGCGTCAGAAGATTAAGAAAAGATAATATTCATATGTCCATATGACACTTTTGCTTATTGAAGAATGTCTTTTGGATTATGCAATGCATCAGTAACATTTCAAGGATGCATGATAGCGATATTTTCAGATATTGTAGAATTCATTGTTGAAATATTCATGGATAATTTTACTATTTATGGTACCACTTTTGATACTTATTTACAACATTTGAAACAGGTACTCAAACAATGTGAGGAAACGAATCTTGTTCTTAATTTAAAAAAAATGTCATTTCATAGTAGAAGAAGACATTATTTTTGGACATAAAGTTTCCAAAAGAGAAATTGAAGTTGATCGAGCAAAAATAGAAGTTGTTGAACGACTACCACCACCAATTAATGTTAAGGGAGTTCATAGTTTTTTAGGACATGCAGGGTTTTACAGGCGTTTCATAAAGGATTTTTTAAAAATCGCTAAACCCTTGTGTGAAATATTGAATAAGAATGATGTTTTTAATTTTTCTAATGAATGTTTAATTGCCTTTAATAGAAAAAAGCAACACTTACAATAACTCTTATTATTTCACTACCAGATTGGTCGTTACCTTTTGAACTCATTTATGTTACAAGTGATTATGCTATTGGAGTTGTGTTGAATTAAAAGAAAGATAAGAACTCCTTTCTTTGGCTATGATGGGCAACGTGTGATGGGAAGAAGAGGAAGAAGAAGAAGAAGAAGAAGAAATGAACTTTTATTTTTCTTTCTTTCTCATCCACATGAATATATATATATATATATAATTAAGGAATTATTAATTTATTAAGACATTTTTAGTTTCTTCCTATCAAAATCTTTTTAATTTTAATTTTAATTTTTGTTTGTCTATTTTACTTTCTTTCTTTTCTCTTAACCATATATATATAATATAAAATATATTAATATAATTTATTTGTTTATTAATTATTAGAATCCCATAATTTTTCACTATCACTAAAAATTATTTTAATTTGAATTATTTAATTAAATAATTAAATATCTTACTACCTTTAATTTCCGCTAATTACTTTATTTCCTTCTTTGACTTTCTTTCCCTCTATTATTATTATTATTATTATTATTATTATTATTATCATCATCATCATCATCATCATCACCACCACCACCACTACCACCACCTTTTTCAACACCATTTTATACTTTACATATATATTGTATATTCTATGTATATTTATATGTTTTATATATGTCATTTATATTTCAAACAATCAATATGCATATCTCTTAGATGTCTCCCTTCTTTTGACTTTCTTTTATTTTCTTTTATTATTTTTATTTATTTAGTTACTCATTTATCATCTTCCCATTACTAATTTTTTTTTAAAAGCTCGTCCCTCAGAAATCGTTTTTGGAGGATCGAACTCTTGACCTCTCTGTAGAGAGTAACATTAGGTGGCCACTGGGCTAACCCCAGTGGTTCTTCCCATTACTAATTATGCATATATGTTTATATTTCATTTATATTTCAATTATATGTATATGTATTTATATATATGTCATATATATGTTACTTATATATTACATATACATTTATGTATATGTTTATATAATATATTTATATTATGTTTGTATATAGTATATTTAATATTTATGTATATTTATGTGTACCCTATGTACACATTAATTATAATATAATATAATATATCCAACATACAATATATATACTATGTATACACTAGGTATATATTAAGTATATACTATATATATACCTCCAAATACTTATTTAATTTCTTTAAGATCACGGATATTATATATAATTTGAGAGAAGATGTGTGTGTCATATTCACTTTCATTAATTTCATTTTATATCTTTTTAATTCAATTAAATTTAATTAGATCAATTAAATGATAATTTAAATTTGAGATGGAATTAGCAATTAATTTGATAGCATGGCAGAATTTGATTAACTTTTTCTCAATATTTATTATGTATGAGTCGGCTAAAGATTGTCATAATTTTATGATGGGTTTGGTTGTACTATAATTTTTAAAAAGTTGACTATATAATATTTTTTGTCAATAATATCTTATTTATTTGTAAATAATTTATATATAATAAAATATTAAATTTATTAAATTTTACCAATAAATTGATAAAATATTTTATATAAGATAGAGTGAAAAAAAATCACTGAAAAAGGAGATTTAAGAGTCCCATATAAAAAAATAATCATAACTCTACTTTAATTATTCAATTCCATGCATGAACCAAATATAAAAATAGTTTAAGTATTATTCAAGTTTTACGAGTAAAATTGAGTTGTGACTAAAATAATTTAATTTTTTAATCTATTTTTTAATATTTTATTGTATCTTTCAAATATCATAATATAATCTTTTACTATAAAATATAATTTTAATAATATATTTCTACAAAATCATTCTCAATAATTAATTTTTTAAATAATATATCAAATATCTAATTATTATAAAATATATTTAGTCACTATTTTACATAGTGTATATTTTTATATTTTTTTTAAATAAAAAAAAATGCTACCTCATATTATCCAAATTGAGGGTAACCCAAGGAATTAGATCACGTGCATTTAAATATTTTGAAGGAATTAAAACACGTGCACAGCATGGAGAGAAGTTGGTGACCATGACGTTTGTGCCAAATACTGCCACTGTGCCACAACGTGAGCTCCTAATTTCGCGACTCTTTCCTAACACGTGTTTTTAATCTTTTATCATATTAACGAGAAACGCGTCGCTCATGTGATTAATTATATGTCTATTTAATAATTAAAAAAAGGGTCAATAAATTGAATCATTTAAAATAAAAATTGCTATATTTTTATTTTTATTGTGAGACATGCCTAATTATTATTATTATTATTATTATTATTATGTGTGTTTAAAAAATTTTGAATAATTTATCTCTAATTATACTATTATTCTCATTCCCATTTCTAATTTATAATTAGAATTTCAGTGGTTGATTTGAGCCTCTTTTTTACACTAAAAATAAATAAAATTATAACAATCTGAAGCGTATTAATTATTTCCATTTGTAATTCATCTACCCAAGTTTTTATTAATTAGATATATTTAGATCTCTGTTTGTAATTTATCAATAAACTTAGTGCCGGTGATGCTAAGAATTTTCTTATATGTATGTATGTATGTATGTATGTATGCATGTACAGATCCAATCAACATATTTATGTATATATATATACTAAAGAGATTGAGTATTAGCATTTTTTTTCATTAAAAAAAATAAAATATCAATTGTGGATCGATGTAATTTTTATGTTTGGTTCTACTCAGTAAAATGTATATTTGTATTTTTTTTTTATTTCACGTGTCATTGACAAGCAAAATTTAGTGCAATACTAATTTTAAAAAAATAATTGTTTGGTGTTTGGGACCAAATCATAAAGATTAAATTATTATTTTGTCCCTAAAATTTGATTTAATTAAAAAAGTAGTCTTTTTTTTTTTGCTAAAATTTAATCATCACTTAATTTTGATTAGGTAAAATTTTCCATCTCTAGATTCTCTACCAATATTTCTTTCCTTAAAACCAAACAAAAACTCCAAAAAATACAAGAAAAATGTAAAAGAGGCAAAATTGATTAAATCAAAATATTGGGATGGTAATACTACTAAAAACTTTTTAGTGTTACTAGCGCTACTCTATTGATATTTCGAGGAAATTAAACTGAAATTTAAATTTGTCAAGAAAAAAAAGAAAAATATTTTTTCTATTTTATTTTATAATCTTAATTTTAATTTTTTGTAGTGTTAAATAGGAGTGTATATGTGTTCTTCTATGTTATTCCTTAGAAAAAATAGAGGTGTTAAAAAAATCTATGAACCCGTAAACCAAACTTGAACAATATAAACTGAATAAGAAAATAGGTTAACCAAATTTGAATTTTTAGATTAACAGTTCATATTCAGATTATTAATTTTCAAACTAAAGGTTCGAATTTGAACTTGGTATAAATATATAAATATAAATTTAATACTGTATATGTATTCATGTTTTGTAGATAAATATTTAAAATATATAAACATATAAAATTTAAAATTAGATAATATATGTTTTGTAAATATATATTAAAAAAATATAAACGTCTATAAAAATTAAAATTAGATAATATAAATACATTTTAAAAATATTTGACAATGTTAATGTGAATAATTAACATATAGTATTGAGTAAACAGTATGAAAATTTAAAATATTTTTATTTTTAAAGAAAGTATTAATAATTTAAAATTTTTTTAAGTCAAACTTATAATTTTATTTTTTTAAGTGATATATATAATCAAAATTGAAAAAGATTTAGTTAATTTGATAGAAAATTGAATTATTTTGTTAATTAGATAAATTTTATGAATGAAAAAAATACTTTATCTAATCATAAATTATAATTTTTTCTCATTTACAAATTTTATAATTTTAATATAAATGATTTGCTCTGATATAAATTTTACAGGTACATGAATTATATTATATACTAAAATTGCCATAAGAAATATTTATCCTGGTTTATATTAACTCGTGATACATGTATTTGGTAATTTCAAGCTTCAACCCAACTGATTAATGGAGGAATTATTCAGTGGATTAGTACAAGAAAAAAGTTACCATGCGCTCGAGTTGAAATAATTATATCTCCAATTAACGACGAAAATTAGAAAAATTTTTCGAAGCTAATTACAAATGGTTTAACTATGAAATAGCTACGAAATAAAAATGTTAATTATTCTATTAATATAACAATGGTATTGCCTAGGGATTAGCTACAGAAAGTTTTCCTAAAAAAAGTTCTCCCACTAAATATGGCGCAAAATAATGATACCACTTTTAGCGATAAATTAACGAGTATTTACAGATAAAATTACTTGAAATACAGGATAAAAATACGATGGAAATTGTCCCTCGTTAATTTAATTTATTTTTAATATTTAACGAGGGATTGGCAAGGGATTTGTAGAAAATTTTTATTTTAATAAAATAATTAAATATATTTAATATTTAATAAGAGAATTGGCAATAGATATTGAAAAAATAAATAAATTAGCGAGCGACTACTAATCTCTCATTATATTTTAAGAAAATAAATTTATCAATAGTAATACAATTTATATTTTACAAGGGAATTAGCGAGGGATATATAAAATACTATGAAAAATTAAAGAGGGATATGTTGCCCTCGTTAAGTTTTTTAATTGAATATGAAAAATTAAATTAATAAATAAGTTAACGAAAGAATTAGCGAGGAATATCAAAAAAAAAAATATTAACAGGGGATATAAATCTATGCATCACTCGTTACTTTTTTAAGAATTTAAATTTCTAAATATTAATAGATTTATATTTAACAAAGGAATCAGCGAGGAATGGATATAAATTTATAAAATATTAATGGGATATTACTTTTCTTAGTTAATGTTATTCTCAAAAATAAATAGCTTAGCAAATGATTGTTAACCGTTAAAGTTATATAATTGACGAGGAAATTAGTGAGCGATGTATAAAACAAAAGCAGATCCACGCCTAAGGTAGGGGGCCTAGGCCCCTAAAAGTTATTTTTTAAGTGTATATATGTGTGTGTGTATATATATATATATATATATATATATATCTTTTTATTTTTGGGCTCCAATAAATTACCTAAATTCACGTAGGCCTCTCACTAATCTATTTATAGTATAAAATACTATATAAAGTTAACAAGGGATGGATTTTCCTCATTAGCTTTATTCATATTAAAGGTAAAAAATAATTAAGTAGATAATGTAACGAGAGCATTAGCAAGTGATGTTGAAAAAAATTAAATAATATAATGAGAGATTAATTATTTTAAAATAAAAGCAACGAGAGATAGGCTACAGAGTAGCTAAGGTCTTTAGCAACGGAATATTTTACCTTCTGACTAACTACATATATTCATCACTATTTATTTTGGCGACAACTTTTTAATTTACTTTAGTAAAAAAAGCATAAGTTGTTTATTATTAACATGGGATATTTCTGATAGAGTGAAAGCTTGATTAATATTTTATATAATTTTAACTATGATTTTAATTGTTTTGCAATTGAATTTGATGGATTTTATTTGTTTGAGTTAGAATTATATGATTTTAGCTTGGAAAGACAAGATTCAAGGTTTTTAATTATTAGTGGTGCAAAATTTAAGAAAAGTAAGCAAAAATGAAGAAAGACTCAAAAGTCATGACCATGGCCCTTCAAAGGCATGACCTTGGAATTTAAAGTGAGATTGCCACATCAAAAATTGAAGAAAAATAAAAGTTCCAGAAGCAAAATAGATACCATGACTGTAATATTGAATAGTCACACCCATGGAATACATTTCTCTGCTACTTGAGCCAAGAAAAAGAAGATAAGTTAGAGTGCAACCTCCATTCAAAACCATGACCGTGACATTCAAAGGGGTAAAATCGTGACCCACTTAGCCGCCATTTACAGCTGAAAAATGACTCAAAATAGTCTATTCCAACCTAGGCCACGATCGTGGCACCCATACGCCACAACCATGGGGCTGAAATTTATGACTCATAGCCGAAAAAGTTGAACTTTGAAGATCCAAACAACTGTAACTTGTTGGATTTATGTATTTGACAGCTTGCCACCACCAAGAAATTTCCAAGCACTCTATATAAACATATTTCCCCCAAGAATTCAAGCATTAAAGAGAGATGAAAGTTAGAGTGAGTTAATAGATAAGTGAGAGTTAGATACAAGTGAGAGTGTAGCAAGATTAAATATTTGTTCTTAGACTTGTATCAAATTAGTTCTAGTCTTTCTTTTGACAGAAGAGAGAATTAGGGTTTTCAAGAAAGAAATTCAAAGAATCCTAGTAGAGTTCTTCTTCAAGTCAAAGAACTAGAGTTTGCTCTTTCTTATTTTCAATTCATAATTGTTGTGCTTTCATTTCAATTATGAGGAACTAAACTCTATTTAGGGTTGGTCTCTTATACTGAATCTATTATGGAATAACATATGTCTATTTGATTTAGTTAAGTTCTACCTTTGATTATTTTGTTATCTCTAATCTTAATGCTTTGATTATCTGGCCAATAATTAATTGAATTGAGAGGTTGTGTGAAGGAGCTATAGTGGAAGCATAACATTCGTCGAAGGATATAATAATCTTAAGGAAGTTTTTCACTTAGAGATAAGGTTAAGCTCTTAAGAGGTTGATTCAAGATTCTCACAAAATCTAAAGAATTGATTTAATTACTTATAATCACGAGAGTAGATATAAGGATTAAATTGATATTAATTTTAGTACTTGAGAGAGACTAAGACTTAATTAAAGAGAATTCAACCATTAATCGAAAGGGAAACTAAAGTAAATTATTACTTTAGGAAATCCATAATAAATCAATAAATGTCACTTAACCTTAAACTTTATATCATTAGATTTAATTTCAAAAAAATTAAATTTTCAGTTTAAGTTTATTACAAATTGAAATTTGTCATCTAAATAATAAACAATTTAATTGTTTGGTACTTAGAACACTCATTCTCGTAGGAACAATACTCTACTTATTACTTTATTACTTGATATGACTTATGCACTTGCAGATATCTAGGCTAGGGTCCTAACAAGTTTTTTGCACCGTTGTTGGGAAGGCGATCGATCTAATATTAATAATATTAAACTGTTATTGCTTTGAATTTTTCTTTTTCTTTTTCTTTTAATTGCTGTTCTTTTAAAAAATTTTGGTCATATGCAAAGAAATCCAAATACAAAACTTGATCCATATAATCCAAAAATTGAATATTTTTTTAGGAAGAAGAAGAAAGAGAGGAAAACAGAACAAACAGTGGAAGGAACTTCAGCAGCAACTCTTAAGATCAATAATCCTACCAACTTATCTGATGAAGAACTAACCATGGGAGATCCTCAAAATATGACGCTTAAACAATATGTTATGCCCTCTGCTCAACCAAGATCCAACATAGCCAAACCACCAGTGTAAGCAAACTCTTTTGATCTTAAGCCAGTCCTTATCAACTTAATTCAGCAATTATTTTTTCATGGCCTGCCACAGGAGGATGCTTATGCTCATATTTCAAATTTCTTAGAAATGTGTGATACTTTTAAAATTAATAGTATATCTAATGATGCAATCCGTTTGTGATTTTTTCCAATTTCTCTAAAGGATTGGCTCACTTTCAAACCACCAAGCATGTTCACAATATGGGATCAACTAGCCGCAACATTTCTTACAAAATATTTTTCACCAACAAAAATAGCTAAGTTGAGAAACGATATCACAAGCTTTATTCAATATGATGGAGAAAGTTTATATGAAGTTTGGAAACTTTTCAAATATATATAAAGGAAGTGTCCGCATCATAGGGTACCTAAATGGCTTTTGATTCAAACTTTCTATAATTGTCTTCATCCAAATATTAAAGGCACAATAGATGCAGCAGTAGCCGGAGCAATTATCAACAAAACTCCTTCCAAAGCTAATGATTTAATTGAAGAAATGACAGCAAATAATTATCATTGGACTTTAAAATGAGGTATGCATAAAAGAATTTAAGGTTTACATGAAATTGATAATTTTTCTTTGCTTGCAGCTAAGGTAGATACAATCGCCAAAAAGTTGAAGCATGTCAACTTATCGTCATCATCTTCAACATGTGAAGGATATGGAGGAAGTCATGACACATCAGATTGCAGAATTATGGAGCAAGTCCAATATTTGGAAAATCAAAATAGGAGTTAGAATTTTCAAGGAAACACTTACAACCCAATATGGAGGAATCATCCAAATTTGTCATGGGAAAATTAAAACAATCAAAAGGAACCCTATCAACCTTCATACCTGAAGAACCAGAATCAAGGATCTACTTCTTCATAAAAGTCGGGTTACGAATCAGCACTAAAAAACTTCATTGGAGCAACATTAGAGAGATTTGAAAAAATTGAAAAGCAATATGACAAACTTGAGTAGAAAATTGAACGTATCTCGATACAAAATAGAAATCCTGAAACTCAAGTAGGTCAAATTGTAAGCTCTTTCAACACTTACAATCAAGAAGCTCTTCCTAGCCAAACAAAGGTTAATCCAAGGGAATATTGCAAAGTTGTTACTTTGAGAAGTGGCTTACAACTTAACGATCCTCAACTACACAAAACTCCAAACTTAGATAAGGAAAAGAAGAAAGAAAAATAAGAAGAAATTAAAAAATAGGAAGCATCAAAAGAAACTGTTAAACCTTATGTGCATCCTATTCCTTTTCTTAAAAGATTAAAGAAACAAAAACTAGATAATCAATATGAAAGGTTTTTAGAGGTTTTTAGAAGTTTTTAAACAACTTCACATTAATATTCCTTTAGCAGAAGTACTTGCACATATGCCGACATATGTGAAGTTTCTTAAAGAATTGTTGTCTAATAAAAAGAAGCTGGAGGACATCACAAAAATTACACTCATAGAAGAGTATAGTGCAGCGATTCAAAATAAAAGTCCTTCAAAATTAAAAAGATCCAGGGAGTTTTTCTATACCTTATACCATTGGTGAAGTTGATTTTCATAAAATATTATGTGATTTAGGAGCTAGTGTTAGTATGATGCCTAGTTCTATTTATAGAAAACTTGGCTTCACACGACTGCAACCAATAAAAATGTCTCTTCAGTTAGCTAATAGTTTAATAAAATACCTTGTTGAAGTAGTTGAAGATGTCCTTGTAAAAGTCAATAAACTCTACATTTCAGTGAATTTTGTAATTCTTGAAATGGATGAGGATGTAGAAATTTTGCTTATTTTAGGGAAGCCATTCTTGGTTATAGCCAGAGCTATGATCGATGATCAAGGAGGAAATTGACTTTACAATTAGGAGAGGAGAAAGTGGAATTTAACTTGACAAAAGTAGCTAGACATCCAGCATTTCTTGATGACTTTTTTTAAATTGATGTCATAGATGAATGTGTGCAACAAATATGTGAATAATTAGTAGATGATTCTTTAGAAACATGTCTTATACACAGCTTTACATCAAATGATGAAAATAAGGAGGTAGCTACTTGTGCGTCAGTATTACAGCAAACTCCACTTATGTATTTTCAAAGATTTAAACCTCTTGGAAAAGGTAAAATCTTACCACCTCCTTCTGTTGAAAAGGCTCCAGAATTAGAATTAAAACCTCTTTCAAATCATCTCAGGTATGCGTATCTTGAATCTAATAATACTTTGCCTATTATATTAAAGCTAATTTGTCTGAAATTCAATTAAGTCAAACCTTAGATTTGATAAGGAAATATAAGAACACAATAGGTTGGACTATATATGATATTAAAGGAATTAACCCTTCAATATATGTATACATAGAAAATTATTGGAAGAAAATTTGAAACCTGTGATAGACCAATAAAAAAGGTTAAATCCAATTATGAAAGAGGTAGTAAAAGTAGAAGTGACTAAGCTTTTAGATGCAGGAATTATTTATCCAACCTTTGATAGCTCTTGGGTAAGTCATGTACATGTAGTTCCAAAGAAGGGAGGCATGGCTGTTATAACAAATGAAAATAATAAATTAATCCCTTTAAGGACGGCCACTGGATGATGTGTTTGCATAGACTATAGGAAATTGAATAAAGCTACTTGCAAGGATCACTTTCATTTACCATTTATCGATCAAATGCTTGAAAGACTTGTAGGTAATACTTATTTTTATTTATTAGATGGGTATTCAAGTTATTTTCAAATTTCTATAGCACTAGAAGATCAAGAGAAGACAACATTGACATGTCCATATGGCACTCTCGCTAATCGCATAATGCCCTTTGGACTATGCAATGTAGCAGCAAACTTTCAAAGATACACGATGGCCATATTTTTACATATTGTGGAATTAATTGTTAAAATTTTTATGGATGATTTTACTATTTATGGTACCACTTTTGATGCTTATTTAAAACATTTGGAACATGTACTTAAACGATTTTAGGAAACGAATCTTGCTCTTAATTGGAAGAAATGCCATTTTATGGTAGAAGAATGCATTATTCTTGGACATAAAGTTTTAAAAAAGAGGAATTGAAGTGGATAGAGTAAAGATTGAAGTTATTGAACAACTACCACCACCAACAAATATTAAGAGAGATTGTAGTTTTTTAAGACATCCAGAGTTTTACAGGCATTTTATAAAAGATTTTTCTTGCTAAACTCTTATGTGAGTTATTGAATAAGGATGTTGTTTTTAATTTTTCTAATGAATGTTTAATTGCCTTTAATAAGTTAAAAGCAACATTTACGGCAACTCCTATTATTTCACCACCATATTGGTTTTTAACATCCAAGCTCATATGTGATGCTAGTGACTATGCCATTTGAGCTATATTGAGTCAAAAGAAAGATAAGAAAAGTCATATCATTTATTATACAAGCCAAACCCTTGATGACACTCAAATTAATTATGTTACAACAGAAAAAGAAATGCTTGCTATAGTTTTTGCTTTTGGCAAATTTAGATCTTTTCTATTATATTATAAAGTTATTGTTTATACTGACGATGCAGCAATTAAATATCTTATGGGCAAGAAGGAAGCCAAACCAAGATTGATTAGGTAGATTTTGCCTTTTTAAGAATTTGTTCTTGAAATTAAAGATAAAGGAAGCTGAAAATCTAGTAGCGGATCATCTTTCACGGTTAGAGAAGCATGGACTAGGATATTATGAAAATCAATAAATCATTCCCCGATGAAAAACTTTTCTCTAATAAAATTTATATCCCATGGTATGCTGACTTTGTGAAGTATTGGACAGGTGGTGTCCTTCCATCAGAACTGACTTATATTTAACAGAAGAAATTTCTTACTAATGTTAAACATTACATAAGGGAGGAACCTTTATTATTTAAGAATTATGGGAATGGAATGATTCGTAGATGTGTTCCAAAAGAAGAGATGAAAAGTATTCTAGCATTTTATCATTCGAAAGAATGTAGAGGTCATTCTAGCACATCTAAGACAATTGCTAAAATTTGGCAAGTTGGATTTTTCTGGCCAACTATGTATAAGGATGCCAAAAGTTTTGTTCATTCATGTGATAGATGTCAACAGGAAGGAAATATTTCAAAAAGACAAGATATGCCACTTAACACAATCCTTGAAGTTGAATTGTTTGATGTTTGGGGAATTAACTTTATAGCACCATTTTCACCATTATTTAATAATCAACACATTTTAGTGGCTGTGATTATATTTCAAAATGGGTTGAAGCCTTAGCAAGTCCAACAAATAATTCAAATGTTGTAACTAAGTATATCAAAAAGAACATTTTCACCAGAGTTAGAGTTCCTAGGGCTATAATTAGAGATGGGGGTACTCATTTTTGTAATAAGAGTTTTGATACTATTCTTAGAAAATATGGAGTACACCATAAGGTGGCAACACCTTATCACCCTTAAATGAGTGGACAAGTGGAAATCTCTAATAGTGAACTTAAATGGATTTTGGAGAAAATGGTAAGTAATTCGAGGAAAGATTGGTTAACTAAGTTGGATGGTGCACTTTGGGCTTATAAAACAACATATAAGACTCTGATTGGTATGTCACCATATAAACTCATCTTTGGGAAAGCATGTCATTTACCAATAAAGTTAGAACATAAGGCATATTGGGCTATAAAACAATTGAACATGGATTTGAATATGGCCAGACAAAAATGACTTTTGCAATTGAGTGAATTAGATTAAATTAGGTTTCAAGCTTATGAGAATGCCAAAATTTATAAAGAAAGAACCAAGACATGGCATGATAAATTTATCAAATTTAAGCAATTCCATGAAGGACAACAAGTTTTTTTGTACAATTCAAGATTAAAACTCTTTCCTGGGAAGCTTAAGTCATGTTGGTTGGGACCTTTTAAAGTTGTGAAGGTTTATCCTTATGGTGTAGTAGATATACAAAATCAAAGAGGTGAAATCTTTAAAGTAAATGGCTAATGATTGAAATCTTATTTTATTGGTGATCTAATAGATTTTGGGAGAATCTATCACTTTAGCAAATGAACAATCGACCAGAGAATGTCGAGCTATTGAATATAAACTTAGCGCTTATTAGGAGGCAACCCAATTTCTTTTCCATTTTGTTCTTTTTAATTGATTTTCTTTTCAAAATATTTGATTGATGTTGTTTAAATTTTGTTGTCTAGGAACTTTGAAGCACCAAACCACAAGAAATTTAAGGAAAGTAGAGCTACGACCGTGGTCTATCATCCTCAGGGTCGTGGAAATCAACTGAAAGCTGTGAAAATATACAAAGGAAATAATTATGGAGTTTCAGTAAAAATTGAAACACACGACTATGGCTATCCTAATTGCTAAGGCCATGGGATTATAAAATGGATTTGCCAAAAAATGGGAACATAAGGAATAGACGATGGCAAAAGTAAATTGAAACCCACGACCGTGGCCTTCCAAGACCCACGACCGTGGCTTTCCAGGCAAACTTGTCCTTTGACCGGAAATGAGCCCCACGACCATGGCACTTAGGACCATAACCATGGTACTCCAGACCTATATATTCATCTCATTTTTCTCTCTCCTCACTTTTTTCAAAATCTGGCTGTGCATATTTGAAACCCACAACTTTTATTTCACACCCCACGAACTAAACTCCATTTTCACCAAATTTTCTTCAAATCTTCTTCAATTTCATCAAATTAAACACTTGAATGCCTCCCTTGCTAAGAAATCAATGGGTGAAGGATCCAAAAGAAGGTAACAAAAGGTATCATCATCTTCATCAACACCTTCTCCACCTTTATCTCCACCACCTCAACGACCAAATAGATATTCGAAAATTCACCTTCATGTGCAATGAAAAAGGTACCATGACTTGAGTTTACGTAAAATTATTCCTTCTACATTTATTGATGAAAATGTCATTAGGAAAAATAAGATGGAATGATTTATTGCTCAAAATGTTTATGGATTTGGAATGGATCCTATTTGCTAACATGTGTTACCTTACTTATGCAGAACTAACCCTTGAATTTTTAATTAGTCTTTGGTTCATCCCACCGGATAGCAATGCTGCCCATAATGGGAGAGTAGAGTTTAGGTTGGCCAATCCAAATTATAATTGGCTCATTGTTAAATTTAGGCATGCTCTTAGACTAGTAGAATTGCAAGGTACTCATGGAAGAACTAAAGGTTTTGATAAAAAAGAAACATGGACTATATAAGGGGCATAGGAAGATTTAATAGTAAAATATCAAAATCCTTTAATTTTATAAATCCGTTCTACCAATATATCCATGTTGTTTTGGTAAATATAATTTTTGGGAGAGGGAAGAGCCAGGGCACCGTTAACTCTAAAGAATTGCATTTCTTTTAGTGTGCCATGGAAGAGAAAGTTTTTAATGTTAATTTTTTGTTTGCTAAAAGATGTGAATAAGTAGTTAAGTAGGGCGGTAAGATTGTCATAAGAGGGATGATTACAAAAATTACTAAATATCTTAATATAAGTTTTGATCACCTTGCACCTTTCCTGGGTAAAACTACAAGTGATATGGGTATTATCCTAGCTATGAGACTAGCAACAAAGAGAGAGAACCACCAAATGCCAATATTAATATTGACAAGGAGGAATTACTTGGAGGGGAAGGTGATCTTGAGGAACCAGCAGACCAACCACAACCTCCTCCACCTCCACCTTCTGAGGCTAGTTCATCTGCTCCACCACTGAACACATTTGATTTTATTGCTAACAGGCTTAATTCTTTTAAAAATGAGATGAACTTCAAGAATGTAGCTTAGGAGCAGCGATTTGACAACATGGAGCAGCAGTTTGGAGGAGTTGAGCATAAGGTGTGGACTATTTTCACTCAAATGACCGAACATAGTGAGCAATTCAATACCTTATTTGCTCAGTTTGGGCTCTACTACCCACCTCCACAGTAACCCCCTCCACCTGATGATGATCCTAATGCCGAAAACCACTGAGGATAGTGGTGTTTACAGTTTGGGGGAGTTTTTCCCTCAATTTGTTGGTTTTACAAAACTTGGGGTACTTTAAATTTGTGCTACTTTGAATTTATGTTGTTTTATTATGCTCATTTTTGAATACTTATAGTTTTATTTTATGATGTTTGGTTTAATTTATAGATTATTTATGGTTTTAAGTTTGGATAATTATTATATATTGAGTGTGGTTTAATATAATTATGTGTATTTTTCTTTTAGAAATTTATAAATATATTGTGATAGAAATAAATTGGAGTTACTTTAGATTTCTTATATGTGATTTTATGTGTTTAAATTTTTTAATTAAATTTTTTAAAACTTTTAAGGTTAAGATTTGGTGAAATAATAATACTTTATAGATTTTTAACCAAATGAGCTATTTAAATTAATTAAAGTGATTAGTTATTGAATTTTAGAATAAGTTATATTCTTTCACATTATTATTTGCCTAGGCTTATAACATATTTAAAAGAGCTTTTGAGGCAAAATTGAGTCTTGCTAAGTAAAAGGAAAAAATAATTTAGGCATTGTTTTTGGAACTAAATTTTTATACCCACCAATTTTAACATTGCCCCTAGATTATCCCTTTTTGTGCCTAAAATAAATTTTAGCTTAAGTTTTTGTTTGATTTAATAATCAAATCAACTACCCTTTTCAAGATTAATTATCTTTTGAAAATTTTCTCAAAAATCAAATTGATCATTTATAAGGATAAAGTATAAAAAGTTTACAATAGTAGACTCCTAAGTTTAAAGTTTGGGGGAATATATAAGTAAATATATAAATGTCTATTTCATTTCAAATAAAAAATAAAAAAATAATATCTCATAGAGGAGAGAAAGGAGTCAAGAAGGAGAAAATATCAAAGAATCCTTTACACAAGCTACATGGTAAGAGGAATTTTTAAAAGATACTTAACCAATTTCATTTAAACCTTATGTTAGCCTTCACCTTTATAGATCTCATTACAAGCCTATCAAAGTCTTTTTGATTTCCCTTAATTTAGTGTGGTCTATTAATAGAGAAAGCTCAATTAAGCATGTATATAAGACTAAGATAAGTTTGTATAAAAAATATATTTGCTTATCTAAAGTTTGATAATCGATTGCAATTAATTAAATCTATTAAAGTAAAGGAGGTAAGAATGAAGTAAGTAAAGTTATGAAGCTAAATTAAGACCTAAAATTTTGAAGTTTTAATTGTTTAAATTTTTGCATATAAACTTAACATATAAGGAAATTTATAGTACTAAACTTCAATTGTTTGAGGACAAGCAATGATTTAAGTTTGAAAAAATTTGATAGAGTGAAAGTTTGATTAATATTTTATATAATTCTAACCATGATTTTAATTATTTTGTAATTGAATTTGATGGATTTTGTTTGTTTGAGTTAGAATTATATTATTTTAGCTTGGAAAGGCAATATTCAAGATTTTTAATGATTAGTAATACAAAATTGAAGAAAAGTAAGCGAAATGAAGAAAGACTCAAAAGCCACGACCATGGCCCTTCAAAGCCACAATCCTGGGATTTAAACTGAGTCTACCGCATCAAAAATTGAAGAAAAATAAAAGTTTCAGAAGCAAAATGGATGTCACGACCGTGACATTGAATAAACATACTCATGGGATACATTTCTCTCCTGCCTGAGCCAAGAAAAAGAAGAAAAGTTAGAGTTTGCAGCCTCCATTCAAAAGCCAAGATTGTGGCATTCAAAAGGGCACAACTGTAGCCCACTTAGCCGCCATTTACAGCCAAAAAATGGCTTAAAACAGTCCATTCTAACCCAGGCCACAACCGTAGCACCCATATGCCACGACCATAAGGCTGAAATTTATGACTTTTAGCCTGAAAAGTTGAACTTTGAAGATCCAAACAACTGTAACTTGTTGGGTTCATGCATTTGACAGCTTGGCACCACCAAGAAGCTTCCAAGCACTGTATATAAACACCTTTCCCTTAAGAATTCAAGCATTAAAGAGAGATGCAAGTTAGAGTGAGTTAATAGATAAGTGAGAGTTAGATACAAGTGAGAGTGTAGCCAGATTAAATATTTGTTCTTAGATTTGTATCAAATTAGTTCTAGTCTTTCTTTTGAGAGAAGAGAGAATTAGGGTTTTCAAGGAAGAGATTCAAAGAATCCTAGTGGAGTTCTTCTTCAAGTCAAAGAACTAGAGTTTGCCCTTTCTTATTTTCAATTCATAATTATTGTATTTTCATTTCAATTACGAGGAACTAAACTCTATTTAGGGTTGGTCCCTTATATTGAATCTATTATAGAATAACATATTTTTATTTGATTTAGTTAAGTTCTACCTTTGATTATTTTGTTCTCTTTGATCTTAATGTTTTGATTATCTGGCCAAAAATTAATTGAATTGAGATGTTGTGTGAAGGAGCGAGAGTGAAAGCATAACATTCATCCAAGGAGATAATAATCTTATGGAAGCTTTTCACTTAGAGATAAGGTTAAACTCTCAAGAAGTTGATTCAAGATTCTCAAAAAACCTAAAAAATTGATTTAATTATTTATAATTACGAGAGTAGATATACGTATTAAATTGCTATTAGTTTTAGTACTTGAGAGAGACTGAGACTTAAGTAAGGAGAATTCAACCATTAATCGAAAGGAAAATTAAACTAAATTATTACTTTAAGAAATTCATAATAAATTAGTAAATGTGACTTAACCCTAAGCTTTAAATAATTAGATTTAATTTCAAAACAATTAAATTTTTGGTTTAAGTTTTATTACAAATTGAATTTAGTCATCCAAATAATAAATAGTTTAATTATTTGGTACTTAGAACACCCCTCCTCTTGGGAACGAAATTCTACTTCTCACTTTATTACTTGATACGACCTGTGTATTTGCAGTAGCTAGGCTCGAGTCCTAATAATTTCTGTCAATAAATTAATGAGGGAGTTAAAATCCCTCGTTAATCCTATTAGCAAGGAGAATTTTGACGATGAATTTTGTCGTCATTCCCTCATTTTAATTAATTTGAACGAGAGACTATGGTATTTTTAGCAAGGGATTTATCCCTCACAAAATTGATGTTTTCTTGTAGTTATACTATTTATATTTGGTATATATATATATCAATTTAAACACATAAAATAAAAATAGTATTGATATTTCTTCACTAAACAAAAAAAAAACAAATTATATTAATTAAAGAAAATAAAATCATAAATCATGTGTGTATATACTTGGTCAATCAAAATTAAATAAAATTAATTTTTTCTATTAAAATTATTTTATTTAATTTTGATTAACTCGGTTATATATACACCCGATACATATAAGTATTTTTCTTAATTAAAATATGTTATAACTCTGCGAATCAAATAAAATTATGTTAATATTTAGTATAGTACCAAATAAATGTGAGTGAAGTTACACCATTTTTTAGTGAATAGAATACATCTTATTATTTTATTAATGAAGAAAATTAAAA
This sequence comes from Garcia nutans, assembly GCA_947685225.1. Classification (NCBI taxonomy): domain Eukaryota; kingdom Viridiplantae; phylum Streptophyta; class Magnoliopsida; order Malpighiales; family Euphorbiaceae; genus Garcia; species Garcia nutans. Next base: position 47,328,204 of record CANTUV010000002.1, read on the forward strand.
GAAAATTTAAAAATCCTATTTGTCTGTCTACTTTATTATTGTAAATCATAATCAATAAACTAAAAAATCTACAATAATATCTTTGTTCAATCTAAGAGTTTAAACCATTAAGAAACCCCTATAAAATACCCATCCAAACTACATGCATATTAACAAGCAAAGCAAAGCAAGCTCCTCTCCTCTTTTGTCTAATCCAAACGTTATTTGCCATAGAAAACAAATATGGTCATGAATGTCTTCTCCACCGCTTCTTTCCTTACCACCACCGCCATCTCCTCCACTGCCACCACTATCAAAACCACTCCCACTCCCTCCTGGTCCTAAACCATGGCCACTTATAGGAAACATTCCTGAAATGATCCTGTACAAACCCAAATTTCGATGGATTCACCAACTGATGAAAGAAATTAATACAGATATTTGTCTAATTCGTTTCGGGAGAACAAACGTGTTCATGTAAATTGTCCAATTCTTGCACGTGAAATACTTAAGAAAAATGATGCTGTTTTTTCTAGCAGACCAATGATTCCTTCTGCAAAATCAATGAGTGGAGGGTACTTAACAACTATTGTTGTGCCCTACTATGATCAATGGAAGAAAATGAGAGAAATTTTAACTTCATAAACAATATCACCTACTAGACACAAATGGCTTCATGATAAAAGAGCTGAAGAAGCTGACAATCTTGTCTTTTACATCCATAACCAATTCAAAAAAAAAAAAAACAAGAATGTGGATTTGAGACTTACTACAAGGCATTATTGTGGGAATGTTATTAGAAAAATGATATTCAGTAAAAGATATTTTGGGAAAGGAATGGAGGATTGAGTGCCTGGTCCTGAAGAAATTGAACATGTTAATGCAATTTTTGCTGCATTGAAATATTTATATGGGTTTTGTATTTCTGATTATATGCCTTTCTTGCTAGGACTTCATGAACAGGAAAAGATTGTTTATGGCGATAATAATGTTGGATTTTTTTAGAGTAAAGATATTGAATTTTATTCAACTCACACAATTAACAACTCAAGATGCTTTTATATAAAAACAAATTAACTTAGAAAATGGAGAAATTAATGGCACTATACAGACCACTAAGTCACTAACTACATAATATATAAGTTCTTAAAATTAAGCCACCACAACTCAACATGATCACATTTAATTGACTAATTAAAAAACAAATAGAAGTAAATAAAAAATTAATAACTTATAATTTCTACATTAATATCTTCAACACTCTCCCTTAATGTAGAAATTATAGACACCAAATTTAAAATATTGGAGCACCTCGCTCCAATATTTCTTAATAAATCTTCATATTTTGAAGCACTTCTCTTCAACAATGATGCACTTCTCACTATTCTTCAATTGTTGATGAACTTCTCACCAAAAACTTGCTATTAATTATTTTGGAGCACTTCTCTCCAATTTAAAAAAAGAGATTCCTCTTCTTGAGCAAAATGTGCTTACTTATTCTTATACCTGTAATTTTTTTGTATATGTTCAAATCTTTTACAATTAAAATATTGGGGTATACCTTTATGTCAATAATTTTTTTTTATCATGGTTGTCGTTCTCACATACTCCGCATCATGAAAATTTTCCTTCTTTGATGTTGATAAAGACTTTTTTGATGTCTTGGCAAGAAAGTCTCCCTCTATTGTTTTTTTTATCTCTAATTGCTCTTCTTTGCTTCACAGCGTGCAAAGCATTGATCAATTCTGCAATCGTAATTTTTGAAAGATCCTTAGAGTCTTCAAGTGATGAAATCTTTGACTCGAACTTTTCGAGTAAGCTTACAAGAATTTTTTCAATAATTCTATTATCTGAAAATTCTTCTTCTTAACACAATTTCTCTCTCTCTCTCTCTCTCTCTCTCTCTCTCTCTCTCTCTTAACTTGCAATCTTTAATTTGCTAGGCTTGGCAAATCCAAGCTCAAACCTCAAATTTGTTGATCTTAGCCATGCTTCTTCTTTATTCAACGTCTTTCCCTTTTTTTTCTTCCTTGTCTTCAATACAGGTCTCACAAGAATAAAAAAAGCTATGATACCAAATGTTGATTTTTTTTTAGAGTAAAGATATTAAATTTTATTCAACTCATACAATTGACAACTAATGATGTCTTTATATAGGCTTACATAAAAATAAATTAACATAAAATTGAGAAATTAATGGCTCTACATAGAGCACTAAGTCACTAACTATATGATATTTAATTTACTAAAATTAAGCCACCACAACTCAACATGATCACATTTAATTGACTAATTAAAAAATAAATAAAAATTGATAAAAAAATTAATAACTTATAATTTCTACATTAATATCTTCAACAAATAAAACTATAAGGGATTATCAGAATCCAATCATCGATGAAAGGATTCGACAATAGAAGAGTGGTGAAAGAAAAGAAATGGAGGATTTGCTTGATGTTTTTATCACTCTTGACGATTCTGATGGCAAGCCTTTGCTTACTCCTGATGAGATCAATAATCAAATCGTTGTAAGTCTCTCTCTCTCTCTCTTTGTTTTCTTTTAAATTTTATTTCCTTTTAAATAATTAAATCCCAATAAATATTAATATGTAATTAAACTTGTCAATCTTTAAAAATAATTTTAATCTAACTGATGCATGCACTAGTTATATACATCAATTTAATAATATAATCACTGTTAAAATTAAAAAGAATATGAATATCTTTTCACTGTTTAAGGCTAAGTAAAGTGCAAAATAGACTAGTAAAATACACACTATATATATATGTCTATATATGTAAAAACATAAGTAACATCACTATCATAATCCCTGCAGAAAGGCAAAGAAAATTGCAAAAATGTATGGAAAGTCCACTGATCTCATTATGAGTTATATACATTGTCTGGATATATAAAATTTGGTGTATTTTTTTTATGGAAGGAGGAGCACAATCCTCAAAAACTAAACATAGACTAATCCTGGGTAAGAAACACCCAAGATATCATGAGACAACCATCTAATAAGTGTCAAACTTGATGGCTTTGGTGTCAAAGTTGGTGGCTGTGGCTTAATTTATTGCAATCCCACATCGAAAGTTTTAAGAATTAGGGGTGAGTTAGTTGCCTTATAAATACCTCATCCATTCCTAATTATTTGTATCCCAAAAAAAATTAGTATATATTTTCAAAAATTTGTATATTGTAAATTTGGTCTTCTCTTCCCAAATTAATAAGAGCAGGCTGCCTCAAGTGGTGCTCGGAGACGTAGGCATATTTAGCCGAACTCCGTTATCAAATTTCCGGGTGTGTTCTTTCCTTGTCTCTTTTATTTATTCCGCATTTATTTTGTTTCTTTTCTGTATTAGTATAGTATTCAATATTTATTTGTCGGGTTTATTTGTAGTGTATTATACTATTCATTTGGGTATATTTTACTATTTACGTGTATGGTACTATTCATGTATACACGGGTTTATGTTGTGATAATATACTGTGCAAGTAAGTTCTGTCTAGGAGACTGGATTTTAAGAGGGACCATTTGTGACCCCTCCAGCCTTTCCTGGGAATTTATTTGGAATGGTAATTTTGTCTAAGGAGACTGTTCAGTAATCTTTCCTGGAAATTACCGAATCAGTGCAATTCACTAGTTGTAGTTTGAGAAAAAATTACCCGATTTTTCCAACAAGTGGTATCAGAGCCGAAGGTTCGTCCTAGGTCTGTTTGTAATATTGTTTATATTGAATACTATCATTTGAGTCTGTAATGGCATCAGTAGATCCACCAACTAATAGTGCTACATCAGATATGGCACAAGGGACATCAGCTTCCTCGTCCATATGGCCAAGGATTCCAATGTCAAGTTTGAAGTTGGCGGTAGAGATATTTGACGGTACTGGCCATTTCGGCATGTGGCAAGGCGAGGTCATGGACACCCTTTTCCAACAGGGCCTTGACATCGCCATTGAAGAAAAGAAACCAGAATACGTAGAAGATAAGGATTGGAGTATCATAAATCGGTTGGCATGCGGAACAATTCGATTGTGCTTGTCCAGAGAGCAGAAGTATGCATTCAAGAACGAGACTTCTGCACATAAATTGTGGAAGGCGTTGGAAGAAATTTTTTTGAAAAAGAGTGGTCAGAATAAGCTCCTTATGAAGAAGAGGATGTTCCGGTTTGATTACCAACCAGGTACTACTATGAACGAACACATCACTTTGTTTCAACAATTAGTAGCAGACCTGTTAAACTTAGATGTAAAATTTAAAGATGAAGATTTGGCTTTGATGTTATTGTCATCCCTTCCCGATGAATTTGAACACTTAGAAACTACTTTACTTCATGGGAAGGAGAATGTATCTTTAGATGCTGTATGTTTTGCCTTGTATAGTCATGAATTGAGAAAACAAGATAAAAGGAGAAACAAAGTAGCTACAGCAGATGAAGCATTAGTGGCGAGAGGTCGTCAGCAGAGCCAGTCGAAGGGAAGAAGAGGAAGATCAAAGTCAAAAAGTAGAGTTGCCAAAGATGAGTGTGCTTTCTATCATGAGAAAGGGCACTGGAAGAAAGACTGTCCAAAGTTGAAGAATAAAGGGAAGGCTCAGCAAGATGCAAATTTTGCAGAATGCAAAAGTGATGCAGAGTCAGATGTCTCTTTGGTGGTATCACCTTCAACATCCCATCCAGACGAGTGGATTTTGGATTCCGGTTGCACCTACCATATGTCTCCCATCCGGAAGTGGTTCTTTGATTTTGAAGAATGTGATGGTGGAGTTGTTTACATGGGAAATGACAATCCATGTAAAACATCTGGGATAGGTTCAATCAAGCTGCGGAATCATAATGGATCCACAAGAATTCTGAAAGATGTACGGTATGTTCCGAATTTGAAGAAGAATCTCATCTCTTTAGGGGCCTTAGAGTCAAAAGGCCTAGTTGTGATGATGCGAGATGGAATTCTTAAAGCAACTTCGGGAGCACTTGTGATGCTGAAAGGCGTGAGGAAGAATAATCTGTATTACTACCAAGGTAGTACAGTGGTTGGGACAGTAGCAACTGCAACGTCTAGTAGCAAGAAGGATTCAGAGGCAACAAAGCTGTGGCATATGCGTTTGGGACATGCTGGTGAAAAATCCTTGCAAATTCTTGCCAAGCAAGGATTGTTGAAAGGTACGAAGACTTGCAAATTAGAATTTTGTGAGCATTGTGTTTTGGGAAAACAAAGAAGAGTGAAATTTGGCACTGCCATTCATGATGCCAAGGGTATTTTGGATTATGTGCACTCAGATGTGTGGGGACCTGCCAAGACTTCATCTTTTGGAGGTAGGCATTACTTTGTCACTTTTATTGATGATTTTTCCAGAAGAGTATGGGTGTTTACTATGAAGAAGAAAGATGAAGTGCTTGGAGTTTTTCTTAAATGGAAAGCTCAGGTTGAGAACTAGACTGGTAGAAAGATCAAACTTCTCCGAACAGACAATGGTGGAGAATACAAGAGTGATCCATTCCTGGAGGCATGCCAAGAATTTGGCATAGTTCGGCACTTTACAGTCAGAAAAACACCACAACAAAATGGGGTGTCGGAGCGTATGAATAAGACATTGGTGGAGAAAGTTCGTTGCATGCTGTCTAATGTTGGGTTAGGCAGAAAATTTTGGGTTGAGGCTGTGACATATGCTCAACATCTCGTCAATCGCTTGCCGTCATCTGCAATAGATTGCAAGACTCCTTTAGAGGTATGGTCTAGAAAATCTGCAACAGATTATGATTCTTTGCATGTTTTTGGTTCTACTGCATATTATCATGTAAATGAATCAAAGTTGGATCCACAAGCAAAGAAGGCTCTCTTTATGGGCTTCAATGCTGGAGTTAAGGGATATCGTCTTTGGTGTCTAGAGGCAAAGAAGACTATCATCAGCAGGGATGTTACCTTTGATGAATCTGCCATGTTGCATAAGGTAACTCAAGAAGGAACTAATGGTACTTCGCAGCAGGTGGAGTGTACGCCGAAGCAGGTGGAGTTTGAACAGATAATGGTGAGCCCAACAAAAAGTACTATGAGTGACTCTCCTATGGCAGAAGCAGAGTCAGATGAGGAAGAGATTCCGACCCAAGAATCTCAACAGCAGTCAGAGTCAATTGCTGTTAGAAGGACAAGACGAGAAATTCAGAAACCTGCTCGTTTTGTTGACATGGTGGCCTATGCACTTCCAGTTGTTGATGAAGTTCCATCCACCTTTCCTGAAGCCATCCGAAGTTCAGAAAATGGTAGATGGAAAGATGCAATGAAAGAAGAGATGCAATGAAAGAAGAGATGCAATCTCTTGAGAAGAACAAAACGTGGAAGTTGACACAGTTACCAAAAGGCAAGAAAGCAATTGGATGCAAATGGGTATTTGTAAAGAAAGAAGGATTTCCTATCAAGAATGATGTTCACTACAAGGCAAGATTGGTAGCTAAAGGCTATGCTCAGAAGGAGGGAGTTGAATATAATGAGGTATTTTCTCCAGTTGTTAAACATTCCTCAATTAGAATTTTGTTGGCCTTGGTAGCACAGTTGAATTTAGAGCTAGCTCAACTTGATGTGAAGACCGCGTTTCTACACGGTGACTTGAAGGAGGAAATCTATATGTCTCAGCCAGATGGATTCAAAGTTGCTGGTAAAGAAAATTGGGTTTGTAAACTGAACAAATCATTGTACGGATTGAAGCAATCACCGAGGCAATGGTACAAACGATTTGACAAGTTTATGATGGGTCAGAAGTACACAAGAAGCAAATACGATCACTGTGTGTATTTGTGCAGGCTTCAAGATGGGTCCTACATCTATCTACTCTTGTATGTTGATGATATGTTAATAGCATCCAAGAGCCAAATTGAAATTGATAAAATGAAGGCTCAGTTGAGTGAAGAGTTTGAGATGAAGGATTTGGGAGAAGCTAAGAAGATTCTCGGCATGGAGATAAGCAGGGATAGATAGAGAGGCAAGTTTTGGCTGACACAGAAGCAGTATTTGAAGAAGGTATTACAACGTTTTGGTATGAATGAAGATACAAAACCTGTAAGTACTCCGCTTGCTCCTCATTTGAAGCTTAGCAGCCAGTTATCTCCAAAGACAGATGAAGAACTAGAATACATGGCGAAAGTCCCGTATGCTAATGCAGTTGGAAGCTTGATGTATGCAATGGTGTGTACGAGACCCGATATTTCACAGGCAGTTGGTGTTGTGAGTAGATATATGCATGATCCTGGAAAAGTTCATTGGCAAGCTGTGAAATGGATTCTACAGTATATTCAAGGTACTGTAGATGTTGGCTTAGTGTTTGAGCGGGATGAATCACTTGGTCAATGCGTAGTTGGATATTGTGATTCTGACTATGCAGGTGACTTGGATAAGCGACGATCTGCAACTGGCTACTTATTCACTTTAGCTAAGGAGCCAGTTAGTTGGAAGTCTACTTTGCAGTCAACAGTGGCTTTGTCTACAACAGAAGCAGAGTATATGACAATTACAGAGGTTGTAAAAGAGGCAATTTGGCTTCAAGGATTGCTAAGAGACTTGGGAGTTGGTCAGAAAAACCTTGAGGTGTATTGTGACAGTCAGAGTGCCATTCACTTAGCAAAAAACCAAGTTTTTCATGCAAGAACGAAGCACATTGATGTTCGCTATCACTTTGTGCGGGAAATTCTCGAAGAAGAGGTGATACTTCTCCAGAAGATTCGGACTACAGAGAATCCTGCAGATATGATGACCAAGGTGGTGGCAAAAGCCAAGTTTAAACTTTTGAGTTGGCGCCTGAAGGGGCAAATTGGAAGCACTACGAAGACTGTTTTGTTTGATTAGGAAGATGAAGAATGTTTACATTTGGTGGGATTAGAAATTATGCCAAGGTGGAGATTTGTCAAACTTGATGGCTTTGGTGTCAAAGTTGGTGGCTGTGGCTTAATTTATTGCAATCCCACATCGAAAGTTTTAAGAATTAGGGGTGAGTTAGTTGCCTTATAAATAACTCATCCATTCCTAATTATTTGTATCCCAAAAAAAATTAGTATACATTTTCGAAAATTTGTATATTGTAAATTTGGTATTCTCTTCCCAAATTAATAAGAACAGGCTGCCTCAAGTGGTGCTCGGAGACGTAGGCATATTTAGCCGAACTCCGTTATCAAATTTCCGGGTGTGTTCTTTCCTTGTCTCTTTTATTTATTCCGCATTTATTTTGTTTCTTTTCTGTATTAGTATAGTATTCAATATTTATTTGTCGGGTTTATTTGTAGTGTATTGTACTATTCATTTGAGTGTATTTTACTATTCACGTGTATGGTACTATTCATGTATACACGGGTTTATGTTGTGATAATATACTGTGCAAGTAAGTTCTGTCTAAGAGACTGGATTTTAAGAGGGACCATTTGTGACCCCTCCAGCCTTTTCTGGAAATTTATTTGGAATGGTAATTTTGTCTAAGGAGACTGTTCAGTAGTCTTTCCTGGAAATTACCGAATCAGTGCAATTCACTAGTTGTAGTTTGAGGAAAAATTACCCGATTTTTCCAACAATAAGTTCAACTAGAGGGTCTACTAACTCAAGGGCACCAACGGGAAAATTAGTAGCATAGGTAGCTAGAAAAGTTGCTACTTGATTAGCCTCTCTATAGATGTGATACAAATCAACCTCCTATGTCTGTTGTATAAGCGTTTGAATTCTCCGTACCAGCATAGCATCAGAGCCAACTGCTTCCTTTGAACCAAGTATCATAGCTACAACACTCCTGTTATCAACCTCAACCTTGATTTTTTTTTTTATACTTGCTTGCAAGCATAATGAAGACCCTGGTAAACTCCCCAAAGTTCAGCCCGTATAATACTGCAAAAACTAATATTCATTACGAATCCCGTGACCCATAATCCATTGCTATCCCTTATTACCCCTCCTGCATAAGATCTTTTAGAAGGACTTTTGAATGCTCCATCACAATTCAATTTAAACCAATCCGGTTGGGGTAAGGACCAACCAAAATGAATCTCTTCCTTTCTTCTTTGAATATCAGTCATTAATCCCTTGCAGCTTTTTGCTTCAACTGTCGCAGCTGTCTGTCTTCTAATATCAATAACCACCTCTATTAAGCTTCTGTGGATACCCTTGAATATATTTTCATTTCTAACAGTCCAAAGCATCCAACATGTTATTCCAAACAAAACATTGCCATTCTCCTGAGTTGATCCTAAGTTTTGTCCTGTGATGAAAGTCAATAACCATTCTTTTAACTCCAAGTTGAAGAACGTGTGAGACCAATTAAAGTTTGCAACGTTGGCCCAAACTTGTTTTGCAAAGGGACAGTCTCTAAGTACATGGAGTACCGATTCTGATGGGTGACCATATCTACTGCAACTCCCAGTAACACTCAGATGTCTTCGAAATCTTTCCTGATTGGTCATTAATCTATTCTGAAATGCAAGCTATAGGACCATACATACTCGAAGTTGACCAGGCCAGTCCCAAATTTGTTTCCACTCCTTCCTTTGAGCTTGCCAAGAGGTTCCTGCTACATATTTATATGCTGATTTGACTGTAAATGGCCCACTCTCACTCAAACCCCAGAAGATTTCATCATTCTCTTCATTGTCCCTAGGAGGCGGATATTCTATTAGTGAAAGGATAGTTTCATTAGGAAGGTAGTTTTCAATCATATCCCATCTCCATCTTCTGTCCTCAGAAACCATATCTTGAACAGACCAATTTACAGTTCCAACAGGTATAGGTCTCGTGATAATATCTGCCAAAGTTTGGTGGCTATATATCCATTTGTCGTTCCAGAAGCTAACATTCTTCCCATTGTTCACCGTCCACTAGATGCCCTCGAGAATTCTAGGCCAGACCATCCCCAAAGCTCTCCAAAGGTTACTGCCAGTTCTTTTTAAGACTTTAGGAATTTTCTCAGAGTTAACCCCATGCTTTACAACTTGGTGTATTTTACGTGTTTTGATCCAGCGCAAAAAAAAGGTTTGGAAAATCATTATCAATGTAGATTACAGAAAGAAATAAAAAAAATTTTGAAAAATAAAAGAAAAATACTTAATCCAATAGTGACGTTCCTCCTCGGTCATCGATATCTCGGTAACGTTTGATGGTATCAAATTTTTATTATATAATAATAATAATAATAATTTGCTCAAATAATACTAATACTAATAATAATAATAATAATAATAATTAATATAAAAGGGGTATTTGCTCAAATAATACTAATACTAATAATAATAATAATAATAATTAATATAAAAGGGGTATTTGCTCAAATAATACTAATACTAATAATAATAATAACAATAATTAATATAAAAGGGTTATTTGTAGGTCTTGGCATGAATTATATATATTTGCATGACCAAATGATTTATTATATGCTAAGCACTTCTTTAATTTCTTATCTACAATTTTCTCTTTTTAATTATATATAATTAATCATTATTATTACATTATTTGATATAATGTAATAATTATTATTATTACATTATTTGATAAAATTAATCATTATTCTAAGTATTTTTTATTTGCAAAATAGAAAATAAAATATAAGATGATATACGTACCTTATATTATGTTTATGATATTACCATACAAGTTCTATATATAATAATAATATAAAAGCAACTAAGACATCTCCGGTACTAGTTGCCTTTTTTCTTTAAATTGGAAAAAACACACCAAAAAAATTTAGAACGTTATCAATTTCTAATACTAATGGTTATCAACCTGTAATTATCTATAATTTAAAGTGAATCTTATCTATATATTATACCATGCTCACGTGCATTAAATCTTTTGGATAATTTCTCATTTGTGACTTACTGTGTCTCAACATTCATAAATTTTAATAGAAAATATGATGAAACATGCTATATATATAATTTAATCTTACAAATTGTGTGGTCAAATAATTACAGGAAATGATGATAGCCAGGGCCGTCTTAAATATTTAAGGGGCCCTGTTCTTAGAGAAAACAGAATAAATTAGACCATATTCCTAAAAAAAAAATTGTAAAACCTACTATTAAAACCTACTAATAGTAGGCATAAAACCTACTATTAAAAAAAAGAAAAAAAAATTGGGACCCTGTGCAAGCTGGGGGCCCTGTGCAGTAGCCCACTTTGCACAGGGCCTTCACCGGCCATGATGATAGCAGCAGTAGATAAACCATCAAATGCCATAGAGTTGACAATGGCTGAAATGTTAAATTAACCTAAACTTCTCCTGAAAGCAACAGAATAATTAGACTGGGTGGTTGGAAAAAACAGGCTTGTTCAAGAATCAGAATACCCAACCTTAACTATATTAAAGCTTGTGCAAGAGAAAACTTCAGACTCCATCCAGTTGGTCATTTTAATGCACCTCATGTAGCAATGCAAGACACTGAAGCAGGAGGCCATTTTACTCCCAAAGGAAGTTGGGCTTTACTAAGCCGATATGGGTTGGACCGAAACCCTAAAGCCTGGCCTAACCCATTGAAATTCGACCCTGAAAGGCACTTGAATGAAGGTGAAGTTGTGTTGACCGAACATGACTTAAGGTTTGTGACTTTCAGTATAGGGAGACGCAGATGTATTGCAGCTTTGCTTGGTAGTTGTATGACTACGATGTTATTGGCTAGAATGTTACAAGCCTTTACATGGAGCGTAACAGGGAATGCTACCAAGGTTGATTTAACAGAAGCCATTGATGAGCTTATTCCTGCTAATCCTGTCATGGCTTTTCCTACGCCTCGTTTGGCTCGTCATGTTTATCCAACTTCACCTTGAAATGAAGAAGACAAAGAGGAAGAGTTTTGCATGGAGATTTGCATTAGTGAATCTTTTTTTTTCTTTTTTAAATTAAGTTGGTAATTATTAATTTAGAAGGGTTTGAAAGTTGGGGGGAAAATAATAAAGTTACGATCAATTTGGTTAGGAGATGTATGTGGTGGGTAAGATTTATATTGAGAGTTTGTAATAGCTCTTAAGATAATTTGTGTGGTTACTGTGCTACTTGTATTGATCAAACTCTTGCAATTTGTTCCTCAGTAAAATTATCTTTAGAAAATGTGTTTTTTTTTTCTTTTTTTTTATAATTTGATTTTAATAATTTAAAAAAATATATATGAACAAAAAGTTCAATTTAAAAGAAAAACAATAAATGAGAAATAACTCACCCAATTATGAATATTTTGCTGATTTAATCTTATGGTATTATAGTTATTTTTCGACCTAGAAAATTATCAGTCAACTTTAATCAATAACAATAAATAAAATGATCAAATTAAAAAAAAATTGGTTATTCTTTGAGTAACTATTTTTTCAAAAAATTAATAAATCATACATTGATAATTTAAATTTCTATTATGAATTTATCTAATGTTTAACTAAATATAAAAATATCGATATACTCTTGCTTTTCTTGTATATATCTCACATTGAAAATTGTATAAATAAGATTAGTCCTCCCTCACGCTTTTACTACTCATTCCTACATTACATCAAATCATAACATATAGCTAAAGAAATAAAGGTCAACGAAAAGGCAAGAATAATTATAGAGCTACAATAGCACTTATGGTGTCAAATCTCGCCACCAGTGTAAATGTCAATACCTTTACGCTAGCTGCATATAAGCACTAGCAACCAACCATGCTTTGAGCCATCTGGCTTTGGCTTCAATTTGTAAACCCATTTTAATCCAATTACTTATTGTCCTTTAGGTAAGTAAACAAGCTGTCATGTTTTGTTTGTTGCAACCCTTCATTTCTTCATCCATAGCATCAAATTATTCTTTTAAGGTTGCAACATCTTTGAAGCAGCTAAGCTCTGAATTTATGCAATTTGACGTCGTTTGATAAATATCCTTCAAAGATCTCCACTTTCTCGGAGGTGTATCGCCTTAACTTGAAAATGCAGTTATTGATGGGGTTGGTTGAGCTAGATGCATTAAAAAATTCAATCGATTTGATTAATTAACCGAACTAACAATTAACAGAACTGACTAATTCAGTTCGGTTAATTAATTGACCGACCGAAATTCAATTTTGATTAATTCAATTTTAAAAAATGAAGTTTGAAAAAATCAATTAAATTCAGTTTGGTTCGTTAATTGATAAGTACACAATTAATGATATTTTACTCCCATTTCTTAACATGATTATTATCCAATTGAATTTGATTTGTTTGTTCAAAGTGCATTTTAAGGTTAATTGCAGGAATTCTCGATAATTTGAGGCTTTTGGTCATTTTGGAGCAATTACGGACGAAAGTAGAAGAAAAGAGAAAAATCTGTCAATGGACACGCCCATGAACACGGGCGTGTCAATAGGCGTGCCCTTGTTATTGCATTCAGTGGCTATGACACGTCCAGCTGCATAGGCGTGTCACCAAACGTGCCATTTATCCAAAGTCACAGTAGCTGTGACACGCCCAGGACCACGGGCGTGTCAGTGGACGTGCCTTTCATCCAGACTCACAGTAGCTGTCACACGCCCGGTACCACGGGTGTGCCAAGGAACGTGCCTTTTATTCAGACTTACAGTAGCTGTAACACGCCCAGTAACACGGGCGTGTCAATGGGAGTGCCCTTTATTCAGAATCACAGTGCCTATGACACGCCCAGTGACATGGGCGTGTCAATGGTCGTGTCACCTGTCGAAAAGTGAGATTCTTTGCACTGATTGGGGAATAAGTGGGGGACAACAGCTGGCCTTTGTCAAAAAGAAAGAACAAGAAAAGAAGAGATTGCCTAAATCAGGGAAAAGGGTGATGAACCAAGGGAAAGTGGTAGACAATGGATGGGTTTAGTGAGCTGGAGGTATGGGCTGGAGATTTGGGGGGAAATAAGAAGAGAAGAGGGGGAGAAGAACAGCAGTTTTTGCTGGAGCATTTCTAGAAACAGAGAAGAAAGAAGAGAAGGAGGAGCCATCTGCTGGAGCAAGGAGAAGGGTTTTGAGTTGAGTTTGAAGAAAGAACCACATCATACACAAGCCCTAAACCAAGAATCAAGAGCTCAAGTGAAGAAATACAGATTCACTGCCATGAATTGTTTGGTTTCTCTTACTCATTTATATTGCTCTGTTTTTCCAGATTTGAATATGAACTAATTCCTTCTCTATCTAGATGTTGATGAACCCTAGCCAATTTGTATGAATTGAACAATTATATTTAGTTGAATCAATTAATTGAGTTGTTTTATTCTTATGATACTTGTTGTTATTTCCAATTGATAATAGCATGCTTATTGATTGGTTGTTATTTTCATACCATTGATTTGAGAAAAGCTTGATGTGAATTGAATACTCATAAGGATTGAGGATTGATTGGGGTACTAGAGATAGACCTACAAGATCCTTTGGTTTATAGTTCCTTGTACTTAATGCATGACCTATTTAATTGTGTTTTGAGAAGAGATTCTGGCACTCTACTTAGTAATTAGGGATTAATTCGCTCGAGAGAGGTTTTAGTCTAAGTTAGAGGAATGCCAACTCAATTCGATTGAATGATTTAACTGACTTGATTGTAAATAAATATTATTGAGGCTAGGGGGATTCAATATCTGGATAGTTCTATTAATATCATTATCAATCTTTTGTGCACAGCATTTAATTTCCTTTCATTCATTAATTAGTTGATTTTAGTTACAACACATCACACAACTATTAATTCGCTAAACAACGATTAAGATTTGCACTAGTACTTGGCCTTGTCCCCAGAGGAACGATACTCACTCACTACTATATTACTTGAGCGACCCGTGCACTTGCGGTAATTGCATATAGCACTAACGGCACGCATCAAGTTTTTGGCGCCGCTGCCGGGGACAACGGTTTCAATATTAGTAATATAATTAAGATTGTTGATTTAGTTTTCTTTTTAATCGTTTTTAATTTTAGTTCTTTCTGGTTTACTATCATTGTAGGTATTTCTTATTGTTTATGACCAGATCTAGCTCATCCCAACTACTGGAGTTAGACCCAGAACTAGAGAGAACGTTGAGGAGAAAACAAAAGGAATAAGAGGAGGCAAATCTGGAAGACGTAAGTTCAAGAGTAAATCTGGAAATTGAACAAGAGGAAGTATTCGAAGTGATGGAAGGAGCTGGACCAAGAACAATGCAGGAGTTTGCTAAGCCCAATTTGAATGGGGCTGAATCTAGTATCCGGAGGCCGACAGTTGCTGCAAACAACTTCGAAATTAAGGCAAATGTAATTCAAATGGTGCAGCAGACTTGTCAATTCGATGGGTTCCCTGATGAAGATCCTAATGCACATCTTGAGAATTTTCTGGAGATTTGTGACACATTTAAGATAAACAATGTCTCAGAAGATGCAATTAGGCTGAGGTTGTTCCCATTTTCTCTTAGAGACAGACCAAAGAAGTGGCTTAAATCCTTTCCTCCAGGGACTTTTACCACCTGGGCCCAATTGGCAAAGAAGTTCTTAGAGAAATATTTCCCACCATCAAAAACTGCCAAGTTGAGGAATGACATCTCATCCTTTTTACAACAAGATGGTGAGACTCTTTATGATGCCTGGGAGAGATTCAAAGATTTGCTGAGAAGGTGTCCTCATCATGGGCTTCCACTATGGCTTCAAATTCAAACATTTTACAATGGGTTAAATTATGTAAGTAAACAATCCATTAATGCAGCAGCTGGTGGTACCATCAACAACAAGACACCTGAACAAGCAAGGGACTTAATTGAAGATATGGCCATCACCAATTATCAATGGCAAGCCCCAAGAGAGCAAGGAAAGCTGAAGGCCATGGGATCACACCAATTAGATCCGGTGGTGGCATTGACAGCCCAATTAGAAGCATTGAATAAGAAATTTGATTCTTTGGCTCCTTCTTTTGGGAAAGTTATGCAGGTAATGTCTTGTGAATGGTGTGGAGGTGGACACCAAAGTCAAGATTTCCAAAGTGGCAACATGTTTGCCAAGCAAGAGCAGGTAGATTATGTTGGGAATATGCCAAGGCAACAACAGAATAATTCATACAGCAACACATACAATCCGGGGTGGAGGAATCATCCAAATTTCTCATGGACCAATCAAAATAATCCAAGACCTCCCCTTGGATTCCAGCAACCCCAACATCAACAAGCTACCCCTCCAAGAAAGAGTAGTTTGGAGGACATGATGGAGAAATTTATAGCAGCTTCTGAAACCAGGTTTCAATCAACTGAAACCACCCTCAGAAATCAACAAGCCTCCATTCACAATTTGGAGAATCAGGTGGGGCAAATTGCCAAATTGCTCAGTGAGAGACCACAAGGAAGTTTACCTAGCAACACTGAGGCAAACCCTAAAGAGCATCTTAAGGCAATTACGCTAAGGAGTGGTAAAGAGATCAATGAAGATGTGGAAAAGAAAAGGGCTGAAGAACAAGAAAAAGAAAAAGAAGATTACCCTCCTGTCACTTCGGGAGAGAAAGCTGCAATTGAAAGTGAGAGAGAGAAGCAGCCACAAGCAAGCAGCCCCAATTTGAAGGAATACCGACCTAGAGTACCCTATCCAGCAAGGTTGAACAAGGACAAGATTGATGCTCAGTTCGGTAAGTTCCTTGAACTTTTTAAACAATTGCATATTAACATTCCATTTGCTGAAGCTCTGTCACAAATGCCTAAGTATGCTAAATTTTTGAAAGATATCCTTTCTAACAAAGGGACGGTTACCTAAAAAGTATCTTTAGTGCATTTATCTGAAAAAAGTTCAGCAATTTTGCAAAGACGGTTACCTAAAAAGTTAAAAGATTCAGGTAGTTTTACCATTCCATGTTTTATAGGTAATCTAGAGGTTAAAAGTGCTTTAGCTGATTTGGGGGCTAGCATAAGTGTTATGCCCTATAAAATGTTTAAAGAGCTAGGCATTGGTCAACCTAAACCAACACTCATGACCATCCAACTTGCCGATAAATCGGTAGTCCACCCTCGTGGCATAATAGAAGATGTGTTGGTAAAAGTCGGGGATTTCATTTTCCCCAATGATTTTGTTGTCATTGATATTGATGAGGATGCGGATGTTTCGCTTATTCTTGGTAAGCCATTTCTAAATACAGCTCGTGCCCTCATTGATGTTCATGACGGCACATTGACTTTGAGAGTGGGTAAGGAGAAAGTAATTTTTAGGATACATGATGCCATGAAACATTCACTTTCACTTGATGAGGCAGAATCATGCAATGATGTTGTTGAGCATGAGACCGTAAACTGTTTAACTAACATTGTTTCCAAGGATCCCCTTGAGTTGTGTTTATTGCAGGAAAATATTGAGGGTCAAGAAGCAATGGAGCAGCTTGCTTTTCTTGAAGCAAGCAAATCATTCAAATGCAGGGCATATGAGACCATTGAAATGCCAAAGGAAGAAAAGCCAAAACCATCGGTGATTGATCCACCAAACTTGGAGCTGAAGCCTCTTCCGGATCACCTTGAGTATGGGTTTCTGGCAGAGAAAAAGAAATTGCCCATAATTCTGAGTTCCCACCTATCTTCGAAGCAGAAAGAAAAACTCATCCAGTTGTTGCAGAAACATAAGCAAGTGATAGCTTGGAAGATAGCAGATATCAAGGGTATCAGTCCATCTTATTGCACTCACAAGATACTGATGGAAGACGAATTCAAACCGGTAGTGCAACCATAGAGGAGACTAAACCCAAAGATGAAAGATGTAGTGAAGGCTGAAGTGATAAAACTACTTGATGTAGGGATTATATATTCGATCTCGGATAGTTCTTAGGTGAGCCCAGTTTAAGTAGTGCCGAAGAAAGGAGGGATGACTGTGATCCCTAATGAAAATGATGAGCTGATTCCAACATGAAAATGCCGAAGAAAGGAGGGTTTGCATTGACTACAAAAAATTGAATGATGCAACTAGAAAGGATCATTTTCATTTACCCTTCATTAATCAGATGTTGGAGAGGTTATCCGGCCATGAATACTACTGCTTTTTGGATGGCCTTTTAGGCTATTTTCAAATTCCTATTGCACCGGAAGACCAAGAGAAAACTACATTCACCTGCCCATATGGGACATTTGCATATCGAAGAATGCCATTTGGGTTGTGTAATGCACCTGCAACTTTCCAAAGGTGCATGATAGCAATCTTTGATGAACTCATTGAAGATATTATGGAGGTGTTTATGGATGATTTCTCAGTCTATGACAGCTCATTTGAAAAATGTTTGGAAAACCTTGAGAGGGTCTTAATGAGATGTGAGGAAACCAATTTGGTGCTTAATTGGGAAAAGTGTCATTTCATGGTTCAAGAAGGAATCGTGTTGGGACACAAGATTTCAAGCAAGGGCATTGAGGTGGATCGAGCAAAGATAGACATAATTGAGAAGCTACCACCACCCACATCTGTGAAAGCCATCAGAAGTTTCCTAGGACATGCGGGTTTTTATCAAAGGTTCATTCAAGATTTCTCTAAGATAGCCGGTCCATTGACAAGACTCCTTGAGAAGAATGTCGATTTTGTTTTTGATGAGGAATGTCTGAGAGCATTCACGGCCCTGAAGGAGAAATTGACCCATGCTCCAATCATGGTAGCTCCTAATTGGAATCTACCATTTGAACTGATGTGTGATGCAAGTGACTTTGCAGTAGGAGCAGTCTTGGGTCAACGCAAAGAGAAATACTTTCAGCCTATCTACTATGCGAGCAAGACCTTGAACGCAGCTCAAGCCAATTACACAACTACAGAGAAAGAGCTGCTAGCTGTGGTTTTTGCCTTTGACAAGTTTAGATCATATCTAATCTTGTCAAGAGTGGTTGTTTATACATACCATTCGGCTTTAAGGTATTTATTCGCAAAAGTTGATGGTAAGCCTAGAATAATACAATGGGTTTTGTTGTTGCAGGAATTTGACTTAACAATTCAAGATAAGAAAGGAGCTGAAAATCTTGCAGCAGATCATCTCTCTCGTTTGGAGAATCCAACCTTAGAGAGACTTGAAGAAGGGGACATTGATGATCACTTCCCCGATGAACAGCTATACGCCATGGTAAGTGAGGTAAGTGGTTTAAATTTTGAAACACCTTGGTTTGCAGACTTTGCAAATTATTTAGCTGTTAGGGAACTCCCTAAGGACTTAACTTATCAAGCAAAGAAGAAATTCTTTTCTGATCTAAAGTATTATTTTTGGGAGGATCCCTTTTTGTTTAAGTTGTGTAAGGATCACATGATCCGAAGATGTGTGGCATGGCCCGAAACAATGAACATCCTTAGTGAATGCCATGCCGGACCAGCTGGTGGTCATATGGGGGCCAATAGAACTGCTCAAAAGGTACTAGAATCAGGATTCTATTGGCCCACTTTGTTTAAAGATAGCTACGAATTTGTAGTTCGCTGTGATCGATGCCAAAGGGCTGGAAACATTTCATCTCGTGATGAGATGCCCCAAAATGTGATTCTAGTTTGTGAAATTTTTTATGTATGGGGAGTTGATTTTATGGGATCATTTCCCAACTCTTTTGGCAACAAATACATTCTGGTAGCTATAGATTATGTGTCTAAATGGCCTGAAGCCCAAGATTTGGCAACCGATGATGCTAGGGTTGTAGTGCAATTTTTGAAGAAATTGTTTTCTCGATTTGGCACGCCAAAAGCAATTATTAGTGATAGGGGTACTCACTTTTGTAACGCTTAGCTTGAAAAGGTTTTAAAAAGATTAGGAGTTACACATAGGTTTGCTACTCCCTATCACCCCCAAACCAGTGGCCAAGTCGAGAACACAAATAGGGAGATCAAACGAATTCTGAAAAAATCTGTTGAGCGATCCCGAAAGGATTGGTCCAAGCAATTGGACAATGCTCTATGGGCTTTTAGAACTGCTTTTAAAACTCCCTTAGGCACTACACCATTTAGATTGGTATATGAAAAAGCTTGCCATTTACCTGTTGAGATAGAACATCATGCATATTGGGCAATAAAATAGATTAACCTTGATCTAGCTTGTGCAGGTGAAAAGCGAAAATTACAGGTGAATGAACTAGACGAGTGGAGGTTGCAAGCTTATGACAATGCAAGAATGTACAAGGAACGTACCAAGAGATGGCATGATTCTCACATCAAGAAACAGAAAGAGTTTCAAGCAGGAGATCAGGTATTGCTGTATAATTCAAGGCTTCGACTCTTTCCAGGTAAGTTGAAATCTCGATGGTCCTGTCCTTTTACTGTCAAGGAAGTTTTCCCTTACGGAGTGGTTGAAATAAGCCACCCGGAAAAAGGAGGTTTCAAAGTCAATGGGCACAGGCTCAAATCTTATTTTGGAGGGGAAATACAGGCCTTCAAGGAGGTTTTACACCTCCAAGATTAGGGACATTCGTCCGACCGTCCAACTAATACGACGTTAAAGAAGTGCTGGGTGGGAGACAACCCACCGTTTTTTTTGTTTTTGGTTTGTGTTGTCATTTTATTTTAACTTTCTTTTATTGAATGGTTGGTTGTTGTTTTGCCTAATCTGAAGTTGCAGAGGGAATTTGATTTTTGGAGAATAAATTGAGCACACGCCCATGGACACGACCGTGTCAGTGGGCGTGTTATTATGTTTTTCAGGCAGTAGCTATAACACGCCCATGAACACGACCGTGTCAGTGGGCATGTCATTATCTTTTCAGACAGTAGCTACTACACGCCCATGGACACGACCGTGTCTATGAGCATGTCATTATATTTTTCAAACAGAGGCTATCACACGCCCATGGACACGACCGTGTCCATGGACGTGTCTCTTAAAAAAAATTCAAAATTTGAAATTTGAAATGGGCACGCCCCCAGGAACACGCCCAGATTAGTGGGCGAGTTGTTTGCATATGTGTCACAGATTCTATGACACGCCCACAAGCACGCCCGTGTTGATGGACGTGTCAATTGCAATTTTACTCAGTACCTATGACACGCCCGTGTCTAAGAGCGTGTCACACGAACTGGCTTTTATATCCTAGGGCACGCCCAGTAACACGGGCGTGTCGCTGGGCGTGTCGACGTTTTTTATATATAGCTCCAACGCACATTTTCACGAAAAAACTCAAATTTTCTCTCATTCTCTCTCGTTTTCTCTCAAATTTTCTGCATTTTCACCTGCTCATTCACACACCCATTCGGTTTTGGAACGATTTTTACTCCCGGCTTGCATTCTTTGCGTGTGATTTCTCATTTTTCCATTGCAACTACTCATTTTCACTCGGATTTGCGATTTCAGGTACGAGATCTTAATTTTTTTATTTTTGTTTGTTTTATTTCATTTTTCTTTCATCTTTCATATACATTCCTTGTATTTTCTTGTGTTTACCATGTAATTGGATTTGTTTGCTTTATTCTGGTGTGTTTTTAATTTTTCAAATTTTTGTGGTGTTTTATTATTCATGATGATTGTCATTTTGAATTCCGTTTGATTCGGAATATGTTTAAATTTTAGAATTGTTTTGAATAATATGTTGATTAATCAAATAATTGTTTTGAATATGTTGTTTTGATTTTAGAATTGTTTTGAATTGTTGATTAATCAAATAATATGTTGTTTTAATTTTAGAATTGTTTTGAATAATATGTTGATTAATTGGTTGCGTTATTCCGTTGTGTTATTATTGTTTTGATTAATCAAATAATTGTTTTGATTCTAGTTACTTGTTATTTATGGATAATAAGTTGTTATTGTGGTAATTAGTTTTATTGTGTATTTATCGTTCGGGTTGGTTTATTGCTTGCGATTAATTGAGGTGTATTGTTCTAGGTGGATTGCGTTGTTTTGCATTATAATGCCTGCATTTTGGTTCAACTTGTATTGTGCTATGCTTTCGTTATTGACGAACCGTTTGCTTTATTTTGCAGGTTAATCGAAAATGGGCCCTCGCAAGCAATCATCTTCTCAGCTTCCAGCCAAACGGGCCCGAGGGGAGGGCAGTTCCAGCCAACCTGCTACCCGCCCAACTTCTAAATTCATGGCGGGACATAAGTGCCTCAAATTCTCAAACGCCGAGGAACGACGACGCTTCGAGTTGTTCGGTAACATAGAATGGTCCGCGCCTCAGTTTTTAGACTGGGAGGCTATGGAACTAGTTAATATTGCTGCAGAGGTGAAAGAAATGATTGATCAACCGGGATGGGGCCAGCTCTTCTCTATCCACGAGCCCTCATACCGAGAGCTTACACTTGAATTTTACTGCACCTTCCAATACCAGAAGACCAAAATCTCCATCACTGAGCCGACAATTAAATTCCGACTGGGAGGGCAGAGGTTCAACATGAGCATCAATGACCTTGGGGTACATCTAGGGTTATATACAGAAGAGGATGTCCAGACCATCGAGTATCTCAGTGCCGAAGTGGATTTTGTTGAGTATGAAGTTGTTCCTCCTCGGGTTTGGCATGACTTTGCACCCAATGCCGATAGATATCAGCCCAAGGTCTCCAAGGCATCCAACTTTGATTCTTTCCCCTGCTGGGTGGTGCATAATTTGTTGGTTCACACTCTTACAGCCTGACTGAGCAGTACAGGGGTGGTGACCTTGAGGGATCTATTTTTTCTACACTGCATGCAACAGAAGATCCGGTGCAATGTAGCCCATGCCATCACCCATTTCTTCCATGAGCAGTCTAGGAAGGGAGCTTCAGGTACTCTACATGGTGGCATGTATGTCACGAGACTTGCTCAACGGCTGGGTGTGTTAGATGGTTGCCTCCCTATGATGGTGGATGGTATGCCCAAGCTGTTGGGTATGGACACACTGAAGAGGTTGAACAGGGAAAAGGTAGCTGGGCTGCGGGCTGCTCCTATGGATTCAGATATACCAGAGGCAGCTCCTTCTGCTCCTACCTCCGATATACCACCACCTCCACCATCAGATTATCCTGCTGGACCCTCTGCTGCTGCTGCACCTTCTTCTTCTGCTGGGCCTTCTTTTGTCCAACCTCCTACATTCCGGGATTGGCGCCAGTTAATTAATGAGGAGTGGGATGATGACAGGAAACCCACAGAGTTTGAGCGTCAAATGTGTCGGATTGAAGGTAAGATAGGCAATATCGAGCTAAACCAGAATATGATTTTAATCCAGCAAGAGGAGTTCCAAGCCCAGTTGGATCACGAGATCTTGAGGCGGCAGTGGCTGGAGCAATCCATGTTGGAATTTTGGCGGTCTCAGGGATTTCGCCCTTCATAGCCACCACCTCCACCTTATCAGCCACCTGCCCGTGCACCGACACCTGCACCTGCACCTGCACCGGAACCTGCTCCAACGGTTGATGTCTCCGATGATGATGAGACCAGCAGTGACTAGCCACATTTTTAATTTTTCTCTTATTTTTTTATGTTGTCTTTCATTTCTTTACTTATTTAATACGCTTTTTAGTTTTCCTTCTTTTTAATTGCTTTTGGATTATTCTTATTATTATTTTCTTTAAGCATTGTTTCCTTTCTTTATTTATATATTAACCTTATTTTGAGTGCATTGTAGAATATTGTTTTGATGCAAAACCTCCTTCACCGCACTCTTGGCACCGTATTCATATTCATCCACTCATGAACATACAAAGGGCAGTTATTCTCTCTCTTTCGTGTTGTACGCACACATTGAGGACAATGTGCATCTTAAGTAAGGGGGAGAGGTATACTTTATTGAATAAATTTCTACTACTTAATTTTTTTTGATTCATTTGTCTCAATCAATGCCTGCTAAGTAAGCTAAATTGTTATGATAAGTATGATTTGATGTGATTTCCCTTTACATGTTAAACTAATTTGAGATTTCCTAAATGATAATTTCTTGTTGAGGTTAACTTAGTGATTTCGATCAATTGTAGAGGATCGATTGTAATGGCTATAGTTAAGTTGTGGATCGATGGAAATTGAAACATTACTGGAATTTAAAACCTTAGTTACATTTTTGAGCATAATATAATTCCGTAGATTCTTGAGTCGAATTTAGTACGACCCTTAAGTTTATAACCCTTGAATAAAAATAAAAAAAATTAATTAAAAAAAATAATAATTCTAATTAAAGGAGCTTTGAAAATTTTTCCATGTTCCGCTGATTTTGACTACAAATGAGTTGGAATCATGAATAGTGCTAGTAGCCATTTGAACGGTGATTCTAGCTGAGTAACCGGGGGTCGGCATCATAAATATTTACCTTCGCGTCAAAAGGCTAGTATCAGTTCAAACAAGTCGGGCTCCTTAAAATATATATTATAAAATAATAATAATAATAATAATAATAATAATAATAATAATAATAATTTAAGGGTTAGAGTGCTTAAGAGAAAATTCACGTTTTTCGTACTTTGTTCATGGAATTTGGATTTGCTGGAATTTTATGCTCAATTTTTTAACTCTGGATTTTTAGGTTTTAGGTATGTGAAATTTTTATTTTGAAACTTCTTGATTCAGCTGTTATGATTGTGAATTATTTTGGTTGAGAAAGCGAGGTTATCCGATTCGAGCATTGTCAAAACTTTATTTTTCTTTATAGAGGGATTCTGTCATTTCTGCTTATTGCAGTGATTTAGTTTACTTGAGGACAAGCAAAAACTCAAGTGTGGGGAAATTTGATAAGTACACAATTAATGATATTTTACTCCCATTTCTTAACATGATTATTATCCAATTGAGTTTGATTTGTTTGTTCAAAGTGCATTTTAAGGTTAATTGCAGGAATTCTCGATAATTTGAGGCTTTTGGTCATTTTGGAGCAATTACGGACGAAAGTAGAAGAAAAGAGAAAAATCTGTCAATGGACACGCCCATGAACACGGGCGTGTCAATAGGCGTGCCCTTGTTATTGCATTCAGTGGCTATGACACGTCCAGCTGCATAGGCGTGTCACCAAACGTGCCATTTATCCAAAGTCACAGTAGCTGTGACACGCCCAGGACCACGGGCGTGTCAGTGGACGTGCCTTTCATTCAGACTCACAGTAGCTGTCACACGCCCGGTACCACGGGCGTGCCAAGGAACGTGCCTTTTATTCAGACTTACAGTAGCTGTGATACGCCCAGTAACACGGGCGTGTCAATGGACGTGCCCTTTATTCAGAATCATAGTGCCTACGACACGCCCAGTGACATGGGCGTGTCAGTGGTCGTGTCACCTGTCGAAAAGTGAGATTCTTTGCACTGATTGGGGAATAAGTGGGGGACAACAGCTGGCCTTTGTCAAAAAGAAAGAACAAGAAAAGAAGAGATTGCCTAAATCAGGGAAAAGGGTGATGAACCAAGGGAAAGTGGTAGACAATGGATGGGTTTAGTGAGCTGGAGGTATGGGCTGGAGATTTGGGGGGAAATAAGAAGAGAAGAGGGGGAGAAGAACAGCAGTTTTTGCTGGAGCATTTCTGGAAACAGAGAAGAAAGAAGAGAAGGAGGAGCCATCTGCTGGAGCAAGGAGAAGGGTTTTGAGTTGAGTTTGAAGAAAGATCCACATCATACACAAGCCCTAAACCAAGAATCAAGAGCTCAAGTGAAGAAATACAGATTCACTGCCATGAATTGTTTGGTTTCTCTTACTCATTTATATTGCTCTGTTTTCCCATATTTGAATATGAACTAATTCCTTCTCTATCTAGATGTTGATGAACCCTAGCCAATTTGTATGAATTGAACAATTATATTTAGTTGAATCAATTAATTGAGTTGTTTTATTCTTATGATACTTCTTGTTATTTTCAATTGATAATAGCATGCTTATTGATTGGTTGTTATTTTCATATCATTGACTTGAGAAAGCTTGATGTGAATTGAATACTCATAAGGATTGAGGATTGATTGGGGTACTAGAGATAGACCTACAAGATCCTTTGGTTTATAGTTCCTTGTACTTAATGCATGACCTATTTAATTGTGTTTTGAGAAGAGATTCCGGCACTCTACTTAGTAATTAGGGATTAATTCGCTCGAGAGAGGTTTTAGTCTAAGTTAGAGGAATGCCAACTCAATTCGATTGAATGATTTAACTGACTTCACGCATCATTAATCAATCGACCAACCAAATGCCCACTCATAATTAAAAGGGTCTAAATCATCACCATCACCATCCATAAGAGTTACTAGAGTATTATAGGATTTATCACCAGTTTCAAGTAATTTTTGACAACCCTATTTCTCATCCTAATTCCACTTACTTTTCACATTAAACACGATCACATCTAATAATTAACTTTTTGGTTATCAGATTATAACAATGATACCCTTTTATTTCATCACTATAGCCATAAATGTGCATTTGATACCATTTTATTAAGCTTGTTTCTTTTTCTTGTTTTTTTTTTTTTTTTGAGAAGGAATATGAACATAAGAAGTACAACTAAAGACTTTGAAGTGAGTTACCTTTGGCTTCCACCTTTTGAAGCTACAAAAGGTATTTGATTTTGCAAGGCTAATGTATGGCTTCAATTGAGAAGATAAGCAGTTATATGAATAGTTTCAGCCAAAAATAAAACATCATGGAAGACCTTTGCATTCAGCATGCACTTTGCCATCTCCACTACTTTTTTTTTTCGATACCACGTCATTTTATTGGGGTATGAAATTATAGTAGTGTCACTCTCAAGTGGGATCCACAAATTTAAAAAAAAAGTACTTGCAAATGCAAGCTATGTTTCAGCTTGTATTAAGCAAGCTATAACATTATAAGGGGAGAGGGAAGTGCCTATAAATAGGCCTTCCCTCCCCAATTAATACATATATCAATAAGAAAAAATATATAGAGAAAGAGAGAGAGTAAATTTTTGAGAGAGAAAGAAATTTGTGTGAAATATTTTTTTCGTGAGTGACAAAATAGTGAGATTTTATTTTGGGTGTTTGAAAAATACTTACCACTATTTTGGGTTTATCTCAATTGTGAGTGTGGTGCTTCTAGAAAAGTCACTCTCTTGTAATCCTACTATTTATTAGTGGAAAAAATTTTATTCGGAGTTTATCCCGTCGACGTAGCCCAAATAAAAGAGTTAACTATATTAAATCTAATATGCTATTTTTGTCTCAATTTTATAATTATTATTAAGTGTAGTTATTTTGTTATTTTGTGCTATTAGTTATCTAAGTAAACTTATATCTAAGGAGACTGAATCTTAAGTGGGACTATTTGTGATCACTCCAACCTTTTCTGAGAATTTTTTTTAGTATTTATTTTTAGTAAAATATTTTATACACTATTTACTTGTATAACAGTAAATAATTTGTATGTTATTAACACCTAGGCATGGCCACGGTTCAAGAACTGCTGTTTTCAGTTCAAAAACCTCAAGTTTCGGTTTAAAAAAAATTTGAACCTGAACCAAATCGCCTACAGGATGGTTTAATGACAATTTAGAAATCATCGATTTCGGTTCGAACCCCTGTTTATAGGCGGTTTAAAAGATGGTTCAAATAAATGGTTTAAAGGGGCGGTTTAAGACGGTTCAAAGGTTTTTTTAGACTGTTCAAAAAAAAGCTTATATGTGATTTTAATTAAAAATTAGAAAAAATATTTAAAATTAAGATCAATAAAAAATAAAAATATTAAAATTAATTTACTAAAAAAAACTACTTGAACTTAATATTCTTTTTTAAAAAAATTAAGTTGCCTACATATCTTTTTGGGGTTAAAAGAGGAAATAAAGTTCATGTAGTTCTCTTACCTTATGTTGTACATGTACAGTCCCCTTACCTTAGTCGCTTTCACCACCGGATGTTCCAGTTTTCCTTTCAGTTTCTACATCATATAAATCTTCATCACTTGGTTCATTAATATATTGTTCTCTTAAGCTTGCCTTGGTCCAATCAGCTACAATGCTTAAGTTTCTAAAGATTCAGAAGTCATTCTAGATCGTCTCTCATCCAATATATTATTTTTCTCACTAAAAGCTTGTTTAACCGCAACAGTTGAAACTGGTGTTGCTAAAATTTGTTTAGCAATTAGTGAGAGTATTGGAAAAGTATTTATATGTCGATGCTACCACTCAAGGACAGAAAAATCTTTACCTTCATTACTATCACCAAACTCAAAAACAAATGTTAGATATATATATCAAATTCAGAACTATTACCAATGGATTCTTTAAGTCTTTTTTATCTTTGTGTAATTAAATAATCATGTAACACCCCCGTACCCCATATACGCACACTACATATATCACATCTGTAATATACGTATATCAGATACAGAAGTGTCACGGTTTATATTAAACAACCAAATCTTTCAATTTAACAACAATATAAGAAAATTTAAAACATTCAAATTATATTATAAAATATACTAGATAAAATATTTATTTATTAGGCATCGGAAAATATAGCGGTATTTACATATATATTTACATCAAAATCAATATTTAAAAAATATATAGAGTTTATACATGTTTGGTAGTTCGTCTCTGATCTTGAAGTCCACTATCAACACTTCACAAGCCTGACTCAACTCGGTCTAGCTGAACTCTCCGGTTCTACCCTGTCACCTGTGCGATGAACCACAATCGCGCTAAGCCAATGGCTTAGTGGTACAAACGACAATAATAATATGCTTTAATGTCATGCCAATGTCATACATTCAAACATTATAAACAATACATAAGAATATCATATTTCAAAACCTTACATTAAATCTTATTATTCATTTGTTTCATCATTCATGATTCTCATTTAAACAAAGACAGGCAAAGGCCCAAAAGAAACTAATATGCCACTCAACTTTCAGAGTTAATGTTTGGTTCAATTATCACATTTATCATCCCAACTAGGCTTCAAAGATTAGGCCCAACTAAGCTTCAAGGGGAGCAAAGCATGCTATGCATCAACCCAACTTAGCTTCAAAGACCAAACCCAACCTAGCTTCAAGGGTTTGTAACATCCCAACTAGGCTTCAAGGACTAGACCCAACCAAGCTTCAAGGGGAGTTAAGCATGCTAAACTTCAATCCAACTTGGCTTCAAGGATCAAGCCCAACCCAGCTTCAAGGGATTGTTACTATTAGGCATGCCACCAACAACAAAACTCTGAAAATTGACTAACATATTAGACACACAATTCTTTTATTATTTCATTATAAATTTCATTCTCATTTTCTCATAATCATCTAGGCAACCATGCCTCAATTATTTCATTTGCATCATTATAGCCAACGACAATGGCTTCACATCTCATCATTAGAATTTATATAACCAATTGCATTGAACATACATTTTGAATGATCATCATATCTTTCACATTATGCAAATCATAATATTAATCAAATGTATCAATAATGTAATAGATTACTTAACACATTTACAACCAAATGTGTTAAGTCCCAATGTCATGTAAATGTATGCAATAATGTAAGGTTTGTACTTACCTCAAGAGCAACTCACACTAATCTAAACACTTCCTCTTCCAAGAATCCTCCAACACTTGGATTAGGGCAACTCAATCTCTTCAAAACCTAATCCAAAAGGGATGATACACACTTACTTAGAGGTACACATGAGATAAAATAGATAAGAACCAACTAGGGCAAACTCTACATATGACACGCTCAACAACACGGGCGTATCCCTGACCGTGCCCTAAGCTCACAACACAAAAGCTTTGACACGCTCAGTGACATGGGTGTGTCACTGGCCGTGTCAATCCTCCCTCAACACAGTGAGTATGACACGCTCAGTGACATGGGCGTATCACTGGCCGTGTCAATCCACCAATATCACAGTAGTTATGACATGCTCAGTGACATGGGTGTGTCACTGGCCGTGTCAATGCTACTACAACACAGAAGCTGTGACACGCTCAGTGACATGGGCGTGTCACTGCTCGTGTTACCCATCCAGAAAATAGAACCATTGACACGCCCAAAGACTTGGCCGTGTTCATGGGCGTGTCAGGCCAAAAATCTTGATTCCGGCAACAACAACACCACATCCAACAAATCTCTTACTTTCACCATCTTCCACTCCAAACAAACTTAACCAAACAAACCAATAATCCATAATAACTTGCAAAAATACCAAAACAACTCAATACATACATTAAACACAAATCCCAACCATGACATACACAAAACACAACACTTGCTTTCCAACACCAAACTTAACCTTTCCTTCAAACCAATTCCAAAATCAACGCCAATAAGACCAAACACTCTCAATTACACCAAAATCAAATATTCACATACCATCAACAATTAAACTCCAAACTTAAAATACAAACTTAAAAGAAAACTAAGGAATCAAGTGGAAAACTTACCAAAAGTGATAAAAACCCTTAGAATTCTAACTTGATCACTTGAAACACCCTTCAATCTTGAGTTTGGAAAAGCAAAAATCTCTCTTTCTCTCTTGCTATGGAGATAGCCTGCCAACAAAGAAAGAAGAAGAAGAAGATGAAGAAAGAAGAACAAAGTCAACTACTCACAACCACTCTTAACCATACAACTCTCTCTTTAAATCTCAACCAAGTAAATTTTAATAATATAAAATATAAATATCCACTTCCACTTAACTCAATTTCCATTTCAATTAATTAATTTAAAATTAATTATTTCTTTTGACCACTCATTAATTGACTTGTATATGTTGTATATATCTCTATATATACAACATATACACACTCCTCTAACCTTTCTTATCTTCCCACTTAAACATTAATATACTTTATTTCATTAAATCCAATTTCAACAATAATCATTCCAAAAATTTTAGGGTATAGTTTGGGATATTACAAATCACCCCATTTTATTCTTTATGTTTGATCATTAAATTGAGAAGATTGACTAACTACTATTTGGTGATCATGAAGAAGACAAAATTAAGCATATAAATCTACTATTATTTTTTGAACTTCAATAATTATTTTAGAAACATCAATATATTCCCTATCATCAAGATTTAAAAATAAATAATAGATAGTCAAATAATTATTTAAACCATCTAATTTACATCTAGGATCAAAAATAATATAAACAAGATAAATTGGTGGAATTTTTTTAAAATAATTTAACCATTTTTTCTTCATACTCTAAATGCAATCTTTTAAAACAATATCATATTTCTTTATTTCACCAACAATATTTAAACATTCAATTAAAAATAAGTGAGTTGTAAGATAATAAACATCACTTAAAGTATATGTAGCATTATTAAAAACTTTTAAAACATCTAAAACTTGTGTACAAATATTCCATGTATGTGTATATAATATTACTTGTGATACATTATTGCTAATAAAAGTGCTCAATAAAACTTTATATTCATAAGACTCTTTTAGTAATTCATACGTTGAATTCCAACAAGTTGGAAAATTTTTTGAAAATTTTTTTGGCCTTTTATTATTAATTTTATAAAATTTAGCCCATTCTTTTATTATTTAAGGATGTGCCCAGAAATATCTAATTACCTTTTTAATAGGAGAAATAAAAATATAACGAGTTCTCAAACCATCTTGCACACACAAATTTAAAATGTGAAATCCACATCTAATATAAAAAAAAAAAATTACCTCCAAGATTAGGTTGACAAATTTTTTGAAGCTTGCTAACTGATGTAGTATTTGCAGATGCATTATCAAATAAAATTGAAAAAATTTTATTAAGTAATCTATATTCTTCTAAAATATTTTTAATCATTCAATAAATATTATCAGCCGTATGTTTATTATCAAAAATATAAAATATAATTAAATATTATCAGCAGTATATCTATCATAAAAAATACAAAATGCAATTAATCTTTTTTGAATTTTCTATTCATCATCAATCCAATGACATGTTATGCCTAGGGGTGTAAACGAGCCAAGCCGAGCCTAGTTTTGACATGCTCAGACTCGGCTCGACACATAAAATTTGAGCTTGAGCTCGCTTTATACGAATATTGCCAAGCTCGAGCTCGGCTCGATTCATATTTGGCTCATTAATACGATAAATGAGCCGAGCTCGAGTTTAATAAGAATTGAAATGTGTTATAGGCTCGAGCTCGATCACATAGCTAGATATATGATAAAATTGAAAAAAAAAAACTATCATTATACATCACAATTATAGTCAAAATTAAAAATCAAACATTCATTATAAAAGATATAGAGGTAAATCTAGATAGAAAGAAAAAGAATAATAAATAATCTCCAATATAATTTAATTTTAGAAAAAAAAAGTGCTAAAATTATCCAAATAAATCAAACAAGTAATAAATCCAACTTGAACAACTCCATCTGACACATGACAACTCCTTTATATTTGAGTTCAACTGTTGCAACTCCTACATAAATAAAACTCCTTTATTAAAGGCATTGTAGTTTCATCTGACACATCACTAGAGATTAAAAACTCCTTTGAATATAAAGGCATTGTAATTATGCTTATATGAAATATCCAACACTTTTTATTTTGTACTTATTAATCCCTTAATAAAATGCTAATACTAATGTCAAGAAATTGTGCTTTTTTTCCTTTTTTGTGGGGAAGGGAAAAATGCCATCTCAAAAGCCTGCGCACAAAAAAAATAGAAAAAGAAAAAAGATGCTAACCATAAAAGGAGAAATTCATATGCATAGCTGCATATATTAATAAAAACATAATTGCATAGAAAGGAAAAGAATGATCCACAAACAACTTACTTGCGATGAAATTATCTATATAATCACAATCAATTTTTTCATGTGCCATTGCACCAACCTGAAGATTTGTGGGGTGATAGATCAGGGTACAAGTCTTAACAAGATACTACACTATAAAGTACAAGATAATTTTGAACATACCACAAAAACAAGATCCTTATCATCAACAACTGCAGATACATGCTTATTTTAACCAAATTTTCAGAACTAAATGAGAACCCTGATGAAAATCCAAAAAATTTATCAGTTGCAGTAAGTAGTAACCATTCATAATGGACCAGCTAAAAACCTTAAAGCTTACCTATTTTACGAGAATTGACAGGTAGATACTGAGTCGCAGGATTCTTGAATACACGCAAAAGTTTTTCACGCTTACCAACAGCAGTTATACTCAGTTTTTGAAGCAATTGCACTGCAAGATTGAATAAGTTTAAGAAATAGCAAGACATAGTGCTTCAAAGCACATAAAAGATCTGACAGTTAACATGGTATCTGATTAATTGTTTGACACTTAGTTGAACTTACACATAATTCCAGCAAACCACTTATATGTCTGCGGGATACGTACATAGGGTTTAACCTCAAAGAGGACACCTTTTTTCTATTTTCACATAGACAGTTCGCAACCTCCCAGCCTTATTCACTGGGCTATCTAAGATTGATAAGAGAGCCTGAAATCATCAATGATTATAATACAAGGAAGAAAATTAACTTACATTGCTACAATAAAATGTTTTCTTAACTTAACTAGGAGGAGAAAGGCCAGTATTGGCCCTAAAGTAAGACTCCTCAACTAGGCCAATGATGTATAGTGCTTACTTTGCTAATATAAGAAATATAGCACATTATTAAGTAGCACATTGTTAAGTAGTCCAGGGAAATTAAATGCAAACAAGTGGAGGCAAACAACAAATCTCAACGTGAACTAACCTGATAAACAATGTCAGGCCTATAATCAACAAGATTTTTATTATTCTTTCGCAAGAAATTTGCATGATCATCAGAATTCAAGATTTGGTAACTCTGCATAAAAAGAACTAGTTAGGTGGAGGAGAAGAATCTATTCAAGATTATTAAACACCAATTCAGAAATTCCAACAAAACCCACACACTAAGAGCATCCATAAATTTGAATCAAAATAATGCAAAACTTAGATAAATCCAAATGCATCTAACAAAATATTATAACAATTACTTGCAGTGCTCATACCTTTCCAACTTTAGCAACTTCCAAAGAGGCTCTCTCGACCATAAAATGATCCCATTTGTTTTCGCTTTTGAATCACTGGGGACAATCAGAATGCCCTCCATTTCATGTGTTTGCCCTTCTGTCTCTTCTTCTTCTTCTTCTTCTTCTTCTTCTTCGGCTACAACATCATTAATGCGTGCTCATCACTGAAGCAACTGAGAGTCTGAGACATTAGTTAATTCAATTACAGGAAAGCATGTTTTAACTTTTTCTTCTCTGAATTGTAAAGCTGTGTAGATTAAACTAAAATTAGAATCAAATTGAATAGCAAGAAGAAGATCAAGAAATTATGTCAATCAACAATACCCCTTTTTACAGAAGAACTCAATAACCTGACTTTTTAACAAACAGACTTAACGAATTTCTTTCTCAAATTATGTCAATACTTCTACACACTCTTCCTCCAACAATTAAGTTAAACACATCAGCAAAGGTAATTAGAAAGCAACTAGAAGAAATTAAAAAAAACAAATGAACAACTTGAGAGTGAGAGGTTTCCATGGTCTTATCGGTGGCTGGTGGTCGGAGCTCCGTCATCGGCCTGCTGTGTGAATGCCTTGCGAGACAGAGACAGAGATCGAACAGAGACAGAGAGCTAGAGAGAGAGCGAGATGGTGAGAGCAAGACAGAGATAGAGAGCGAGACAGAGAGCAAGATGGTGGTCGAAGCTCCCCCGTCGGCCTACTGTGTGAATGCCTTGCGAGACACAGACAGAGATCGGACAGAGACAGAGAGCTAGACAGAGAGCGAGATGGTGAGAGCAAGACAGAGACAGAAAGCGAGCCAGTGAGAGAGACAGAGACAGAGAGCGAGACTACGATGGAGATGGTGAGAGCGAGACTGCAATGGAGATGGTGAGAGCGAGATAGAGAGGTGACTGCGATGGAGATTTGTTCACGACTTTAGGGTTTCTTATTTTTGTACCAAAAATTTTATTTTACTCAAAAATTTTGATATGCTAAAAAAATCAAATTTAAAATAATTAGTTAAATTATATCTATTATTTTCTCTTTTAATCACTATCTTATATTTGTTAAATATATATATATTATTTATTTTTACCATATATATTATAGTAAAAATAGTGTATTATATATTAAGTAGTATTTATATTATAATATATATATGTATATATTATATACTACCATTTAGCATTGATCTATATATTGTATATTATTATTTTTATTATATACATATACTACATATAATATATAGTGCTTAATCTACATATACTACATATAATATATAGTGCTTAATCTACATATACCACATATAATATATAGTACTTAATATATATATATGGTAAAAATAAAATATAATACATATATATGCTTTGCGCTAAATGTACTATTTATATTATAGTATATATGGTGTATATATATATATATATTATATATAGTAAAAATAATAATATACAATATATATTATAGTAGATAATGAAAATAATTGGTAATATGTATATATATAGCCCATATAATACATAATATATATAATATTGTAGTACATAACATATACAAATTCTACATATAATATATAGTATATATAGTGTAAAGCATGTATATGTACAATATGGCATATACATGTATCACATATAATACATATGGTATATATATACTTTATTTTTACATGTATATACTTTATTTTTATCAAATATTATAGAAAATAATATATCATATATTAAGTAGTATATATATTATATAGTTTATTGTACTATATATAGTATATATATATATATAACATCATTTTTATATTGATGATGTTATATTAACTATAATCAACTTTACAACATTAATCATTTATCTTATATGCAATATATATTTAATCTTATATGATATATATAGTGCTTAATATACATATACTACATATAATATATAGTACTTAATATATATATATGGTAAAAATAAAATATAATACATATATATGCTTTGCACTAAATGTACTATTTATATTATAGTATATATGGTGTATATATATATATATATTATATATATAGTAAAAATAATAATATACAATATATATTATAGTAGATAATGAAAATAATTGGTAATATGTATATATATAGCCCATATAATACATAATATATATAATATTGTAGTACATAACATATACAAATTCTACATATAATATATAGTATATATAGTGTAAAGCACGTATATGTATAATATGGCATATACTTGTATCACATATAATACATATGGCATATATATACTTTATTTTTACATATATATATACTTTATTTTTTATCAAATATTATAGAAAATAATATCATATATTAAGCAGTATATATATTATATAGTTTATTGTACTATATATAGTATATATATATATAACATCATTTTATATTGATGATGTTATATTAACTATAATCAACTTTACAACATTAACCATTTTATCTTATATGCAACATATATAATTAATCTTATATGATATATTATATTTTTAAGTATCAATTATATCATAATACAATTCAATTTTTCTTATATTATTCATATAATATTAACTATATATATATATATTAATAATTGTTATAATTTGGGATATAAATTCTCAAAAATATAAGATTAATAATAAAATTAATAAATATAATATACTAATATATATATAATATATTTTTTAATATAACCTAATAAACGAGCTAGGCTCGCGAGCTTCTTAAATGAGCCAGCTCGTGAGCCCAACGAGCCGAGTATCTTTGAGCTTGGGCTTGGCTCATTTAGTAAATGAGCAGCTTGAGCTCGGCTTGTTTTTAAACGAGCTCGAGCCTGAACGAGCTTTTACCGAGCCGAGACCCAAGCCGAGCTCGAGTAGATTGGCTCATTTACAGCCCTAGTTATGCCCATGTAAGAATGCTTTTGCCAATTATAACTCTAAATATCGCTACAAATAGAAACACGTCCATTCATATTTAAAAATAAATTTTGTAAATCTTTTTTTCTTTTTATATAAAAAAGTGAACATTTTAATGTATTTCTAGGAACACATTTTGCACTAGGATTTAAAGCATTTTGACAATATCTAACAAAAACCAAGTTTTTGACTAAAATTAAATAATAAACGCTCAACTAAAATTGTTTTTGTCATTTCTTCTATATTTTTATTATCATAATAATTAAACAATGATCGAGATGAAGGTTTAGAAGATGCAAACTCGAAAATTTGTGTTTGTGCCTTATCGAGTCCGATTTTAGTATGATGTTTTTGCTCCAAATGCCTCTGACACCTCCAATCTTAAATTTGTATACATGTCTACAATAATTGCAAATTATGTCAAATAAATTTTTAGATTTTTCTTTTTTTGTAAAATAAATCTTGAATATATCAGAAGTTAATAATTTTTTCTTTTCTTCTTGATAAACTTGTTGACTTTCTTGAGTGAAAAATTGATGTAATTATTGAATATCATCATCATTTTCAATTTTATCCATTATATAATTAAAAAGAATATTGTAATATTGTAATATAATATATTGTAAATTGAAGATTATAAATGTAAATTGAATATTAAATATTGTAATATAATATAGAGAATCTTAGATTGTATATTGAAAAATGAAGAGAAATTTGATATTTAGAAGAATGAGGAGAAAATTTAAAAGTGTAAAAAATTTTGAAATGGGTAGTATTTATATAGTTAATTTAATAAAATTTTTAAAATTAAAAAAAATAAATAAATGCCCAGCCAATGGTCATTTTGAAATGCATGTTGGCTGGTCTTCCCAAGAAGAAGCAACCCACATGGGCTGCTGCATAAAAATCAGACCAGCGATTCGAATCGTTGGTTTGAACCATCAATTTGAATCATCGGTTTGAACCACTTTGAACCATCAGTTTAGCGGTTCATTAAAAATTAAAATCTGAACTAAACCATATACTAAGTTTTAGGTTTTGGTTTTATCAAGGTTTCAATTTTGATCAATTTTGGTCCATTTTCACCAGTTTGGTTTTGGTTCAAAATCGGATCATGCCCATGCCTATTAACACCCGCTCCGCAACAAGTGGTATCAGAGCCCGGTTGATTATTGTATGTGCAATTTAAAATGGAGGAGTCTAACATTATATTTAAATTGACTTCAAATTATTCCATATGGAAGCCTAGAGTAGAAGATCTGTTGAACTGCAAAGATCTTTATGATCCTATTGAAGGTGATAAGAGTAAACCAACAAATAAATTCGACCAGGATTGGGAGAAAATGAATAGAAAAGTTGTGGGTACAATTAGGCAATGGATAGATAATAATTTCTATCATCATGTGGCTCGGGAGAAAAATGCCTAGACTTTATGGAAAAAATTTGCCAACTTGTACGAAAGAAAATCTCCGCAAAATAAGGCTTTTCTTGTGAGAAAACTTATTCATATGTGATTTAAAGATGGAAGCAGTATGGTTGAATACTTGAGCAATTTTAAAGATATTGTAAATCACCTAACCAATTTAGAAGTTGTGATATCTGATGAACTGCAGGCTTATTTGCTTCTTGGTACTTTTTCTGATAGTTGAGAGACTTTGGTGATTGCCTTAAGTAATTTTTCTCTTGAAGGTAAACTATTGTGAAGGTTTGTCAAATAAAGAAATCTGGAGAAGAGATCAAGGCTCTTCTACACACTCTGAAGCATTAGTTACTAAAAGGCATGGTAGATGCAGAACTAGATAGTCTCAAAATACAGATAGGAGATCAGACAACCGTGACAAGTCAAGGGATAGATCCAAGTCAAGAAAAAGTATCATTTGCTATCATTGTGGCAAGCCAGGACATGTGAAAGATTTTATAGACAATTAAAAAATGAGTAGGCAAAAGATAAAAATGAAGAAAAAAAAAGATACGACTTCTATTGCACTTTATGGTGATGTTGTCATTTCTACTAATGATAATTCTTTACATCTTAATAGCCATGAAATCTCCTGGG
The DNA here is from genome assembly GCA_947685225.1 of Garcia nutans. Lineage (NCBI taxonomy): Eukaryota > Viridiplantae > Streptophyta > Magnoliopsida > Malpighiales > Euphorbiaceae > Garcia > Garcia nutans. The sequence goes on from CANTUV010000002.1 coordinate 47,366,902, forward strand.
TTGTTGATTCTGAAGCTTCATATCACATATCTACTAAATGTGAATTTTTTACATCAAATACCAGTGGTAATTTTGGCTATGTTAGAATGGGCAATGAAGCTTCAGCCAAGGTTATTGGCATAGGTAAAGTGTGCTTGAGTACTAATACTGGGTGTAAGCTATGGCTTAATAATGTCAAGTACATTCCAGAGATGCGACTCAATCTTATTTCCTCTAGCACTTTTGCTGATGAGGGTTGCCTAAGTTCTTTTGGTACAAAGAATTACAAAATTACTAATGAAAATCTTGTGTTGGCTAAAGGAAACAGATAAGACACCTTAGACTTCGTACATGCCAAAAATGTAAAGAAGAGGTGAATACAGTAGCAGATACTTCACTAGAGTTATGGCATAAAAGGCTTGGTCATCTAAGTGAGAAAAAAAATTTCTACCCTTGACAGGCATACATTTAGAATCCTGCATTGATTGTTTAGTTGGAAAACAACATAAAGTTACATTTCAGAGATCCTCCTCTTCTAGAAGATCAAATATTCTTGATTTGGTTCATGCTGATTCTATTTTATGAGTGATAAATCTCTTGGCGGTGCTTCATACTTTGTGACCTTTATTGATGATCACTCTAAAAAAGTGTGGGCTTTTAGTTTGAAATCCAAAGGTCAAGCGTTGGATGTGTTTAAACATTTTCATACCAGTGTTGAAAGAGAAATGGAAAGACAGTTGAAATGTGTTCATGCAGATAATGGTGGAGAATACAAGGGTCCATTTGAGATGTATTGCAAGGATCATGGAATTCACCTAGAGAAGACAATTCTAAAAACATATCAGCAAAATGGAGTTGCTGAGAGAATAAACAGAAACATTATAGAAAGGATTCGGTGTATGTTTTCTCATGATAAACTCCATAAGTCCTTTTGGGGTGAAGCAATGAGAACTGCAGTCGATCTGATTAATCTTTCTCCTTTGGTTCCTCTTGATGAAGATATTCCAAAAAGAGTGTGGACGGGGAAAGATGTTTCATATGATCATCTGTGAGTTTTTGGATGCAGAGCACTTGTTCACATTCCAAAAGATGAGAGATCCAAACTTGATTCTAAGGCTAAAGAATGTATCTTCTTGGATTATGCCCATGAAGAATTTGGTTATAGGTTTTAGAATCCTATTAATAAGAAAGTCATCAGAAGCAGGGATGTGGTGTTCTTTAAAAATCAAACCATTAAAGATCTCAAGAAGCCTAAACTAGTCAAAGAAAAGGTTTCAGATCTTACAACAGAGTCATCTATTTCTGAGCAAAGTGATGCAGATATATAAGATATTAATAATGATAGTGAGCCTATTCTTGATGCTGTTGAAACTAATAAGGTTGTTAATGAGCAAGATGATCAGCCTCCTCCTGCACCACCAGTTGAAGTCCAATTAAGAAGATCCACCAGAAATAGAGTGGCCTCTCAGAAATACTCTCCTCATGAGTATGTAATGCTCACTGGCAGGGAAGAACCAGAAAGTTATGAAGAGGCAATAGCATGTTATAAGAAAAATGAGTGGTTGAATGCTATGTAAGATGAGATGAATTTCTTGCATGAGAACCACACTTATAAGCTGTAAATCTGCCTAAAAGAAAGAGAGCATTAAAGAATAAATGGGTTTTTAGAGTTAAGACTGAAAGCAATACTTCACAGCCAAGGTACAAGGCTAGGTTGGTTGTGAAAGGTTTTGGGCAGAAGAAGGGAATTGACTTTGAAGAAATTTTTTCACAGTGGTTAAAATGTCTTCTATCAAAGTTGTTCGTTGTTTAGCTGCCAGCTTGAATTTGGAGATAGAATAATTTGATGTGAAGATAGCTTTCCTCTATGGTGAATTGGAGGAGGAAATTTATATGGAGTAGCCAGATGGATTCAAAGTCAAAGATAAAGAGAATCTTGTATATAGGTTAAAGAAAAGCTTGTATGAACTTAAACAAATACCAAGATAATGGTATAAAAAATTTGAGTCCTTCATGATAGATCATGGATATGTAAAGGCAATTGTTGATCACTGCGTATTTGTAAAGAAGTTTCATGATGGTGATTTTATCATCCTACTACTTTATATGAATGATATATTAATAGTTAGTCATGATACTAAGAAGATAAGTTCTTTACAATGAAGGAATTGGGATCAGCAAAACAAACTTTTGAGATGAAGATTACTCAGGATAGAAAGAGAATAAAACTGTGTCTATATCAAGAGCAATATATTGAGAAATTTCTTAACAGGTTTAACATGAGCAAAGCAAAACCAATTTTCTCTCCACTTGAAGGTCATTTCTAGTTGAGTTCCAAAAAATATTCTTCAAGTAAGAAAGATAGAGAAAAAATGAAGAAAGTGCCTTATGCTATGGTTTGCACAAGACAGATATTGCTCATGTTGTTGGAGTTGTAAGCAAATTTCCTTCTAATCCTAGAAAGGAACATTGGATAGTAGTGAAATGGATATTTAGGTATCTTAGAGGCACCTCTAAAATTTATTTATGTTTTAGTGATGGGAGACTTATGTTGGATGGATACACAAATGCAGACATGGTCGGTGATTCTGACTCCAAAAAATCCACTTCTGGATACTAGCTTACCTTTATAGGGGGAGCTATTTGTTGGCAATCAAAGTTACAAAAATGTATTATCTTATCTACCACTAAGGCTGAATATATTGTAATTACTGAAGTAAGCAAAAAGCTACTATAGATGAAGAAATTTTTATAAGAATTAAGCTTTGTGCAAAAGAAGTATGTGTTGTACTGTGATAGTCAAAGTGCTATTCATCTCAGTAAGAACTCTACCTTTCACTCACGATCAAATCATATTGATGTGAGATATCATTAGATTCGAGATGCACTAGAGTTGAAACAGTTTCGGCTTTAAAAGATTCACACAAATAATAATGGCTCTAACATGATGATTAAAGCTCTACCTTCGGAGAAGCTTGTTACTTATAAAAAAATTACTGGTATAGAAGTCTCACCCACTTGAGTGTAAGGAGGAGATTTTTGGTGTGTCCCACTTAAGTGGGACCCACGAATTAAAAAAAAAAAGCTTGTAAATGCAAGCTGTAATAAGCTTGCATTTGCAAGCTATGTTACAACTTGCATTAAGCAAGTTATAAAATTACAAGGGGAGAGGGAAGTGCCTATAAATAGGCCTTCCCTCACCAATCAATACATATATCAATAAGAAAAAAATATAGAGAAAGAGAGAGAGTAAATTTTTGAGAGAGAAAGAAAATTTGTGTGAAATATTTTTTTGTGAGTAACAAAATAGTGAGGTTTTATTTTGAGTGTATGGAAAATGCTTACCACTATTTTGGGTTTATCTCAATTGAGAGAGTGGTGCTTCTAGAATATTTTCTAAAAAAAGTCTCTCTCTTGTAATCTTACTATTTATTAGTGGAACAAATTTTAATCGGAGTTTGTCCCATTGACGTAGTCTAAATAAAAGGGTGAACGTTAAATCTGGTGTGCTATTTTTGTCTCAATTTTATAACTATTATCAAGTGTAGTTATTTTGTTATATTGTGTTATTAATTATCGAAGTAAAATTTTATCTAAGGGCATTGTATTTTAAGTGAGACCGTTTGTGATCTCTCCAGCCTTTTCTGAAAATTTTGTTGGTATTTATTTTTAGTATAATATTTTGTATACTATTTACTTATATAATAGCAAGTAATTTATGTATCATTAACACCCACTCTGTAATAAAAACTTACTATCAATTTTCCTCTCGATGTTGCAATCTTCACAAAATTTATTAAATTCAACTAAAACAAATTCTCCTCCTCGATAAGTTATGAGAATCTTTAAAGTTTTCTAACTTTGTTTGCAACATAATTCTTAAACTTCTTAAAGATAGATAAGGTGGACTTTTCTTTGACAAAACAGACCCATGTGTAACATAAAATATAAGTTGTTTATTCAATAAAGAAATTCTCATAGCCTGCATCAATCAATGTGAACCAACTCAATGGAACTTGATGTTCTCCTTGCCAATTCTTTCAAAAATGCATCCCGATGTCGCTTTCCAAACATAGAGTTTTCACATATGTCATTCTTAGGGGTGTACTTGAATCAATATGGCTAGATGCATCCCTATCTTGCAGCTCTCAGCCTGATCTTAAGCCTAGACAGATCGAGTTACTTATATTAACTAGGCCATCAAGTCGAGTTGGTGAATATATATATATATGGTGTAGCTTTCTTTCTTATATTATATATATATATATAATTTTAGCATGCACTCGGACTTTATATTAAAATTTGAAACTCAGTCCGACTTTCATTTTACTCAAGCTAGATCGAGTTAATTGGGTTGTCAGGCCGAGTGAGTGACCATAACCATTTTCATGGTGAATTATAAGCAAACTATCCACCAAAGCTTGATTAGATAAAGATTTCAAGCTATTAAAGTTTAAATGCCCATATTTATGGTGCTATAAGCAGTTATTATCATCTTAGGAGGTTGCAAGTGCTTGATCTTTAAACTCAAAAAAAGAGAGAAAACATGTTGTTATCAGCTACAAGCACCTCATATAGCATGTGTTTCTTGGTTTTATTGGAAAAAAAAAGTACATGACTTGTCTTCAAAAACTAGTGCATATCTCTCTCTTTGAAACTGCCCCACACTCAATAAGTTTGAATCTAAATTAGGCACACAAAGAACATCTTTAATATAGTTGTTGACTCTATTAGATTTAACTTGAATAAACTCTCTTCCACAAGCTTCATGAACTATATAATCTCCCATTTTCACTCGCTTCTTGATTGACTTATCCGAGCTAATGAAAGCATCAAGTCTACGATCATGTGATTACTGCAATCACTATCTGCATATCAAATTGAAGAGTATGAATTCCTAGTCAAATAAGCCAAAAATAATTTTTTTTAATGTCATTTTTTTTCTTTATCCTCCACAAACTTTGGATGTTCAGCTTTAATTTGGCAAAATTTTATAATGTGGCTTGGCTTCTTACAATAAAAAATATTGGGTTTCTGATTGTGAGTTTCACCACTATTTCCAACATCTTTATTACAATGATAACTTCCATGTTGAATGTTGTGCCCAACACTTTTGTTGCAATCATATCTTCCACCTTGACTACCTTGATGGCCTCAATCGGTTTTGTATGCTTTGCCAACATAGCCTCCACATCCTTACTCAATACTTAACTTATATGATGTGGAATTGATGGTGTTAATAGCATTCTTTGTTGTCATTTTAGTTCATATTATGTGAATAAAGTTGTAGTTCCATTATTTTTTTAATTATTTTTAGCTGTAAAGTACAGCTACTTTGTATTATTTTAGTCACCAAGTATGATTTAATTACTTTTAGTTGTAAAGTACAACTACTTAATATTCTATAAATTATGGTTTTCTTTATAATAAAAGTGTGTCAGTGTTTTTAGCGAATTTTCTCTACTTCTTTACTTCTAAACTTACAATTGGTATCAGAGCTTTATTATTCTTTATGGGGGCTGTGAGAATTGAGAGAAAACAAGTAAAAAGTTTCCACCAAAAAGACCCAATCCAAGCAAATAGCTTCAAATAATGCTAGAACACCTTCACCACTAGTTTTCAATGGTAAAAACTATCAATTATGAGCTATGAGAATGAAAGCTTTGTATAATGGATTAGATTTGTGGGAGGCAATAGAAAGAGGTGTTGATCCTCCTCCTTCAAGAGCTAATCTAATAGTTGCATAAATGAAGCACCATGCTAAAGAATCAAAAAAAAAAATTAAGGCACTCTCTTATATACACTCTGCTATGTCAAATTCTATATTCACATGTATTATGGCATGTGAGATAGGAAGAAAAAGCTTGGGATAGACTTAAAGAAGAGTTCCTAGGCAGTGAAAAAATAAGACAAATGCAAGTCTTGAATTTAAGAAGAGAGTTTAAAGTTTTGAAGATGAAAGGAACAAAGAATGTAAAAGAATTCTCTAATAAAATTCTCAAGGTAGTAAATCAAATTAGAGTTCTTAGAAAATATCTTCTAGACAAGAGATTTGTAAAGAAGGTTCTTGTGAGTCTACTTAAGAGGTTTGAAGCAAAAATTTCTTCTCTTGAAGGCTCAAAGGAACTTCCACAAATTTTACTAGCAGAGTTGGTGAATGCACTATAAGCTACTGAACAAAAAAGAAATTTGAGACTTGAAGAAAGCATTGAAGCTACTCTTGTCATGAAAATAAAGAAAAGTCTCAATTTAATTCAAAAGGGAAGAATTTTATGATAAAAAGAACAAAGGAGATAGCAGCAAGAATGGAGAAAGAAAAAGGAAATTTCCTCTATGTCCAAATTGCAAACAACCCAATCACTTGGAGATATTTTGTTAGTACAAGCCTGGTGTCCAATGTAGATCCTGTAAGAAGTTTGGACACATTGAAAAAGTTTGTAAATCAAAGCCTAGCTAAGAAAATCAAGCTCAAGCTGCTGAAAATCAAGAGCAATATGAAGCTAAACTTTTTGCTGCAACATGTTTTGCAGCAAAAACCAACAGTGATTCTTAGTTAATATACAGTAATTGCACTCATCACATGACCTCTGAAGTTGCCTTATTTAAAAAACTTGAGAGATCCTACAATTTTGGAGTCAAGATTGGAAGTGGAGAATTTTTGAAAGTGAAAGGCAAAGGAGAGATAACAGTGGATACTCCAACGGGTACTAGACTCATTTCAGAAGTCTTGTATGTGCCTGAGATAGACCAAAATATATTGAGTGTGGCTCAGATGCTTGAGAAGCAATGCTCCTTGCTATTTAAAAATTTATTATGCATAATTATAGACCCAGATGAAATTGAGTTGATGATAGTGAAAATGAGAGATATAAGCTTTTCTTTGAAATGGAATAAGTTAAATACTCATGCATTTTCTGGTTCCATTGATGAGTCTACACTTTGGCATAGGAGATTTAGTCATTTTAATCTTAATGCACTTAAACAAATGCTTGATAAATGTCTAGCTCAAAATATGCCTATTGTGCATATTATAGAAGGAGTTTGTGATGTATGTCAACTAGGAAAGCAAGTCAGAAATTCATTTCCTATCAACCAATCATGGAGAGCAGTTGAGAAATTGTAGCTGGATTATAGTGATGTTTGTGGTCCAATGAGCACATCTTCACTAAATGGGAGTAGATATTTTATTATTTTTATTATTGACTTTTCAAGATTTTGTTGGGTGTATTTTCTACAACAAAAATCAGAAATGTTAGGCATGTTTTAGAAATTCAAGGCTATGGCTGAAAATCAATGCAACTCTAAAATCAAAACACTAAGAACTAACAATGGGACTGAGTACACCAATAAAAACTTTAAAAATCTGCGTGAAGAAGCAGGGATTCAACATCAATTTACAGTAAGCTATATTCCACATCAAAATGTAATAAGTGAAAGAAGAAATAGAACTGCGATGGAGATGTCTAGATGTTTGATATTTGAAAAGAAATTACCAAAGAAGTTTTGGACAGAAGTTGTAAACACAGCAATCTACCTTCTAAATAGACTTCTAACAAAGGCTTTAAAAGACAAAACTCCTTTTAAAGCCTGGTTTGGAGTAAAACCATCTGTGGAGCATCTAAAAATCTTTGGAAGTCTATGTTATGCTCACATTCCAGCAATTAAAGAGATGAGCTAGATCACAAGTCTCAAATTGGAATCTTTCTTGGGTATGGTAGCAATGTAAAAGGTTATAAAGTGTTCAACTTGGAGACAAAAAACGTGATGATTAGTAGAAATGTAAAGGTGGATGAAGAAGCTTGTTGGAATTGGGTAAAAGGTGAAGTGGAACTTATGAACATCAGTCAAATTCAAGAAATTGATTCTTTGAATCAAGAGACAATCCATGAGCAAGAAGAAGGAGATTATGGGAGTGATTCAGATTCAGATTTTGCTGTCAAAGGAAACATATCCTTAGAAGAAATTTATGCAAGTAGTAATATAGCCTTGCTTGAACCAGTAACTCTTAAAGAAGCAACTTAGTCTTCAAATTGGATGAATGTAATGCAGGAGGAGTTAAAGATGATCAACAAAAATGAAACCTGGAAGTTAGTGGACAGGCTGAAAAATAAGAAGGTGATTGGAGTGAAGTGGGTTCATAAAACCAAACTCAATTGAGATGGTTCTATAAACAAACATAAGGAAAAATTAGATGTGAAAGGCTATTCTCAGCATTATGGAGTTGATTATACTGATACCTTTGCTCCTGTGGCAAGGTATGATACAATAACGCTTCTCATAGCCTTAACAGCCCAAAAATGTTGGAAAATCTATCAACTTGATGTGAAATTGGCTTTTTTGAATGGTTATTTACAAGATGAGATCTTTATGGAACAGCCACCAGGATTCATTAGGAAGGGAGAAGAACATAAAGTTTTCTTGCTCAAGAAAGTTTTATATGGTTTAAAACAGGCTCCTAGATCTTGGTACAATAGAATGGATGATCATTTGCAGAAATTGGGCTTTGCAAAAAGTCTTAGTGAAGTTACTCTATATGTTGAGGTTGATTATGAAGAATTATTTTTGTATCCTTGTATGTAGATGATCTTTTGATTATAGAGAGCAGCAGTGATCTTGTGCAGTAATTTAAGAAAGATATGCAATTAACATTTGAAATGACAAACCTTAAAGAAATGTCTTTTTTCCTTGGTTTAGAGGTTCATCAAACAAGTCAAGGCACCTTCATCTGTTAAGAAAAATATGCAAGAGAAGTGCTCAAGAAATTTGGAATGGAAAATTACAACAGCATCAATACTCCCATAGCTCAAAATGAAAAATTGAGCAAAAATGATGGTTCAAATAAATTGGATTCTAGAATTTATAGAAGTATAATTGGATGTTTGGCATCCAGACCTGACATTATGTTTGTAATAAGTCTTTTATCCAGATTTATGCATGAACCAAATCAAATACACTTTAAGACTGCTAAAAGGGTGCTTAGATATGTGAAGGCAACCATTGATTTTGGAATATGGTTTAAGGCTGCCAAAGAAGTGAAGTTTGTTGGCTATGCATATAGTGACTAAGGAGGCTTAGTTGATGACATGAAAAGTACATCTGGTTTCATGTTTTCCATTGGTTCAGGTGCTATCAATTGGAGTTCAAGGAAACAAGATGTTGTAGCTCAATCCACAGCAGAAGCAGAGTACATCTCTGCTGCTACAGTTGTGAACCAAGCAATTTGGTTTAGGAAAATTATGGAAAATTTGAAGCAAAAATAAGAAGCAGCAACCATCATTTATTGCGATAATCAATATGTTGTTGCAATGGCCAAAAATCCAGTTTTTCATAGTAGAACGAAACATATTAAGATCAAGTATCATTTTATAAGAGAGGCGGAAAAAGATGAAGAAATTAAAATAGTTCATTGTGATTCTGAAGTTCAACTTGCTGATCTTTTGATTAAAGGATTGCCTAAAGTCAGATTTGAAACATTGAGGAGGAGCCTTGGTATTTCTAACAAAAATGCCAAGGAGGAGTGATGGTGTTAATGACATTCTTTACTGTCATTTTAGTTCAGATTATGTGAATAAAGTCGTAGTTCCATTATTATTTTTTTAATTACTTTTAGCTGTAAAATATAGCTACTTTGTATTATTTTAGTTATCAAGTATGGTCCAAGTATGATTTAATTACTTTTAAATGTAAAGTACAACTATTTTGTATTCTATAAATTATGGTTTTCTTTATAATGAAAGTGTGTGAGAGTTTTTAGCAAATTTTCTCTACTTCTTTCTTCTAAACTTACAAGAACAACGCATGTTGGAGTGAAAATGCATTTTGTACGCTACTTTTTTCTCGTCTATTCAACCTGTCTTCATATGATTATAATGAGTCAACCAATTCAACAGTTGTTAGTTTACAAAAGTCTTTTGATTTTTTTAAGGTAGTCATTACATGATCATATTTCTTTAGAAGACTTCTAAGAATCTTTTCTACAACCTTCTGTTTAGACAATTGATCACCATATTTGCGAATCTGGTTAGAAATATTCATTCGATCTGATACCAGATATTAATTCACTATTTGGTTAATTCTAAAGAAGAAGCTTCTCTGTTTGACTGTAAAATCAGGTAAGGTAGAGTAATGAGTTAGATATATTCACTTGGAACTTTTATCAAACATATTATGGTAAAAACCAAAAAGGGTAGAGAATCGATGCTCTTGTTACTCAAACCAACAAATTTATATACAACATATGCAACTATAAATCCCTAAATCCAACAACTAAGTAACCATGATAAACAAATCTCCTAAAATAACTGATACTTACTAACCCTAAGATTAAGATAGCTAATTAAGTTACTTACTTAAATAAGAAAAAAAAACATCAGTTACTAATTATATGTGCATTAACTTTAGGAATTTTTTCAAAAATACCCTAAAAAATAAAAATATTTTTAAAAATATCCACTTTTCCCTTTCGATTTTAAAAATATATTTTTTTTAATTTTTAATTTTAAAAATATCCATTTTCAGAGGTATATTTTTAATATACATTCGGTATATTAAAGGTATACTCAATTTTTAAAGGTATACATTAAATATATATTTAATATATCAAAAATATATTAAAATATAGAGTATTTTTAAAAAAAAATTAAAAAATATGCTATAAAGGGTAATTTCCTCTTTAACTTTAATACTATGATTTGAAAAAATTTTAAACCCCAATCTGAAGCCAGTCTATCTTCAGAAAAGCTTGATCCAAACCTAGAGTTAGGCCAATGAGTTTTTGCACAGGCCTAATTGCCATTACACCCTATGTTATCTCTGACTCATAGCTCGGCAATTGCATCACATGTATGTCTAATGGGCTTTTTACAAACTAACTACAAAAAATAAAAGTTTTTTTTTAAAATATTGTTGATAAAAAAATTTTAAAAATACCTAAAAAATTTATAAATTTTAAAAAATACCTTACATCATCGTATTTTTACAATTTATATATATTATATATATGTTATGTATATATTATAAAATTCTTCAAAAAAAATATAATTGAGCTTCTTTTAAATATTACTTTGTAAAATAATACTTTTAAGATAAAATAATATAATTTTGTAAAATTTTCTTTAAAAAAATTAAAAATATCATTTTTAATATGATTTTATATGTTTCAGACATGGATATATATTATAAATATTTCATGTATATATCAAGCATATATTATTTTTTGGCCTTTATATAGTACAATATTTATATGTTGCTTAATTATAGTATATATATTATAGATATATCTTTTAATCCTTAAAATTTTTTAATTATAGTGTATTTATTATGGATATATTACATATATGTTATGTATATGTGTTATTATTTATTTTATATATATATTGTGTATATGTTGTGTATATATTTATTTTTTATATGTATTATGAGAATATAAAAATAAAAAAAATATTTATGAATAAAAAAATGTAAATAAAAATAAATTATTAAAAAATGAAAATAATAATAATAATAAAATAATAAAAAAGAGCGTTAAAGTAAAGAAAGGAAGAAAAAAAAGTTGACCAAAAAAAAGGAAGGAAAAAAAAAGCACATAATAATTTTGAAAAAAAAAATAGCCCTCTGTATATTTGAAAACTCAAAGTGTGGGCCGTAGTCCGTGTAAATTTCTCAGGTTTAATACAATCATGAGTAATGTATAATTGTGAGATTAAAGCATGTCCTTTACCATCTTTATTGTAAAGGGATAAAAAAAATGCTAGATTTGGTGTAAGCGTTATTATCGTTTTACAATTCTCTTTAAATCCAAAAATTAAATACTTCTTCATAGGTAAACACCTTAGTATTTGAAGCGTAAAATTTACGGGAGTCTCTAGTCGCATTAATGAAAAAAATATTCATATAGATTGTTCTTTCTGTGAGATCTCTTCATAATTCAACAATACAAAAAGATGCCTGTAAAATGTATAATAATTGGCTTTTCAAAGTAAGTGTTGTTGTGGGCAACAAATCAGAACCATCTTTCTACTTCACATAGGCAAAGAAGAGAAATTTATTGAAATCACGTTAGAAGCAAATTTGTAGATTTCTGCCATTTTTAACATCAAAAGAGCTTCATCATACAAACTGTGACTACACGGAAATTTAAAATGAACAAAAGATGGAAAGAGGAGAAACACGTGAGCAACCAAACCTTGTGTGAGATATGAAGCATATTCTTTTTCTAATACATAATTGCTACAAAGAAAGTAAAATGTCAAAGCTAACCAAAAGAAAGGGAATTCCAAGCTTTGAATAACATGGTGAATTCTGCACCCTCATCTTCCACCAGAGAGCTCCATTGCATCTTGGTTATATAACGAATCTTCCCCCCAGTCGAATCTTCTCTGTAGTCTTTCATATTCTTGCCTGCGTGTAGTCTCAACATGCTGCCATTCTTCCCATCTCTCAGCCAAACCCTCTCCTTCTAGCATCCGTACCACCTCTGACATTGCTGGACGGTCCTCCGGTGATGCTTGTGTACAGAGTAATGCAACTTGGATCATCATCTCCACTTCAAGAATATTGTAATTTTTATTAAGGTTGCGATCTACAATAGCATCCAGTCTTTTTTCCCTCTCAAGCTTCTTGACCTTCACAATCAAACAGACAAGGGAGAGAACAATCAGCAAGCAAAAAATCAGTCAGATATTGAAACATGTCAATACAATAACAAGAAACCAGAGTGACACCTGCCTATGATACATCATGCTCCAAATCAAGTTATGTTCTTATCTGATCAGACATGATCATATGAATAACTACATAAATATAGGTATGAAATAGAAAAATACATGCAAAAAAAACCCAAAATATATGAATGCATTGCCATTTTGATAATATCTCACATGGTCGAGCAATAAGACATCATCCTCCTCTTCCAAGCGTGAAAAGTCAATTGCTCGTTGACCTGTTACAAGCTCTAGAAGCATAATCCCATATCCAAAAACATCTGTCCTTTCAGATGACTTCCCAGTAGATAAGTACTCCGGAGCAATGTGGCCCATAGTCCCACGAACTTGAGTTGTCACATTAGTCTTTCTCACATCCACCAACTTTGCCAGGCCAAAGTCCCCAACAACTGCTTCAAAATCTTCATCCAATAATACATTAGCAGCCTTTACGTCCCGATGAATAATCTTAGGATTGCAATGCTCATGAAGGTATTCCAGCCCACGTGCTGTGCCTAAGGCTACTCTTTTCCTTGCTGCCCAATCTAAAACAGCCTCCTCAGGTTTACGTTCTGCACCCAAAATCAAAATAAGTCGAACTAACACCAGGGCTTCAATTTTTATTGGACAAGAATCTCTACACGATGTATGGATCATTGAATTGTATTTCATATATCAAGTTATATGTGCACAAGGTACATAAGAACTCGATAATACTTGTTGCTTTCAGGATAAAAACACACAGCATATATAAATAATGCTAAAACTAGTTTCATGATGATGGCAAAGCTAAATTTATGTTCCCCTACTCGAAAATCAAATGTCCTAGTGTGTCCCAAATGATATGGATTTAGCTCTGACTTTTCTTGATTTTACTTCAAAACAATGAAATTCTAGAAAGAACGAAGTTGCATCGAATCTCTGTCTTCCAAAAATAAATGATTCAGCAGCCATGGGTTTTTTTAAACGTTTGAGGGCATAGTAAACTCTAATGCCAAATTAATAAAGTTTCCCTTGTACTTCTTTGATAAGTATTTTACAAATTTTCCAAATTTTAATTACAGTAACCCAACAAAAGTATTCTTTTATTGACTATAGAATCGGCCTATTACAGGGATGTCAAAAATATGTAAATGGCTGTTCTTTGTTCGCTAGATCCAAATCTACACACCCTTCTAAACCTATATTATGTAGTATGAATGACAAGCAATTGCATGATCAATAAGTTTGATATACACTTACAGGAACATAAAAATAAGAAGCATCTATGATACAAAAAATGCCAAAGAATAAAAGAACAAATTAAACCTATTAGTATGCTTTCATTTGAATAGCGAACGGCCAATACCTCTTAGACGATAGGCCACACTTAAATTCTGCATAAATGGATATACCAAAAGGCGTTCTGATGGTGTTGTACAAAAGCCTATCAGCCGTAGTAGATTCCTGTGAACAGCTACACTTATCATCTCAACTTCACGTTGGAAAGCTGCATCTCCTCCTGGACTTTCAAAATCAGTTAAACGCTTAACAGCAACCTTTGTGTTATCCAGAAGCACTCCTTTGTAAACTTTTCCAAACCCTCCCTGACCAAGGATATTTTTCTCATTAAATGTGTCTGTCGCCAGCTGTAATTCCCGATATGCAAATCTTTTTAATTGACCAAAAGCAATTCTCCTGTCCACTTCACCTGAGCACAAGGTAAGAAAGCTTTTAAACATAAGTTAATATTAAAAAATTGACATGCAAACTAGTGTTCAATAATATATGACAATCAGTTTTTTACGTGTCAAATCTATGAGATGCTAATAATGAGAAAAGAAATTCAAAATCAAATCCAGCTAAAACAATGAAGTTAGGATTTTAATCAGCTGACATCCTTAAAAAAGTGAATCAAATTAAATGTGTAATGACATGCTATTAGTACACCTCCTTTATGGCTTGACAAAAATACACTTAAGCTTAGTTTGTGAGAGAGAATTAAGATGGAAAGGAAGGAAACGGAGGACTACATTGTGCAAGAGAAAAACACTAACAATGCAAATAATATCAAATACTAAGCCCAAAACCCTAACCATTTATGATATCAAAACCTGTGTCCAAAATAGTTTTAGATTTGATCAGAGGAGTACATTATGCTTGATTTGCATAATGATGTACTTTTGTTACCAACAGAAAGGAAAGGAAAAGGAAAGGGATGGCAGTAGGTAAGCGAAGTCCTGCAAACCAACCCTCAACTCCAAGTGTAACTCCTCTATGCTTTTCCCCCATTAGTCCCTAATATGTGAACAGGCAATACCCATGTAGATCTCTCTCCCTCCGAAATCAGTTTTATTTATTCACTCTACCTGGAAAAACAAAGTCCTCCTAACAACAGCATAAAGAGTATTCATGAGTTCAGGCCGACTGGGACTTTTTGTTGGCTCATCAAGCCACATTACCAACATCTAATCTAGTTAGGCGGTTGAGAAGAACCCACCAAAATTGATTTCCAGTCAAATTACAAGCCAAACAATTGCATTTCCTACATTGTGGCCACAATTGAAAAACAGATAAGAGTTGGTGTCTATCATCCAGAAAATAGGAAGCTGATTTTTCTCATCTTATCATTTACTCAATGACGCCTTTTCTGATGAGAGAATTTGCTAAGCCCAAATATCAGTTCATAGTCAGAACAAAGCTGGACTACCAGAAAATTTCAGCCACCAATAAATGCTAGCACTTATGTAACAATTACAATATAGTTCACCAAACAATTACAAGTTCACCAAGTGACAAATTCAATGTCTTTCAGTAAATCCTCAGATGAGTGCTACAATATAAGTGTGTAGGATTAATAGTACTGAAAAAGGCAACTGAAATTTGGTGTTCTAATAATAAATATATATATATATATATATATATATCTGATTCAAAAGTAGCAATATAAAGTTAGTCAGGTCATTTTGCTGCTCAATTTAGTCGATTTTCAGTTTAAACAGGCATCATTGGTCAGTTGAGCCATCAGGTTACAAATTTTAACCAAAAATTTAACATGTTAACAACAAAACTTGCTAATGAGCAAATTCCTCTGAATATCTTGATGACTCATTCAAATTTGTGAAATTGCTTTTTATTGTCACATGACTGTAATTACACAAAATGAAATCAAACTAAAATCTCTGATGACCTAAGGAAAACATATGTTAGGAAAACTGACCTAAAATTATGACATGATATATGAAATGCTTTATTTTTAGCATTAATTCATGTAGAAGCCCTTGAAAATCAAAATACATATATATAAATACATGTACACAAAGCCCCTATTTTTAGTTTGACTTGTTAAGCCATTCACTTTTTATATTTGAAACCCACGAATCAGGTGAAAAACCATATATTAATAGAAAAATTCCAAACGTGGTAGTTCATTTACCCTCTCCCTCTCTCTCTCTTTCTCTCTCTCTCCCCCACAGCATAAAAAAATATCATTCACACTAAGGTCAAAAATCATGACCCAGCTACAAAATCTAAGCTCAAAAATACTTTTCTTTCTTTCTTCATTTGCTTATATCACCCCCATTTTCAAATACAACTGAAAAAAAAATTCTGCTTCAAACTGTCAAAATAATGAAGACATCAATTTGAAATTGGTCCTCCTTTTAAGGGAAGATGAAGCTGGGATAATAGCCAGATAATGATGAAAGCAGGAGAAAAGGGGTGGGGCATCCTTCATCATAAATATATGATGAAAGCAGCAATAATTTTTCAAAGAAAAATGTCTATCTTTGTCATTCCAGTTTATATGATTTCACATGCATTACTAGGGTGTTGAAATGGGATTCGATTTTCTTAAAAATTAAAATTTTTGGGGCTCAATAAGTTCAAATAAAGTATAGGGTTTAGTAGATTCTTTTTTATTGAAATTCAAGGCTTCTAGATACAGTAATCATTTTTATGCATACGGTATCAAGAAGTGGCTATCATACAATGAGTTAATATATACTGAAAAGTAATTCAAACCTGCAACATCAACAAATACTTCTCGTTTATAACCTCTGTGTCTACCCTTGCAAATAAAAAATAGCAAGCCTCCAAAAAGAAGAAGAAGAATAAGTCCTCCAACAATTCCAACTATAATACCAATCTTTGGCTTGTTTGAACCACCTACAAATATATAGAAGAATGAGAATGAACTGCTTAAAAGAGAATTTCAATGTTTTGTGGTTCAATATAAAAATAGATAATCAAATTACCTGAAGCAGTACTATCAGATTCACAAGGTTGCTGAGGATTTACACCGCAATTTAAGTGATTTCCAGTGAAACTGAAATAATTGAGCCCAAAAATCAAAATTAAATGCCTAAGAACACACAGAGAAAATATATACACAGAAAAGCATGGCAAGAAAACGAGGTTGCAGTTAATATTTTTACTATTATTCATACTTGTATTTGGGAATTTGGAAAAGATGCTCAGGAATTTGACCGCTGAGATTATTGGAATCGAGCAGACTGCAAAGAAAATATTGGAGGAAGCTGTATATATTTCAATCTGAAAGTGAAGTGACCCATCTTGAACCATATAGGCATCACAGTAATATGTGAATATATCACTTACATATTGATCAAATTTGAAAGACCAGAAAGTGATTCAGGGATAGCTCCAGTGAGATTGTTTTGACTCAATGTCCTGTATGCATAATAAAAATATCACACTTCTGCTGATGAAGTTATGAAGGCCATAGAGATATACTGCAAAGCTCAAAAATTAACATAACGATTCCCTTACAAAAATTGAAGGTTTTTAAGCTTGCCAAGGGAAGATGGTATTTCACCGCTTAAACGATTATTTCCCAAATCTAAGCTTGATAATTTCAACAAATTTCCGTACTCTTCAGGTATCTTGCCCATTATGCCATTTCCTTTTAGCGTTCTGCAATTAATGCACCTAATTTATGTTAGCATTGTACTAATGAACAACTTGGTTGAATAGCTTTTCCAAATATGAGACCAAGCCAAAGGCAAGTAAAAGAATCTTCTGTGAAATATGAATGAAAAAGTTGGGCAATCAAGCCAATGACTAGAAAGCATTTGTGAAAAAATATTTCGCCAAAAAAGTTGCCCTTTAGTGTTCTGCAATTAATGCACCCAATATATGTTAGCATTGTACTTATGAACAACTTGGTTGAATAGCTTTTCCAAATATGAGACCAAGCCAAAGGCAAGTGAAAGAATCTTCTGTGAAATATGAATAAAAAGTTGGACAATCAAGCCAATGACTAGAAAACATTTGTAAAAAATATTTCGCCAAAAAATTTTGGAAATCTTCAAGCTGCATTATGATAACAATTCTTAAACAATCTTTAAAATAGGAAATAGCCTCACAAATCAAATGCAACAAGCATATAAAACCAAAAACTCAGACAATGAGCTGATTGTAAAAAGATACTGCATACATACAGCGTAGTAAGATTTGTCAGAACCCCTATTTTAGGTGACAAGGTTCCAGAACAGTTTATGCCAGACAATGTTCTGCAAATAAATGAAACAGAATCAAAACCATAAAGTTAACTAGTTATGCAATGGATGTACATAATATTGCATGAATGTGGAATCATGCAGCAAAGTTAGAAGAGGTAAAACTGCTTGAAAGGACTCACACTGAAGTGACAATACGATTACTAGGATCACAGATAACATTTGGCCAAGTGCACGGATTGACTTGATTTTGATTCCAATCTCTCAATTGATCAGCGGGAGCATTTAGTGAAACCTTCAATGCATATAGTGCATCTCCTGAAACCAAAAATATGAAATATTCACCATTAATCAAAGCAATCATCTCAGATTTATTCGATCAGCACTGAAAATGTAAACTTGAATTTGTGAAAGGACAACGAAAAACAACTCTAGAAATTTAAAGAGAAAAAAAAATTAAAAGAGCATATCAATCAATATATTCTCAATTTCTCCATATAGGTTCATTATATCCATCTTGTCGTTATGATCACATCCAATAGAGGAAGGATGGGAGCTGGAGGGGAAAGAAAAGACCCAATCACATTGGAAATGGTCAAACAAAGAACTAGACACCAATGTGATTGGATTATACAGGAGATAGTAGTTAAAGTATCCACCATATCCACTCGATTAAGCATCAAAATAATTTTAGTTAGTGTTCAGGCATCCTTTTCCTCCATTCAACTCTATTTAAGGCCATACCGCAACTCAACTTCATAAATGCAGATTTTTTTTTTCCTTACCACATTATACACTTTTGAAATATTATCCTGAATCAAGTACTTAGAGCAATTTATACCTTAATTCATGAAATTACTGTTCATGAACCATTATGCAAAACTGTAAAGAGTTCAAGGTAAAAACCAAGTTATATGTCTTCAACTCCATTTAGGCCACATACCACTTCAATCCAAATTTTAGGTCTGTGTTTCCCCTTCTCCCATCCAACCACTCAAGGTGCATGCCTTCTTATACCAACATGTCTCTGAGACTCACTATCTCAATTCAATTTGTCCTTGATGGGCACCTTAACCTTCCACCAAAATAGCTACCTCTTATCTAGACTGTTCTCATACTTCCTCATATCAACTTTAATATACTCATCTCAACAATGCTCATTTCCAGAGCATGATATTCTTTCCAGCCCAAAATTTTTTCTCCATGGTTATTAAAGGTGCAAGACACAATACAATACAAAGGGCTCCAAGAGCCTAAAGCCCTAAATGCAAGGCACGGCATGCCCATGAGAGAGATTTGACACCAAAAAAAAAGAGAAATAAAATTAGGAAGAAAAAATGCAAGTTAAAACTGAAACAATCTTAAATATTATTACTACTAAACCAAATTAACAAAAGTAAAACAAAAGTAAACAAGTCTTCAAAGAAATAATCTACAAAATTAGCAACCATGAAAAAGAATACAAAATGAAAGACTTGACCAAATGCATCAATCTTCTCCATGTTGTTTTAACCATAGCACTTGGAACACTCAAACAAATTGCTAATTTTTCAAAACTTTAATAGAAGTAACAAGTATTTTACCTTTTTTTTAGACACATAGTTGCTCTATTCTAAGATAAAAATTTGCAGTCTTCTCTTATCGAGCAAAAAGGTTCTAGTGCCTGGAAATTTTCAATATTCCTTTTCAACAAAAAATAACAATGACGGAGCCAAGGGAAGTGGGGGGGGAATAAGGGGACACAGAACAATGTAGGACAGAGATTTGAGGTTCATGGATGTCGGAAGTAGTACTGGCAGTTGGTGATTCCAAAGATAGCAGTAGGATTCCAATGAATTTTTGCAACAGCAATTTAGTGATTTTCCAACATGTTGACGCATAATTCTGGCACATAGCAAAATTTCAACTCTGATCATGGTGGCCTGCATTGACAAGTGAGCTTTCAATTGGTGGAGACTTATGAAACACTCCTTTCTTGTGTCATTCACCTAGCAGAAGGTGCGTACTCCCATGGTCTAGTCAAAGTAACAGAGTAATTCTTCTAGCCTAAGGATTTTATATTCACATGACAATCTAAGCATGTTTCTCCATGTGAATTCTATGACAGATGCTCTAAATACTATAACACCATAACTGCATTATCAATTGTCCTTGCCAAAGCAGTCCTTTTTCAAAACCGATGTGATGAAAAAAATAAATAAATAAAAGACGGTTCTTGAAATCATTAAACACACCAAGGAAACCCATAGTTACTACCTATGTGGGATGTGGATCATGACAAACTCCTCCATCCTCTTCAAGCACTACCATCCTCGCTAAGGGAGCATACAAAAAAGTGCAATGATTTTGGCTTGTTGAAATTCCATGATAAAGTATAAGAAAAGCAGCCACAGATTACCAGCATTAAGTGGCTTCAGTACGGTACTATTTGCAACACCAAGGGTCCATCATCCATATTTTAAGCCATGTCAAGCTCAGAATCATGGGACTAATAAAAAAAACCAAGGATCCCTTAGTATACCACTACTTTGGGTTCTGAACATGGCATTCCCCTCTTTTTTGTGTGGATTGTAGACAAACAAATTCATCACCCTAGGCAAGGTTTTAAATTGAAGTCACATTAGCATTGTTATGATGTCACGTTATCATAATCGAAGTATAACATCTAAAACCTGCCTTACAAAAATTTCTATACAAATTAGCTACAACCACAAACAAAAAATCCTACTTTTTCCCTTTATATTTCTCCATTATACCTTTTATGAGAAATAGAGCCTACATTTTCAATCTGCTAGAGATAAATAAAATGACTTTTAGGTATCATTATGTCCCACCTAAGGTCCACAATATATGCCCAATCACTCTATTCCAAGCTTTTTTCTGATAAAGAAGAACTAGAATGCTCTTTCTCAAGTTATCATGCATTTTCTTATTTGTAGTATTTAGTGTAGGATTTTAGTCAATCATATTAACCCACCTACCCTCAGCACTTCCAAACTTCTACACGAATTTCACTTCAATCTTCTTATCTTCATCTTCTCCGTGACCTCTTTCACCTCAAAGAAACTAATCCTTTGTAAATAATAACATACTTCGCATCCTCTAGATAGTAAGATCTGTAAATTTCTCTATCTTACTACCACTAAAAGGTTTGTCAAAATACTCTTTTCAAATTGCCTTAAATTTGTTATCTTCCGATCTTCATCTGTAAGGCACTTATTCAAAACAATTCATGATCGTCCATCCCCCTGCTTATATAGCTCTTCAAAGAATTCAGTTTCATGACTATCTATTTCATTTTTCCCTCTTAGCTAGTTTGTAATTTTATGTGCATCTCCATCACGAAATTTGGACAATTTCATGAACGATCGTCTTCTGACCTTACGAGCACCAGAACAATTCATTTGAGGGTGGTTCACTCCTCTTCAGTTCACCCAACGTCAACATCAAGCAAGTGATATTTTGATTAACGGTTTCCATTTCACTTTAAATGCTAGGGATGTTCTATTTGAAACAGACAATTATTTAGTTCTCAACATTGTATCCTCGAATTGACATATCTACTAGGTACAAACTGTCTTTCATATTCCCACCTAAATGATTTTTCATCTCATGCTGTGTGATAAAACTCCTTGTATCATAAAAACCTATGTAATAAATATATGTAGGTTAAATTCAAAAGAAATTACAAAAATTCCTTGATGTTTGGACCAATAGACATTTTCATCCCTATTTTAAAAATCAACCTTTTAGATCCCTCAGTTCTATAAAATCAACATTTTAGTTGCCTTATATAATAAAACCAAAACAATGTCTCTTTACCAAAACTACATTGTTTTTAACCTATTTTTAACCAATAAAGGACCAAACCATTGATTCTTATAGAAATAGGTAGTGTTTGATTTTTGAAAAACAAGGATCAAATAGCGTATTAGAGAAAAATATCAAGGGGTTTTCTAATAAATTTAACAAGTAGAATCTCTTCAAACAATCATTTTAGCTTTTTAGCTTTCTCACATTTTCGCATATAGGAAACTCTCATGCAAAAGAAGTATTATCAAGTCAAATGGCTTCTGCACATCAAGATAATTTAAAGTAAGCGAGAATCCAAGAAAGAAATTGAGAATTGCTAGATTATGATTCACTCTCCCTACTATTTTCCTAATGATGCCAAAACTACACATAAGCGAATAACACTAAATGTAAGAACAGTCACTACTCTTGACATATCATAAAAGGAACATCATACCTTGCAAATCAGACAATACAAACGAATACAAGCAAGCTAGGAGTAGAGCTCCAAAAACCAGTTCCATCTTCAAGTGATCAATGCATGGAAACACATGAACCCAAGAAGATATAAGTGAAGTCTATCTGTAAGGAAAAAAAAAAAAACCCTCTTTGAATTATAAATGCCTATTATTATATACCAATAAAATGGTAGAAGATAATATAGACAAAGAAGACCTAGTTGTAAGGCAAAAAAAATAGGCAGAAAACATGTTTCTACTTACTTGCCTGCATGTGCATGTATGCTGGTAGCATTCCCTAGAGCCACTAGTTTGCTTCACATTGACAAGCAAAATGATAAAACTCTTTATATGATACTTTCAGATGGGATTTCAAACCCATGGATTTGAATTAGAGTTTATAGTTCAAAATTCAAATTGCACAAATAAAGATCTCAACTTGTAAAGAAGAGGGGGGAAAACATGCTTCAAGCAAATCTTATAGAGTCCATTAGAAACTACACTTTTTTTAGTATGTATTTTTCAAATTCTTCCTCAAACAAATTTACATCCACATTCTGATATAATATCCAGTCATGGATCTAGACAATTAGAGAAACTGATAAAAAAGTATAACTAAATTAGCTCCAATCCCTTCATTTCCAAATCAAAAATTTTAAATTACATGAAAAAAAAATTAATTACCATCATTTTATTATTTTGTATTTTTTCTTCAAGCATGTCACAGTTTAGTTTGCAAATTGTTTTGCATATAAATCCTGCATGCCATTCCATGTTTGTCTAACTGAGTCTCCCTAGAAATCATTCTTGCTAGCAACAGTCTCCCGATGCATTTATTCTTGCTAGAAAACGGGCTTACTTCAACTGTGGAACTTTAAAACTTCTCCATTAAGATGAAAAATGTGTGGCCAAGCCAATACATGATAAAATATGGATCCTTGTGATTTCAAGAACAGTTGACCACCATAGAGGATTGCAAGTAAGTCAATGATTTTACTCTCTGGTCAGCACTAATAGCATTTAACAGTTACACTGGAAATCGAAGCAAATTATTATGAGCAAATCAAATCTTCCTCCTACTTCAAGAGGAAAATGCAAAGTCTTAACAATTCTAAGACACCCCTTAGTTTATTATAGATTTGAGCACCTAATACCAAAGACTTAATCACAGAATAAAAAATTTCAACAGCACCAACACAAAGTACAAAAACACAAAACTCACGAAAGGAGAAGACTTTAAAAGAAACAATAAAGAAAGAGTAAAAGGAGTATTAATGGACAATTTAACTATTCCCAAACATTGTACTCGGTAGTTGAAAAACATAATTTTTTTTTTCATTTTCTCCACATTTTCTGAGAAACTAAACACAGCTGCGAGTTTAAATTGAAATCAAAGCAAAACAAACCAATCCCAAAATTAAAAAAAAAAAAAAAAAAAAAAAAGAAGTCATTCAACAGGCACATAAAGAAGAATCTAGCAGAATAAAAAAAAAAGATACCTTTTTTAGAGAAGAATCAGGCTGGAGAAGAAAGAGAAAGAATACCCATGAAGCAAAAGTGTTAAATGGGTTTAGAATAGAGCAAACGAACCAGAGATGGGGCTTTATTGAAAGATTGAGCTGGCTACCAAGTAAAAGTGTAAACGGCCAGTTTCATTGTCCTCTCTCTCTCTCTCTCTTTCTGTATTCAAAAATCCAAAACAGAAGGTTGTTTTGTCTCAATATTTTGCTGTTTTTGTTGCGCTTTTTGGTTTCTGTGATCTCATTTTTGTCTGTAAATTTATGGGCTACAAATGAAAATTGGTGTCAAGTGCAAATAAAAATTAGTGTTAAGTGCAACCTTTACTTTTAAGTAATAAAACTTTTCTGATTATTACAGTCTTTCGATTCCTTGGACTCCAAAAGAAGGAAACTGAGCCGTCTTCGTTGGTCACTCTCTGCGTTTTATATTGTCCAACCAAAAAGCCCTTTTTTAATCTATTAAATATTGCTACATTCCCCGTTTTATTTAAGCGTCCTCCAAAAATAAAATTTTTATTTCGCGTCAATTATCATTTTTATATATTAAAAATAATATTAATTATAAAATTTTAAATTTACTCTTAAATAGTCTTAAAATCAATAATTAATAGTAAAAAATAACTAAAAGAAATAATTAGTAAAAAAATTATAATCTCTAATAATTATTTTGATATATGTAATTATTTTTAAAATAATACTTAAAGTAAAATAGTGAAAGTAATTTTTAATTTATCTCAAAAAAAATTCAAATCTTAATTAAAAAGAGAATTTATAAAATTTAATTTTTATGTCCTAAAATTATTTTTTTTAAAATTAATTGATTAAAATTTATTTATAATTAAATTATATAAATATTTCTATATTTATTTCATAATCTTTTATCTTCTAAATCTTATTAATAATTTTTAAATAAATAAGAGTAAAAAATAAATTAAATTTGTTATCTACCTACATTATATTTAAAAATAATTTGTGTGCTCAATTGTACTGATAGAAAATAAAGTGAATTGAATTATTTCACCTCATTTTTCCCGGCATAGCCTAATACGTTAATTTGAAAATCTATGCACTAAACCAACCAAGTTGAATTTATTAGATTTTCATTGTTTCACTCATATTCTTCAGGGGTATTGAATTTAAAATTTATTTAGAAAATTTTTTCAAGGATTAATTAATTTTCTTAAAAATTAATATTATATTGAAGTCACCTCATTAACTTTTTATATTATTAAATTTTTATATACTTTTTAATTGAAATTTAAACAGATTAATATGTATAATTTTGTTTTATTATTTTTCAGTTGATCTAAATATATTTTTATACTAATAATTAAAATGATTAAAAGATAATATTTGAATTTAATATAAATTAATAATTCATTTGTTAAAGAAAATAAATCATTGATTGATATTTAAAAAAATTAATTAATAATAAATATTAAAAATAATATTTATAAAAATTATAATATTTATTTAAAAATAAACAATTATATAAAAAATAATTTATTATAACTTATTAACTACTAATTGTATTATTGTGCGATACATATCATACAGTTAAAAAGTTACTATAATCCCACTAAATACTTCTTTGAAAGAAATAAATAGTCTTAACCTGCGATCTATGTCTCAAATAGAATTAATTATATACCTAGATCGTTAAAGGAATAGGAGTAGAAAAATATATGGTTAAATAAAAAAAATTAACTGTGATATATCACATAATATATTCACAAATAAATAATATCACAAATGATCATTAGCTTGATTTATGAACTAACTCATAATAAAAATGGACTTACAATAGAAACTAAGTTCTTGGATTTTTTGGGGCAAAATTATACTATTAGTGTTTGTTGAGTGTTTCAATTTTAATGAATATTTGAAAATAAATTGATTTAATTGTAACCGAAAAAATAATAAATATTAACCAGATCAACTCATTTATAAATATTCATTTGCATTTCTACAAGATTTATAGTGATGGTAATAAATAATGAGGCCAGCTATTTCAGAGGAGCGAGCAGGTCTAAAGTGAGGAGAGGAAGGGGATGCAAAATCTGTTATTAGACTAAGTAAAAAAATATTTTAGCTGCAGAAGCTAAAAATAGCTTAATTGTCTACAAAAAGGCATTATTTTGGATAATATTATTAAATTATTAAATATGAATTATTATAATTAGTATTAGTGTTAACAATTATTCAAATAAATATATTAAATACCATTTAGTATTTCATTAATAGTTTATTAACAATGTATATTTTTAAAATTTTAATTAATATTTTTGTTAATTTAATAATTTCTTCAAAGCATGTGTATCAATGTCGATTATTAATTTTTTTATTTATATTTCCTTTATTTATAGTTAAATTAGGAAATTACTTTGATTATTTACATATTATTAAATATTAAGTAATATATTAATATAATAAATTATAATATATGTTATTAATAATAAATTAATTATTTGGTTCAAAATGTTTTTTTTATTACGGATATAGTTTAAAATTCATAACTATCATATTACAAAAAACGGCACAATTTAATTTAGAAAATATCAGAAGTCAATAAAATTTTTTAATTATGAACATATTCAATTCAATTATTTAGATTGTTTCAGATATTTTAATGATTTTTAATCAACTCTAATCATATAAATAAATAAAGGCATCTTAATTATTTTACTTAAGGGATATATAAAACAATTTCTATGGCTAGCTTCATTCAAGTAGAGGGAAGTATAATTATAATAATACTTTTACCTTCTTCATTTTTTAATTTTAGCTTAATACATTCATTGTAATTTAAATTTGACAACTTTAGTCATTTTGTCCGCTCAACTATTTGAGTAACTATTTTGATTCTTAGACTTGATTTTTTCATAATATTTTAATCCTTATCAGCTTATGTGGCAGATCGCATGATGTTAATTTCTAAACTGCGCATGAATAAAATTTTTAATGTTAACATGTATTTGAAATGACTAATATACCCTTTATTAAGATTAAAATGACTTAATAGCATAACCCTAAATCCCCAATTCAATTCTTCTCTAAATTATTGTTTACTATTAAAAATCCTAATCTTTCCCCATTTTCGCTGAAGAAAAACTCCGATTGACGATGGAAAAATTAACTATTTCTATAGTGAATTTGTAGTGCCTGATTGTTATTGTGGAGAGACAGTTGTTCTGAAAATATCGACTACCCACGCTAATTTAAGAAAAAGGTTTTTTTGGTCTAATAAATATGGAATAAGTATGTAGGAGTCTGTTACTAATCGATTTGTATTGTTTGTGTTTGGTTATTGTATGTTGTCATTGATTTCTTTATGAGTTGAAGGCATGAGCTGCATCTAAGTTGCCTTCTTTGTGTTTGCGCAGGTTTAAAGCATGTGTCCATGTGAGTTCTTTGTTTAGTATGAATAAATGTTACCAGAGAATGTTAATAGTACGTTGTCAAACTGTTGAAGAAGATGAAGGATTATGAAAGATAAAGAGATTCAACTATAAGAACTGTAATTCATTTGAAGTTGGTGATAATATGTATGGGGTTGGTTTTAGCAGCTGTTTGTTTGAAAAATTTCTTCTGAAGTGGATGATAGTGTAGGATTGCTCTTTGTGTGTGTGTGTGTGTGGGTGGGTGGGGAAGGGGTTAGTTTTGGTAGCTCTTTTTGTGTTGTTGTTATAATTACTCTTTTTTGTTGTTGACTTTGTTTAGGCTTTTAATTTTGTTTATGTAAAGCCTAATTATCTCGGATTTTTAAAATGTAACCAAGTAATTGCTATGAATATTAATGAAAGATCTTTCATAACAATTATGTGGAATTATTAATTTTAGTCGTTGGTTTAATTGTTGGCTGGTTTGTTTATTCTTTATTTCATACACAACACTGATAGCAGGTGTTCAGATTCACTTTGTGCACAAATGTTGCACAAACAAAGAAATTAATACAAACATAGCATACACACAAAAACTTACATAAACACAACAACTTTGCACACACACTCAGCATCTTATCATACACAACAACTTTAATAATACTCAGCAGCAGTAACCAGCATACATAGAAGCAATAATACTTCAACAATAACACGTAGCAGCAGCTACACTTAAACAACTTGCACAAACATGGCAGCTCATCTCTAATACTTCAACTACCCACACTAATCTAAGAAAAAGGTTTTTTTGGTCCAATAAATATGGAATAAGTATGTAGGAATCCGCTACTAGTCGATTTGTATTGTTTGTGTTTGGTTATTGTATGTTGTCATTGATTTCTTTATGAGTTAAAGGCATGAGTTGCATCTAAGTTGCCTTCTTTGTGTTTACGCAGGTTTAAAGCATGTGTCCATGTGAGTTCTTTGTTTAATATGAGTAAATGTTACCAGAGAATGTTAATAGTACGTTGTCATATTGTTGAAGAAGATGAAGGATTATGAAAGATAAAAAGATACAACTATAAGAACTGTAATTCATTTGAAGTTGGTGATATTATGTATGGGTTGGTTTTAGCAGCTGTTTGTTAGGAAAATTTCTTCTGAATTGGATGATAGTGTAGGATTACTCTTTGTGTGTGTGTGTGTGTGGGTGGGTGGGGGAGGGGTTAGTTTTGATAGCTCTTTTTGTGTTGTTGTTACAATTGCTCTTTTTTGTTGTTGACTTTGTTTAGGCTTTTAATTTTGTTTATGTAAAGCCTAATTATCTCGGATTTCTAAAATGTAACCAAGTAATTGCTATGAATATTAATGAAAGATCTTTCATAACAATTATGTAGAATTATTAATTTTAGTCATTGGTTTAATTGTTGGTTAGTTTGTTTATTCTTTATTTCATACACGACACTGATAGCAGGTGTTCAGATTCACTTTGTGCACAAATGTTGGACAAACAAAGAAATTAATACAAACATAGCATACATAATAACTTACATAAACGCAACAACTTTTCACACACACTCAGCATCTCATCACACACAACAACTTTAATAATACTCAGTAGCAGCAACCAACACATACAGAAGCAATAATACTTCAACAATCACACATAGCAGCAGCTAAACTTCAACAACTTGCACAAACATAGCAGCTCATCACTAACACACATAACAACTTACAATGAGCACCAACATCTAAGTAACAACAAAACACAATAACTCATATTACTACACCAAATGCCCAACACAACTACAATTTATACAAACATACCAGCATCCCCCTAACATACACACTTACTTGCACACACAGACACAAACTTGTTGTCCAACAACCAGCAATAACTAACTAACAACAACAACACCAGCAACCAATAATACCATCAACTAACTATCAACTAATAATAACCTATAACTAAACCAATAAATACAACAACAAAACACTTACATTCAATACATGTATACTATAAGTTCTAGATATACACAATAATAAGAACATATTTTGATTCCATAATATCTAAATGTAGCAACTAGATTAAACCAACAACTAATATCAACACTACAATTGACATTACATAAACAAAATGCATTTAATAAACTTAAAATTCTAAAGTGTTTGACATTACAACTTCCATTCAATAAACATAAAAAAAATAAATAATTCATGACTCCTTTTCCTTTGCTCTTTGTTGTAGGCCCATTAGAAGTGTCTTTGCTCCTTGCAGTTTATCTTTTTTGCATCTCAATAATAGCTCTTTATTATTACAGGTTACTTAAGGATGTTTTGTTACCTTTGAATTTCAGACTATGAGGCTTGAGACCTACATCACCAATGACCTCAATAGAGCTTCTAACATTTGAACCATGGATTATTCTCATATTTGGGGTGCCAACCTAAGAAATAAACATTATTTAGCTAATATCTACAAAAAAAAAATATGAAATTAGGAATTTGTATCACTTAGGCACCTATATTCTCTATAGTACCATCAGTATTTGGATTAATATACACTCTAAATCTATTGAATCTTATCTTCTTCTGTTGGATATTTTGATTAAGTCTAGTAGCTTTAGTCCTTTTTTGTCCTCTTCTGGTAACTAAATTAATATTAGCAATAGCAGATGCACTTGACACGGATGACCTTGCCTAAGAGCTAGCACTACCTATTGCAGCATTTGATACACTAGTAACACTTGATTGTGAACCTATTGCAACATTAATTGACTGTGATGATTGGGAATAAAACTATATTTAGATTTTTGCACAAAAAGATTAATACAAAAACTAAAATGAGCAACAAATAAACAACCATATAATGTAAAAGTGAGAATACAATGAACAAGTTATACATGATTTGCAGTATCCTTATTAGGACAACCTCTCTTATTATGGTTTTGTTGGTGGCATAATGAACAAGTCATTATGATACCACTTCTTAAAAAAATTTTAAATTTTTTCACCTCATCTCTAGACTTTCTTCTATTCCTTTTAGGCCTACCAGGAAGAAGCTTAGCTTCTGGTGACTCAATTATATGGCGATTTTTCTCTTTTCAAAGTCTCATCTCAGGGACACATTGCAAATAATAATTATAATTCTTTGGATAAGTCTCTTTGTGGACTAATGACAAATGTAATCCTCTATATTCAAATTCCTGAAATGCATTACACAAATAGCATGTGGATATGGTATCCCTTTTAGCTGCCAAGACCTACATGAACACACTTCTTTCTTAGGTCCATAGTATGACCATATTGCCCTTTTTGCACCTCAAAGACAACATCCTTATTCTATAGTATATTGCAATTCACGGGCCTCTCTTTATGAATTTCTAATCTATCTATAGTTATAAGAGCTATATCACAAATCCATGTCTGTAAAAAATTCCTCATAGTCCTAATTCTTGTCATTACTTTAGTCATAATCTCTTCAATCAAAGTAATTATACTCTTATGCCTAGCAACCCAAATCTATGCATTAAATGTTTTATACATGTTCTCATATGAAATCACTCTTTGTTTCTATTCCAAAGTAAGCCCTAGACCAACTCTTCTTATTATAATTCAACTATAACCTTTTCTAATTTGCTCAATTGTTTTAAGTTATCTTTGAGCTTTACCCCAAAAGTAGACTTAGTACATGCCTAAAATTTCTTCCTTCTCTCCTTACCTCTTCATTTTTAGCCTAATTTGCCAAGATGTATCTAGCACACATCATGTGCTCAGCTTGTGGTAACTCATCCTCAATTGCTTATATCAATCTCTAAGAAAAAGAAAGCAATTCAGGTTAGATTAATTGTATTATAAACTAACAATCAATTAATAATTATATTTGATGGAAATAAGGTATGCATTATTGACCTTTTGCATATCAGACAACATGACTAATCAGACAACATGATAGACCATCACCATTGCCAAACTCTAAATCTTATTTAAGAATTCTCAAAAACCATTTCCTAGTCTCTTTGCACTCAACATATAGAACAACCCAAACAATAGGAAATATTTGCCCATTTCATCTTTAACTATTACAGTAAGAATCTATCCTTTGCAAATCCCCTTAAGGAAGCATCCATCTTATAACTTTTCTATAACCATTAAGGAATCCTACTTTAGTGCATATAAGCAATATGAAACCTATCAAACAAAGTTCTTCCTGATCCATTTTCTTCAACTTTGGTCTTCACTACACGTTCTTCCTGGATTTGACTCCAGCAATTTATCCTTATACTATTCCAATTTGTTATATTCTTCCTTATAATCTCTTATGTGATAGATTAAGACTCTCAACTACAGCCTCACTTTTTATGTCCTTGTTCCCTTCATTAATTTTTCACCCACAGAGGTTGCCACATTTACACTTTCATACCTTTTTATCAATACCATCTTTTCCATTTATGTCACTAGCCAGTAACCCTACCAATACTGGTTTGTCCATATGATGGGCCCACACTATCATTTTCAACTTCATTAATATTTGAAGTCATATTATCCTACTCTAAAAAGAAAGGATCACTGTTGTACAATTCAAGTTCGTCAACAGTATGCTCCATATATAAATCCAACACTACATTCTGCTTAACACCTATGTTAACTCATATAACATCTTGTCACTTTCAATTAGTTTAAATATCTTGCTTTTTCCTTTTCTACAATAAACCATTAGAGTACCCATATAATCCAACTGCCTAATATCATCTTTTAATTTAGGATAGCGATCTAATTTGTACCATAGTCATTATATTTTAGTTTCGCCATTAATGTAACTTCTTATACTAGACCTATCAACCCTAAATTGTCCTATAAAATTCATCTCACAGTAACTATATGTTCACCCATTTAGAACACAAATTTTTGACGTCCAATCAGTAGATAATTACAGTCACCTGCAAAATCTTGTACATGTAATGAGTAGATAATTACACTCACTGCAAACCTTGTACATGGCCTTCCAAAGTTAGGTCAATCCTCCACAATTTGCAATGCAACTATTGTTTCCACAATCAGAATCAAATTTTGTTGGAATAGGTTACTATAGCAATCAATTATTGTTAGACTTTGGTTTTTCAAACTTGATTGTTTTTTTATTCAAACAACGGTAGTGGTTCAATGGCAGAAGAATGAGAAATCTTGTTAGATGGGTTAGGATTCTGAGGTTAATTTTATTAGATAGTTAAATTGATGTGGATTATATTTATTTTGCATGGCTCATACGTGTCAAGATGAATCTAAATTGGTAGCCATATCAAATGCATGCTTCTCACAGGTCTACCCTCTCGATCATATGGTTAAAAAAAGAGTTAAAATATTATGAAAAAGTCAAGTCTGATAAGCAAAATGATTACTCAAATAGTTGAGGGGACAAAATAATTAGAGTTATCAAGTTCATAGGACAATGAATATATTAAACCTTTATTTTTCTATATAATTTGGGGTTTCTTGTAAATTGGTAATGGTGAGTTAGGGATTCTGTATTTTGTAGTTATTAATTTTTATTATATTAATAGTTATAATCCTTGAAGTAAATGAGACTGTTAAATGTATCTTTTTATTTTATATATTAATTTTTGGACTTTTTAAATTTAAATTAACTTTCTTAATTGAAATTAAATTTGTATAGATTAACCTTTTTAATATATTTTCTTATTCTTGTAATTTTGATCCTTAAATAAAATTCTTGAGCCTTCTTAAATCAACAAAACATTTGGTTCAGCTTCCTTTGTCATTGCATGTCATGTCAGTAGAAAATTATGGAATTCGATTCAAAACACACTTCTAGGACTACAATATTGTCAAACTTCGCCTTAAAAATTGATTTGATGTGCTATTTCAACGAAAGCACCTATTATCTATATGCAGCAGTCTCATAATCATGTCAATTAGCTCCATCCATTTTTTTACACATAATTAAAATTAGATAAAAAAATATTGATTTTCAAACAGTATTTGAAAACAAATAAAATATTATATTAATAAAACTATAGAAATATAGTTTATTCAAATTATATGATGATTGTAATTAAAATCTAACTTAAACAAAAGTAATATTAAATTTCACTCCCAATAATAATAATAATATTAATAATAATATTAATATTAAGATTAATTTCAGATGCACATAATACATATAATTTTATTTTAATTTTTTATTAAATTAAAAAAAAGTAAATTTCATGTAAAAATATTATTTTTTTGAGAGACTAAAAAAATTACTTAAAAATAAGTGTCAACTGTCAAGTTTAAAATAAATTTTTTTTGGATTATTTGTGTTAGTGATGCCAGTGGCTAGAAAATTGATTAGAAAAGAAATCAATTGGCTTTGCTCAAAATAATAATAAAATTAGATCACGAGACAACTTTCAGTCCATCAATATTTAATAGGAAAAGTTTTATCAATGAGTTAGGCTCAGTTTGACTTTTTCTTATTTTAATTAGAAGTATAATAAAATATCATTTATAAGTATATACGCGATATACAAAAATGCTTTATTTTATATAAAATTCATATTTTTATTTTTAACCAAATCTAAAATTTGTAAAAGAGAAAACAGATGAGGTTTTTTTTTTTTTTAATTACTAAGAACAAAGGAATGATGCGATATAAATATATTAATTGTTTAATATATTTCTTGTAAAATGTTATGGATTATAATATGTACACTTGTGGTTTAGTATTTATTTAATTTATTAATTTTTTAAATTGTTTTCAAAATTTATATAAATAATTGGATGAAATGATGGTTGTTATTTTAATATATATACATACACAATCTATATATCCTTTAATCATATTGCTTGAAAAATTTAATAATTTTCATTTAAAAATACATAATAAAGATTTAAATTTCCAAATTCGATAGATTAATTTTGTTGTATATTTCACATATTTCAAAATAGAAATTGATTTTCTACTTATGAATTTGTTTATGGTATTTGTTGTTATGATGGCTGATGATTGCGAGATTGCTGAAATTGGCATAATTAAAATTAAAACATGTTTGGTGGCATGGTGAAAATATTGACTAAAATATGATATATTATTAAAACAATACAATCGAAATAATTTAACTGATACAATTTGTAAAAAAAGAATAATCATTTTTTTCTTTTCTAAACTTTCTATTTTTATTTGCAATTATTTAAAATATAATCTTCAAATTATAACATATTAAAATATTTAATAATTTATTTTCTAAAATAAAAAAGTTTGATTTGTT
The DNA here is from genome assembly GCA_947685225.1 of Garcia nutans. Lineage (NCBI taxonomy): Eukaryota > Viridiplantae > Streptophyta > Magnoliopsida > Malpighiales > Euphorbiaceae > Garcia > Garcia nutans. The sequence continues at coordinate 47,401,462 of CANTUV010000002.1, forward strand.
TGATTTTAAGATGAATTGGCCTCACCAATTTTTGTTTTTACTATATTGAAAAGTCAAATTTAAATTTAAGCATTTTTGAGTGATGAATTTATATTTATATTTTATTTTTATATTTGAAACAAGTTCATCTTGCATTAATTTTGAATGATTTTATAGATTTTTGTAAAATAATGTGTTTTTTTTTTTACAAATTGAGTTTTTTTTTTTAAGTATTGGGAGCAAAATTAAAATGATATGAATGAAAAATGAGCAAACTTGAAGCAGAAAAGTTCAACATGAGCATGTTAGATTTTTTAACATGTCAGTGTTTAAAATTTTGAAGCTGTAATTTTTTTTTTGAAAATTGCTAAATTGAAGTTTTTTTTAACATGAGCATGTTGAGTTAACTCAATACACCCATGTTAGATTGAAATGTTCAACTTTGATTTGTTAAGGTGGCAATTAACTCTTAATCCTAAGGTATTTTTGAAAAATGAGAAATCACTATAAAGCATTTTTCATAAAAAAATTCCAGCTGCCAACAGAGAGCCGTCCTTGAAGCATTTCTTCTCTATCTCATTTTTCATCCACCATTGAAGAGAAAAAAGGGTTTTTTTTTTTGGGAGGATTTCACCATTTTTATAAGGATTCATCTAACAAAATTGAACATTATATTCGGTTTAAAATTTCAATTTTACATTTTTTTGATTCTTTTGTTATTTCATTGAATTGAATATTAAAGTTACGAATTTCATATTTGGTTTTCTATTATTTTTATTTTTAATTAGATATGAACAACTAATCTCTTTAGTGAGATTAGGTAGATTTAGGATTTATGGATGATTGATATTGAATTAAATTAATTAATTGATTTATTCTTTTATTGAATTAAAGTTTTGATGATTTTATTCTTAATGTTTGTGATTGATTGGTCACCGATTACTTATTATATTGAAATCAAATGTTGAGTGAAAGCTATGTGTGCTTTTAGATTATGAACATCAACAACTTTAGAAATTTATTTTAAAAATAAAAAAAAATTATTTAGAGACCAACTTAATTTTTTTAAGCTTGATAGATTATTGAAGTTTATTGTTCATGAGAATAGAATTTATAAATTTCAACAATCATTGATTTTCTTGCTTGAGAAAGAAGAATATTAAAATTTAAAGAATTAGAAGCTTTGATTCAAGAAAGGTTTGAATTAATTTGAAATTTTATTTTTGCTCCATTTGAAATAATTCTAATGAAACATAATCTTACTTGTTAATCTAAATCTATTTAAAGTTTGAAATTGAAATTTAATTTTTGAATTTAAGTTCATAATTAATTTAATTCGACTTAAATTTTTAGTTTGATTTTGAATTTTAAAATTAAGGATTTGTTATTTAATTTTTAAATATCAAATTAATTAATTAATTTTTAAATAATAGTCAAATTGAATTTAGGTTGGTCAAATAACTCATTCTCTATGGGAACGATCTTTACTATCACTTACTAATTGTAATGATCATGCATTTGTGGTATAGAATTACATACACAATTCGTCGAATAAATTTTTAACACCGTTGTCGGGGAATGAAAAATTAATTTGATAACAGTAAATTCAAAAAAACTATTAATTTGAAATTTTATTTTAACTGTTTTCATTTATTTTTCTGCAGAAATTATATGTGCAGTAATAAACAAACTACATTAGAAGAATTGAGTCATAAGGTTGAAAAGCAGTTTAGAGAGAATAATAGAGCAAGGAGAGAAAGACGTCGCTTAGAAAGAGAAAAAAAAGAGAATAAATTCGTGTACAAGATGTTAGGAAATCATAGAGATCACTGCAAACAAAAACACGCAGCGGAAAAATATTTGATCTCTGATTTCCCACCAGGATCCATGCTGTTCGTTTAATTCGACAAAAAGTGTTCAAAGAACTAACTTGTTGATGATTCGAAATCACAGTTTGGAAGAGATGCCTCGATCGCGAAACACCCTCTATCGCGTATCCACACGAATGCTACCGTTTGGAGTGCTAGCTCTCTGCAACGGCGAAGGCTGGAAAAACGTTTTCTCTAAAAACGTATTAGGGTTACCTTTTTCGTTCCTCTTTGTTTTTATTGTTACCTCTGAGAAGACTTAATGTCTGGAGTGAATATAATCACTCCAGAATCCAATTCAAAATTGGATACGGAAAGTCAAATTCAGAATCCAAGTCTAATTAGGATTCTGAATACATTATCTAATAATATATATAATTGGATAAGGTAAGTCAAATTCAGAATCCAAATCTAATTAGGATTCTGAATATATTATCTAATAATATATATATATAAAAACGAAAATAATAATAATAATAAATATTAATATCTAATATTAATATTATTAATATTATATCCAGCCCAAAACGCATTCTTGTGTGTGACCCGATAGGCCCATATTAATTGGCAGTCAATTTAATCTCTATTAAATCAACAAGTCATAATTGGCCTCTAGCAAGGCGTTACAACTACCCAATTAATATAAGGAATGTCCAATTTGCCTAATAATAGTATATGCATTAATCCCTTTGTCACACGATATCTAGCTTGAACATAAGTCATGGTCAACGTCATACTTATATTGTCCAAACTTATGATTACTCGATCTCCAAGTAGACTGATAAAAACAAATGAAATTGATCACACTATCAATTCATTTGAGCACGGCCATGCATTTCACAGTCTCACTTATCGAGGGGCCCAAAAGATATCTCTCTCAAAGAGAGGGACAAATTCTATCTTGATTGTTCATTATCCTCTACATAATTTCTATCATATATGAACATAACCTTTATTACTATCCAGTTACGGATAATGTTTGATCATGTCAAAATATAATAGTCCTTATATTGGAAACTATGACAATCTCAAGTCAAAGAATTAATACATAACTATCATGAGATTTACTTATGACACTAACCCATGTAGTAATCTCATGATGGGTCTATCCAATACATTGTTCTCTAACAAGTATCTATGAAATTGATTTGTATCACTATACACATAACCATCTAATGATTATCAAATCAATGTTCATAATGGTTAAGAATTATTTTTTTTTATCTCTATAACAATAATAAACCAGGGACAAATATCAAAATTGTGTAACATGCAAACAAACAATAATGATAATAAAACCTCATTTATTAATAATGAATGTATAACATAAAGATCCAAATAAATGGCCTAGGGCACATACACTAACAATCTCCCACTTGCACTAGGCCTACAAATTTCTAAGACCCATAGATCTAGTGTGCTGATCATGCTTGACCCGTGAGAGAGGCTTTGTTAATGGATCTGCTATGTTATCATTTGTGTCAACTTTGCATATCTTGATATCTCCTCTATCGATAATGTCTCGAATGAGGTGAAAAAGCCTGAGTATATGCTTAGACCTTTGATGAGATCTAGGCTCTTTTGCCTGTGCTATGGCACCATTGTTGTCACAATAAATGTCCACAGGATTTGCAATGCTAGGCACCACTCCTAGCTCAGTGATGAATTTCTTCAACCAGACTGCTTCCTTAGCTGCATCTGATGCTGCTATATACTCAGCCTCTGTTGTAGAATCAGCCACAGTGCTTTGTTTTGAGCTCTTCCAACTAACAGCTCCACCATTCAATGTGAATGTAAAACCTGACTGCGATCTAAAATCATCTATGTCAGTTTGGAAACTAGCATCTGTGTAACCATTTACAACTAGCTCATCTTCCAAACCTCCATAAACCAAGAATACATCTTTAGTCCTTCGAAGGTACTTAAGAATATTCTTGACAGCTGTCCAGTGACCTTCACCAGGATCAGCTTGAAATCTACTAGTTGCGCTTAATGGATATGAGACATCTGGTCTAGTACATAGCATGGCATACATAATAGATCCTATAGCAGAAGCATAAGGAATCTTATTCATTCGATCTCGCTCATCAGATGTCATAGGACATTGACTCTTGCTGAGATGAATGCCATGAGACATAGGCAAGAATCCCTTTTTGGAATCTTGCATGTTGAACCTCTTCAACACTTTATCTATGTATGTACTTTGACTCAGGCCAATTATCCTTCTAGATCTATCTCTATAGATCTTTATACCAAGGATATAGGCAGCCTCACCTAAGTCTTTCATTGAGAAAGAATTCCCTAACCAAGTCTTAACCTTTTGCAAGGTAGGGATATCATTCCCAATGAGTAATATGTCATCCACATATAAGACTAAAAACACTACTGCACTCCCACTAACCATCTTGTAGACACAAGGTTCATCTTCATTCTTGATGAAACCAAAGTTCTTAACTGTTTCATCAAAACAAAGATTCCAGCTTCGAGATGCTTGCTTCAATCCATAAATGGATTTTTGAAGCTTGCAAACCTTTGTAGAATTCTCAGGATTTACAAAACCCTCAGGTTGTGTCATATACACATCCTCAAGCAAGTTTCCATTAAGGAAAGCGGTTTTGACATCCATTTGCCATATCTCATAATCATAGTATGCTGCAATGGCAATGAGAATTCTAACAGACTTAAGCATAGCAACTGGTGAAAAGGTTTCATCATAGTCTATACCATGAGTTTGCTTGAAACCTTTTGCAACAAGCCTTGCTTTATAGGTCTGCACATTCCCATCCATGTCAGTTTTCTTCTTGAAAACCCATTTGCAACCAATAGTCTTAATACCCTCTGGAGGATCAATTAAAGACCAAACTTGGTTGTCAAACATAGATTGCATCTCAGATTTCATGGCTCCAAGCCATTTGTCTGAATCTGGACCTGACACAGCTTCTTGATAGGTAGTAGGCTCATCTTGATCTATGAGCATTACTTCACTATCATCAGTCACAAGAAATCCATATCTCTCTAGATGACGACGTGTCCTATCAGACCTGCGAGGGATTTGTGTTACATCTTCAGACTCCACAACTATTTGTGGTTCTGAAATAGGCTCTATAGACGGCTCAATGATTTCTTGTGGTACTTGAGTTTCCTCAAGTTCTACTATACTCCCACTAGTTCTCTTAGAAAGAAATTCCCTTTCCAAAAAGATCCCATTTCGAGCAACAAACATTTTTTTCTCTGAAGGAGTATAGAAATAGTATCCTTTAGTTTCCTTAGGATACCCCACAAAATTACATTTGATAGACTTTGGAGCTAACTTATCTGAAACTGGTCTTTTCACATAAGCTTCACAACCCCAAATCTTAAGAAAAGACAAACTAGGTGTCTTACCTGTCCATATCTCATATGGTGTCTTTTCAACCGCCTTAGATGGTACACGGTTCAGAATGAATGCAGCTGTCTCTAAGGCATAACCCCAAAAAGATAAAGGAAGATCCGCTTGACTCATCATTGATCGAACCATATCTAATAGAGTTTGATTTCTCCTTTCAGAAACTCCATTCCACTGTGGAGTTCCTGGAGGAGTCAGTTGTGAAACAATTCCACAATCCCTTAGATGATCATCAAACTCTTGGCTCAAATATTCACCACCTCGATCTGATCGAAGTAGTTTAATTGTTTTACCAAGTTGATTTTGTACTTCATTTTGAAAAGTTCTAAACATTTCAAAAGACTCATGCTTATGTTTCATTAGGTAGACATAGCCATACCTACTGAAATCATCAGTAAAAGTAATGAAGTATCGAAATCCTCCTCTGGCACTAATGCTAAAAGGACCACATACATCTGTATGTATCAAGCCCAATAAATCATTAGCCCTTTCACTATGACCAGTAAAAGGATCCTTTGTCATCTTACCAAGCAAACAAGACTCACATGTTTCAAATGATTCAAAATCAAATGAATCTAATAATCCATCTTGATGGAGCTTAGAAATGCGTTTCTCATTTATATGGCTAAGGCGACAATGTCATAAATAAGTAGGGTTTAATTCATTTGGCTTAGTTCTCTTAGAAGTTATGTTATAGATATAATTACCATTAGAATCATCAAGATTAAGGATATAAAGGCCATTATAAGAATTTGCAATACCATAAAGCAGATCATTTTTATCAAAAATAGAACATTTCTTATTCTTAATAAAAAATGAATAACCTTCATCATCCAAAACAGATACTGAAATAAGATTCCTACTCATAGTAGGAACATAAAAGCAATTGTTCAAAATTAACAAAAACCCATTGGGCATAACAAGCTCATAAGTTCCTACAGCTATAGCAGCAACTCTTGCTCTATTGCCAACACGTAGGTCCACTTCGCCCTTCTTCAGCATCCTACTCCTTTTGAGTCCCTGCATATTTGTACAAATATGAGATCCACATCCGGTATCTAATACCCAGGAAGAAGGAATAGATAAATTAATTTCTATAACATAAATACCTGAAGATGTAGTCGCACTACCCTTCAACTTCTTTAACTCATCCAAATAGAGTTGACAATTTCTCTTCCAATGCCCAGGCTTGTTGCAATGGAAACAAGTCCCTTCCTTAGGAACTTTAGCCTTAGGTACAGGTTTTGGTTTAGCTTGTCCCTTGGACCCTTTAGCACCTTTTGCCTTACCCTTGCCTTTAGTATCTTTGGCTTTCTTTTTCATTTGTTTAATATTGACATTCAATATTTGGGTAGGCTTTTTGATATTCCCCTCAGCAGTTTTGAGCATACCATGTAGCTCAGGAATGGATTTCTCCATGTCATTCATGTTATAGTTCATGACAAACTGTGAGAAACTGCTAGGCAATGAATGTAGGATCAAATCCGTGGAGAGTTCTAAACTCAGGGGATATCCAAGTCTAGCAAGGTGATCTAGATAGCCTTTCATCTTCAAAACATGAGCACTAACAGATTCACCTTCAGACATTTTGCAGTCAAATAATGCAACAGCGGTGTTAAACCTATCTTGCCTAGCCTGTTGTTGGAAAGCTTGTTTGAGATGCACACTCATCTCATAAGCCTCTAAGTGTTCCAGATCCTTCTGAAGTCCTGGACACATAGTAGCCAACATAAGACATCCTATGTCATTGGAATCATCCACATGCTTCTTATGCTTACTCTTAGCAGCATTAGAAGCATCGGCAGGAGGTGGGTCAGGGATAGCTTCATCAAGCACGTAGGACTTTTTCTCTTGTTTGAGAACAATTCTCAGGTTCCTAAACCAGTCAACAAAATTAGTCCCACATTCTTTCAGTTTTTCCTTCTCAAGGATAGATCGCAGTGATAAGGTGGAATTGTTATTAGCAGCCATCTATTGATAAATATGCAAAGTCAAATTTTAATTAATAATGAGGTTAAAATTATTTAAACTCCTACTAAAAAATATAACCCTCTAAAGAAATATTTTAGTAGGCTAAGATCCGTATTTCACTTAATTCTAAACTCAGCTTTGGCGTGACGCTTAAAATCAAGTTATTTAGGTAGGTAACATCTTTACCAATTACATCTCATGTAACTCTTAGTAATTATGGAATATTGACATCATATGTCATAGCATGTTGAATTCCATCTAATGCCTTAGGCCCAAAACCATTTTGATAGCCTAATTAAGTCTAACCAATTTTAAAACATATGAGTAGCACTATTACTCATCCTACTTAGCTAGGAATGTTTAAAGCATATTGCTTTGGCAATACCTACTTTAATACAATCTTAGTTTTGATAGGTGTTCAAAACGTGGATGGCATTTAGACTTAAATTATTAATGAGGGTTCAACTAAATTATTATCATGTCTTGCATTACATATCATTATATTTTAGCATCCTATATGCATATATATAATTTATCACATAAGCATCATATACCAAATGACAAAATATGTAAACGTGACATAGCATGGCCAAACTAAATATGATCTTCAAGAGACCAAATGAAGATCATAAAGGCAACCCTAGGTGAAAAACCTATCTATTACAACACTTGCAATATTACATATCTTCAAAACTTGAGCTTGTGCTTCCATCACCATGGAACCATCTTCTCCTTGGTATGAATCTCCATCACAAACATTGTAGCTTGAATCTTCATATATTACAATAAAAGAAAATCTAACTACTAGTAAAATAAATTACAACAAAATAAACGACACGCAGGCCGTATTTACCCAAAATAAAGATATGAATAAACCAATCACATAGGTCATAAGGCCATGCTATGCACCATGCCAAGACATCAAACAAACATAACATATTCATCACCAACATGTTAAATAGAAACAAATATATTGACATTCTTAATGTCGCGGTAACGAACTATAGGGCGCGAACATACGGCGGTCCCGCTAGCCGGTTAGCGGGCAGGGCTCCCGCTGGCCGGTCAGCGGGCGGGGTTCCGAAGGGGCAGCTCCCCTGGGCGGGGTCGAGGGGCAGCGCCCCTCGAAGCCAAACAGAAACGTTAATCTCATTAACATTTTTCTTTGGCGAAACCCTAAAACAGAACCGTTAATCTCATTAACCTTCTTACTGTTTTATTTCGAATATGTACAACCCATTACAGAATCATTACCAAATGTTTATATCACATATAAACTTAATCGTTTTCATCATATGAAAATCATTTTAATCAACCAATCATATATACGTGATCATCTCATGAAAACGAAATTAAAAACACCAATCCTTTCTCATCATATGAAAAACGAATTAGGGTTTTACAGAAACGAAACCAAAAACCAATCCTTTCTCATCATATGAAAAACGAATTAGAGTTTTATAGTTAACATGCCATACGTAAACAATATATATCACCATAATCATATCAACATGGCATTTTCGACTTAAACGAAAACAACAAGTGGCTCTGATACCACTGTTAGGAAATCATAGAGATCACTGCAAACAAAAACACGCAGCGGAAAAATATTTGATCTCTGATTTCCCACCAGGATCCATACTGTTCGTTTAATTCGACAAAAGTGTTCAAAGAACTAACCTGTTGATGATTCGAAATCACAGTTTGGAAGAAATGCCTCGATCGCGAAACACCCTCTATCGCGTATCCACACGAATGCTACCGTTTGGAGTGCTAGCTCTCTGCAACGGCGAAGGCTGGAAAAACGTTTTCTCTAAAAACGTATTAGGGTTACCTTTTTCGTTCCTCTTTGTTTTTATTGTTACCTCTGAGAAGACTTAATGTCTGGAGTGAATATAATCACTCCAGAATCCAATTCAAAATTGGATGCGGAAAGTCAAATTCAGAATCCAAGTCTAATTAGGATTCTGAATACATTATCTAATAATATATATAATTGGATAAGGTAAGTCAAATTCAGAATCCAAATCTAATTAGGATTCTGAATATATTATCTAATAATATATATATATAAAAACGAAAATAATAATAATAATAATAAATATTAATATCTAATATTAATATTATTAATATTATATCCAGCCCAAAACGCATTCTTGTGTGTGACCCGATAGGCCCATATTAATTGGCAGTCAATTTAATCTCTATTAAATCAACAAGTCATAATTGGCCTCTAGCAAGGCGTTACAACTACCCAATTAATATAAGGAATGTCCAATTTGCCTAATAATAGTATATGCATTAATCTCTTTGTCACACGATATCTAGCTTGAACATAAGTCATGGTCAACGTCATACTTATATTGTCCAAACTTATGATTACTCGATCTCCAAGTAGACTGATAAAAACAAATGAAATTGATCACACTATCAATTCATTTGAGCACGGCCATGCATTTCACAGTCTCACTTATCGAGGGGCCCAAAAGATATCTCTCTCAAAGAGAGGGACAAATTCTATCTTGATTGTTCATTATCCTCTACATAATTTCTATCATATATGAACATAACCTTTATTACTATCCAGTTACGGATAATGTTTGATCATGTCAAAATATAATAGTCCTTATATTGGAAACTATGACAATCTCAAGTCAAAGAATTAATACATAACTATCATGAGATTTACTTATGACACTAACCCATGTAGTAATCTCATGATGGGTCTATCCAATACATTGTTCTCTAACAAGTATCTATGAAATTGATTTGTATCACTATACACATAACCATCTAATGATTATCAAATCAATGTTCATACTGGTTAAGAATTATTTTTTTTTATCTCTATAACAATAATAAACCAGGGACAAATATCAAAATTGTGTAACATGCAAACAAACAATAATGATAATAAAACCTCATTTATTAATAATGAATGTATAACATAAAGATCCAAATAAATGGCCTAGGGCACATACACTAACACAAGATTCTCTAGAAAAAGAAAGTAGGGTTGAAGTGAAAAAAGCTAGTGATGAAGAAGTAAATATGGGTGACCCACAAGATCAAATTCAACAAAAAAATCTCACTCTGGGAAATATGTCATGCCAAATGCTTAGATTGGATCAAACATCACTCGATTTGCAGTGAATAATAACAATTTTGAACTTAAGTCAGCTCTAATTAATATGGCTCAATAATATTTTTTCTATGGGTTAGACCAGGAAGATGTTATTGCTTATTTGGCAAATTTTCTAAAAATTCATGATACAATTAAGGTGAATGGAGTCAGTGATGATGCAATTAGACTACGTTTTTTCCCTTTCTCATTGAAGTACAAGGCAAAAGCATAGTTACAAAGATAGCTGCTAGAAGTTTCACTACTTGGGATAATTTTTCCAAGGGATTTTGGCTAAGTATTTTTCTCCTAAGAAAACTGCAAAATTCAGGAATGACATAACCAATTTTGTGCAGTTTGATAGTAAATCGCTTTATGAAGTATGGGAAAAATTTAAAGACCTCTAAAGAAAGTGCCCCCCACCGTGGGATTTCATAATAGCTAATTGTACAATCTTTCTATAATGGGCTAACAGGACCAATGAGGAGTACAATTGATGCAGCTACAGGAGGTGCTCTTATGAATAAAAATACAGATGATGCATTGCAATTACTTGAGTCCATAGAAGTAAATAATTACTATTAGTCTAGTGAGAGGTCTTTACCTAAGAAGCAGGGTATATGAGGTGGATGAAATTTTACTACTTTCAGCTAAATTTGATTCCTTAGTAAAGAAATTGCAAAATTCAGTTTTGTGCCCTAAAGGAAGTGCTCTCGCCATGGAATTCCGGAATGGCTAATTGTACAATCTTTCTATAATGGGCTAACATGACCATTGAGGAGTACAATTGATACATCTGTAGGAGAGGATCTTATGAATAAAAATATAGATGATGCATTGTAATTACTTGAGTCTATGGCAGCAAATAATTACCATTGATCTAGTTAGAGGTCTTTACCTAAGAAGCAGGGGTATATGAGATGGATGAAATTTCACTACATTCAGCAAAATGTGATTCCTTAGTAAGGAAACTGGAGTATATTAATCTTGCTACAATAGGTTGTGAAGGGTATGGTAGAAATCACCAATCTTTTGAGTGTCCAGTTCAAAAATAAGTGCATTTTGTAGAAAATCAAAATAGATCTCAATAGTTGCCTTATGGAAACACATATAATCCTAGTTGGAGAAATCACCCAGATTTGCCACCCAAATTTGTCATAAGATGAAAATCAAGGCAACTAAGGAAATCAAAGGAAACCAATTTAACCAAAGAGTAATGTACCAAACACCATTTTCTAATCGAGATTCAAGTTAAGCTAATTACCAAGATAACAAGATGGGATATGAAACTGCTTTAGAAAAAATTATTACTATTTGTAGTGAAAGGTTTGATAAGTTAGATAAGCAATATGATAGGTTAAAAGTTAGGATGGACCAAATTACAAATCAAACTAGAAATCTTGAAGTACAAATTGGGCAAATTGCTAGCTCTTTAAACTCAAGAAGTTAAGGAGCTCTTCCTAGTAAAATTGAAATAAATCCCAAAGAACATTGCAAAGAAATTACACTTAGAAGTGAGAAGTAGTTACAAGATGTGGTTTCAAAGAAGATTGAATAAAAAAGAAAAGGTAAAGAAGTTAAAGAATATGAGCAAAATAAAGAAGTTGAGAAGGAAAAGGAGGAAAGTGAGATACTCTTCTCTAAGAAAGAAGTGAAGCCTTATGTGCCACCTATGTCATTCCCTCAAAGCTTCAAAAATAAAAAGTGGAGAAACAATATGAGAAGTTTCTTAAAGTGTTCAAGCAATTAAGAATCAACATATATTTTGCAGATGCTCTTGCTCAAATGCTATCATATGTCAAATTCTTGAAAAAGATTCTTTTCAATAAGAAATCCATTGAAGAAAATGTAAGAGTTGCTCTCACCGAAGAATATAGTGCAGTGATCCTAAATAAACTTCCATCTAAATTGAAAGATCTAGGGAGTTTTTTTTATACCTTGTACTATTTGTGATTTTAATTTTGACAAAACTTTATGTGATTTGGGTGCAAATATAAGTCTAATGCCAAATTATATTTGTAGGAAGCTTAGATTCATAGACTTGAAGCCTACCAAGATGACATTTTAATTAGCTAATGGTTCTATTCAATATCCTTTGGAAATTATAGAGAATGTGCTAGTAAAGATAGACAAGTTATACTTACCCGCAGACTTTATCACCCTAGAGATAGAAGAGGATGTGGACATCCCATTGATTCTTAGAAGACTGTTCTTGGCAGCTGCTGGAGAACTAATTAATGTACGAGAAGAAAAGTTGGCACTGAGAGTTGGGGATGATAAAGTAGAATTTGGTTTAATCAAATCAATGAAGAATCCACCCCTAATGTATAGTTATTTTCGAGTGGATACTATTGATAGTTTAATGCGTAATGGTCTTGAAAAGAAAAAAAAAGATTCTTATCAAAAAGAGTGGAGTATGAATTCTTAGGGTGAAAATAATGTGGTTGTTTTTGACATTTTAGGTTGAAAAACCCTACCATCAACTCCATCTCGAAAGAAATATAATTTTGAAGAGTAAGGAAAGCATGAAATTACAGACAATAGAGTGATATGTCGATTTTCACCTTGGGAAACATGAAAAAAGACCTGATGATTCTTCCAGAATTAGCAAGATTAATTAGTGAAGAAGACTATATATGTAAGTATGCATATGAGACAAACCTTGTTCTTTAAGAACTAGGTATTCTTAGTGAGAGGCGGGAGTATGTGCCTATCTGAAATATAACCATTTTAGCTTATAAATTTTATATACCATTGGAGAAAAATTTGTAGTATGAGATGTATGGTTGACTGAATTAAGGAATGGATGTTGTTCGCACATGATAACATCTCTTTTTGAACCAAAAGTCTGAGGAAAAAAATTCACATTTTTTTGAAATTGAGTCCGACACACTGCTTGAGTAAAAACAATATCTTAAGTTTGGGGGAGTTGATGAACTTGTATTTTTATTTGATTTTATACTTGAAGTAAGTTCATCTTACATTAATTTTGGATGTTTTTATATTTTTTTGCAAAAACAAAAGTGTTTTTCTTAACAGGTTGAATATTTTTTGAGCATTAGGAGCAGGAAGAAAGCAATTTGAATGAAAAAAGAGCAAATTTGAGTAGAAAAGTTCAACATGGACATGTTAAAATTTTCAACATCTCAGTGTTCAAAATTTTGAAGTTGTAACTTTTTTGAAAATTGCTAAATTGAAGATTTTTTTTAACACGAGTGTGGCGAATTAACTCAACATGCCCATATTAGACTGAAATATTCAACTTTGACTTGTTGAGGTGGCAATTGACTTTTTAACCCTACGGATATTTTTAAAAAATGAGAAGAAACTATAAAAATATTTTTTTATGGAAAATTCCAGCATCCAACAGAGAGCCGTCCTTGAAGCATTTCTTCTCCATCTCATTTTTCTCTCATAATTTTCATTCACCATTGAAGAGAAGAAGAAATTTTTTCTTTTGGGAGGATTTCACCATTTCTACAAGGATTCATCCAACAAGATTGAACATTATATTCAGTTTAGAATTTTAATTTTACATTTCTTTGATTCTTTTGTTATTTTATTGAATTGAATATTAAAGTTATGGATTTCATATTTGCTTTCTTCTTTTCTATTGTTTGTTTTTTAATTTATCTATGAACAACTAATCTCCTTAGTAGAATTAGGTGGTTTTGGGATTCATGGATGATGGATATTAAATTAAATTAATTGATTCATTCATTCTTTTATTGAATTAAAGTTTGATTGATTTTATTCTTAATGCTTATGATTGATTGGTCACCAGTTATGTATTATATTGAAATCATATGTTGGGTGAAAACAATGTATGATTTTAGATTATGAACATCAATAATTTTAGAAATTTATTTTATAGATAAAAGAATTATCTAAAGATCAATTTAATTTCTTTAAGCTTAATGGATGGTTGAAGTTTATTGTTCGTAAGAATAGAATTTATAAATTCCTGCGATCATTAATTTTCTTGCTTGAAAAAGAAGAATATTAAAATTTAAAGAATTTGTAGCTTTAATTCAAGAAAGGTTTGAATTAATTTAAAATTTTATTTTTGCCACATTAGAAATAATTCTAATGAAACATAATCCTATTTGTTAATCTAAATTTATTTTAAATTTGATTTTGAAATTTAGTTTTAAATTTAAGTGGATAATTAATTTAATTCAATTTAAATTTGTAGTTTGCTTTTGAATTTTAAAATTAAGGATTTGTTATTTAATTTTTAAATATTAAATTAATTAATTAATTTTCAAATTATAATCAAATTAAATTTAGATTAGTTAAATAAATTTTCTCTGTGAAAATAATAATCTTTATTATTTTTTATTATTTTTTATGATCTATGTATAGAATTACACACGTAATTAGACGAACATTGAAAAAACCTTTGGATAAGCTTCCCATGCGTCATCTTCAGCAAAACAGAAAAATGAGAATTTTAATTTGCTATCAACAAACTTAATTAAAATTAAATAGACAAGCACTTAATCAAGTATAATTAAATTAATTAGTTATAAAACCATTATGGCTAGTAATTGCAAATTATGTTGACAAATTTTCTAAAGAATGGGGACCATGGGATAGTGAAAAGGCGCAACTAGGCCTCACCCAACCCACATCTAGGGGCAGCCAATCATGTGAATAAAAATCTTTAACAATCTTTGACCACTCAACAATTATGTTTTTTTTTTTTTGTTGGGTTCACATATCAATAGTCAAAGATACTTACTAGCAGTGTTTTTAAAATCGAACCAGTCATTGAACCGGTCTTCCTACTGATTCACGGTTTGACCGGATTGAAACGGTTGAACCGGATTTTTAATTTTTTAATTTTAATATTTTATTAGAAAAATATATTTTTACGTGAAAAAAAATAAAATTTTATTTGAAAAAAATAATTTATTTTAAAAAAAATAATTTTTCAACCGGTTTTTGGTCAAAACCGGCCGGTTTTGACCGATTCAATTTAAAAATCCGATTTTTAATCTATTTTGAAAAAATATGAAAACCGAACCGGACTGGCAGCCGATTCCCGGTTTAACCTGTCCGACCGGCCGGTCCGGTCCGATTTTAATAACACTGCTTACTAGTAATTGTAAAGAAAACCAAATATATATAATTAACAAGTTCATTTAATTTATTTTATTATTATAAAATATTTCATTTAATAACTATTAAAATTTTTAATTAACATTAAAAGATTATTTTGATAATAGAAATAAATATGAAAACTTATTTAATTTATTTTAAAAAGAATTGAAATATCTTTAGTTATATAGAAAAAGACAAACCTCAAATTGATAAGTATTTTTTTAATCGGATTCAAAATAAATTTTGCCACACAATCAAGAAAATATTTTTTAAACATATTTATATTTTTCAGTAACATTAACAAATTATTTTTTAAGTTCAAAAATTATGAATACATTTTGAACTAATTAAATGAAAAGTTATATAATTTTTTGACTCTATTAAATATTTTTTCGTTATTTATAATAAAAATATATATTATAATTAAAAACATATATTATAATCATTATATAGACATCATAGTATTAAAAAAATAAATTATTCATTTTTTTTTCAGATGCATGAGGTTTGTAGACATCATTTCTCCTATGCATAATTAAAAGAAGTTTTTTGTAATAAAATTGCTTCCGCTTGAAATAGAATCTAACATACGAAAAAAAAAAGTTCTAAATATTCTTAATCGAAAGAAATAGCTTGATAAATTATATTATTATTATTTAATGAATAATTTTGTATAATTAATCTATAATGTTGATTGATAAATTATCTAAATAATAAAAATCAATAGTAAAAAAGTTATCGGCCAATGAAAAATAAAATAATTGTTTATATTTTTTAGAGATAACAATTTCTAATATGATCAATAAACTTGTTCAATTTGAAATAACTCAAAATGGGTTAAATTCTCAAAAAAAAAAATTAAATATTAGAATCTATAAATGATTTCTAAAATCAAGATTTGAGTTAAGAGTAGTGTTGGCAATGAGTAGGATACCCATAAAAATTACTCTATCCGAATCTAAATATGTTTAAATCTGATTATAGTTATACACGTACCTATCCTAGACCCATTTTAGAATACCCGTTTACTATCAAAATCCGTTTAGTTATCTGTTTAAATATAAAAATTTAAAAATAAATAAATTTAAAATATAAATTATAATTTTTTAATTAAATAATTATAAATAAAAAATTTAATATTAACATAATTTTATTAAAAATAATTTTATACCACATAATTTTATAATTAAATAAATATATAATTAAAAATTTAATAAAATATAATTAATATATAATCGGATTGGACGGATAGATAAGGGTCTAAACTTAAACACGACCTGAACCTAATACGGATAATAAAAATACTATTCGTACTCATATAAATCTGTTTATAAACTATCCATACTTTATATAAATAGATCGAGACGGGTCGAATACCCTAAAATAACCGACTCGTTGTCATCCCTAGTTAAGTGACAATTGGATTTATGAGTAATGATACATTTACCAAATTAATACTATCACCAATATTACTAGTTGAGCATAAATTACAATATAAAAGTTATCGGGTTTTTTTATTTTATATAAATTTCATATAAATAGTTGGATAAATAATTATGAAATATCTAAAATTTTACATATTATGGTAGTCAATTTATATATTTTTAATATATTTTTTTGCATCTCTGTATTTTTAAAAATTAGATTACTTAGTTTTTTTCGTCGACATTTCTATCCCAAAGCTATTAGTCATTGACTTTGACATAAAAAATAACTTTTTACCCTTTCTTTGTATGTCTATCTTTGTTGCTTGTCAAGTATGCTAGTTTTTAATTTTATTTATATTTTTATACATCATTTATTTTAATTTTATAAAAATTGCTAAAAAATAATTTTAAATAATACAAATAATATCTTTTATTATTTTCTTTTTATTATTTTGTAGACGTTTTACATAAAATAAACTTAAAAATGAAATGAACTAGCATGTAACAAAGATAGACATATATAAAAGAATGACAAAAAAAAATCATTCTATAATATTAAAGTCATTAATTAATGGTTTTAAGATGAAAATATCGACAGAAAGACTAAGTAGCTTAGTTTTTAAAAAATAAAGGATGCAAAAAATAGATATTAAGGATACATGAACGGGCTAATATAATATGTAAAATCTCAGTGATTTTATAATTATTTAGCCTAAATAGTTCTATATACTATTATTTATCTCTTTTTATATACTAAGGAAATAAATGGGCTATATAATAAAGGCCAAATATATATGTAGCCTTTATAAATTTTATTCATATAGTCAATTTATTTTTTAAAATTTTAATTTAATGTCTTTGCTTGTTGAACTTTTAATTTAACTATACAGCACTTGAACTCATATTTTTTTTAATTTATAATATAAACTCTTTGAGTTATGTTGAGTCATGTTGAGTTACATTTTTCTTAACTTATAAATATATTTTTTTTTCTTTTTAAGTCCCTTTTCATAAAAAATATAATTCTTAAAATATATTTTCTTTGAATAATGTACATTGTAAAAGAATAAATCAATAATATTTCAAAAAAGAAAATTCGAGAAATATTATTAAATCAACAACAAATGTTTTAAAAGGGATACAAAAATATTTTTTTTAAAAAAAGAAAAAGAAAAAAACCTAAATGATTTAGGGGTTAGATTTTAAAGATTGGATTTTAGAAATTTCATTTTAGGGATTAGATAGGGATTTAAATGAGAAAATATTTAGAGAAAAATAAATGCATGATAAGTTAAGAAAAATGTGATTCAACGTGGTTCGATATAACTCAATGAATTTATATTTATAAATTAAGAAAAACATAAATTGATCGGATTACATGGTTAAATTAAAAGTTCAAAGGTTAAGCTAACTAAACAACTAAAATTCAAGGAGCTATATATGTATTTAACCAAATAACAAATCTCTGCATTATTGTGTATTAAAGTAAAAAAAAAAAAAAACACAAGATAGATTGCAAATTTTCATAAAAAAAAAAAAAGAGTTATACACTTGTTAAATAAATATTATTCAATTTATATTTTTTATCCTCAAAATAAAGAATTTTCGCATAAACATATCTCCATATAATTAAGAAGGTATAGCTTTCAATTATAGTTTCGAAAAAAATGATAAATTTAAAGTTACTGTTGTTTATAAGAATGAAAAATGCAAATGGAAGGTGTATGCATCCAAGCAACATTGAAATAAAGAAAACGATGAGACATTCCAAATAAAAATAGTAAATATGACGCACACTTGTTTAAAAGTTCATTTCAATTTCTACCTCACATCATAATGGCTGACTCATCATTACACGAATGAAATTAGGCAGAATCCTAATTGACTTCATAGCTAGAGAACAAATGGAGTACTCTTGCATTGTTGATAGGATGAAGGCATAGAGGGCAAAGAATTTGGCTTTGAGAATAATCAGTGGAGTTGAAGCACAATAATATGGAAGATTGCATTATTATAAGTTACAGCCACTTAGGTTCAAGCTTGGATCTATAGTTGAATTTAAAGACAAAAAAAGGTGAATTTCAAGGGATCTATATATATTTGTGAACAGAAACTCAAGTGAAAAATATTTGAAGGGAAATTCACACCTTTCATTTACTATTTGATCTGTATAAATAGAGTTCTATACAGGTGCACATATTTACAAATGGAGTAGCATGTATACAAACATTTCTCATGTAACTGACTGTTGATGATGTTGGCAATCCGTGTATTTTCATTTAACTGGCTTCATCTGTGTTTCTTTGACAATAGCTTTTAGTATTGAAAACACGGTCTTCTTTTCATTTGTTTCTTTTCATTTGTTTTCCAGTTTAACTCTCTGTTCACCCCCCTCTCAAGCTCGAGTTTGGGAGATAAACCAAACCGAGCTTGGCAATAAGAGTGATAAAAACAGAATAGGGGAGAGACTTGGTAAAGATATCCGCGGCTTGTTCACTAGATCTGATGTGAGGAGTAGAGATCAGACCTTGTTGAAGATGATGACGAACGAGATGGCAGTCCAAATCTACAAGCTTGGTTCGTTCATGGAATACGGGATTGGCAGCGATATGGATTGCGGCTTGATTATCACAGTGGAGTGGAATTGGTTTTTGAACAGATAAGTTGAAATCTTGAAGCAGATTCTGTAACCATAATAGCTCACAGGTTGCATTAGCCATGCTCCTGTATTCGGCTTCTGCAGAAGATCTACTAACTACTGATTGTTTCTTTGTTTTCCAGGAAATCAAAGCACTACCCAGAAACACACAATACCCAGAGATGGATCGACGGGTAGATGGACATCCAGCCCAATCAGCATCACAGAAAGCTTCTACCTTGAAATTATTTGTGCGGGGAAAGAACAGACAAAGAGAGGCAGTGGATTGAAGGTACTTTAGTAAGTGAATAGCTGAGCGAAGGTGACCTTGGCATGGAATTTGCATAAACTGAGATAACTGCTGTACTGTGTGAGTGACATCAGGACGCGTAAAGCTGAGATATAATAACCGGCCGATCAACCGGCGATATCTTTCTGGATCTGGAAGGACAGCACCCATCTCAGGTAAAAGCTTTAAACCTTGAATATGAGGTGTAGTAGCAGGTCTTGTATTTTCAAATTTAACGTCTTTTATAAGATCAGAAATGAACTTCTGTTGAGAAAGAAAGAGTCCAGAAGTTGTCTTAGTGATTTCCAATCCTAGGAAAAATCGAGCAGAACCTAAATCTTTTATTGTGTATTTGGTATGGAGGAAATGTTTGAGATGGTTGATTTTTGTAAGATCAGGGCCTGTAATGAGGACATCATCAACATAGAGGACTAGGTAAAGTGGAGTTGTAGAAGAAGAAAGGGTAAAAAAACAATGGTCATTTTGAGATTGAGAAAAACCATACTCTAGGAGAGCAGTAGTGAGCTCTTTATTCCACTGTTTGCCGGCCTGTTTAAGACCATAGAGTGACCGATGAAGCTTACAAACTTTGTTAGAACAATCAGCACCATAACCTGGGGGTGGTTGCATGTAAATCTCCTCTTCAATGCTGCCATGTAGATATGCATTATTGATATCCAGTTGGTGAAGGGGCCATGCTTTAGCTGCCACTAAAGTGAGTAAAACACGTACAGTCACTAATTTAGCAACTGGAGAGAAGCTGTCAGTATAGTCAATTCCAGCTTGCTGGTTGTAACCTTTAGCCACCAGTCGAGCCTTGTAGCGATCGATACTGCCATCTGGTTTGCATTTTATCCTGTAAACCCATTTACATCCAATGGCTTTCTTGCCAAGTGGCAGATTAACCAAAGACCAGGTATTATTTGCCTCTAAAGCATTTAATTCATCTTGCATAGCATGTATCCAGTTTATGTCATCTTTTGCATACTTATAGGAAATAGGCTCATGAATTTTAGACACATTTGCATGAAAAACTAGATAATTTGGAGAAAAATAAGAAACATGATGTGTTTGTATGTTGTTTGTGTTTGCAGGAGGAGGAAGGGGAAGTGTGACAAAGTCATTTAACCAAGCAGGAGGATGTGTCTGTCTAGAAGATCTCCTTAGTGGAGCAGGTAAAATGTTTTGGACTGGTTCTGGGTAAGTATGATATTCAGGTTCATGGTAAGTGGAAACTGGTTCTGATATGTTTATATTATGGTTGGGTTCTGAGTTTGGTTGAGTGTTTTGTGGTGTGTCTTGTATAGCTGCAGTATGTGGTGAAGTCTCAATGATGTAATCTGTGGATGTACCAGTGTCTGGTATAGTGGCATGAGGTCTGTCTGTATGAAGGTCAATTGAATCATATTGTTGCACACAACTGGGCAAGGAAAAAGTATATGATGTTTCTGGTTTAATGTTATGAAAAGGGAATAAGTGTTCATGAAAATGAACATCTCTAGAAACAAAGAGTTTTTTTTATTCTAGGTGATAAAGCTTATATCCTTTTTGATTTGGTGCATAACCCAACAGGACACAAGGGTAGGCTCTTGGGTGTAGCTTTTGTTTATGTGGGGCAAGATTAGAAGCAAAACAAAGACAGCCAACTGTCCTAAAATGATTTAGATCAGGTGGTTTGTTATGGAGGGTCTCGAAAGGAGACTTCCAGTTTAGAACTTCTGATGGTACTCTGTTTAGGATATAAGCAGCTGTAAGTAATAGTTCAGACCAAAATTTGATGGGTAGTTTAGACTGGAATAGCAGGGATCTGACAACATTTAGGATTTCTTTGTGTTTCCTTTCCACCCTTCCATTTTGCTGAGGGGAGTAGGGGCAGGACAACTGGTGTACAATTCCCTTGGTTCTGAAAAGAGTATTAACAGATGTGTTTACAAACTCTGTGCCATTGTCTGATCTTATGGTTTTGACTTTGGTTTGAAATGTATTTTCTATTTGGTTTAGGAAGGTTTCAACAGCTGTATAGACTTGTTTTTTGTTTGATAACATGTATAGCCACACATATCTACTGAAATCATCCACAATTGTCAACATATAGTATGCACCAGTGATAGAAACAGTAGAATAAGGACCCCAAAGATCCATATGGACCAAGTCAAATGGCTTTATAGACTTATTTTTACTAATAGGAAATGGTAGCCTTTGTTGCTTAGACAAAGGGCATACAGTGCATGTAATAGATTCAGTGGTATTTTCCATTCCTGCCACATACTTTTGTCTTTCTTCTGATATATGGCCTAGCCTAGCATGCCACAGGGCCTTGATATGAACACCATGATTCTTACAAACAGAATTACATCTAATAGAGTGAGGTTGTACAAATGATCCCTTATTTAGAACATATAAACTTCCTTGTTCCTGAACATGAGCAATGACTTCTTTAGTCTGTATATCCTGCAGCACACACATATTTGGTAAGGTTTGAGTTGATATATGGTTTTGTTTGGCTAATTTTGTTGCTGATATGAGGTTGCATTTGAAGGTAGGCACATACAATACATTCTTTAAGCATAATGAATTATGCAGAGTAACAGGTCCAGTATGGGTTATGTGTTGTGTGGTTCCATCAGGTAGGTCAATAGGTTTGGGCTGTGGTAGTTTAATCATATAGTCTAGTATTTGTAGGTTATTTGTTATATGGTGGGTAGCTCCTGAGTCTACAATCCAATTGCCTTTTCCATGATTTAATATGCTAAAATGATATAAAAAAGATGCATTACCTGCAAAAACTGCTGCATTTGCTACTGGATTACTATCTTCATCTCCTTGTATGTTATTGAATTGAAAATCTGTGAATGGAGTCTCTTTTATTGCCAGCTGTCCAGTTGCATTAGCTTGTGCCCTCTTCTTCTTTAATTCAGTAAACCACTTAGGATAACCATTGAGTTTGAAGCAGGTTTCTCTGGTATGCCCCGTAGCCTTACAGTTTGTGCAATACCTATCTGTTTTGTTTCTGTTACTGCCTCTACCAGAGTTGTAACCAGATCCAGATCCTGATTTGTGAGTATACAAAGCAACTACTGGTTCCTGAGTGTCCACATGTGTGATTTGCACTTCTCTCTGTTTCTCCACTGTCATTACCATAGAATAGGCCTTTGATATGCTAGGGAAGGGATCCATGAGTAATATTTGATTCTTCACTGTGTCATAGGTCTCATTCAATCCCATCATGAATTGCATTAATTTGATCTCATTGTCCATGTCCAGAATATTCTGAGAGACTCCACAGCTGCATTTAGCTATAGCACCACAACTGCATTTTGGTGTAGGTTTTAGACATTTTATTTCCTCCCATAGTTTCTTCATTTTAGAATAGTAAGTAGTCACAGATTGATTCATTTGAGTAAAATTGTTTATTTCTTTTCTGATTTTGTAAATCATTGGGCCATTGCACTCACCAAATCTTGTTGCAAGCTCCTGCCATAATCCTCTAGCACTTGGAGCATAAAGGAGGCCTTCCACAATATCAACAGATATGGAATTTAAGATCCAGGAATTGACAATACTGTCTGCTCTTTTCCATTTCTTATACATTGATGAGTTGAGATCTGGTTCTGGCAAATCTCCATTAACAAAGCCAATCTTATCTCTGGCAGTTAAAGCAATGATCATAGATCTGTTCCAAGCTAGGTAATTTCTCTCATTCAAAGTTATATTAACCAGGTTTATAGTTGAATGATCGGCATTCATGATTTTGTAAGCTTCAAGTTCATTTTCTTCATTCTGATTATCAGTTTCTCTTTCTGCCATTGTAGGGAGGAAGATCAAGATGATCAAGTATGTGTATTCATCAATTAGTCAAATTTATTTATTATTAATTGGGATTATAATAAGTTGGGCTCACCTTATAATCAAATTGACTTAAGCCAATTTGTAGGGATCCCCCTCCTTATTATAAGCATTTCAATTCTTTTATTTTTAATCAATGTGGGATTACCCCACAACCTTTACACTCCCCCCTCAAGTGGCAATTCGGCCACTTGACAAGTATCGACGGCCCAACCCGGGTCCGTCAGGGTACAGTAACTAGACCCTCATACTTCGGGTTCGGATCCCAGCTCGACAGGCTCTGATACCATGAACAGAAACTCAAGTGAAAAATATTTGAAGGGAAATTCACACCTTTCATTTACTATTTGATCTGTATAAATAGAGTTCTATACAGGTGCACATATTTACAAATGGAGTAGCATGTATACAAACATTTCTCATGTAACTGACTGTTGATGATATTGGCAATCCGTGTATTTTCATTTAACTGGCTTCATCTGTGTTTCTTTGACAATAGCTTTTAGTATTGAAAACACGGTCTTCTTTTCATTTGTTTCTTTTCATTTGTTTTCCAGTTTAACTCTCTGTTCAATTTGGCTGCTCTGAAGGAGGGTTTTAAAGATGGTAATAGACTCATTATCTGCTTAGATGGGTATTGGCTGAAAGGGGTTTATGGATGCCAACTTCTATAGGCAGTTTTGTTTTAGACCCAAATGACTGTATTTATCTTATTACCTATGTTATACTGAGGATAAAAAATACAGGCAATTAGAATAAGTTTCTAAGAAACTTGAAGGAAGATCTCTCTATGCACAACTCTCATCATTGAACCTATATATCGGATGAACAAAACATATGTAACTATAATTTTTTTTTATTATATTTATGCACAACTCATGATATGTTTTTTTTTCATCACTTAACAAATATCATTTATATTTTTTATAGGGTCTGGTGAATATAATTGCAGACATATTTGCCAACTTTGAATACTAAATGTGTGTTAAACATCTCCTAACAAACATAAGAGCAACCTTTAAAGATAAAAAAATATATTGACCTATTATAGGCTTACGCATGGCAACACATTTTAGGTGGTTAAAGGATTATCTTGATGTTGTGGAGAAGAATTCAATGAAGTATAGGGAATGGTTAAAAGCTAGATCTAGTGAAAATTCGAGTAGCGCTTGTTTTAAAATAGATGCTAAGTATAACATCCTTCAAAATAGTATGTGTGAATGCTTAAACAACTATATTCTAGAAATAAGATAAAGACATATAATCACCATGCTTGAGATGATTAGAAATCAACTCATAAGAAGGATAGCAAAAAAGAAATATGAATTAACAAATGTCACTCACGTTTTATGCCTTAAAATTAGAAAGAAACTAGAGAAGATCAAAAACCTATATGGACATAATTTCCCCACTTTTAGTGGATCGCCTAGGATTCAAGTGCAAGGTAAGGGTTACCAGTTTATAGTTGATTTGGAAAAGATGATAGATAGTTGCTAAAGTTGGGATTTGATTGGTATCCCATATGATCAAGCCATTACTTGCATAATTGCATAGATTGTCAAGTATGTCCATACATACTACTGTGTTTCTACAGCAAAAAAAGAAAATTGTATAGCCACACTATTGAACCAATCAATGAGCATGATTTATGGCCAAAAGTTAATTGAACAAGTATAATCACCCATCTGCCAATTGTTATAAAGAAAAGAGGAATAAGACAAACAATAAGAAGAAACGAAGCAAATGAAAAAGAGCAAGCTGCATCTTTATTTTCAACCAAACTTGAGGAATACAGGATTTATAATTAGTTTGGTGATTAAAGGAATGAAAATGAAGTGCAGTCATTATAGTTAATTTGGTTACAATAAAAGATCACACAAATCCACAAACAAAGAAGCCACCTTTCTTTGTAAGTATCTTATTTTATATAATTAGACTATTTATTATCCATGTCAGTATTAGTTAGTATATTTATTAGGTTTGTAATGTCAATTGATAGATGACATTGTTTAGTTCTAGGAACTTGAAAGGATGACATTGTTACTTAAATGAAACTTAAGGGACAACATTGTTACTTAAATGAAACTTAAGAGATGACAATATCTATGATTAGCTTGTTATCAACATTCAATGTTGTAGCAAACTAGTGCAGATGGATCTTAATCAACCCAAATGGCTTTACAGCTCACACAAGAAAGCCAAGTGGATGTTTCACACCTTACACAAGAGAGCATTGTAACTGAATGATTCAATGAAGTCAACAAAGTGAAGGAAACCAACTATAACATGGTTGAATTAGCATAGTAGCGACAATGTCTTTTGACAATATAATTTTTTACGTGTTTTGATAAGCCAATATACTGTATTTTGTATTTTATATTTAAACAGTAGTATAGTTGTAATACTCTTATATCTTATATACATATAGTATATATACATGTATATGTAAAATACACATACAAAATATAAAAATATCACAATAATCTCCATAATAAAAATTATCATTTTAATTAATATAGATAATTACTAATAATTAATATATACTCAAGTAATAAATTGTTATAAATACAACTTTATAAAGAAAATCTCTAAAAAAATTTTGCTAGAGTTTTATCTGTAATTTCATAAAAATTCAAAATTATCAAAATACAACCTGCATTTAAAAATTCGTACTCCCAAAAATAAAATTTTGTATAAAAATTCACCAGAAATTCAATACTATAAAAATTAATAGTATTCCAAATATCTCATATTAAAGAATTGCATAACTTATATATAAAAGTGAACAACATATCCCAAAACTCATTTATTAAATATATTTCAAGTTGAAAATATTAGCTATCCAATTTGTTTTACAATAGCCACCATGCAAATATGCATTCCCAACACCATAGGTCTCATGGCAAACTCAACTTCTAAGTCTCAATTTCAATCACAAAACTCAAGTTCGATCACCTTGGTCTACTATCCTAACACTTACACGATGTACATACCAGCAAGCATAATACATAGTAGTACATACTATCATAAAATAGTCAATTTAAATAACTATAATACATACCTCTACCTTCTTTTTTCCTCATGATATTTTCATAATTATTACACCATTTTTTTGTGTATATATATATATCACACAACATCATCATAACATGGTTCATATATAATTATTACACCACCACATATACATATATTTAGCAAATCATCATTACATCACAATACAAAACTCTACTCTTCATATCATTACCATGATTCTATAATCAATCAAACACTCAATATTCTCATTAGTTCATCATTTCATCATTTAATTACAATGTTATCAATACTATATCAAAATCGACATCACATCACATGATATACATGTTGGGCCCAACTGCTATCTACACAATTATCACGTTCCAGAACAATTGATTTGGACTATATTTCATATTTGTGACACCCAATGTCTCGCTGAAGTTGTATCTCTATCTGTGACAACCAGTGTCTCGCCCAGTATTATCATATCATACACATGACCCAGCTGTGCTTATGTCATAGCCTAGCTCTACTCAAGCTTTTTATCAAATATACAAAAATCAATTTTTTGGAACTAATAATTATGAAGAGTAAGACACAACATATTACATTTTCCACATTTCTCATACTCATCATCTATACTTAGCTCAAGTCTTTCAACATATTCTCAATATTCATCACATCATTTTTTTTATATATTTCACATTTCATACATTCCTTTTAAAGAATTCTAATACATCTCGTGACCAAACGACACTATAATCACTATCACATATTTCATATTTATCATATTTTGCAATATCGCACACCCACATATACTTATATTACAACATCATAAATATTTAATACATATAATCACATAACCAACATATTAACTCATTTATATATATATATATATATATTTTCTCATTCCATATTCTATTTTCATAATTTATACATGTCTTTAACATAAGCTATAATTCAATGGCTTATCATCGTATTTATCAAACAATACATATATTTTAATGTCAAACAATGAATTATAAGTATGTACGAACATTTTTCTTACTCTAAAACCAATCCAACTCTTCATCCACCTATCACTTTCATCGAAACTTTAATCATTGCCATTTGTACCCATGTGGCCTAAATACACATAAGACATACAATAAGCAATATTATTCATTTACAATCATTTCTATGTCCAATGTATACCAAATTATCATTATTTCTACAATTTTCATCAAAATCTCATTAAAACTCTAAATTCATCACTTACTACTTTATTTAAACTTTATTATACTAATCTTATTTTCAATATTTAACCTTAAAAATATTATTTATATACCAAAACAACAACAAAACAACTCATTTCCATAATTATCAAAACTTATCCCAAAATTCTAATTTTCACATAACCATAAACTTTAATTCCATCGTACAAGCTCACTTTCAATATTTAACCTTTAAATCAATATATTCTCATCCTAATAACTTTATAACAATCCATAATCAATTATTATCATAAATTATCCATAATCAAATATTATTTCAATTTAATCCATAATCACTTAGATTTACAAATCAATCCATAATCCACTATTTTCACAAATTAATCTATAATCAATTATTATCACAATTTAATCTATAATTAATTATTATAAATATAATTATTTATTTTCACCAATTAGTCATTAATCACTTATTACCACCAATTGATTCATTATCAACTATTTTCACAAATTAATCCATTAAATCAATTCTTAATCTTCCATAAGCAATTTAAATTAAGGAAAGAGCTATTAAATAGTAAATTATGTAATATACAAACACATACCTCTTCAATTAGCTTTTTTATTTTCTTTCTCAATTTTTCTTGTTTTTGTAATGATTTTATTTAAGAATCTTAAATAAAATCATCATATTCTACCAAAATTATGGATTATTTACTTAAGGTTATTTTATTTTTAAGTAAAGAAATAGAAGAAGAAGAAGAAAGAAAAGACATGGTGATGATGAAGGTGAGATTTCGGGTTTGATGATGATGAAGAAGAAAATAACTTTTATTTACAATGATTTTCAATTTTGCCCCTCATAAACATACATATTTACAAAAAATGCTTAAACAAAATATAATTTAATATTTAATATTGTGGGTGTGTCTCTAAACCCTCTCCCGAAGCCCAGAAGCCAGAAGCCCAAATTGAAGCTTGTCCTGCTCTTGTCAAAACGTTGCGTATTGAAATTGTTAGGGTTACATATGTAGCAGCTATATATACTAAATGTTAATCAGTTTTAGGGTTAGATTTATTTTTCCGCTTTCTCTTGTAAAATAAGCCGCTGCTCGTTTTTCTTCTCTCTGCTAGGGTTTCAGAATCTTTAGCTTCTACCTTTCTGTACTTGAATGTTTGAGAAGTTCTATTTGAGAGGTTGTTTAGAGATCATCTTGTTTCTTTGATCTCTGTGTGAGTTGGCTTGATACTGTCATTTGAGAGACTGCTGTAAACTCTTGTAATCTGTTGGTTTCTGTGATTCTAGTGGAAAGACTGAGGAAAACTCCTCCTTGGATGTAGCTTTGATTTGTTCAGAGTGAACCAAGTAAAACCTGTGTTCTTGCTTGTTTGATTGTTTCAGTTTTCTTCTTTGATCTGTTTACTATTCAGATCCGTAACAAATATTTATCTCTTCCTTTGACTTTCCCTTCTCTTTAATTGTTATGATCATCATCATCATCATCATCACCACCACCACCACTACCACTACCTTTTCCAACACAAGTTTATACTTTGTATATATGTGTGGTATATTATATATATATATATGCCTTATATATCTCTTGTATATTTCAAGTTTTGGCTATATTTATTATTGTTGATAGACAATACAGTTTCACATTATAACATTTTATGAATTCTTAGTGTTATTTCTACTTTTTTTGGATATTTTATTCATTTCATGTTTTGTGCGAAAATAATATTTATATAGTTAATACATTCAACAACTCTCAATTCAAGTGAACCAATTGACCAATTTGATTTTATAATTAATCAACATATATTACAACAAATAGGTTATAGTAATCAAATGTTATCTTTAGGAGCAAATTAGACTAGCTTAAAGCAAGAAATCAACATTATTTTCACTATTTCTACATGGCTATTAGGGATGGCAAAATAGTTATCCTAACAATAACAATTACTATAACAATAACAATCTTACCCAACCCTATCATTGTATTCATCTTCACTAACTATTTTTTATCCTTCTCCAATCCATCGACCTTCATCAATAGAGTATTGCTGATTTTGTAGCTCAATCGAGGTTTTTAGGTCAATCCATACAAAAAGACTTGCAATTTTCCATGGAGAGTCTGCATACTAAATCATGACAACCTAAATCATGGTTATGAATCAATATTATAATCACATTTATGTACATACGCAATACCCAAAACAAATATAACCTAGAAAAATAAATCTCTACATATCCCATAGTATTTGCAAATAAAAATGCCTCCATTGGTTATCTTCTATCCGCCAAGTTTGAAGGGAAGTTATCTTGTTGCATTCACAAATCATAGCAGAATATTCAACATGCGAGAATGATATTATCCAAAATATGAGATTTTTCTAATTTGAGGAAGAATGAAGTCTAAGGTTTCAAAGAAGAAACCTTTTCCAAGCAAAGAAAGAGAAACACGAAGAGAGAGAAATAAAAAAAAATTATGAGAGTGGGAGTTGACTTTAAGGGGCTTATACAAAAAATAACAACGTGGCATTCTTCTATGGCACTACGCCAGCTTCTCATTAACGGCATTAACAACAAACAGAACAATAGATTTTACTATGATAAAAAAAAAATATTTGAGAGTCTACTATTATTTTGAGATTCTAATTTAATTAATGATTTCATATTTTCTTTTTTAAAAATCAAATTTGAAGCTTTCATGCCACTTCTCACATTTTAAAAGGGAAAGTGAAGATGAACTAGTTTACAACTTATGAATAAATGAATGAGTTATATTGCTTTAGGAAGAAAAACAAAATAGTATATATAAATTATAAAAGTGAGTTGCTTCTTTTAATTTAATAGTGGAAGTAGCATCACCCACTGCATTTTGGAATTTTTCTTCCTTTTATTAGAACTTAGAAGGGCCCAAAATGCACTCCTTTCTAAAGATTCGCTCTAATGTTTGACTCAAATGCAGATTCGGTCTATTTGCTATCAACGACCATACTCAGAATCAGAAAGTCAGTAATAATAATAATAATATAATAATAAATGACTTCCCCAGTTTTCCACGTGTCGCATTTTAAGTGATTAAGCACGTGGTTTAACCATTTTGTCGGCTATGGTTGTCAAACGAATATAGCTTTTTTTTTTTCTAAAAAATATGAAATAATATGAAGGAATTTGATCAGATTGAAATACAAAAAATATATTTGCATTCATAGTATTAATTAATTTTATAGAAATTTAGTTTTAAAATTTGTGAAGAAATTAAAATTTTTTATTTTAAATCATTAAAATTTAAAATGTCTAAAATGAAAATTTAATAGATTATATTGTATATAAAGACGTTATAAACTTACCACCATCACTGTTTATGCTAACTCTTTATCATCATGCAGTGATGCAATAAATTTATGCAAAAAAATCTCTATTTTAAAGATAAAAATGTAATTCATTAATATTTATTTAATAAATGCATAGGTGTATTTGTTTTTATAAAAATTATTTATTTTTCCTTGATTTGTTTTAATTTTCCTATTTAATTTTTTGGTCAATAAATTTTTCTATTTAATTTTGTTGGCATTTAATATTTAAGTAGAGAGGTTGTTGTGTTGCACATTTATTTACATATAGTATATGTGCAAGGAGATAAATGATGATAGATAAAATTATTTTTATGGAGTATATAAAAAATAAAAAATACAGTAATTTCTTACGCTACGGCTTTATGAAATTTTGAAATTTATGGTAATATTTGGTAAGCGCAACGTTAACTTAAATTTTATCTTTCACTAGTCCTATGCAGGGGCAGAACCACAGGGGTCAGATGGATCGGCTGACCACCTTTCCTTAACCCTTTAATATATATATATATATATATATATAATTTTGAATAAATAATTTTTTATTATATATTATATATAATTTTATAAAATAATATTATATATAATTAATAATTTATATTCATTTAATATATCTTAAAATTATTTAAATTATATAAAATTAAAATTACATATATATAAAATTATACCCTTTTTATAAAATTATATATTTTTAATATATTCTTTTCTATTATAAATATATATAATAATATTTATTAATATTTTTTTAACATTAGTTTTTAATTTTTAATAAAATTCTATAAATAAATTATTAGATTCAAGAATTAAATAAAAATATATGTAAAAAAGTTAATAAATTTTTAGAATTTAATAAATAATAAAAAAATTTAATAGTAATTTATAATAAAAAATTTAAAATTTTATTATAATATTAAATATTTAATTTTATCTTTAGTTCGTCTATAATTTTTTTAAAAAAAAAAATTGGACCCAATTGCTCTATTTCTGGTAAAAAATTGCCCCCCTTCGCTAGATTTCTGGTTCCACCACTGGTCCCATGTCTCTATAATACACAAATAAAATTTTTTATCATATTATAAAAATTTTATTATAGATATAATATTTTATATTTATATATTAATAATTTATTAAATATATGATATTTAATTTTTATATGTGTTAATAATTTTGATCAATAAATTTTAAATTTAATAAATTTTATAATTATTAATATAGTTGTAAAAAATAAAATTGAAATGTAAAATAATTTTTTATCTTTATATATTAATGGTTTCATAAAATAAATTTTGAGGCACAAATAATAAATAAAGAAGTAAATAATTATAAAGCATAGCATTTTTGTATTATATATAACATACTTTTCATTTATTTTTCAATTTTAATTAATAAATTTATTATATATAAGATATTTTATCTTTATATATTAATAATTTATTAAATATATAATTTTTATTTTCACATATATTAATAGTTACAGTTAAAAATTTATTAATAATTATAAATTTATTAAATATATGATCTTTCTCTTCACATATTGATAATTTCAGTTAAAATATTTATTAAAAATTTATTAAATATATTAAATATATAACTTTAATTTTTATATATTAATATTTTCAGCTATTAAATTTATATTAATAATTTATTACATATATAAATTTTTTTATATATTAATAATCTTGATTGTTAATAATTTATTAAATATTATTTGATAAATTTTTTACTAAATGCAATAAATACTATTTTTTTTTACATTATGTATATATGTATTTTGTAGTACCATATAATACTTTAAATTTTCTTAATATATATATATATATATTAGAAATGTTAAAGGTTATATATTTTATTATTTAATTTATAAAATTTTAAAATATATGAATTAATTAATATTATTATAAATAAATTATTTAATTTATAAAAATTTCTTATGAATACTAAAAGATATATATTTTTAAATTTTTTGAATTTCTTAAAAAATAAATATATTATTAAAATATATTAATATATAATTAATTTATAGAAGATTAAAAGTCACAAATATAATTTATTAATTATTAAATTTTAAATTTTTGTATAAATTACTGAAATTAAATAAAAAATGATTAAAAATAAAAAATATAAGTTACCTATTTTTAAAATTTGATGATATAATAATCCTTCTTTCCTTAGTTATATATATATATATATAATATAGATATAGATAGTTTTATTCTTGTTAGCTATTTATTTACCCGTATGATGCGCGGTAATAAAAATACCAAAATATAAATAAATATAATTAATAATAAATAAATATAAAATAATTTATATACAAATTAATAATAAATTTTATAATAAAAAATATAAAAAAATATTTATATAATTTTCTATTATAGTTTGTCAAAATAATATGAGTGAACAAAAATATAATTTTTTTATTTCATAACTTACATTTTTATTAATTAAAAATAAAATTTACACATATTTTTACTATAAAAAATCATGAACTATATAAAAAAAGATTTAAAAAATAAAAATTTAAGTAAACTTTTTTAAATAAGAAAAAATGTTAGTAGAAAGATTTATAATCATGAATTCGTTTTATTATTACATAAATTATTAATATATATTAATTTTTCAGAAAGATTAAAAATCATATTTTTTATTGTTAAAATTTTAATTTTCAAAAAGGGATATATATTAATTATTAGTATAAATAATTATCAATTAAAAGATTATTTAAATAAATTATTGATATATAATTAATTTATTAAGAATGTCAAAACTCATATTTTATTTTTTAATTTTTTAAATTTATAAAAATATATAAATTAACTATTATTATAGATAAATTATTTAATTTATTATTAAGATCTAAAATCATATTTTTTTCTTAAAAATATAAATTAATAAATATTATTAAATTATATCAATATGTAACAAATTTATCGAAGATTAAAAGTCATAAATATAATTTATTAATTATTAAATTTTAAATTTTATATAAATTATTATAATGAATTAAAAAAGAAATTGTCCTTTTTAAAAATAGAAAGAGCAATTCAGAATTTCAGACATTATTGTATTACGGTATTTTAAAAAATTATGAAGTTTGAATATTATGGCCTAGGATTTGGTATTAAGGCTTTGTTGATTGAGTATGAAGTTTGAATATTATTAAAAAGTGATGATATGGTATGCTAAAAAATACTTCACTTCTTTGTCATTTATAAAAGTATATTTGTTACGGTATTAAAAAGTATTATTTCCATAAATATGAAAATTTATATAAATAAAGAGTAAATTATTGTTACACCCTTAAAGTTTATTTCGATTAGCATTTTAGTCCCTATTATTTAAAATTTAATATTTGTAGCGATGTTATTTATCAATAAACAACACTTTAATCCTCATTTATAAAATTTAAAATTTTTTTTGCTAAACTTCAGTTCTTGATCGACATTTTAATTTGTGTATGTAGTATTTTCATCTGCAAAATTTAAAAATATTAATATACTTTAATTCTTCAAAAATATTTTTCATTGACATATTTGTGTATAAATACTTTAATTTCTTATAATCTTATAATTTTTTTATTAAGTCAAATAAATTACTACATCATAAAATATTTTATATTTTAATATCTTAAAATTTTTAAAATTTTCATTTAAATTTACTTGGGGATAAAATATTATTTATCAAACAATGATGATTAAAGTTGCTAAATTAGAATAAATTAATTTCAAGGGCATTATTGTAATTTTCTTAAAATAAAATTTGAGAAGTGTGAAAATCAAACTTGTGGCCCATGTGGTTGCTGAGGGAGATTGGGGATGCGTATGGCGGCCCCTCAAATTCTAAAAAACATATTTCTTTACTAACTTTATATATATATATATATATATATATATGGCTCCTATTATAAATTATTGAAGATATTAATATATGAATATTTTTTTTATCATTTTAATTATTATATCTCTTTAGCCATATTATTTTATCCCTTAATTACATTATTTTATCTTTTAAATTATTTTATCACTTTATTTATTTTATTATCTTAATAATTACAATGTAATATTTTATTTAATTTTTAACTCTATTAATATAGGTAATTTGTAAAGCTTAAAATTATAAAGAAAAATAAGAGAAAAACTTATGAATTTTTTTCTCTAAATTGTTTTTTAAAATAATTAGCTTTTGTTCTTCATTTTTTTTAATTATTTATAATTTTATCATTAATTACGTAATACGTTATCAGTATGATTGTTCTACATTATTAATCTTAATCTAGCTTCAATCATATTTTATTAAAGGTAATATTCATATATTATTCATATTTACTTTAAATATATTTATTCACTTGTTATATTTAAATTAATAATGGACTAAAATTTTAAGTGTTAATATACTACTATATAAATATATTTTTGCAATTGGTAAAATTTAAAAAAAAAAAAAGAAGAAGAAGAAGGAACTCTATGTTATAATTTTTATACATAAATTATTATTTTTAAATTTAGTTGATATGTATAATTTATTTTATAGTTTATAGATTTTATGTATATAATTCTTCTCATAACATGTTAATCATTTTTGTGAGATTTTATTTAATATTTTTACAAAAGATAAACTTAAATAACTATAATGACGATGACGATGACGATGAAAATAATAATAATAATAATAATAAATAAAATTTTTTAACTATAACAAATTATAATTTTAACTATACTATCATTTTTATTTTTTCTGTATACATATAATAATAAAATGATATAAGGATCATATAATTAAAAAAAATTAAAATTATACACTTGTTGCATATATATTTTATAGTTATTATATATAAACTTTATATTGTTATAATTTTATAATAACAAAAATATAAATGTTATATATTAACAAAATAATTATGTTTCTATTTAATTAAATAACATATATACTTACACTCATAATTTTATATTTTTATCATCATATATTAGTTCATACATCTATATATGCATTAATTTATTCATAATATTTCTTTACTTTTTTAATATATTTTAAATTATTAATATCAATTATATTTGTTTCTATTTTTGAAAATTCATAAACTGTGTAATATTGATAATACATTTATATATAATTTATGTCTTTTACTTGATTTAATATAATTTATTATTACTTTATATAATATATGAAAAATAATATGTTAGTGACTAATTATGATTTTATTACATAGTGATTTATATTATGTCAAACCTCACAAAGCTTGAGTTTGTTGTACTTGATGTATAAAAAAATAATTACTTGCATTGGATTCTTGATGCTGAGATTCATCTTGATGCTATGAATCATGAAAATATAATTCAAGAAGAAAATGACGCATCCTTATAAGCTCGCGCAAAAGTAATGATATTCCTTCGTTATCATCTCTATGAATGATTAAAAGCTAAATATTTAACGGTAAATGATCTCTATGAACTTTGATAAAATTTAAAAGAAAGATTTGATCATAAAAAAATGGTCATTCTTCCAAAAGTTCGCTATACTTGGATGCATTTGCGATTGTAAGATTTTAAAACTATTAGTGAATATAATTCTACAGTTTTTAAAATTACATCTGAATTAAAATTAAGTGGTGAGAAGATTGCTGATCAAGATTTATTAGAAAAAATATTCTCAGCATTTCACGCCTCGAATATGCTCCTACAGTAGCAATATCGAGAGCGATATTTTAAAAAAATATTATGAATTGATATCATGTCTTATTGTTGCTGAACAAAATAATAAACTTTGATGAAAAATTATCAATCATGACCAACTGAATCTGAACTATTTTCTGAAGCGAATGTTGTAATGATAAATAAGTCTGAATGAAAATAAAATAATAGACAAGGTCATAGTCATGGCCGTGATCATGGTAGAGGTGACATCATAATAATTATCAAAGTTATAAAAATCACCGTAATATCAATTTTCGAAAGACTAATGATTATAGTGAGAAAAATGAGAAAGAGAAGAATTTGCAAAATAAAAATAAAAAAAATATCTGCTATAAATGTGGCATAAAATGACATTGGTCTCGTACCTGTCGTATATCTAAATATCTTGTGGATCTTTACTAAGCTTCTTTAAAAGGAAAAAAATTATAGAGATCAATTTTCTTGAACATAATGATCCAAATGATTTCACACATCTAAATGCCTCAGACTTCTTTGAAAATATTGATGAAAAATTGATAGTTTAATAATTGATGAAAATTCTCTTTTGGATGACCATATTAATTAATATATTTTATTCAATATCATATATTTTTATTTTTATCAAGTGTGTTTTATTTATCAAGTATGTTTTATTTTTTAAATGTGTTAAGTTTAAAATTAAGTGTGTTTTATTTTATCTTTGTGTACTTTATATAAATTTATTAAATAAAATATTATAACACTTATTTATGTTATTTTTATTTTTTAAAAAAATAAAATTATATGGTCACTTATTTGACACTGATCGAGATTTATGTTTGACAGACAGTGTAATAATGCATACTATTCTAAAAGATAAAACATATTTTTCTCATTTTCAATTAGCTAAGGCTAATATTAATATAATTTTTGGTGCTACAAATTTAATTGAAGGTTCTGGAATAGCCCATATTATGTTATCCAAATGTACAAAATTAATAATAAATGATGCATTGCTATTTAGTAAATCAAAAAGAAATCTTTTAAGCTTTAGAGATATGCGTTTCAATGGTTACCATATTGAGACTAAAGATGAAAACAACAAAGAATATCTCTATATTAAATTTACAATCTTAGAAAAGAAGCATATAATGAAAATATTACCATTATTTTCTTTTGGATTATATTTCACAAATATAAATCTAATAGAGTCTAACATTACAATTAACTAAAAGTTAATTGACTCACAGAATTTTATTCTATGGTATGATCGCTTGGGTCATCCTGGTGCTATAATGATGAGAAGAATTATAGAACATTCATATAGGCACCCTTTAAATAATCAGAAGAGTTTTTCATCAAGTGAATTTTTATGTGTTGTTTGTGCTCAATGAAAATTGATTACTAGATCATCTCAAAGCAAAATTAAATTTAAATCTCCTCAGTTTTTAGAACAAATTCATAGGGATATATGTGGGCATATTATTCTATCTTGTGGTCTTTTCGATATTTTATGGTTTTAATAAATGCTTCTACAAGAAGATCACATATTTGTTTATTATCTATTCATAATATTGCATTTGCTAGATTATTAGCATAAATCATCAAATTACGAGCACAATTTTCAGATTATATAATTAAGAAAATTCATCTTGATAATGTAGGAGAATTTACATCCCAAGCATTTAATTATTGTTGTTTATCCATTGGAATTGCAGTTGAACATCTTATAACTCACACTCATACACAAAATGGTTTAGCAAAATCTATTATAAAATGACTTCAATTAATTGCTAGACCATTACTTATGAGGACAAAACTACCTAGTTCAGCTTGAGAATATGCTATATTACATGCAGCATCACTAATTAAAATTAGACCAACTGCTTATCACGAATTTTCTCCATTACAATCTATATCTGGTCATAAACCTAATATTTCTCATTTGATAGTTTTTTTATTGTGCAGTATATGTTCCAATTGCTCAACCACAACGTATAAAAATGGTCCCACAAAGGCGATTGAAAATTTATATTGGTTTTGAATCACCATTAATTATAAGGTATCTTGAACCAATGACACATAATATTTTTACAACACGATTTACTGATTGTCAATTTGATGAGACTTATTCCCAGCATTAGGAGGAAAAAAAGAAAAGGTAGAAAAAAAGATATTTCATGGAATGCATCACCAATCTCTCATTATGATTCTCGAACAAATAGAAGTGAACTTGAAGTTAAGAAAATTATTCATTTACAAAATATTAAAAATCAGTTACTAAATGTATTCACTGATATAAAAAGGGTAACTAGATCACATATACCAACATTAAATGCTCATGCTCGAATTGATGTTATAAATAAAAAGTCTGCAATATCCCGACGATTGTATTCAGTATACGCTGGAAGCGTGGTAGATCGATTAGTGCTAAAGATAAAAATCCTAGAAAGAAAAAGAAACAAAATAGATAAAGTCGTGTTTCTAAAATAAATATGCCAGAAGATATAATGATATATAAATAAATAATAGACATAACTAATCAATTGCCTTCGGCAAAGGAACAATTATTTGAAAATAATGAAATTATGAAAAATCTTGAAAATGAAGAGATTTTAACAAATTATGTCTATATAAGAGAAAGATGGAATTAAGATAAAGCTATCATTTATCAAAAGTTTGCATATGCAGTAGTTTTTGATATAATAAATAGAATCAATGATTTAAAACTAAAATCTAGACATCGAAGTGATTAGCCAATATGGAAAGATGTTATTCATGCATAATTAAATTCACTTGCAAAATGTAAAATTTTTGGACTGGTAGTCATAACACCTGAAAATATAAAATATGTTGGTTATAAGTAAACATTTATAAGAAAGAGAAATAAAAATAATAAGATTGTAAGATATAAGGCACGACTTGTAGTCCAAGATTTTTCACAGAGATCTGACATCGATTATGAAGAGACATATTCTCCTGTAGTAGATGCAATAACTTTTAATTTTTTTATTAAGCTTAATAATTTCTGAAGGACTTTAGACGTGTTTTATGGATATTGTAACGACTTATTTATATAGATCATTTGCTAGTGATATTTACATGAAAGTCCTTAAAGAACTAGAAATGCCCAAAGTATTTAATTCATTACCATAAAAAATATTCAATTAAATTGCAAAGATCTTTATATGGGCTAAAATAATCTGGACGAATGTGGTATAATCATCTTAGTGAATATTTGTTAAAATAATGATATGTGAATAATCCTATAAGTCCGTGTATTTTTATTAAAAAATTAAAATATGATCTTGCCATTATTGCAGTGTATGTTGATTATTTGAACATTATTGAAACTCCTAAAGAGCTTGAAGAAGAAGTAACACTTCTGAAGAAAGAATTTGAAATGAAAGATCTTGGAAAGAAAAATTTTATCTTGGTCTACAAATTGAACATTTATCAAATAAAATTTTTGTACATCTGTCAAATTATATAGAAAAAGTATTAAAGAGATTTAATATAGATAAAGCTCACCCATTGAGTTCTCTAATGATTGTTCGATCTTTTGATGTAAAGAAATATTCATTTCGTCCTAAAGAAGATAATGAAGAGATTCTTGGTCCTGAAGTATCATATCTTAATACAATTGGTGCATTAATATATCTAGCTAACTATAAAAGGCCAGATATAGCTTTTTCGGTTAATTTATTAGCGAAATATAGTTCTGCGCCAACACGGAGATACTGAAATGATGTTAAACATATATTTTGCTATCTTCGTGGAACTACTAATTTAGGATTATTTTATTCAAAATAATTAAATTCCAAATTAATTAGATTTGCGGATGCCAGATATCTATCTGATCCACATAAAGGATGATAACAAATATGATATTTATTTTTATATGATGACACTGCAATATCTTGACGCTCAACAGAACAAATGATTATTGCCATATGTTCAAATCATGTAGAAATTATTGCAATTCATAATGCAAGTCGTGAATGTATGTGGTTAAGATCATTAGTTTAACATATTCAAGGCACATGTAATCTCTCATCTACTGAAAGAAGTCCAACAATTTTGTATGAAGATAATACTGCTTGTATTGCTCAATTAAAAGAAGATTATATCAATGGTGATAGAACTAAGCATATCTCACCAAAATTCGTTTTCACGTATGAACTGCAGAAGAAAGGAGAAATAAATGTTCATCAAATTCGTTCAAGTAAAAATTTAACAGATTTATTAACAAAAGCTTTGCCAACATCAATATTTAAAAAACTACTTCACAAGATTGACATGCATCGATTTAGAGATATTCTTTAATATGAGGAGAAGAAAAATATATATTTATTAAGAATATTGTTGTCACACCCCATTTTTAGAAGTGTGATGGTCCTAGGGTCCAGGTAGGCTTAAGGCCATCAGACATCACGTAGAACCCAACTAATTTGTGAATTCATACAAATTAATTATTGCACTAGTGAATTAAAACTTTATTATTATTTACTCATAATTTTATGATATATTATTACACATTTATTTTCATAAATATATTATATTTAAATTATTTTTTTTATTACATTATGGTTTACTTTCACAATTTATTAAACTATTCAAAATCGTACTACGGAGCAACTAGAACATAGTACAAACATAATTATTTAATTATATATGATAATATTTGCTAATTACATTATTCTCAAGCTTCTTGATTGACTTCTTATTGGAAGAAGAAATCAAGAAGCTGATGGTTCTGAGTCATCTCTTCTTGAAACCATAAACGATGGGGTGAGTCGTCAACTCAGTGATATTATAGTGTCACAAGGGTAGAATGTACAATAAAATATTTTAAGTTTCAAGAATAATAAATGCATAAGGAAGCAGCCCAATAAAGGTATAACAATAAAATTTCAATCTACAAGAAAGATTCATAATAATTAGACCAATATCACAAAAGCAAATCACATAATATGACAGATAACACATAATAATAGTACTGAAGAAAATATATTATTATTTTAGTGCTATCACATATCACATTCACATAAAGATAGCTTCTACCCTATAAATCACAAACTTCTATGTGTACATAGCCTGATGGTATAGCCCCCGTCAAGTTGAAATTCTGTCATATTGGCTAATCAAATGGCTTGGTATGATCACATAGACCAAGAGGTCACATTGGTTTTCACAATTCACAAATACAAAATTACAAACAACAAATGATATCAAGTGGTTCAAATATCAACAATGGTTAAATTTTCATTAAAGAATTCCAAACGTGACAAAGCAAGGGCTGGACATTATAACTCACCTCGAATATGTAAATTTGATTTTTCTAAATCATTGAGAATTATTAGTTGGTTCGATGGCAATACCTGACCTACATTCACATATAAATTGCACATTTAGATTTATTTTTAATTTTTAATTTATCATTTTTGTTTTAATTGTTTATTAGGCATCTATGTCCTGTTTTAACATCTTAATATACTCTAAAATTTATTTTGTAATTATGAATTCAAATATTATAAAATTATATTATAACAGGGTTAT
Source organism: Garcia nutans (assembly GCA_947685225.1). Taxonomy (NCBI): domain Eukaryota; kingdom Viridiplantae; phylum Streptophyta; class Magnoliopsida; order Malpighiales; family Euphorbiaceae; genus Garcia; species Garcia nutans. Next base: position 47,443,885 of record CANTUV010000002.1, read on the forward strand.
ACAATAAACTAAATTCAAATATGTGTCATATGCCTATAAAAATGCATTGGCTTATTTAAGTCATGTGATATACTTATTTATTAAATTAGTATTTATAGTTTTTGAAATATTAGATACACATTTTAAACTTTATATTCATCTATTATATACTTATATTTATAACCGAATCAAATATATTTTGTTATGCTCAATTCAGTCTCAAGTTAAGCAAACACCAAAATTTCAGCATTTAAGTAGTTTGTATTCATTTAATTGTATATTAATTTATTCAAATTTATTTGCCCTGAAATTTTTTCATCATGTTTTCAACATCATATATGACCTCTCTGCAAATTTTCACAATTTATAGAGTTTATTTATATAGGTAAATAATTTAAACACAACAGCAAATTTCAGTGGTATTCATTTAAACTATTAAATTGAGTAGCTTATATTCACTTATTTTTCCTCATCATTTTGACTTGACCTTTTACTACAGCCTTTTCAAATTCAAATACATCTTTCTATAAATTTTTATGAATTTTAAAGCTCATTTTCAAATTAAAATAAATAAAATACAGTAGCTAAATTATTAAAAGTTCAAGCTGTAATATTTAGATAGATTTAAGTGTTAGGGTTCTTAGCTTTATTTTTTTCAATTTCTTTCAATATAAATCAATTTTTAACATCTTAAATACTTAATTGATATGTATAAATGATAATATTTAGCTCAGATTTAATAAATAATAAATTTAAAGTTTGAAAAATAAAATAAAATATTAAGATTCAGAATTTTCATATTCTTACCTTTAGGAGTTCCTTTGCCTTCTTTGCCTTTATATTACATTGCTTATTTAATTTCTTAATTTATATCACTTTTAGACATAATAATCTAGCCTAAGAATGATTTTTGGCTACTGAAAAAGAGAGAATTTCGTAATAGAGAAGATGTGTTTTGATAGTAAGGAGAAAGAAGAAAAATAAATTGGGATAAGAACAAAACTTGTCAACCTTTTTAATCATAATTTGCCTTCTTCCTGTTCAAAGGAGTTGACTCACCCATTTAATTTGACAGAAAAATGGCTGAGAATTAAGTGGGTCAAAAGTCCAGTTTGTCCCTCAAATCTTTTATACTCATTTGTTAACTTGAATGCCCTTATAGTCATTTCACATCCTAATTTACTATCTACATTTAAATTAATTTCTTTAAAATTATTTTCACTTCTAAATTTTAAATTTTAAGTTATCTTATATGGTTTTTATGTATGTTATTATGTTTATTAATGAAGTCATGGTATATTTCAAGTATAATACTTTAAGGTTTTTATACATACAAGTTAACGTCGTAGCTAAACAGTTTTAAAATTTTCATTTCATCACTTTAGTAACATATAAATTTCACTTCTTTGCATATGAATAATTTCTTTATTATTCTAATAGGTCATTTTATTCCTCTAATAGTTTATATATAAATATAATTAAGTATTTAATAACTTACAGTTAATTGATTTGATTTATAGTTGTAAAATTTTCAATTTAAATACTTTAAAATTTTTGTTTATATTAATTTAGCACATTAAAATTTTATTTCAATCAAAGTTTTTTTCTCACTTTATTCATTAATTTGTACAATATTTAAGCTACTATATTTTTATTTTATCTAGGATATTATAATTGTATTTTTTTTTCTTCACTAGATTTTTTTTCCACATGGTTTTTACCTAGTAAGGTTTTAATGAGGCATATTCTTAATAGAGAAATATCCAAAGAGGAGTATTATGAATAATTGAAGACATTAACATGCGGATGTTTCTTTTTATCACTTTAATTATCTTATCTCTTTAATCATATTATCTTGTCTCCTAATCATATTATATTATCTCTCAAATTATTTTATCACTTTATTTATTTTATTATCATAATAATCACTATATAATATTATATTTAATTTTTAACTCTATAAATAGAGATGATTTGTAAGGTTTAAAAATATGAAGAAAAATAAGTGATAAACTTATGAATTTTTCTTTTTAAATTGCCTCTTAAATTAATTAGTTTTTGTTTTTTATTTTCTTTTAATTATCTATAATTTTTTCATTAATTACATAATAGCTTTTAAAATTTTCATATTTTTGATATTTTATAAATATATTTACTTATGTATTTAATATTATAACATTTGAAATTAAATACTCACACATTATTTTATCAATGTAAATTATTTTTTTATTAATTATATATAGAAAGAGGGAATACCTAGATTATCCGAAATCTAAGCGAGAACAACACAAGCTCATATTTTTAATATTTTATAAATATATTTACTTAGGTTTTTAATATTATAACATTTGAAATTAAATACTCACACATTATTTTATCAATGTAAGTTATTTTTTATTAATTATATACGAAAAGAGGAAATATTTAAATTCGAATTTAAAATTTAAGCGAGAGCAACATACGCTTATATTTTTAATATTATATAAATATATTTACCTATGTTTTTTAACATTATAATATTTGAAATTAAATACTCACACATTATTTTATCATTGTAAATTATTTTTTTATTAATTTTATACAAAAAGAAAAAACACTTAAATTTAAATTTAAAATCACCCGCTCCAAATGATCAATCCACACTTGTGGTTTATCGATATAAGTTATTCATTATTATTATTATTATTATTATTATTATTATTATTATTATAGTTGATCCCTCGGCTCTAAGCTTTTATGTTTGCTTCTGCCTCTGCTGGCATTAATTAGGTTTTCTACCAAGAGTGTGAGTCGTCAGTGAAGGAGACTACGGCATATTAAATATTTCATAGAAGGGTCCACTAAAAAAGAGTCTATACTTAAACACATGTAAGCGAATGGCACGTCTCTTTTGCCATTCCAAAATCTTAATTAAATATTATCAAAATCAATTAGTAGGACCATCCTTTTAATTCCTTACTTTTTTTTAAAAATGCAAAAATAAGTCAAGTGAATGAATTAGATTTTTTTTAAAAAAAAATTATATTATGGGAGAAAAAAATCCATACTAAATGTATTGTTCAAAGAAAATGTATTTTACTGCTGTGTTTTGGCTTGGCGTGGGACGATAATGATATTTTTGTAAGATCTTCTTCTTCAATGTCTCATCAAATCATAGCTTACTTGGCTCTTTATGATTCCTACCATATATAAATAAAATGATAATTCAGATATATATCTAAATCATTAATTAAATATACACCACTTGCCCACTGTATTTCAATTATAATCTATTATAAAATTTGAGCTGCTAAAAAATTATAAATTTATTTTTTTATATTTAATATAATTATCAATTTGATATTTTTTAAAATAAAAAAAATTAAATACACAGCGCCTTATCCTTTTTACTTAAAGATTTTTGGTTGAGTTGAATTTGTTTTATTTCATTTTTATTTGTAATTGTGTATATCAAAATCAAATAAAGGAGTCGTCTAAAATATTAAATTTGCGAACTAACTAAAAAAATAATTCATGCTTCTATTTTTTAAAATTAATCATAAAATAAAAATCTTTACAAGATTAATTCTAATATTAGTGATCACTTTCAATTCAAGAATATTATAAATTAAAAAATTAATGAAAAAATAAGTGGACATAAAAAATTTAAAAAAATATGTAATTTTTACTGTAGAGTTGAAATATTCATATCATGTAACTTTAGTTGTCGAAAGTTGCGGAATGAAATAATTGATTTTGCGTTGTATACGGAGCAATCTTAAAGGTGTCTGCAAGCCGGCAGGGGGCGACAACAAAAAAAAAAAAAAAAAGACAATCCCTCGACTCTTGACTCTTTTTTTTTTTGCCTACCCGCGGTTTATTTTATCTAGAAGTCGAGTATTAATTTAAAACCTTAGAAAATCAACATAATTAAATAACACTTTTCTAGCAAGCTCCGTATGAGAAAGAATAATTTAAATATATTTCAAAAATAAATTAAAGGTGTGAAAATTACAATTCTTCAAATATCATTCAAAATGATTGCGATAGTAATTAAATATATTTTTTTTATTAAAATATCAATTTTTTATTTAATTTATTTTCTTAAATTAATTTAACTTATTTTTTTTTGAAATTATTGTTTTTTTCAATCATAATTGTCAAATTAATTTCATATTAGAAATACCATATTTATATCTTGTCTAAAATATTATTGAAAAAAAATATTTTTATTAGATAATATATGGATGGCTGCTATATTAAATTAATTTTACCCTATTAAAATTATGATTAGTTTTATCTTATTCATATTAGAATTCAATTTAGTTGTAATCTTTTATTCTACTTACACCACTATAAATACCTTATTATAGGTGATTCATATGATAATAAATAATATACATATTTTTTATATTTTTTATATTTTATTTATCTTCTCCCTTCTTTTATTTATAATACGTTATCAGCACGATAGTCTCTCTAAATTATAATAGTAAAGGGAGAAAGATTTAATTTTTTTTAATTTATAAAAAAAATTTATATCTTTCAAATTAAGGTACACTTCTACATATTTAATTTATATGATTTAATATGATTTATTTTGGCTTAATTGAAGTTTATAATTTTTTTTTTCAATAAGTAATATCAAATCTCTTCATATTGAATCATTAAGAAAAAAAATATTATGGATTTTTTTGTTTAACATATATATATCTTTTGTATAAAGAGTTGCTTTGTTACAATAAATAATACATATTTTGTTAATATGTTTGCAAAGATATATGTATTATTATTTTATTATTTACTAGCTTTAAGTATTATATATACATGAAAACAATTGATATCTGTACATATTTTTTACTTGAATTCATAAACATGATGTAAATTTTTTATTTTTTATGCCCATTAATCAATGAATTTAAACTTGAATTTCACGTGTATATATATATAAATTTTCTGGTTAATTTGAATTTATTATCCTTGATATTTTTTAAAGAAATTATCTGTTATAGGTATTTGATAATGAGATTCACCTTGGTATTGTAAATCTTAAAGATATTATGAAACGAAAATCAAGTATTCTCGCAGGATCGTTTAAAAATAATAATTTTTCTTTTGATTATTCAAACAATAAATTAAAAATTAATTATCTTCTTATTGAAGATTTATTACAGTTTTTTGGATAATATTAAATTTTTCATGCCTCAAATGTGTTCCTGCAGTAGCAATATTGATGGCATATATTTATAAAATATTCTAAACTAATTTCTTGTTTACTTGTAGCTAAATAAAATTTTTAGCTTTTGATTAAAAATTATCAAACTCGTCCAGTTGACTTAACATCATTCCTTGAAGTGAATATGATATCTTTTCAAGACTATAGAGGAGAATCTTGATAAAAGGGTCATGGTTGAATTTTTTTTCAAAAAATAAAAGTGTTAGCTTAATATCATTCCCTGAAGTGAATGTAATATTTTTTCAAGACCATGGATGAGATATTGATGAAAATGTTATGATAAATTTTTTTTCCTAGCAATCTTGAAATCAAAAGTGTTAATTCTCATAATTATTCATGATTATAGAATATTTGTTATAATTAACATTAATAAAAATTAATGTTAATAAGATATTTGGTTCTGCAAATGTGATTGAAAACTCTATAAGAGTCTACCTTATATTATGAATTTGAGCAAAATAATATTTCAATGATGCATTTGATTCAAATAGATCCTTAAAAAATCTATTAAGTTTTAAAGAATACGTTGCAATGGATATTCTATTGAAACAAAGTGAAAGAGATATTGAATTTTTATGTGTTAACTTTATAAATTTGAACAAGAAGTTCATATTAAGATATTTTAAATTTCTTAACTAGATTGTACTTTATAAAAAATAAAGATGGCTGAGTTACACTATATGCACCGGAAGTACATAGATCTCAAATTTTTTATCCTTTGACATGATCATCTTGGTCATTCATGTTCAAATATAATGTGATGTATTGTTGATAATACAAATAGACATCCACTAAAAAAATTAAAAAATAATTTTGCTTGATGATTACTTTTATGCTTCTTGTACTCAAGGTAAATTAATTATGAGATTTTCACTAACTAAATTATATTTAGAGTCCCTTGAATTTCTATAAAAATACATGATGATATTTGTGACCCTATTTATCAATCTTGTAGACTATTTAGATACTTTATGATTTTAATTAATGTTTCAACTAGATGGTCATATGTTTGTCTATTGTCAACTCTTAATATTGCTTTTGCTAAATTTCTTGCTCAAATTATAAAGTTAAGGTCAATAATTCTTGATTATCATATCAAGATAATTTTTATAAATAATGCATATGAATTTACTTGAAAAGTATTTTATGATTATATTACCATTAAATATTTTATTGCATATATTCATACTCGATATGGTTTAGTTGAATTATTATTAAGATTTTACGATCAATTATTATTCTTATGCTTATGAAATTAAAACTTTTAATATACGCTTGGATACATGTTATTATTTATATTGCATCTTTAATTTGTATTTGATTGTCTGCATATCACAAGTTTTTCATTTTGCAACTTGTGTTTATCTGAATTAATATGTCTTATTTAGAATTTACAATATTAAAATTTCTTGTTGCACTGTATATATTCTTATTACATCCCTTTAAAAAAATAAAATGGATTATTAATATTATTTTGATATCTATATAGGTTTTGATTGTCTACATTAGATATTATAGACCTTTACCAATAAATTTTCTAGAGAAAGATTTTTAGTGAGTTGATTTTCACTCCATTAGGGAAAGATAAAAGTAAAGGGCCAAAAACACAATAGATTAGTTGGAATACACCAACTTTATCCAATCTTGATACATGCACAAATCAATGTGAACTGAAAATTTAAAAATATTTCGTTTGTATAATGTTGTAAATCAGTTACCAGATATATTTACAAATATCGAATAAGTGTTCAAATAACATATTTTAGCTGCTAATACTCTTGCTTGATTGATTGTCCCTATAAGATATCTTATTAGTGTGGCAACTAATAGATATAATATACGCCTGAAGCGTAGTAGACTACTTGATTCAAAATATTAATTTTTGAGATAAGAAGAAATGAATAATTTCAAAATGACATTTTTGAAGAGGTCAAAAGCAACATAAGTCAATAACCATATATTTCTAGAGAAGTAACCCCAGAAGTGGTTCTGGTACCAAAAAATTATGAGATCTCATTAAAATCTAGAAATATATGAAAAAGAGATGAAATTATTGTTGATAATATATTTACATATGTTGCTATTGAAATTATCAAAATATGCTTGTGCCTAAAACTATTTAAAATTATCGACATCGAAGTGATTGACCAAAATAAAAAAGTAATCAAGGCCGAGCTAGATTCATTTGCTGAACATACAATATTTGGACCAATAGTCCAGACATCAAGAATATGTCTCATCATAATCTATACAAGAATTTTGTGAGAATTTTTATACCACAAGTTGTGCCTTGTATATCATAATTTCATTTAACTCATTTTTTTAAGAGCTATCATGGATGTTATTATATTTAGATTTTTTATCAATTTGATAGTCTTTGAAAGACTTGACATATATTTGATGGAAGTTGTGACAGTTTACTTATATAGTTCATTAGATAATGACATATATGCAAATTCTCGAAGAATTCAAGATGCCTGAAGCATCAAAATGTCTGAAGCATCAAGATGCCTGAAACATATAATATCTTGATAAAATATACTATATTGAGTTTGAAGATTCTGATATAAGCTAGGTGGATGTGGTATAGTCGCTTATTTGAATACTTAGAGAAAATGAATATGAAAATAATTTTATTTATTCATGTATTTTTATCTAGAAGATAAATACATAATTTATCATAGTTGCAGTTTATGTTAATGATTTAAATATAATGGGAACTCCAGAAGAGATCTCAATTACTGCAGACTATTAGCAAGGAAATTTGAAATGAAAGATGTTGGAAGAACATAATTTTATTTTAGATTTCAAGTTGAGTATTTGTCAAATAAAATTATTGTCCATCAAACATTATATATCAAACTTGAAATAATTTTATATGGATAAATCTTATTTATTAAACACTCTAATGGTTATTTATTCTCTTGATGTAAAATGAGATCTTTTCAGCCCCTAAAAAGATAATGAAGAGATTCTTGGTCCTGAAGTACCATATCTCAGTGTAATAGAGATGCTTTTGTATCTTGCTAACAATACAAGACCAGATATTGCTTTTACAGTTAACTTACTTGCAATGTTTAGTTCAGCATCAACTAAAAGGCATTAGAATGGAGTAAAACATGTTCTACGCTACCAACGTGGCATATATGATATGTGTTTATTTTTTTCAAAAGGAATAAAGTCTGAATTGACATTATATGCTGATGCTGGATATCTTTCTGATCCTCATAAAACCCGATCCCAAACAAAGATATTAGCTATTCATGAAACTAGCCGTGAATATGTATGGTTGAGAAGTATAATTAAACATATTAGAAGAGCATGCAGATTACTTATAAGAAAATAATCAATAATATTATATGAAGATAATGCAATATGTATTATACAATTCAAAGGAGGCTACATAAAAGGTGATAGAACTAAACATATATCACCAAAGTTCTTTTATACTCATGAACTTATGAAGGAAGGACAAGTTAATATTTGCAAAGTTCGTTCAAGTGACAATCTAACATATTTGTTCACAAAAGTATTACCAACATCAATTTTCAAAAAACATATACACAATATTAGAATGCGTTCACTTGGAGATATATCTTAGCCAGTTGTATTCTTGAGGGAAAGTTACTTATGAATATTATACTCTTTTTTCTTCGCTAAATTTTTATCCCACTGAGTTTTTCTTAGCAAGATTTTAACGAGGCATATTCATAGAGATAGTCATCCAAGGAAAAGTATTAGATAATATGTAAATGACTACTATATTAAATTAGCTTTATCCTATTAAGATTATGATTAGTTTTATCATATTTACATTAGAATTTAATTTAGTTGTAATATTTTATTCTACTTATACCACTATAAATACCTCATTATAGATAATTCATATGACAATAAATAATATAAAATTTTTTCATATTTTTCATTTTCTATTTATCTTCTCTCTTCTTTTATTTACACCAATTTTAAATTAGTATTTTTCGGATCACTTATTAGTGAAATTAAACTATATATGCTAATAAGTAATAATAATAATTAAAATGCTAAATGATAACAATAGTCCTATTTTTTTTTTCAATTTTATCCAAAATTCTTATTTTATGAATTTTATTATATTTTTGTTTAAGTTGCCATTTTATCAAGTGAGATAAATTAATGAAATTGAAATTTTTAAAAAATACATATATTTATAACTGAAATATATTTCTTCTGTTTTGTTTTGCCTCCATCTGCGTTTCAACACATTTTCTACTTTATGTGTAATTTTTAATTTTAAGTTCCTAATTAAAATTAAAATTTAATTTGAATTATTTTTTTGACATTAATTTATTTTTTAAATTAAAAATTACAACGAATTAATAAAATTAAAAATTTTAAATAAAATTGAGGAGTATTTAAAATTGTTTTACCTTTTTAAATGATTATGTCAAATTAAAAAAAGAAAATATTATTGGCCGTAGCTGAAAATACATGTGTGCAAATTGACACAAACTAATATACAATTAAGTTATTAAAAAAAACATACATCTTTAACTTTAATTCAGCAAACCACCTAAATAATAACTAATAAATAAATAAATATATACCAAAATAATCTAACTGTAGTTACATTTCTTCTAAATAATTCAGTATTGGCCTTCCTTCAATTATAATAAAAAAGAACTAATAAGTAAATAAACAAATAAAGTCCTAATACAATTCAATATTTTTTAATAAAGAAAAAAAATAAAGAAAGAAAACTCAAAACGGTGAGTGTGACCTACAACGACCCCAAGAAGACTAATCAAATGTTCCAATGTCATGACATTATGATTCATCCCTATACAAAAATCACACCTACATTTCATTGTATTTCACAATGACCACATATCATTTTTATGAAATTATATACTTCAAATATATTTTTAATATGAAACAAACACTTTCAAAGTGTTTATATCTTAACTATGCACTTCTTTTAGAATAATTTCTTTATAATTATTCAAGAATAAAAATTTAAATCGAACTCCTCCCAATGCAACTATTAAAGGTAAAAAAATAAATTAACTAAAAAAAATTAAAGTAGTTATCATATATATATATATATTTTATTAAAATTTTTTTATGGAAAACTATTCCAACATGAACAGCTATTGTAATCCTATGCGGATGAAAGAAACAAGTATAAATAAATTAAATTTTGCAACTCTAACTTTGAGATTGAATTTAAATCAAGAGATTACATTATTTCAAAATCTAGCTAAATAATTTAGACATATTACTAATATATAAAAAAAAATTAGTTCAATTATCTGTATATGCCATTAAAATACAATAATTTTTTTTTTATTGATTTTATGAATTATATGTCTCCACTTATAAAGGATGATTTAATAGAAAAAAAATTCAATTATTTTAAAGTATTCATTAAATGCTTAATTTTACTGCTAAACTGAACTTATTTGGCACCAATTTTGAGAATTTTCACCGCATCAACACCAAAACGGGAAAAAGACCACAAGAAGAGCTGAAGAAGAAGGAGAACTGAACTTGATATAAAAAATGGTAAAGTTTTTAGCTTCACAGCATCGCGTGATTCCTGCTACCGCTACTCCTTCACTAGGGCCGGACTCAAATCATCCACCACCGATCTCGGCGATGGCACTATCATGCATTGCTGGGTTCCTAAATCTCATCTCCACTCCAAGCCTACACTCCTTTTAATCCACGGCTTTGGTGCTAACGCAATGTGACAATTCACCGGTTTTATCCCTTCATTGAAGTCCAAGTTCAACCTATACACCCGGACCTTCTCTTCTTCGGCGATTCCTACACAACTAGGCCCGACAGAACCGAGGCTTTTCAGGCCCAGTACGTTATGGCTCAAATGGATGCCCTTGTTAATGTTTCGAAGGTGGATGTTATGGGCCTGAGCTGTGGTGGGTTTGTGGCCTATTGCTTGGCTGTGCAGTTCAAGGAGCACGAAGGAGCACGTGGGACGCTTGATTTTAGGGTGTGCTGGAGTTTGCTTGGAGGCGAAAGATATGGAGGAACGGTTGTTTAAAGTGATGAGTGTAGATGAAGCTATTAGTCTTTTGTTGCCTCAGAGTCCTCAGAAAGTTAGAGAATTGATGCGACTCTCATTTCATAAGCCTCCCCAAACTGCTCCTAATTGTTTTCTAAATGATTTTATTGAGGTTTGATTCAGTTCTTTATTTTATTATATTTCTATTTCATTGATTAATTTAAATTTTGTTTATTTGATTTCTTGTTAGAGCGGATAATCAATTTTATAATCGTTTACTCTTGAATTGGATTGCAATTACTGTGTAGTAGTTAATTCATCTTGAATTGGACTGCAATTACTGTGTATAGTGTTAATCTTTTCGAGAAACAATAGTGACTCTTAATTCCAGTCAAGCAATGAATTAGATTTTTAATGTGATTTGTGACTTACAGAATGTAAGAACTTGCTTAATAACAAGTATAAATACAGCTTAATATACCGAAATTGAGTGGATTTTTATATAGCCCTCTGCTCCAGCCTTGTAAGGAGATACTACTCAATTATTTGTCCTTTATATGTTTTATGGTTTCCTATTATTGTCATAGTTCTTGTTATATGTTTTAATCCCATTGACTGTGTTGTCTACTTGTATGCATCTTTCGTCCTTCCATTTCAAGCTGGATACATTACCTTAGCTAGCAAAACATTTGATGCTGAAAGTGGATTTCTTTTTTATTTTGAGGAACTGAATTAATGTATTCTATTGTTTTATTTAAAAGCAGAGTTGTGATTTTGGCTACATGGGCAGGTGATGTGCACAGAATATCGTCAAGAAAAGAAATAACTAATCCTCGCATTGCACAAAGAAGAAAGTTGTCTAATCTTCCCAAGATAACCCAGGTGTTGCAAGATTACATTCTGTAAATGTCTTCCTTCTCTTTTTTTTTTTTTTATCTTCTTGACACCTTCTAAAGGTTTAGTTTCCTCTTTTTTTGCAGCCTACGCTAATAATTTGGGGAGAATATGACCAGATCTTCCCTCTGGAATTGTCACATAGATTAAAAAAGTTAGTATCCATTATCCAGCTTAGTAGCATTTTCAAGATTCCATTCTTTCTGAAAACAAAAACGCAAAATGTTGAGCCTGACTGGAAAACTGCTTTAATTCTTTCTTTGTCCCAGATATGTTTTTCTTTTAATTTCCAAGTAACACACTGGTGGATTGATTTCAATACTTGTATATGATTGTTCCTAATTTACCTGTACAGGCATATCGGTGAAAATGCAGAATTAGTCATAATAAAGAATGTCGGGCATGCTCTTAATGCAGAGAGACCTAAAGAGTTCTACAAGTACATGAAGTCTTTCCTCATAGATACTCTCCCTCCTACTAAGCAAGGAAACCACACAAATGGTCAAAAGCTGATTGAAATGTCTGTCGGCATTGATAATCTTTATGAGAACTATTGGTTTCACAGCTGAGCATTTAATTTGTGTGGATTATCTTATATGTTGAGGGTAGCATAGAAAATCTAGATACCGATACTCTTTGATATTACTTCTGGAATTTGATTCCAGAAGGGGCTGAAATCCTGCTGTCTATATTTTGTGATAACTAGCTGCTTGCCCTTATTGGGGATGGGCTATGTAGGAAGTTAGCATTTTTTAGCATTGGTTGAAGCCCTCTGCTGTTGTATATGTGTACTTACATATGGAATGTTTGTAATATAAAGTTGTCCAATTTCTTAGTAGAAGATCTGTCAATGGTTCATGGTTGCCTGGTACATAAACATTCAAGTAGCTTGGAGTGTCAGTTTTCAGTCTAATGATGCTTTGAGCAATGGAAAATGGTATTAGAGATTAGATTCAACTGAAGATTTTCAATTTTTACCGTGTTTTGGTTACTTTTTTTACGAATATCATGATAATAGCTAACTATTTTAATTCTTAAAGCTGAATTCAAGTGAGAGTCGATTTGAGATTACCAATTAAATGAATGTTTCTGCAAAGTGTAAGTTTGGCCTTATACCTTCTTAACCTTTTAAAGGACATAATTGAAATGCTAATTATCACTATTGAGACTTTTGGAATCCTATAGCCTTTTTTTTTCAATCAACTTCATGTATTTTATAAATTAATTCACTATCAACAATATCCTTATGGCTTCATTTAGTGTACTTGATAATTATATTAAATTTCTTTTTTTTAAGTGAAAGATTGAAAGTCAGAAAGCAAAGAATGTATGCAAACATCTCAACTAGATTGGCATTTATAATTAACAATAGCAGATTAACAAAATTTATAATTATCCTGCTAAAATCATCATATAAAAGAAAATTACAAAATTTAAGAGCTGAATTTTACCATTGTAAACAAGAGGAGGAGACTGTAAAACAAGCTAAATGATCCGTCACTTTATTAACCTCTATGCATATAAAAGAAACATGAATTTGCATATTGTACCATGAATAATACCTAAAAGAAATTTGCATATAAAATCATCATATAAAAGAAATTTGCTTTTCCCTTAATTTCTTTTTTTTTGAACAATTAACTTAGCTTAATTTGATTAATTAGAATAATGTCAAATAATATTTTGCAAAAATGGATTAAAGTACCAGTTAATTATATCTGTCGTCACTTAGAAAGTAATTAATACCTTTATTATTAATTTATCAGGTCGTAATCTCTAAAATTTTCACATCGGATATGTTATTATCCTTCCATTCATTTACCATTCCTAAATTCCTAAAAAAAGCGGACGCGACAACGCATTATCTGTCGTATCAGTTCCATTAGATTTCGATGGGAATTTATGAAGATGTAGGCCTACACCACTCACATAATAGAAATGAATGCTTACCATTTGTACTATAATTATCTCATATAAAAAGGCTATATTATTTATATTTTAATTATAATCTTTTAGAAAATTATAAATTATAAAGTAATTTTGTTTACTAAAAAAGAATTTATTAATTAGATTAATAAATTTAAGGATAAATTATTAATAAGGTTCAGTTTTTAAAATTTTTTTAATTTCAAATAAAAATTTCAAAATTATTTTTACTAATCCAATTAATATTTATGCTTATATATATATTATATGAATAAAAAATTGAGTTATTGGAATTATTCAAACAAAAAAGAATACATTATTTTCAAATATAATCTACTTTTTGAGGAAAAAAAAACAGATTATTTGCAAATAAAAATTGAAATTAGAAAATTTAAAAAAATTAAAATTTTTTAATAAGTTTTCCATGGATTTATTTTATTTTATTTTTTGATAGTAACGAAGGAATTATATTACTCAAATAGAGGAAACATCCAAATAATCATGGATCTCATGAGGGACTCTTCCAAAATCCAAACCAGGTCCTCATTATGTTCACATACAAACTTAGCTAATTCTGAGATATTTTATTGCAATCTCTAGGAGTGAAATGCCACTTACAGGTAGTAAAAAGCTGAGCTAAACGAAGGCATTCTTGAATAAGCATTCCCAGTTCATTTCACAACGCTATCTTTTCCTTCAACTGATTAATAATAGTCTTATAATTTGACCCAATAATAACCTCTGAGAAGGACAAGTCCAACGCACGTTGAAGACCATAGATCATAGCTTGAGCCTCTGTAATAACTGGTTAAATAGTTGTTGGGGATGATCGATGAGAAGATGCAAGAACTAGACCCTGAGCATCTCGGTATAGCCAATGGAATGCATTCCCAGAGCACCAGCATCCACATTCATCTTGACTATCCCTTCAGGAGGTGATTCCCACTGCGTAGATCATGCTTCAGCTGCATGAGGAGTTTTACTTCTCCTGTTGACAATTGGTATAATATTCATCTCAGCAACCATTGTTTAGGTGTTCATCACAATACTCGGCACTTGAACAGCTTCACTTTGAAATAATAAATTATTTTGTTGTTGCCAAATGAAGTAGCAAGCTACAACCACTCTTGACGATGTCTTTTTAGAGCAGTTCTAATTTATATTTGCAAACCTAACTCTAAAAGAATAACTTTCCATTGATTGTGCATCAGGTATAGACATCTGCTGCCATATCTCCTAAAACACAGAATAATCCCTGCAAAGATGAACAATATATTTACAGTTCAAACAAAAAGGGTACCTTTCAGGTACATCACGCATTCTTTTATGCAAATTTCTTCTAGTTGGGAGAATGTCCACTGCTTCACACCAGATGAAGTTAATGACTCTAGGTGGAGCATTTAATTTCCACACAGCTTTCCAAAATCCCGTCCTTGCATTTTGAGATGAAGAAGCTTGATTCTGACTTTGCCTTGCATTGAAACACAACCTATCTCAGCTCTTTACAAGATGCTCCCTTGATGAATGATAAAGCCAAATGAGTTTCGTCACCATTTAAACCTCTCAATGGTATTTTCAAGATTCGTTCTGCATCAACAGGAAGAAAGATTGTGTTAGTAAGGCTCTAGTTCCAGGATTTTGTTTCATCATCAATCAACTCAGAAACTGTAGCCTCTATAGATAGAGGACTATGAGGAGTTATAACCTTAAAGCTATTAGGTTCAAGAATCCACATGTCATACCATATAGACATTGATCTACGTTAATTGACCATTTCCAATTCTGACTCATGACCCATTCTACAACACCTCCCTGCCATATAATATGTTTCTCTATGTAAAACTTGGTGATTGACCCATAATTGCATGCATAAAATCGGAGTTAAGGTAGTATTTTGCTTTCAACAACTTTGATACAAGATATTCTGACTTTATTATTAGTCGCCACCCTTATTTGGCAAGTAAAGCCTTATTAAAACTCTCAAAATCTCGAAACCTCATACCTCCTTCCTTTGGCTTGCATAATTTATACCAAGAACAAAGATGTAAGCCCCTTTGTTTTCACCAAAATCGTCTTATTGTACTCCTTAAATCATGGTAAATACCCACATAGATCTTGAAATACTACATGATATAATTTAGTATTGCCTGTGCCAGAGTTTTAATGAGGATATCTCTATGAGCCCAAGAAAGCAGTCTCTCTGTCCAATTGTTTAATTTTGACCATAGTCTGTCTTTAAGCCTTTGGAAAATTTGTTTCTTTGATTGACTAATGAAAGTTGGCAAACTGAGATAGAGAGCATTTATATTTACCTTTAGCACCCCAAAAAAATCTACAATACTTGCTTGCAATTCTTCCCCAATATTTCAAGGAAAGCAAATCTCCAATTTATGCATGTTAACTTTTTGACCCGATAAGGTTTCATGTTTCTCAAAAATAAAAAGGGCAAAAGAACAGCCCGGTGCACGAATACTTCAGCAATGAGTGGGGTTCGGGGAAGGGTCGGACCCATTGGGTCTTTGTACTCGGCCTTTCCTTGCAATTAATTGCAAGAGGCCATTTCCACTACTCGAACCCGTGACCTCAAGTCACACGACGATAACACTTACCGTTGCGCCAAGGCTCCCCTTCCATGTTTCTCAAAAATATCCAGAATAATTCCCACTTCGGCCCTAGAGGCTCGCAAAAAAATTATGCAGTCATCAGCAAATATCAGATGTGAAATCATTGGAGCCCCACTACATCCCTTAATGCCTTAAAGACGATTCCCTCCTACAACTTCATTCAATAAACCACTTAATCCTTCAGTGCATAAGAGAAATAATTAAGGGGAAATGAGTTCCTCTTGCTTCTCCATTTATTCAAATTGAATAAGATGAGGAAGTAACAAACCTCATGATAATGGAAATCCACTTCTTGAAAAGCCCAATTTGGTCATTGCTAGTTTCAGAAAAGTCCATTCGACTTGATCATAAGCTTTGGCCATATCTAATTTCAAACTCATATGCTTCCTCCGACTATTTCATGTAGTTCTTATATTATGAAAGACTTCATAAGCTGTCAATATATTATCTGTAACTAACCGTCCTAGTACAAAAGCGCTTTTTGCTATGTCAATTACATTCCCAAATTTGTTTTTAGTCTATTAGCTAATACTTTTGTAGTAATTCGATAAATCACATTTGACAAACTGATGAGTCTAAATTTTGACATAGTTTTTGGCACTTTCACCTTAGGAATAAGACAAATATTCCTTAATCTACTTAATAGATTTTATTTAGTTATTAAGCAAAATTGCTTTATAGTTTATAATTTTTAAAAAATTATAATTAAAATATAAATAAAATAGTTTTTTTTACATAAAATAATTATTGCATAAATGGTAGCATCTTTTATTTTTGTGTGAGAGGTGCAGGTTCTACACCTCCATAAATTTTCATTAAAATCTAATGAATAAAGTGGCATCCAATGTCATTTATCATATCATGTGTCAAGCTATTTTTAAGATCGCACATTGATGTAGTGTTACATCAATTTTCTAATAAAACTTTTGATGACAAATAAATAGAATGACGACAATAAGAGCGACGTGGCAATTTTAAGGATTATGGCATGACAAATTGACAATGAAGCTTGATAACAAACATTAGTAATTTTGTGTTAGATGAAGAGTGTAATTAACCCATTAAAATTTAAATATTTAGCTAAATTTTTTTTGATATTCAGATAAATTATATCTATCGTTCCTCAAATGATAATTTTTTCCTGTTGTCATTTTTCTGTCCTTTTTCATTAATTTGACTCACAAAGCTGATATTGCAAGACTATGACATCCTATATGGACACTATATTAACTCCTCAATCACTTAAAAAGCGATGTGGTGCCAGTATAGCATTCTATATATGTATGCACCGTATATCAACTTTTTAGTGGATGTGTACACACATTAATTCCTAATGCTTTTTTGTTGATAAAAATGTTGGTCTAGAAAAAAATAAGATAATTAAAATTGAATTCTTTTGAATTTTACAGACCTATTTGCCAAATCTTGGGTCAAAACCAATTAAAATTAGTGGGTTCCTTCTAATTTGATTGGGCCAATAATTCATATGGATAAAATCATTTTTTTTAATTGTTGTGTAAATAGTCCTACATAAAATTAATTAAAAAGAAAAAGAAAAAATAAATTCTTAGCCTCTTTGTGATACTACCGTGTTTTTTCTTCTCATTTGTTGTGATTTGCGATATTAGCTTACCAAATCCACTAATGAGATCACACAAAAGAAAAATCAACATTATTTATTTGAATTATTGGCTTATTCAAATTCAAGACATAATATTATTTTTTAGTATTATATAAATATATATGTTAGCCATTGACGGACCAATAGCAATGCAAATTTTAAACTATAGAATCCTATAGTATATGCCTAATTAGAACTTTTAAATAATAGAATCGTATAGCATATGCTTAATCAGAATATTCTTATTTGGAAAATACTATGAATTACTATACTTAATTTCCAGGTCATGAATCTATGTGTCTGCTTGTCCAACAAAAAACCAACTACGTACATGCGCTCTATGTTGTTTTAATTAATGGAAAAAATTAAAGATAATAAAATTTTATTAACAAGTGGTTAGTGTGAGTGGTTCGATACTTTTATTTTTTAAATAAAAGGTCGCAAGTTCAATTCTTATGAATGTAGTCACTATTTGTTATGAATACTTTATCTTTTAATGGGTCAATTTAGTATAAACATGATTAATACTGGCCTAATAGATACAAGGATACTTGTGGGTATACAAAATAAATAAATAAATAAATAAAGTTTAAACTTGTTAAATCTTTTAATATATTTCACCATTTTATAAAAAAAATAATATTTATTTAGTTTATTTAAATCTTCATATGCGAGAAAACAATACTTTGTTCATGCCATATATCATATGCCAAATAATTTTTTTATTGAATCCTTAATAAATATTTCTTCTTCTCATTGACAAGAAGATTAATCCTATATATATATATATATATATCTTAGTTTGACTCCTAATGTTATGGAAAAATACACACTGCTTACCTTATTAAATTTATGCGCCTTGACACATTTTAGAAGCCATCATTATGGACACAGTAATGGTAAAGATTAAATAATGCCTCATTATTTTTCTGTATAATTACACTTGTGATGTTTATGTAATGGTGTCCCGTTCAAATAAGGCCCACAAATTAAAAAAAAAAGAAGAAAAAGCATGCTGTCAAAGGATAGCTTACTCGGACCGTGTCCACCGAATTACATTTATATTTGAAAAATACTTACCACTATTTTCGGTTTATCTCAATTGTGAGTGTAATACTTCTAGAATATTTTTTAAAAAAGTCTTTCTCTTGTAATCATACTATTTATTAGTGGAAGAAATTTATTCGGAGTTTGTCCCATAGACGTAGCCCAAATTAAAGGTTGATCCATGTTAAATTTGGTGTGCTATTTTTGTCTCAATATTAAAGCTATTATCAAGTGTATTTATTTTTTTATATTATGTTATTAATTATTCGAGTAAAATTCTGTTTAAGAAAATTGAATTTTAAGCGGGACCGTCTGTGATCCCTTCAGCCTTTTCTGAGAATTTTTTTTGATATTTATTTTTAGTATAATATTTCATATACTATTTACTTATATAATAGAAAGTAATTTATATGTTATTATATCCGCTGTATATCAAGTGATATCCGAGCCTGGTTCAGGCAGGTACAGAGTGTTAAAGTTAATCTTTTTGCGTTAAAGAGATGGAGGCAAAAATAAATAAGATGATTAGTCTAAATGGCTTGAATTACCACACATGGAGAAATAAAATGAGGGATCTTCTATTTGTGATAAAAATGCATTTGCCTATGTTTTTCACATCAAAACCTGATGGAAAGTCATATGAAGACTGGGAGTTCGAGCATGAGCAAATATGTGGCTTCATCCAACATTTTGTTGAAGACAATGTGTATAATCACATTTATAAAGAGACTCATGCTAAGTCCCTATGGGAGAAGCTTGAAAGGTTATATGCTTCTAAAACAAGGAATAACAAGTTACTCTATTTGACTAAATTAGTCAAAATTAATTACCAAAAAGGTACATTTATGGTGAATCACTTGAATAAACTTTAAGGTTTTGCAGACCAGTTATTAGGAATGGGTGTAAAATTTGATGATGAGGTGCTCGGTCTTTTAATACTTTCCTCTCTGCTAGAGTTCTGGGAGACTTTGAAGATTTCCATCACTAATTCAGCGGTTGATGGTGTTGTCAGTTTGGAATATGTTAAGAGTTCGATTCTAAATGAAGAGATGAGAAGGAGATCTCAAAATTCAGTATCTACATCTCAGCCATATATTTTGGTTACTTATTCCAGAGGGATGAGCAACTTTAAGGGTTTAAATTCAAGAGATAAGAGTCGAGGAAAGTCCAATAAATACGCAAATGATGAATGCTATCACTGCAAGAAGAAGGGGCACATCAAGAAATTTTGTCGAAATTTCAAAAAAGAATAGGAGAAGAACAAAGGCAAAGAAATCAAATGATATGATAGCAGTGATGATGAACAAGGAACCATGGCTGCCACCATTGAAGAATTTCATGTCATTTCTTATGATAATGATGTAAATATAACATCCAGTGAATTGGGCTGGGTAGGAGATAGTGGTGCCACAATTCATGCCACATCGCATAAAGAACTCTTCTTAACATATAAACAATGAGAATTTGGTGTTGTCAAAATGGAAGACAAGGGTGTAGCTAAGATCATCGGTAGAGGTGATATTTGTTTGGAGACAGAAAATGGGACAAGGCTACTCTTGAAAGATGTCAGACATATTCCCAACCTTCGGCTAAAACTGATATCCGTTGGCATACTTGATGATGAAGGTTTCAATAGTACTTTCAAGAATGGCCAATGGCAACTTACTAAAGGCTCCTTGGCATATGAAAAAGACAAAAAGTATTCTAAGCTATATGTGATGCAGGCAAAGCTCTCCAGTGATTCTGTTAATGCAGTGGAGAAAGAAAATATGACTAAATTGTGGCATAGAAGACTCAGTCACATGGGCGAGAAAGGGATGATACAATTAGTGAAAAAGAATGTATTATCCAAAATTGATAAAGTGGATTTGAAAAAAAGTGCTGACTGTTTGACTGGAAAACAAAACAGAGTTGCTTTCAAAGGTTCCACTTCTTCTAGAATGAAGAATGTTTTGGATCTAATTCACTTAGATCTGTGTGGACTAATGTCAAAGTCACTTAGTGGTCTCAATGCTTTGTGACTTTCATTGATGATCACTCAAGGAAGATGTGGGTATACACTTTGAAGATAAATGGCCAAGTGCTAGACGTGTTCAATCAATTTCATGCCTTAGTTGAAAGGAAAACTGGGAAGAAGTTGAAATGAATTCGAACAGACAATGGTAGAGAATACATTAGATCGTTTAATGCCTACTGTAAGGAGCATGGTATCTGACATCAAACAACACCTCCAAAAACATTGTGATTGAATGGCTTAGTGGAGAGGATAAACATGACTTTGATGGAGAGAGTCAGATGTTTGCTCTCACATTCAAAGTTGCCTAAGACATTTTAGGGTGAAGTTTTATACGCTGTAGTATATGTACTCAATTTTCACCATGTGTTCCTCTTCAGTATAATATTCCAGAGAAGGTGTGGTCAGGAAATGATGTTTCCTATCATCATTTGCGCTGTAAAGCTTTCGTGCACATTTCCAAGGATGAGAGGTCAAAGTTTGATGTCAAGACACGTGAATGTGTATTTATTGGCTATGGTCAAGATCATGATCAGCTTGGCTATAGATTTTATGATCCAGTTCAGAAAAAGCTTGTCAGAAGCCATGATGTTGTGTTCATTAAAGATCAAACCATTGAAGACATCAACAAAGTGAAAAAGAATGTTGCTAAATTCAATAGTGACTCAACAAACTTAAAGTTAGTTCCTCCAAAGGCGGTACCAGGGAGATGAAATATAAAATTGGCAGCCAGAAAATACTGACATCGATGCTCCCACAGAGGTCCAATTAGATGATGATGAGGACTAGATTGAAAATCAACCACCACCACCAGCAGAAGTTCCTCATGTTCCATTAAGGAGATCTACTATAACTAGACAACCTTCTACTAGATACTCTAATGATCAGTAGGTGTTGCTTATTAATGGGGGAGAACCTGAGAATTACTAAGAAGCTATAGTAGATGAAAATAAGGAGAAATGGATTGAAGCCATACAAGATGAGATGAAATCTTTGCATGAAAACAAGACTTTTGAGCTGATGAAGTTACCAACAAGCAAGAGAGCTTTGAAGAATAAGTGGGTATTTAGGATAAAGCATGAAGAACACAGTTTTCAACCACGATTCAAAGCCAGATTAGTTGTTAAAGGATTCAGTCAAAGGAAAGGAATTGACTTTGATAAAAAATTTTCACCAGTGGTGAAGATGACATCTATTTGTACAATATTAGGATTAGTTGCAAGTCTCATGATGCGGAACCCATGGATCAAATATTACATCTAAAATCCTACATATACATCTAACATAGAATCTTAGAACTCAAAAATAAAATCTCCCTACCAAACCCACAACTAACCTGTAATTGAGAATTTGGGTGATTGAGATGAAGTAAATGAATTAATTTAAAATGCAACAAGTCAGACTTGATAAGTTAGAACCAATTCTTCATGCAACAAGAATAATAAGAAAACCTCTCAAACTTGTAAACACATAAATTACAATCAACATAATCTGAAAATTCTTATCAGCCCCTTTAGTCCTTTCCACACCTCTCTATATAGCTGGAAATGAAGAATTAATGGCTTAGAAATCTAGGCTCACATGTATCTAGTCACACTAGCATTAATTATTCATCCAAATCAATATTATATTCTAACTTAGTGCCCATAATTCTAATAATATTGATGGGCAGATTCTACATGTATTTTAGTATTGGTTCACATGGGTCTAGTCACACTAGCACTAAGCCACATTAATATTATATTGTAAATTCGTGCTAATGCCCATCAACATATTTATGGGCAAATTCTTCATGCTTTTTGGTGAGTTTCTAACTTTCCCTTCATGATTCTTCATATTCAGTACAAGTTTGTCTCCCTCTTCATTAATTCACCTTTGAATGAAGTGTTGGAGCACATGCTGGAGTTTCTTTGATTGTGATCTTATGATTGGTTCACTTGGCATAATGATATCATCAACATATTTGTTGCCTTGTGTAGATTCATCAAGCTTGCTTATAGTTTCCTCATCATTCCCTCATTGCTAAAAAAGATTTATCCTCAAATCTGAACCTACATCAAAAGGAGAAAGATCACTAACATTGAAAGTTGCAGAAACATTATACTCACCTAGTAGATCAATTTTGTAGGTATTGTCATTGATTCATTCTAAAACTATAAATGGGCCATCTCCCCTTGCATCCAACTTGGATTTCCTTTGTTTAGGAAACCTTTCCTTCCTCATATTAACCCATACCCAATCACCAGGTTGAAAAACCACATGCTTCCTTCTTCTATTTGCATTATGGGCAAATGATTCATATTTCTTCTCAAGATGAGCTCGTGCCTTCTCATGTATCTTCTTAACCAACTCCGCTTTCTTTTCACCATCTAAGTTAGTTATTTCATTTAATGGCAAAGGAAACAGATCAAGTAGTGTAAGCGGATTAAAACCAAAAATAATTTTAAAAGGTGAATAACCTGTAGAAGAATGTATGCTTCTATTATATGCAACCTCAACTAACGACAAACAATCTTCTCAAGTTTTCAAATTCTTACCCATAATAGCACATAACAAAGATCCTAAACTCTTATTTATCACTTGTGTTTGTCCATCAGTTTATGGATAACAAGTTATAGAGAACAACAACTTAGTACCTAACTTATTCTATAAAACACGCCAAAAATGACTCAAGAACTTCACATCTGTATCACTTACAATTATTTTAGGAATGCCATGTAAACGAACTACTTCTCCAAAGAATAAATTAGCAATATTTGTTGTATCATCAGTTTTGTGACATGTAATAAAATAAGCCATTTTGCTGAATCTGTCAACGATAACAAATATGCTATCTTTTTCTTTTCTAGTCCTAGACAGTCCCAAAACAAAGTCCATAGATATGTCAATCCAAGGTGCATTAGGAATAGGTAAAGGAGTATATAGCCCATGAGGTAAAAACCTAGATTTTGATTATTTACATGCAATACATTTGGCACAAATTCTATCAATATCTTTTCTCATGTTTGGCCAACAGAAATATTCATACAGAATGTCTAAAGTCTTGAATATCCCAAAATGTCCCATGAGTCTTCCACTATGTGCCTCACGTACAAGCAATTTCCTTAATGAGCAACTAGGCATGCATATTTTTCCATCCTTAAACAAATCCCCATAATGCCTATAAAACTTTTAAAATGCAGAATGCTCACATGCTTCATAAACATTAGCAAAGTCAACATCATTGGCATACATATCCTTAATTTGCTCAAAGCCTAATAACTTAGAACTAAGAGTTGAGATTAAGGAATACCTTCTTGAAAGTGGATATGCTACTACATTGTCTTTGCCGCGCTTATATTTTATCACTTATGGAAATGGCTCAATGAATTCCATCCACTTTTCATGTCTTTGATTCAGCTTGGTTTGATCCTTTAGATCCTTTAATGATTCATGATATGTATGAATAACAAACTCTTTAGGCAATAAGTAATATTGCCACACTTGTAAAGCTTTTACCAAAGCATACAGCTCCTTGTCATAAGTGGAATAATTTAATTGTGCACCATGAAACTTCTCACTAAAATATGCAATTGGTTTCCCTTCTTGCATCAAAACAGAACCTATGCCCACACCTGAAGCATCACACTCTAATTCGAAGGTCTTATCAAAATTCGGTAAAGCAAGAATTGGAGCAATAGTTAACATTTTTTTCAACAAATTGAATGCCTTTTCATGCATTTCAGTCCAAATAAACTTTACATCTTTTTTTATCAATTCATTTAATGGTGCAACAATAGAACTAAAATCTTTAACAAACCTCTTATAGAAACTAGCCAAACCATGAAAACTTCTTACCTCACTCATGGTTTTAGGTGCTGGCCAATCTCTTATTGCCTTTACCTTTTCATCATCAACCTCAATTCCTTGTGCACTGACCATAAAACCTAAGAATATGATTTTATCACTACAAAACATGCACTTTTTCAAGTTGACATACAATTTTTTCTTTCTCAAAACATCAAGAACAGTACTAATATGTTCCATAAGCTCATCTACTGATTTGCTATAAATGAGTATGTCATCAAAATACACAACAATAAATTTACCAAAATATGCTCGCAAAACATGATTCATTAATCTCATAAATGTACTAGGTGCATTAGATAAACCAAATGGCATAACTAACCACTCATAAAGACCATATTTTATTTTGAAAGCAGTTTTTCACTCATCTCCTTCTTTCATCCTAATTTGATGGTAACCACTTTTCAAATCAATCTTAGTAAAAATGCAAGAACCACTCAACTCATCAAGCATATCATCAAGTCTAGGAATTGGATGTCTATACTTCACCGTGATTTTATTGATTGCTTGGTAGTCCACATACATTCTCCATGATCCATCCTTCTTTGGAACTAATAAAATCGAAATAGCACATGGACTAAGACTTTCACGCACAAGTCCTTTTGATAGCAACTCCTCCACTTGCCTTTGAAGTTCCTTAGTTTTCTCCGGATTGCTTCAATAAGCTGGTCAGTTAGGAATTGTTGAGCTTGAAATGAAGTCAATTTGATGCTCAATCCCTCTTAAAGGTGGTAAATCTTTAGGCACATCTTCTGAAAAGACATCTCTAAATTTCTGTAGAAGAGAGATAACACAACTAGGCAAAGGATTGTTAAAGTCAGATGTAGAAATCAAAGTCTCTTTGTACCTAAGTACAATTAGACTTCTTTTCTTACAAAAATCACTCATTAACTCTCTTTCTTTTACATAGAAATAATCTCTTTTATTTTCTCTCCATTTCTCTTTTTCTCTCACCAATGGGCCTTTTTTATCATTTTTTTTCTCACTTTTGGCCTCTTTTATCCCATTTTTATTTATTTTACTCTCACCACTAGAATTTCTTTCAAGTGATCTCAATATCTTCACCTGATCTTCATACACTTATTTAGGTGACAATAGAGCAAGAGTGAAATTTAAACCGTTTAAACTGAAAAAATAATGATTCTTAAAGTCATCATGCAAAGCCTTTCTATCAAACTGCCATGGAAGATCAAGAAGAATATGGCTAGCTTGCATAGGCACAAGATCATAACAAACTTCATCTTTATATCACCCAATTGCAAAGGAGAATATAACCTGCTTTGTTACCTTCACCTCTCCACAATCATTCAACCATTGCAGCTTGTAGGGACTAGGATATTTTATACATGTTAGCCCTAATTTATCCATAAAATCAGTACTAGCAGCATTTGCACAACTACCCCCATCAATGATCATGCTGCACACTTTTCCATTCACAATGCAACGAGTATGAAAAATATTCTCTCTTTGATTACTTTCTTCATCTTTAATTTGCATGTTTAAGGCTCTTCTAATAACCAAAGATTTACCATGTGCAGGATACTCAATGATATATTCAATTTCCTCTAATGGTGGCATGCTATCATTATCATCATCATCACTTTCATGTTCACTAGCACTATCAATTTCACCATTATCTCTTATCAACATGATTTTCTTATTTGGACATTGAGATGCTATATGCCCTACTCCTAAACACCTAAAGCATTTAATGATACTATGCTTTTGATTAGAGTTAGATGTTTTAGAGTTATCTTTAGGGTCGGCTGAAACTTGCTTTTCCTTTTCTTTTCAGACAACCTCCTTCCCTTGAGGATATCATCATTCTTTGGCCACTTTGAAGTGAAACTAGATTTGGAATTAGAAAATCCCTTTGCTGCTCCCTTTAGTTTTAGTTGGTTCTCCACTTTCATAGCCATGTGTACCATATCTTCAAGCTCCACATAATGATGTAATTCAACTATATTGGCAATCTCCCTATTCAGCCCACTCAAAAATTGAGCCATAGTGATTTTTGAATCCTCCTCTATATTAGTTCTACTCATGATCATCTCCAATTCTTTATGGTAATTCTCCACTAACATGGATCCTTAAGTTAACCATTATAATTTTTGGTGAAGCTCCCTATAGTAGTAAGATAGTACAAATATCTTTCTCATCACAGTTTTCATTTCAGCCCAAGTAGTGATGTCGCTTTCTCCATTTCTCCTCTTGAAAACCATTAATTGATCCCACCAAACTAGTAAATAATCTGTGAATTCAACTGCTGCAAGTTTAACTTTTTTCATTTCACTATAATTATGACAATTAAACACTAACTCAACTTTTCTTTCCCATTCAAGGTAAGCTTCAACATTATTTCTTCTTTTGAATGATGGTATCTTCATTTTTATGGAAGATATGTTGCTGTCCCTTTGTTGAGGTCTTCTTTGGAAAATTGATTCCTCACTTTCTTCATCATCTTCCCTTTCTACCTCATCATCATTCATCATGTTTCCTCTCCCTCTATTCTGCCCCCTTCGATTAGTATTATTTTGCTGCCTTTGCATTATACTGTCTATATCACTTTTCATGTTGTTTATGACTAAATCAAACCTTTCAAATTTTCTTTGCATTGCCTCTAACATGAAGGTTATGTTATTCATTGTCATATCACGTTTTTCACCTCCAGAATTTGACATGGTATAAGAACCTGCAAGAAAATATTAGTAAAGAAAAATTTTCCTCACCACACTCCCTTAGTGTTTCACTCAAGATCAGATTGTTACTCCTCTTGTATTTCACTCAAAACTTGGTTCCTTTTTCTTTTTGTTTTTTTATAAGCTCGAGTTCTTAGCCTTTTTACCTCTCAATTCTTCTGTTATCAAGTTGAATTTCAGAACTGGTTCCACTTAAATAAAGTAAAACAAGTTTTATTTTAAAGACTCTACAAGGAACATAATGAACAAAATGAATTCAACAATTCTAGAAGCAATTCAATTTAAATCAACAAGAACTGAAAGTTAACACAAGGAGCAAGAAGTATTTGTATTAATCAAACCAAAGTAACTACGATTGAGAGTTAGTTACTTAATGCATACAAGAAACAAGAGGTATATGAAAAAAATGAAACTAAGAGTACAAAGAAAAATAATTCTGGATACTGAAAAATAAAATTCAAATAACTTTAATGAGTAATCTAAATATGCAACTAAATCTATTCCCAATGTAAGCTATACTCTAAAGATCAGATTTTAAATTCTAAATGGATGCATAATGAGAAACTGATGCAATTTGATCAAATATAATAAGATAGAGAGCTGTTAATGGCATAAATATGCAAGAACTCTTATACACTTGTGTAGAAAAATAATGGACAGAAATAGGTACGAATTTTTTTTATATATTGAGGAAGCTGAATCTGATTCTTTTTTTGTTTTGTTTTTTTTCTTTTAATCTTTTCCTTCTTTTTTTTTTTTAACTTTCAGTAAAGAAGAATAGCAAATGAAAAGATAAAAACATAGATTTGAAGAATAAGAACAAGGTGCAACAAGAACAGAAAATAAAGAGACTTAAAAATTGAATCTAGTTTTTTTTTCTTTTGATCTTTTAAAATTTCAATAAACAAGAATAAAAAATGAAAATATAAGAACACAGAATCTAAAGACAAGAACAAGGTGCAACAAGAACAGAAAATAAGGAGACTTAGATGATAAACAAGAACAAGAAGTAAATTGAGATAATTAAAACATAAAAAATATCTAGAGATTTATCTTCAAGCCCTGTCTCTGATACCAAATGATGCAGAATTCATGGATCAAATATTGCATCTAGAACCCCACATATACATCTAGCATAGAATCTTAGATTTTAAAAATAAATTCTCCCTACCAAACCCACAACTAACATGTAATTGAGAACTTGGGTGATTAGGAAGAAGTAAATGAATTGATTTAAAATGCCACAAGTCAGACTTGTTAAGTTAGAACCAATTCTTTATGCAACAAAAATAAGAAGAAAACCTTTCAAACTTGAAAACACATAAATTACAATCAACATAATTTGAAAATTTATATCAGCCCCTTTAGTCCTTTCCACACCTCTCTATATAGCTAAAATGAAGAATTAATGGCTTAGAAATCTAGGCTCACATGTATCTAGTCACACTAGCATTAATTATTCATCCACATCAATATTATATTCTAACTTAGTGTCCATAATTCTGATAATATTGATAGGCAGATTCTACATGTATTTTGGTGTTGGTTCACATGGGTCTAGTCACACTAGAATTAAACTACATCAATATTATATTGTAAATTCGTGCTAATGCCCATCAACATATTTATGGGTAGATTCTTCATGCTTTTTGATGAGTTTCTGACTTTCCCTTCATAATTTTTCATATTCAGTACAGGTTTGTCTCCCTCTTCATTAATCCACCTTTGAATGAAGTGTTGAAACACATGCTGAAGTTTTTTTTATTGTGATATTGTGATTGGTCTACTTGGCATAATGATATCATCAATATATTTGCTGTCTTGTGTAGATTCATCAAGCTTGCTTATAGTTTCTTCATCATTTTGACTTGGAGATTGAGTAGATGGATGTTAATACTGCTTTCCTTCATGGTGATTTGGAAGAATAAATATACATGAAACAACCAGATGGTTTCAAGAAAAGAGAAAAAATAAGATCATGTCTGCAAGTTAAAAAAAAAACTTATACGGCTTGAAGCAGGCACCGAGACAGTGGTATAAAAAGTTTGAATCAGTTATGGGGGAGAAATGATACAAGAAGACTACTTCAGACCACTGTATTTTTATAAAGAAATTCTCTGATGATGATTTCATCATCATTTTGTTATATGTGAATGATATATTGATTATTGACCAGAATATTTCCAGAATCAACAGCTTGAAAAAGCAGCTGAGTAAGTCTTTTGCAATGAAAGACTTAGGATCAGTAAAACAAATTCTTGGTATGAAGATTACTAGAGATAAGGGTGCCAAAAAGTTATGGTTATCGCAAGAGAAGTACATTGAGAAAGTACTTCAAAGGTTCAACATGGACAAAGCTAAAACTGTTAGTTGTTCTCTTGCTAATCACTTTAAGCTTAATTCAAAACAAAGCCCTTCGATGAAAAGAAGAAGGAAGAAATGGACAGAGTGCCTTACGCTTCGGCTGTTAGAGGTTTGATGTATTACCATGGTATGCACAAGGCTAGATATTGATCACGCAGTTAGAGTAGTGAGTCGGTTCCTTTCAAATCCTGGTAAGAAATATTAGGATACAGTAAAATAGATTCTCAGATATCTCTATGATACTTCTAAAGTATGTTTGTGTTTTGGAACCACCAATCCTATGTTAGCTGACTTTACAGATGCAGATATGGCCGGTGATGTTGATTCAAAAAAATATATTTCTGGATATATGATTACTTTTGCAGAGGGAGTAGTTTCTTGGCAATCAAAGTTATAAAAATAAATTTCTTATCCACCACTGAAGCTGAATATATTGCAATTACCGAAGCAAGCAAAGAGCTATTGTGGATGAATAATTTTTTACAAGAGTTGAGCTTTGAGCAAGAGAAGTATGCGTTGTACTGTGACAGTCAGAGTGTCATTTATCTCAGTAAGAATTTCACCTTTCACTCACGATCAAAGCATATTGATGTGAGATATCACTGGATTCGAGATATATTGGAGTTGAAATAATTTCGACTTGAAAAGATTCTAACAAATAATAATAACTCTGACATGATGACTAAAGCTTTACTCTCGGAGAAGCTTGTTACTTGTAAAAAGATTGCTGGTATGAAAGTCCCATCCATTTGAGTATGAGAGGGAGATTTGTAATGATGCCCCACTCAAGTGAGACCCACAAATTAAAAAAAAAGAGAGAGCAAGGTGTCAAAGGATAGTTTGCTCATACCGTGTCCACTAAATTGCATTTGCAAATTGCAAATGCAACGCGGGGAAGGCTATTATAAATATCCTTCCCCATTCACTTGAAATATATTAATTTTTTGAGAGAGAAAAATATATAATGAGAGGGAGAATAAAATATTGAGAGAAAAAGAAAAATATTTGTATAAAATATTTTTGAGTGATAAAACAGTGATGTTTTATTTTGGGTATTGTGTTTGAAAAATACTTACCACTATTTTACGCTAATTTCAATTATGAGTGTAGTACTTCTAGAATATTTTCTAGAAAAGTTTCTCTTTTGTAATCCTACTATTTATTAGTGGAAGAAATTTATTCGGAGTTTGTTCCGTAGACATAACCTAAATTAAAGGGTGAACCACATTAAATTTAGTGTGCTATTTTTGTCTCAATATTAGAGATATTATCAAGTGTAGTTATTTTGTTATATTGTGCTATTAATTATTCGAGTAAAATTATATCTAAGGAGACTGAGTTTTAAGCGGGACCGTCTGTGACCCCTTCAGCCTTTTCTAAAAATTTTCTTGGTATTTATTTTTAGTTTAATATTTTATATACTATTTACTTGTATAATAGAAAGTAATTTGTGTGTTATTACACCCGCTGCATATTAATTTAAACTTTTAAAATTTGATGATTGAGTTATTAAACTTTTTAAGATAATAACTAAGTTATTTAATTAATAAATTATTTACAATTTACTTATTTTTACATGTTGTTTTTCAGTTACAAGTAAATAAATTTTCAAAAATGCTAAAATGGATACACCATAGAATAATTGTGTGAAAAAGCCTATATGCCTCTGGATTAGAATTTTTTTTAATCAGAAAATGATTTGATCTAATAGATATTTTCATAAACACTTTCTGTGCAAAATCCAAAACTTCCAATTACAATTAAAAAAACTCAGAAAGAGAACAATCATTTCTTGTCTTCACAAGGAAATTAGAAAAGGAAAAAAAATCTTATCTATCAAAATATGATTAATTTTTCATAATTCCTTTTTTACAGTTTAATTTTTCAATCACAACATTGACTTACTATTTGTCGATGACGGTGAATGTTCCCGGACGGCGAGCTCTTGGCCAGTGCTGCCAAAGATGATGGGCTCTTAGGTTTTCTAATATTAATTGTTTTATTTTTTAATATTTTTAATTATTTATTAATATTTATTAAAAATATATTTTTTTAATATTTTATTTAAGAACTAATAAGAATGAGACACATAAAAAAAAGAATCTTACATTACTAAATATTTATTCAACTCATCACCTTTTTTATTGTAACATTCTAAAATAATTAACTTGTAAATAATTTACAGATTGAATAACTTAATTATTATTTTAAAAAATTTAATAATTTAATTGTCAAATTTTAAAAAATTCAGATACCATCGATACAATCATATCTTACTTTTCAAGACAAATTCAATTAAGTTTTACGATTAAATTTGTTATAATGATTCATTATCTTATTGCAAAAAATTTAGCTATACTTGATATATACATCAATTCTAATAAAAAAAATATATCTTAATAAAATATTAATATTATTCATTGGCACTTAAAAATAAAATTTTTTAAGTGCCAATTAATAATAAATTTGGTAAAGGAAAATATAGCTACACCAAATATATACTCACATTTCAAAAGGACCCATGAAATTGGTAAATCTCTATCGTGAATATATAAATATATACGAGGATGATGTGGACTTCTAAGGATTCTTGGTTTGAGTTCAGCTACTGACTCTTTTGTATGCAAAACAAGAAAAAATATTGAGCTTCGGTGGAAAAATTCTGATGCTTAAGTTAATACTTGGTTTGTCAACAGATATGCAAATTAAGAAAATTAAAAAAAAATATTTATATGTGGAAGAGTTTATTTCTATTTATAGTTGAGGAGCAAAAGATAAAGTCTGAATGTATCTTAAATCTTTAAAAGTGTCAGTGTTGTAAGCTGGCAATGTCAAGAAATTATCTCCCGATATCTCGATTGTTATAGGCTTGATGCTGATATATATTAGTCACTCGATAGCTATTACACTGTGTCTCTAAGTATGATGAATAAGGGATAGTACCAATATATATATATATATATATATTTAAAAAAAAAATACCAGTGGTTATGGTTGTCCTTTAATTAGTGCTATGGTATATGTATATAGAGTAAATTAATTGGAGCACCTAGAAGAACAAGAAGCATAATCCAAATGCATGAAAAACAAACTAACAAAAGGTACATATATCACTAGGCTGCAGCATCAAACGTTTAATTCGGTCTAATGGGCCGGGCTTTGTTAATGGTCTAATCGATTTTCGGTTTGAAACAATACCGGATGGGTTACCACTGTCGGACCGAGATGCAACCCAAGATATTTGGGCCCTTAGCAGCTCGGTTCAAAAAAATTGTCTGAATCCATTTAGAGAGCTAATAGCGAAGTTAAATTCATCGCCGGAATTGCCTCCGGTCAGTTGCATTATATCCGATGGATTAATGAGCTTTGCAATTGAAGCTGCACGAGAATTGGGTATTCCAAAAGTTCAATTTTGGACTGCCTCAGCTATTGGTCTTGTGGGATTTTTGAATTTTGATGAACTTGTTAAGAGAGGCATTGTTCCTTTTAAAGGTAAATTTTCTTGTCTTTGATTTATATATATATATATATATATATATAATTAGTTCATTTTTTTTTACAAAGACATGATGAAGGATATTTAAACGACATGATAATGTGTGTACAGATGAGAATTTCATGAAGGATGGAAGTCTTGATATTCCACTTGATTGGATTACTGGTGTAGAGAACATTCGACTTAAAGACATGCCAACATTGATCAGAACTACTGATCCTCAAGATATCATGTTAAATTTCATGAGTATTGAAGCACAAAATTGTTTACAATCTTCAGCAATCATTTTCAACACTTTTGATGAGCTTGAAAAACAAGTACTAAAGGCAATTAAGGCTAACTTCTCTAATAATATTTATCCAATCGGTCCACTTTCCTTGCTGGAAAAACACTTTCCTCTTACTCCAGCAAAGTCACTTGGATCAAATCTATGGAAAGAAGATTTGAATTGTTTAGATTGGCTTGAAAAACAAGAACCTAACTCAGTTATTTATGTGAATTTTGGTAGCATAACAGTAATGTCTAAACAACAATTTGAAGAATTTGCTTGGGGTCTTGCAAATAGTCAGCTTCCATTTTTATGGATAGTTAGGCCTGATGTAGTAATGGGAAATAATTCTGGATTTTTACTAGAAGAAAATTACTATAAAGATATTAAGAATAGAGGGTATATAGCAAGTTGGTGTTCACAAGAAAAAGTATTGGCTCACCCATCAATTGGTGCTTTTTTAACTCATAGTGGATGGAATTCAAGCTTAGAAAGCATATGTAATGGTGTGCCTATGCTCTGTTGGCCTTTCTTTGATGAACAACCCATGAATTGTCGATATTGTTGCACTAAATGGGGAATTGGTATGGAGATTAGCCATGATGTTACGCGTAATGAAATTCAATTTCTTGTCAAAGAAATTATGGAAGGAGAGAAAGGGAAGAAGATGAAATTGAATGCATTGCAATGGAAGAAGAAAGCTGAAGAAGCTACGAGAATTGGAGGATCATCTTACAATGATTTCAATAGATTTATTAATGAGGTTTTAAGCTAGAAAGGAATTCAATTTGGAATATTTGAAAATATAAATTCAAGACCATTAAAGTTTAACTTTCTAATTTTATTATCATAATCATAAAATGTGCATTGGAGACTACTATATTCATTTTCATTTTATTTATAAGGTCTACTCATCTTTAGATTGACAAAGATGAGAAAGGAAGGAAAATACCCAAAATAACAAGGAATAAATGAGAAAAAACAAAACACGGAAGAGCAAAATCTTCCTAAAAAGAAACTCAAAATCAAGTAGAAAGAAAAATAATAGATATATATATATATATAGCTAACCTATTCAAGGTTGAAGATTATTGCTGGCGACATTTTACACACATTACTCGGGACAAAAAGAAAACAAAAAGGCGTTGTGCATTGACGATGAAAATTGACAAGCATAGAATGGAAGAAAACACAAGTAGAGAAAGCAAGTCTAACGTTCATCACCCCTTGATTTCAAATTCTTGAAAATATTCACTTACAATTATCACAGTTAAAACTAGAACAGACATGTAAGCATATCATACATAACCAAGAAGGAATATGGATTCCAATGCTAGAAACTATACAGCTAGTTTTATTACTTAGTGTTTCAACGCG
Source organism: Garcia nutans (assembly GCA_947685225.1). Classification (NCBI taxonomy): domain Eukaryota; kingdom Viridiplantae; phylum Streptophyta; class Magnoliopsida; order Malpighiales; family Euphorbiaceae; genus Garcia; species Garcia nutans. The sequence continues at coordinate 47,479,259 of CANTUV010000002.1, forward strand.
CATTCTCTCTGCGACGAACATATCTAGTTCTGTCATTGTATCTGGGTCTGTCATTAGCTCTCTGTGGCTGTGGCTCCACCCTTCTCTGTCTCTCAGGTGATCGTTGAACTATCTCTCCATTCACAAATAACTCAGCTGCAACATTAAAAAGATTTTGAACAATTAAGTCTGAATTATGATAATGAAGGATTTGAACTCTCTAAAATTTATTGCAGATAAACTGCAAAAAAGGTCTTAAATTGATGAACCAGTGAGAATGCAAACAAGTTGAACATTACCATTTTTGCAAATATTATTAAAAAATTAATCAAGATACTTTTACCAAGCACGGCACAGTTACACAACAAAAGGGCTAAAACTGTATTTTATTGACAGGAATACCATAAATAGCTTGTGCTAGCACAAAGACAATAACATCATGGAGCTTTCCAATCTCGGACTCTAATCAACAAGTTCAACTTTCAATATAAACAAAATCTACCTATAAGGTTCATCAAGTATCTTTTCCTTTCACTGCTAAAATAGGATTAAAGACATGCAATGTCTATATTCATATATTTCCAATGTATAGGGTAAAAAAGGCTACTTTTCCATATTAAAACTAGTGTTACATAACCACATCATTTCAAAACTAATGATAACTACACTAGCAATCAACTACAATAAGATCTCATACAATGTAGAAATATAAACAACCTTCCAACACAAGAACGAACATCATAAAAGCATTAAAATCTATATATCACTTCCAATAGTTCTGCAGCTCCATAAAGTACACGAAGAACAGAACAGGTAAGAAGAGAAATTCAATGTAAGTCCATTAGCATTCAAAGCTAGACATTACCCACTTGAAGTTATTAGCTTTGCCAAGATGGACTAGGATAAAATTCATGAATTTTGTAAAATAAAAAAGGGAGAAGGATTTTGACTGTCGCGAGTTTGAAACTCCGTAAAATCAAAAAAATCTTTAACAGAGACTAAGACCACCAGGGTCAAATCAATTTGAAAAAAAAAGGAATCCATTTCTCCATTTCATCAATTGCCTTTTCCTAAAGGGATTTAAGACATGCAATTTATAGACTTCCACTGCAGAGGAAAAAAATAGCTAATGCTTCTCCATCTTGGAGCTAGTATTGCAAACACATCATTTCTACACTAAAAATGTCAACACCAACATAGAAATGCAGCAAGGTTACAATGCGCGTAGAAAAATAAATAACATAAACAAAAGAATGAACATAACAGCAGTAAGATTATGTATCATTTTCAATGATTCTGCAGCTCCATCAAGCAAATGGAGAACAGGTAAAGAGATAAGTTTAATGCAAGTCCATTAGCATCAAAAGCCAGACATTATCCACTTGAGGTTTTTAGCTTTGTCAAAGATGGATTACGATACAAAATAGACTTTGACTGTCATGAAAAGCTGCAATTTTCATAAAACCAAAGAATCCCAAAGTCTTGTCAACTTTGCCAAGATGCAATAGGTATAGTAAGAAAGTGAAAACTTATTTTAAACATGAATGATCACATAAAATAATTCAAGCAACAAATAACATTTAGGTAGAAGAAAGAGAAGTGAGAATCTCATAAAAGAGGTGGACTGTACTTGAGGGGACAAAGGGCAAATATAACTCTCCTAATAATCACGGATCAACATATATATAGGGGAAATTAAAACAGCAAATAGCATTGAACTTAAAAAAAGAAAAACGACTGACCATGAGACCATCAACAAATGAAACACATATTATCTATAAAAACATAAATAAACTGCAATAATCATGTTTCATCCTCACTGATCTGCATCTTCACAGAATAAAAGAAGCACAGAATGGTTTAAGGAGAACATTTGATATAAGTCCATTAGCATTCAAAGCTAAACATTGTCTTGTCTGCTTGACTCATTAGCTTTGCCAAGATGAACTACAGAATTAAAGTTCAATACAATCACAAAATCTCATTATTCCTTAGGGACAAAGACTCAAAATCATCATAGATCAACAGCACAAATATCTTTCATTGTAAAGCTCTGACATCAATGAGAGCAGAAGCATAATAAATAAAGAGGAAAAATAATCTGACAAAGTAGAATACTATGTAGAGGGGCTTTTGTTATCATCATTAGTTCAATAAAATGAAGGCACTCATGTGAAGCGGGGGAGACTACCGTGTACAGGTGGTTTTTTTGTTATCATATTTTATCATTAGCTCAATAGAATGAGGAATAATGTGGAGGGAGAAGGGGATTTCATCCATTTCATATATATATATATATATATATATATATATCAGCATATCTAATAACACACAAGAGAGGGAAGAAACTAGAAGTGCAATCTACTCAGAAGTGTAAAAGCTTACCCCCATAGTCCTTGTTTTCAGGGTCAACATAGGAATCAGGTAGGACAAACAAAACACCAGGTAAACCTGTTAACCAACAAAAGCAAATTCAACTTACTTGTTCAAAAAATGAGAAGGGAAAGAGTCAGATAAACTTGAAGGAATAAAAAAACCTTCTAATTTGTTTGATGTTTCCTCATCAATCTCACAGCCGAATCCAAAATACCTCTCACATGAAACATTGTAGATCTTCTTTTTCGCTTCCTCCTCACTGAGACAAAATAGGCATAATCAACAGACATGACTAACGAATAGTCCACTAAGAAATCCAAATTTCCGATCATTTCTAAAACCCAAATCAACAACTAAGAAAAAAACATTTACCTGCCAACAACTTTGGCTAGTGTTTGAATGTAACAGTCAATCATTTGCTGCTTGGTAGCACCTTCTCCACCAGGTTTGTCCATGACAATAAGCCAGTGCTCATAATCACAACCTGGGAAAAGAGGAGCCATCTCATTGGGTGGGCGGTCACTGAAATTGGAGCCAGAGCTCAAAGGCGAGTAAGCCGAATTACCGGAACGGTTAGCCTGGCAACGGATGGAAGTAAATCGTGTAGGAGTAGCAGGTTTGATTGAGGGGATAGCAAGAGAAAGTGGAAGAAATGAACGGCGGCATAAAAATAGAGGAGGAGGAGAAGGAGGATGGTTAATGGGAGGTGTGGCAGTGGAAAGGAGGCGCTTGGGGCAGAGGAGGGAGAAAGTGAGGTGGCGAGAGACAGAGCGAGCTAGGGTTTGAGCCATTGTCTTTGAGAAATGAGGGCTCTGGGAGATTAGTATTGACAGGGTTTTAGGGAATTTATCGTTAATGGAAAATGACACCTCCATCAATTTTTTTTTATTTTGATTTTTTTTATAAATATATTGAAACCATCTTATTATAAATTAATAATAAATTTATTATAAATTATATAAAATTTATAAACTTTAAATCATTATAAACTAATAAAAATTTATAAATTTATAAAAAATTATTATAAATTTATTATAAATAAATAAAATTTAATATTTTAATAAATATTTTATAAATTTTAATATTTTAATAAAAAATTTATAAATTTCATAAATTAAATTTTTTTTTTATTTTTTCTTATATTTTTACCAAAAATCCTAATTTTAATAGGCTTTACCCTCAAAGTTGTTGACCCCCTTTTTTAAGCTTGGGCCATCATACGTATATTGCGTTTTCAACAAAACAGAAAAAATTTTAAATAAGTGAGCTTTTTAGTTTAGAAATTTACACATAGTACAGTAAAAATGTAGCCATTTTTCAATTATATCACTGCTGATTTTTTATATATATATTTATAAGCGCACATTTTTCCCATTTTAAAGGTTATTGATATTGATATTTATTTTTTCTGCCTTTTATTTTATTTTATTTTTTATTTAAAATAAGTTTTTAATATTATAATCTTATAAGTACATAACATACAATATTTACTAAACATCTATACTATTAATATAATATCTATAAAAAATATACAAAATATTTATTAAACATACACAAAATATCTAATAAATATCTACATAATTTATTAATATTTTTTAATTTAATTTTATTTTTAATTTTATATTCACACAATATTTATATAACATATACATAATATTTTTTTTACGGGTTGAAGGCATTGTTTTATTTTTTTCTTTTTTTTTCTTTTTTCTTTTTGAATTGTTTTTGGTTTTATACTCATAAATAATTTTATTATTATCATATTCATAACATACATACAAAATACATAAATACATGTGATGACGAGATGGACTTCAAGACTTCAACTCAGATTCGAGTTGTTTTATGGTCAACTCACCTACCTACAAGAGAAGAGAAATTATCGGTCTGTTATGAAAAAACTCTAATGTCTAAGTTGGTGATTAGACAGTCTGTAAGTAAATGTGCTTAAAAAGCGAGTCTAAGCATCCTTTACCTATAGGAGTTCACTTCTATTTATAATCGAGGAGTAAGGGACAAATTCTGAACATGCCAGTGCCTCTTCATGGTATGTTAGCGGATTTTCAAAATATGTCAGTATTATATTCTTGTCATGTTAAAATTTTGTTTGCTGGACACATGAGATCTCGGTTGACCACATATGTTCGAAACCGAGGTCCATGCCTGTAGAGAGCTCAGTCCGAATGTGACGAGCTTGATTTGTAGGTTCAACTAAGTAGGGATAGTATCAATATACACATAACATTTATAAAATACACAATAGCAAGTATAGACATATACAAAACATACATGCATTGTATACATAATGTACTTAATATTTTTTTAACTTTATTTTTTTAATTTTATATGCACAAAACTTTTACACAATATACACAATAAATATATAATATACATACAATATCTCTATAATATACACAGATATATACATAATATATACACAATATACATACAACATATATATAACAAAAATTAATATATTTTTTTAACTTTATTTTTATGTGTATAATATGTAAAATTTATTTAAAAATAAATTTAAAGATCTTTAATAAAATATTTTTATATATTTTACTTTTTATATGAATTTTGTGAGTGTTATTTCTTATTTGAAATAAAAATTAAAATTTTTTCTTTATAAAGTTTAATACATTTTATATGTAGAAAAATGTAATTTTAAATATTAATGTTTATTATTTTTATTAAAATATATTTATTTAATAGTAAAGTTTAAAAAAATGATAAAAATTGAAGTAAATATTATTTGAAGTGAAAGAGAAGGTATTTTTATAAAAAAAAATTGTTTGAAGTATTTTTAAAAACTTTTTTGAAGTTATAGTATTTTTGAAAATGAAACTTTTTTTAAATTGTTTTGTAAAAATCTCAAAATAGAAAAATTACAAAGTTTATCAAAATTTTAAAATATTTTCAAATTTATCTGTGATTAGTTTACAAATGACCATATTCATATTGTTTATTATAAGTTCATAATGAATTTGTTATATATATATATATAATAACCTCTATAAGTTTATTATGGAAATATGAATTTATTGTATACTTTTTATAAAAATGACCAAAATACCCATAGGAAAACATGAAAAATTTCATAAAATTTAGTGGGGGCATACTTTTCCCTAGCATATTCAAGGAAAAAATTGCAATTTATGTCATTTTTTATATACTTTTAATATATTAAAATATCTATTAGCTTTTATTAATATATAAATATACACTTATTTTAAATTGAAAGTTGGAAGGTGAGTGTTTATTTTAGGGAAAAGGTATAAATACAAGCCTTATGTTTTACCTTAGGTACAAATATAAACCGCAAGTAAGTTTCGTCTCAGATATGATCAGAACATTAGGAAAGTTGATATCCAAGCTCTATTTTAATGGGAGGAATAACAACTCATCACTCCCATTATTTTTGACGTTATAAACTAATAAAAAATTAATTTTTTCTTGTCAATTCAATAAATACAATTAAAACCAACTACCCACTTATCCCAAAATCGATCAAAGGAAGTTTTTGTTTTCTCTGAAATTGGAAGGGTGATAGTTTAGCATTCTTTGGTTGAAGATATATATTATCCATGGATTCAACATCGTCATCATCAATCTTAGAAGATGCAAGCTCCCTGAGAAGAACAAACAAAGAGATGAATTATGAGGGTCAGCCAATTTTCTGTGGCTATCTATACAGGGGGAAGAGAGTGAAGGCTTCAAGGTGGACCTCTTGGACTGATAAAATCTAGACATGAGGTTTTATGGCTGCCCCAACTACAAAGTAAGTTACATTTTTTTTATTGTGTACTGGGTCAGGCATTTGTTGATTATCATGGATTGTTTGATTGTATCTAGGTTGTGCGTTTATTCGTCACTAATTTAGTTTGGATTTCATGTCGGTGGGTGTGGATTTTTTAAGTCTCATGATGAGAAAATATGAGGTCGAGCTAGAGAAGTGATAAATGAATTGAATTTGGAGAATAGACTACTACTAGAAGAGAACTGAGAATTGAAGTAATATAGGTGTGCTTCTAACTTCGAAGAAGAAATTAGTGATATATGGATAGAGTTGAAGAGACTGAAGAAGGACACTATTGTGGAATGTGAGAGGGTCGAAAAAAAATTAAGAAGATCTTACATTATAATATTGTGTTCTTAGATGATAATTAGGATAGTGTTGTGTTTGATGTGCTAGGCAGTAGGGATATTATCATGTAAACATTATGGAAGTATGGATGAATAAAGAACCAGTTTTATGTTGTTTTTGTTTATATATATGCAATTTTCTCAAGTATTGTTGAATTGATATGCATACTGTAGGAATTATATTACATGTGTGTTATGTGATGGATGAAATGAAAGATGATAAAAATCTGTAAATGCAATATTGTGTAACTGAGGTAATAATGATTATGTTGTGTGTTGGGTAATGTATGTTTAAACCTGTTGCTCAAAATTTGATAACATATTAAATGAATTGTTTACCATATTGTGTAGGATAATTTTAGCAAAAGGTGTGAAAGTGCAATGGTAATCATGAAATGGCAAATAATGAACATCAATTTTTACAAAGTTTTATAAATTTATAAAAGAAAGTTGATAAATATATATATACTCCAGTCTGCATAATTTGCAGAAAAGAGTACAAAAAAATGGCAGAAGTTCTAAAGGTCCTAATGAACTTAAAGTTGCTAAGTAAAAAAATATTCCTTTAAATACAAAATGATAGCAGTAGTAGAAAGTTCATCTGGACCTTTCATGCCTATGCAAAATATCTTGCTAAGACTAAAAGCAACAAAAGCCAACTGCACAAAATCAAAGTTTCTAAACATTAATGTTTTCAGCAGCTATTCATATGGACCCTTGACAAAACACTTTAAAAAGTTTGCACTACCCTTGCTACTTCGTTGCCTAATTCTTCAACCACTTAAAATTATCTGTTAATTTCTGATGTCTCATTTTGTATTCATCCCTATGATGCTACAACATTTGAGTTAAAATTGAATGTCCTCCTCTCAACTGTAGTCCAGTTTGCTTAAAAGGCAATTCTATCTCAAAAGTGACTTATGATCCATCAGGAACAAAAGCAATATTTTTGAAGTTTGTTGGTGCATTGGATGATCCTGATTGCCTGATCTCATTTGGTATAGAATATATTGTTTCCACATTTGGCTCCATGTCTATTGGCTCAACACCTTCTTCAACAGCTCTTTTACTTGTCAACCCAGGCTGCACATTCATGCTTAATACTGTAAATGATTGGCACATATAAAGTTATCTAATTAGATTGATGTAAAAATATATACACTTACATTAATGGTGGTCCTCTCAGTTTCTTCATCAGCAACTTCCATATCTATACCCATTAGATTGCTTTTGTCCCTTCTAAACCAACTCCCACCAAGCCTGACATTTGCAATGGAGTTGGGATTGGCTGCTTTATATGAAGAATGAGTGCTAGCTTCAGCATTATTGTTCCTTTTTCTATTCCAGTCATTAGATTATTACTGAAAAAAGGTAAAATATAATTAGACATAGTTATTTATATCCAAGTTAGATATCACAAGAAGAGTAGATCACCCTAGTTCTTACTTGGCTTGGCTGCTCTATGTGAAGATTATGTGGCAGCTTCATCATTTTTATTTCTCTTTCTATATTCAATATATTGTTGTTGGAAAAGAAAAAAAAATACAATACGTAACATTTAGTTAGACATCACTCTAAAATATAATATCTGAAGCACATAAATATTTGATAACCATATGTCTTGATTGTCTTATGGCAGCACTGTTGTGCTTCATTGTGCTTGCTTGAACTGAAGGTTGAGTGCCACTTTATGATGCCTATCATAATGAATTACAAAAATAAGCATCATAATCATGAAAGCCTAATTTATTGCAAAAAGATAGTGAATTATTTTTACATGACTTCTCCTATTGAGACAACATCTTTTCTTATGACCATGTTGATGGCAATTTCCTTTAAGTTGTGGCTTTTCCTTTTTTGTTAACTTACTAGAGAACGCCTTGGTTGGATTTACCCCAGATATACCCTAATTTTCTTCTTAATAGGCCTATCAGTCTGTTTAGGAGGGGGGGGGGGGGGGGGGGTGATTCAATAGGCTCAAATTCCTCTACATTCATAAATTTTCTCCTTAGGACAGGAAGTAAGGGGTGTTAGTATGCCTTAACATACATGCTTCTATGATAACATGTTGAGATGGTGGACATGTGATCAATATTAGAATGCTGCATTGCACATATTACATGCTGGCATGGGATACTAGTTAAATCCCATGCCTTACAAGTGCAAACATACTGCTGTAGATTTATTGGGTGTTTGTCATTCCCTTTACTTATTTTATAACCAACATCCCCATTCCAAACCACCTTGCATCATGCTGAAAGCAACCTATTGTCCTGAAATATAGACATACATACTGGACTCCAATCATTCCTCCATTTATCAACCATAAGCTTGTTATCTTTTATCCTATTCATACACTACACCCTTATGTCTTCTAACATACTCACTATAGGCTTATGCCTTGCTTGACATATCTAGGAATTGAAATACTCAGATATATTGTTGTCCACCATATATGACTTGCATCTATTGGTGAAATAGGCTTTGACCCAAGTGTTTGGTGGATACCTCATTAGATCCTCGACAGCTTCCTTGCTTATATTTCCCAATTTTTTCAGATTATCATTGAATTCTTCTAGATATGTGCTCCATGCACATATCCAAAATTTCTTTTTAAGTTCTCATCCTCTCTACTTCTTGTTCCAATTGGCATATATATGTCTAGAACACCATTTGTGCTCAGCCTAGGGGAGAACCATTTGAACAGCATCAATCAAGCCTTGAAGTCATCAGCAAATGCCAAATAAATGTTAGAAAACTTCTGTAAAAAAAATAACACTTACATGATATAAATAAAACAAGTAACAAGTAAGTGATAACTTACTTTTTGCATGTCTAAAATAATAGTAAATTTTGACCCATTACCCAGACAAAGTTCTTGGACTAGCCAAGATAAAAACCACCTCTAATTGTTCTTGTTTTCAATATTGATCACTGCCCATGCAATTGGGAACATTTGCTCATTTTTATCCTTCCCCACCGCTGTAAGAAGTTGTCCCTTGCATACTCTTTTCAAAAAATATCCATCTAAACCTATAATGGGTCTACATCCATTTATCTAGCCCTTCTTACATGCATCAAACCAAATGAACATTCTTTAAAAGACCTTTCTACCTTCCCTTAGTGCCTCTTTATCAAATTCAATCTCTGCCTTAGTGTCTGGGTTGCTTTTTTTTTTTTTTTTCTAAGTTGTAGCATATGCAAGTAGGATCTCAAAGCCAACCTTATAACTCCCATCTAATTCTTGGAGTATCCTTCTCTTTTCTCTTTTATATTTTGCTAGGCTAACATTGATTTTAAGAACTTCTTCAACCTCTACCTTTATGTCTATACACCTAAATTTTGGCCTCTTATATATTTTACCTTTAAAATAGTTTGCTAGGAAGGCTTCTGAGGCACTAGGAATTTGATACTGCCTATCGTAATTTTGTTCATCAACAAAAGTTTTAACTATCAAACAGGATTATCCCCATCCTTTAATACATACAAAAAAAATGGACACCTTGTATTCCCAATGCACCTAGCCCTAACTCTCTTGGGTTTATTAGGATTTAACTTTAGTTTTAACCCTAACTTAAGAGCATAGTTTGTAATTGCTTCTCTTACTTCAGTGACATTAGCATAAGTCATATCATGAGTGAAATAATCATTATGATCACGCCCCATATTACTTTGCATCTCTTTAGAGGGGTGTTGTTTCTTCTCTTACATCACTCTCATAATCACTGTCAACATTAAACCCATTAGTATCCTCATCTACTTCATCATCATCATCACTGCTAACATATCCAATAGGATCACTACTAGCAGGATCAACCCTGTTACTGGCATTTTGAGGTTTACTATTCTTATTCCCACATGTTTGATCACATTATGGCTTATAAAAGTTAGTATCCTAATCACTCAAGTGAACTTCTATATCACTATCTTCATCTAACCACCTATCATCCATATCAGCATCATCATACTCATTGTTTGGTATGGGCTTAATGTTTGAAACAGGCTTATGCATATCATCAAACTCAATGTTTGGTATAGTCTCAGTATTTGGTAAAGGCTCAGTATTTGTTATAGGCTCAGTGTTTGTTACATGCTCATGCACCTCATCAAACTAAGTGTTGGGTTTATTCTCATTCACCCCTCCTTCACTTACTGTTTTGCTATTATCACCCCCTCTCTAAGGTAAAGCCAAAAGATTATCAACCATAGTAGGCCTATCTATGTCATGATCAATATAAAAGCGAATCACCATCACTTTATTATTACTGGCTATATAATTAATAATCATCCTCATTGACTCATCACCAGCTACTAAAACTAGACCATCATATAGTTCTCTCCCTAGTTCAATTATTTAAATCTTATTGATTGATGGATATCTTAGGGCAGGGTGGATAGGGTCTTCAAGGTTACGAAGCCTTAAAATTATTTGGTAATAAAAAAGGCTAAATCTTTTGTCATCAGATGCTAATCCCCAAATAAACTATTAAGTAAATAATACAAAAACCACAGATGAGGGACTACAAACAGACCTGAGAAGACATGATTTTATTCACAGCGGTCCACAAATCTAATGACAACCACAAGCAATGGCTTCAAAGCTCATAGAAAGTATAAGCAATGACTTCGAAGCTTCAAAGCTTAAAAAGAGTGCATTCTTTTTTGTGATTTGGAAGGGGACATATGATCCTTTGGGAGAGAATTTTTATTGCTTTGTCTGTAGAATGTTAGAGTGAAGGCTACAGATGTGGGTTTTTTCTCTTGGCTCTTAATAACGCTATTTTGGGTGGTAGGTGGGAAGCAATTAATGTTTACTAATATTATATTATTATATTCATATATAAATTAATTTTTTATTAGTTTATAATGATGTCGAAAATAACGAAAGTGATGAGTTGTTATTTCTCCCTTTCAAATAGGGCCGGATGTCAACTTTCCTAACGTTCTGAGCGTATCTGAGATGAAACTTACTTCCGGTTTGTATTTGTACCTAAGGAAAAATAAAAGGCTTGTATTTGTACCTTTTTCCTTTATTTTAAAAGAAAAAAGTGATATTTTTGAAAATATTTTAAATTTTAGGACTTTTAAAAAAATTATATTTAATTAGACTATGAGTGCAAAGCTACAAGTTTCTAAGGTGGATAAAAAACCAATTAAACAAAAAATTGAATCAAACTTAATTATACTATATGAAAAATTATGATTCAATTGATGATTTATCTTTAAATTTTTATTTTTTTAATTTTTTAGCTTTCAATTTTAGTTTTGATTTTAATTAGTAAAAAATTATTTAATTCAGTTAACCAATCAAAATTTTACTATTTGTGCAAAACATACAAACATAAATATATATAATGAGTAAAAATTATACTTAAAAATTATAGATTAATGGTGCATATGTCTTCTAAGTATTTATAGATTATATGTAATTTTACTCATTTAGCTAATTCTATTTTCTTTATTGTTAAAAAAATGAAACCCTAATTATAGTATATACTCAGCAACTGCCTCAACTCTCTTTTCTTCATAAAATTATTTAGGGATGGCAATGGGGCGGGTTGGAGGCAGAGGGACATTTTCCATCCTCGTCCTAGCTTTAGCAGAAAACTCCATCCTCACGGGGATCTCTGTGGGATGGGAATTCCCTATGAGAAATTTATTTTTTAATATTTTGAATTAAAATTTAATAATATAAAAGCTAATAATATATAATAATTGTACACCATGATATAATAATCCAATAATTGTATATAATAAAATTTAAAACATAATAAGATAAAATACATAAAATTGAATTTATTCCATATTGCAAATAATGTAAACACAATATACATATTAATTCTCTATTTTGATTTATATATTAATGTAATATATATAATATAATATAACATATATAAAATACAATATATATAAAATATGTTGGATCTCCATGAGGCGGTTCGTAATTCCTCGCGGGGCAGGAAGGATATTCTTCATCTTGTCCTTGCCTCGCCCCGACCTATGAGGAGAAAAATCTCCTTGCCTAGTCCCCGTAGGAAGAAATATAGGAAATCTCCACTCTGTTCGAGGCAAATCCTCCAAGAAATGAGGATCCGTACCCCATTGCCAACTCTAAGATTGTTTGATACTTTGATAGTAGTGCAATACTCTTTTAACATCAATTATTTATTATCACATATTTGCATATGCAAATTAAAATAATAATCAATTAGCATATTTATTTCCTATCTATTATTATTTTAATGGATTTTATTTAAATTTAAAATTATATATTATATATTTTAATTTTATATTTTATTAACATTTATTATTATAACAAATTATGTTTCAATTTTTATTTTATATACATGAATTTTTTTTACTATTAAAAAAAGATAATATTATTAAAAAACTTCAGAAAGAACAAAAATATCAATATCTAAGATCAAAACTAAACCCAAACTGATAGGCTTTCCCCATACAACTTATACTCTATGATCTTTGGGTAGAGGCATAATGAAATAAAACATTTGAAATCGAAGGTGGAACACAATTCTAATAACGAGGACTAACACATAAAGAGGCCACCCTAACTAAAGTATGAGTAGCTTGATTAACTTGTGTTTGAACGCATGAAAAAGATGCACCTGCAATTCTTTCTGCTAAAAATTTACAATCAGGGATAATAGTTCCAAACCCATATAAATTCTCAATGTGACCAACATAGCACAATAAACTTTCTGTTTATCAACCTTAACAATAACATTAGACCAATTATAATTTAAAATCTATCTAAGCATCTCCCCTAAGCCAATGCATTATGCAAAAAGAGGACTTAACATGCTATTAAAAGAATTAGAAGTTGTTACAATAAAATTACCCAAATGATATCTGATAATAACTCATAACTAGTCTTAAACTCAAGAGAAAAATAGAAGCATCCATATTACACTTTACTTGTCCTTGCAACGTCTTCTTCCATCTCTCTTCTAATTGTGACAAACTTCATGTACTCAATCCACCTTGCCCTGGTGAATATTATTCCATTCTTTAATCATTGTTTAAGCATGACTATAGATATAAGAATGTCCCACATCCTTTTGTCTCCAAATCAATGCATTTTTAAACCACTTAATGGTTTATAGTAAAAAACAATATCTCATAATTACTTGATCATCAGTACCATTAAAAAGATTAGACAAAAGCACAAACACACTTTCAATAGTAATATTGTAATTTAAAGAAGCCTGACTAGCAAGCATAAAATAAAAGCATGATTTAAATCCTCTATATCTCCACAAATAGAATAGTGAACATCAATATTAACCCCCTACTAGCCAATACTACAAGAATGTAACAAATTACCAAGAGAAATTAATCGACAGAAAATTTTTTGTTAGTAATTCCTATAGAATACCGAGAGAAAATATTAAAAAAATAAAATAAAAAATAGACCGATAAATTATTGATAGAATACCGACAGAAATATTTACTGACAAAAATTTTATTTTCAATAATGGAGTCAACATATAGAAGTAATAATTAACGACAAACTTTATAGATAGCATACATCTTCTCTCGATATTTGTGAACTATTTATCGACAAAAATAACTTTCTGTTAGTTTTACGGATAGAAAAATATTTTTATAGGTAATACTAACAGAAAAATATTTCTGTTGATAAATAAATAGCTTTAGGATGATTATCGACAAAAAAAAAATATTTTTATGGGTAATACCGACAAAAATATTTTTATCGGTAAATGAATAGTTGTAGTGTGAATTTTATCGCCCTTTGTGAGTCATTTACCAACTGAAATAGTTTTCTGTAGGTATTACTGGCAGAAAAATATTTCTATAGGTAATACCGATAGAAAAATATTTATGTCAGTAAATAAATAGTCTTAGGGTGATTACTGACAGAAAAATATTTTTATATGTAATATCGATGGAAAATATTTTTGTCGGTAAATGAATAGTCTCAGGGTGATTACTGACAGAAAAATATTTCTGTAGGTAATACCGACAAAAAAAATATTTTTGTCTATAAATCAATAGTCGCAGGGTGAGAATTTTACCACTCTCTGTGAGCCATTTACTCCGGGTAGTTCTCCTCCACCTCCATTATCTCCTGCTTCTATCTGATTTCAGTTTTTTCTATATATTTTATATTTTAATTTTATACTTTTATATATTTTTTATTATTTTTATGTACATTTATTTTATACTTGTTTATTTATTAAATTTAATTTTTATTTTATTTTAATTTTAATTTTTAAAATTTTATTCTTTTTAATATTCAATTCATTCATACTTTTTATATATACATTATAAAAAATAAAAAGAATAATAAATCAATAATTCAAAAATAATGAAATTTTATAAAAAAAATATTTTTTTTACTGACAGATGTAGACTATGTCGTCAAATATATTGCCGACATAAAATTTATTTGTAACACTGACAAAAATAAGTGGAACTGATTTTGCTATAATGACCAACTAAAATTTTTTTTATCGGTATTATAGAGAGAAAATTAATTTCGTCGGTAATACTAATAGAAAATTTTGTCGGTATTATAGACATATTTTTTGTCGGCAATCTCAATGATCATATACTGGTAATACCGATATATTTTCCATTGATATTACTGACATAATAATTTTTTTGTTGGTATTATTGACAAAATTAACTATTCTGTTGGTAAATTTTACCGACTACATTGCTATGAGTATTACCAACATAAAATTTATTTTCTAAAATTTACAGACATATACTTTTTTTGTCGGTATTTTCATTACCGGCAAAGAATATGGCTATAGAAATTTTCTGTCGGTAATTCATCGGTAAATGTGTTCACCGACAAAAAATTATGGATTATCAACGAATTTTTTCAGTCGGTAATCCGGTATATTCTTTAGTGCAATCTCTCCTTAATAGGAATAATATTATTAAAAATTTTCCATATAATTTTTTTATTTTATTTTTAGTGGTAAGTTTTGTTAGCAAAAAGAAGAAAATATTAACTTTAGACATGTATGGACACTATCCTTAATGATAATTCACCCACAACAATACAAAAAAAAAAATTAATTTAGGCGTATCCCCCAGGATTCAAGAAGCACTTCTTTGTTTATAGAGATAAACAAAGGTGCAAGAAACAGTAGAATAATATAATTTAACCCAACAATAGTAGAAGAAGACAATAAAAATAAAAATAATAATTTATGTAAGAAGACAAGTAGGTAATAACTTGTTTTGAACTAATACACATAGTATATTTTAAAGCTTTGTTAAGACAAGTAAAAGGATAATATATATATGTATATATGTAGGATAAGAAGGAAAAAATGAATTGTGTAAAAATTTATTCGCAACTAGGTATTTATAGTGTAGGAAAAGTTAATGTTAATTAAATTATTAGCATTAAAAAGAGAGAGAGAAAATAGGAAACTTTAGATATTAAAAAGATAATGTTAATGTTAAAATATATGAAGAGATATTAGGAGATAGTAGGAGAAAAATTTGCAACCAAATTAACATTAACATTTTCTAGAGATATTTTAGGCAACCAATATAACTGTCGACAAAATTTAGCTCTTTTTGAAATATCCATATATATTTACAACAATCCCCATCATACTTCAAAAGGATAAAATTATTGTTGGGTTAACTCATTTACGTATAATGCATCGACTTTGGTGTCTTTTAGACTATGAAATAGAAATAAAAAGAATGTCACATAACTTATAGAATAATTAGTAAATTTTTAAACTTTTATGAACCAAAAATCCATCATATAAGTTAAAATTCTCATTAATCACATTATACCTCACATACTTGTTGTTTAATGCGATTGCGTGCAAATAGGTCATGCGTGTGCCTGGTAATTCATGAGTGTTCTGAAGACATTGCCAAGTATCTCATAGGAGTGGCCTTACTCCATACTCATATAGGTCATCCCATCAAGTATATACTGCAAATTTGTACACCACCTATAAAGGATATGAAAAATGATTAAGAGTTTGACTCAACCTCACTTTCATTATAATGTTGCACTATTTACACCAAGGCCCGTATAACTTATAGTACTCAACAAATCAACTAATGACTTGTTATTACACTTATAAACCTAATTCATAGGATCACTAATCTTATAGGTTGGGTTACCATCACTATTCATATCTCAAATTGGTTGTAGTCCCATTTCCCTCGATTTTTCACTTATTAATTTTCTTTCCAAAGGTTTAGTAAAAGGATTGGCCAAATTCACTTTTGACTTTATATAATTAATGGATATAATCCCATCTTTTTACAATTGCTTAATCATATCATATTTTAGACAAATATGTATGTTTTTACCATTGAAAGTTTTGTTCTTTGCAATGGCTATTGCCGCTTTGCAATCATAATGTATAGACACAGAAGGTATTGGTTTTGTTCCAAATGGAAAGTTGGCTAAGAAATTTTTCAACCATTCAACCTTATTATTAGCCAATTTCAAAGCAATAAACTCTGACTCCATAGTAGATTTAGCAATAATAGTTTATTTGGTTGATTTACAAGTGACTGCACTATTACTAAGGGTGAATATGTAACCACTAATGGATTTTGTCTCATCTAAATCTGAAATCCAATTAGCATCATTGTATCCTTCCAATAAGGTGCCATAGTCCATGTACCTCTAGAATATTTTTATTAATTTGACCACTGCATTCTAATGCTTATAATTTGGATTATGTTTATATCTACTTAATTGACACACATCATATGCAATGTTAGGTTGAGAAAACTTATAAATGCATTAAACTTTTAATAATCTGGGCATACTCAAATTGAGCAACAAAATCACCTCTATTTTTCTTTAATTTAGTATTTGCATCATACAAAGTCCTTCCTGGTGAGACATCATAATGTCCAAATTTCTTAAAACATTTCTGTGAGCGAGGATTTTTTTCCCCACTCTCGATGGAATGGTTCTTGCGACTTCGGTACTATTTAGGCTCAAGACCTTAGAGAACACGAGCATAAGCCCAGAGAAAATGGAGTCGTCGCCTGGACAGGCCGAAAAAAAGAAAGAGGTGGTTGACTCTATTCCTAAGGAATTTCCAAACCCCTAATGGGTTCAGAAAGTTGGATATGTGTGGGGAAGGCGAGAAATGACCCAGCACCCCCACAACGCCCGGTTCATTGGAACCGGCCTTCTTTGCAGATCTTAATATTATAAAATTCTTAAATATAATGATATTATCCATACTACATGCAATCATAAGAATAAATAAATACTTTATTAAAGTCACAACAATGTCTAAACAAAATAAATAAATAGACACTCATCCGAGGATGAAAACATGTCCTTACATCGTCTATGTATAAAACTAAATAGGATACCCACCGAAGGTGAAAACGTGTCCTTTATATTAATTTCAAAATATGAAAATAAATTAAATTGTATAAAGATTAATTAATGATGTACAAAACATACCTCTTACAATTTTAACAAATAATAATAATAATAAATAAATCATTCATCCATGATAAACAAATCAAATATTGAATTTAAATAAATCACATTAAAACATATAATAAACTACATAATTAAATCTAAAACTTAAATAAAGTAAATAATGATACATATTTAGGTTTACATCTTGAATTAGGGATTCTAGGGTTTTTTAGATAGAAAATTAGGGTTTCAAACATGAAATATGATTTTATGGCTATTTGGAATCGAACTAGGGTTTTGACTTGCAAAATAATAATAATAATAATAATTATTATTATTATTATTTTAAAAATATTAAACTACTGTGAAGGTATGAAGATAGAATTAATTATGATTTTAGGTTTTAAGAAAGCAAAATTTAATATTGGAAGTTTTAAGAAGTGATTAGGGTTTGAGAAAACAGATTATGGTTTTGAGATATTAAAAATAAAATTAGGATTTTAGATAAAGGCTAGGGTTTTGATTAATTAAATTAGGGTTTCGGATGATTGGATGATGAGTTTAGGGTTTGGAAGAGATTAGGTTACTGTAAAGGTTTTGGAAAAATATAATTAATTAGGGTTTTATAGTTCGAAGAGAATAATAGGGTTTATATTAATTAAATTAGGGTTTTGGATGATTGGATTATGAGTCTGTAAATAATTATAAAAATTATTGAAAAATCCTATCCATGAATTACTAACACAATAAGTTAAATGAATTAAGTGTTGAAATTAATCAATGTATTTAACTGGATGGTTAATAAGAATGTTACTTGTGTTCTATGCTCCACCAAATTGATGTGTTGATACAAGCTATCTTTTCCTTTTATTCCTAGAACAATTGATTCTTGGTTGAAGACTTCGTGATCCAAAGATCAGTCATTGCTGCTTTCTTCTTTGTTTTCATATTGTTTTCTTTCTTGCTTGATGTTGTTCAATTCCTTTTTTATGATTCATATCAAGTCTCTTAATAATTCCCCCCCCCCCTCCGTCCATGTATTTAATACTCTTATTTATAGAAAAACAAAAAGACCTAATCCTATTTTAATAAGGAAATACCAATTGTTTAGGAAAAAAATCATAAAATCGTGTGAATTAAGGTTTGGTCAAAATTGGCAGCGCAAGGGTTGCTGGGCCTGCGGACTGGTTGAACTGGGCAATGCCCAGTTTGTTGCTGCGGCAAAACCCTTGCTGCGCTGCAGCGCGCCAGCACTGCCGTGTGTCGCTCGCCGATTCGTCCGATTTTTTATTTTTTTCTTATTTTTTTTTATTTTTATTATTAAAAAATAACTATTAAATATTATAAATATAAGTATTATAAATAGTAAATAAAATAAATACCACAAAAATTATTTTGAACTGTTTAAAAATATCGAACTGGACTGGATAAAAAATTAAGGGTTTACAATTTACCCCCTGCTTAAACGATCTGAGACTTTGAGTAGAAGAGAGTGAAAAGCAATATGACTTTGAGCAGATTTTGGATGAGGATGGGTACTTGGATTTGATTTGGGTACATAGACTCGAAATTGGGTACTTGAACCTGAGACTGAATTGTATTTGGATACTTGGACCCGAATCTAGGTACTTGGACCCGAGACTGAATTTTTATTGGGTACTTGGACCCAAGACTGGGTACTTGGACCTAAGACTGGGTGCTTGGACCCAAGATTAGGTAATTGGACCCGAGATTGGGTACTTGGATCTGAGATTGGGTATTTAGACCCAAGATTGGACACTTAGACCCGAGATTGGATACTTGGACCCGAGATTGGCTACTTGAACCCGTGATTAGATTGGATTTGGATACTTGGACTCGAGATTGGATACTTGGACCCGTGATTGGATTGGATTTGGGTACTTGGACTCGAGATTGGGTACTTGGACCCGAGATTGAATCTGATTTGGGTACTTGAAACTGAAACTGAATTTAATTTGGGTACTTGGACCCGAGATTGGGTACTTGAACCCTTGACTGAATTTGATTAGGGTACTTGGACCCAAGACTGAGTACGTGGACTCGAGGCTGAATTTGATTAGGGTACTTGGACCCAAGACTGGGTACTTGGATCTGAGGCTGAATTTTATTTGAGTACTTAGACCCGAGATTGGGTACTTAGACCCGAGATTGGGTACTTGGACCCAAGATTAGGTATTTAAACCCGAGATTGGATACTTGGACCTAAGACTGAATTAGATTCGGGTGTTTGGACCCGAGACTGAATTTGATTTGGGTACTTGGACCCAAGGCTGAATTTTATTTGGGTACTTGGACCCGAGACTGAGTACTTGAATCTGAGATTGGGTACTTAGACTCGAGATTAGGTACTTGGATCTGAGATGAATTGGATTTGGATACTTGGACCCGAGACTGGGTACTTGGACTTGAGACTGAATTTAATTAGGGTACTTAGACCCGAGGCTAAATTTTATTTGGGTATTTAGACTCGAGACTGGGTACTTGGACCCGAGGCTGAATTTTATTTAGGTACTTGGACCCGAGATTGGGTACTTAAACCCAAGACTGAATTGGATTCAGATACTTGAATCCGAGATTGGGTACTTGAACCCGAGACTGGATTTGATTTGGGTACTTGAACCCGTGACTGAATTAGATTTGGGTACTTGGACCCGTGACTGAATTTGATTAGGGTACTTGGAAACAAGACTGAGTACTTGGACCCGAGGCTAAATTTTATTTGGGTACTTGGACCTGAGATACCTATATACTCTTGCCCCTTGTGCAGGCTCAAACCAATGATTTGTTCGGGTAGGCTCTGATTGATGTTTGCATTTTGTCTGGTTCCTTGCATAAGCATGCATCTTTTCTTTCTTTTGCAAAATGACTGGAGCTTCCTCAAGCAATGGGCCTTCCATGCCCCCTGATTTCACATCTTCTTCATGTTTGCTTCATAGAGTATTGTTGTTTACTTTTGACAAAGAAAAATACAGTGTGATATGATCTTGTATGCATGATATGCATGAGTAATGCTTACAGTGGTTCCATCGACTCACAGACCGAGGTGATCAACAGAAGTGTTCTCATTGGTTCCTTTCTAATGCTCGTTCATGTCTTGTATTGGAATGACAGAAAGCTTTGCATTTATAGCTTTTATCTTCAAGATGTTGAGAATATGAATGGTGGAGACCCCAAGCTGCAAAGTCAGGGATACATCCATTTCAAACTATGTTTCAGCGTGTCAATTGGTAGCTTCTTCATAACCTTGCCAATAATCATTTCCTTTGCCCAATGTTTTCTTTGAGTTTTGATGGTTCAACATACTCCCTTTAACTGAAAGGTTTTGTAAAAAAATTTTCTTTTTTGATTTTTGAATTTTGAAATCAAATGTTGGCTTTGCCAAATCAATGTTAATTTACCTCAGGACTTGATTTTTGAAATTTACATATCTATAACATGACAACCCTAGTTACCTAACTAAACTCGGGAAGTATTTCTATTTAAGCAAGAATTGTTGCACTTCAGATAGGCACAAACACATTACTTGGTCCAAGATCTCATTTGAGTTTGAATATTGTCTATCTCATATGCATGCTTATTCAAACTATCTCCACTAATAAACTCTACCTACCAAGAGAGATTATTAGGTATTTGATAGGCTTGAAATGGGGTCTATAAGGGACACAAGTTAAATGAAAGCCATTTTGAAATTGGAGCTGATGTGATACTATGGACAAGCCTTCATACTAAAAATTTTTCTTGGAACTTTAGATAGTTGGGAGCATGAAAAGATAGAGCTTTGAATGTTCTCCCATCTTCTTGGCATTAATCTGGATCTTGATTGGGATAGTCTTTTTCCTTACAAAAAGGTTGATACCCACATTCCTTTTCTTTCTTCTTTTCCCCTTTCTTTCACTTTCTTTTTCTTACTCCTTCTTTTTTTGAGCATTTTATCATTTTCTCCTTCTTCCCTGTAGGACTGTCAAGAACTGGATGACCTTTCTCCTTTTTCTCCGATTTTGATTGAATCTTTAGTTGGGTTGGACCAATTCTAGTCAAACTGACCTTATAAACCAAATGGAAGTCTTTTGATGCTTTAGGTAAAAAAGAACTCGGTTGGCTTTCTGAACCGTTTTGAATTTTATTTTCTTCCTTTTCCTTTTATTTTATTTTCTTTTTTTTTGTTTTTTTGGTTCTAGCTCTAAAAGAGTTGTCTTATTTGTACCAACTTAGGTTTTTAGTAATGGATGAGTAGAGTGACATAAAATCTTCTTTAACAGGGATAAACATTTGTTACTCTGATATTATCTTGATAGATTGGAGATATTTGGTGAACTTCAACTACTCTTATGGTCTTAAAAACATCAACTATCCTTACAGTTTTGGCTATGTATTCCATTTTTTAGTCTTCTTGCCTCTTCACCTTAGTGATCATAAGACTTGTCAAAAGTGTAAGAACGGCTCAGGGCAAGTCATTGGGCTTATAAGTCAATGAAAAGAAAGCTAAAATTCTATGAAGGCTCAAAGGGGCAACTAGTGATTGATATTTAATAGGGTGGATACTAGTTGTTGGCTCGTCAAACAATGCCTAGATCATTTCTCTCTTAAATAAGCAGAGTTCAATTTGCCTCAAAAATTTGTCAAAGCATGTTCTAAGACTGACTAAGACCTAGACAAAAGTCATTATGTAGGAGCCCTCTCTAAGTAAGCATACACAACTCAATGTTATAAAATAATTTTCTCACCTAGTAAAGTCATTCGAATCATGATGCTTAGATATATTAATTTATGAACATCAAGCTAGATTCCTCATTGGTCGAGTACCATAATGAACAAAGACCATGAAAAATTTAATGAAAATAATTTATTCAAACAAACATAATTTGAAAAACATAATTGTTCCAAATAAGTACTAAAGAAAGCAAAATAAAACAAGCAACACTCCAAGCTAAGGGAAGTTTGTTGAATAAAATTTCTCCTTATTCCACATCTTTAATATTCCCATCTTGAAAGGAGGATAAGACAAGATCTTCCTCCAATCCTCCTCCTACCATGAAAGCTGCTGGTGATGGCACTCTGTTGAACCTAGGCAGAGGATTATTTTTGGTATTGGGCTTATCCGGCTTAGGTAACTTTACATTATCAATTAAATTCTGGATCTCATGCCTCAACTTCATACAGTTGTCCATTTCATATCCAGGCCTTTGATGGAATTGGAAAAATGCCTTAGTATCAACGTTAGGTGGAAGAGGATTAGGCAAAGGATGAGAAGTCAAGGGTTGTAACAATCCCTTCTTTTATAGTTGATTGAGAACCCAAGACAGTGACTTCCCTATTTTTGAAAACTGCCTCATTCCTCCTTGACTAGTGACATTAACATCAGCTTCTTTTTGTGTACTTTGATTGCTAGGCTGATAATTCCCTTTCTCATTCCTTCTTGCTGAAAAGTGATTTTTCTCCCTTTTCCACTCTTCGATTTGCAAGCCAGCTGGCAAAAGGTCTTTAAAGTCCCTTATAAGGGTGTGAGACAGCCTTTCACGAAGGTTAGGCAACACCCCTCTCACAAATATTCTTATTTGATCAGATTCATAGGCCTCTTCCTGAGAAATGCAGCCTTATTCCTCCACCTTTTCACATAGTCCATAAAATTCTCATTTGGCCTTTGTCTAATGGACTCAATTACTATTAAGGTAATTTTCAGCTCGACATTGTAACTATATTGCTGAATGAAAGCCTTGTACAACATGTCCCAATCTTTTTGAGTACTTTTCTCTAAGGTGTTGAACCAATTTTGGACAACAGGGTGCAATAAGAGCATGAAATACCTCAGAGTTTGAGCTTTAGTAGCTCTGGCAGATTGCATGATAGTGATGTACTGCTTCACATGGAGATGAGGGTTTCCAGTACCATTGTACCTAGCAAAGGAAGGCATCTTGAACTTATAAGGGACCTCCTCATCTTATTCAAATAGTTTATCGATCTCAGACATCTCTTCGATTTTCAGCTTCTTTTCAAATTTCTTTTCTAAATCAGCTATCATCTTCTCAACATCAGACGTCTCGGTCTTTTCAACAGTTATCTTTTCAATAACCTTTGGCTCCTTTTTATCTTGAGGATCTTGAAAGTATTGAGCCCAATCGTCATCATCATCAACGACCACCTTGTCATCATTAAAAGCCACTTCACCAACTTTTGCCTTCCCCTTATCTTTTTTGGTGCTTGTGGATGCTTCGGCATTATTCTTAAACATTGTAGTCATTTGATTCTTCATGATCTCAGCTAGGGCACCCTTTAGTTCTCCATTCTAGCATTGATGGTGTCATCCACCATTCTTTGAATTTGTTCAGGCTCCATTACTTTTGGTGAAAAAGTGATTGAGTCATTGCTAGACTCTTCATTCCGGCGTAGGTCGGATTATCATAAGCTTTTGAACTGTCGTAATCCAGGGCTGTGAGCCAGAAAGGATTAATGATATGTGATGTGATGTATGTATGCATGTATGCACAAACAATAAACAAACAAGGATAAATAAGACTTTCCTTCCCACCTTATAACTTTCGCACACGGATGACGAGTCTCTTTTCCTAGGTAATATGGTTAACAAAATACCAACATGGGGTATCTTATTTTTGAATAATTCCCTCGGACGTTTCAACCAATAGTTATATTTTTAAAAATGGAAATCAGTTCATGAAAATTCCCATTAATTAGGTTTTAATCCATTCAACCGACTAAAGTATCTTTTATGCTATATTGGATTAAAACTAAATTAAGAGGTTTATTATAAATAGATTTCTCACTTGAAAAAGTAACTAATAATTCATGCCACAAATAAGCCTATGATTAATAATTTTTAGTATAAACTAGGCTCGCAATTGATTTTTGATATTCCATAATTGGCCTAAATATTCGTAAGCTTTTTTGAAAAGGTTGTGAAAATAATTTTATTTCTAAACCCATTGTAAAAAGATTTTAGAAAAAATGAATTTTGGGCTTTGTATTTGGGTCATGAGAAAAGTATTTTTGACTTATTTTTTAGAAAAGTTTTATGTCCAAAGACCATCTTGAAAAATTTTGAAAATAGCTTTGGTCTTTTGGACTTTAAAGAAAAATTTATTTTGAGCTTACAATGTACTTAGGTCATATTAGAAAAAGAACAAATCAAATAAGCCATGATTTAAAATAAGATAAATTAACCATAGTCAAACAATAAACATTTGGGGTAAAAACCTAAGGAAAGTAACTAGGCCAATTACATGAGCTTTAGTCTTTGGGTTGAAAAGGCTTAAGTTCCCAAAGCAAGTATATACTAAAAGGTACAAGGCTATGAGTGGTTATGCCATGCTCGATCAACATACCTTGAGTGAAAGTATGGTATCCCTTACATAACACAACATGGGTAATACAGGCGTCCTAACTCACGTACATGATGCAATCTAATATGATGTAATGGATAATATCACGATAAGAAAAAATAGAATAATATAAAGACCAATGGAATCAACTTCTCTTATCCCCAGTGGAGTCGCCAATGTGAGTGGGAATTTTTGCCCCCACTCCCTGTGGAATGGTTCTTACGACTTTGGCACTGTTTAGGCTCAGGGCCTTAGAGAACATGCACCTAAGCTTAGAGAAAATAGAGTAGCCACCCGGACAAGCTGGGAAAAAAAATGGATGACTCGATAACTAAGAAATCCCCAACCTCCTAATGGGTTCGAAAAGTTAGGTACGTGTGGGGAAGGTGAGAAATGACCTAGCACCCTCACAATGCCCGGTTCATTAGAACTGGCCTCCTTTGCAGGTCTTAATATTATAAAATTCTTAAATATAATGATATTATCCATACTACATGCAATCATAAGAATAAATAAATACTTTATTAAAGTCAAAACAATGTCTAAATAAAATAAATAAATGGATACCCATCCGAAGATGAAAATATGTCTTTACATCGTCTATGTCTAAAACTAAATAGGACACCCACCGAAAGGTAAAAACGTGTCCTTTATATTAATTCCAAAATATGAAAATAAATTAAATTGCATAAAGATTAATTAACGAGATACTCAATTATGAAAACATACCTCTTACAATTTTAATAAATAATAATAATAAATAAATCATCCATCCATAATAAACAAATCAAATATCAAATTTAAATAAATCACATCAAAACATATAATAAACTACATAATTAAATCTAAAACTTAAATAAAGTAAATAAAGATACATATTTAGGTTTACATCTTGAATTAGGGATTCTATGATTTTTTAGATAGGAAATTAGGGTTTCAAATATGAAATATGATTTTATGAGTATTTAGAATCAAACTAAGGTTTTGACTTGCAAAAAAAATATCATTTTTATTATTTTAAAAATATTAAACTACTGTGAAGGTATGGAAGATAGAATTAATTATGATTTTAGGTTTTAAGAAAATAAAATTTAGGATTGGAAGTTTTAAGAAGTGATTAGAGTTTGAGAAAATAGATTATGGTTTTGAGATATTAAAAATACAATTAGGGTTTTAGATAAACGCTATGGTTTTGATCAATTAAATTAGGGTTTTGGATGATTGGATGCTGGGTTTAGGGTTTGAAAGAGATTAGGTTACTGTAAAGGTTTTGGAAAAAATATAATTAATTAGGGGTTTTGTAGTTCGAAGAGAATAATAGGGTTTAGGTCAATTAAATTAGGGTTTTAGATGATTGGATGATGAGTCTGTAAGTAATTATAAAAATTGTTGCAAAATCCTATCCATGAATTATTAACACAATAAGTTAAATGAATTAAGTGTTGAAATTAATCAATGTATTTAACTGGATGGTTAATAAGAATGTTACATGTGTTGTAGGCTCCACCAAATTGATGTGTTGATCCAAGCTATTTTTTCCTTTTTTGCCTAGAACAATTGATTCTTGGTTGAAGACTTCATGATCCAAAGATCAGTCACTACCACTTTGCTTTGCTTTCTTCTTTGTTTTCAGATTGTTTCCTTCCTTGCTTGATGTTGCTCAATTCCTTTTTTATGATTCATGTTTTTTTAAAACTACTTTATTCCAAGTCTCTTAATAATTCCCTCCCTCCATTCGTGTATATAATACTCTTATTTGTAGGAAAATAAAAAGACACAATACTAATTTAATAAGGAAATACCAATTGTTTAGAAAAAAAATTATAAAACCGTGTGAAACAAGATTTGGTCAAAATTGGCAGCACAAAAGCTGCTGGGCCTGCGGGTTGGGCGAACTGGGCAAGCCAGTTCACTGCAGGCATCGGCTGCGGTAAACTAGGCAATGCCCAGTTTGTTGCTGCGGCGAATTGGGCAGTGCCCAATTCGCAGCAGACATTTGCTACGGCAAAACCTGCGCTCGCCGATTCGTTCAATTTTTTTATTATTATTTTTATTATTAAAAATAATTATTAAATATTATAAATATAAATATTATAAATAGTAAATAAAATAAATACCATGAAAATTATTTTAAACTGTTTAAAAATATCAAACTGGACTGAGTCAAAAATTAAGGGTCTACAATTTCTCTTTGTAATGTTCTTGTAATAGCATTATACCATCGTCTTTTCATATGATCTTAACACCTAAAATTACACCTGGTTCATCCATTTATTTCATATCAAATTTAGAAGTAAGGAAACACTTTTTTATGTACTAATTCAAGATTAGTACTAACAATAAGCATGTCATCAACTTACAAGCATATAATCACATAATCATTACCATCAAGTTTTACATGAACACATTTATTCGCTTCAATAGGAGTAAATCCATTACTAAAAAAACATGATTAAATTTCTCATGACATTGTTTAGGAACTTTTTTCAAACCATATAAAGATTTGAGAAGATTGCAAACTTTATTCTCTTGAAAAGGGATCACACAACCCTTAGGTTTCTCTGTACAAATTTTTTCTTTCAAATCACCATTTAAAAAGGTTGTTTTAACATCCATTTGATGAATAAATAGTTTGTAAATTAAAGGCTTAGCAACTATAATTTGAATAGAAGAAATTCTAGTTACAGGAGCAAAAGTGTCAAAATAGTCTACATTTTATTTTTTATAAAACCTTTTATAATAAGTCTAGCTTTATATTTATTAATAGAACTATTAGTAATAAATTTTCTTTTGAAAATCCATTTACAACAAATGAGTTTTGCTTCAGGAGGTAAATCAGCTAATTTTCTAGTATTATTTTGTAAAATAGAATCAAGTTTTGCTTTAATGACTTCTTTTCCAAACTGAGCATCGAAAGAAGAAATTGTATCTGAATAATTCACAGGATCATTTCTATAATATAAGTGTAAAAATTATTTCCATAAGAATTTTCTTTCCTTGGTCTTTTACTTCTTCTCAAATCATCATTCTCATAGTTATTATAAATAACAGGCACATGAAAAATATCATTTACTTTTAAAGAGAAAATATGCTTAAAGAATTTTGCAATCTTTGTCTCAATTATGGTATTATAGCTAAGCACATCACTTTTCAAAACAAGAAACCTATAAACAACGCTATGTTTAGCATAACCAATAAAGGTACAATCAGAAGCTTTAGAACCTATTTTCCTTTTCTTAGGTTTAGGCAATATAACTTTAGTAAGACACCTACACACTTTTTGATATTTTAAATTATGAGTATAGCGTTTCCATAATTCATAAAGTGTCTTACTAGTTTTCCTATAGGGTATTCTATTTTGTAAGTGACATGCACAAAATATGGCTTCTTCCTAAAGATTTTTAGGTGCATTAGAGCTAACAAGCATATAGTTCATCATTTCTTTAAAGTTCTATTTTTTTCTTTTAGATATACCATTTGATTCAGGAGAATAATTAATTAATGTATTATACCTATTTTGTTTTACAAAAATCATTAAGAAGAACATATTCACCACTTTTATCTGATCCAATCTTTTTAATTTTTCTATTTAATTGATTTTGTACTTTACCTTATATTCAAGAAACATATCAACAACTTCATCTTTATTTCTAAGCAAATATACTTTGGTGTATCTAGAGAAATAAAACATGAACATCACATAATATCTTTTACCACCTCTGGTCATAGTTTATTTTAGATACTTTAGATTGGTAAGAATTAAACTCAATAATTTTAATTCTCTTAAGATAGATTTACATGTCTTTCTAATTTAGATTTACATGTCATTTTAGTTTGTTTAAATTTAGAATATACTTCACATTTTATACATGCATGTGTTATTGGTACTAGAAATTAAACTAAGTTATTACATTTTTTTTTAACATAAGACATACTCACATGTCCTAATCTAGCATGCCATAAATCAAAAGAATCAATTAAATGAGCTGAAGAACTATCATTTCTGTTAATATCAGAAATATTAAGTATAAATAAAAAAAATGATTACAATAACCCTTTTCCTATAAAAGTGTTATTTTTTGTCATTACGACCTTATCAGATTCAAAGGCAATCTTCACCCTAGCTTTTCCCAAGAGTCCTACAGAAACCAAATTAGTTTGAATATTGGGAACATGAAGCACCTCATTCAAAGCTAGAGTTTTGTCAGATGTGAATTTGAGAAGCATTTTGCCTTTTCAAGAACTTGTGTAGTTCGGGAATCACTAAGATAAATAGTTTCTTCTCCATCCTCAACTTGAGTATACGACACAAAGGCATTTTTATTAGCACAAATGTGCCTAGTGGCACAAGAATCAATTACCTATTCTTTCACACTAGCCATAATATTCACTTAAGAAATGACTGTAACTATTATATCATCTGCTTTAACCAAATTTACATTTGGTTTAGCAAGATTATCATTTCTTCCCATTCTCTTTCTACACTGAGGTGAATGGTGGCCTAGTTTGCCATACACAAAGTATCCTTTTTCTTAAAATTGGAATTATTGACCTTGGGCTTGTAATCATGTTTCTTTTCATATATGTTGTTTTGCTTGTACTTAAGGTCTTTCACATTTGACTTGTCTTGACTAAGTTGGCTTTGGTGGTGGTTTCCTTCCCTTTAGCAGCTTTAAATCCTTCATGTTGGTATCTTCAGTAAAGCTGTGTGTGATTAGATCTGTAAGTGATAATTGTTTGTACTTATGTTTGAGCTGTTATTTGTAATCGCTCCATGAATGGGAAAGTTTTTCAATGAGCAGACCTACTAAGGTGATATTTTCTGATTTGAGATCCTTCAGCAGTTTGTTGTATTTGTTGCTTGCACTTTGATATCTTTGTTGTCAGTCAACTTTGATATCTTTGTCATCAATCATCACCCATCTTTAGTATTTGCCTATGATGAATTTTTGTTTGCCAGCATCTTCAATAGTATATTTGGTAATCATAGATTTTCAAATTTCTTTTACTTCCTTGTAAGAGTAGTAAACATCAAACAATTCATTAGAAAGTGAGTTTATTATGGTGTGTTTGCATACCTTATTAGCATGAAGCCACATTACCAATAGTTTGAGGAAGATTCAATGGGCTTGGCATTGGTAAGAGCAAAAGCTATTCCATGTATGTCAAGAACTGAGAAAATTCATTCTTGCCACCTTTTGAAATTGTCTCTATAAAAAATCTTGATTTTTGATATATCAAGAAAAGGTTTGGCATATGTAATTGCAGTAATAGGAAGCACAATAGGGACATTAGACATGAAATTAGTTGAGTTATTATAACACCCTTTAACAATCTTACTTGAGAACTGTTAGAAGATGTTGCTCTGTACAATATAATCATATATCCATCAAATACAAGTAAACTAAATATTTTGGCAAATTTTTTTCTATAATATTCATTGTTAAAGTATTTCATTTAATATAATACAACCAGCATAAAAACACTTCTACCCTTCTTAAAATCAAAACTCAACTCTAATAATAAGAAATCATCGATGGTTAACCACATACCAAGCAAATAAAATAATCTTGTATCAATATGTATCACTCTACATATATCCTTATCAATATGTATCACTATTCTCATATATCCTTATATTTCCACTTATAGTTTATATTTCCATTTACAGTTTTTGGTACAACTCATATTATAGTTCATATTACACTTCTTATATTTATAGTGAATTTCACTTGCCATTCTTGCATTTGATCACCTCCATTCAATTTAACAATTTAAACACTTTCGTTCAAGTTTTACACTTTGAACACTTTCATAATATTTATTACAATTAAGCCTTTAATTAAGCTTCAGTAACTTTTACTTTTCAATACAATTTATTATAAGCTTTCAATATATATATATATGTACTTTTCATGTTTCAATAAATTTTACATATTTTTCCCTCATATACTTAGTGTACCCTAGACTCAGATAATATGTCATTAATCATAAGTAAATGCCCACTTTAGAGTTTAAGATGAGAAGAGAAAGCTCAGCATAAGTCTTGCAATACTTATGCCTACATTAATTAATATAACCAGTGGCCTAATAACAATGAGTAAATGCCCACTATAACTCATCACAAGTCCTGCAGTATTCATACCCATATCAATATCACACAATGTGCCCAATAACACCCTCTTGCTAGTTATTCAATCTGATAAATAAGTTTTATCATAAGTATGATTCGGGTAAATAACTTATTTTATCATTCGAATCAATTTCACAATTGCAATATTAATTTTGCTAAAAACATTGCTTTAACATGAACACTTCTTTTCTTACGATCCTTTAATTTTTTCCACTTTAACAATACAATATAATAGACTATTTTTCAATTACTTTTAAATATATTTCTTAAAGTATCTTTAAATCTCAATTAAGTTACTTTTAAGTATATTACAAATATATAACATATACACTCAGCCTCTCATTTATCGATGATTCACTTCTTATTACACTTATTTGTTTATGTAATTTCTTTTTGAATTACTCTACAAATTTTTATAAATTGTATTAATTATGGTCAATTCTTTTAATTTCACCTGTCATGTATATTAATTATACATATATTAGAATAATTTGGCTAACTTTGTTCTTATATCAATTTTAATTTCTTAACACACATTTTACATCTTCTCAATATCATGTTTCACATTCTATTTTTAGTAATCAATTTCTAAATAAAAACTCCAATTTCTCTTAATTAGTTCTATCCAAATATATGAATTCCACAAATTGTCCTCTTCATTCAAATAGTGTATATTCTACATATACACTATGTATAACTTATGTATATATACATTCTATAATCTCACTAATAACTTTATCATTTCCTTATTAAATCTCTTAATACATTAAATTCAATCTTTAAATATCTTTTTTCTTAATCCCAATAGCACCATAACTTATTTTAACATGATCCTTAATAGGTTTTCCTTACATACAACCATTTCTTCCTCTAACTATTAACAATCAATATAATTTAACTTACTAAAGACTTCAATATATAATTTACAAATTATCTTAAATCTCCAAATGATATTGTTGTCATGTAGGTATACAATCTATATATCTAAATATTATTTACATTATTTAACTTCTACAACTTATTTGATTCTTCATTTTTCTTTTTCATATTTTTTATTATCTTTCTTCCAAACTATTTCAAGTCATTGGTGACTAATCATTCTATTAATTTCCTTATCTTAATTCTCAAGTTTACTTGCTTACCCAAGAATGTCATAACATTTGACCAATCACATACAATTAATACTTGTTCATTCTCTAGTTATACTCTTATTTGAATATTCAAATATATTTATCAACAATTTCCTCCTCATGTTGATTTTTTCCCATTTCAATTCTCCCTCACTTGCACTTTCCTTTCTTTTTTCTTTTCATAAACTCTTACTATACACACTTTAATAATATAATTTAATAAATCCAATTTCAATTGATTTTCAACATAATCCATTTAAATAAACACCTAATATACTTTAAATACATTTATCTCCATAAACATTTATCTTCCATAATCAGTTAAATCAACATTTTAATTACTCCAACTTACCTTTTAACCATATTTATCAAGGAAAAATGATTTTTCTTGCCTATTTATCAAATCTTCCATAGTCCAACAATTCAATACTTCATTAATTCAAAGATTCTTTATACATAATTTTAAATTAAATACCTAACAAACACACTTTCAAATATCACAAATATCATTATACTTCCAAAGTAGAAAATTTCATAACCTTAAAATCATCCAAAACCCTAAACTTACCAAAACCCTATTTTCTTCCACAACCCTAAACCAACACATAAATGATTCAAGGTTTTTTTTAAACACAATTTCAATTAAAAACCAATAAATGCACACTTTATATATTACAACCATAATTTTTCTTTCAAAGAATTAAAGTTTCACAATCAACTCCTTTACAAATCATTCAATATACACTTTCTTCACAAATAATTACCTTTTCAAATCACAAGAATCTTTAATTAAACAAATTTAAGATTAATTAAATTAATAGCAAAAGAAGTGATACACAAGCACTAACCTCTTTAAACTTGCTCTTCCATGAATCTTCCTTTCAATCTTTTGGATTAATAGTGATTTCTTAAAGATTCATGTTTAATGGAGCTAATTTCCACCAAAATCATGTTTTATCTCTCAAGTTTCCATTATTTCTTAGTCAAAATTGAAAGAAGAAGAAAGAAAGGAGAAGAAGAAGATTGTCATGGAGATGATGGCCACGATTTTGCTTGAAGAAGAAGAAGAAAACTTAAATCATCTTACTTTTATATAATATCTAATGGTTTTAATTCCATACATTGCTCATATCTTTGCTTCGGTACACCTATTTTCTTTAATTATCCCTTTATCCGATTTTTAATTTTTTAAAATCGTAAAAATAATTACCTTAACTATTTTAAAGTCTTATTATCCACATTTCATATCTCAATGATAGTACAATTTTTTCAGGCTTTAAGGACATTTCCATAATTTCTTACATTTTTAAGGTTCTTTTTTCGAAAATAATGATTAAATCCATACCCTGATATAATTTTTCACTTATTAAGGCTTAATCAACCATTTCTATCAATTCCAAATACATAAACCATATATAACATCATCATCAGTCTGATATACACTTAATACAAAAAATTATTACTTAAAATTTGTAAACATTACAATTATTGATAATAGGAATTAGACTGACATAATCAACATTAGCAGTAGGAACACTTGAAGTAGTAGGAATAATTGATGGATCAGAAGTATACATAATTATCGTTAAGATTGTTAGCAAAAGGTAGAAAACATTAGCTTCAGATGTGTATGAACACTATCCTTAAGGATAATTCACCCACAATAATACAAGAAAAATTAATTTAGGTGTATCCCTCTAGGATTTAACAAGCTCTTCCTTATTTATATATAAACAAAGGTGCATGAAATAGTATAAAATTTTAATTTAATACAGCAACAATAGAAACAAACAATAAAAAATAATAATAATTTATGTAAATAGAAAAGTAGGTAATGACTTATTTTGAACTAAGAAAATATATTTTAAAGCTTTGTTAAGCCAAGAAAAAAGATAAAATATCAGTAGGATAAGAAGGAAAAATGAGCTGTGTAAATCTTTATCTGCAGTGAGATATTTATAGTAAAGAAAAAGTTAATGTTAGAATATTAATGTTAAAGAGAGAGAGAGAGAGAGAATAGGAAAGTTTAGATATTAAATAAATAATGTTAATGTTAAAATATATGGAGAGATATTAGTAGATAGTGGGAGAAAAACTTGCAACTAAATTACCATTAACTTTTTCTAGAGATATTTTAGGCAACCAATATAACTGTAAATAAAACTTAACTCCTTTTGAAACATCCATATTTTAATGTTAAAAATTTTAAATACTAAACTTTGATTTAATAATGATAATTGATAATGAATTATGATATAAGTGGTATGGATAAGTGATTTAAATAGTGGATCTTAACAATTTACTGAAGAAATTATGTATTTTTACGATTTTACGAGATTAAAAATCAAATTAGAATCAAAGGATAAGAAAGAGGGTGCACCATAACTAAGATGAGATTGGCCACACTAGATTAAGCTGTATATATAGGTGAATAGACAGGTATATTTATGTAGAAACTTCTCTTTCTTTCTTCTTCTTTCTTCTTTCCACTTTCATCGCCACCTTCACCACCAAAACTCCTTCTTTCTTCCTTCCTTCCATGACTTTGATCAAAATCTAAGAGGCAATAATATCTAGTTATAAGTTTTTAGAAGATTAAGCTGGAAAAGTTGAGATTATCAATAAGTGATTAGATAAAAATAAGAGTTTAAAGAGGTATGTGCTTATGTATTTTTTATTTGAAACTATATGGATTTCAATGAATTTATTATTTAAAATGATTGATTGAGTTGTCTTGATGAGTTTTTAATGAAAAATATTTGATATATGCTCTTTCTATGTTAAAGAAACTAGTTTTGAGCTATTGATATCATATATTTGGATATATGGAATGTAAGTTGGTAAGTGTTCAAAATACAGAGTTTTGTTTGACACTACTAGTGACAAGGCCATGTCACTGGGCATGTCAACGAAGTTGTGTTTCAACATTGAAGACACGACTAGTAACACGCCCTTGTCATTGGGCGTGTCATAGCTACTGTGATAAAAGATAAATAACACGTCTAGTGACATGTCTGTGTCAATGTCGTAGCTACTGTAATGCAACTTAAATGATACGGCTAGAGACACGCCCATATCGTTGGACATTTCAAAACTTCTATGAGAATAAGCTTATGACACGGTCAATGACACGCCCATGTCACTAGACGTTTCACTTGAAGAAATTGCTCAAAATAACTTTTTATTTTTTTATTTGTAATTATAGTTGTAACAATTATAAGTTCTCAAAGTGTAATAGATTTCTTTTTGAAGTTAACCCTAACAAGTAGTGTAATAGATTTATTTGAATATATGATAAAATATGTGTGATACTAAGTGTTGGTCAAAGAACTGTTTCATTGAAGTGTTGTGCATAATTTAATGTTATTAATAACTATTAATTTGCTCAAATCATACTGATTTTAGATCTAGCTTGGCATTGAACGACTAGCCAAAGGGAGGATATCCAAAGTGATAATGGCAATCTGTGCCATCAATAGACACTCTGTGTCACCATGCTCAGTGGGTATTCGTGCCATAGTGGGCCATTGGCCAAAATTCTATACAATGGGCATTAAGTTACCAACAGTGACCCATTATCTAAACCTAGAATCTGAGTTCAGTGTGTATGAGAATAATTAAAGAAGTTATCTACTTTGAAAATAATGTGTTATATGTTATTGTTAAATTAATCAATTTTGCATTTAATTGTGTTCAATATTTCAAGGTTCAATGGATTTATTACTTCCTTTATTTAATATTCTGAAAGTAATACTTTTCATTGTTTCTAAACTATTTAATGTTTAGGTCTCTTTCCTTTAATTTTTCTTGCATATTGTGATAACATAAGCACTACTAGACTTTGCTTAGTGTGTTAGAACTATTTTCTGACGTGTAGATCAAACAAGAAGAGGTTAGACTGCGTAGTGAGAGATTTACGTTCCTAGTTAACTACATCATAAAGATTCAATAACAATATTGTAAATATTGTATTTTGTATAGTTCACATGGAAATACCTTATACTTTTGTATGACAGTTGTATAAGTATGAGAGTAGTTTGTGAATTTAATTAATGTAAGTTATCAATAAGAGTTCTGTATAATTTAATAGATATAAGTTTGTAATATAATATTGGTTGTACTAGTTATTTTGAAAGCTTAACAACTGCATTAATACTTAGAAGTATTTTCTTTTTATTTCTTTAATACATATATAGACACGTATGTAGAACAAGTGTGAATATTAGGTGACATCTTCTATGTAGTTAAGTGTACAGGCTACGTAGGGGTTGTTACATATAGTGGTATCAAAGTAGGTTTAGGCAGTTCTAATTTGTTGGTTAAAAGAAAAGAGAAGTACAACTGTCATTGCTATGTGAACTATATAATTGAATAAATGTTTGATGCAGTTGATTTTTAATGCTTAAAGATATAAGATGGCCTCTGAATCCCGTCAAGGTGCCAAGGAACAAGCTGCGTCCTCATACAGCCAAGCTAGTGTGGTGAATCAGCAGCCATCAGAACCTTCTACGGAATAAATTCCATTAGATCCCCAATTTGTGAGAAATATATTGGAGGTTCTCAGGAAAATTATAAGAGTTGCTCCTCCTGCACAATCTCTACCGCCAGTGCCCAAAAGATCTACATTGGAGAGAATTAAAAAATTAAGAGCATAAGATTTTAAAGCTCGTGATACTAATAAGTCTTTGGTAGCGGAGTATTAGATGGAGTGGATTGTGAGAGTTTTTGATATTCTACATTGTACTGGTAAGGAAAGATTAGAGTGTATAGTTTCCTTATTGTAAGAACAAGCTTATGCCTGGTGGGATATAAAGCAGAAAGGTGTACCCGCAGGTAGACTTACTTGGGCATTTTTCCAAGAAGAATTTAAAAAGGAATATATTAGTGAGATTTATTTAAAGGAGAAGTGTCGGAAGTTTTTGTATCTTAAGCAAAGGCAATCATCTGTGTCTGAATATGAGAGGCAGTTTGTTCACCTCAACAAATATTTTTCAGAGTTAGTTGCATCTAAGGAAGAGAAGTGTGAGATGTTTGAACATGGTTTGAACCGTCAGATTCGAGTGTATTAAGTAGCGATGAGGATTAAATAGTTTTTCACTCTTGTTAATGTGACATTTGATATAGAAAATGAGATTAAACAAGAGCAGGGAAGAAAAAAACAATCAAAGAAGTGATTTTCTAGTGAACAACAACAAGGTGGCCAAAAAAGACAGAGAAATATTCAAGCCCAAACTCAGGGGTTTGGTAGAGAAAGTGGAGCTAGTTTTCAAAAATATAGAGGTGGTAGGTTTAGAGTGGCTACAGGCTCATCTTTAAGGGTTGTTACTACACCTTGTCAATATTGCGGTAAGGGCCATACAAGTGAAGATTGCTGGTATCAGAAAGGGGCTTGTTTAAAATACGGTTCTTTAGAATATAGAATTAGAGATTGTTCAGCGATAAAAGAATTAGAATTTTCTGAAGGATATAGTTCTGTACAGAGGTCTCAGTAAGGCCATAGAATAGGTAGAGGTGGTCGACCCAGTGTTAGTTAGAAGAGAGAATCTGAAATAGTGGATAGACCTCAGACTCGAGGCAGTGCTCCAGCTAAGGCTTATGCCATGAAAGCTGTGGAGGACCAGAATGCTCCTAATGTTGTAGTTGGAAAATTTTTTTACTTGGTTTTGATGTGTATGCATTATTAGATCCTGGTTCTACAAATTCTTATATTTGTACAACTATAGTTTTAGGGAAGAAAATATATATTGATAAACTTGATTAAGAGATAGAAGTTATAAATCCCTTAGGCCATAGTGTGAAGGAAAATAGAGTATATCAAAATTGTCCACTTAGAGTTCATGATGTAGAACTTTCTACTGATTTGATTGAACTTCCATTCCATGACTTTGATGTAATATTGGGAATGGATTGGTTGTCCCGACATCAAGCAGTTATGGACTGCTGTAGTAAAGTTGTATCTTTTAAGATTTCGGATTGTGGTGAAATTGTAGTTCAAGGAGAAAAATAATTTTATCCTTCTAGTTTGATTTTTGCAGCTAAAGCTAGAAGATTGATTAGGAAGAGATGTGAAGCTTATCTGGCTTATGTTAATAATACATGACATTCAAGCACGATTTTGGGAGACATACCAATAGTGAGTGAGTTTTCAGATATTTTTCCGAAAGAATTACCTGGAATACCACCAGAGACAGAGGTAGAATTTGTTATTGATGTAGTTTCAGGTACGACATCAATTTCTATTCCACCTTATAGAATGAAACCTCCAGAATTAAAAGAATTAAAGGTGCAACTCCAAGAATTGCTTGAAAAAAGATTCATGAGACCTAGTGTGTCACCTTGGGGTGCATCAATTTTGTTTGTGAAGAACAAGGATGGTGCTTTAAGATTATAGATAGATTATCGACAGTTAAATAAAGTGACTATTAAGAATAAGTACTCGTTACCTAGGATTGATGACTTGTTTGATCAGTTGGGAGGAGCGAGTGTTTTCTCTAAGATTGATCTTAAATCAGGTTATTATCAGATGAAAATTAAAGAAGTAGATATTCCAAAGATAGCTTTTAGAACTTGATATGGACATTATGAATTTTTAGTTATGCCCTTTGGTTTAACTAATGCTCCAGCAGCTTTTATGGATTTGATGAATCAAGTTATTAAACCCTATTTAGACCAGTTTGTAGTTGTTTTCATTGATGATGTATTAGTTTATTCCAGAAATAGAGAGGAACATAATAAGCATTTGAGAATTGTACTACAGACACTAAGGGAGAATCAAATGTACGCTAAATTATCGAAGTATGATTTTTGGTTGACAGAAGTGGTTTTTCTAGGTCATGTAGTATTAGCTAATAGTATTCATATGGATCCAAGTAAGATTGAGACTATCTTGAATTGGCAGCCACCAAAGAATATAACAGAAGTCCAGAGTTTCCTTGGGTTGGCTGGGTACTATAGAAGATTTGTGCAAGGGTTTTCGAAAATAACACTTCCTTTAACTAAGATCCTTAGAAAAAAAACTAAATTTGAGTGAAATACTCAGTGTCAAGCTAGTTTTGAACAATTGAAGGCTACATTAACTGAAGCACCAATCTTGACACAACCGACTCCAGGTAAAGACTATATTATTTATAGTGATGCTTCTCATCAAGGACTTGGTTATGTATTGATGCAAAAGGGTAAGGTAATTGCTTATGCTTTTAGGAAATTAAAATCTTATGAATTGAATTACCCCACATATGATTTGGAGTTAGCTGCTCTTATATTTGCTCTTAAGATCTGGTGATATTACTTGTATGGTGAAAGGTGTTATTTTTTCACTGATCATAAAAGTTTGAAATATTTGCCAACATAAAAAGAACTAAACTTAAGGCAGAGAAGATGGATGAAATTGATCAAAAATTAAGATTGGATCATCGACTATCATCCTGGGAAAGCTAATATGGTAGCTGATGCTTTAAATCGAAAGACTTTAGTAGGTATATTGTATATAGAATATTATAGTATTATATATATATATTAAATAAACTAAATGATATCATGTGTTATGTTAGCAGAATTGAGGGTTGAACCAACCATTAGGTAAAAATGTGATAGAAGCTCAGAAACAAAATAAAAAATTATTAGAACTTTTGAAACAAGTGCATGAAGGGGAAAACCCATATTATGTTGTGTCAAAAGCTGGTGGAGTATATTATAGGGATTGATTGTGTGTACCTGATGTGAAGGAACTAAAGGAGTGTATTCTTGTTGAAGCTCACAATACTACGTATACTGTACATCCTGAAAGCAATAAGATGTACCAGAATTTAAAATCTCATTATCGGTGGCCGATATGAAAAGAGATATTATTGAATATGTGACTCGATGTTTAGTGTGTCAACAAGTCAAAGAAGAACATCAAATTCCATCGGGTCTTTTGCAACCTATATCAATACCAGAATGGAAGTGGGATAGAATCACCATGGATTTTGTCACTGGTCTTCCGAACACCCAAAAGAAGCATGATACAATTTGGGTAATTGATGATCGATTAACCAAATTATCTCATTTTCTTTCCATTCGAGTTGACTATTCAATGGATAGACTTGCGAAGTTGTATGTTAATAAGATAGTCAGGCTTCATGGATTACCAATGTCTATTAATTTAGATCGAGACCCTCACTTTACTCTAAGATTTTGGGAAAGTTTTCAAAAAGCATTGGGTACTCAACTTCATTTTAGTACTGTATTTTATCCACAGACGGATGGTCAGTTGGAAAGGGTGATACAAGTACTTGAGGATATACTTAGAAGTTGTATAATTGATTTTGAATGTAGCTGGGATAAATATCTGCCTTTAGTAGAATTTGCCTATAACAACAATTATCAAACAAGTATTGGAATGGCTCCATATGAAGCACTCTATGGAAGGAAGTGTAGAACTCCATTATGTTGGGTAGAATTGAATGAGAACAAACTTATGGGACTTGATCTCATAAGATAAACTGAAGACAAAATAAAGCTTATAAAGAGTCAATTAAAAATTGCAATGGATAGATAAAAATCTTATGCAGATTTAAAACGGCGTGATATTGAATATAGTGTGCAGGATAATGTATTTTGAAAGTATCACCATGCAAGAAGGTTCTTCGCTTTGGAAAGAAAGGTAAACTAAGTCCTAAATTTGTTGGGCCATATGAAATACTTGAACATGTAGGTCCAATAGCTTATCGACTAGCTTTGCCTCCAAAACTGCCTAAGATTCATAATGTATTCCATGTGTCGATGCTTAGACAATATAAATCAGATCCTACACATGTGATTCACGCAGAGTCCATTGAAATTCAGCCAAATTTGAATTATGAAGAAAAACCAGTGGCTATCAACATTGAAGACACGACCAGTAATACGCCCGTGTCATTGGGCATGTCATAGCTACTGTGATAAAAGATAAATGATACGGCCAGTGACACACCCGCATCAAAAGGCGTGTCGTAGCTACTGTAATGCAACTTAAATGACACGGCTAGAGACACGCCCATATCATTGGACATGTCAAAACTTCTATGAGAATAAGCTTATGACATGGTCAATGACACGCCCTTGTCACTGGGTATTTCACTTGAAGAAATTGCTCAAATAACTTTTTATTTTTTTTATTTGTAATTCTAGCAGTAATAATTATAAGTTCTCAAAGTGTAAATGATTTCTTTTTGAAGTTAACCCTAACAAGTAGTGTAATAGATTTATTTGAATATATGATAAAATATGTATGATACTAAGTGTTGGTCAAAGAATTGTTTCATAGAAGTGTTGTGCATAATTTAATGTTATTAATAACTATTGAATTGCCCAAATCATATTGATTTTAGATATAGCTTGGAATTGAATGGCTAGCCAAAAAGAGGATATACAAAGTGATAGTGGGTACTCTGTGCCATCAATAGACACTCTATATCACCATACTCAGTGGGCATTTGTGCCATAGTGGGCCATTGGTCAAAATTCTATACAGTGGGCATTAAATTGCTAACAGTTACCTGTTATCCAAACCTAGAATCCGAGTTCAGTGTGTATGGGCATAATTAAAGAAGTTATCTACTTTGAAAACAATGTGTTATATGGTTATTTTTAAATTAATCGATTTTTCATTTAATTGTGTTCAGTATTTCAAGGTTCAATGGATTTATTACTTCCTTTATTTAATATTCTGAAAGTAATAATTTTCATTGTTTCTAAATTA
The DNA here is from genome assembly GCA_947685225.1 of Garcia nutans. Classification (NCBI taxonomy): domain Eukaryota; kingdom Viridiplantae; phylum Streptophyta; class Magnoliopsida; order Malpighiales; family Euphorbiaceae; genus Garcia; species Garcia nutans. Next base: position 47,521,527 of record CANTUV010000002.1, read on the forward strand.
TTTAATATTTATATCTTTTTCCTTTAATTTTTCTTGCATATTGTGAATACATAAGTACCACTAAGCTTTGCTTATTATGTTAGAACTGTTTTCTGATGCGCAGATCAAACAAGAAGAGTTGAGACTGTATAGTAAGAGATTTATGTTCCTGGTCAACTGCATCATAAAAGTTTAATAACAATATTGTAAATATTGTATTTTGTATAGTTCACATGGCAATACCTTATACTTTTGTATGATAGTTGTATAAGTTTGAGAGCAGTTTGTGAATTTAATTAATGTAAGTTATTAATAAGAATTCTATATAATTTAACATAAATATGTTTGTAATATAGGATTGGTTGTACTATTTATTTTGAAAGCTTAACAACTGCATTAATACTTAGAAGTATTTTATTTTATTTCTTTAATACATACATAGACATGTATGTAGAACAAGTGTGAATGTTAGGTGACATCTTCTATGTAGTTAAGTGTATAGGCTACGTAGGGGTTGCTACACATATATTTTTACAACAAGTTTGCTTTTCAAATTTCAATTCAGTGCTCTTGCATAGCCAAAGAATTAATATTTGAATATAACCCTTGGCAACATGATAGCCAGACTTTATAGTATAAATGCCCCTATTAGAAAAATGCCTAATTAACTAACCATGTTGTGAGAATTTATTGAGCGGGTAATTGCAAATGTGATTCCAATCCATTGGAAGAAAGGTTTGAATCTTTTGGATATCCCATCAACTACCATCTTCATTCATAATATCCTTTACACGCAAAATTTTCAAGTCTTGTTGAACCAGTGAATACACATAAAATTTTTTTATCATTAATAATTGAAAGGTCACACTAAATATTGATGTTAGGACCATCACCATCACACCCTCTCATACCTTTTTTATAGCATATTATTAGCCTGCAGTAAACTCCTTAAAACAAAACTAGGGTTATACCCTTCACAAGCTTCAAAAAAAAAAACTCTCTTAGATAATATTTGACGTTGAAGGCTCGACCAATGAGAGAGTTTTGTTGAAATAAAACATTTACCCCCTTGCTTGCCAAATATAGATAAATTAAAATAATAAACATTATGAAAACAATTCTCCTTTCCCTTTAGAAACACAAAGTTTATCCCAAGATAGCTAGTGTAATTTCCTATTCCCACCTCTGTTCATACCCCACAAAAAGAGTTCATCATCTTTTCCAATTCATCAAAAATTGTAATAGGAATATGAAAAGTTCTTATGCAGTAGGTTGGAAAATCTTGAGCTACAGACTTAGTAAGAATCTCTTTGCTTGCATTAGACCAACAACTTATTAGATCAACAATTAAATTTCTTCAATAAGCGACCCATGAGATAGACAAAGACTTGTTTCTTATGCTTTCTAATAAAAGAAGGGAATCTAAGATACTTGTTATCCATAATGGATGAATTAACTCCAAAAATACCTTGTAATTCTCTCCTCAAATCTTGTTCCATGTTAATTCAAAAAAACCAAGTTGGCCAAATTTTGGCCATACTAGGTGAAAATTCATTATTGCCCTTTATAGGTATTTTGGCTCCAAATGTGAAATAGAGTTCCCTCTAAAATTTGGTATTAAATGATAAACATTGGAAATGTGCAAGTTTCAATTCCATTATTATCAACAAATTGCTAATTAAAGAGTTTTTCTGCTAAAACTAACTTTTAAAATGGATGAATAAAAAATAATTAGTAAATTTTTAGATAATAATATAGAAAATTATAGAAAAATAAAATATTTTCAGCAGTGATTGAAGAACTCTAAACCAAGGTGATTTTGAGTGATAGAAGAAAATACAATCCAAGATCAAAATAGCAGTACAATTTTAACGGAGGGGATAATTTAAGAGAAAGAATGAATGATATATTTGTATTTTCAGAGGATGACAACATATACAGTAATGATATTGATGTTACTTCAATACAATATACTAGCAGACCCGCCAATGGAGATGAAGATGCTTACAATTTTTTAGACAACAGGGAAAATGAAGATGAATATCATTATAATCTACGAGATAAGGAGGAAGATGAAGCTTATGATGAAGATGATAATGGACTGTGAGAGGTGGAAATTCATGATTTAGAAATAGGTCCAGTGACAGATGAGTTCTATATTTTGTTTTATTAACTTATAATATGTGTGTATACAATTAATGGTCGATATGATAGATCATTGTTTAAAGAAATAATATTAAATCAAATTGTAAACATTTAATTATAGAATATGGTGAGAAATTGAAAAATAAGTATGTAACATAATGACTATGTTATTTAGCATTGTTGGTTAGTCATTTAGTTGGTTTAATATAGAATTTTTTTTTGAAAAAACAATATTGCATTAGATTGATGAGGGTAGACATCTTTTACTTTTCTCCGTGTTTCTTGTTTAATATGCAATTTGATTATTTATTAAATCATTATACTTAAAATTATTTTTATTCATACATTTCATGAAAATGCTATATATCACATTTTATGAAAATGCTATATATCTAGGCTGAAATATATACTTACAGGTATGCGATTTCCCAATATTGATGAATTATTCATTTTTTTATAAAATTTATGGTAAAATTAAAGGATTTTGCATTACTAGAAGATCAATAGTTATAAAGGATGGTGAAATTCCAAAGTATGCACTATTTGCTTGTGATAAGGGTAGGAAGGCAAATTGCTCTAAGTTTAGCAAAAGACCAAATTGTCCTACTAGAGTGAATTCTGCTATAGAAGAGGATGGAACTTGATGTTTCATGAAAGTAGTGTATGAGCATTGTCATTCTCTAAACCTTGACATGTCAAGACTTAAAGTTGGGCATAGGCAATTGAGTAATGGTTTGAAGAGGAGCCAAAAGGCAAATGATAGAGCTGGTTTAAGAATTTGTAAGAGTATAAAATTGATTAAAGTTTAATCTGATGGGCCACAAAATATGACTTGTTTACTAGAGGATTGTAGAAACTTTATTAATAATAATAGGAGACTTAGGCTTGAAAATGGCAATATTGAATCAATTCATAATTTTTTTGTGAGATGCAAAGGAAGTATAGAGATTTTTTCACTTGATAGATGTTAATAATGCTGGTAGGTTAAGATATGTTATATGGATACATCTAAAAGGTAAAGTCGCTTATCAAGAGTTTTATGATGTTGTATGTTCTGACACCACCTACCTTGTAAACAAGTATAGGATGCAATTTGCTACATTTATTGGTGTTAATCATCACGATCAATCAATTCTTTTAAGTTATGCTTTAGTTTTACATAAGGATGAAAAATCATTTAAGTAGTTATTTTTTAATTGAATGTCTGTGATGAGAGATGTGCAGCCAAATGGTATACTGACTGATTAGTGTGAAAGCATCAAAGTTGTCATTCATGAAGTGATGCCTAACACAACTCATAGATATTGCTTATGGTGTATATTCACAAAGTTGCCTGTATAATGATGCTAAGAAAGAATTTAAAAAGCTAGTTTTTGATAGTTTAACTATAGGAGAGTTTGAGAGAAGATAGGCAGCGTTCTTACAAATCATCATCTAGAAAGAAATGAGTGATTGATGAAATCGTATGGTGAAAACCAAAATTGGGTTCCTGTGTACCTTGACATTTTTTTTGGGCTGGAATGCTATCGACACATAGGAGTGAGGGAATGCGTGCATTTTTAATGAATTTATAAATAGTGGAAGCTCACGAAAATATTTTATGGAGCAATATGAGGTGGTAATAAGAGATTAGTATGAGAAAGAAATTAAAGTTGAATTTAAGTCAAATATGTGGATACAAAATGTGAGTCTGGATTCATATGGGAAGAACAAATGCAATGTTATCTAACCTAACCAATATTCAAGTTGTTTCATAAAGAGGTGATACGCTTGTATCATTGTGAATTGAGAATTCCTTGAGATAATGAAGGAAATGTAATGGAAACAGAGTCAGGTGTTGAGGTTTGTCATATCATAGACAGGTCAATTAAAAATGATTTTTTTTGGAAACGAGTGTATTTTCACTATTGACTATAAGGTAATTGGCTAATACTTGCAATGCAATTGCAAGTTATTTGCATCTAGATGCATTTTATGTTGCCACATTTTGAAAGTACTAGCACATAAAGATTTAATGAAGTACATCAAAGGTATATCATGAGAAGGCAGAGAAAGTATGTTTATCATATTCGTTTAAAGAAATTTTTCTCAAGAGGTTATCCTAATATGATGGAGAGGTATAAAAGATACAAGCAATTATTAAATTATTTTGAGAAAGTTACTGATATTGGCATAGATACTATATAAAAAATGGATTATATTAAATCAAAGCTTATTGAATTAAAGAGAAATGTATTGAATTGGGATGATATTATGGTTGTTCCAAGCATTGCAGATGATGATAAAGTTAATGAAGAGGGTGAAAAATACAATATTGGATCTAGTAATTGTTTGCTCTCAAAGTAGTCCATGTACTAATCATTATACTTTTGGAATTGAAGTAGGCTCTAGAGGAAGAGGAGGAGGCGGAGGCAGAGTCAGTAGGAGGGGTAGAGGCAGAGGACGTCGAGTTGGCGGCTAAGGTGGCCATAGTGATACAAATACTAGTAATTTCCATATCAGTAATGAACATGTAAATCATTTATTTAATGATTAAAACTTTCTATGATTTATGGCACATTTGTTGTATCATTAATGATATATTGACAATTAACAAAATTTATTGTTTTGCTTTTAGACTGCTATATATTTGAATGAGTCAATTATAGGAACACAAGAAAGCCAAGCTATGTAAGAAACCTTGATAAAGTAAAAGGTAGTTTGTGCTAATATAAGTGGACTTATGCACAACTATTTGATTTAGTGGATACAATAATATATACTTTTTATCTTATACTTGCACATAAGGAATTGATATAATGATTAAGAAATGTTACATTGTATAATTTTATATACTATAAGTCCATATAACTATTTTGCGTTTACTTTTTGCCAATGATAATTTTTGTGACAAAATACATTTGGTTAATTTTCATACATAAAAAAGTGAAGTAAACATATGCTTTGCAAAGTAATAGCCAATTCAATTTGTGTATCTGAGTATTTTAATATGAAATGCTGGATGTGATAAACAAGTTTAAGGTAATGACAATTGAATTTCAATATTTATCCCACAACCCAAGAGAAAAAAATGCTAGCAATAACAACATTTATTACATTTTTTATACATCATAGTAGCCAATGAACTTTAAATGATAATACATGTTGTAATAAATTTGTTGGGATGAATGACATTATTTAACCCGTAACCCAAGTGAATAAAACAACTAGTAACAATAACATTTAATACATATTTTATTAGAAATGACCATTCTATGTCCTAATACATGATGTCAATATGGCCAATTTAAGCTTTAGAAACACATGTTAAATAAGGGAATTTTGTTTAGAGGAATTTTGAAAGTTGCCTCCATATAATAAATACTGAATATATTATTCACAATCATAGAACAAGAAAAAAAAGAACTAAAGAATACAGATGGCTCCATCTACTCCTAATAGTGCTGCTAAGAAGAAGTTGAAATAGGTTATCCCTTCTTAGCCAACTAGCTTACAGTTGTTGTAATTTGACATGAGAAAGAAATTTGATGAAATGAGAGATGAGATGAAAGAGCTCTTTAAAAGATTGCTAGAAGATGTTTAAGCAGAATACATTTAGGAGAGAATACTTGAAGAGGATCCTTTGACTGCCACATGCAAGATCTTTATGCAAGTTGTTAAGGATGCCAAGGAAAAAGAAGCTACATGTGTCATTGTTATTAACGACTCTTCAACATCTGTTGAGATTTGGATGTTATGCTTTATTATTAAACTTGTAACTAGGGCTTTAATATGTTAGAAAAAAACGCCAATGAAAAATTTGGCAACTAGAAATGTTAATTAAGTTTTATTATTTTGATTAAATCTTTGTTCCATTATTGTGCTTTTGCTTTGATTGTTGGAATGATTTATTTTACATTTTTAACAATTATTTTATTTGAACACAGGCATAAATTAATCATGGTTTTATGATTGTATTAAATCAGTTATTAAATCTATATATTGTATGGTCAATTACATGTTTCATATATGGTTGTGCCAGCACATTGTTTTAATATTTATTCAATAAACAATCTGAAAAATTCATTATATTCATAAGTCTAAATTATAAAAATTTTAGATTTATATACATGTAAGAAGGTCATTTTTAATTATTTTATGTGTTATATAGCCAATTAAATCAATATATTTCATGTTACAAGACGAATTCAGATTATTTTATGTGTTAACATGTAATTAGAATTATTATAACAATTGTTGGGAATGTTTCACTAGCATGTTATATATAACATTAATTTGTAATTATTATATGGTGAATTTTATTTGATTTTCATATTGAATTTCACTAATTTATATATGTTATATGGTCAATTCCACTAATTAGTATATGTTACATGTTCAATTTTACTAATTAACACATATTATATGGGCAATTTTAATGTTATGTGGTCAATTTCTCTAATTAATACTTGTTACATGTTCATTTTCATTTATTTATATATATATATATTATGTGGTCAATTTCAATGTTACATGGTTAATATCTTTACTTTATTTATGTTAAATGTTCAATTTCACTAATTAATATATATTATATGGTCAATTTCAATATTATATGGTCAATTTCACTAATTAGTATATGTTGCATGTTCAATTTCACTTATTTATATATATTATATGGTCAATTTCAATGTTACATGGTCAATATCACTACTTTATATATATTATATGTTCAATTTCACTAATTAATATATATTATATAGTCAATTTCAATGTTACATGGTCAATTTCACTAATTAGTACATGTTGCATGTTTAATTTCACTTATTTATACATATTATGTGGTCAATTTGAATATTACATGGTCAATTTCAATAATTTATATATGTAATATGTTCAATTTCACTAATTAATATATATTATATGGATAATTTCAATATTACATTATTAATTTCATTACTTTATATATGTTACATGTTCAATTTCACTACTTTATAAAAGTTACATGTTTAATTTTCAATAATTAATACATATATTACATGTTCAATTTCACTAATTAGCACATGTTACATGTTTAATTTCACTTATTTATATATATTATATGGTCAATTTCAATGTCACATGTTCAATTTCAATAATTAGCACATGTTACATGGTCAATTTCACTTATTTATAAATGTTATATGGTCAATTTTAGTTATTTGTACATGTAACGATGTCAATTGGAGTTGTTTATGTGTTATGTGGTCAATTTTAATTGTTTAGACATGTAACAAGTTCAATTGGAATTATTTTATGAGTTACATCTTGAAATTTAATTATTTACACATGTAGCAAGGTCAATTGGAATTATTTTATGCATTATATGGTTAATTTTATTATTATTTTATGTGTTATACGTAACAAAGCATAGTTATAGTATAAGACCATTATTCTACTGAGCATAAATAATAAAATAAACTCAAGCAAACTAAAATAATAAAGTGAATTAAATGTGATGATAAAGTTAAATTCATTGCTAAATGAGATATTAATTATTTAGCTCTCGATATCAGTTTTAGATAAGTCCATTCTTCTTCTCCACAATACCTCTAAATTTGGTAGATAAATCATCAAAGAGAGAAACAACCAAACTTTCACTCTGTAACAATGGCTTAGCCACTAGGATTTCGAGCTCAAGTAAAGTACATTCAGAAACAACTCCCAAACATGGTAACATGAATGGAATTTCTTTTCCATTTTTATACATGGTTTTTTTAAAAAATCATATTAAAATTTTTGACTTTTCCAATTATTTGTTCATTTAATTGAAACATATTGTCATATTGTGAACTATTATATCCGAAATGCTTGTTGAGATTACTTCTATTATTTGTACAACTTGTTTTGCTGATGATTTTTATTTTTTTCCTCAAATCTATTATTTTCCTCTGTTCTTCCATTATGTTGTGTATATACTTTTGTACAGCTTATTTTTGTGATTTATCAGAGAAGGACTATTTGTTAGGTCATTCTAGAGGTGGTTACTATTTGTTAGGTCATTCCAAAGGTGTTTCTTAAATTCATAAAGCTTGAGCATTTAGGTCGCTTAGTCATACTCAGGTGTTGGGAAGAGAGAGAATGGCTAGTCAGGTGTAAAATGAATGGGGATGAGTTACATTATTTTGAAAAGGGTTGGAGAGAATTCATCATATGTTCATGGATGATGGATTTGGATACATTCAGTTTAGGATTGGAGGGACTGACATCTTTGATGTCATAGTTCATTACAAAAATGGATTGCTTCTTCAAAAGAATTTCACTATGGCGCCTATCCATTGCATTATCTTCTGTAGAGATTTTAGATGATCATCCTTGCTCCGATACTAGCCTTACAGTTACATTATCTGCTTGTGATTGGAAATACAAATTGGTATGATTCATTCTTGATAAATTAACAAACTTTTGTTTGATTTTGATCTTGATTATTGATCCTTAAACCTTATAGAATTAATTGTTATACTCTCTTTAATACTATTTGTTATGCTCAACTATTCAATGCATTTCTATGATTTTGCTTATTTGGTATATATGTTGGCAATTTGATTTCATTTAAATGTTCATGCTTCTAATGTAGAATATCTCTCTGGAATACTATGGGAAAAATCTCACCTTCATTGTACTTCATGAAACTAATCAGCGAGATTCTAAGATTAGGACTGAAGATGGACATGAGTTCTAGGTGTCGATCATGACGAGGGATAACAGAAATTGCACTTTTAAAGTAAGGATTGATAGAGGATGGACTAAGCTACGCAAATCCATGGAACTGAAGAAAGGTGATGATGTTGTCTTGGGTATCATGGACAAGAGAAATGTTATTTTGAGCCTCCAAGTTCATAATATCATCTAGTAAGGATATCTAATTTCTTTTGAAAAAAATCAAGGGGGTTTTATATTTTATTTCTTTTAACTTCAAAACAATATTTTCATTGAGGTATTTTTTTGGATTATATTAAATGGATGTTAATTGATGAATTAAAACAATATTTTTATTATAGTATTTTATTTGGCTGATATTAATGGTTTTATATTATAATTTTAGAATAATAATTTTTATTATAGTAGTTTATTTGGATGAAATAACATTGATTTTGTGTAAAAATTTTACAATAATATTTTTTTATAACAATAATTTATTTGGATGGTATAACAATGTATTTTGTCAAACACATTCAATTTTATGTTGTTTCTCCATATTAGTATGTATATATCATATGGTGTAATTGGATGACACTTCATTTTATGTTGTTAATTCATATTTCTTTAGTGTTATTTAGTTAATTTTCCAAAAAAAAAATGACATCGTATGAGTGACTGTTATAATATTACTTAAGATGAAGCGCACCATTTCACTTTTTTTAAACTAGTGCAAAGTAAAAACCAATTACATAGACTAGCTTTTCCAGTAATGGAAATGCACCATTTCAATTTAAGTAAACTATTATATATATGTGTTGCTTTTGTCTTATTATGCATCTATTAAACTTCGTCTTCTTGTTTGAAGGAGTTCTCTGTTTAAAAAAAAGTAACTTTATACTACCATGGATAACAGACGAAAATCCCTTTATTGGTTAGCATTTGCTCATCATTTATTCATTTTCTTTCTATTTTTGTAATAAAGTTTAGATTTTTATTTGATTTGGTGACATCAGAAATTTTTAATACAATAAAATAATTAATATAGAAGGCAATTAGAGTGATGGAAGAGGAATATCAATAGTATATACTTAATTTATATGAAAGATATACATAAAGTATATTTTTCACTAAAAGACAAAAAGTCAAAAAGTTAAAAGTTAAAAGTTAAAAACAATAATAAATTAAAAATTAAAATTAAAATAGTTTTGGATGGAAGAGGATAAATATCTTAATATTTAAATGGGAGGGGGGTAAAATGGGGAATTTTAGTTTATATAAGAGTCATCATCTTCTTCTTCATCCATGGAATGGCTGAAATTTTAGAAAGGAGAGAGGGAGGGTTTCTTTTTATCAAACACATCAAATTTCACAAGTTTTCCAAGGATTTTAAGGTGATTTTAAAGATTAATCAAGTATTAGGTAAGTTTTTTTTTATTTAAGGTTGTTTTCTTTGATTTTTTTAAGATTATGTATAATTTGGTTAGTGAGAGAAAGTTAGTTTTAATTGTTAAAATTGATAGTTATAAAATGTATATGATGAAAATATGATGATTTAGGGATTAAATGGTTAAGATGAGCTTAATTGGTGAAGTTAGGATTTATGGGTAGTGTATGTGAAATTTAAGTTTTTCATAGATGTTGCTATAATTGTGGAAATGGTTAGTTTTGAGGATATTTGGATGTGTATGTAATAATTTTATGGCTGAATGATGAAGAAGAGTTGGTTAGGGTGAAGTTTGAAAAAAATAGTAAGTGGTGAACTTAGGATTTTATTGAGATTTTGATAGAAATTGTATAAATAATGTTAGTTTGATATAAATGAAATATGAAAATGATTTTAATTGAATAATATTTGCTTGTTGTTTGGTTTATGTGTGTTTAAACCAAGGCTAGCCTAAGGAAGATAATTAAAGTTTTGGTGAAGAAAGGAGGTGCATAGTGGAATTGAGTTGATTTGGAGAAAAAAAAAGTTAGTACATACTTTGATGACTTGTGTTTTCATTAAATATAATTTGGCATATTTTAGATTATTACTTTGAAATGTGGTTATTCACATAATCTATGCATCGTTGCATAGTTGTGTGATAAGTGTTGCAATGGGCATTTGTCCATTGTAAAATAGTGATTGGACATGACTTATATGATGTGTATTAATGTTATGTAATGTGGTATGTAACATGAGTATGTTAGTGAAATGTTGTAAATGTGGGCATGAATCACATTATGAATGTGATTCATGGTTATGTGTGAATGTGATAAAATAATATGTGTAATACGATTAAAAGTGATAAATGATGATATTTTATATAATGTATGAAAAATGAAGATTGTGGTATAGTGTAATTGTATGAAAAATGAAGATTGAGGTATAGTGTGATGTGTATTATGTGTGTGCCTTGCAAAACTATATGTTCTAGATAATTAAAGATGTTATTGTTGAGAGGAGGCAGCGTTTGGATGGTATTATATGATAATTGGTCTTCGGTGTCAAGAGAAGGTGGCCTTCGAGTGGTATTTGACACTTTGCCCTCAGTGTCAAAAGATGGCAGACTTCTGGTGGTGTTTAACACTGTACCATCGATGTCAATAGGGGACTTGCCCTCAGGCGATATTTGGCACTTAGATCCCCCAGTGGCGAGATATGCCAAATCAATATTTCTAGAACTTGGATAGTATTTAAGGACTTGTTGGGCTATGGATTAATGGTTGTAAAATGAATACTACATGATAACAGTGTTTAATTATTTATAAAATAAAGAATGAGTGTGACTTTGTGAAGGAATTATGATGTATTGTGTAATATGTAAGTATGCATGAGTTTTAAAATATTTATTATTATCAAAGTATATGCCATTAGACTGTTGGCTTAGCACGATTGATTGTATCGCATAGGTGAGAGAACTGCAGATCGGAGTGGTCCACGCTATAGTTGAGATTTGGAGATTTTGTGTCATGAGACCAACTCATAAAGTGTTGCATACATATACAGTTTTTGTTAATATGTACTTTGGATTTGTATACTTTAAACATATCATATATATATATATATATTCAATGAATTTCGGGAAATGTTTTATATATATGTAAATTTTAAAAAATAATATCTTAAGTTATGAGACTTTTGAATGTGTATTAATGAAATGGTGGTTTTTAGGAGAATTTGAATATTTGGAGTGTAAATTATTCTATGCAGGTTGTGTTGTTTGATTTTGAAATTTAACAAAATTACAAACAAAACTTTGATAAATTTTTCTAAAGAATTTTCTTTTATAAATTTATGAATTATTTTTAATATTAAACTGAGGATTTCTATAGGTATCAGCTGTGGTATTTTTATATCATATATACGTATTATATATATAAATTATATATTTTGTACGTATATAAATTATAAATGTATTACAGATTTATTCAAGTTGTGTGAAGAATCTTATGGGTATGCAAACCATCACTTTTCACTTGCATGTGTGAAATGGATCTTGTTATTAATTCACATTAATCATCCACAACTGAAAATTGTAATTATTTGATGAAGAAAATATTACTGATATTATGAAAAAAAAAATCCCCACCCCTATGTGTTTGTACATTATTTGTATAAATTTATTATTTTTTTTCTTAGTAAATGTGTGTATCTGTTGTGTAATTAAATATAATTTCAAGTAGTCACTCAAACAGTACTTGATTTTATTCAAATCAATCACTTGGGTCAACTCATTATGTTGAGGTGTTTTGAAAACAACAACCGGTTAATTAGAATTTCTTGACATGTTCTAGGATGATGGAATACATTCAATGGTGTTTATGAATGCGAGAACTAATGTTTTTAATGTCACACTTACAAAAAAGAATGGAGAAGAAGTGCAAAAAGATCTTTCAAATATACCTCCTTCTTTTACTATAAAGTTGAATGTGAAATAAAAAACACAGGACTGGAAATCCAAAGTGGTAATTATCACACTTCAACATTATTCTTACTAATATTATATTGTGTGGTTGCTAATGATAATTTATTCATTTATGTATTTGCTTAAATATTGCAGAACATCCCTCTAGAGTACTTCAAGAATAATATGAAATTCACATGGGTTAAGGACATTACTCATAACGAATATAAAATTAGGATAGAATATGGAAACGAGTGTAAGGTGTCGGTGGTTAAAAGGATGAACAAGAATTGTGGATTCAAAGTAAGAATCGAGAAGGGATGTAACGATCTAATCATAATAATGGAACTTAAATTTAAGGATGAAATTATTTTGAAAATATTGGATTCACCCACATGTATTTTGAGCATGGAAATCCACAGGCACATGCCATGATAATGAAGATGAACTTTTTACTTGTTAGTATTATGTACTCTTAGTTTTTATATTTTGTGTTATATTATTTATATTTTGAGAACAATACTCTATATTTTAATGTAATCTTTGTAGTAAAAATGGTTAGTATAATGTAGTCTTAATTTTTATATTTTGAGTAGTATTATTTATATTTTTAGAACAATATTCTATATTTTAATGTAATTTTTGTAGTAGAAATGGTTATATTTAATTGATTTTGTATGTTATAATACAAAATTTTATTTTGTATTTTATTAAAATGTACTTATTGGTAACAAGTTATATAGTAAATACAAATTTATAGGTGTCTGTGTATATATATATTAAATAGTATTTATATTTGTTATATTAAATATACATACATATGTGTAGAATATTTAAGATTGCTACCCAAGTTATATAAATATAATTATTGAGTATATAAGACTAAGTATATTTATTTATACTGATACAGTGTAATTTGTACATATAATAACATGAGTTATACTTTATAATAACATCTTTTGTTAATATGATCTAATATGTAATTGGATAATTTAAGGGTATTTTCATCAATATATGTATAATTGCCCTATCTCTCACTTCGCTATCTCTCTCTCCAAACACGGTTAGAGAGAAAGAAGTGTTTATAAATAAAGGGAATAAACATGGCGACAATAGGGTTTAAAATACAGATGAAGTATGTAATGACTCGCTACCCTTTCCTGGTAAGTTCAAACAAATATCTTCTCAAAAGTTTTGATTTTAATTATATTTGTTGGTTCGATTGTGTATCCTTATTAATCGTCATATTGTATGTATGATTTCACAAAACTCTATTTTATTTCAATATTTCAGTATACTTAATTATATATCATAAAGCAATATTAATAATATTTGTTACATAAGAAATCCCCAACCCTAATTTTTTTTAGGAAAGCTTATGGGTTTTAATTTGTTGGTAGATATTATATTATGTGTAAACGATTAAATTAAAATGAAATTTAGATTGTTTCAGATTTTTATTTAAAAAAAAGTCAGATTTATATCTGATTTTGTGAATGATGATTCTATATATTTATTAGCTCATACCACAAAAATTAGTAAATGACCTAAGATTAAGTCAATTGGAAGGCATAGTTACACTGAGGTTTGGGCGTGAGAAGAAATGGCTAGTAAGGTGTAAGAAGAATGAAGAATGATTATATTACTTCAAAAAAGGTTGGCCAATATTTGTAGATATATTCAAGGATGAAGGTATTGGAGCTTTTAGATTCATGATTACTTGCACTGACATATTTGATGTCGAATTTTATAACAACAATGGATCACGGATTCACAAGGATTTCACTATGGCTCCTACTCATATGAGTGAATTTACTTCTTCTCCTTCATCATCTTCTGTGGAGATATTGAACAATCCTCTTTTCTATGATAATAGGCTAATTGTAAAATTGAATGCTTGTGACTGGAAATATAAATTAGTAAATTTCATAACTGACAAACCATCAAAGGAGTAACTATATTAATTTGCATACATGTTTGTTGATCACAATACTCTTTCTTGTGACTACATACATTGTGATACATAGTTGATTTATGATTTTTTATTCCATGATTAATAATATGGATTTCTTTCTTGTTTACGCTTTAAATGCAGAACATTCTATTGGAATACTTCAAGAATAACCTTGTATTGACATTGATCGACGATATTGGATGGCGAGAATTCCATATAAAGGTGGAGAGTGGACATGAGTTTAATATCTTGCTGGTGAAGAGGAAGAACAACAATGGAAGCTTGAAAGTGAGATTTGAGAACGGATGGACAAATCTATGTAAAACGTGCAACTCAAGCAAAATGATGAGGTTGTTTTCAATATCCTGGATATCAGAAGTGCTATTATGGGGCTATTATGGGCATTGAAGAGCATAGGATAATTGAATGAGGATATCCAGGATATAATTTAACCTTTTTTATTTTTTAATTTTGTGTATCTTCTGAACAATTTATTTTTAAGAACGTTGCTAATGTTATTGAGGCATACTAAAAACTGAATATTACTTTATAATTTAATAGTAATTACATTTGTATTTTATAGAATGTCAATTTATGTTTCCAATTTTGTGATAATAATTGTCAAGGATGCTTACTACTAAATACAATGTATATAGCTAGTAGAAGGGAGAGTACATCGTGAATTGTTAAATGCTATTGATGTCAACATAATTATAAATGCTGAATTAGGATTGAAAAAATAATGAGGAGAACAAATGGATTCCTACCATACATTTGCTAGCGTAGTATTTAAATAAACTTGAAGATGAAACATAATATGATGAATAATAATCCAAGAATTTAAACTTCAATAATTTAAAATTATAATATTCCTCATATATACAATACAATATACAACCACACTAATATCTACCTTGTATCAAATTAGATTTAACCTTCTCTAAACCCTCCTTTTTCTTATATGGGTTACTAATGATAACATGACAAATGTCCAATTTGGACCATGTACTATAGCATGTGGATTATATTAGCCCCTAAATATTTTTTTAACTAAACTAGAACTTTTTCTATTAAAATTTGCTCAAATCAGCTATTTTTTTTCACAGAACCATTAATATAATTCAACGGTTGCTGATTTGACAAATTAGCAAGTCTAATATGGACTTTAGACATAGATTGAGGTCCAAATTGAACCCTAAATCAAAATTTATAAATTATTAATATTAAAAATTATATTATTTTAAAAAATATTAAAAAATATTTTTTGAATATCAATAATTTATAACATTAATAAATAATTTTTATAATATTATAATTTATAATAATTTTACTAATTTATAAATTATAATATATTATAATAATTTTATAATTTATTAATATTATAAATTATATTGTTTTAAAATATTATTAAATTCTTCCATATTTATGATATATTTATTTTTGTATATATTTTAGAAAATTACTTAATGTGTCTATAATTTTTAAAAAATATATGTTGCTCTTTAATATTAATAAATTAATTTGTACATTTTTTAAATATGTTAATTAATTATGTATTTAATTAAGAAATTAACAAAAAATAGTATAAGAATTTCCTTACAAAAATAACATTTAAAAATAAAAAAACAAAACTAAATTTTGGGTCGAACAAATAAAAATAACGCAACATCAACTTATAAGAAGAAATAAATATGAAACTAATTTTTTTTAATTATCAGTTAATTTATAGTTGACGCATAGAATATTTATCTAAAAATATTTTTATATATAGAGTATATATTTCCGTATGAGAAGGAAAAATTTATTTGTTTTGAAATATTTTAAAACCTGTAAATTATGTTAAATTATAATAATTTTAATTTTTTAATATATTTCCTATTTTTGTAATAATTATTTAATTTTTCATATTACAAATTATTTTTTAAAATTTAATTGATATTATAAATTATGATATTAATTTTTTATAATATTAATAAATTATAAAGTTATTATAATATATTATAAATTATTTATTAAAATTATAAATTAATAAAATATTATAAATTATAATATTGTAAAAATTATTTTTTATTGTTATAAATTATTGATACTGAAAAATATTTATTAATAATTTTTTTAAAATAATATAATAAATTATAAATTTTAATTTAGGACTTAATTTGGACCTCAATTTATGTCTAAAGTCTGTATTGGACTGATAAGCTACCACGTTAGTAACTGTTAGGTTTTCTTAACGGTTCCATTAAAAAGGGACTAATTAAGTAAATTTTAATGTAAAACGTTTCAGTTTAGTTCAAAAAATGTTTAATTTTTTTAATATATTTCTTATTATTTAATAATTATTTAATATTTCATATTACAAATTATTTTTTAAAATTAAATTGATATTATAAATTATGATATTAATAATTTATACTATTAATAAATTATAAATGTATTATAATATATTATAAATTATTTATTAAAATTATAAATTAATAAAAATATTATAAATTATAATATTGTAAAAAGTATTTATTATTGTTATAAATTATTGATATTGAAAAATATTTATTAATAATTTGTTTAAAATAATATAATAAATTATAAATTTTGATTTAAGATTCAATTTGGACCTCAATATATGCTTAAAGTTTGTATTGGACCTGATAAGTTGTCACGTCAATAATCATTAGGCTCTCTTAATGGTTCCATTAAAAATGATTGATTTAAGCCAATTTTAATATAGTTTGGTTTAAAAAAATATTTAGAGGCTAATCTGATCCACATACTATAATATATGATCTAAGTTGGACCTCTGTCAATTTATAATACACAACATCATAGACACAGATTCCATGAAGCTTTCATTTGACATTCATTCCTCCTTGGCTTCTAAATGTAAAACGTGAATTGTGAGTTGCAAAAATATTATCTTAACTCTATAATTAAAAAACAAAATACAACTTGGCTAAGAATTGAACATAAAACAAAGCATACAATATTCGAATGCATTTTTCATTAATTTCTCAAAAACATCATATATGTAGATTCCATAGAGCTCTAATTTGTCCTC
This sequence comes from Garcia nutans, assembly GCA_947685225.1. NCBI lineage: Eukaryota > Viridiplantae > Streptophyta > Magnoliopsida > Malpighiales > Euphorbiaceae > Garcia > Garcia nutans. The sequence goes on from CANTUV010000002.1 coordinate 47,539,207, forward strand.
CTTAGCTTCTAAATGTAAACATGAATTTTGAGATGCAAAAATATTACATCAACTCTATAATTAAAAAATAAATCAGAACATGGCTAAGAATTGAACATAAAATAAAGCATACAACATTCATATGTATTTTTCATTACTTTCTCAAAAAACATAATAAATTACATGCGACCTTTAAGTGAGGTTCATATTAAAATCAACAAATCATATCTTCCATTATCATAAAATGAATAGTTTTTGAAACCCATTAGAAAAAAAAAATCAATTCGTACAAAAATAATCACACAAGGCAGCAAAATGTATGAAAAGATTGCTACGATCGTAGAAAGGAGAAGGGAGAGTATTGAGAAATGTGGCCACCATCTCTTTCTCAGTCAAGGGAGACAGGACTTGGGCAACCTTTTTTTTTCCAGAATAGAAAGAAAATTCATCTTTCAATATCAGTGTTTGGCTATTTTCAAACCAATACTAATTCCAGCAATAAACACTAACATCAGAGACCCAATATTAATTTCTATCTTAACCTGATTACAAGAGGCTCAAATCTCTTTTCTCTTTTTCTTAATATGATGTTCATCATGCCTCGATCCAAATTTTATTTCAGCAGCAGCACTTGATATTTGATAATCAGTAGAAAATCGATTTTGGAAATGTTTCAAAGCATCCAATGCCTCTTCCATTGTATTATAAGATTTTTATAAGCTCCCCTCTACTTCAATAGTCATATCTGCACAAGCATGCCATGATTTGTAAATTTTGATATTCTTACCAAGAAAAACAACATAATATTTCTTATTATTTCTTTTTTTTTTTGCGTAGATTCATTGTATATACCAGTGCAAGGATGTGAGTTTTTCTTTTACATTGTTATCAATATCTATAAATCTTTTTCAAGAATAGATGATTCTATTTGTTTCATATTCCATATTTTGATTAACATAATTAATTTTATTTTATTTAAAGTGGTTATTTGTTAGGGTTAATCCTTTTAAGGTGAATGAATTAATTATGTTTTAGTAATGGAATAAATTTTTTGAAAAATATTAATATATTAAATTGATTGTCTTGTAGGAAATTGGAGCAATAAATAAGAGAAAGAATGAAAATTTAAAATTTAAATTTCAAATCTGAAATGCTAGAAAGAGATATGAAAGTAATTTTAAGTACTAAAAAGTTAATTATAACCATTATTACTACATTTTATTTGATCATTTAACATTACCCATATAAAAAATATTGGTTCTGTTAACAGGTGTCATATTAATACTCTTTAAAAAGCAATAAATATTTTATTTTTTTATTATAATATGTGTTATTTTCATTATAATTTATTATAATCACTTTTTTAAAAGATGATTAATAAGAAAATTGCACACATTTTAAAATTATTGCACACATTTCAATAAAAATAAAATAGATCTCAATAAAAAATATAATACTGTTTATAGAGTGCCAATAATATGACATCCCTTAACATTTTCTAAAAAATATTTATTAATTAATTATTCATTTTATGCTGTTATTAATAATTGATTATACGCTTATTTAATTATAATTTAATTTTTTTCTTCTCATTATTTCGTTAATTAAAACTCGAGCATTAATTTCAGTCCACGCAATTTGTGTTTGGTTGAGCAATTACGAGTCTCATATTTAGTGGAGTTCAAAAAATTATTATATGAAAAAATTTATTTTAAAGATTTTATTAATCGGTGTTAATTTTGTGAACAAATTACCGCTAAAAAATTATTTCAAACTAATTTTATATAACCATAATAATAATTAATTATTAAAATATTTATTCACAAAAATTATTAAATTCATGTTTAGAAGCAAAATATAAAATACATAATGAAATAATCATTTGTAATTTTTTGACTATTAATTTATTATGTTATTAGAAGTATTTATTTTTAAAAGTATCATATTCATATTTAGACTAATATATATATATATATATAATTAGTTATAATTTTTAATAATTAAATAAAAAATATTAATAATAAAAAATTTAACAAATGATCATATTATACATATTATTAGCTATAATTATACCAAACTGGTTATTTGTAATGATTAAATTAAATTGGTTTTTTCCATTTCAAAATATATATATATATATATAGGCTTCTTAAAATTTTGTATAATAATAATAAAATATTATTATTTTTTAAAAGGTTTGATCTAGTTAACAAAACCATTTTTATTTTTAAAAATTAATTAAATAGTCTCTTGTGTTTTTTTTTTTTTTTTCTATTGATAAATTAATTCTAATTTTTAACACATTTTAAAAACACAAAAATTCAACAAAACATAATGTTAAAACGTTGGATCATCAAGTAAATTTGTCGTTACTGTTGTCGGAGCAACTAATGATATATGATTCGAGGACGCAGTCCATATACTTAATGACGTTAGCCCTCTTTAACCAAGCCAATGCCTTATTATCAAAATAATTATCTAAAGTTGTAACTCGATTCCCATTCATGGAGTCTCTTCTCTGATGGGCTCTAGACTTTTTCTAGGGTTTTTTTAGTATTCTTCCATTTTTTTTATCCAATTTTGTCTAATTGGTCTAATTTGTCTAGTTTTTCCATTTTCTTTTTGTCTTTGGAAAATAGCCATAGGGGACTCTAAGGATTAGTGTTCAAAGAAGGGTGGTATGGCTGAGGATTTGGAAGGTTTATGGACCAAGTTCTCATTATCTGAGAGTGAGGGTTCAGTGGTTGAGTTTGGGGATGAAGGAAATAACAAGAGTTATGAGAACTATAAATTATGCTTAGTTGGTCGCATAGTCTCTAACAAGCCTCTGAATATAAAAGCAATCTCTAATGCTTTTAATGGAGCCTAGCGCTTAAATAAGGGTTTCACTATTCAAGAGGCGGGTAATGGATTATTTATATGCCAATTTCATTTAGGAAAATATAAAGATTGCATTCTTCATGAGGGACCTTGGCATTTTGACAAAAAAAACTGGTTATTTTTGTCGGAGATCCAGGGATGTGAACAACCCTCTAATGTGAAGCTACATATGTGTCCTTTTTTTGGGCCAGGCTATGTAATCTACCATTAAACTGAAGAGATTGGAGAGCTGTTGAGTTAATTACAAGTAAAATAGGTTTCGTACAAGGTATTAGTGACGAGGTTATGGATTATATGGGGAAGCTTGTTCGAGTTTGTATTGCTGCAGATGTGTGAGAACCTTTACAAAGGGGAACTCTGATCAAAGGGGCTGGCAACAAAATTGTTTGGGTTTATTTCAGTTATGAGAAATTACCAAATTTCTATTATTGGTGTAGAATTGGTCATAATGAATCAGAATGTGAAGGTAAACCAGAGGAGGTGGATGAAGGGGAGTGGCCATTTGGGGAGGCTCTTCATGCTACACTAATACAAAATAAAGCTAAGGTTCATGAAATAGCACCACCAGCCAAGAGATATATGTAGCCTGATGTGGATTTTCTACTGTCTTGGCATCCAGCAAAATTAGAATCAGTATATCCAATGATCTCAAGCTGATCTGATTTTCTGTATGTGAGCATATGTCCCTTTGTTCTCTGAAGATATCTCAAGACTCTTTTGGTTGCTTTCCAATGATCCATTCCTGGATTGCTGAGATATCACCCTAACATGCCAACTATGAATGAAATATCTGGATGAGTGCAAACTTGAGCATACATCAAACTCCCAACTGCTGATGCATAAGGAATCTTCTGCATCTCCTGAATCTTAAGTTCACCCTTTGGAAACTGATCAAGACTGAATTTATCTCCTTTAGCAACTGGGGTATCAATTGGTCTACTGTTGTGCATACTAAATCTCTTGAGCACTTTCTCAATATAGCCCTTTTGTGATAATCCAAGAATACCTCAAGTACGGTCTCGATGTATTTGAATTCCTAATATAAAAGAAGTTTCACCTAAATCTTTCATCTCAAAGTGTTTTGAGAGAAAGACTTTGGTCTCGTGTAGCAAGTCCTTACAATTAGTAGCAAGCAATATGCCATCCATATATAAGACCAAAAAGATAAACCTACTCCCACTGAACTTGTGATACACACAATCTTCCACAACATTTGTCTCAAAACCGAAAGAGACAACTACTTCATGGAACTTGAAGTACCACTGACGAGAAGCTTGCTTGAGTCCATAAATGGATTTCTTTAATTTGCATATCAGTCGCTTTGGGTCTCCAAACACAAAGTTTTCTGGCTGCACCATATAGATGGTTTCATCAATGTCTCCATTGAGAAACGCAGTCTTCACATCCATTTGATGTAACTCAAGATCAAAATGTGCAACTAGAGCCATGATTGTCCTAAAAGATTCCTTCGATGAAACCGGAGAGAAGGTCTCTTTATAGTCAATCCCTTCTTTCTGAGTGAAGCCTTTAGCTAGAAGATGAGCCTTATATCTTTCCACATTACCATTAGAATCTCCCTTGGTCTTAAATATCCATTTGCAACCAATAAGTTTCTTTCCTTCAGGTAACGGGATAAGATCCTAAACTTGATTGTCTTGCATAGATTTATATTCTTCACCCATTGCCTCAATCCACTTGTGAGAGTTAGGATCCTGCATGACATGATGAAAGCTGATAGGATCATCTTTCACCATGTCTACAGTGTCCTCATGTTCCTGAAGATATACTACATAATCATCTGAAATAGCATTTCTTCTCTCTCTAGTGGACCTCCTTAAAGGCACAGGTTTTAGCTCAAATTCTTGAGGTTGTTGAGCTTGTACTTGAGGAAGAATGACTTCTTCATCCTGATGAGGAAGTTGTTCAACATTGTCTTGTATTGGAACTTGATGTGCTTCTGGAACAGTGATAGGCATAGGAACCAGAACACTACTAGGAGAAATGATGGGAATCGACACTAAGTGTTCCTGACTTGATCCCTCCTCAAAGACAATATTTCTAACCTTACTTCTCCCCCCCAAAATCAACATCCTCAAAGAATTTTGCAATTCCTGTCTAAAAAATAGATATAGAAGTAGGATTATAAAACTTAAAACCCCGAGATCGCTCAGAATAACCAACAAAGTAGCTACTAACAGTTTTGGAGTCCAATTTTATCTCATTAGGCCTATAAGGCGTAGCCTCAGCAGGACATCCCCAAACATGAAGGTGCTTTAGACTGGGCTTGCATACAGTCCAAAGCTCATAAGGTGTTTTTGTAGCTGCTTTAGTTGGTACTCTGTTAAGAAGATAAGCTGCTGTTTTCAATGCTTCTCCCCATAAAAGACTCAGGCAAGGAAGAATGACTAATCATACTCCTTACCATATCCATAAGAGTCCTGTTACGCCTCTCAGATACACCATTCATGCTGGGTGTACCAGGCATGGTGTATTGAGGGACTATACCACAGTCCTGCAAGAAAATAGCAAATGGCCCTGGACGTTGTTCACCTGAACCGTCATATCTGTCATAGTACTCACCTCCACGGTCAGATCTAACAGATTTAATCTTCTTTCCGAGTTGGTTTTCAACTTCGGCCTTATAAGATTTGAAAACGTCCAGAGACTCAGATTTCTCATGAATGAGATATAGGTACCCGTAACGTGAGTAATTGTCTATGAATGATATAAAGTATCTTTGGACATTCCTTGTTGCTGTAGGGAATGGACCGTAGATATCCGTATGTATCAATTCTAAGACGTTCGATGATTTGTTGGTACCTAGTCTCTTTTGTTTAGTCTGTTTACCTTTAATACACTCAACACAGGAGTCCAAATCTGTGTAATCAAGTGTGTTTAGGATACCATCTGACACAAGACGTTCTATTCTAGATTTGGATATGTGACCCAAACATCTGTGCCAAAGTTCAGCTGAATTATCTATATTTCGCCTCCTTTTGGTACCTATAGTACTAACCTGCAGGGTTCCATTATAAGAATCATTAATATCCAACATATATAGATTATCACATGCATTTAAAAAATCAGTACCAAAAATTTTTGAATCCATAGATAAAGTAAATGAGCTGTCTCCAAATGAACAAGTAAAACCAGATTTGTCTAAATAAGAAACAGAAATTAAATTCTGTCTAAATGTCGGAATAACAAAAGTATCTACAAGATCCAAAAAACATCAAGTTCTTAAACACAATCTAATATGCCCAATTGCCTGCACTTCCACTGGCTCGCCATTTCCCACATAGACGTATCTTTCACAGTCAGTTGGCTTTCGGTAGCTCAGGCAACCCTGCAATGAAACACTTATGTGAGCGGTAGCACCAGAATCCATCCAATAAGTGTTTCTAGGAGCTGAAGTTAAATTAACCTCAGAACAGACTAAAATAAGGTACTTACCCTTCTTGACACACCATGTGGCGTATTTAGGACAATCCTTCTTAAAGTGTCCAGACTTGCTGCAGAAGAAGCATTTTAATTCTTTAGGCTTCTTTTGCACAGGACTTTTATCAGCAGTCTTATTCTCAGTAGTCTTCTTTCTTTTTTTGTTCTTGCCCTTATCTGCTGAAGAGACCAGATGAGCACTTTCCCTTTTAGTAGCCAACAACTTTTCCTCCTCATCCACACAATGAGCAATGAGCTCGTTAAGAGTCCATTTGCTCGGCTGGCAGTTATATGAAGTCCTGATCTGCCCATACTGCGGTGGAAGAGAATTCAAAGCTAGATGGACTAACAGGTCATCTGGTAAAATCAAATCCAAGACCTTTAGCTTCTTGGCTATTTGGGACATGCTCAGTATATGCTCCCGAACACTACCATTGCCAGCATACCTTATGGAGGTGAGTTTTGCTAAAAGCGTCCCCACTTCGGCCTTGTCATTTTTGACATAGACCTTCTCCAGATTAGCAAGATAGTTTTTAGCATTATTTTCCTCAGCAGAAATGGCTCCTCGAACATGCTCTGGGATTCCCTGCTGCATGATCATAAGATCTAAGCGGTTAGAACGCTCCCACTTCTCATACTGAACCCTCTGAGCATCTGTGCTCATTTCAGTAAGAGAAGCAGGTTCGTCTATCCTGAATGCAAGGTCTAAGTCCATACAACCCAGATAAATCATGATGCTTGATTTTTATGAACCAAAGTTTGACCCCTCAAGCATAGAGACAGTGTTAGAATTATACGGCATGCTAGCTGACATCATAGAAAGTGATAAAAATTAACATAAGCTCACTATCCACAAAATAAATAAAACAAACAATAATAGAGTTCAAATAATGGAAACAAGATACCGGTACAATATTAATATTTTCATCTTTGGATATAAAACATTAATTGTAATTAGCATCTCAATGCAGCAATCAAATATTGACAATTTAATCCTGTTAAATATTAAACCTTCCTTTGGGCCGATTTATTATCCACATGGATGAAAACATAATAATTATCACATATTTATTACTGCACATGTATTCTCAATTCAGCCAGATAGCAACCTTCCTTTAGGCCGGTTTACTACCCGCAATGAATTTTAATACACCTGTCTAATATCCCAAATAAATTAATTTACACAATAGAGGTCACTTTGGTAACTTTTTGCTTCAATTAATTTATTATTAAAAATATTAGACACAATCAGGACTAGAATTCTAAAATTTAAACTCAATTTAATAAAATTAAATTTTAAATTACAATAAAAAATCGCAATTTTTTTAAATACCAAATAAATTTGCCACCCGAAAAAATAATTTAGTCACTAACAAAACTAATTTAATGACTAAATTATAAAATTGGGCCAAAATAATCAATAAATTAAATTCTAGATAAAAAATAATAAAACCAGATATTTTGGGGCTAAATTGAATTTAAAAAGAAATTTCGGGCTAAATTAAAATAAATTTAAAATTTTAGGGTGAAAAGAGGATTATTAGAAGTTTTGAGGTTCAATATCGGAATGTTCAGGAAATTGGAGGATTAAAAGGAAATTGAACAACCAGAAGCCCAAGCTTAAGCTCAAGCCCAAGGCCAGAAGCCCAAGCCCAAGCCCAACAGAGAAGCCCAGAAATCCACTGAAAAAAACAAAACACTGCACTTTTTCCAAAACTATGGCGTTTTGGGAAGGACCAAAACGAACCACAAAAATCCTTCAGGGACTAAGACCGAAAAAGCACGACGACCAGATGGCAATTTGCCATCCTCTTCCTTACCCGATTCTCCAGAACGCCCTAAACGCCGCCGCCGCTTCTCCGGGCTTGCTCAACGCCATCTGCCGCCGTCAACGCCTAACGGTGACCTCAGAACAGGTGCCTGACCTTCGCCCCACCTCTGGCTACCTCAATCGACGACGAACGGGATGAATCGGCGAAAAAAATGCATGACGAACCGCGAACTGGAAAATCAAAAATGGAACGTCGACAGCCCTCAACTGCCACCCTCAGTCCCTTAATCTCTCGTCAGTGACCACCAAAAAGTGGGTATTAACCCTCCTAATGCCACTGACGGACCCAACTCTGGGATGGGTCCTCGAACATGCTCTGGGATTCCCTGCTGCATGATCATAAGATCTAAGCGGTTAGAACGCTCCCACTTCTCATACTGAACCCTCTGAGCATCTGTGCTCATTTCAGTAAGAGAAGCAGGTTCGTCTATCCTGAATGCAAGGTCTAAGTCCATACAACCCAGATAAATCATGATGCTTGATTTTTATGAACCAAAGTTTGACCCCTCAAGCATAGAGACAGTGTTAGAATTATACGGCATGCTAGCTGACATCATAGAAAGTGATAAAAATTAACATAAGCTCACTATCCACAAAATAAATAAAACAAACAATAATAGAGTTCAAATAATGGAAACAAGATACCGGTACAATATTAATATTTTCATCTTTGGATATAAAACATTAATTGTAATTAGCATCTCAATGCAGCAATCAAATATTGACAATTTAATCCTGTTAAATATTAAACCTTCCTTTGGGCCGATTTATTATCCACATGGATGAAAACATAATAATTATCACATATTTATTACTGCACATGTATTCTCAATTCAGCCAGATAGCAACCTTCCTTTAGGCCGGTTTACTACCCGCAATGAATTTTAATACACCTGTCTAATATCCCAAATAAATTAATTTACACAATAGAGGTCACTTTGGTAACTTTTTGCTTCAATTAATTTATTATTAAAAATATTAGACACAATCAGGACTAGAATTCTAAAATTTAAACTCAATTTAATAAAATTAAATTTTAAATTACAATCAAAAATCGCAATTTTTTTTAAATACCAAATAAATTTGCCACCCGAAAAAATAATTTAGTCACTAACAAAACTAATTTAATGACTAAATTATAAAATTGGGCCAAAATAATCAATAAATTAAATTCTAGATAAAAAATAATAAAACCAGATATTTTGGGGCTAAATTGAATTTAAAAAGAAATTTCGGGCTAAATTAAAATAAATTTAAAATTTTAGGGTGAAAAGAGGATTATTAGAAGTTTTGAGGTTCAATATCGGAATGTTCAGGAAATTGGAGGATTAAAAGGAAATTGAACAACCAGAAGCCCAAGCTTAAGCTCAAGCCCAAGGCCAGAAGCCCAAGCCCAAGCCCAACAGAGAAGCCCAGAAATCCACTGAAAAAAACAAAACACTGCACTTTTTCCAAAACTATGGCGTTTTGGGAAGGACCAAAACGAACCACAAAAATCCTTCAGGGACTAAGACCGAAAAAGCACGACGACCAGATGGCAATTTGCCATCCTCTTCCTTACCCGATTCTCCAGAACGCCCTAAACGCCGCCGCCGCTTCTCCGGGCTTGCTCAACGCCATCTACCGCCGTCAACGCCTAACGGTGACCTCAGAACAGGTGCCTGACCTTCGCCCCACCTCTGGCTACCTCAATCGACGACGAACGGGATGAATCGGCGAAAAAAATGCATGACGAACCGCGAACTGGAAAATCAAAAATGGAACGTCGACAGCCCTCAACTGCCACCCTCAGTCCCTTAATCTCTCGTCAGTGACCACCAAAAGGTGGGTATTAACCCTCCTAATGCCACTGACGGACCCAACTCCGATCAAACATCACCCAAATCAAAAGCCCCAATTCAAGAAATTCACCATTCAAGAAATTGTTCTTCAAAGAATAGTTTCGAATTTTAATTAATTAATTAATTACATAATTAATTAACCCAAACCAAAGACAATTTCGAATTGATTCCAGAGAAACACAATAATCAGATAAACTAAATTCCGATTAAATTCTAGAATCATCAGGCAAACATGACAATTTAATCCGAAAACCTAGCAACCTAGCATATGACTCTGATACCAATTGAAAGGGGAAGAAAACTTAATTCCCCTAAAACCTAAAATATGCATAAATCACTATATTATTCAAATTAAATTGCAAAAGGTAGAATTGCGTACCTGACATCATCGTATGTTGATGCTGAAGATGATTCTAGGGTTTGTCGCCTTTCAGGGGATACACATTTTAGGTTATGCGGAAGCACTATTGAAGGAACGTAATATTCTCTAAAATTGTTATGTTCCCCCGGAGACCACGATCCCTTATTTATAACTGAATAAATTGATTAATTTCTATTTTGGTCCTTCAACAAAATAGAAATTACTTAATGGTCTCTACACTTATAATTCTATTACGAGTGGGACACCTCAACAGTCAACAATTCTAATTTGATCAAAACTTTAATTTGACTATCTTAATTTGACTGCAATACACATTTAATATTTAAATATATTTAGCCCATACTTATGATTAATTAGAGGATTAATTTTAATAATATAAAATTAATTCTAACAGTTATAGCTGCTGGTTTATGCTGGAGAGTAGGCAATGGTGATTCTATATGCATCTGGGATGATAATTGGCTCTTTAAGCTGAATTACTTAAGACCTTTAGTGCGAAACAACACTCCACCAACTCCTTTTGTCAGCTGCTTAATTGATAAAGTTAATCATTGCTAGAATCAAGATTTGCTTAGACAGAGTTTCTTACCATATGAAGTTGGGATTATTTTACAGCTGCCAATCAGCTACAGATACCCAGAGGACAAGCTATTCTGGATTCATTTTAAATCGAGGATATATACGGCTAAATTGGGATACCATGTAGCTGAAAACATACGAATATCAAAGGGTAGTAGAGGTGGAGCCTCCTCTTCAAATCCAGTTTGCTAGAATTGGCTTTGGAAATTGATGATCCCTCCAAAAGTTCATCACTTCTTATGGCGATGTGGTAAAATATCCTCCCATGTGCATCTAACATGTGGGCTAGAGGTATTTTAACTAGGATGAGCTATTGTAAGTGAGAATGGATGGAGGAAAATCTGCTGCATATTTTTTGAGACTGTGTATGGGTTAAACAGATTTGGAAGTTGGCTCATATATCTCACAGGTTGGATAAAGTTCCTGCTCTTGACATTTATGATTGGTTACAACAAATCCATCACGTCTTATGTCGAGAGCAGTTCACTTTAGCAGCTTCTCCGCTATGGTATGTTTGGTATGATAGAAATTAAGTGGTCCATGGGCATGTTGGTTAGACAACTTCGCAGCTAATTGAACGTGCTTCCAGTCTGAAGCAAGAATGTCTCGATAAAGAGTCTCATCCCATCCAAGATGCTAACTCTGCGACAAGGCAGTGGGTGGCTCCACTAAACATGTTGTTCAAGCTGAATGTTGATGCAACTGTAGTTGTGGAGGGAGCAAGTTGTGGTAGGACAGTGAGAAACTGTTAAGGCCAAGTAATTGTATCTACAAAAAAGAAGTTAGTGGGCTATAGATCAGTTGAGATGGCAGAGAATATGACAATTCTATTTGGACTTCAAATTTCGATGGATTATGGTATTCATCAATTACTGGTAAAATCTGACGCTTTAAATATAATTAACAGGCTGAAATATAAAGAGATGCAGATGGATATCAACAATCTTATTATTAAAGACATTAGCTCTATAATCTCGTTATTTCAATCTATTTTTTTTTTTAGTTTTATCCCTAGAGCTGTGAATCAATTAGCTTGTAATATGGCTAAATGGGACTTGTATCTAGAGGGGGAGTTGATTGTGATGGCAGATGTCCCTAGCAATCTTAGACATTTGGTTTATGCATATTGTAACTTTTCTACTAGTTAATAGTTTATCATAGACTTTGGTTATAAAAAAAATAATTATCTAAAATTTTAAAATTATAATTAATTTTTATTAAAAAAATTAATTTAAAATTAAAATATTATTTCATTAATTAATTAAATTAAATTAGACAAAAATAATATAAAAAACCACGTGTGCAGCCATATCCTCATAAATGGAAAAAAGCATTTTTGCCCCTTCCTCATCCTTCCACAAGCAGACACCAGACACAGAGAAAAGTAAGAGAAATGGAAGAGACCAGAGCCAGCACAACCAACCGCTTACTCGCCGTGAAACGAAAATCCGGCAAGAGCTTTAGTCAGATTGGGGAGGAGACTGGGCTCACCAACGTCTACGTAGCCCAGTTGTTGAGACGTCAGGCTCAACTCAAGCCCGATACTGCCCCAAAGCTACGAGCAGCCCTGCCTGAACTCTCTGACGAGTTGCTTCAGGAAATGATGAGACCACCCATGAGGTCTTACGACCCTAATTTAATCCAAGAACCCGCTATCTACAGGTATTGTTTTAAATGTTTTTCCCTGTTTTTAAGCACTTCCTTTTTTTTTTTTTTTTAATATTTTTAGCTTTGGTCTTCTTCTTCTTCCCAAGATTTTGGAATTGCTAATTATGATCAGGCTTATGGAAATTATTAAATGACTGTGAAGGAATTAATGGTTCTTGTTCATTTTGTTAATTTTATATAGTATGACTATCCTTGTGTGAATAAATCATAAATCTTTAGGTCAGGATTTTTCTCCTTTTTAATTCAGTGGGTTGTTTTTTCGTACATGTTGCAAATAAAATTATTGTAGGTTGAATGAAGCAGTTATGCATTTTGGTGAAAGCATAAAGGAAGTTATCAATGAGGAGTTTGGTGATGGCATGTAAGTTTTCTTGTCATGAGTTTATTTATTGATTTTTGGCTTCATAGATTTTTGAATATTATCTTTGAATTTACAATACAATGAGTTGAAAATCTTAATGGTTCCTTGTTTACAAGCAATGTGATTGTATGCGTAACATCATTGAAGTTCAAGCTCTAAATAGCAAGATAGAATTTTCCACATTTGGGACTAGTAGCATGCTTAGTATAGGCTAAACTGCTTCCCTTTAATTGACTTTCCATTTGATGCCAAAAGCAGTTTCCAAGATTGCCTTTGTATCTGCCTCTTGTCTGTTGCAACTCTTTGTGTGATTGCAAATATATTAGTTATACACTAACTTGTATTCTTCATTTAACTATTTGATCTGATATTGATTATTCATGACCCATTGATTATATTGAAATTATTCTTCAAGTGCTTGATGATGTGTATGTGCTGGTGTTTTGTGTTAGATCAATGTAAGCTTGCAGATAGATGCTCACCTAGATTTCTGCAATGTTGTATTCTGAGCATGAAGATATGTGTTATCAATTTAATTCACTCGTTGAATTTGTTATCTACTTTTTTGTCAGTATGTCAGCCATAGATTTCTATTGCTCTGTCGACAAAGTGAAAGGAGTGGATGGAAAAGATCGCGTAGTTGTTACATTTGATGGGAAGTATTTGCCTTATTCTGAGCAGGTGTGTTTACTTTCAATGCAATGTATTTTGTTTGCTAAAGGATAATAGCAGCGTAATGAAAATGTATTTTGTTGTTCATTTTGTTAGAGCATCTCCATCCAACCTTGTATTCCTTAATTAATTTTGAGCATTGTTTATAGATTAGTGAGAGGGTGACCAACTTTTGGTGAAAGTGGTAAAAAAGGGAAATATATATGTTAACATGTTAGATACATGTTCTATGGGTAGGAGTTAAATCTTTCTACATCATCATGTGACAGCATTCTGTCAACACTTCACTGAACAAAAATAAAGAAGAGAGAGTAGGATACTTTTCTCAAATATTCAAGATATTGAACAACTTCTCAATTGTAAATTGCATGCTATATATTTGGTGTTTCTTGAATTTTGTTGCCAAATTATATGGTCATGTAGACATATGTTTTATGTGGAAAAATTAGCATGTCATCTAGTCTTCCGCTTGGATATTTTATGTTCTTGTATATATAAAATATATGCAACAGGCGGCTTTGAATTAACCTGTGGCATAATGCAGTCTTAATTTTTTGAATGGTCAGTTCATTTTAGTCTTTTTCTTTGCGATATCTTCAAAGGGGTTTATTTATTTTTTAATTGAAAGAAAAAATAATTGAACAGCTTCTCAATTGCATATAAACATGCTATATCCGGTGCTTTATTGAATTCTATTGCAGGACTTTATTCTATATGCCAAATTATATGGTCATTTAGACCTATGTTTTATGTGGAAAAATTAGCACACCATCTAGTCTTCCGCTTGAAGTTAATTTATTCATATATTTGAAGTTCTCTCTCTTTTTCCTTGCAGAAATCAGAGCACATGGTTTCAAGACTAAGGCTGAATGAAAGTTAATAAATCTGATGTTGATGTGGATGCTATGAACTCCTTATGCTTGTTAAGTGTGAAAGGACTCAATGGAGTAAGTTTTATCTTCCCATGGGCTTAACTTAATGTAAAGTAACCTTCTTGTTGTACTCGGATTCGATAGGGCTACTACTGATACCAAAGTAAAATTGTTTATTTAGTTATGCATATTATGGGTTGTAATAAAATAAAAAGGTTGCAAAACTTTTGATAAGATTCACTGGTATTGCACGGGTAAAACAAATTTGAGAATTTTTTTTTAATGGAGTTCATGAAATTATTTTGTACATGAAATGAGATGTACAAAATACAAATCTCCTCCTTTAGATGTCACTGTATTCTATAAAACCATCCTTCCTTTATTAATCATCTGTGTTATAGCATTTCCACTCTTAGCTTTGTTGGTGCGATTACTATCATTGCCATCCCCCACCAGCCTCAGTGCATTAATCATCAAAACCTTAAGAATATCATGGCTTCAACTATCATACTGGAAAATGCCATCTGATTTTGTTATCATTTTCATTGCCATTTCATTATTATATTATTGTGGCTTTGTTCTAGGCATTTCTGCCATTGATGCTACTGTGTTTACTTTCTTCAGTATCAAGCCATAATATCACAACAATATTTGCCAAGATGTTCATAAATCTATATGTTTGAAATCAAATGCTGTAATCAATTGAATCATATAGTTAAAGATCTCCAAATGAAGGAAATAGATTTATTCGTAGCAAACATGATTGTCTTCACAAGGGCATGTATGAGAACCTTGTTGGATATGAATTATAATTAAGTAATAATTCCTGATGAGAACGTTGAGATGCTCCACTGTTTTGAAAGATGCTTTCAATAATTCTTGTGCATCTGCATGTAATTGTAAGCCCTTGTCCTTGAATGCTGTCCATAGTGTAACTCTAAAAGCCCCAGCAGATTCGAAAAATTGTCCTTTTATCCCGAAGGAAAATCACCTTTCCTTCTTTCACCAGTGCTGACTGTTCTTGGTTTAGTGGCGGACCAGAAACTCATTGAGGGAAGAGGCTAAATTTTCACAGAAAAGAAAATTATAAATGAGTTTATTGAAGATTGAACATTTAATATTACAGTAGTTCAATAGTTAATATATACTATTAGATTAATTATATCTAAGAGATTATAATTGTATTTTATGATTTTACATATTTTGAAAATATTGTATAATAGTTTAATTTTTAATTTTTTAAAAAATATTTTTTTTCAAATAATATGGTCGATTATTTATGTATAAAAAAAATTTATGAATTAAAAAAAATTTTATTTAAATTTATATATATATATTATATAATTTATATATATAATTCATTTAAATTATATATATATATTTCACTTAAATTTAAATATATAAATTCTTATATAAATATAAAATTCATATATATATATAAATTAGTTAGAAATATTTTCTATTTAGAAAGTTAAAAAATAATATTCTATATTTATTAGCCCATAGTTAAATTTTTAAAAAACTACTTTTAAATGTTTTCTAAATGAAAAATACACTCTTAAAAAGTAAGAATTTATTTTTCACTCCTACGATTCTTTGATTTTTATTTTCTATTTTTATTTGAAAAATAGTTAGAGAATAAAAATTTGAAAAATTAAAAAATAGAAAAAAAAATTAAAAAATAAAAATGAAAAATATTTTTCATAACTAAACCATCCCGAGTCTCATGAATTTTCCATGATTCCACCCCTGAATTTTTGAAAATGGACCTAATGCCTAATGATGGCTGCTAGTTATGATTCTAGTTCAAAATCATTTAGAATTGAAATAAAGAATTCATGGTCGTCTAATTAATTTTAGAATTAAAATTGAGTTGAGTTGAATATATTGGTCATAATCGAGAGTAATTAGGGCAATTTTGCATATCTGAATAGGCACCTGACTAATTTTCTGAAAATATAAGCATGCGAAAATGTTGCCCACTACATAGGATTATAGAAAGGATATTTACCATAACAATTTCGTGTGGGGAACATGCAGAAAAGCTAAGGTACAAATGGAGGCTTCCTCCCATGGTTATTTTTAGGTACAGAACCCAGTACAAATTTCATAAAGGTGTTGATACCAAGTTGGTATCGACAATGGCATTATTTCCATGTTATACCAGAGGCTTTTACATTCAATGTGGAGGATATCAAAAATCAACAGTAATAATAGGTACTCAAGAAGACATTCTACCAGTAAGAGACAGTTATTCATTAAGAAGTCTCAAATTTGAATCTTGGTCGATGCAGTAGGCATACGCATGAGTTTTTTAGATATAGAAGACAATCCTAGAATATAGAAACTGCAAGTATTCTTCATTGCATCAATCTACTATATGGTCACCACAATAGAGAGCTTCCTTGATGAATCTGCTGAAGTTATTGGAAGATGATCATCCAACATTTGTAGCTTCTTCTGCTTTTCTCTTCCACTCTAATGCCTTTTGCCTCGCTCTTTTCCCATTTTCCCCTTCTATCATTTCCTTAACAAGGCCTTCTATTTCATCTCTCTTTACATCATAATTCACCTCCATGCCAATCCCCCATTTTTTGCAGGCATATCGACAATTAGTCTGTTGATCAGCAAAAAAAAAAAAGGCCAGCAGATGATCAGCACGCCGTGGCTAACAGTTTCCATGATAGAATTCCATCCACAATGTGTCAAGAAAACACCAATGGATGGATGTTCAAGAACTTGTTCTTGCGGACACCAACTCGTTAACAATCCTCTGCCATTGATCTGCTCAAGAAATTCTTTAGGCAAAATTGCAGAATCCCCCCGTACTACATCTTGCCTGATTATCCATAAAAATGGGTGTTTGCTATTTGCAAGACCCCAAGCAAATTCTCTCAAATGTGTTTCAGTCATCATAGCTACACTACCATAATTTACATAAACAACTGATTTAGCGTCTCTTTTATCTAACCATTGCAGGCATTCTGAATCTTCCTTCCATAAACTTGATGCAAATGACTTGGATTTATTTTCTGGGATTTGCCTTTGAAGCAAAGACAATGGGCCTATTGTATAAATTCTAGGGAACTTGTGAGCAATTATAGCTGCTAAAATTTCATGTTCGAACTCATCAAATGTGTTGAAGATAATTGCAGAAGAGTTCAAACAGTTCTCCGCTTCTGATCCCATGAAATCAAACATTATTTCATCATTGCTGGTTCTGATAAAGGTTGGCATATCCTTTAATCTTATGTTAATCATGAAAGGGATCCAATCAATGGGGGTTTCACTGATGCTACTGTAATTTTCAACTGCAACAATGAAGATTTCAATTTTTACTCTTAGAACTAAGCCAACCAAACCGGATTTATAGCTAACCAAAATTTTTAAAACTTCTAAAATAATTATTTAACTAATTATACATCATATATCATTGTTTTTAACATTTAAAATCATATATTATTATTATTAAAAATTGATTATTTAATAACTTCTTTTTAATATGAATCAACATTTTTTTAACAAAACAACTGAAATTTATATATTTGATTAGATTATTCAATTTAGCAGAACAATTTTTGTTTTTTAGATGAACAAAGAAAAGAGAGAAAGATGTACCTGTAAGTGGGACGATGCCTCTTCTTGCAAGTTCATTGAAATGTAAATAAGCCATGAAGCTACAAGCTGAGGCAGTCCAAAGCTGGACTTGCGGTATGCTTAATTCTTTAGCAGCTTTAATGCCAAAGCTCATGACTCCATCAGAAATTATACAACTAACTGGAGGCATATTAGAAGAAGAAGAAGAAGATAAAGAATTTAACTTTATGAGTAGCTCTTTAAATGGAGCTAAACAATTCTTCCTTGTTGAATCACACAAGGGTGGAACATCTTGCATCAAAATCAGAAGATGGTAGACCGTCCGGTATAGTCTCAAATCAGAAATCAGACAGACCCTTAACGGAATCCGGTCCGTGAGACCGGATTAGTCGTCTGTGGTTGAACTCAGTGTTAACAAAGGTTATGTGAAAGCCTCTAGAGTGCAAAAGCTTGGCTAGTTGCATTATTGGGGTAACATGGCCCTGTGATGGATGTGGAACACATACTGCATGAGGTTTTTTTTTTTTATTATTATTTCAATTGAATCCACTTTTATGTGTTTGAAGCTTGGCGGCAACGGCTTGGACTGGCTGAAATTAATAGCTAGCTATTCGAGGTTTCTATAATTAGGGGTACGTTTGATTCTTGTATTGGCACGCGTAAAATATATACACAGTGTAAGGATATGAATTGGCTGAATCTTTCTATCTTCCGCCAGCTATTTTGTCTTTTAGAGAATTAAAGGATGCTTTGCTTAATTCATCTTTGAATTGGAGAAATTATAGTTTTATATGTGATGACGACGTGTACATAAGGACTTCAGGTCTAGTTTGAGTTTTTTTTTTTATCGATGGCTCTTCTATCTGTCGGACATAAAGAGAAATCGGATTCGAAGAAATTCTGATATTGCTTGTAAATAGAAAAGTATTAAAAGGTTGTTCAGAATAAAAGTCTCTACTTGTAGGAGATTTATTTTTATTTATAGCTGATGTGTAAAGAATAAAATTAATATGTGTAAATATATATTTAAAATGTCAGGATTATATGTCTATTATATTGAAATTGTGCTTCTGTCGTCAGTATAGTGTATCTACTATATTGATATAATGCATTTATTGTATCAGAAAATATCTGCAGAGCTCAATCAAATAAAATTATTCATGACTAAAGTTTAATATTTTTCAAAAATTAGGTCTTTATATTTATAATGCAGAGCTCGGTAATTAGGAGTATCAATATGCTATATAATAAAACAATGTAATAGTAATAATTTTATAAGTTATATTGGTCTTTGATATTTATTGCAATTAAGACTGAAAGTTTGACGTGTGACAAAAATCAGTCACTTTCACTTGAGAATAAAATTACTACAATGGACCCTTTTTAGTGGGGACTGGAGAGCATTTATTTTGTTGCCTGATCTTTTTCCGTTGGTCAAATATATGGAAAATGGCCTAGAAGTATTCAAGTTAGACGATAACAACGTATATTTGTGAGGAACAGTAAATGTAATTTACCCGATAGAAATTTATTCAATATTATTAGTTAAGTTATTATTAAAAAAGTATAAATGTTGTATTAAAAATATCAATTAAAAACTACTAAAATTTATAAATCATAACAATTTTAAAAGGCTAGTTTAAACTGTATGGGGGCTAATGATGGAAGATGGTATGAGTAGGATGATTGATGAGAAGGAATCTGTGCTCTAAAATTTGTGTCTATGAGATGATATAAGCTGGGATTCTGAGACTGAGTTTATGTGTTTAATTGATTTGAGGTGATGCTCGGCAACGGTAATGATGGAAGGGCTGGATGCTGATCTGGTCTTTGCATCATCTGTTTGTAATCAGTATATGTTGAGTGTATATGAAGCCTACTGATTTTTTTATCTGCTGGGCTGCTGCTCTGGGTTGCAGTAGTTAGTTGATCGAGTTGTGAGTTTTATTGTATTGACTTCTTTTTGGTAATAAAAGTTTGATAGAATTACCAAAAAAAAATTATTCAAAAAAATATTTTTCCAATTCGCACACAACTAAACCTTGATATAGTTTCTTCTAGCAATGAAACATGCAAAATTGTGATGATGGTCACAAATAAGTGCTAAAAAAACAACTATTGACAATTAGAGAGAGAGAGAGAGAGAGAGAGAGTCAGAGCAGCCACTTCTTTCTGTAATAAATTCATGTGATGACAAATGTGGCAGGTTACAATTATAATTATGGACAATTGTTTAGGTATATTAGGTGAATTATAGTGGGAGACAAGGAGACAAGTATTGGTTGGTGGTAGTTGAAAGTGTGTGGTGTAAAAGAATTTGAAGTGTTGGCAGAATATAATTCATAAATTTTGCATGGTCTGTAATTATAATTCAGCTCTATAAATAGAGCACCCGTGTAGTGTTTTTTGTGTAGAAAAAAATGAGTGAGTTGTGAAATGTGAGAGTAAAAATATGTGTGGGAGTGAGAAGTTTTAAAAAAGAGTCTTACAAATAAGAGGGTGTTTCTCAAAACTTAAAAGCTGGTCAAAACTGCTTATAAGCTGTTTTTAGATTATAAGTTGTTTATTTAAGTGTTTCTGAAAACTTAAATAGTTGATTATAATCTGATTTTAATCAGTTTTTTAAAAGTTGGGTTTTGCTACTTTTTTTTAAGCACTTATTTTTTAAGCAGTTTTGACTAAGTAAAAGACCATACTATCCCTACCTAATCTTCAATATTCTAAATTTGCCCACCTTATACACTTTAGTTCCCATCAAAGAAATTTTATTATTATTATTATTATTATTATTATTATTGCAAAATAAATTTTGAATTGACATTTATAAAATTATTTTTATACAATAAATAAACTCATGGACAGTTTGGTCATTTTGACAGTTTTTACAATTAAAAACTGATTATAAGCTGATTTTACAGAAACACTTAACTGATTATAAACTGATTATCAGCTGATTATTAGCTAGTTTACAGAAACGCTTAACTGCTTATTTTTAATCTGATTATAATCTAAAAATCACTTATTCACAATAAGCTGAAAAGCTCCAGTTTTGAGAAACACCCTCTAAATGTGTTGTGAGAAATATATGTAATTGTTAGTTTTATAATAAAAGAGTATATTTTGTGTGTAATTGTTAGCTGATTATAATTTTTCAGCCCCAGCAGATTGGTATCAGAGTTTTGGTTTGAGAAAACTAAGCTAAAATTGAGAAGTGAGAAAATTAAAAAAAGGAGTGATTTTTAAGAAAAAAAAAATGTCTAAGCAGAGTGTAGTAAATTGGAGTGCAGTCCAACCTCCAATTTTTACAGGTGAAAATTATGAATTTTGGAGTATCAAAATGAAGACATTATTCAGTTCGATGGATTTGTGGGAAACAGTCCAAACTGAATTTCGAGAAGAAATCACAGATGAGACAACAGTTGAGCAAATTAGAGTTTTGAAAGAAAAAAGAAGCAAAGATGCAGGAGCACTTGGCCTGATACAAAGAGGTGTAGCTGATCCTATTTTTCCAAGGATTATGAGAGTAGTAACGGCAAACAGAACTTGGGAGATTCTCCGACAAGAGTATGAAGGAGACTTGAAGGTGCAAGCCATCAAGCTTCAAAATCTCAGAAAAGATTTTGAAAATATCAAGATGAAAGAGAATGAATCGATTGAGGAATTCTCTGACAGAATCACTAAATTAGTGAATCAAATGAAGAGTTACGGAGATGACATAAGTGACAAAAAGATTGTGGAGAAAGTTCTAATAAGCTTACCAGAGAAATTTGATCCAATTGTTGCTGTCATAGAAGAGACGAAGGATATTTCATCATTAAGCATCCAGCAACTGATGGGTTCCTTAAAGACATCTGAGCAAAGATTGGCGCGACGTTTAGAAAAATCCGTGGAGACAGCATTTCAATCCAACCTTTCTCTTAGTCATAAAAATCAAGAAAAAGGATCCACGAGTGGAGAAAAGAAAGCTAGCGAATCCAACAAAGGTGGCGGTTCCGACAGAGGCAGAGGCAGAGGTAGAGGCAGAGGCAGAGGCAACAATTTCAGGGGGAGAGGAAGAGGCATCCATAATAGCAAGCCTAATGATACACGAAAATGCAACATATGTGGTAAACCAGGCCATATTGCTAGAAACTGCTGGTACAAAAATGAAGTTCAGTGCTATAATTGCAAGGGATTTGGCCATATTGCGAAAGACTGCAAAGCAAACAACAACCAGCAGGCACATACAACAAATCAAAAGGAAGGCGAAGAGAGTATGTTTTATGCATGTCAGAGTACTTTGGAGAAGAAAAGTGACCACTGGCTTATTGACAGTGCGTGCAGCAATCATTTGACAGCTGATGAAAATATGTTCAAAACTCTAGACAAAAATTTTGCTTCTAGAGTGAAGATTGGCAATGGAGAATTTATGGATGTAAAAGCACGTGGCACTATCGAAGTCCAAATGAAGCATGGAAATGAGGAGATACGTGATGTCTTACATGTACCTCAAGCAGATAAAAATTTATTGAGCGTCGGACAACTCATGGAGCATGGTTACGCATTGCATTTTGAAGGAGGTGAATGTATCATTTATGATAAAGATGCACAAAGACAAATTTTAGCAAGGGTTAAGATGGTAACAGATGTTTTCCACTTAACATGAAGAATTTGAATGATGTGTCAATGAAAGCAGTTGGAGTAGACGATTCGTGGTTATGGCACTGAAGGCTTGGTCACTTAAATTTTGGCAGTCTTAAATTGCTTCGTCAAAAAAATATGGTGCACGGATTACCATTCATCCATGAGAAAAATGAAGCATGTGAAGGATGTGCTCTTGGAAAGCATCATCGGCAATCATTTCCAAAAGGTGTTGCCTGGAGAGCTACAAAGTCGTTGGAATTAGTTCATACTGATATCTGCGGTCCCATGAGCACTCCATCTTTATCTCAAAATAGATACTTTATTCTGTTCATTGATGATTATACTCGTATGACATGGGTATATTTCATGAGACAAAAATATGAAGTTGCTGCTATTTTCAAAAAATTCAAATGTCTTGTGGAGAAACAAAGTGGCTGCTGCATAAAATTTTAAGAAGCGACAGAGGTGGTGAATATACTTCAAGGGAGTTCTTAAAGTTCTGCGAAGATGAAGGAGTTGAAAGACAACTTACTGTTGGATATACTCCACAACAAAATGGAGTTTCTGAAAGAAAGAACCAGACAGTAATGGAGATGGCAAAATCTATGCTACATGCGAAGAAGCTTCCAAAATGTTTTTGGGCTGAAGCAGTAAATACAGCAGTATACTTGATCAACCGATGTCCAACCAAAGCCGTCTCAAATAAAACACCAATTGAAGCTTGGGGTGGTAGAAAACCATCCGTAAATCACCTGAGAATTTTTGGCAGTATTTGTTATGCTCAAATTCCAAAGGAGCAGCGACATAAGCTGGATGAAACAAGCGAGAAATGTATATTTGTTGGCTATAGCTCAATGTCAAAAGGCTATAGATTGTACAACTTGAAGACAAACAAAGTCATCGTTAGGAGAGATGTTATCTTCAACGAAGATGCAGTTTGGAATTGGGAACAAGAAAAAATTGAAAGAGATTCAACTTCTCCAGAAAATATACAAACAGAACTTACTCAGGGTGATGAGAATAATGAAGAAAGGCCAACTTCACCATCAAGTTCTAGTTCATCTTCAAGAAGCTCAACTCCGCAAAAAATGAAAAGCTTGAGTGATGTTTATGCAAGTTGCAATATGTGCATCGTGGAGCCAGAAAATTTTGAAGAAGCAGTAAAAGAGGAAATATGGAGAAAAGCTATGCAAGATGAAATTGATGTGATCGAGAAGAATAAAACATGGAAGCTAGTTGATCGGCCACAAGAAAAAGAAGTTATTAGTGTGAAGTGGATTTATAAGATCAAGCGTAATCCAGATGGCACAGTACAGAGGAACAAAGCAAGGCTAGTTGCAAAAGGCTATTCACAGCAATCTGGTATTGATTTTGATGAAACATCTGCTCCAGTTGCCGGCTTGGATACTATTCGAGCACTCATTGCAGTAGCTGCACATAAAGGTTGGTTGTTATACCAGCTAGATGTCAAGTCAGCATTCTTAAATGGAGAATTAAAAGAAGAGGTCTATGTTGAACAACCACAAGGGTACACTATAGAAGATGCTGAAAAGAAGGTGTATAGATTGCAGAAGGCTCTGTATGGACTAAAGCAAGCTCCAAGAGCTTGGTACAGTCAAATTGACAGTTATTTTAATGAAAAAGGCTTCAAGAAAAGTCAAAGCGAGCCGACTCTGTATGTGAAAAATCAAGAAGCAGAAGACATTCTCATTGTTGCATTGTATGTTGATGATTTGGTGTTCACAGGAAATAATAAAAGGATGATTGAAGATTTCAAAAGGGAGATGATGAAGAAATATGAAATGAGTGATATGGGTTTGCTCAATCATTTTCTCGGAATGGAGATTTATCAAAGCAATGAAGGAGTTTGTATTTGCCAAAAGAAATATGCAGAAAAGATTTTGAAGAAGTTCAAGATGTATGGTTGTAAACCACATGATACACCATTAGTTGTGAATGAGAAATTAAAGAAAGAAGATGGAGAGAAGAAAGTGAATGCAACTTTATACAAAAGTTTGATCGGGAATTTATTGTATCTCACAGCAACAAGACCAGATATCATGTTTGCGACAAGTATGTTATCAAGATTCATGAATGATCCCAGCCAAGTTCATTTTGGAGCAGCAAAGAGAGTATTGAGATATATACAAGGAACATATGATCATGGAATCATGTGCAATAGAAGTCACGAGTTAAAGTTAGTTGGTTTTTGTGATAGTGATTGGGCAGGCTGCATTGATGGAAGGAAGAGTAGATCTGGATATGTTTTTACATTAGGAACAGATGTATTTTCTTGGTCCTCGAAGAAGCAACAAACTGTTGCTCAATCATCTGCAGAAGCTGAATACGTTTCAGCTGCGATGGCAACTTCGCAAGTTATCTGGTTAAGAAGAATTCTGGAGGATATTGGTGAAAAACAAGAAGGGCCTACAATAATTTATTGTGATAACAAATCAGCAATTGCAATGGCTAAAAATCCTGTTCATCATAGTCGAGCAAAACACATTACAATTAAACATCATTTTATTCGAGAAGTTATTGAACAGGGAGAAGTGCAACAAGAATTTTGTAGATCAGATGAGCAAATGGCTGACATTTTTACGAAGGCACTACCAGCACGAAAATTTTTTCAAGCCAAAGAAAGACTTGGAATAATAGCACATCACATTAAGGGGGAGAATGTAATAAATTAATGTGATGACAAATGTGGCAGGTTGCAATTATAATTATGGACAATTGTTTAGGTATATTAGGTGAATTATAGTGGGAGACAAGGAGACAAGTATTGGTTGGTGGTAGTTGAAAGTGTGTGGTGTAAAAAAATTTGAAGTGTTGGCAGAATATAATTCATAAACTTTGCATGGTCTGTAATTATAATTCAGCTCTATAAATAGAGCACCCGTGTAGTGTTTTTTATGTAGAAAAAAATGAGTGAGTTGTGAAATGTGAGAGTAAAAATATGTGTGGGAGTGAGAAGTTTTAAAAAAGAGTCTTACAAATAAATGTGTTGTGAGAAATATATGTAATTATTAGTTTTATAATAAAAGAGTATATTTTGTGTGTAATTGTTAGCTGATAATAATTTTTCAGCCCCAGCACTTTCTTCAGTAAAACGTTTATTTTTTAGCTTTCTCAGTTTCAGTTTTTGTTGGTTTTTAATTCTATCTATGGGTTGCTTAGCTGTGCCATGTCTAAAATAGATATACGTCATACAAGATATCGACCGACAAAGCTGGACTATGCTAAAGTTCATTTGCTGAACAAATAATTTCAAAAAGACCCATCCTTATTTTAGTTCCCAGTCTTTTTATTGCTAGACCAAAGTCTTAATGGCGTCGTACTTATATTTTTGGACCTTTTTACTCCATTCTTTATGGTGAATGGAAGTCTAGTTTCTTAGACAATGAGTTCGGCAAAAGTAAATATGGAAGAGAAATTAATCCATGGAGCCTTTGGAATAACAAGCAATAGATGAGCTTAGAGACATCCATATGTATCGTTTGGAGCTCTTATCAAACTTTTGAGGTGATTATATAAAGTGCAGCATCCAGCTGTTTTCACAGTTGTTGGGGTGTGTTTTCTCCTACTACTCTCTTTGGCTGGTAACGTGATGTTTCTTTGATAGAGCCACTGAACTTAAAGAGAGTAGGATTTTTGTTATCAAAATCAAGGAAGTTAATGACTTTCCATTTGCCTTTGTAGATTTGTTTCCCATTTTTTTTTGTTTAGGTTGTGAGGATAAAATTTATCAAGCTTTTCTAATGTTCTAATAGGGCTCCAAATTCACCGTTTGATTTCTGACTTACAAATTCTGCCTTCAATGGCTTTCATGGAATGAAATTTCTGTTTAAAAATAAATAAGCAAGAGAGAAACAGTGTTCAAAGGTATGAGTCCTATAAATACAATGTTTTGCAACTAAATTACTTCATATTGATATTCTGTACACCTTCAGAATTGCTGCCCAATTAATGAATAAATACAGGATTAATAGATTTTCCCATGTTTCTAATTCATTCTTTTCCTCGGGGAAAAATTCTTTGAAAAAAATGTCACATTTAATAGTTTGATAACATACCTCCAAATGATGGATTGGGCAAGCTTAAACAGCAAAACATTTAATAAAGCTGCAAGAATCTTTATATTAATTCCAAGCAATGGGCTGAATTCCCTATCTGGCAGCGACAACATTTTGTAGCAATAACTCCAAGTCCTTTAATCTGTAAAATTGATAAGAAACAGAAGACTAAATGCCGACTGCAGAAAAGGCCAGGGAATTGTATGTACACCACAAAACTTTAAATGGACCCCCTACCTCACATTACTCTCAGGATAAGTTGCTATGGCATCTTTGAAATCCTGAATTGATTAGAAGTTAACTTGAGTTGATCAATAATCTGGCTATAGGCTCCTAACAAGTAGCAGAGATAGTTCTTGTTTAAGATAACAGAGGGAAAGGACTGACTCTGGTTAGCTGTTGAGGATGTGTAAGTAATAATACATGACATGCCAGCTCCTGTTGCTTCCTGCATACATGAATTTAGCTTCTTTTAGTGCTTAAGCCCTCAACATTTACTTGTTTACACATTCTCCAAATGTTGAATCGCCAAACAGAACTTGAAATTTATTGTAAAATGAAGCATGTCTATCTCTATGTAGCTGTTGCAAGTATTTGACCAGCTTATGAACTCAATATGATTTATTAAAATTTAAAAATTATAAGAAACAAAATTATAGTTCTCTGAGCCTTCAACATGACTTTCCTCTGAAGTCAATGGTTAGTGTTAAAAACATAACGTATACCTGTAGACCAATGACACTATCCTCCACCACTAAACAGTCTTTCTCAGATACACCTAGCTTCTGCAAGGAATAAAAGTTTGCACATGAGATCCTGATAATTCCAAAAATAATACTGTGTTTGGTACTTCTTAGGGAATGAAATGCTAATTAAAATAATCAAATGCATTTTATATAACTTTTTATCATGTATGCATTAGTAAGATATACTTTGCCTTTAAAACTTCTTTCTTTCACTGCTTTACATTCACCCACAAAGTATGACTTCATACTTATCACGTTAAGTACCTTAGCAGCTGTCGCATAAATCAATGGATCAGGCTTCTTTTCCTTCACATCATCACCTGAAAATGTAAAATACAAGAAAAGTATGACTGTCATCATTAAAAATGAATTGAATTAATTGCTTTTTTAAACATCAGAAAATGAAATGTTGAGAGTATGAGAATTTTCTTGAAATTCTAAAAAAAAAATATTTCTAGATCTTGCCTTATGTAATTTCTGGATTTTATATATTTTGAATCTAACTCAAGTTCAGATTAGGTAAAAAGTTATGTTTCTCCTCGTTCCTATGAATTTGTCAAGCTGAAATTATGTAAGCTAGCAGAAAGTCAGCTTTGTCTAAACATTTGGCTGTCATGTGATGCCTAGAAAGTTATAATGAAATGCAGTTGATGTTATGGAAAAGAAACTCAGTTCTAAGCGAGTTAATTGAGTTTGTGTCTTCTCCGTCCTCATTGGTTTTTGTTTCTTTGTGTATTTATGTGTTCTGTAAGTGAGAAATTTCCAGCATAAAATGTGCAGATCTCTAAAGAATAGAAACAACCTAAAAGATAACTCCTTTCACCAGAATCAACTGGGTAGTGGTCATATGGCTCAGACAGAAATAGGAGGCATATGTAAGTTACTTCCAAATTGCTTATCACAATATTCTCTAATAGCATCGAAAAAGAATATTTCTCAATTCTTCTATGAAAATGAATTAACAATTTAATGTTTATTATCTACATAAATACATGTTCCTATGCAAATCTGGGATCAATGATGATTAACACAAACGAGAAAACCAAAATTATGCCAACATATAGGAGCATGCTATATGTCCCATGACCAAAAATTATAGAATACTACATTTCAAAAGAATGCAAACATACCTGCAAGGAAGCAGTCAAGACTCTGAAAACGCTCCTATTTAACAAGTGAAAACAAAAAGACCAAATTAATAGAGCTTGGAAAACACAAAAATGAGGATGCTGATTCCAATTCCATGGTGATAGAGAATGAACCTACAAGTCCTATAAGGTTCTCAAGACACAATATAACCGAACTTTTAGTTGCAGCAGAGCAAACAGCTAGTTTTTTTCACTACAAAACCAAGTAGACAAACCAATGAAAACCGTAGTTGATTATATAAGACCATCAAACAGTATAACAGTTTAATGATTCAGAGCAATGGGAAAATGCAATAAAATTATGCAAGGATGAAAAGTCCAATAAACACAAAATACAGTAATGTCCTCAAAACCCACGATAGTAGTCATCAAGTGTTAATGAAACATATAATGTGCCATGAGAAAATAGTTGCAATTCTGAAAATGATAAATTATTATTATTTACAGAAGCCTTGGCTTCATCCATCAATCGCAAGACTTCTCGCCTAGAATATCTTAAAATTTAGAAAATGATATGCATACGATTCTCCTTCAATTGGAAGGATTATAATGTGTAAAAAGAGGCCCTGATTTATAAATTTCTAGTAAAAAATATATATATTACAAAAACTGGCGGTAGATTTTGCTTATTTCTACTTCGAAAAATTATAATTTAATTTATATTATTAAACAGAGACGTATACTATAAACGCATCGTAAAAAATAAACAATTATGATATACCCCCTTTTAAACCTTTTTTTTTTCAAAATTATCCAATATTGTTTTATAAAATTTCAAAAACACTTTTTTTTTAAAAAAAATTATCATATATATAATAATGTATAATTCCTAAAACGAATATTTTTAAAATTGAAGTTGAATATTTGAACATTTTAAAAAAAAATTAAATAACATTAAAATTTTTTTTTGTAATATTTTGTACAAATCCAAAGTGAAAAAAAAAAAGATTTATACCCATCCGCCAAGTTCCAAACTTCCGATGTTGAAGTTTGTCAAATGCTCAAGGATCGAATCTGACCCGAACTGGGCTAGAAACGGCTTTCACCGATTTTGTCCGGGTCTGAACCTGAATGAACTTGAAATCATCCAGTTCAGCCTGATTGTAACCAGTGCACCCTGTTCCTCCGGCTCTGGCCAGGCTGATGAGCAGGCCTAACACAAAGCCGAGGAAAGCTTAATAAAGGAGGCTAAATAATAAATATGATTCTACACTGATTATCAATTTCATATAACCTGATATACAAATAAGCAAAACCTGGACCTAAGCAAACTCTTACAAGTCCAACCTCATCTTCAACTAAGAAGAGATTTAAAATGCAACTTTGCCACTGGATGCTTGAAACGCGGCCAAAAATTTTTCCTAAACAGCACTTCCATCTGGCAAAATTTCAACAGATGATACAGTAACAGTTATTTGAGCACCCCTTTGGAAATGGAAGGCAAATCCCACCCTCAGCAATTCATGATCCAATTTATAGCCAAGTAAATGAAATAAGCGAAGCACATTCTTGCTTGCTTTGCTTTCCACCATAGTCCTCACCAGGACAGATATTTGCTCAGCACCAGCACCCCTCATTGCACCACCAACATGTTTAACAGTCCTAAAAGATAAAAGGTTTCCATAAGCACTTGCATATGCAAAACTGAACGCACAAGACCAAACCCATTTTACCAAGTAGGTTCAGCCTGCTCAAGGTCACACAAAAGTCGAACCTCAGAAGCAATAAGACCTGAAAAGAAAGAGCATGTGTCAAATTCCAAATATTTAATCATTTTAAATGAATAGCTATCCAAATGGACCCTTACATAAAATGTTAGTTTATATTTACCAGTAATTGCAAATTTTAAAATATTATAGATTTATATGATTCGTCACAGTAATATATCAAAGCATATAAATATCATTAGAATTCTAAATTGGCTTTTAATATATGTTATCTTTGTAGTAAGCAATAAATTTCAAATTATTTTCTGTCAAGAGAACCAGTTACACATCCATGATGGCACACAGAGTTCCAAATGTGTATCCAAACCCTGTTGTTTATATTTGGTTATGGGGTAATTGAGGCTGATATCCCTTCTCCACTAAGATCCCAAAATCAAGTCAAAGCCCATGGAAATCCATTATCCGAACGAGTGAGTTGCAAAACCTAACTTCTTGAGCTCTGAAAAATTAACTTGGTTAAAAAGCCTTTAATGTTGCAATTAGTTAGTATAATCATCCCATCACATGACAGTTTTTGCTACATAGCACCTAAATTGGACTACTTAATCATAACCCTTTTTTTAATCTACTCCATATGATTTAGAAGACCATGCAGTGACAATCTGGAGGGAAAATCCTACAAAAAACATAGCAAATTGGAAACAAGTGGGGAGATTACATCAAAGAATCCTCTTTTGCTAATACATCAATTTAGTGATACTGATGCGAAATATCAAGAATTCATCTTTTGTCCATAATGTACTATTTGATTGTATTTTTTCCTTCCAAATGTTTTACATTACCCCTACTCCATACATTTATAATTAGCATATACACAAGCATAGATACGTTTGTCCATAATGGCTGGACACATGAACGGTGGACAGATTTGAGACATCCTGTTCAATCAAATCTAGGAAGGCATAGATAGAGTGAGGGAGAGGCTAGTGAATAAATTTTAGAACTGGACATAGTAAAAGAAATTAACCACATCATCAACATGAGCCAAACAGTTGCACATACAGTAAAAGTGATGTCACAAACATGTAAATACATGCCAATAAAAGAGAGGCTAATATTTCTACTTTACACGAGTTTAAAAAACAAGTTTGTATACTTACCAAGGTTTGGACCACTTGTTAGACATAACTCATATTGTAAAAATAGACCAGATAAAATAAGAATACAGCTAAAATTTTGAGAAAAATAAAGATAAAAGAGACACAGAATTTACGTGAAAAAACCTTAAATGAATTAAGGTAAAAACCACGGACAATGATAGAAGAATTTTATTAGAAGGAAATAATAGGAATTACAATATAACTCTCAATTTTTCCTCTGCCTCTCTCTTTTTGGGATGCAAAAAAAATGCTTAACATCCCTTGCCTATTTATAAGCAAGGAAAAACGCGTATGAGAATTTCATTTTGCCTTCTTTTGTTTTTTTTTTTAATAAAAAATTTCGGCTTAAAAATTTTGGCGCCTCCAGCAAACTTTCTTCAATTGCTGCACCAACAAACTTTGATTTCCTTGGTCAAAGTTTGTTGGCGCTGTTGGCGCCCACAATCTCCCACTTGAAGATTTGATTGAGGTTCAATCATATCTTCACACTATTCTTTCTTTCTTGTCTTTCCATGCTGCTTATGCTTCCATCAGGCCACTAGAGGATCGACACCAAATAAACTTGTCAGTGTTAACTGCTTTTGTCAAAAAATCTGCTATGTTGTCTTTCATATGAATTTTCTGCATATCCACAATGCCCTCTTCCACTTTCTCACGAACGAAGTGATACTGGACTCGTATGTGTTTTGATTTAGAATGAAAAGCTGGATTCCTTGCAAGATGCAAGGCACTCTGACTGTCACAAAATAGAGAAATTTTCTCTTGTTCATGCCCGAGTTCCTCCATGATTAGTTTCAACCAGACTGCTTCCTTACTAGCTTGCGTAGCTACAACATATTCTGCTTCTATTGTTGAAGTTGCCACAACTGACTGCAGTTTTGATACCCAACTTACTGCTCCACTAGTAAAAATGAACACATACCCTGTGGTAGATTTACTTTTATCAAGATCACCTGCATAATCTGAGTCAACATATCCTCTGACAATAAAATCTGATCCTCCATAACATAATGCAACATCTGAGGTTCCTTTAATATATCTTAGAATCCTCTTTACAGTACTCCAATGCTCTATACCAGGATTCGCCATTTACCAACTTACAACTCCCGCTGCATATGCAATGTCTGGTCGTATACAAATCATTGTGAACATCAAACTCGCCACTGCTGATGCATACGGTACTCAAGACATTTCCATCCTTCCTTCTTCATTGCTAGGACACATACTGGAGGATAATTTGCAACTAATAGGAAGTGGAGTAGAAATTGACTTACAGTCTTGCATATTGAAGCATCGTAAGACCTTCTTTAAGTAATTCTTCTGAGAAAGCCAAATATTCCTATTGTTTCTGTCTCGGTGAATTTGCATCCCTAGAATCTTGTTTTCTGGTCCCAAGTCCTTCATTTCAAATTCCCTAGCCAATTGTGCCTTCAATTCTTGAATATGATCTTTGTTGGGGCCTGCTATCAACATGTCATCTACATACAACAGCAAAATAATGAAATCACTTTTATCAAACCTCTTGAAGTATGCACAAGGGTCTGCATTAAGTCTGTTGTATCCAAGGCTCATGATGAAAGAATCAAATCTCTTATACCAACACCTCGGCGCCTGTTTTAAACCGTATAGAGATTTGTTCAACCTACAAACCAAGTTCCGCTTTCCTTTTTCTTCAAAACCTTCTGGCTGAAGCATATAGATTTCTTCCTCAAGATCTCCATGAAGAAAAGTTGTTTTCACATCTAGCTGTTCTAAATGTAAATCAAGTGTAGCACACATTGCCAAGACTACACGAACTGTTGACAACCGAACTACAGGAGAAAATATTTCGTTGAAGTCAATCCCTTCTTTCTGAGCGTACCCTTTTACCACCAATCTTGCACGATACCACTCCACCTGATCATCACTATTTCTTTTGATCTTATAGACCCATTTATTGCCAATAGCTTTTCTTCCTTGCGGTAATGGCATAAGCTCCCAAGTCTTGTTCTTATGCAGGGCTTCAATTTCCTCTTGCATTGCTGCCCTCCACTGAGACGCATCTGAACTACTCATTGCTTCCTGGAGAGTTGATGGTTCTCCTTCCTCAGTTAGAAGACAATAAGCAACATTACTGCCCATAACATAATCCTCTTGCCAGACTGGTGTATGTTTTGTGCGCTTTCCCTTTCCAAGCTCTGACTCTTCAGACTCAGTTTGCTCTTCCTCCTCCTCGTGCTCTGGTTCTGCTTTAGAAGAATCTTCTTCTGTGGACTTCTTTTCTACCTGTACCATTATAGTCTCTTAATTTTCTTTCAAAGTGCTATCACCTTCTTTTTTCAATTTATCTTCTAAAAAGATAACATCCCTGCTGACTATAACCTTGTGAGTAGTGGGCTCCCACAGGCGATACCCCTTTACACCATCAGCATATCCCAAGAACAAACACTTCCTGGATTTTGAATCCAACTTCGTAGTTTCTTGGGCATTGTACATCACATACACAGGACTTCCAAATATATGGAGGTTTGAATAATCCACTGGCATCCCTGTCCACATCTCCATTAGAGTCTTTAGATCAATTGTTGTAGATGGAGACCGGTTAATCACATAACAGGCGGTGTTGACTGCTTCTGCCCAAAATGCATTATCAAGATCTGCAGCTCCCAACATTGCTCTTGTTCTTTCTAACAGAGTTCTGTTCATCCACTCTGCTACTCCATTTTGTTGTGGAGTGTACGCCGTAGTGAACTGCCTTTTGATGCCTTCTTGTTTACAAAAGCTATCAAATTCATTCCCAGTATATTTTCCTCCATTATCTGACCTTAAACACTTGATCTTACTGCCTGAATCAAGTTCAACCCGCGCTTTGTATATTTTGAAAGTTGCAAATACATCTCCCTTGCTCTTGATAGGATACACCCAACATCTTCTGGAGTAATCATCGATGAAGGACACAAAGTACTTCGCTCCTCCTAGTGATGAAACTGGTGCTTGCCATACATCAGAGTGGACCAATTCAAGAATATGCGTGCTTCTAGAATTGGATATGCTGAACTTTAGTCGATGCTGCTTGCTTGTTGTGCAATGCTCACAAAAGGGTAATGACACCTTTGTAAGGCCTGGAAGTAACTTTTTCTCAGCAAGAATTTTCATACCTTGTTCAGACATATGTCCAAGCTTTTGATGCCACACCATTGCAGATCTTTCAATCGAATTGTTTGAAGCAACAAATGCTTCTGCTTCTTGCACAGTCTTTCCCAAAAGCATATATAACTTTGCAGCAATCTTTTCTCCTTTCATAATTACAAGCGCTCCTCGGCTAATCCTCATGATTCCTTTCCGAACTTTGATAGTACAATCAAGATCATCGAACTCTCCCACAGATAACAAATTCTTCTTCAGACCTTCCACATGTCGCACTCCTTGAATAGTGCGAATTGTACCGTCATACATCTTCAATTTGATGGATCTAATGCCTATGATCTTTAAGGAATTATCTTCACAACTATACACAGATCCTCCTAAGATAGGTTCATAATAATGGAACCATTCTCTTCGAGAGGTCATATGATAAGTTGCTCCTGAGTCAAGAAGCCACACATCCGTAAATTTCTTCCTGCTCTCCGTTGATATTGCTGCTTCACAACACAACACATTTCCATCTTCTGAAGTGCTTGCCACATTTCCTTGAGAATTGGAATTCTTCATACTCCAACAATCCTTCTTCAGGTGACCTTTCTTGCCACAGTGGTAGCATTTAAAATTCTTCTTACTCCTTGATTTTGATCTCCCATGATTGTGACTCCCACTTGGGCCACGTTCTGTAGATCTTCCTCTCATCACCGTCAAAGCTTCCACTTGTTGTGAACCTGCCTACTTGTCCTCCTTGTTCTTCCACCGATTCTCTTCTTCCAAGATAGTAGATGCTATATCATCAAAGACCAGAGAATCAGGCTGAACATTAGTTGTCAAGTTGATGACGAGTTGATCATACGAATCAGGTAGACTTTGGAGTAGAAGTTCTGCACGTTCTTGTGACTCTATTTTATGATCCAAAGATGTAAGCTGAGAAAATAGAGTATTCAAGACATTAAGGTGCTCCGTCACTGAAGTAGATTCTGACATCCTCAAGGTGTAAAGTTTCCTCTTAAGGAAAATTTTGTTATGTAATGACTTGGCCTCATACAGTTTGATGAGGTGATCCCATATCTCCTTTGCCGTTTTCTTTTCTGCTAAGCTGGACAAGATCTCATCTGCAAGTGCTAGATGAAGGTTTGCAATAGCATTCCCATCCATCGCGTTCCATTTAGTATCATCTATGAATCCCTGCGGCCTTTCACTGATTGCCGCTAGACAACCATCTTTTCTCAAGATAGCTTTTATCTTTAATTTCCACAGTGAGAAATTTCTCCCGTTGAACTTTTCAATCTCAACTTTTGCCGCCATCGCTTTTATCTTCAAAAATTAGCTCCCACTATTTTCACGTGAACAATACCCGCTACAGTGATCCGCTACAGTGCTTCTGCTACAGTACCCCCCGCTACAGTGATCCTCTACAGTATTCCTGCTACAGTACCTCTGCTATAGGCTCACTTGATTGGTGCTTTATGATCTGCTACAGTAATATGCAATTACTATTCACAATTTTCTGCTACAGTACTATTCAAAAAAACCACGTGAATAGTGATGATTTACTATTCATAAATTTCGCGTTTTTAAGCCCGTTTTTAAAACGGATCACAACAAAAAACTCCACGTAATTTTCTCTTCCTCGTGGTATATTTGGTTTTTCAAAATACCACAGCTCTGATACCACTTATTGTAAAAATAGACCAGATAAAGCAAGAACACAGCTAAAATTTTGAGAAAAATAAAGATAAAAGAGACACAGAATTTACGTGAAAAAACCTTAAATGAATTAAGGTAAAAACCACGGACAAAGATAGAAGAATTTTATTAGAAGGAAATAATATGAATTACAATATAACTCTCAATTTTTCCTCTGCCTCTCTCTTTTTGGGATGCAAAAAAAATGCTTAACATCCCTTGCCTATTTATAAGTAAGGAAAAATGCGTATGAGAATTTCATTTTGCCTTCTTTTGTTTTTTTTTAATAAAAAATTTAGGCTTAAAAATTTCGGCACCTCCAGCAAACTTTCTTCAATTGCTGCACCAACAAGTTTGTTGGCGCTGTTGGCGCCCACAACTCATGGGTCCTCAACCGTTATCTATGAACACCACAAAGACCTTGAAGAAGAATCTCAAGGGCCTCAACATGCTACAAGAAAAGAATATGTTACAATCGTAAAACAAGCAGGAAAAAAAAAAGAAATTCTATCATATGGTTCTGTTGGTTTCTCAAACTAAAACAGAAGAATTGATAAGGAAATAGGGATATGAATATGATCATTGACTGATTCACAGCAATGCATGAATATTGACTCTGTTGTACAACTACATTGCACAAACATCATCAGATACCATACAACAAAAAACCAAGTCAATTTAACTCCGAACTAACATATCAGGTTCAACCAATAAATGACAAAAAGAAAAAATCAATGTTGAGGCACCAACACAGAGAAAAAAAATTAATAGAAAAACAAAGGAAATAACATCTCTTGTAGATTAATGTATTTCAGTATACACCCAATTATGAATTATTCTAACGTGAACTAGTTTTGCTCTTTAGCTGTATACCATCTTCTAGGAAGTATGCAATGAGTAGATG
This sequence comes from Garcia nutans, assembly GCA_947685225.1. Lineage (NCBI taxonomy): Eukaryota > Viridiplantae > Streptophyta > Magnoliopsida > Malpighiales > Euphorbiaceae > Garcia > Garcia nutans. The sequence continues at coordinate 47,576,440 of CANTUV010000002.1, forward strand.
AGATACCACAAGAATGCAACATATCCTAGTTTATCATTCCAGAGAGATAGGAATAATGTTTGGGATGTTAGACATGGTTCAGTTGAACTAATAAAATACAAGAATAACTAAAGAAAATGTCAGGTACTAGATGAAAATAACTAAAGAAAATGTCAGGCACAAGATGAGAATCGAAATTAAAGACTTAGCAAAACTAAATGTACAAAGAAAAACTAGATCTTTAGCCAATAGGTGCATTTTGGTAAGGATAACAAGAAATATGATATATCATTACACATTCAAATGCAATAACTTGATCAAATTTTAAACAAAATTACATAATACATCTCACTGCAATAGTTCAAAATTTTCATGGGGACAGACAATTATGAAGACTTGTATTATTTAAACAAAATTATCTACCCAAGGTTATAAATTTTTTGCTTAGAAAGCACAAAACATTCTGAAATCAAAACTGCCAAGACAAAAGCTTTCGAACAGAAACTTTGATCAACTAAAATTGATGTAGACTAGTAGGCTAGGAAAAAAAAGGCGAATCCCATAAATATTTTTTTAAAAAAAAAGGTTCCCCATTATAAGCAGATAACTAACCTGTGTCTCAATAATCCCTTGTACCACGCACTTCATCGTCATTCACTTTATTTCATACATAAATTACCAAGAATTCCTGTAAAATACATTAGCAATTTGAAAAAAAAAACATAATTCACAATCAAACAAGATGAGCAATTTTTTTTTTGTAAAACTGAATAACAACGGATTCAAAGAAAAAGCGGTTTATTCTCAAAATAAATGCCTCATGAGTCGTCAAGGAGAAAGGAATGGATTAGAGATCGGAATCGTGGTCTTTCTTTCATCATCACAGAGAAACTGGAATGAGAATTGAAAAAAAGTTATCTTTAGCATTAGAGAATATGAAGCTGTCTGCAGGTCACAATCTTCTTCAACTTGTTAAGGCCTTCCTCGGTGAAGGTGCTTTTTACTTGGTAGGTTGGTTCATATATCTTCTGCCATCGAAAAACAGTAAAAAAATCGAAGGATAAAAAAACTGCCAAATTCTGGAACTGGGCTTACATAACTTGGGCCTCTTGTTGATTTAGGGGCCTAATCAGTCTCAATATGAGGGCTTTTGATAAAAATATAAAAATAATTAAAAATAATTTTAAATTTATTATATTTATAAAATATTTATCAAAATATTAGATTTTTACTAGTTTTCAGAGAGTTTATAATGAGCTTATAATTAGTTTACAATGGGTTTATAAATTTTACATAATTTATAATGAATTTATAATAAAATGACTAAAATACCTCTAATAAAAAAGTAAAAATTTTTAAAAATATGGTAGATGATGTCATTTTCTCAATATAATACAAACAATACTTCATGTAAATTGAAAGTAAGGTTGCTCAAAAAAATCGATTAAACCAAAAATCAAACCAAAGCCGATCAAAACGAACTGAAAATTATAGTTAACCAAATCGATGGTTTATATTTTAATTTTTAATTTTTTCAATTTTTAATTTTGATTTCAATTTTAATATATAACAAACCAATCGGTTCGGTTAACCGACCAAAATTATGTCTTTAATAAAATTTATGTACATATATTATATATATATAGATAGACAAAGGTGCATCAAAATTGTTCTAGTACAGGTGACATTTACATTTAAATAAAAAGTCAATTCAGCCAAGGTTTCATGTTAAGTGTATGAGTGTTTTATGATGTAAGAGTTTATGTAAACATGTTTGTTTGCTTCTTCGCTCCTCCTTCGATATAAGGAGCTCTCTTTGTATGATTTGGATACGAAGAGTTTACCCTTCTTCTATCCCCAGTGTGTGTTAATAAAATTATGAATTTTTAATTTAAATCTTCTCTTTCCTTTATATTTTCCTGCATATTATCTGTTAGCTCAATCCCTTGATATGAAGAATTACTTGTGAGAGAGTTTTATAACCAGCATAGGGAGTTAAAAGGGCGTTGTCCTATTGAACACCCAAGGAGAGGTTGTGTGTGGACTATGCATGAGATTCACTTATGTCTGTGTTTATGATGTTTAAGCAGACCCATCATCTGTGTTCATAGAGTTAGTATGCTCTGTTCTTTACTCTGATCTTGTATATGATAGATATTATATACTTGCAGATATTTGAACATCAAAACCCTCTGTGAGCATGGACACCCTCAGGTAGTATCAGAACCTTGAAGTCTAACAGTAATGTGTATGGATAAGTAGAACAGGAAAGAGAATTAAAACACCATGGTTAGTTCTTCCTCAACACCCACTTCTCATATTTCTTCTTTAGTTCCTCCTACTTTTTGTAAACAGTCTATTACCAGTAAAATAGATCATATTGTAGAAATCACCCATCTCCCAAAAGAAACAAAGGTAGATGACACTAAACTTCTTTTGTTAAGCCCTTATGTTGTTTTCAAAAAGACCAACTATGTTCGCAGTATCAAGAATATTATCACTTCTCGTTCTCCTCATATAAAAGAATATGTATAGTCTTCGGCTCTAAGCCACTGTACTCTTTCCTCAACCACAGCTGAACATTATGTCACTTTTGAGATCCCAGAACCCTTTATTTCTCAATGGCAGAAGCAAGGATATTCTCATCTCCATCTTGAAGCTATCAGAATAGTCCTTTCTTATCATGTTAGAAAGGGATTACCAGTGACTGCTCAACTTTCTCTCTTAGATACCAGATATGTAGACTTTGAAAATGTTGTAATTGGAACAATCTTAATAACACTTAATGCTGGAAGTGTTGTACTTACCTTTTTTCCAAATTATAATCAGTCTTTAGCAGATTCTTTTATGTCTAAAGCTTTGAAGGTACAAGTTCAAATTACTAGTGCTCCTCAAGTTCAGAATTCTATATCAGCTGCACTCTATCATCAATTGGTATATAGGTTGCAAGATCATGCAATTAATATTGTCACACCTTGAGTTTCCACATATGCTTTGTATATCTATTCAGATATAAATTCTGCTCCAACAATAGTCCAGACTCTCAGACAATTGCCCAAAAAAGGGTTGTCCAAACTCATTCCTTTGGAATGGGTCACTAATTATGAAAAAATACAGTAGAAGCAAGAACCTGTATAGATTACATACTCCAAATTTATTAAACAGGTTGATGAAACTGTTAAGACAATTTTCTCTGCTCCCTCTAGCTCTGGATCTTCTCTAGTAGTTTTTTACAATTGTATTATCACTCCAGTCTCTTTTCCTAGAGAAAAGAATATTGCAATACATAGCTTTGATGCTCTAGGAAGACAAATTAATGCAACAAAGATGAATGGTCATTTCATTTGGGATTCTCCTAAAATAGGAAATTGTGAACCAGGATGCATGTGCTTTGAGGATGGTGAACCTTATACTCAACTAACCAGACTTACAGGTCCTAAGAGATTTTTTTCTTCCTGTAAAACCCAATGTTCTCGCCATAAACATCCTCCAAGGTAACGAATCAGAGTTATTATCATTCTGGAGAAAACTGATCATTTTCATGATTGGAATTTCAAGTGCATGGTGATATAGTATCGAATAACACCATAATAACCATAGTTCTGGAATTATTTTTGGATTAGAAGGGGACAAATGGTAAATAAGGAACCATGGGAACTCATGATAAAAAAGATTAAGCTCATGATTAATATGAAAATAATCATGAACTTCAGAAAGATAAATCAAAAGATGAGTTCTTGCAAAATGTTGGATAAAGGCTGGACTCAAGGGATAAAAACAAGGAGAAAACTGTAAAAACTAATAATCAATATATCTGTCAATATTACTGGGTGAACCGGGTGGTCTAGAGCTAGATAGTCTCATATTCATAATGATAAGAGGAAGGGAGTATTTATGGGTAATGAGAAGAATAGGTTTAGCTGGTCTAGACAAAATATCAGGGATGAGGTTTATTTTAACTTTTATATGCTGGACTGAAAAATCATATCGAGCAAACCATTCTTGTAACCTTAACAACTAGTGAGGAAGTAAGGTTTTCTGTTTGAATTTAAGTGCTCTATGGAAATTTGTATTATCAAGAAGGATAATAAAATGGTAGCCAATAAGATGGAACTCAAACTTCTTTATTCCATACTTAACATCTAATATTTTCTTATAAGTGGAGTGATAATATTTTTCACTATTTTTAAACTATCCACTTGCATGTCCACAATAATATCTTCTTTCATTAAGTTCTTCAAGCAAAACTGCACCCCAAAATTCATCACTTGCATATGTCTGTAAAATACGAAGTTCAGTAGAAGGTATGTGAAGGGGGATTGGTTTATAGGCTATTTGTTTAATGGTTTGGACTACTTGGGTCTGAGTTTCTGTCCAAGGTGGTGGATTCTTTTTGAGGAGTTTAGAAAGCTGGCTAATGGGCTGAGCTATTGCTGAAAAAAAAATCTTTGATATAATTAATTATACCAAAAAACTGTTGAATCTATTTTTGGGTAAGGTTTGAGTATGGAAACTTGAGGAGTTCTTGGGCTATAAATGGGCTAGGTGAATAAGATCCATTTTCAAAATGAAGGCCTAAGAAATCAACAGTGATTTGGCCCAAAAAGCTTTTCTTTTCGGACAACATTATCCCATATTGCTGGACAATTGAGGCAAACTGTTGTAACAGTTGATGATAAGCTTCTTCTGTAGCTGAGAAAAGGAGGATATCATCAATGTATATCAGAGTTGAATAAAGAATGGATTGGAAGATTCTGATCATTGCCTTTTGAAACAAAGATGGAGAAACTTTAAGTCAAAAAGGCATAATTATCCACTGGTACTGAGCATTAGGAAAGCAAAAAGCTGTCTTGGGTCTATCTTCTGGATTGATACCCAATTGCCAAAATCCTACTTTAAGATCAAACTTAGAGAAGATCTTAGCATTCTTCAAATGTACCACGAGAGCAGAGATTTTGGGAAATGAAAACTTGTTATCTGCCAAAAATAAGTTGAGAGACTTATAATTGTTCACAAGCCTTTTCTGTCCTCATATCTGTTCAGCTTGTTTTTCTACATAAAAAGCCTAGCAAGCCCAATTAGACTTAGTGGGATCAATGAGTCCTTATTGCAATAACCGTTCACTTTCTTGTCTAGCAAGAGCAAGGTCTGAAGGAGACATTCGAGGGTGTAAAGCTTTAGTAGGATTTACATCTTTATTTTTCTTGAAAGGAAGGGAAATGAAAAAATCAGAGTTTTTCCACAAAGGTTGAGACTGTTTAAAGTCAAGGTGAGAGTTTGCACAAGGAGGAAGAAGCAAAACTTTCTCATGATCATATACAAAAGGAAGTTATGCAAATGAGAAGAGCTTAGCAATGTTGGTATATGTCTTAAATATTTTTTTGTGTTTGAGACTAGTGGGAAGGATTTGAAGATCTTTGGCTTGATAGTAAATATCAAAACCAATGAGGAAGTCTTTATCAAGAAGATTTGATCCAATGACATGAGTCCAAAAATACTTGTCCATCAGCTACTCTGAAATGTTTAGTATGGGCTTCCAATATGAATCAGGTAACATAGATGGGTTTATCATGAATTTATGAGCATCTGTATCCATAAAGGCTATCAATGGAATAGGTTTGTCATATTTGAAAGGTAACAATGAAATATTTACCAAAGGAATTGATAAATTTTTAGCAACTGGTAAAACTGAAGGGAGAGTTGTATGGTCAAAATGGAGAATTGGACTGTAAGGATCATCTTCATCTTCAATTGAGTCTAAATCAGTATCAGAGACTTCCAAAATAAAATTTTTTTTATTTGTTGGCTCATCATGTTCAGAAAGAACTGATTCAATATCTGCATCATCTGGAAAAGACAATAAGAAGGAGTGCTGAATTTGCTGGAGCAACTTTACAGACTTAGAGGTCTGTTTAGGACAACTCTTAGCAAAATGTCCCTTCTTGCCATAGATAAAACATATGTCTGAAGCTCTTCTTTTCTTTGAAAAGGGGAATATCTTTTTGAAGAATTTAAATCTTCTTCTTTTTCTAAATTTTCTTACAGAAAAAATTCGTGAGGAAGTGTATCTATGGACATGAGATTTCTTTTTGGGACCACATGTACATTTCTTATCTTAGCACTTGATCTTCAATTTCTGTCTTTTGCATACAGTCTTCAAGATGGTTCTATCATCATTTCATTTTTGGAAAAATTATTATTATTTACAAAGTCGTCTGACAGCAGTAATGGTGATCTGGTGAACTTCACCAAAAGATTATTGTGGAATTTTCTTCTAGATTGTTGGATCATTCTCTGAATCTCTAGTTGTAACTCATTAGGTAAAGAAGCAACATAAGTAAACTTCATATTGGGATTAGAGGCTCCTTTCAGCTGGTAAAACTTCTTAGTCATCCTTTGATAATGTTTCTCAAGATCCTTTTCTTTCAAAGAGTAACACTTCATGAAGTAAAAGTCTTACTTTTTAGCTTTGACTATAAGATTGTAATCTCCAAGAAAGATATTATGAATGATAGAAATTGTAGTACCAACTGACTGACTATTAATGAACTAGAGTCTTTCATATTCACTAAGATTAAGGAACCATTTTCTGATTGATCATGTTGTTCGTACAACAAATTCATGTAATACTTGTTGTAAAGTAAGGCCATTTTTACCATCTGAACATCTATCCAAGTATTAAACTTCAAAATTCTGCCTCTCCATTTAGATGGAGGGAGATTACCAAAAGTAAACTAGGGTCCATTGCCTGAACTGGAACCTCCGGCACTGATATTGATGTATTCTGGTTGTTGGTCCATTCCTTCCATTCCTTCTACTCCTGATTGTTCTTCTTGTTCATCAATATGAGGAGGAGGTGGATCTCTTGGGTTTGGAGATTTGGGAGGATCAGTCATAAATAACTGAGTGATATTTGCTTCTGCTTCTGCTTCTGAATCAGAATTAGTATCATCAGAATCATTTGAAGAATCTAAAGTAACATTGAAAGTCATTTGTTGAAATGAAGTTTTAGGAACTTCATCTGATTTAGAAGTGGAAGTTAACACAGTAAGTACAACAGTAGTTACTTCTACATAAGTCTTTTGGTAGTTGGTGGAACAGAAGAAGATGGAACATATGAACGATGCAGTTTTGCTGGTGAAAATAATTCGGCAAAAGATTCAAATGGTGATTGAGAGGATGGAGGTGGTAGGTATGAAATACTGGAAAAATGGTTAAAATAATCTGGTGAAGATGGTTGTGGGTGTTTTAGTTGAAGATCTCTTTTAATTTATTGAACTTGTGCTTTCAATCTTTGTATCTCTCTATCTTTTTCATAAAACAGAGGTCCAGATTCTCTTCATTGAATTATAAGTCTTAGATCAGTGTCTAGTTGAGAAATTTTTGTAGAATGGCTGTGATACAACTGCTAAATTTTAATAGACATGGTACTCAGAGTTGCTGCATGTTGATATGATTTGGAAGATAAATGATCAATTTTTGTGTCAATCATCTGGATATACTGATTTTGAGTTTGGACATTCAAAGAATGCCAGTTGAGAACTTCTTCAACTTGAGTGGTTTGTGTAGTTTGTCCATTAGAAAAGATAGTAATGTGTTGGATGTAAGGTCAAAATTTTACTTTAGTTTGTGGGTTGGCCTGTTTTTGAAGTGGTGGAAAATCTTCTGATGAAGGTGGTTTAAACATCATACACAAAGGTAGTGCATATATAAGTGGAGCTGAATTTTTTGGAATATATTTTTTAGGTTGGATGGTTGGAGGTTTAGGTACTTACAATAATCCTTCTTTTGCTAAAATTTTCAAGGCTTCATCATAAAAGGATAAAGGAAGAGTGTAATCTTTCTTTTGGATTTTTGGTTTAATGGCGATCCAAGGTTGGTTATCTGGTGGAGGTGAAGGATGTTTATGGTGAAAACATTGGGTTTTATAAGAAGAGAAAAATCTCTTAAGACCTATAAGTCTGGTTGGTTGAGTATAAGGTTCACCATCCTTAAAGCACATGCATCCTGGTTCATAATTTTTTTATCCAGGAGAATCCCAAATAAAATGACCATTCATCTTTGCTGCATAGATCTGTCTACCTGTAGCATTAAAGCTATGGATTGTAATATTTTTTTTTCTCTAGAAAAAGAGACTGGAGTGATCATACAGTTGTGAAAAACTACTGGAGAAGATTCAGAGCTAGAGGGAGTAGAGAAAACTGTCTTAACAGTTCCATCAACATGTTTAATAAATTTGGAGTCTGTAGTCTATACAGGTTCTTGCTTCTGCTGTATTTTTTCATAATTGGTGACCCATTCCAAAGGAATGAGTTTGGACAACTCTTCTCTGGGCAATTGTCTGGGAGTTTGGACTATTGTTGAAGTAGAATCTGTATTTGAATAAACATACAAAGCATCTGTGGAAACTCCAAGTGTGGCAATATTGATTGCATGATCTTGCAACCTATATACCAATTGATGATGGGGTGTAGCTGATACAGAATTTTAAACTTGAGGAGCACCAGTAATTTGAACTTGCACCTTCAAAGCTTTAGACATAAAAGAATATGCTAAAGACAGATTATAATTGGGAAAAAAGGTAAGTACAACACTTCCAGTATTAAGTGTTGTTAAGATTGTTCCAATTATAGTATTTTTAAAGTCTACATATCTGGTATCTAAGAGAGAAAGTCGAGCAGTCACTGGTAATCCCTTTCTACCATGATAAGAAAGGACTATTCTGATAGCTCCAAGATAGAGATGAGAATATCATTGCTTCTGCCATTGAGAAATAAAGGATTCTGGGATCTCAAGAGTGACATATTATTCAGCTGTGGTTGAGGAAAGAGTACAGTGGCTTAGGGCCGAAGATTGTACATATTCTTTTATATGAGGAGAACGAGAAGTGATAAGATTCTTGATACTACGAACATAGTTGGTCTTTTTGAAAACAACATAAGGGTTTAACAAAAGAAGTTTAGTGTCATCTACCTTTGTTTCTTCTGGGAGATGGGTGATTTCTACAATGTGATCTATTTTACTATTAATAGACTATTTACAAAAAGTAGGAAGAACTAAAGAAGAATTATGAGAAGTGGGTGTTGAGGAATAACTAGCCATGGTGTTTTAATTCTCTTTCCTATTCTACTTATCCATACACATTACTGTCAGACTTCAAGACTCTGATATCACCTGGGGGTGTCCATGCTCACAGAGAATTTTGATGTTCAAATCTCTGCAAGTATATGATATGTATCATATATAGGATCAGAGTAAAGAACAGATCATACTGACTCTATGAACACAAATGAAGGGTCTGCTTAAACATCATAAATACAAACATAGGTGAATCTCATACATAGTCCACACACAGCCTCTCTTTGGACATTCAACAGGACATCGCCCTTTTGACTCCCTATGGTGGTTATAAAACTCTCTCACAAGTAATTCTTCATATCAAGGGATCGAGCTAACATATAATATGCAGGAAAATATAGAGGAAAGAGAAGATTTAACTTAGAAATTCATAATTTTATCAAACACACTGGGGATAGAAGAAGGGTAAACTCTTCGTATCCAAATCATACAAAGAGAGCTCCTAATATAGAAGGAGGAGCGAAGAAGCAAATAAAAATACTTACATAAATGCTTACATCATAAAACACTTACACACTAAACATGAAACCTTGGCTGAATTGACTTTTTATTTAAATGTAAATGTCACCTGTACTAGAATAACTTTGATGCATCTTTATTTATCTGTATATATATAATATATGTACATAAACTTTATTAAAGACATAATTTTGGTCGGTTAACAAAACCAATCGATTTTTTATATATTAAAACTGAAACCAAAATTAAAAATTGAAAAAATTAAAAATTTAAACATAAACCATCGATTTGGTTAACTATAATTTTCAGTTCGATTTGATTGGCTTTGGTTTGATTTTTGGTTTAATCGGTTTTTTTGAACAGCCCTACTTTCAATTTACATGAAGTATTATCTTTATTATATTGAGAAAATGACATCATCCACCATATTTTTAAAAAAAATTACTTTTTTATTAGAGATATTTTAGTCATTTTATTATAAACTCATTATAAATTGTGTAAAATTTATAAACTCATTTTAAACTCTCTGTAAACTAATAAAATATGATATTTTGGTAAATATTTTATAAATTCTAATATTTTGATAAATATTTTATAAATATGATAAATCTAGAATTGTTTTTAATTTTTTTTTTGTATTTTTATCAAAAGCCCTCATATTGAGATTAATTAGGCCCCTAAATCAACAAGAGGCCCAAGTTATGTAAGTCCAGTTCCAGAATTTGGCAGTTTTTTTATCCTTCGATTTTTTTAGTGTTTTTCAATGGCAGAAGATATATGAACCAACCTACCAAGCAAAAAGCACCTTCACCGAGGAAGGCCTTCACAAGTTGAAGAAGATTGTGACCTGCAGACAGCTTCCTATTCTTTGATGCTAAAGGTAACTTTTTTCAAATCTCATTCCAGTTTCTCTGTGATGATGAAAGAAAGACCACGAGTCCTATCTCTAATCCATTCCTTTCTCCTTGACGACTCATGAGGTATTTATTTTGAGAATAAACCGCTTTTTCTTTGAATTTGTTGTTATTCATTTTTACAAAAAAAAAAAATTGGTCATCTTATTTGATTGTGAATTATGTTTTTTTTTTCAAATTGCTAATGTATTTTACAGGAATTCTTGGTAATTTATGTATGAAATAAAGTGAATGACGATGGAGTGCATGGTATAAGGGATTATTGAGACACAGGTTAGTTATCTGCTTATAATGGGGAACCTTTTTTTAAAAAAATATTTATGGTATTCACCTTTTTTTCCTAGCCTCCTAGTCTACATCAATTTTAGTTGATCAAAGTTTCTGTCCGAAAGCTTTTGTCTTGGCAGTTTTGATTTTAGAATGTTTTGTGCTTTCTAAGTAAAAAAATTTATAACCTTGAGTAGATAATATTGTTTAAATAACACAAGTCTGCATATTTTTCTGTCCCCATGAAAATTTTGAACTATTGCAGTGAGATGTATTATGTAATTTTGTTTAAAATTTGATCAAGTTATTGCATTTGAATGTGTAATGATATATCATATTTCTTGTTATCCTTACGAAAATGCACCTATTGGCTAAAGATCTAGTTTTTATTTGTACATTTAGTTTTGCTAAGTTATCGATTTTCTTTAATTTCGATTCTCATCTTGTGCCTGACATTTTCTTTAGTTATTTTCATCTAGTACCTGACATTTTCTTTAATTATTCTTGTATTTTATTAGCTCAACTGAACCATGTCTAACATGTCAAACATTACTCCTATCTCTCTGGAATGATAAACTAGGATATGTTGCATTCTTATGGTATCTCATCTACTCATTGCATACTTCCTAGAAGATGGTATACAACTAAAGAGCAAAACTAGTTCACGTTAGAATAATTCATTATTGGGTTTATATTGAAATACATCAATCTGCAAGAAATGTTGTTTCCTTTGTTTTTTTATTATTTTTTTTTCTCTGTGTTGGTGCCTCAACATTGATTTTTTCTTTTTGTCATTTATTGGTTGAACCTGATATGTTAGTTCGAAGTTAAATTGACTTGGTTTTTTATTGTATGGTATCTGATGATGTTTGTGCATTGTAGTTGGACAATAGAGTCAATATTCATGCATTGTTGTGAATCAGTCAATGATCATATTCATATCCCTATTTCCATATCAATTCTTCTGTTTTAGTTTGAGAACCCAACAGAACCACATGATAGAATTTCTTTTTTCTTCCTGCTTGTTTTATGATTGTAACATTTTTTTTTCTTGTATCATGTTGAGGCCCTTGAGATTCTTCTTCAAGGTCTCTGTGGTGTTCATAGAGAACGGTTGAGGATCCATGAGTTATGTCTAAAAAGTGGTCCAAACCTTGGTAAGTATACAAACTTGTTTTTTATACTCGTGTAAAGTAGAAATATTAGCCTCTCTTTTATTGGCATGTGTTTACATGTTTGTGACATCACTTTTACTGTATGTACAAATGTTTGGCTCATATTGAGGATGTGGTTAATTTCTTTTACTATGTCTAGTTCTAAAATTTATTCACTAGCCTCTCCCTCACTCTATCTATGCCTTCCTAGATTTGATTGAACAGGGTGTCTCAAATTTGTCCACCGTTCATGTTTCCAGCCATTATGGACAAATGAATCTATGCTTGTGTGTATGTTAATTATAAACGTATGGAGTAGGGGTAATGTAAAACTTTTGGAAGAAAAAAAAATACAATCAAATAGTACATTATGGACAAAAGATGAATTCTTGATATTTCGCATCAGTATCACTAAATTGATGTATTAGTAAAAGAGGATTCTTTGATGTAATCTCTCCACTTGTTTCCAATTTGCTATTTTTTTTCGTAGGATTTTCCCTCCAGATTGTCACTTCATGGTCTTCTAAATTATATGGAGTAGATTAAAAAAGGGTTATGATTAAGTAGTCCAATTTAGGTGTTATGTAGCATAAACTATCATGTGATGGGATGATTATATTAACTAATTGCAACATTAAAGGCTTTTTAACCAAGTTAATTAAAGTATTGTTGAACTTGTGCTTTCAATCTTTGTATCTCTCTGTCTTTTTCATAAAATAGAGGTCCAGATTCTCTTCATTGAATTATAAGTCTCAGATCAATGTCAAGTTGAGAAATTCTTGTAGAAAGCTGTGATAGAGCTGCTGAATTTCAATAGACATGGTACTCAGAGCTGCTGCATGTTGATCTGATTTGGAAGATAAATGATTAATTTTTGTGTCAATCATCTGGAGATACTGATTTTGAGTTTGGACATTCAAAGAATGCCAGTTGAGAACTTCTTCAACTTGGGTGGTTTGTGCAGTTTGTCCATTAGGAAAGATAGTGATGTGTTGGATGTAAGGTCGGGAATTTATATGTCATTATATTTTATACTTTTCACACCACCTTATATGTCATTATATTTTATTATACTTTTCAGATGTGGGATTCATTTATATTCTCCAACACTCTCCCTCAAGTGCAACTGGGCCTAGCCTAATTGTCACTTGCCAAACATGGATGACAATCTACTTTTTTTTTTTAGGTCCATCACAAATTGCCTAGGCCTATTTTCACTGAGGCCCTAGGTTAACAACGGAGTCCAGGATCATCTGGCGGTTAGTGCATTACCTGGTTAGCTCTGATACCATGTAGAAATTACACAGGCTCTGCGAGTGTTGGACCAAATATACAGTGACCATATAAATGGGTTTGGAACCTCATCTCAACACAAAACCAATTGGCTTGTGTTAAGACCCAATCTACACCACCTTATATGTTATTATATTTTATTATACTTTTCAGATGTGGGATTCATTTATATTCTCCAACAGCAATTATCTGGGAGTTTGGACTATTGTTGAAGTAGAATCTATATCTGAATAGATATATAAAGCATATGTGGAAACTCCAGGTGTGACAATATTGATTGAATGATCTTGCAACCTATATACCAATTGATGATGGGGTGTAACTGATATAAAATTTTGAACTTGAGGAGCACCATTAATTTGAACTTGCACCTTCAAAGCTTTAGACAAAAAAGAATATGCTAAAGATAGATTATAATTGGGAAAAAAAGGTAAGTATAACACTTTTAGCATTAAGTATTGTTAAGATTGTTCCAATTACAGTATTTTCAAAGTCTATATATCTGGTATCTAAGAGAGAAAGTCGAGCAGTCACTGGTAATTCCTTTCTGCCATGATAAGAAAGGACTATTCTGATAGCTCTAAGATGGAGATGAGAATATCCTTGCTTCTACCATTGAGAAATAAATGGTTCTGAGATCTCAAGAGTGACATATTGTTCAACTGTGGTTGAGGAAAGAGTACAATGACTTAGGCGAAGACTGTGCATATTCTTTTATATGAGGAGAACGAGAAGTGATAAGATTCTTGATACTGCAAACATAGTAGATCTTTTTGAAAATAACATAAGGGTTTAACAAAGGAAGTTTAGTGTCATCTACCTTATTTTCTTTTGGGAGATGGGTGATTTCTATAAGGTGATCTATTTTCCTAGTAATAGACTGTTTACAAGAAGTAGAAAGAACTAAAGAAGAAGTATGAGAAGTGGGTGTTGAGGAAGAACTAGCCATGGTGTTTAATTCTCTTTCCTATTCTACTTATCCATACACATTACTGTTAGACTTCAAGGCTCTAATAATACCTGGGGGTGTCTATGCTCATGTTCAAATCTCTGCAAGTATATGATATGTATCATAAACAGGATCAGAGTAAAGAACAGAGCATACTGACTCTATGAACATAGATGAAGGGTCTGCTTAAATATCATAAACACAAACATAGGTGAATCTCATGCATAGTCTATACACAACCTCTCCCTGGGCATTCAATAGGACAATACCCTTTTGACTCCCTATGCTGGTTATAAAACTCTCTCACAAGTAATTCTTCATATCAAGGGATCGAGCTAATAGATAATATGCAGAAAAATATAGAGGAAAGAGAAGATTTAACTTAGGAATTCATAATTTTATTAAACACACTGGGGATAGAAGAATGGTAAACTCTTCATATCCAAATCATACAAAGAGAGCTCCTTATATAGAAAGAGGAGCGAAGAAGTAGACAAACATGCTTACATAAACGCTTACATCATAAAACACTTACACACTAAACATGATAAAAGTTAACAAGCTGGGTGAACTGGGTGGTCTAGAGCTAGATGGTATGGTATTCATCATGATAAGAGGAAGGGAGTGTTTCTTGGTAATGAGAAGAATAGGTTTAGCTGGTCTGGACAAAAGATCAAGGATGAGGTTTGTTTTACCTTTTATATGCTGGACTGAAAAATCATATCGAGCAAACTATTCTTGTAACCTTAACAGCTGGCGAGGAGGTAAATTTTTCTATTTGAATTCAAGTGCTCTAGGGAAAGATGTATTATCAAGAAGGATAAGAAAATGGTAGCCAATAAGATGGAACTCAAACTTCTTTATTCCATACTTTACAGCTAATATTTCCTTATAAGTGGAGTGATAATGTTTTTCACAATTTTTGAACTGTCCACTTGCATGTCCACAATAATATCTTTTTCCATTAAGTTCTTCAAGAAAAACTGCACCCCAAAATTCATCACTTGCATCTGTCTGTAAAATACGAAGTCCAGTAGAAGGTATGTGAAAGGGGATTAGTTTTTGGGCAATCTGTTTAATGGTTTGAACTGCTTGGGCCTGAGTTTATGTCCAAGGTGGTGGATTCTTTTTGAGGAGTTTAGAAAGATGGCTAATGGGATGAGCTATTGCTGAAAAAAAATCTCTGATATAATTAATTATACCAAGAAACTGTTGAATCTGTTTTTGGGTAAGGTTTGAGTCTGAAAAATTGAGGAGTTCTTGGGCTATATGTGGGCTAGGTGAATAGAATCCATTTTCAAAATTAAGGCCTAAGAAATCAATAATGGTTTGGCCCAATAAGCTTTTTTTTTGCAGACAACATTATCCTATATTGCTGGACAATTAAGGTAAACTGTTGTAACAGTTGATGATGAGCTTCTTCTGTAGCTGAGAAGAGGAGGATATCATCAATGTAGATCAGAGTTGAATACAAAATGGGTTGGAAGATTTTGATCATTGCCTTTTGAAACAAAGATGGAGCAACTTTAAGTCCAAAAGGCATAATTGTACTGAGCATCAGGAATGCAGAAAGCTATCTTGGGTTTATCTTATGGATTGATACCCAATTGCCAAAATCATACTTTAAGATCAAACTTAGAGAAGATCTTAGCATTCTTCAAATGTACCATGAGAGTAGAGATTTTGGCCAAATGAAACTTGTCATCTGCCAAAAACAAGTTGAAAGGCTTATAATTGATCACAAGCCTTTTCTGTCCTCATATCTGTTCAACTCATTTTCTACATAAAAAGCCTAGCAAGGCCAATTAGACTTAGTGGGCTCAATGAGTCCTTGTTGCAACAATTGTTCACATTCTTGTCTAGCAAGAGTAAGGTCTGAGGAAGACATTCCAGGGTATAAAGCTTTAGTAGGGTTTATATCTTCATTTTTCTTGAAAAGAAAGGAAATGAAGAAATCAGGATTTTTCCACAAAGGTTGAGAGTGTTTAATGTCTAGGTGAGAGTTTGCACAAGAAGGAAAAAGCAAAGCTTTCTCATGATCTTATACAGAAAGAAGTTCTGCAAATGAGTAGAGCTTAGCAATATTGGTATATGTCTTAAATATTTTCTTGTGTTTGAGATCAGTGGGAAAGATTTGATGATCTTTGGCTTGACAGTAAATATCAAAACCAATGAGGAGGTCTTTTTCAGGAAGATCTGATCCAATGACATGAGTCCAAATTACACATTGAGGAAAAAATTGAATTTCAATGTTTTGGCGGGTAATCAAGTGTGTAGAAAATACTTGTCCATCAGCTGCTCTAAAATGTTCAGTATGGGACTTCCAATATGAATCAGGTAACATAGATGGGTTCATCATAGATTTATGAGCACCTGTATCCATAAAGGCTATCAATGGAATAGGTTATCATATTTGGAAGGTAACAATAAAATATTTACCAAAGGAGTTGGTAAATTTTTAGCAATTGGTAAAATTGAGAAGAGAGTTGTATGGTCAAAATGGAGAATTGGATTGTAAGAATTATCATCATCTTCAGTTGATTCTGAATCAGTATTAGAGACTTCCAAAACAAACAAAGTTTTATTTGTTTGCTCATCCTATTCAAAAAGAACTGATTCAATATCTGCATCATCTAGAAGAGACAATAAGGAGAAGTGTTGAATTTTCTAGAGCAACTTTACAAACTTAGAGGCCTGTTTGGAATAACTCTTAGCAAAATGTCCCTTCTTGCCACAGATAAAACATATGTCTGAAGCTCTTCTTTTCTTTGAAAAGGGGGATCTCTTTTTGAAGTATTTGAATCTCCTTCTTTTTTTTTGAATTTTCTTACAGGAAAAATTCGTGAGGTAGTGTATCTATGTACATGAGATTTCTTTCTGGGACCACATGTTCATTTTTTATCATGGCAGAAAGGGATTACCAGTGACTACTCGACTCTCTTTTTTAGATACCAGATATGTAGACTTTGAAAATGCTGTAATTGGAACAATCTTAACAACACTTAATGTTGAAAGTGTTGTACTTATCTTTTTTTTCCAATTATAATCTGTCTTTAGCAGATTCTTTTCTATCTAAAGCTTTTACTGGTGCTCCTCAAGTTTAGAATTCTGTATCAGCTACACTCCATCATCAATCGGTATATAGGTTGCAAGATCATGCAATCAATATTGCCACACCTAGAGTTTCCACAGATGTTTTGTATGTCTATTCAAATACAGATTCTACTTCAACAATAGTCCAAACTCCCAGACAATTGCCCAGAGAAGAGTTGTCCAAACTCATTCCTTTGGAATGGGTCACCAATTATGAAAAAATACAGCAGAAGCAAGAACCTGTACAGACTACAGACTCCAAATTTATTAAACATGTTGATGGAACTGTTAAGATAGTTTTCTCTGCTCCCTCTAGCTCTGAATCTTCTCCAGTAGTTTTTCACAACTGTATGATCACTCAAGTCCCTTTTTCTAGAGAAAAAAATATTACAATCCATAGCTTTAATGCTACAGGTAGACAAATCTATGCAGCAAAGATGAATGGTCATTTTATTTGGGATTCTCCTGGATCAAAAATTAGTCCAAACTCCCAGACAATTTCCCAGAGAAGAGTTGTCCAAACGTATTCCTTTGAAATTGGTCACTAATTATGAAAAAATACAGCAGAAGCAAGAACATGTACAGACTACAGACTCCAAATTTATTAAACAGGTCGATGGAACTATTAAGATATTTTTCTCTGCTCCCTCTAGCTCTGGATCTTTTTCAGCAGTTTTTTACTATGCAGCAAAGATTAATGGTCATTTCATTTGGATTCTCCTGGATTAGGAAATTATTAACCAGGATACATGTGCTTTGAGGATGGTGAATCTTATACTCAACCAACCAGACTTACAGGTCCTAAGAGATTTTTCTCTTCCTGTAAAATTCAATGTTCTTACCATAAACATCCTCCACCTCCACCAGATAACCAACATTGGATCGCCATTAAATCAAAAATCCAAAAGAAAGATTACCCTCTTCCTTTATCCTTTTATGATGAAGCCTTGAAAGTTTTAGCAAAAGAAGGATTATTGGAAGTACCTAAATCTCCAACCATCTAACCTAAAAAATGTATTCCAAAAAATTCAGCTCCACTTATATTTGCACTACCTTTGTGTATGATTTTCCTTCACCAGAAGACTTTCCACCACTTCAGAAACAGACCAACCCACAAACTAAAATAAATTTTTGACCTTACATCCAACACACCACTATCTTTCCTAATGGCTAAACTAAACAAACCATCTAAGTTGAAGAAGTTCTCAACTGGCATTCTTTGAATGTCCAAACTCAAAATCAATATCTCCAGATGATTGACATAAAAATTGATCATTTATCTTCCAAATCAGATAAACTGCAGCGGCTCTGAGTACCATGTCTATTGAAATTCAGCATCCGTATCACAACCTTTCTACAAGAATTTCTCAACTAGACACTGATCTGAGACTTATGATTCAACGAAGAGAATCTAGACCTCTGTTTTATGAAAAAGAAAGAGAGATACAAAGATTGAAAGTACAAGTTCAACAAATTGAAAGAGATCTTCAACTAAAACACCCACAACCATCTTCACCATATTATTTTAACCCTTTTTCCAGTATTTCATACCTACCACCTCCATCTCTCAATCACCATTTGGATCTTTTGCTGAATTGTTTCCACCAGCAAAACCACATCGTTTATATGTTCCATCTTTTTCTGTTCCACCAACTACCAAAAAGACTTTTGTAGAAGTAACTACTGTTGTACCTACTGTTTCAACTTTCACTTCTAAATCAGATGAAGTTCTTAAAACTTCATTTCAATAAATGGCTTTCAATGTTACTTCAGATTCTTCAGATGATTCTGATGATACTAATTTTGATTCAGAAGCAGAAGTAGATATCACTCAATTATTTATGGCTGATCCTCCCAGATCTCCAAACCCAAGAGATCCAGAATACATCAATATCAGTGCCAGAGGTTCTAATTCAGGCAATAGACCCTGGTTTACTTTTGATGATCTCCCTTCTTCTAAATGGAGAGGCAGAATTTTGGAGTTTAACGCTTGGATAGATG
Organism: Garcia nutans; assembly: GCA_947685225.1. Taxonomy (NCBI): domain Eukaryota; kingdom Viridiplantae; phylum Streptophyta; class Magnoliopsida; order Malpighiales; family Euphorbiaceae; genus Garcia; species Garcia nutans. The sequence goes on from CANTUV010000002.1 coordinate 47,595,687, forward strand.
TTCAGATGGTAAAAAATGGCCTTACTTTACAACAAGCATTACATGAATTTATTATACGAACAACAGAATCAATCAGAGAATGGTTCCTTACTCTTAGTGAATATAAAAGACTCCAGTTTATTAATAGTTAGTCAGTTGGTGCTACAATTGCTATCCTTCATAATGTCTTCCTTGGAGATTATAATCTTATAGTCAAAGCTGAAAAGCAAGACTTTTACTCTATGAATTGTTGCTCTTTGAAAGAAAAAGGGTCTTGAGAAACATTATCAAAGGATGACTAAGAAGTTTTATCAGCTGAAAGGAGTCTCCGATCCCAATATGAAGTTCACTTATGTTGTTTCTTTGCCTGATGAGTTACAACCAGAGATTCGGAGACTAACCCTATGTTTAAGTGGTTGTGTATACATACATAATTGATGTATTTATATCAATAATATTAATTATTAAATGTTATACATACATCAATAATAATAATTATTGAATGTTATTTTATTGTGCATTTATGTTAATAATGTTATTATTATTTTTATTTATTTTAATAGAGTATATTCGAATTATTTTTTTTACTTAGAATGTATTAGTATTTGAATAAATTTTATGTATTTTTATTGTGATTATGTTATGATTATTAATTAATTATTTTAGTAAATTATATTTGAATTTAAAATATGTATTTAAATATTGATTGTGTACATAATTTATTATATGTATTTGTTAAATTTTATATTTTTTGTTTATAAATAGTGAACGGTTAAAAACTGAAATTATTAGTTAACCGTCCATTTCATATGGTTAACCGATAAACGGTTAACCATTCACTAATAAACTATTTTCGATTTATAATTTTTATAAATCAAAATCGACAGTTTGATTTTTAATTATGCCTTATGGTTCGGTTGAGCACCCCTAATTGGAAGTCATTAAATAAATAATGAAAGAAATAAAAACAAAAATAAAATGAGATAAAATCATAAAATATTTAAGGCTAAACTAAATCAAACTCAAATACAAACTAAGTAAAAATTTTAAAACTTCTAAAATAATAATCTAATTGAACTAAATTAATATAATAAAACAATAAAATATAATCAAATTGAAATAAATATTTTTGTTTGGCTAGTTGATAATGATGAATTAATCAAATAATATTAGTTTAGAATTTAAATATTGTTACTTTATATATATTAATATAAGAGTAAAAATAAAAATTAATTTTATCATTAAAAATTTTAAATTTTAAACATAAAACTCATAATAAATAATATATTATTACTAAAAATTATATTTAATATCTTAATAAGTAAAAAACTTTGTTCTTTCAGTTGGTTTGATTATTGATTTTAAAGTAACTGACTCGAAAATTGATAATTTTTAAATTAAAAAATAAATTAAATTAAAAATAAATTATTTGTTTATTAAAATAATTAAATTTATAAATTCAGTTTAATTTTTTTTATTGAAATCGAACAATGCACACCCGTAAAAATATTTAAAAAAAAATCAAATTGATATAATCTATCAAGTAAAAAAGGAGATTTGCTAATCCTCTTAAAATATATACTCAAATATTTAATTTAGTGGTAATCCAATATTCATTTGGGCAGTAAATTTAAAATGAAGTCCTAATCTTAATCCTAAAAAATAAATCAATTAAATTGAATAATTAGTTCAATCAAAAAGTCAAAAAATCAAATTTCATAAATTTATTATAAACTGAAAATTTTAATTCAATTAAAATAAAATCTAACACTAAATTGATAATATAATGTTATAAATTTAAAATAAATTTATATTTTAGCTTTTGAATTAATAATAATTTGATATTATTTTTCTTTTAATTTCTACCTATAAAGAAATCGTACTTAATTTTTAAATTAAAGTTAATTAAAATTAAAAATATTTCAAAAATCTAAAAAGATAATGAAAATTTTTATTATTAAACCAAGATATGATTATATTAAATGACATGGTTTATTTATTTTGTGGATAAACCATATAGACAAAAGTCATAAATTACTACATATATAAATCACAAGCTGAAATAAATATTTATTTAAATTCCAAATCTAATTATTGTAATTTGGAAGAATTCACACGAGCATGAGAGAAGATAAACTCCACCACATCAGAAACAATTTCTTCAACTTTCACGTCAGCCGTAGTATCCACCGTCAGTTTGGGTACATCACCAACATCATAATCAGAACATCCACCATATCCTTCTAATAACCTCTCAAGATCTTGCCACGCGGATGGCTTATGCCAACTAGCTTGATCCCCTGCACAACGGTTCTCTAATCTTCGACGCCATAGAGGCTCATGGCTATTATCATTGGTATCTGAAGCCATAACTCTAATCTCCTCTTTTCTCTGTTTAATTTAATGGTGAAGGATAAAGAAAATGAATGATAAGAAGGATTGGGAGAGATGAAAAAGACTAATAACATGAGCTTATAGTTAATAACAGTTGAGCCACATCATCAATATTCTTGATACTTTATAGATAAGCCATACAGATAAAAATAAATATTTTTTTTCCTTAAAGTATATGTTTTTTTTTTAATTATTGTCGTTATTTTATTACATTTAATTAATTTAGAAAGATTTTTTTTTCAAAAAAAATACAAATTAAATAAAAGAATAAAATCAAAATCACACATAGTTAGATATGGTTATATATTAATATGACTTATGTTTACTTTCTGTCCAATAAAAATTAATATTTATCTTTTGCTCTACATATTATTATTTATGTCATTATACATGCAGATACATATATATATATATATATATATATATTTCTCGACAACATTCGACATTTGACACACACACGTGTCGAATGTCGTCGGGGGAGGAATCACCATTTCTCAGGAGTTACTTTTATTAGCCAAATATTTTAACTGAGTGAAGTCAAAATTAATATTATAAAAAAATTATTTAAAATAAAATAATAAAAATTTATCTTAATATTTAATTATAATATATAAAAAAATATTTTTAAATTTATTATTGTCCCATATAAATTTTTATATTTTGAAAGTATTAAAATAAAAAATAGACATATACGGTCTAATTTTTAGGCTATAAAATATTATTTTTTTAGACTATAAATTATTAATTAATTTTGAGTTTATTTTCATTGAGTAAATTTAAATTTTTTTAATAGGATCAATTTATATAGTATAATGGGTCAATTCTAAAAAAATATATGTATAAATATAAAAATATGTACTTAATAAAAAATTGACCTACGCCCCTGGTTGTCAATCAGGAAAAGAAACTGATTATTTAAGCTCCTTCCATTACCGAAGTGTGATTAATTTATATTTGGAAAAAATTAAGTTAATATAATTTAAGTAAAATTTTGATAAATCACAAAATTTAGAATAAATCAACTTTCAAATCAAATTTTTAATGAGAGAGATGTTAAGATGAGCCGTGGTACTCGAATACAACTAGCAAAACAAATAAAATTAACATGTTATGATCAATTTTTAGTGAGGTCATGATGATAAGATCATATTTTCATATTATTTCAAAGTTATTCTAGTTATAATATAATATTTTTATCAATTGAATTTGATCAATTTTTATTCGTGAAAGTTAAAATATTTATTTATTTCAAGGATGATTTTAAAAATTAAAAAACTAGAAATTATTTTAGTTAGAAACTGTTAGAAATTGAAAAAAGGAGTTACAAAATAAAAAGGAGAGCAAAGGGAGTTAGAATCAGAAGAACAACTCTGCACCATACACAACCATGTACTTGAAAATATCACTATTTGATGAAGAAAGAAAACCATGAAAAGAATTAATTTGCATGGCTATGTGTTTCATTTGCACAATCATGGAAATTGAAATCAAGCTGTCCAAGGAGAAAAAAGTCAAGAAAAAATTATGTGCGCCCTTGCATATGAAAGAGTAGTTGGAAGACACGATTGACCTCCCTAAACAACCCTAATTTCAATCATAATTCATTTTGGACCCTGCAAGGCAACTATACAAGCAAGCCTCCCGTTTTATTCTCATCATCTTTAACCTTTAATTTTCAAGTTCTTTCATTCTTTTTGAGGATTTTGTTTTGAAGAAGGAGAAGGAGAAGGAGTCTTAGATATTGAAGAGATTCAAGCTACAATAAGGCTCCATTCAATCCAAAATTTATTTTAGTTAAGTTTATCATTCTTTTAGTTTCAATGTCTACATAAAAATTCTTTGTTTCTTTTGTTGCTTTATTTACAATTATAGTTAACTAAAATCTTAATTAGAGTTAGACGAATCTTTTGATTTAACCATAGTCAATTTAGTGCATATTTGATTCAATAATATTATCTTTGATTGTTTTATTATCTTTGTGCTTATTATTTACCATTATCTAGCCAATAATTGTATGATTTACTATATTATGTGATTGAGTGAGAGCAGAAGTATAATATTAGTTCAAAAAAATAATAATTTTAAGTAGTTTTTTACTTAGAGATAAGAAGAATACTTAGGAGACTGTTTAAAGATCTTCACATATCTTAATAAATGAATTAATTCTTATAAATGCGAGAGTAGATGTAAATGTTAATATCAATATTATTTTTAAATTTTGGGAGAAACTAAAACTTAATTTGAGAAGATTCAATAAATAATCAAAGAAATTAAAATTAGATTAATAATTTAGAAAAATCATAGATAATCAATTAAAGAGTCTAACCTTGAGCTTTAATTTATAAAAGTTAAATCTAATTAGTTTTTGTTTAATTATTTTAATTTTCTAAAACTAAAATTAATTAGTTGTAATGCCCTGACCTAATATTGGCTCTAAGTAACTTGCTCATTTCATGGCCCAACCTTTGGCTTTAAATTGATTAATTCAAATTATTTAGATAGTGTTGAGTTGATATTTATAAATCACTTCTCATCTCACCCCACAACCCATGTGGAATTCTTTTTCTTACACTTAATGTGATAGCTTAAGCTCCTCAAGCTAGCACATTCTCTGACTATTGTCTCAAGCTAGTAGGTTACTTGACTTAGGGAGTTACAATTTTCTCTCCTTTGAGGTGTAATGTCCCTCGTCACAACCAAGTTGGTTCATATTTAAATTTGGACCTAGTCTAGAATCCATGTAGACCAAGTCATGCAAACTTGGAGGTGATTTCTATAAATTTCTAGAGATAACTCCCATGATGTTGCACTTAGCTCAATCAGTTACAGAGGTGACTCCCACAGTATAGCATTTAGCTCTATATAACACTTAGCTCTGCATCTTTAATTGGTGAATGGCTATAATAACAATTGTAACGGTCGATCCAATATTGGCTACAAGTAACTTGCCCATTTCAATGTCCAACTTTTGGTCCTAAAATGGTTAACACAAGTTGCTTAGATAGTATTGAGTTGGCCTTTATAAAACACTTCTCATCTCATCCCACAATCGATGTGAGATTCTTTTTTTTACACTCGATGTGCTAGCTTAAACACATCAAGCTAGCACCTTCCCTAAGTAGTTCCTTAAACTAGCAGGTCACTTAACTCAAAGTGTTACATCAGTTTCCCAAATTATAATTAATTTAGTTGTTTGGTACTTAAAATTAATCCTTTCTTATGCAAACAATACACATCACTATATTACTTATCGCGATATTATGTATTTATAATAGAGCTGAGATTAGCACAATAAATTTTTGGTATCATTACGAAGGAATGCGACAATTTCAAAATGGACACTCACTTAGAAACGACAAATATCATAAGTAGACACCTAAAGAGAATGGAGGGAGTATTTTTTTAAAATTCAAATTAGTTGATAAATAAACTAAAAAACTACTGAATTTATAAATCGAACTATATATGCATAAAACTTATATTTTTACTACCTACTATTTGCTGATGAATATAAAATGTTTAAATTATTTTAACCATTATAATGGTTAAACAAAATTTTGCGCCAGTATAAAATAGTTTTAGCTCAGGTAATCAATTTATAAAAATCTGGCACATATTTTAGTGTAAATGTCTTTAAAAATCTTTGTAACTATTTGGAAAATACTATTGGAGGGTAGAATTGTATTAACCATGGGAGACAATTAGGACTGCCTTCCCTGCTGGGTTGCACCAAGAAGTATATCTTCACCTGTCTTTAAAAAACAAGCTGAGAGATGGATTGCATGGGTGATAAAATAAATTTTTATCTAGAGTTGGCAAAGAAATCCTATTAAAATCTATTTCTCAAGCTCTTCCATCTTTTTGCATAGAGTTTTCCTTATTCCTAATCTACTTTGTGAGGAGTTTCAATGCATGATGAATAGCTTCTGGTGGGATACGAAAAAGGATGGACAACAAAATTTACATTGGATGTCTTGGGGTACCATGTGTAAAAGTAAATAAGTAGGCATGAATTTTCATAACCTCCATCTTTTTAACCTTGCCATTTTAGAAAAATAATATTGGAGAATTTTTAGTAATCCAAACTCTTTGATTGCTAGAGTTTACAAAGTTAAAATATTATCTTCAAGGGGACTTGTTAACTATTAAGTTGGGTTCCAACTGCAGTTTCACTTAAAGGAGTTTATTTGTTGCTAAACATCTCATTATTAGTGGATTGAGATGGATGGGGAAGAGCAAGAGGTTAAGGTGTAGGCTGATTCATGGATTTCTAAAAGAGCAAAATTTCTATGTCAACAGTCCTTCCTTGGATGGCTTCAAAGACATGAAAGTTGTTGATTTGTTACATGAGGATGATAGAAGCTGGAATTCAGACTTGGAGCAAGGATTATTCAGGGAAGAGGAGATTGCACTAATTTTTAGTATCCCTATTAGCTTAAGACAGAGAAGAGGTCGATGTAATTGTAGCTTCTCCAAGCATGGATCATACACAGTCAAATTGGCTTACCAGCTTTTGCTTGAATTTCGCGTTAACCATGCACCTCATGTTTTTGATGTTTAAAGAGTATTTGGCACACAGGGGTACCACCTAAAGTAAAGAATTTCACCAAGCAGTTTTCAAATAATATTTTGCCAATTAATGTCAAGAACCAAGAGAAAGGCATTTAATTTATGCGGTCATTGTGGAGAGGTAGAGACTATCATATCGATCATGTAATTTTGATTGCCATAAAGCTAGGGGCTGCTAGCGCTTGTTGGAGTTTCATTTTCAGATTATCACAATACAAATCATTTGCACTGGATGAAACAAGTATTACACCAATTTTTTTAAAATAAAAGCAGCTGAAGTTCTTTGTTGCATGTGAAGGATTTAGATAGAACTATATCTTCTTCTATGGCAAGGGATTTTAGTTTTTCTTCTAAAGAAATTCATAGAAGACTAGAAGAAAGCTATAAAATTCCAAAGGCACATGTCAATTCCTAATTATCATGTTGACCATGAGAGAACAAGGTGAGAACCTCCTCCTGTTAGTTTTTGAAAGTGTAATGTGGATGCTACTGTGTTTAAAGATGAAATAGAGTCAGATTTCGGAAGTGTTATATAAAATGCTAATGGTAACCTTTTGGTGGCATTTTTAGGTAGAATTTTAAATCATAGAACACCTTTCTTAGCTGAGCTTCTACGCTGCAAAAAAGCTTTGCAGTTTACTCTAATGTTGCATGTCTTAACCTTGTGAAACTAGATGCACAAAATTTGGTTCATTATCTGTTTTTAAGAGGGAAAATTTGCTTTGAATTTGGACTCATTATTGAGGATTATAAGGTTTTATTAGCTCGTAGACCTAGTTTGTTTATTAACTAAGTAAGAAGACTCACTATAAGAAAAAGGAAAATTAGCGACGAAATAATTCATTGCTAATTCTCTGAAATTTTTTGCTAATTATATTTAGCGACGGATTAAAATATGTCGTTATATTGACTATCGTTAAAAATTTTGCGACAGATCATGCTAATTTTCTTCGCTAATTTCAAATATCCATCGTTGATTTTCTAATCGTCTATTTATTTGAAGATATATTTTTCCGTAGCAAAACCCATTGCAAAATTTATAATTTTTTTAAAAAAATTAAAAATAATTTATTTTATTTCTTTAAAATTATTTATTTTATTTTCTAAAAATAATTTTTTTAAATAATTAAATTTATCAAATAATTTCTAAAATTATTTATTCTTAAATTTTTTTATTCTATTAAATAATCTATATATTAAAAAAATAAACTATTTATCAAATAATTTCTAGAAAATTCTTTCTCTAACAATTTTCTTAAAACAAATTATTCTAAAATATAGTTTCTAAAAATTATATATTTAACAAAATAATTATTCAATAAATAATTTATTTATTTTAAAAATAATTATTCTAACAAAAAATTTATTCATTATAAAAAGAAAAAAAAAGAAAAAAGAAGAAAAAAAATAAGGAGGAAGAAGAAAGAAGGAGAAAGAAGAAAGAAGAATGAAAAAGAAGAAGGAGAAATAAGAAATATGGAGGAAGAAGAAAAATAGAAAAAAGAAAAAAGAAAAAAGAAAGAATGAGAAAGAAGAAAGAAAAAGGAAAAATAAGAAAGAAAGAAAGAGAAAGAGAGAAAAAAATAAAGAAAAAAGAAAAAAAAGAGGAAAAAATGAAATGTACAGATAAAAAAGAAAGAAGAAAGAAATAGAAGGAAGAAATATTAGTTGTAAAGTTTAAAAATAAATTTTCAAATTATAGCGATGGAATATCGATTGATTAGTGACGAATTTAGTTCTGTCGCTATTATAGAGCGTAAAAGTCCTCTTTTCTTTAAAGTTTTTATTATTAGCAACTGAATATGATCCGTTGCTAAAAGCCTGTCATAAATTTCATCCATAATTTTAGATATTCAACTTTAGCAATGGATACTGACGTCGCTAATTTTTATTTTTATTAATTTATTTTAAGTTTTAGTAATAAATATTTCTGTCGTTAATTTTTTTATATTTTAAAATTAAAAATTTTTATTATTAGCAACAGTTTCATCCGTTGCTAAAATAAGAGATGAAAGTTCAAGTCCATTGCTAATTTTTAGTAACGAAATTTTAAGTATATCACCAAATTTTTGACACCAACACTTACCGCTCTTATTAGTGATGAATATCTCTAGATCGTCTTTAAATTTAAGGAGTCAGATTAAGTGACAGATTAAATTTATCACTAAATTATTATTATTTTATCGCTAATAGATCGTTAATTATTTTTATCGCAAATCTATTTTTGTTTACCAATGAATTTTGATCATCCTAATTTTTATAGCTAACAGTGAGAGAGAATGTATTAACTCATGAAATTGCTAAAGTTTCCTTTTTTTTTTTTCCTTTTTGGCTTCCATGTGCGGGAGAATCTCTCTTTATATTATTGTATTGATTTCATCTTGAATAAAAGAATTTAAATTATTTAAAAAAAAACTTGTAAATTTTTATGAAATAATACAATAATAATTGATAGTCATCAATAATTACTTAATTCTCAAATTATTGAAAATAAAATTGACAAAAATCCAAGAATGCTATCAACATTTGAACTTTCACATGGCACCATTTGACTAGTGTGGATTTATATCAGAAATATAGCCTTCAGTGAGTAGATGCTAGAGGGGAAGATGCTGAAGTTGTTTTTGGCGAATTGACAGTGATTACGAAATAAAGGTTGTTGAGATGGGCCAGCCTTTTCTGTAATTCCCAAGAAAATAAAGCCATACCATTTTATCATTTTTAAATAAAATACATAATTCTCACTGGAATATTTGTCAATTTGATATTATTAACATTCATAATTGGTATCTGTGTACTGTAATAGCCCTTCCTTGCCTTCAGCTGATGCATTAAAAAAAATTAAATTATTTAAATATTATATAAAAGTATTTTAAATATATTAATTTTTTTTATTAATTTATTAATATTAAAATTATTATATTTTTATTTTATTAATTAATTTATTAATAATAAAAATTTAATTAAAAAATGAATAATTAATTTTATTTACCTATATAAAATGACAATCTTAATAGAATAATTTTTTTATAAAAATAATAATTTAAATATAACGGAAAAAATATATATACCTTTTAGTGAATTCATAAACATTTTCTGTAGCAATTATAATAATAACAATTAAAATCCATTACTAAATAAATATATAAAACCCTCGGTCAATTGATACACCTCTTCATTGTATAGGTGAAGTCGAATTGGAATTCGATTTTGTCATGCTACGTATTTTTTTTATTAAGTCTGTCCAAAAAAAGAAAAAAAAAAGTCTCAAGCTTAATTTAATATAGTGGGTCTTTCAAAAAAAGGAGTTTTTTTTTAAATGTTTTAAGAAATAAAAATATTTTTAAAAATATCAACCTTTTCTTTTCAATTTTAAAAATATATTTTTTATAATTTTTAATTTTAAAAATATGAAAAATATTTTTGTTATACATTTAATATATTAAAAATATACTTAATTTTTAAATATATCATTAGATATATATTTGATATATCAAAAATATATGAAAATTATAAGATATTTTTTAAAAAAATTTAAAAAAATGTACTATACTAATTTTCACTTTAAAAATATCACAAAAGTATTATTTTTTAAAATATATATTTAATAAATATTTATCAATTAAAAGTATATTTAATTTTCGAGATGTATATTTAATATATTAAAAACATATAAAAATTATAAAATATTTTTAAAAACTAAAAAGATATACAATATAATTTTTTAATTTAATTAATTATGTCTAAATATATTTTTAAATCCAGCTCAATTCAGTCCATCATTTTAATCAATTTTCTTAGATAAAGAATTAAAAAATTAACATTTTAAATTCATATTTTGGAGAAAAATATTTTTAAAAATACATAAATTTTTACATAATTCGATAAGATTATTTAAATATTTTATTGTTTAAATTAATTTTAAATTTTAAATTTTAAAAATTATAAATTATATTTCTAATACTATGTTTTTTAGTATGTATAATTTCGGATCGAACAGGACTAGATTAGACTTTTATATGACAAATCTCAAGCTCATCCCATACATAATTGGACATTAAGAAATACAAACATTCTTCAAGATTAAAATAATCGATTGTGTGAAGTTAAATGTGTACAATTAATGGTGATAAATTCACTTTTTTTTAAAAAAAATATTAAATATACATAAATATTTATAATCAAGAAATTAAATCCCATAGTATTGCGCCATTTTGCTATTTGATCTTTGGAGAGAAGATCATGATGATATTAAATTTAAGGATTATAAAAATGGCCATCACAGCGACATTTCCAACCGAGTGGCTTATAATTCGAGTATCTATTACCTGAAGGGTAATTGCCAAAAAACTCAAGCTTTTTGGCCAAATCACCCGGTTTGAATCGGTTGTGACTCGGTACGGTAGGGACTTGAACCGCCATGCAGGGGTGGCATCCATTACACTTGTTGTGGCAACTCGGTGGGGTTGAACCCAGTCTTGTTTTCTCCTCAAAAAGCAAATTACTCTGCACAACAAAAATAAAAAAAAATATTGAATAATGAATTAATTCAGGACCATGAGTTATCGAATTTAAAGACAATTGAATATTTAATGAATCAATTAAGAGACTGAGTTTTCAAATTCCAACCCTCCCTAGAGTTAAATTTAAAAAATAAATAAATAAATAAATAATGAATCCCATATCCAAAAAATAACATAAAATAAAATACAAGAAGAATCTAGTTTTGGACTTACCTGGGGAAAATTAGTAATTGGAGGATTATTAAAGGAAGAGACCAGAGAGAAAGGAAGAAGAAGAAGAAGAAGAAGAAATAAAAAGGGTGTAAGTGTAACAATGGAAGTGGAGTAAAGAAAAGAATAATGGTGATGGGAACTCATTATTATGGTGATAAAGTAATTAAGGCTTTCATGTCAACATTATAATTACAATAAAGAATCTAAAGAAGTTGAAGAAATTGTGGAAATGCTTGAAAAAAAGTGAAAACCCAGTTGCCAGTTTCTTCTCCGATGGAAGAGAGAGAGAAAAAAGAGCTTAGTTTTAATGGAAATGAGAAAGGTAGGAGTGCATAAATGACTGTAGTAAAGTGGTGGTCAAGAGAGAGAGAGAGAGAGAGTGAGAGTGATAGACAAGTGTGAAGAACAATACAGAGAAGGAAAACCAATTGGGAGAATCAAACCTCAATAGCCAATTTGGACCAATGAACTCTGCCTCCTCCATTATTAATCTCCTAGTACTGTTGTTATCGAAATTGATCAGTTTTTCTCTTATTTATTTATTTATGTGATAATTTTTTTACTTTAATTTTCAAAATAATATATGTCAGTAGTCAATAGCTTATATAATAAAATATTTAATTTCTTAATCATAAAAGATATTTTTTCTTTTTTATAATATGTATCATAATATAGGATAATTTAAAAAATTATTAAATATTCTTAATTATTGAAAAATATAACTTTAAAAGAACTAAATTATAATAATTACTACGATTTAAAATTTATAAATTGTTTGATAATTCAATTTTATTTTACCACAAGGGAACTAAAAGGGTGTTAGGCTTAGTTTATAAATTCATCATATCAGTTTATAAACTTAAATTTAAAACGACTTAATTATTTATATAATTTAATGAATGTATAAGTTCAGTTTATAAATTAAAAAAAATAAATTAAAAAATATCAATTTATTATTTTAGTGTCTATAAACACTAAATTTATAAATTAGTTAGATTAAATAATTTATTATATTCTCTTTATTTATTTTAATAAATATTATTAATAATATTTTATTTTCTTTTTAGTTAATTTAACAATAAAAATACTTATATGTTATTTTTTATAAAATATATTAAGTGCTCGTTAACTACTTATAAGCATTCTGTAACCAGTTTTATAAGCTTAAATTTAAACTGATGAAGTTATTTATATAATTTAATGAGTTTATATGTTTAAAAAAATTGAGAAAGATTAATTTATTATTTTGATACTTATAAACATTTGACTTATAAGTTAGTTTGACTAAATAATTTATTATATTGTCTCTATTCATTTCAATAAATACTTTTAATAATAGTTTATTTTCTTTTTAATTAATTTAATAATAAAAGTGATTATAAGTTATTTTTTTATCAAATATGTTAAGTGCTTATTAGCCACTTATAAACTCTCTGTAACCAGTTTATAAGCTTAAATTTAAACCGACTCATATATATATATATATATATATAATTTAATGAATTTATAAGTTTAATTTATAAGTTAAAAAAAATAAGCTGAGAAGATTAACTTATTATTTGATGCTTATAAATACTTAACTTATAAACTATTTTGATCAAATAATTTACTATATTGTCACTATTTATTTCAATAAATGCTATTAATAATATTTTATTTTCTTTTTAGTTAATTTAACAATAAAAGTGCTTATATGTTATTTTTACAAAATATGTTAAGTGCTTATCAGTCACTTATAAGCATTCTATAACCAGTTTATAACATTAAATTTAGACTGATATATTTATTTATATAATTTAATGGGTTTATAAGTTCAGTTTATAAATTTAAAAAAAAATAAGCTAGTAAAGATCAACTTATTATTTTAGTACTTATAAGTACTTCACTTATAATCTAATTTGACTAAATAATTTATTGTATTATCTTTATTCATTTCAATAAATGCTCATAATAATATTTTATTTTCTTTTTAGTTAAATTAATAATTAAAGTATTTATATGTTATTTTTTACTAAATATGTTAAATATTTATTAGCCACTTATAAACATTCAAAATAAACACATAACTCTTTAAAATTTTAAATGCTTATAAACTAATTTTTTTAACACCCTCTAATAATTTTTTTAATATATTAATTAATTGATATATATTCATATTAAATTGTATATATATATGTATATCAATTTGTTCGCCCAATGAGAGAGAAAGAAAAGGAGCAACCACCAATTCCATTGAGATCCATCAATGGAAGCAACTGTACATGCCAGTCGAAGCAACCAGAGCTTCCACCACTACCAACAAACCTTCTAACCATGATTTAGACCAATTATGGCCACTGTTATCTAGGGTTGTAATCAAGTTAAGTCGATCTTTAGAAAATTCAAGCTCAATTCGTTATAAAATAGTCGAGTTCAAATTTGAAATCAAACCAAGCTCGAGCCGCGGAGGGGGGGAGGGAGAGAGAGAGAGTCAGCAACCACCAATTCCATTGAGATCCATCAATGGAAGCAACTGCACATGCCACTCGAAGCAACTAGAGCTTCCACCACTACCAACAAACCTTCTAACCATGATTTAGGTCAATTATGGCCACTGTTATCTAGGGTTGTAATGAGCCGATCTTTAGAAAGTTCAAGCTCAGCTCGTTATAAAATAGTCGAGTTTAAATTTAAAATCAAACCAAGCTCGAGCTAAGTCCGAACTTTTATCAAGCCAGCTCATATATAATATATCTCGAGTTTGAACTCGAACTTAATTTAAATAAGTTTATTGAGCTCAACTAACTTATTTCAGTTTTCATTTTTATTTATTTATTTTATATTTTCATAAAAGATATAATAAAATTATCATTTTTACAAAAGATGAATAATATGTTTATATATTAACAAAAATAAAATATTGTATTAACTTTTTATATTATTATAAATTACTAAGTTATTTTATATTTTATATTATTTAATTTATTTACCACATACACTATATATTAATAAATTTTATAAATTAAATTAGTAAAAAATTTAATATATTCATATGCATAATTAAATATATATAAATTAAGTTATATATATTTTAATACAATATAATAAATAAGCTAGTTTACAAACTTAATTCATGAGCTTTTTAAATGAACTAGCTCGGGAGCTAATGAGCATAGTATTTCTTAACTTGAGCTTGACTCATTTAATAAACGATCAATTTGAACTCGAGTCTGAACGAGCTTTTATCGAGCAGAGACTTAAATCGAGTTCTAGTAGCTTGACTAATTTACAGCTTTATTATTATTATTATTATTATTATTATTATTATTATTATTATTATTATTGGAGTACTTGGTATGGTTTTGAAACTCTCAACTCCGTAAGCATTTTGATACTAACCACACGCAGTGGTAACATTGGTAGTAGCCAGAATAAGAAAGAGAATTTCTACTTTTGTGGCTTTCTATATGTTTTCCAATGAAACAAGGGAAAATAAAGCAACAATATTAACATATTTAGAATCAGAAGCTCATGATCTATCATCTAATGTAAATCTCATCACCATTTGCCATCATTAATGAAGCGTCCTAGCCAGTCATTGACAAGTGGATCCATAACACCGTTGGAGATCCTAAAAGTTTCAGTATGCCCCCTTGCATACATGGACGCAAGATTTAAAGTTAATGGGACTTATTCATGTTGAAGTGCTATACTTATAAAATTTTTATTAATCATAACACTTATAAAATATATTTACATTTTTAAATAATAAATTTAAAACTTATTAATATATCTCTTTTAGATATTAGGCTCTTTCTTTTCTTTGCCTATCATGTAATTTTGGCTTTCCTTTTTTGATTTACTCTGTCTTTAAAGAGGTTGTATCTCAAACTTTTTTTTTCCTATTGAATCTTTTATAAATATTGCCGGTGATTCCGCCCACCTTTACAAAAAATATATATATATATATATAAGAATAACTTGAGATTTAAAAAAATTTCATAACCAACATAATAAATAAAGAGCAAATTGAGATGGGTATTTCATACATAATATAATTATAATTGTACATATGAATTCTTGAATATAATTATATATTTGACACATACACAAATACACACATATATATAAATAGAAAAAATAAATCTAATGATATAGAAATTTATTATTTTTACAATAAAAAATAAAGAATAGAAGCCACACAGAAAAATAGAAATATAAAATAAAAGAAATAATTGAAAAAATTGAAAATGTATATTATATAAAAAATTGACTAAAAGAAACACTAGAATAATAGAAGAATTTTTAAAAATAACAATTTGAAAAATATATTGTTTACTGATAATAACCATATTAATTAAGCCAAGTCATCTAAAAAAATTAAAGACATATATATATTAAGTTGAATTAATTCACTATATATATAATTCGTTTGACAAATATGAAGCCCCTACTGGACTCCCCATGGCTCCACTTATGGTTATATGCATACATCATGATTCCAAAGCTAGTTTTTGATAATTTGACTCCAATGAGCTTTGAATGCTTTTTATCAATTTTGTTTTGATGTTTTAAATACCCATAGATGAGCTTGTTGTCAAGGGCGAAGTCAAACTTTTCAGTGAAGAAAGATAAAATAAAAATATAATATATATTAAAAATAATATAAATAATAATTTTTTAACATATTCATAAACTAATGCATAAACATCTTTCATAATTCATATATAAAGAAGAAAAAAAAATTACAGTTGCTCTCTACTTGTTTTTATTCCTTAATAGTAACCCATTATGATCTCATTATTGATAGTATCAAATAAATCATTCTCAATATATGTAATCAAACAACCAACCATCTATTGATCTCCTATCATATTGCGCAATCAATTTTTGATAACCTTCATAGTGAAAATGCCCTCTCAATTGTGGAATTTGCAATAGGTAAAATTAAAGTCAAATTCATTAATTTATATACCAATGGATAAAAACATCTTTCTTTTTCTTTACCATTTTTTTTTCAACATGATTGGGAATTACTGGCAAATTTAAAAACTTACAATTGGACTTCATATCAATGATGTATGTCTCTAACTAATTGTCTGAAGCTATAAGTTAGACTAAAGAAAAGTCAACTGGATAAAATTGAGTCAAGCAAAGCAACTTTCTATAATACCCTAGATAAAATAAAAATCTAGTAGTTTAAATATTGTACAAATTAATAAATAAAGTGAAAACAAATTTTAATTGAAATAAAATTATAATGTGCCAAAGTAATATAAATAAAAACTTTAAAGTATTTGAAATGAAAACTCTATAACTTATAACAACTGTGAATCAAATCAATTAACTGTAAGTTATTAAATAATTAATTATATTTGTATATAAACTATTAGAGGAACAAAATGACTTATTAGAATGATAAAGAAATCATTCATATACAAAGAAGTAAAATTTATATGTTATTAAAATAATGAAAATAAAAATTTTAAAACTGTTTAACTACGACGTTGACTCATATGTATAAAAACCTTAAATGTATTATACTTGAAAGGTACCATAACTTAATTAATAATATTTTAATATAATAATATACACAAAAATCATATAAGATAACTTAAAATTTAAAATTTAAAAGTGAAAATAACTTCAAAGAAATTAATACAAGTGTAGATACTAAATTATAGTGTTAAATGACTATAAAGGCATTCAAGTTAACAAATGAGTATAAAAGATTTGAGGAACAAAATGGATATTTCACCAAATTAATTCTCAGCTATTTTCTGTCAAATTAAGTGGGTGACTCATCTCTTTTGTATAGTAATAGAGACTGAAAAATATGATTAAAAAAAAGATGATTTAAAATTTTTGTTTTTATCTTTTCTTCTTTCTCTTTTCTTATCTATCAAAGCATCTCCATATCTATCACGACCCTCTCTTTTTTCAGTAGCTAAAAACCATATCTAGGCTAGTTTCTTATGTTTAGAAGTGATCTAAATTAGAAAATTAAATCAACAAAGTGATATAAAGGCAAAGAAGGTAAAGGAACTCCTAAAGGTAAGAATCTGAAAATTCTGAATCTTAATCTTTTATTTTATTTTTCTAATTTTAAATCTATTATTTATTGAATCTGAGCTAAATATTATTATTTATACATATTAATTAGTATTTAGGATGTTGGAAATTGATTTATATTGAAAGAAATTGAAAGAAATGAAGCTAGAAACCCTAACACTCAAATCTATCCAAATATTACTGCTTGAATTTTTAATAATTTAGCTACTATATTTTATTTATTTTAATATGAAAATGAGTTTTAAAATTCATAAAAATTTACAGAAAGATGTATTTGGATGTTGAAAAGGCTGTGGTAAAAGGTTAAGTCAAAATGATGAGGAAAAATAAGTGAGTAAATAAGTGAATATAAGCTACTCATTTTAATAGTTTGAATGAATACCACTGAAATTTGCTACTGTGTTTAAATTATTTACCTATATAAATGAACTCTATAAATTGTGAAAATTTACAGAGAGGTCATATATGATGTTGGAAACATGCTGAAAAAAATTTTAGGGCAAATGAATTTGAATAAATTAATATACATTTAAATGAATACAAACTGCGAAAATGCTAGAATTTTGGTGTTTGGTTAACTTGGGACTGAATTGAGCATAACAAAATATATTTAATTCGGCTATAAATATAAACATATAATAGCTGAATATGAAGTTTAAAATGTATATTTAATATTTCAAAAACTATAAATACTAATTTAATAAATAAGTAAATCACATGGCTTGAAGAAGCCAATGCATTTTTATAGGCATATGACACATATTTGAATTTACTATATTGTATAGCCCTATTATAATATAATTTTATGATATTTGAATTCATAATTACAAAATAAATTTTAGAGTATATTAAGATGTTAAAATATGACATAGGTGCCTAATAAATAATTAAGACAAAAATGATAAATAAAAATTAAAAATAAATCTAAATATACAATTTATATGTGGATGTGAATATAGGTCGGGTATTGCCATCGAACCAACCAATAATTCTCAATGACTTAGAGGAATCAAATTTGCATATTAGAGGTGAGTTATAGTGTCCAACTCTTGCTTTGTCACATTTGAAATTCTTTGATGAAAATTTAATTATTGTTGATATTTGAGCCATTTGATATCATTTGTTATTTGTAATTATGCATTTATGAATTGTAAAAATCAATGTGGCCTCTTGGCCTATGTGATCATACCAAGTCATTTGATTAGCCAATATGACAGAATTTCAACTTGATGGGGGCTATACCATCAGGCTATGTGCACATGGAAGTTTGTAATTTGTAGGGTAAAAACTACCCTTATGTGAATGTGATGTATAATAACACTGAAATAATAATATGTTTTCTTCAGTGCTATTGCTATGTGTTATCTGTCATATTATATGATTTGCTTTTGTGATATTGGTCCAATTATTGTAGACATTTCTTATGGATTGAATTTTATTGTTATACCTTTATTGGACTACTACCTTATGTATTTATTATTCTTGAACCTTAAACTATTTTATTGTACACCCTACCCTTGTGACACTATAATCTCACTGAGTTGAAGACTCACCCCATCGTCTGTGGTTTCAAGTAGAGGTGACTCAGGACCATCAGCTTCTTGATTTCTTCTTCCAACAAGAAGTTTGAGAATAATGTAATTAACAAATACTATTATATGTAATTAAATAATTATGTTTGTACTATGCTCTAGTTGCTCCGTGGTACGATTATAAATAGTTTACTAAATTGTAAAAGTAAACCATAATGTAATAAAAAAATTTGTATATAATATAAAAATAAATATGTAATAATAATATATCATAAAATTTTGAGTAAATAATAATAAAGTTTTAATTCACTAATGCAATAACCAATTTGTATGAATTCATAAATTAGTTGGGTTCTACATGGTGCCTGGTGGCCTTAAGCCTACCTCGATCCTGGGACCATTACACTTCTAAAAATGGGGTGTGACAGAGGGGGTATCGGAGTCTAGGTTTATAATAACATATAGGTTAAAGGTCCGTAAGCATAATGTGTAAGAATACTATAGAGCTTAAGATTATTCTGTTATGTCTTATTTTCGTTGTTATCTAGATCTGCGTTAATTCATGTGCTAACTAAATACTTCTTTTCTCTCTTATAGTTAAGATATGAAAACTCGAATAAGGCCTAGGGCAATTAGATCTGAGGGAGCTATTCCTTCTGAGAAATCTGTGCAAAGAGTTGAGAATGTAAGAACTCCTCCCTCAAAACCATTGGCAGTTGAAGACAGAATAGCTGGGGTGATGAAAAGACTTGAACAATTACATAAAAATTATGAGTTGATGATGAAAATAATGACACAACAAAGACAACAACAACATGCTCTTATCCTTGAAGTCTAAGTTCCTCCACCTCTACCACCATAGATGGAATCAAATGAAGAAAGAAAATTATTAGCGAAATTTTTGAAACTTAGTCCTCCAATCTATAAAGGGTAAGAAGACCCTATAAAGTTTTTAGAAAAAAATGAAATCAAAGACTCAAATACTTCATTGTCCAGACAAGAAAGCAGTTGAATTTGTAGGGTACCGGATGAGAGGTGATGCGAAGGAATGGTACAAGAGAACTGTTGTTGGATTATTAAAAGAAAATGTTCGTTTAACTTGGGGGCAATTTGCAGAGATGGTATTACAAGAGTTGTTACCTGAAAGTGGTAGGCAAGCCAAGGCTTTAGAGTTTAGGAGGTTAGTACAAACATCTGATATGACAGTATCTAAATATGTAAGATAATTTTATCAGTTGAGTAAGTATGTACCTGCTCTAGTACTAAATGAAGCAGCAAGAATACATCGATTCAAACGAGGATTAGTTAATTCACTGTACATGATTTTGGCTACTCATGATTATAATTCTTACTCTAAACTGGCGGACAAAGTAAGAATAATAGAAAATAGAGAGATGGAAGCCTGAGAACAGAAGAAGAAGGCTGGAACTGAAAGCTTTATAAGACAGAGAGGTAATGAAGAAGTAGGAATATCTAGCTCCAGGTGACAATCACAATCTATACTATAAATCAATCCACCTAGAACTTTAATAGGACTTCCACCTAGACCACCTAGTGGAAGGTCATCTGTGACTATTACCCATAAATTTTTCAGTACTAATGTTCAGAGGCCTCCTATACATACTCCATGTCAGACTTGTGGGAAGATGCATAGAGGCCAATGTTATAGGGAGACTAGGGCATGCTTTAAATGTGGGCAAAAAGATCATATGATTAAAGATTATCCTTTGATTGCAGTGAAAATAATATCACAAACATCCCACACTACCGTGTAGATGGAAAGGGGTCATAGATCTAGTGGATTAGGAAGAGATTCTGGAAGAGGCAGTGTTACTGAAAGACCTATAGTACAGTCACCATCTGGTAGGGGTAGAGGAATTATGTATACCTTATCACCTCAGGAGGCACAAGCATCAAATGCAGCTATTATATGTATCATTTCTATCTAGTCTGTTAAAGGAAGGGTGTTGTTTGATTCAGGGGCAACTCATTCTTTTGTTCCACCTATTTTGCTTCTAAATTACATGTACCTTCCAAACTGCTTGATATTCCTCTCACTGTATTTACTCCTTTAGAGGAAGAAATTATTGTTAAAAATGTATACCCTTCTTGTGAGGTAGTGATTGATGATAAAATTCTGAGAGATGATTTGATAGAATTACCAATGTTAGAGTTTGATGTTATTTTATGAATGGATTGGCTGTCTAAGTATTTTGCTATATTATATTATAATGGTAAGAGGGTAATATTTCATAGTTCATCAGGAGAAATTTTTGAATTTTAAGGGGATAGAAGTGAATTGCTAAATAATTTAATCTCAGCAATTAGTGCTAAAAGATTATTAAGAAAGGGACGTATATGATATTTGGCCCATATTAGAGATACTATTATTTCATCCTCTAGTTTGGATCAAATACCTATAGTACGAGAGTTTTCTGATGTATTTCCTGATTATCTGACTACTTTGCCTCCAGAGAGAGAAATAGAGTTTAGTATAGATTTGTTACCTGGTACAACACCTATTTCTATCCATCCATATAGAATGGCTCCAACAGAGTTGAATGAGTTGAAAGCACAATTACAAGATCTTCTGGATAAAGGTTTCATTAGACCTAACAGTTCACCATGGGGTGTACCGATATTGTTTGTTAAGAAAAAAGATGGTTCACTTCGAATGTGTATAGACTACAGACAGTTGAACAAGGTGACTATAAAGAACAAATATCCTCTGCCTAGAATTGCTGATTTGTTTGATCAATTACAAGGGGCAAGTTATTTTTCTAAGATAAATCTTCACTCTGGGTACCATCAATTGAGAATCAAGAAGGAAGATGTACCTAAAACTAGATTTTGAACTAGATATGGCCATTATGAGTTTTTGGTACTACTTTTTGGTCTCACTAATGCACCTACAAACATTTATGGATCTGATGAATTGTGTTTTCAAATCGTACTTGGATAAATTTATGATTATTTTTATAGATGATATATTGATTTATTCTAAGAGTCAGACTGAACATGATGAGCACTTAAGGATTGCATTGCGAACTCTGAGGAAAAATTATTTATTTGCTAAATTACCTAAGTATGAATTTTGGCAAGAGAAAATATCTTTCTTAGGACATGTGATCACCAGTGAACGGTTACAAGTGGATCCTAAGAAAATTGAAGTAATAGCTAATTGGCCTTGACCAACAAATATTGCAGAAATAAGAAGTTTTCTGGAATTGGCTGGTTATTACAGAAAATTTATAAAAGACTTTTCTAAAATAGCTACACCAATCACTATATTACTCCATAAAGGGGGTAAAGTTTGATTGGGACAACAAATGTGAGGAAAGCTTCTGTAGATTGAAGAAATATTTAACGTCTGCACCTATTCTTGCACTACCAACTGAAGGAGACAAATTTATAGTGTATTGTGATGCATCCAGAGTGGGACTTGGTTGTGTTTTGATGCAAAATGATAGGGTGATTGCCTATGCCTCCAGACAACTGAGGAAACATGAGGTTAATTATCCCACTCATGATTTGAAAATGGCAGCTGTTATATTTGCTTTGAAGATTTGGAGACACTACTTATATGAAGAGAAATGTGAGATTTTCACAGATCATAAAAGCCTCAAATACATCTTTCAACAGAAAGATCTAAATCTTAGGCAATGTAGATGGATGGAGTTACTTAAGAATTATAATTGTAAGATCTTATATCATCCCGGCAAAGCTACTATGGTAGCAGATGCTTTAAGCAGGAAATCTTTGGGGAGTTTAGCACACATTCATGTAAGTCAACGACCATTAGTAAAAGAAGTTCAAAACTTATATAGCTTGGGGATACGATTTAATTTATCAAATAATGGAGCATTGATAGCCCAAATCACTGTCAAACCATTACTGATTGATCAAATTAAGACACTACAAGATGAAGATCCACAATTGGTGAGAATAAAAGAAGACATTGCTACAGGCAAGACCTCTAACTTTGTAATTGATGAAGGTGTATTAAAATGTGACAATTGACTTTGTGTACCAGCAGTAGATGATCTAAAGAAACAGATAATGAAGGAGGCTTATTATGCAAACTATGATGCACATCTTGGAACTACCAAAATGTACCACGATTTGAAAGATGTTTATTGGTGGATTGGTATGAAGAAAGATATTACAGAATTTGTAGCAAGGTGTTTAACATGCTCACAGGTGAAATTTGAACATCAGAAATCATCTGGGCTATTACAACAGTTACCACTGCCAGAATAAAAATGGAAAAGGATTACTATGGATTTTGTGGTTGGATTACCTAGAACATCAACAGGATATGATTCTATATGGGTGATTGTTGATAGGTTGACAAAATCTGCTCATTTTTTTCCTGTGAAAACCACCTATTCTGTGTCCCAATATGCACAATTATACTTAGATAAGAAAATAAGTTTACATGGAGTGCCTATTTTCATCATTTTTGACAGAAGAACACAATTTACCTCCAGATTCTAGCAGAAGTTACAGGAGGCATTGGGAATAAAGTTAGATTTTAGCACTGCATTTCATCCTTAAACAGATGGGCAAACAGAAAGAACTATTCAAACCTTAGAAGATATATTGAGATTGTGCATTTTGGATTTTGGAGGTATTTGGGATAAACATCTATCATTGATTGAATTTTCTTATAATAATAGCTACCATTGAACCATACAGATGGCACCCTATGAAGCATTATATGGAAGGAAGTGTAGATCCCCTATATGTTGGAATGAAATTGGTGAAAAACATATAGAAGGCCTAAAACTTATTCAAGAAACCATAGAGAAAATACCATTAATTCAAGAACGTTTGAAGACAATTTTTAGCCTCCAGAAGAGCTATGCATATCCTAAAAGAAATGATGTTCAATTTAGTATTGGTGAACATGTATTTCTTAAAGTGTCACCAATGAAGGGAGTCATAAGATTTGGTAAGAAAGGAAAGCTCTCACCAAGGTACATTGGTCCATTTGAGATTTTAGAAAGAGTGGGATCAATTTCATATCATTTGGCACTGCCATCCAATATGGAACAAGTGCATCCAGTGTTTCATATTTCGATGCTTCAAAAATATATTTCTGATCCATCCCACGTTTTACAAGTTTCACCGGTGGACTTTCAACAAGATTTAACCTATTAGAAAGTACCAGTAGCTATAGTTGATAAATAAGTTAAAAGACTTAAAAATAAGAATATTTCTATGGTAAAAGTTTTATGGCAAAGTCAATCAGTAGAAGAATATACTTGAAAAATTTTTTAGTGGGTGATTACTTTAGAAAATTCGAGGACGAATTTTAATTAGGGGGAGAGAATGTAATACCCTAGATAAAATAAAAATCTAGTAGTTTAAATATTGTACAAATTAATGAATAAGGTGAGAAAAAATTTTAACTGAAATAAAATTATAATGTGCCAAAGTAATATAAACAAAAACTTTAAAGTATTTGAATTGAAAATTCTACAACTTATAACAACTATGAATCAAATTAATTAACTGTAAGTTATTAAATAATTAATTATATTTATACATAAACTATTAGAGGAAAAAATGACCTATTAGAATGATAAAGGAATCATTTATATACAAAGAAGTAAAATTTATATGTTACTAAAATAATGAAAATGAAAATTTTAAAACCGACGTTAACTCATATGTATAAAAACCTTAAAGTATTATACTTGAAAGATACCATAACTTAATTAATAATATTTTAACATAATAATATACATAAAAACCATATAAGATAACTTAAAATTTAAAATTTAGAAGTGAAAATAACTTCAAAAAAATTAATACAAATGTAGATAGTAAATTATAGCGTGAAATGACTATAATGGCATACAAGTTAACAAATGAGTATATAAGATTTGAGGGAAAAATGGATATTTCACCCACTTAATTCTCAGGCATTTTTCTGCCAAATTAAGTGGGTGACTCATCTCTTTTGTATAGTAATAGAGGCTGAAAAATATGATTAAAAAAAATGATTTAAAATTTTTGTTCTTATCTTTTATTCTTTCTCTTTTCTTATCTATCAAAGCATCTATATATCTATCACGACTCTCTCTTTTTTCAGTAGCAAAAAACCATTTCTAGGCTAGTTTCTTATGTTTAGAAGTGATCTAAATTAGAAAATTAAATCAACCAAGTGATATAAAGACAAAGAAGACAAAGGAACTCATAAAGGTAAGAATCTAGAAATTCTGAATCTTAATCTTTTATTTTATTTTTCTAACTTTAAATCTATTATTTATTGAATCTGAGCTAAATATTATCATTTATACATATTAATTAGTATTTAGGATGTTGGAAATTAATTTATATTGAAAGAAATTAAAAGAAATGAACCTAAAACTTAAATCTGTCCAAATGATGAGGAAAAATAAGTGAGTAAATAAGTAAATATAAGCTGCTCATTTTAATAGTCTGAATAAATACAATTGAAATTTGCTACCGTTTTTAAATTATTTATCTATATAAATAAACTCTATAAATTATAAAAATTTACAGAGAGGTCATATATGATGCTAGAAACATGCAGAAAAAATTTCAGAGCAAACGAATTTGAATAAATTAATATACAATTAAATGAATACAAACTACTCAAATGCTAGAATTTTGGTGTTTAGTTAACTTGGGACTGAATTGAGCATAACAAAATATATTTGATTCGGTTATAAATATAAGCATATAATAGATGAATATAAAGTTTAAAATATGTATTTAATATTCCAAAAACTATAAATATTAATTTAATAAATAAGTAAATCACATGACTTGAAGAAACCACTGCATTTTTTATAGACATATGTCACATATTTGAATTTACTATATTATATAGCCCTATTATAGTATAATTTTATCATATTTGAATTCATAATTACAAAATAAATTTTAGAGTATATTAAGATGTTAAAACAGGAGATAGGTGCCTAATAAATAATTAAGACAAAAATAATAAATAAAAATTAAAAATAAACCTAAACATGTGATTTATATATGGATGTGAATATAGGTCGGGTATTACCATCGAACCAACCAATAATTTTCAATGACTTAAAGGAATCAAATTTGTATATTCGAGGTGAGTTATAGTGTCCAACCCTTGCTTTGTCACATTTGGAATTCTTTGATGAAAATTTAACCATTGTTGATATTTGAGCCATTTGATATCATTTGTTGTTTGTAATTTTGTATTTGTGAATTGTGAAAATCAATGTGGCCTCTTGGCTTATGTGATCATACCAAGCCATTTGATTAGTCAATATGACAGAATTTCAACTTGATGGGGGTATGCCATCAGGCTATGTGCACATATAAGTTTGCGATTTGTAGGGTAGAAGCTACCCTTATTTGAATGTGATATGTGATAGCACTGAAATAACAATATATTTTATTCAGTACTATTGCTATGTGTTATTTGTCATATTATGTGATTTGCCTTTGTGATATTGGTCCAATTATTGTGGACATTTCTTGTGGATTGAATTTTATTGTTTTACTTTTATTGGGCAATTACCTTATGTATTTATTATTCTTGAACCTTAAACTATTTTATTGTACATTTTACCCTTGTGACACTATAATCTCACTGAGTTGACGACTCACCCCATCGTTTGTGGTTTTAGGTAGAGGTGACTCAGGACCATCAGCTTCTTAATTTCTTCTTCCAACAAGAAGCTTGAGAATAATGTAATTAGTAAATACTGTCATATGTAATTAAATAATTATCTTTGCATTATGCTCTAGTTGCTCTGTAGTACGATTGTGAATAGTTTAGCAAATTGTAAAAGTAAATCATAATGTAATAAAAAAATTTGTATATAATATATAATATGAAAATAAATGTGTAATAATAATATCATAAAATTTTGAGTATATAATAATAAATTTTTAATTCACTAATGCAGTAATCAATTTGTATGAATTCATAAATTAGTTGGGTTCTACGTGGTGTCTGGTGGCCTTAAGCCTATCTGAACCCTAGGACCGTCATACTTCTAAAAATGGGGTGTGACACTTTCATTTATCATAAGATTAGAAGTGGTTAGTTCGATTCAAACATGCAACACAAAAGTAACTCTGTATTTACTTTATTAAAGCGATTGTTAAGCTCTTGAAGTTGTAAATCTATATTAGCATAAAACAATTCAACTTTATAATGATGCATGTTTGTCACTCTCTTAGTATTGCGTCGAGACCTTCCACAAACAACATATATATCATTCATATTAAGGACTTTTATTTCATGCTTTTCACAAAATTTGGAAACTCCATTCAACAAAAGCTCTCATCCATCTTCTCGCATTGATTGCAATCATTGCTTGGATATTTTTACCAATGCCATTGCATTAACAATATCTTGATCCTTTCCTTGTAATGCTTGTGACAATTTATAAGTAATTCCTAATATATTCTTCATCAAAGCGAGACAAAATACAATATCAAAAGATTGTAAAGAGTCTAAGAAAGTGCAAGCTTTGGCTTTTTGTTCTAATTTTTAATTTTGCATAACAAATTCAACCACTTCAACAATAGCAGAACTTAACCAAGCTAATCAAAGTATGGTAATGTGAACCCCATCATGTATCTCCATCTCGTTTAAGTGTAGACTCTTGATTTTGTCCTTGTCCAATTTCAAATTCACCACTTTCTAATGCTTTTCAAATATGGGCAATTTGAGACTCTAGAAGCATATCATGGTGTTTAAAAGAGCCTCCAACAACATTTACAACACTTGTAACTAACGAGTAAAGCAAATCAATTGACTCATGATTTCTTGTAACATATACAAGTGCTAATTGAAGTTGATGAGCAAAATAAAATAAATAAAAAAAGCACTGCTATTCTCCTTTAATATCAAAGTTTTCAGAGTGTTAAACTCACTATGCATATTACTTGCTTCATCATAGTCTTGACCATGTAATCTTGATAAACTTAGCTTATGTTTGGCCAATAATACATCGATTGCTACCATTAAGGATAAAGTAGAAGTATATGTAACATGAGCAATGTTTAAAAGGCGTTCAATTACATAACCATACATGTTTACATAATGTATCATAGTTGCCATTTGTTCTTTCATTGATATATCATGAGCCTCATCTACTAAGATAGAGAACAAAGCATCTCCAAGATCTTGAATGATCATTTTTGTTGTTTCATTTGCACAAGCAGTCACAATGTCCTTTGAAACATATGAGGATGTCAATTTAAGATTTCCAAGACATTTCTATGGTAACTTTTATAACTTCTTCATTGAGATCACTAAGAAAATTTAAAAATTTCCAAGAAATTTCCTCAACTTGCTGTTCACTAGATTCAACATGCCTACAAAAAGCTAAACCTTGCCTTAAAAGAAATTAAACATAATCAACATAAGCATTTAAATGAACTCGATAATCATTTCGAGCTTGTTTTATCTGCTTATGAATAATTATTTGAAGGTATAATACCTTAGACAAATCCCAGCTAAGTTTCTAAAGGAAAATCTCATATCGGTTAATTACAAGGGAAAGTAATATCCATAAGGGTGGGCAAGCTTTGGATTAGCAAGACGCGTTTTGGGCTTAGAGTTAAGCTAGGAATAAAACTATGCGGGCTTAGACCCAAAGTGAACAATATCTTGCTAGGGTCAGGATGTTATAGAAGATATTGTTGTTGATTCATTAAATCTTGACAATTCATTCCATGTATGATTATGTACACTATTGAGACCTCCAACACAAATTTGTAATTTTTCTTTCTTCTTCCAATTTCTAAACCCATCCACAACGAAAGCATCACCATCGCCACCATGCTTTTTACGGGTTGATTTAAAGAGGTAGCAACACAAGCAATATGTTGCATCCTTCTCAATACTATATTCCAACCATGTGAAATATTTATTAACCCATGATGGATTAAATCGTCACCTTTTATTTGTTTGTAAAGTTTGCTTAAAATTATGTGAATGAGGTTAGCAAGGCCCTTTTTGCAAATATGCTCTTCTAATTTCATCACGAGTGTTTAGATAATAATTAATTATTGGTCTATGTAGCTCAGAGTTTGCTAAAAGACGTGTCAAATCAAATTCAGTAAAACTCTTTTTTGAACTATGATGCTCTCTATCATTGCATCTTGATTCTTGAGTGGATGACACATGTAGTGATTCAACTATAATTTTTTTTCTTGAAATATCTCTCTATAACTTCAAAACAATAACAATAACACTTCTTTAGTTAGGTTTTGATTGATGTGATGTACTATCAAGATAATAATTATTTTGAAATGATTATAATGTTTTTGTATAGGTTTTGATTGATTAATGAGCTCACAGCTTTGGTTTTGTGACAATATCAATTGTCATAGTATAAATTTGTTGGCCAGTTGAAATTTTGAAAGTCTTATATTTTTCTATTTCTTGATGTTAATCATATGCACTCGAGTTTGGATGGCAACAATATAAGAAAATTTGAAAAAATATTTGAATGTGAATGATATATTTTTTTATCTTATTAAAAAAGTAAATAAAAAATTAATATCGTACTTAAAAAATTTAAGCTATTATGACCTCACTCCTAATTAGTCATACAAGTACTAATTTATTTATTCATTATTAACTTGTGTAATGTTTAAATATAGATGTTTAAATAGAAGAGCCAACATATAGATGTTTAAATAGAAGAGCCAGCATCCTAAGCAACAATAAAATATATGTGTAAGTAGAAAAAAATAGATGGAAAAAAAATTGAAAGGGTTAGCTAGCTATAAGAGTAGCATCAAATGTGCATGCTTAGTGTACCATCATTTGTTCATATGATTAATGAAGTGCATTGAAAATAGAATTTATTTAATTTTTAAATTAATCATTCATGCGAATACTATTTTGAGCAAAAAGACTAACCATAGGTCAATAAAATATGATGATTGAAAAAAAATACAATAATGCAAAGAGATACACAAATGATTCTCAGTCTATTCTTTCATTTTATTTTATTTATGTATCTTTGATTTACATTGCTTATGCTAGTTAATGCATGTCTTTATCTTTTGAGCCTCTCTATTTTAGAATCAGAAAGCCCAGATACATTGCGGCATGGCCAACTTTCTCTCGAGCAAGCTAGAAAATCATTAATTATAATTAGCATGTCAAAATCTAGGGCATAATCATAATTAGTGAAGGAACATTGTACCAGTGACCAAGTCAACTAGGAAGATAGCATGTGTCATCATGCATATCGACAAGCGGAACAAAAAAGGTATATGTGTGAACAGTAATATGGGTGATTTGCCACCATGGCATTAGCTAGCAAAGATCCATCACTTGTTGAGATTGGAATTGCTCCACCACTATTGTAAATTATGACAGGCACGTTAGGTTCTCTAGCAAAATGGTGATGGGGATGATGCCAAGCAAAGGGTGAAATGGCAAGTGAAGAAAGTCTCTCATGAAGCCAAACTTGCAAAAAAAGAAATTAAAAGCTCGCCATGTTGAAAATCTAAAAGGGCAATTTAGATAAAATTTAGAACTAAATAAATGATAAAAAGAAAGAATAAAAGGAATATTAAAAATATTCACTGAATTAAAAACTGGAAAGGTGGTTCAAGAAAAAACTAAAGTACAAGTTGGCTAGATTGAAAACTCACAAAAAGCGGTATAAGCAATGAGCACAAAAATGAAATGAAATATGTTTGAGCTTACCTAAAGAAGGAGAAGGCTACCACCAAATTTATAACCCTTGCTCAGCTTGAAAGTGTCCAAGCATATTAGAGTTTTTGCAATAATCGAAGGAACGAGAAAGAATCTAATCTCCATTTGGTCAATTTTTTACAAAACTCTTGTATCAATATCTCCATCTGAAGAAAACAAGAGAAATTATCCAAGCAAGCACATATATAGCATCAGCCTTGAGCTTTGTGAGGGCAATTCTAAAATACATAAATTAATGAGGGGACTAAGAAGGATTTTTACACAACGAGTTAACTACTGAGCTTCCTGAAGGATAAGGTTGAACATATCCCCCATCATATAGTGGGATGAAAATCTTAAAAATGGAAGAGCCATTAGATTTCCCAACGAAGAAGGGTAGTCAAGAATATCTTTAAATTCTTCAACCAAGGATAGATTTTGAAGCTTAGCTGGCTGAATGTTTCACATTTGACATCCTAGAAAGAAGCAAGAGCATAAAGGAACTGGTAATTGAGTTTGACATTTTGAAAATATCTAAGATTTTGAAGAAGGCCATGAAATTTGATGCCAATGACAAGGCTCCATGCTGGAGAAGAGGAATTTGAATCAGCTTAAGCTAGCTTCTGTGGTGGTGAAATGAAGGGAAGAGAGATAAATTGAAATACAAAGAAATGATGAAAAAGGAAGAAGAGAAGATTGAGATGCAAGATGATAATGGAAGAGAAGGGAGAAGAGGCCTTTTATAAGCAGAATGGTGCGGAGGTATAAACTGGCGCCATACCAATTTATAACTGACATCTCGCCAATTATTACTTGATGATGACCTGCCAATTTTGTAGTGTTATTGTTATAATTTCTAAATTTCATTAAAATTTACTAACAGTCGATGAATTTTATTGATCGCAATTTTATTAACTATCTATGAATTTTACCATTTATTTAATTAAAATTTCTAAATTTTAATTTATCATGATAAAATTTTTCAACTCTATTTTTTTTTTACTAAAATTCTCATCTCTATTTTTCGTCAAGAGAATGCTTATATGGATATCACATGGAGTCCATGTGGATTCTATCCTGTGTTCACGTAAGTATTCCCTCAATGGCAAACAGAGATAGGAATTTTAGTGAGAAAAAATTAAAATTCATGAACATTAGTGTTACAACTGAAGTTCAAGAACAATCGATAAAATTAACTCCTATTTATGTATTAACTATTCATGAAAAACTCTCAAATTAGTTGAGATAAACAAAATAAATGTTTTATAAAAAAACAAAATAAATGTAATATCTTACTCTACTTTTATCTATTTATAGTTTTTCTTTATTTAAATTTTAAATGGTAATTAATTTTATCACATTGAAATCTTTTTTTTATAATATAAAATTAGAATTTGACTATTCTAAAGAAATTATTCTACTTAAAATTTTATTAAAAAAATAAGTAAATAAATATTTAAACTTGAGATATTTAAATTTAATTAAATATAAAATTTATACCAAAAATTTGATAAATTGTTTAAATGGTATCTAAAATTAATATATTTAATATCGTTTAATGTTAAATTGTAATTTTACATA
This sequence comes from Garcia nutans, assembly GCA_947685225.1. Classification (NCBI taxonomy): domain Eukaryota; kingdom Viridiplantae; phylum Streptophyta; class Magnoliopsida; order Malpighiales; family Euphorbiaceae; genus Garcia; species Garcia nutans. Next base: position 47,628,224 of record CANTUV010000002.1, read on the forward strand.
CATAAATTATTAATTAATTTATCTCTATAAAAAATATGAGAAATTTAAGAATTTTTACATATGTATTTAAAATAAACCAAATTTTTTAATTGAAAAGTTTCAAAAAAGAATGAAGAGAAAAAAAAATTATTAAATTTAGAAAGTTTATACAGTTTTTCTCAATATGAAGCATATAGAAATAAAAAATCTAATAATATCTCATATGCTACTTAATATAAAAATTAAAAATAATAAATCTTATGATTAATTTTGTCAATTATTTCTGAACTTTTATGTTTGTAAAACTTATGTCCTTAAACTTTAATTTTATTCTCATTAAAATCTCTATCTCAGTTTATTGCAAAAAAAATTTTATGTTGATGTTAGGTGGAGTTTATATAATGTCGTGAATCTTTTCAAATATGTGCCGTTATGTAGATTTCACATAGGCTTCGTGTAAGTATTTTTTTTATGGGATAACAAAGATAAGAATTTTAAAAAAAAAATTAATTTTTTTGATAAATTAAAGTTTAAAAATTTTAGTAATATAAGTGGCAAGTTGAGTGACCATCTGTAAAATTAATCCTTTTTATTGGTTATTGATTTTTGTTGTGTAAAGGAAAGTATAAGACTGAAATATAAATATTTAAATTGAAGTATTTATTAAAATGCTTGCAGTCTCACTTTTGTTTGTTTCAGACTTTCAGTTTGACTGTGATCGATATTTAATAATTGGCCTCAAAACCAATATTGTTTGTTTTAATTTTATTTGTTCTATCTTTATTTTTATTACAAAAAAATAGATAATCTGTTTTTTTTTTCTACACCCAAGATTCATTTATATATATATATTTGAATTTATCAAATAATTTTTACCTCTATGTAATACTGTAATTACTGTTGAAATAACCCTGAAAACAAGTCTCTCTCTCTCTCTCTCTCTCTCTCTCTCTCTCACACACACACACACACATATATATATATTTAGACACTATCCTTTAGTACCGGGCTCATTGGCCGAGCTCGATGCGAACATAACAAGTCGAGCTCTCAAGAAGTGATAAATTTCAATACCAAATTCTCGAAGGCCAGCCGAACTATTAGTGCTCGAAAGATAGATTTTTTTATATACAATCATCGAATGATATTAACATCTTCTAAAAATTTATTTTTTTTAATATTTTATTTGTAAACAAACTGAACTGTTTTAGATATTAAAATCTTTCTATTAGAGTTCGGTCCTTTATTTTTATTTGGCAGATAAACGAGCCGATCTTTGATGCTCAATCCTGAGCTCCTCAATTTATTGAGGTCCGCTTGTCATCCTCTATATATATATATATATATATATATATATATATTATATAATGGATTTTTTTTTTTGCAAATTGAAAGAATGATTATATTGGAGCAGAATGAATTCAGAGACACCGTTAATTTTGATATACCTGTCCTGGAGATACATTTAATTCTGTAGAGTTACTTATTGCCATTTTTCGTACTTATAAATACGACACCAAAACATTTATTAGAGTCCGGTAGAAAAATACTATTATTTCCAGCCAATAAAAAAAAGGCATTGAGAATAATATTCAAGAATGTTAAAAAAAGGAAAAAAAAAACTATTGGCAAAGTTAGATAGATCAATTATTTAGATCCTCAATTGATAATATATATCTTGAGATTATATATTAAATATTAATATAAAGTAATTATAAATTTAATTTATACAGTTAAAAACTTATTTTAAGATTTAATCTGAATATATAATAAAACTCTAATTAATAAAAAGATAAGGAAACTAAAAAGATAAAGAGAAATAAAAAGATAAGCAAAACTCTGTATCAGTGAAATTTTTTATAACGTTCAAAATTTATGAATTTTGATAAATTAATAAAAAAATAATTTTTACTTCTATTTCTGCAATTTTAGTATGAATATCAAGTTTATAGATTCAAATAATATTTCATAGTAATAAAAAAAATATAGTATCCCTCGTGGATTCCTAAAACTAAAGCCATATTAATCCTTAGCATCAGAAATTTTAGTGAATTTTAAATTTCCAGTAAGTTTCGAATTCTATTTAATTTTAACCGTCCATGCTGCACAACCGATCCATATGTGCTGACTGTCAAGCCAAGTACAATTTTAATTTCACTTTAATAATTAGAAAAAATGTCATTTTTTTATTTTTATTTTCAAAATATTCAACAATTGTAATATAATTTTAATATATTAAATATATAGTAGATATATAATTTTGAAGTATCCTTTAAATATAACAGATATATATTTCTAAAATAATATATTTTTGAAATTAAAAACTGTAAAAAGATACTCTCTTCGTTCTTTTTATATAAAAAAATTAAAAAAAATACAAAAATTAAAAAACAGTTAAAAAATTTATGGATTATAATTTATCTTAATTAGCCTTAAATAAATCTAATACTGTATATTTATAATGTTAAGAGAAAGACAACTCATGCATACAATACTCTAAAGAGTATTTATTATCTAAAATTTCATTTTAAAATGAAGAAAATAAATTGTTCTCCACTTATATAATAAGTGTACATATTCGCATGCAAACAACGTGAATCATGGTGTATAATTAAATCATTTTTCATATGATGCAGTACTTTATAATCTATGTACAAAATATTAAAGATGGAAGAAAAATATATATCGATTGTGTATAAATCTACAAATTCGAGTAAAAATATCAATCGTAATTGTGGCCTAAAAATGACAACGTATCATTTAATACAAATGAATTTATTTTAAAATTAGTCAATAATTTCGACATTAAAATATCAAATCATATCGATTGATACAATTTAAAATTGTGTCTCAATTATCAATATGATACAAATACAATCATCTCTTTTAAATAATTAGAATTCGATAAATAAAATTAGTGTCCATATTGTGATATATAACAAAAACTAATTTATAGTTGTGTCCTAATTAGTAAAACAAAGCGCAATTTAAGAAAATCTCTCATAATCATAATATTAATTTATGTATTGAAAAGTGAAACATATTAATTATACAACTTATATTTATCTGTCATTAGTCTCATTTAATGTACAAAATACAGTTACTTGCAAGCATAATTTAAAATTTTCTTGGAGAATATTTTTCTATAATTTCTATTTTAAGTATTTTTTTTCTATATAAAAAAATATCCTAAATAAAATTTTTTTTTATATAAATAAAACGGGGGAGTAATATTTTTTTTAAACAATGAACACTTTTGAAAATAATTTTACTTTTAGAATATTTTTAAAGAAATTCCAATTAATTATACCTTCTAGGCCCTTGTCTTATTTCACCAAAAACTAAAACTGCACAACCCGCTTTGTTATCTAATAATTCAGACTTTTTAATGTACGTAGCCCCATTAACATTGTATAATCCTTTTCATAAATAACAGTGTTATATAATAAATAAAATATCTTCAAATTCATTTTCAAAAAGAATAGTATAATTAAACAGTATATAATATATAGTGTCTTCTTTGGGTAGAATTGTGAATAGTAGATAACATTATTGAAGCGTACATATTAAACAACCAACCAAACCAACTACCAAAGTACTAACATAAAATATTAAAATCATGCAACTATATATATATATATATATATTATTTAAAGGGAAAATTACATTATATGTCTTTATATCTTAAAATTTTCATATAATTTTTTTAAAAATATCCTGTAATTTTTATATATTTTTAATATATTGAATATATATTTTGAGAAATAGAATATATTTTTAGTATATTAGGTGTGTATATATATATGAAAGTAGAATATTTTTAAAATTAAAAAAAAATTAAAAATATATGTTTCTAAAAGAAAAAAAAAGTAGATTTTTTTAAAATATTTTTATTTTTAGAGGTACTTTTGAAGAAATTTTTATTTAAATGGATGATATATAATGCTGGAAATCTTTGTCCAGTGATCTAATTTAGTGTAATTGAAAGTTAAATTACAGAAATGCAGAGTTAGAAGTAAGAGCATATGAATTTTAACATAAATTGGTGAAATGGGTAGTTTGAAAGTTTTAATAAAAACAAATATACTTTGTTTCCTGCCTTATGATACACTTTTTCTGTCAAGTCTCCATCGCCTTACTCATACGCATGTTAATTAAATTCTATAAACGCCTAAAAATAAAGATAGGTGTGTACAAAAAGTCTTTGTATTATTAGTAAGTTATAAAACTTTAATATCATATTAAATTTTCATACATTTTTTAAAGTTTATCATGTTCTAATAAATATGATATATCATATTCACATATAATTTCTACAATTTATGCAAAATTATCAATTTTTTTTAAAAAAATCAAAGTTCAAAAATTTAAAAATGTATATTGTCTGACAGATTAATAGGATACACTGCATAAATATTAAATAATATGTTTATATAAATCTATGTATGATAGGGAGTATTGAGTAGTGAAATGATAATATATAGATAAAATATATGTCGCAAATATGAGAATACTAAAATGGATGGGTTGACATATTTGGATAGATATAATTCGCAATCCACTTATTAATAATATGATAAAGGAAGATAAATTGAGGCGATTTAGTTGTATAAAATAATGAACCCGTGATATATCGGTATGAAAAACTAAATAAGTTAAAAGAGGCAGAGGTAATTATAAGCTAACTTTGACAAAAATGATTTATAATGATTTAACAATTTTATATCTCTCAAAAAATATAGTTTTAAATCATATGGAGGTGAAAAAGAGAATTCATATAACTAATTTCAATAAATTTGGAATTAAAATTGTATTGATTTGTTGAGTTTATCTTAATAATATAATATCTCAATCTTATTTCATATCTTTTGTGAACAAAAATAAGTTAATATATATTTTAATTCAATAGCCAAGTATCAATTAGTATTTCAAAAGATGAACTTCAATTACTAGAATTACAAATTACAACTACCAATAAATAATGTGCGTGACAAAACTCTTTGCAAATACAAAAGCATTAGCCCCAAATTTGAAAAAGAAAGCATATATAAATGCTCTCAAGACAATCACCAATTTGGTAAAATTTACCTTGGGAAAAAGTAAAAGTATAATTGAAAATTGAACTAATCTAATGGGTATAATTAGGGGTGGCATCAGTGCCATGTTATTGTTGTTTCACTTTCTCTAATATTTCCTGTTTCGTTTATTGTAATTTTCCAGATTTTCTGTAATTTTTCAGAGAGCAGTTAGTGTCTTAGTGAAGCTTCTGACAGCGATTTTTGCTTACACACTGATCTCTATAAAATAGCAGACAAAGATGGTGATAGTGATTTACCAAAACAAAAACAGTAATAAAAAAGAAAAAGAAAGCTCTCTCCACAGCAAAATTTTCTGAAGCCAATTTGAAAGGGGGAGAAAACCTTATTCCCCTAAATGAAAGGAGAAGAAAACTTAATTCCCCTAAAACCTAAAATATGCATAGATCACTAGATTATTCAAATAAAATTGCAAAGGGTAGAATTGCGTACCTGACATCATCGTATGTTGAAGCTGAAGACGATTTTGGGGTTTGTCGCCTTCCAGGGGATACACACTTTAAGTATAGCGGAAACACTACTGAAGTAACGTAATGTTCTCTCAAAATTGTTATGTTCCCCTGGAGACCACGACCCCTTATTTATAACTGATGATGATGATTTCTATTTTGGTCCTTCAACAAAACAGAAATTCTTATCAGTCTCTACACTTATAATCCTATTACAAGTAGGACACCTCAATAGTCAACAATCCTAATTTGATCAAAACTTTAATTGACTATTTTAATTTGACTGTAATACATATTTAATATTTAAATATATTTCATACTTATGATTAATTAGAGGATTAATTTTATCAATATAAAATTAATTCTAACAATCTCCCATTTGGGCTAACATATATTAAATATAAATGTATATACCTTAATGAGCTCATAAAAGCAGTCATACTAAAGGTGCCTCAAACAATCTCGTCCATTGATTATATCAATAAAGGACTGAAGGGCCAGTCGCCACATTCATCGTGACTCAAACTACCATCAATCACATTACTAATACTCTCAAATGACATAGATCAATAATATGAGTGTAGCATGGAAACTACATGTAATATGATCTAATCATACCTGTTTCCAACTGGTCATACTTTAGTGAGATAAATCAATAATAATACAGAGTGTAAAACACATAATAAAATGAAAGAAAAACTCATTTTTCTGCAGAAACTGAATGTACTTTATAAAATATATCCAATGTCAAAGAAAGCATACATAAAACTTAATGCAAACTTAATGAACAAACTCCCACTGAAACTAAATAGTCTCAAATAATGTGACACCCATATGAGCAGTGTGCTCATGAAAAACTTTCGGTATCATAGCCTTAGTGAGCGGATCCGCAATCATGGAGTTCGTTCCAATATGCTCTATGGATATCTGTCCACTCTATACTCTCTCCCTCACAGCCAGAAACTTAATCCCGATGTGTCTCGATCGAGAAGAGCTTCTGTTGTTGTTGGAGAATAAAACTGCTGAGTTATTATCACAGTATAACTTTAATGGCCTTTCAATGTCATTCACAATGCGCAGCCCTGTGACAAAGTTTCTCAGCCAAATAGCCTGATTGGATGCCTCGTAGCTTGCTATAAATTCCGCTTCCATGATGGAGGTAGCTACTAGAGTTTGTTTCACACTCTTCCAAGAAATAGCACCGCCAGCCAAGAGATATATGTAGCCTGATGTGGATTTTCGACTGTCTTGGCATCCCGCGAAATCAAAATCAGTATACCCAATGATCTCAAGCTGATCTGATCTCCTGTATGTGAGCATATGTCCCCTTAGTTCTCTGAAGATACCTCAAGACTCTTTTGGCTGATTTCCAATGATCCATTCCTAGATTACTGAGATATCGTCCTAACATGCCAACTATGAATGAAATTTCTGGACGAGTGTAAACTTGAGCATACATCAGACTCCCAACTGCTGACGCATAAGGAATCTTCTGCATCTCCTGAATCTCAAGTTTACTCTTTGGACACTGATCAAGACTGAATTTATCTCCTTTAGCAACTGGGGTATCAATTGGTCTACTGTTGTGCATACTAAATCTCTTGAGCACTTTCTCAATATAGCCCTTTTGTGATAATCCAAGAATACCTCGAGTACGGTCTCGATGTATTTGAATCCCTAATACAAAAGAAGCTTCGCCTAAATCTTTCATCTCAAAGTGTTTTGAGAGAAAGACTTTGGTCTCGTGCAGCAAGTCCTTATAGTTAGTAGCAAGCAATATGTCATCCACATATAAGACCAAAAAGATAAACCTACTCCCACTGAACTTGTGATACACACAATCTTCCACAGCATTTGTCTCAAAACCGAAAGAAACAACTACTTCATGGAACTTAAAGTACCACTGACGAGAAGCCTGCTTGAGTCCATAAATGGATTTCTTTAATCTGCATACCAGTCGCTTTGGGTCTCCAGACATAAAGTTTTCTGGCTGCACCATATAGATGGTTTCATCAATGTCTCCATTGAGAAACGCAGTCTTCACATCCATTTGATGAAGCTCAAGATCAAAATGAGCAACTAGAGCCATGATTGTCCTAAAAGAGTCCTTCGATGAAACCGGAGAGAATGTCTCTTTATAGTCAATCCCCTTTTTCTGAGTGAAGCCTTTAGCTACAAGACGAGCCTTATATCTTTCCACATTACCTTTAGAATCCCTTTTGGTTTTAAATATCCATTTGCAACCAATGGGTTTCTTTCCTTCAGGTAATGGAATAAGATCTCAAACTTGATTGTCTTGCATAGATTTATATTCTTCACTCATTGCCTCAATCCACTTATGAGAGTTGGAATCCTGCATGACATGATGAAAGCTGATTGGATCATCTTCTACCATATCTACAGTGTCCTCATGTTCCTGAAGATATACTACATAATCATCTGGAATAGCATTTCTTCTCTCTCTAGTGGACCTCCTTAAAGGCACAGGTTCTGGCTCAAATTCTTGAGGTTGTTGAGCTTGTACTTGAGGAAGAACAACTTCTTCATCCCTGATGGGGAAGTTGATCAATATTGTCTTGTATTGGATCCGAAATTGCTTCTGGGATATTAACATTTCTAGGAACATGAACATTCCCAGGAGCAAAGATAGGAATCGACACTGAGTGTTCCTGACTCGATCCCTCCTCAAAGACAATGTTTCTAACCTTATTTCTCCCCCCAAACTCAACATCCTCAAAGAATGTTGCAATTCCCGTCTCAAAAATAGATCTGGAAGTAGGATTATAAAACTTAAAACCCCGAGATCGCTCAGAATAACCAACAAAGTAGCTACTAACAGTTTTGGAGTCCAATTTTATCTCATTAGGCCTATAAGGCCTAGCCTCAGCAGGACATCCCCAAACATGAAGGTGCTTTAGACTGGGCTTGCGTCCAGTCCAAAGCTCATAAGGTGTTTTTGTAGCTGCTTTAGTTGGTACTCTGTTAAGAAGATAGACTGCTATCTTTAATGTTTCTCCCCACAGAGACTCAGGTAAAGAAGAATGACTAATCATACTTCTAACCATATCCATAAGAGTCCTGTTACGTCTCTCAGATACACCATTCATGTTGGGTGTACCAGGCATGGTGTATTGAGGGACTATACCACAGTCCTGTAGAAAAATAGCAAATGGTCCTGGACGTTGTTCACCTGAACCGTCATATCTACCGTAGTACTCACCACCATGGTCAGATCTAATGCATTTAATCTTCTTTCCGAGTTGGTTTTCAACTTCGGCCTTATAAGATTTGAAAACGTCCAGAGACTCAGATTTCTCATGAATGAGATATAGGTACCCGTAACGTGAGTAATCGTCTATGAATGATATAAAGTATCTTTGGCCATTCCTTGTTGCTGTAGGGAATGGACCGCAGATGTCCGTATGTATCAACTCTAAGACGTTTGATGACCTATTGGCACCTAATCTCTTTTGTTTAGTCTGTTTACCTTTAATACACTCAACACAGGAGTCCAAATATGTGAAATCAAGTGTATTTATGATACCATCTGACACAAGATGCTCTATTCTAGATTTGGATATGTGACCCAGACGTCTATGCCATAGAGCAGCTGAGTTATCCATATTCAGCTTCCTTTTGGTACCTATAGTACTAACTTGCAGGGTCTCATTATAAGAGGCATCGATATCTAACATATATAGATTATGAAGTGCATACAAGAAACCAGTACCTAAAATTTTTGAATCCATAGATAAAGTAACTTTATTGTTTCCAAATGAACAAGTAAAACCAGATTTGTCCAAATGGGAAACATAAATTAAATTCCGCCTAAAAGACGGAATAACAAAAGTATCTACAAGATCCAAAAAATTTCGAGTTCTTAAACGCAATCTAAAATGTCCTATCGCCTCTACTTCTACCGGTTCGCCAGTTCCCATATAAACGTATCTTTCACGGTCAGTTGGCTTTCGGTAACTTAGGCAACCCTGCATTGAAACACTTATGTGACTAGTAGCACCAGAATCTATCCACCAAGTGTTTCTAGGTACCGAAGTTAAATTAACTTCAGAACAGACTAAAACCAAATATTTTCCCTTATCAGCAGTCTTATTATCAGTATTTTCATTCATAGGGACAAAGTTGGGATTACACGGCATGCTAGCTGAATTCAGAGAAAATAAATAATAAATAAATGACATAAGCTCACAATCCACAAAAAATTGAAACAAATCACAGAAGTAGAGTTTAAATATTGGAAACAAGATACCGGACACAACATTAATATTCTCATCTTTGGACATAAAATATTAACTGTAATTGGTATCTCAACGCAGTAATCAAATATTGACAATTCAGTCTTGTCAAATAATAAACCTTCCTTTGGGCCGATTTATTATCTGCATGGATGAATTCATAATAATTATCACATATTTATTACCGCAATGTATTCTCAATTCAGTCAGATAGCAACATTCTTTTGGGCCGGTTTACTACCTGCAATGAATTTTAATATATCTGTCTAATATCCTAAATAAATTAATTTACACAATAGAGGTCACTTTGGTAACTTTTTGCTTCAATTAATTTATTATTAAAAATATTAAACACAATCAGGACTAAAATATCAAAATTTAAACTCAATTTAATAAATTCTCAATTAAAATTTAATATTGTAATAAATATAAAATTAAACTTTAATTGAACTGTAATTCTTAATACATTGATTGTAATATTTAAATTTAAGCTCAATTAAATATTGTAATAAACTTTAAAAAAAATTTGGGCCAAAAAATGAATAAACAAAAAAATTTAGGCTAAAAATTAAATTATTAAAAATTTTGTGGGTGAAAATAGAAATTATAAAACTTTCTAGGTCAAAATCAAATTATCAAAAGTTGGAGGACCTATTTGCAATATTTAAATATATATATATTTTTATTTTTATTTTTTTTGTTCTGTTATCCTTCCACCTTCCACTGCTTGGAGCGAAAGACAGTAGCCCAAATTAAGTTCCCAAAACTGTTATCAAAACAGTTTTTTTTTAAATCTTTAATTAATTAATTTACATAATTAATCAACAAAAAATTAATTAATTCCAGAAAAATCACAAACCCAAAATTCAAGTCCAAAAAATTCGATTTTTCCAGAATTAATTAAATAATCTCAGTAATTTAATCCAAAAAACAAATCAAACCAAAATTGATTTCAGATTACTAAATTTGATTCCAAATTAATTCTAGAAAATTACAATCACTGAATTAATTTTCTAGAATCAAAACAAAAATCAATTTAATCGAAAAATCTAGCAACCTAGCACATGGCTCTGATACCAATTGAAAGGGGGAGAAAACCTGATTCCCCTAAATGAAAGGAGAAGAAAACTTAATTCCCCTAAAACCTAAAATATGCATAGATCACTAGATTATTCAAATTAAATTGCAAATGGTAGAATTGCGTACCTGACATCATCGTATGTTGAAGCTGAAGATGATTTTGGGGTTTGTCGCCTTCCAGGGGATACACACTTTAAGTTTAGCGGAAACACTACTGAGTGAACGTAATGTTCTCTCAAAATTATTATGTTCTCCTAGAGACCACGACTCTTTATTTATAACTGATGATGATGATTTCTATTTTGGTTCTTCAACAAAATAGAAATTCTTATCGGTCTCTATACTTATAATCCTATTACGAGTAGGATACCTCAATAGTTAACAATCCTAATTTGATCAAAACTTTAATTGACTATTTTAATTTGAGTGCAATATATATTTAATATTTAAATATATTTAGCTCATACTTATAATTAATTAGAGGATTAATTTTATCAATATAAAATTAATTTCTAACACAATTAACTTTTAATTTTAACGCCAAAAACAGTAAAAATTGTTATTTCTTTGCTGACTTCTCTAATTGCTGCATCATTGCTAAAAAGTATTTATTAAAAAAAAAAAAAAAACGCTCACCTTTCATTAAAGGTATTAAATAAAACGCTTTTTTTTTTTCAGTGGTTGATTTAAACGCATAAACTATTGAAAATGACTCGATGAGACTAAAAGTTAAAATAATTATTGTACAGAAAATCAAAAAGAAAAAATAAATACTCATGAGATTAAAAAATAAAATAATTTTTTTGGAAAATAAACAATTAACGCTAAAACTTAAAAATTAAAAAAAGGATGAAAACCTGATTTAAAAAAAAAAGGTTGAAAACCCATATTAATTTTTCAAATGAACAGTATATATAAATTTCATATTTATATTTATATTTATATTATTATTATTTAGAAAGCAAAAGAAAATAGAAAATTAAATTATTAATATATATATGTTAATGATTTCAATTTTCCATTTTTTTGCTTTTTTTAATATATTAAAAAATATATAATTTGAAATTATATTTTTGAAATCAAATATATTTTTGTTTATGATATATATAATATCATAAATATATTAAAAATATATATATTTCATATTTTATATTATAATTATATATAACTATTTAAAAAAAAGCAAAAGAATTGGAAATTATTATTTTTGTTGTTGTGTCGTCGTCTTCGTCGTCCCTATATATATATTTCATATTATTATTAAAAATAAAACATAATTTAAATATATATATATATATATATAGATGGCAATTTTATTTTTTAGTCGCAAAATTTTTTTGGATTTTTTTTATTTTATATATATATATATAATATATATAATGATATTTTTCTTCGGGCTCATAAGTCAAATAAAAAAAGGATAATAAACATTTGATATTTTTTTTTATAGATCTCATTAAGTTATATTTTCATAATTCATGAGTTTAAATGAATCACCCAAAATAAAAATAATTTATTAGTATCTTTTGTGAAAGTTGGATGGCATTTTTGTACATTTTCTCTTTACATTTTCCATAACTCAGCGGCTAGTACGGGCAATTTGGACTTTTCATTTGAATCAAGAGTCTCGAAAAGTCTCTACATTACAATATATTCCAAATTTAATGACAAACCAAATTAAAAATTGAAAAAGCTAATGACTATTTTATCCAATTGAATAATATTTAGTTTAAAATTTTATCAAAATCTCTTTTTTTTAAAAAAAAAAAAAGAAAAAATATGGATATTTAAAATTTTTATCAATTATATTGAAAGACAAAAATTTAAATCAATCCTAAGATGGATCAAAGATATGCTCCATATACATGTAGAATGAAAAATAACTTCTCTCTCTCTCTAGGTCTTTTGCTTTGCCTCTCTTTAAATTTTGTTCCATCCTTCGCATGGGCATGGGGTGGTTGTCGATTTCTTTGATGGCGACTGCCTCAGACCCTCACATTTTCTCTATTTCTTGTTATTTCTCTCTTGAAGTTTTATTTTTTAAGTGTTTTGATTACATATCTGGCCCTAGATATCTTTCTACCCTCTCTTCCTTAGGTATTTCAAAAAGCCTAGTGGCTTCCTTCCAGTTGTGGTGTTTCCATGAAGGATCTCTTCTAGTGGTGTCGGCGTCAGGGCTCACAACTTCTAAGGGAGATTTTATTGTCTTTAGGTGATTATCTTTCTCCTGTTGAGTGTGTACAAGTTTGGATATGCTTTCTAGCCCTTTTGCTATACTGGTCGGCATTTCTCTCCGGCAGGCTCTCCTTTCAGCTCGCCGTTACTGATGCACCCTGAGTTTTGTTTTTGAATGCCCCAGGCTTAGCCTTTGTGGCCTCTATTTGCCTTATCTTCTCCAAAATCTGAGGTTGATTGGATAGTTTGGTTATTCATATGCATTAGGGCTTTTGCCCTCTCTATTGTAGGCCTTTCTCTAGATTTTGGTCGTGTTTGTAAAGGGTGCTTTTGGTTAGGAAAATGCTTGTACTCCTTGAAGGAATTGATGGTTTTCTGGTTTCTTGCCTTGAATCTTCAAAGCCTTTGTGTTGGTTTTTTATTTTAATAAATGAATACTTTCATTTCTGTTTTTGTTTTCTAAAAAAGGATATGCTCCATATAAATCAAGATACAATTTTTTTTAGATAGAAAGAAGATAATTTTTATTAAACCACAAAATCAAAGTTACAAACCAACAACAAAAAAGAAAAACAGATGAAGAACAGTTCCCAACGAATAAATAATACAGAAAGAACAAGGAAGAACAACACTGTAGCAACCATCAAGCAAAAAAACACATAAATCTTCAATAATCTCCTCCTTAAAAGGCAGCAAGGGAATAACACAAACAAATCCTCCATGAAGGACCAGAGAAAATCATATTGAAGGCCAAAATCAACTAATAGCTGTAGAGATTTAAGCTTGTTGATCCACCAATATTGATCTAGCAACATGAATGAGAGAACAACCTCTTTGCTACCCCCACACAACCTCAAATCTTGAATCTGATGAGAGAAGAAAAGGATCGGTGATCCTTAAATAGGGCCAACTGAGGGGAGAAAATCTCCTAACAACATAACCAAACCCTATAAAGGGATTCATCGGTAGTCCTGAAGGAGTGGCTACCTAAACCTGTAAAGAAGAAAATAAACAAGAGGAGGAGGCTTCGATCCAACTACCCATGGGAGATTGAGAAGCAAAAGTCATGAAGCAAGTTAGATCAAGAACGAGAGCATTGGACTTAAAGCACCAAGATCTACACTTAACAGAGAACCCCTAAAAGATTACTCGAAAGAGCCCAAAAATGATAGATCGGAGGATATTCTCAACTGAGAGCTTCGGTTGCTTAAAGCTCTCAGCCAAACCTAAAATAAAAAGAAGAAAATAAAAACACTTAAATGAAAACAGAGGAGAAAGGAGAATAAAAAAAAAAAAAAAAAAAAAAAGGAAAACAAGGAAGGGAGGGCTGCCACCGGCACTGAATCATGTCTGTGACGGCCCTGAAACAAAGGTTGAATGTAGCAACCTGGAAGACTCTATTTCAGTGAGAAAACCAAAGCTTCACCAAAGGAAGGTTGTACTTTATTGGGAACTTGAGACATTTATTTCATTAATGAATCTCTCTTTGGTCGCTTTCAAGTTTCAATCAAGATACACTTATACTAATTCTTTTCTTAATTTCTCATTATATTCTCGTGTTTGATTAAACATAAAAAATACATGTCTAAGATTTATAAGTGTGATTAATAACATATTGTTTGGGTTTATTTAAATCCTTATGTTAACTTCATTAAGATGGTGTTTGGCACAACTTTTGAGAGGTGAAAAGCTAATTTTATAGTGTTTGGTAAAGATTAATATTAGAAAGTCATTCTTCTTATAGCTAAAAACAAGTTATTAGGATAAGCTGAAAAATCATGCTTTTCCGCAAAGCTGAAAAATCATTCTATTCAACAAAGTTTATTTTTAAATTATTCGTATAGTAGTTTTAAAAAATTATTTGGATAAAAATACCCTTAATTTTTATTAAAAATTACAGACTTCCTTATTATAAATAGAAATTTTTTTTTACCAAAAACAAAAATTTTTTATTTTTATTTCAATTTAATTTAATAATACATAAAAAATAAGTTAAGTGATAAAATTAAAAATATAAGTCATAATAATGAGATGATAGTTACTCGAGTAAAAATTAATAAAAATTAAATGTATTCTTGTTTGCCATTTTCCTTTAATATTGCTTGTGAGTTCAAAACTGATTTTAAAAATATTAATTTTTGAAATAGAACTTTTGCAAGTATAAAAAACTATTTTCTTGAGTTTTGCAAGCTGGCCCTAAATATGAAAGTAAACTTTATTAGGGAAATTGAGTGTTAATCCAAAACAACAGAGAGAGTCTACAAAGGAATCTCTTATTTATCATTTCTTTATCTATTCATAAAATGAAGGCCAATTATAGCTTTTATCAATATATTAACATGTTTTACCTGTTTGAAACATTATTCAACCCTTTAATTAAATATTTTAAATTTAATAATCTAATTACTAAAAGTTATAATTAAATTAAACTCTATAAAATAATAAGTTAAAATTTCTAATTTAAAATACGTACTCAATGTACAAAGCCTTAAATTTTTGAGTGATTTTATAATTAAAAAATTTTCGTAATTTATAAATCATTCAACACTTAAAAATTATCACTTCAATTTGAAATACTTGATTTTGGACTTTATTAAATATAATAATTTTAGTATCACTAAAAGTAACTATGGCCATGGTTCGATTAATTGAACCGATGATTCAAAACTGTCATTTTCGATTCATAATTTTTGTGAACATTAATCTTAACCGGTAAAAATTGGTTTAATTAAGGTTTAAACCCTTGAAAGACAGGCTAGTTCCGATTTCGATTTAAACCTCCGATTTAAATTAATTTTAATAATTTATATTTTTTAATAAAAATAATCATAATTGATAATATTTTTTATAAGATTAAACACATAAATCATAAATTTGATAATATAAGTTAAATTAAATAATATTAATTATAAAAAATAACATTAATAATAATAATTATTATTAATAAATAATAATAGTAATAATAATGACAAATTTTTGTAGATATAATTTTTTATTATAAATATATGTATTAAACTACATATTTTTATATATTTAATATTGAAATTGAAGTGTAAAAAAAATTTAAAAAATTGACTCTAAGATTTTAACTTGAACTAAAAATTAAATATGTTTTAACATATATATATATATATATATATTAAAAATTAATATATGAATTGAACGTTGATAGCATATCGAAATATAATATTCTGAGTCTTCTTCTAATGAAGAACAACATTTAGAAATCCTACATGCTATTAAACCCTATGAGGATAAAACCCTATATTAAATAAGTATGGTGATATTAATCAGGATACAGTGGCAATACTCATCTTGACTATACAACTTCATTTTATAAGAGATCATACTCATTTAAAAGATAAAAATATTCAATTATTAAGCAACCTTAGGTGTAAAAAACTTAGTGATTTTCAGTTCTATAAAATAACTTTCTTAACTAGGATAATGCTTAGGGAAGATTCCAATCAGACTTTTTGAAAGGAAAATTTTTTATCAGGATTGCCATTTTTCCTATGAGAGAAAGTTAGAAACCATATAAAACAGGAATATAGAAATCTTATTCCTTATAACAATTTGACTTATAGCCAATTAGTCAATATAGTATAAAAAGAATGATTAAAACTCTGTCATGATATAAAACTTTAAAAATCATTAAAATTTAAAATGAGAAATACTAAATAATAATTAGACTCATTTTGTAAATAATTTTATTATAGTATAACTCAAAATTATAAAGACTGCAATAGACAGTGATTTACGAGATATAAAAAACCTTATAAAAAATCTTATAAGAAAAATTATAAAAGAAAATTTAGTAAAAAAGATTATTATAAAAAATAAAAACCTTATAAATCTTATAAATCTAAAAGGCCTAGTAATAAAAAATTCTTTAGAAAGAAAGATAAATAATTTAAATCATATAAAGATCTAGAATATTATAACTGTGGTAAAAAATGACATACTTCTAGATTTTATAAGTTTAATAAAAAAAACTGTAAAAATTAAACCTAGAAGAATCCATATTATATATAATTCATGAATTATATTTAGAGTATTCAGATTCTGAAGAATTAAATCAAATTGATAAAATAAATTTAAACTCTAGTAGTTTTAAAACTAGTAGTAAATCAATAAATATTTTAACTAAAGAATAAGAATTTATTTTAGAAGCAATAAAACATATAAATGACCATAAAATCCAAGAGAGATTCTTAAATAAATTGCTAGAAGATTTCAATGAAAATTCTAAATATTCAATATTACCTGGTATAAGTAAAAAAATATGTGATTAACTTCAATTTTAAATAAAATAAAATAATAAAAAATAAACCAACAATAAATAATTTACAAAAAGAAATTAAAAAAATAAAAATAGAATAAAAAGAATTAAAGTTTAAACAATCAAATGATTCTGAATTAATAAAATCTTTATTGAATTCTATTTCTTCTGAAGAAGAAGAGGAATAAAATATTAAATAAATAACTAATAAAGAAGAAAATAATATAAGGTTAGTATGTTAAATAAAAATAAAATTTCTAATAATATAATTTTTATGTTACAAGAAATTACATCAAGAAAATATTTAATAAAAATAAAATTAAAATTTTTGAATAATTACAACATAAAAACTAGAACTTTATTTGATACATGAGCATATTTGAACTGTATTAAATCTAGCTTAGTTTCTAAAAAATTTTGGCGGTAACAAATGAAAAATTATCAACTTCTAATAAATTTATATTAAACATTTTTGATAAAATGGAAGTATCTATAATTAATAAAAATTTAGAATTAAAAAATATATTTATTTTGGCTAATGAAATTCATCATATGGTAATCTTAAAAACTCCATTTATGAATTTAATTATGATTTATTTAGTAAAAGATGATAAAATAAATTTTAAAATAAAAAATTTAAAAAATTATATTTTCATTTATAAAAAAACCTAAAAGGAAAAAATTTAAATTTACTTAAAACCCATTTAATTTATGAATTACAAATAAATGCATTAAAAAATCAAAGTCTAAACAACTTTATAATTTTAAAAAATAATTTTTATTTATAAAAATAAATGAACAGTTAAAAATAAAAATAATACAAGATAAAATAAATAAAATAAAACTTCAAATAGATAATGAACTATATATTGATATTCTAAATGCATTTTGGAATAGAAATTAACATATGGTTGATTTACCATATGGAATAGGCTTTGATAAAAAGTCTATCACAACTAAAATACGACCCATTCAAATGATACATGATATGATTGAATTTTATAAAAAAGAGATATCTAATTTAGAAAATAAAAAATTAATTACTAAATCTAGAAACACATGGTCTTGTACAGCATTCTATATTAACAAAGCCTTTGAAATAGAAAAAGGAGCATCTCGATTAGTAATAAATTATAAAGCTTTAAAATAGATTAGGTATCATATTACAAATAAAAAAGATTTACTAAATAGGCTTTATGAAATCAATATATTTAGTAAATTTGATATGAAATTTGAATTTTGGTAAATTCAAATTAATCCTAAAGACAGATATAAAATAATATTTATTGTTCCATTTGGTCAGTCCGGATATAATGTAATGCCTTTTGGATTAAAAAATGTACCCTCTAAATTTTAGAGAGTAATAAATGATATATTCAATCCTTATATTTAATTTTATATAGTATACATTGATGATATTTTTTTAGCAAGACCCTTGATGAATATTTTAAACATCTAAAAATATTTTTCATGGTGATAAAGAAGAATGGATTAGTACTCAGTAAACTAAAATGTCTCTGTTTCAAACTAAGATTAGATTCTTAGGTCATTATATAGAATATAAAATTTTAGAACCCATAGAAAGAAACTTAGCCTTTGAAGATAAGTTTTCTTATCAAATTCTTAATTAAGCCCAACTACAAAAATTTTTAGGATGTTTAAATTATGTTATAGAATTCTATTCAAATTTGAATAAAATTATAAAACCATTATATAA
Source organism: Garcia nutans (assembly GCA_947685225.1). Taxonomy (NCBI): domain Eukaryota; kingdom Viridiplantae; phylum Streptophyta; class Magnoliopsida; order Malpighiales; family Euphorbiaceae; genus Garcia; species Garcia nutans. Next base: position 47,647,255 of record CANTUV010000002.1, read on the forward strand.
TAGGCTTAGAAAAAATTCTAGCCATGGACTAAAGTTCATACCAGTATAGCAAAATAAATTAAAGTCTTAGTAAAAATTATTCCTTACCTGCATATAGTTAACTCATTAGCTCAAAAAATAATTGAGATTGATGCCTCAGATATAGGATATGGTGGGATATTAAAATAAATTAAAGAGAAAAGAAATCTCATAGTCTAATTTTACTCAAGACATTGGAGTCTAACCCAATTAAATTATTCTAATATTAAAAAAAATAATTATTATTTTATTCATTTCAAACAATTTCAATATGATCTTTTAAATTAAAAATTTCTACTTCATATTGATTGTAAAAGTATTAAAGATGTTTTACAAAAAGATATAAAAAACTTTGCCTCAAAATAGATTTTTGCTAAATGACAAGCTATTTTAAGTATATTTAATTTTGATATAGAATTCATTAAAAGAGAAATAACAGTATACCTAACTTTCTTACTCATGAATTCCTCCATAGGAATCATGAGAAATAAAGAAGAAAAAAGCCAATAAAGCTAAAGAAATCCTAAAGCCAGAACATAGCCCATCTCCTAAAGCTCTGTTTGATCATTCAGATGAAATTACTAAAGCTAGAACTAAAGCCATAAAATCTTAGGCCCAAGTGGACGAAGAAGATAGTCAACCCAAATGAAAAAATGGATCTCTCAGTTGGCTAATTCTTCAGAAGTTATTAAAGCCTTTTTAAAAAATGGGTCATGAGCTTCCTCCAGGTGTCCCAGATAATGATGCTCTTATCCCTTATTTAAAATAAGAGATAGAAGAATCTTCTACTTCTAATAAAACCCTATCTCAAAATATTTCTAAAACCGAGTTGGCGATTTCAAACCCTTCAACTCAAACTGTTTCTTCAAATTTTTCTTTAAAACCTTCTTCAAGATGATTTAATAAAAGTTTTGAAGATACAAAATTAATACTTGAAATGGATTCTTAGATAAACCTAACCAAGATCCATGAATAATTATTGAATATGTATATTCTAAAAATTGGTTTTATAAACATATTGATTTGTCAAAACCTCATGAATACTATTTAGCTATTCTTGAGGATACTGATTCTGTAATCATAAAACATAATTATGATTTAAAAGATAAAACAAATATTTCATATTCTTTATTAAAAATTTAGAGAATTCATTCTGATTGGAAGAAATCTCTCCATGAGCTTGTCTCATTTAAAGCCCATTTTCTTTCTTATAAAACCACTTGCCCAACATATAACTATTAGGATTATGTGCAAGCATGGACTAATATTTTATACCTTCAAAACCCAACTAAAATGCATTCATGGCTACTATACTTTTGATACCAATATAAAGGCCGATAATATCCCATGTGATTTATTCATTGGTGATACTTTTATGGTAATATTGATAAAGTATTATCAGAAGAAGTACTTATAGCCTTTAAACTTTCTAAAGCCCATTATCATCCTTCTTCATATGAAAAGCAGTTTCCTCCAATGCTTCTTTTTTGTATGAATTTCTGCATACCATGGATATACCAATAGTATTTTGAATTGGGATCGTCAAGTACAAATCCTAATCTACGCACAATATGCATAAAGCATAAAGTAAAATGGTGGAATGCCTTAAGAAATTCTACCGCTGAACTAACAGTAAGAAATGGATTCTAAAGAAAGAACATGCTGGCATTGATCCAAAGCTAGCAATCTACTTTGGAGCCTAAAACGTCCATTATCAAGTCCTCCTTGCAGCAGCCAAAACTGTTGAAGATTATAAAGCCAATATGCAACAGATGGTTGAGTCCATTCCCTCAACCTCTAGCCTCAAATAAAGCTCAGTCTAAAGCCCATTCCAGAAGAAGAAAATCTCCTTCTTCTTCTGATTCTTCATCCATGACATTATCTTTCACTAATGCAATATCTGACTCAGATTCAAATTATTGTCCCAATAATGGTAATAACTGTTATGAAATTCTGTCACTAATAAAAATAAATGAAAAGAAAAGAAAAGAAAAGAAAAAAGAAAAAGAAAGGAAAAAAAAAGAAAAGAAAAAAAAATCTAAATCTGACTCAGAATCGTTAGAAGATTAAAAGGCAGAATGAATCTCATTCCTTCAATTTCTCTAAAGTCAATAAAATCGGTGCCAATAGATAAAATATTATTCATCCACAGTATCTACCATGGTAAAGTCACAATAAAGTTAGAAGAAGTATTTATCGACAGTTCTCTATAGTAAAAGTAAATAGTACCCAGATAAGTTACTATTTATCTACAGTTTCAGATACGTAAAGGTACAGTATAAAGTAAATAGTAATAATATATTACTATTCATCTACAATACTAGACATAAAAAGAACAGTGTATAGCTAAAGCCTCTGTTTATAAAAGAAAGCTATTTCTAAAGCTTGAAGATATCTTTAGACTCCTCTCTCAACTCCAGGAAGATCTGAAGAACTCCAAGCTCTAGTTTAGACTTTTCTTTCCTCCCTTCTCCTCACTACAAACCTTCTTCTATTTTTTTTTATCTCTTTCTACTTTTGTAAAATTCTTCTGTAAGTTTATTTATTTATTTTTATATTTTATATTTATTTTATAATTTATGTTTGTATAAGTATGTTCTAAACCTGTAATTCAGTTTGATTTGATGCATCAGAAAACTTGTATTTTAAATTTTTGTATCATTAAAGCCTTATTATATAAATTATTATATATAAACTATTGGTATATCGGATGAAAATTCAGACATAAATTCAAAAGTTGAATCCGAATAGATAGTAGTCTTATCTACACTTGGGTGTAACAATTCCACGTATTAAAGGTTTTATATAATTATTTGTATAATATTTTATAAAATTTAGTAGCCTTTGATGATTGATTACTATTTTCAATAAATTAAATTATTATAAATAATATAATATATTGTTAATGTATTCTTTCTTTATATTTCTTTAAATTTTTTTTAAATATCAGTATGGATCTAAGAGTGAGGCTTTTGTCTGATTTTCTATTGGCTAGATAATCCTCTAGGTTGCTTATTTTTGTATATGATCCATAGGTTGTTCTTTATATTGTTCTTGATTTTATCTAGGGTTTTGGTTATATAGGGTTCATATTGTCTGTACTGTTATAAAAAGAAGGTGGTACAGTTGTATTATAATCAACACCTTTCATTTTACTACTGATTTTAGGTGTATATGATGTAGAATATTTAGGTTTTACAACTGTTTATAAAATAGGTTTAGGGTTTGGTTCTGAAAAAGAAGTATATATTACAGAAGGCAATTGAGATGCTCTTCCTATGTCTACTGCTTATACTATGTCTACTAAATTTTAATTTTACTTTATCATCTTCATACTGTTCAATTTTACTGATGTCCATATTAGGTTGTAATTTCTCTTCAGGTTCTAGAGGAGGTACTACTCCTTCTAAAACCCATTCGTTTGGAAGGTTAATGTCTTTCCATTGAATAGTTTTTAGGATAACAATATTAGCTTTGCTAAGGTCTGTTTGAAGAAACTTAGTTTCTCCTGATTTATGTTGCATAATATATTTACTAGCAAAGGTGGAAACTGTTGCTTTATAAAGTATTTTATATATTAATGCTATAAGAATAGATACTTCTAACATTTTATAATTATGAGTTTTATTTCTAGAAATACAGATTTTAATATATTAGTAGCATTTAGAGGCACTGTAATATCATGATGTACCTCAAAGAAAATAGGACTCTCACTTAAGCTGGTCTCTATAGATCCTAATAAAGAATCCTGAAAATTTATAAAGCTAACATCTCTGACGAGAGCTAATATACTTGTATTTAAAATTTTCCCAATTAACAGTTTTATACCAATTTGTATAAGTCATACATGTATATACTTATATTTTTTTATTTTTGTGATATTTTATTATTTCTGGAAACAACTGTTATATCTTTTAAAAAAGTTTACTTAACTGTACATCTATTTCTTCAGTTTTTATAATATAATCAGTTTTAAAAATATTTAATTTAAGAATTTTATATATTTATTTATTTTTATCTATCTTAGGTATTACCAAATCATCTATTGCTTTACGAAAATTTTCTAAAATTACTTTATTTCTATTTACTATCATTTTAGTTTTTGAGTTATTAGAACTATCAGATTTACTTGTACTAGTAAATTTACATAAAAATGATTCCATTTTTAATTAATTGAAGAATAGATTTTTAAATTATTTCTTGTTAGTTTTAGATATGATCACTGACTTACTACCTTGACTGCTTAACCATCAGTTTTGAAACGGGTCTTACTGTATATCTAAATCCTAGTCAACAATCTATACTTTGAGATCTATAGTTCAAAAACTTAAAAATAGAAATAATTTTATATCTATCTACTATCACCACTAAGAGACTGGTAGGCTCTAATAATATATAATATTAATATATTTTTTAATTTTAATATATAATAGTAATACATATATTAATTTTTAATATATATTTTTAGAATATAGATTAATTTTTATTTTTCATGAATCAGAACCGCCGGTTCTAGTTCCGATTGAAAAATCATGAACTTGAATCAGAACCTTATAATCTAGTCTTGATTTCGGTTAAAAGCTGATTTTTTCGGTTCTAGTCTGGTTCATGAACCGGACCACCGGTTCACGGTTCACTGTGAACTGTGGCTATGGTTAATTAAAAATTTTATGATGTTATGAATTTATATTCTAATAATTAATTAAAAAAAAGTTTCATACCTATTGAGTTTTTTACAAACAACGCCCAAATTATATATACTTAAGTTTGTTAAATTGATTATTTTTTAATAATTCTTACAATAATTTAGTCGATACAAATTAACAATCATTTTCATATCATAATTCTTGATCTGATATAAATTTTGACCAAAAATTATCTTATATTATTCAATGTATCATAGCACCAAATTTTATAGAAACTTTAAGTTAAAGTAGAAATAAGGATGAGAATTTTCTAGGGATGTGTAGCAGTTGGATTAGTTGAATTTTAGCGGTTAGCCAATTCAATCATTATTAATTGGTTACAAAAATTTATCTTTAAAAATTGATCATTTTTTATCGGGTTTGGTCGGATTTATTAGTAAATATATAAGTCAAAACTGACCAACTAAATCGGTTTAAATCAATATGGTCGATCGAGTTAGTTGAATTGCAGACAGATCGGTCTACAATTCTGCTTATCCCTAAGAATTTCATTACTTCATAAATTGACAATGAAACTTAATTAATATTTCTCCATAGATCCTGTCAAATTTGATGGTTTTGGTTGGTGTGGCTTAATTTGTTGCAATCCCACATCGGAAGTTTTAAAGATAGGGGTGAGTTAGTTGCCTTATAAATAACTCATCCCTTCCAAATTATTTGTATCCCAAAATTAGTATACATTTTCGAAAATTTGTATATTGTAAATTTTGGTCTTCTCTTCCCAAATTAATAAGAGCAGGCTGCCTCAAGTGGTGCTCGGAGACGTAGGCATATTTAGCCGAACTCCGTTATCAAATTTCCGGGTGTGTTCTTTCCTTGTCTCTTTTATTTATTCCGCATTTATTTTGTTTCTTTTCTGTATTAGTATAGTATTCAATATTTATTTGTCGGGTTTATTTGTAGTGTATTGTACTATTCATTTGGGTATATTTTACTATTCACGTGTACGGTACTATTCATATATACACGGGTTTAGGTTGTGATAATATACTGTGCAAGTAAGTTCTGTCTAGAAGACTGGGTTTTAAGATGGACCATTTGTGACCCCTCCAGCCTTTCCTGGGAATTTATTTGGAATGGTAATTTTGTCTAAGGAGACTATTCAGTAGTCTTTCCTGGAAATTACCGAATCAGTGCAATTCACTAGTTGTAGTTTGAGGAAAAATTACCCGATTTTCCCAACAAGTGGTATCAGAGCCGAAGGTTCGTCCTAGGTCTGTTTGTAATATTATTGAATACTATCATTTGAGTCTGTAATGGCATCAGTAAATCCACCAACTAATAGTGCTACATCAGATATGGCACAAGGGACATCAGCTTCCTCGTCCACATGGCCAAGGATTCCAATGTCAAGTTTGAAGTTGGCGGTAGAGATATTTGACGGTACTGGCCATTTTGGCATGTGGCAAGGCGAGGTCATGGACTCCCTTTTCCAACAGGGCCTTGACATCGCCATTGAAGAAACGAAACTAGAATACGTAGAAGATAAGGATTGGAGTATCATAAATCGGTTGGCATGCGGAACAATTCGATCGTGCTTATCCAGAGAGCAGAAGTATGCATTCAAGAACGAGACTTCTGCACATAAATTGTGGAAGGCGTTGGAGGAAAATTTTTTGAAAAAGAGTGGTCAGAATAAGCTCCTTATGAAGAAGAGGTTGTTCCGGTTTGATTACCAACCAGGTACTACTATGAACGAACACATCACTTTGTTTCAACAATTAGTAGCAGACCTGTTAAACTTAGATGTAAAATTTGAAGATGAAGATTTGGCTTTGATGTTATTGTCATCCCTTCCCGATGAATTTGAACACTTAGAAACTACTTTACTTCATGGGAAGGAGAATGTATCTTTAGATGCTGTATGTTCTGCCTTGTATAGTCATGAATTGAGAAAACAAGATAAAAGGAAAAACAAAGTAGCTACAGCAGATGAAGCATTAGTGGCGAGAGGTCGTCAGCAGAGCCAGTTGAAGGGAAGAAAAGGAAGATCAAAGTCAAAAAGCAGAGTTGCCAAAGATGAGTGTGCTTTCTGTCATGAGAAAGGGCACTAGAAGAAAGACTGTCCAAAGTTGAAGAATAAAGGGAAGGCTCAGCAAGATGCAAATGTTGCAGAATGCAAAAGTGATGCAGAGTCAGATGTCTCTTTGGTGGTATCACCTTCAACATCCCATCCAGATGAGTGGATTTTGGATTCCGGTTGCACCTACCATATGTCTCCCATTCGGGAGTGGTTCTTTGATTTTGAAGAATGTGATGGTGGAGTTGTTTATATGGGAAATGACAATCCATGTAAAACAGCTGGGATAGGTTCAATCAAGCTGCGGAATCACGATGGATCCACAAGAATTCTGAAAGATGTACGGTATGTTCCGAATTTGAAGAAGAATCTCATCTCTTTGGGGGCCTTAGAGTCAAAAGGCCTAGTTGTGATGATGCGAGATGGAATTCTTAAAGCAACTTCGGGAGCACTTGTGATGTTGAAAGGCGTGAGGAAGAATAATCTGTATTACTACCAAGCTAGTACAGTGGTTGGGATAGTAGCGACTGCAACGTCTAGTAGCAAGAAGGATTCAGAGGCAACAAAGCTGTGGCATATGCGTTTGGGACATGCTGGTGAAAAATCCTTGCAAATTCTTGCCAAGCAAGGACTGTTGAAAGGTACGAAGACTTGCAAATTAGAATTTTGTGAGCATTGTGTTTTGGGAAAACAAAGAAGAGTGAAATTTGGCACTGCCATTCATGATACCAAGGGTATTTTGGATTATGTGCACTCAGATGTGTGGGGACCTGCCAAGACTCCATCTCTTGGAGGTAGGCATTACTTTGTCACTTTTATTGATGATTTTTCCAGAAGAGTATGGGTGTTTACTATGAAGAAGAAAGATGAAGTGCTTGGAGTTTTTCTTAAATGGAAAGCTCAGGTTGAGAACCAGACTGGTAGAAAGATCAAAGTTTTCCGAACAGACAATGGTGGAGAATACAAGAGTGATCCATTCCTGGAGGCATGCCAAGAATTTGGCATAGTTCGGCACTTTACAGTCAGAAAAACACCACAACAAAATGGGGTGTCGGAGCGTATGAACAAGACATTGGTGGAGAAAGTTCGTTGCATGCTATCTAATGCTGGGTTAGGCAGAAAGTTTTGGGCTGAGGCTGTGACATATGCTCAACATCTCGTCAATCGCTTGCCGTCATCTGCAATAGATTGCAAGACTCCTTTAGAGGTATGGTCTGGGAAACCTGCAACAGATTATGATTCTTTGCATGTTTTTGGTTCTACTGCATATTATCATGTAAATGAATCAAAGTTGGATCCACGAGCAAAGAAGGCTCTCTTTATGGGCTTCAATGCTGGAGTTAAGGGATATCGTCTTTGGTGTCTAGAGGCAAAGAAGACCATCATCAGCAGGGACGTTACCTTTGATGAATCTGCCATGTTGCATAAGGTAACTCAAGAAGGAACTGATGGTACTCCGCAGCCGGTGGAGTGTACGCCGAAGCAGGTGGAGTTTGAACAGATAATGGTGAGCCCAACAAAAAGTACTATGAGTGACTCTCCTATGGCAGAAGCAGAGGCAGATGAGGAAGAGATTTCGACCCAAGAATCTCAACAGCAGTCAGAGTCAATTGCTGTTAGAAGGACAAGACGAGAAATTCAGAAACCTGCTCGTTTTGTTGACATGGTAGCCTATGCACTTCCAGTTGTTGATGAAGTTCCATCCACCTTTCCTGAAGCCATCCGAAGTTCAGAAAATGGTAGATGGAAAGATGCAATGGAAGAAGAGATGCAATCTCTTGAGAAGAACAAGACGTGGAAGTTGACACAGTTACCAAAAGGCAAGAAAGCAATTGGATGCAAATGGGTATTTGCAAAGAAAGAAGGATTTCCTATCAAGAATGATGTTCGCTACAAGGCAAGATTGGTAGCTAAAGGCTATGCTCAGAAGGAGGGAGTTGATTATAATGAGGTATTTTCTCCAGTTGTTAAACATTCCTCAATTAGAATTTTGTTGGCCTTGGTAGCACAGTTGAATTTGGAGCTAGCTCAACTTGATGTGAAGACCGCATTTCTACACGGTGACTTGAAGGAGGAAATCTATATGTCTCAGCCAGATGGATTCAAAGTTGCTGGTAAAGAAAATTGGGTTTGTAAACTGAACAAATCATTGTACGGATTGAAGCAATCACCGAGGCAATGGTACAAACGATTTGATAAGTTTATGATGGGTCAGAAGTACACAAGAAGCAAATACGATCACTGTGTGTATTTGCGCAGGCTTCAAGATGGGTCCTACATCTATCTACTCTTGTATGTTGATGATATGTTAATAGCATCCAAGAGCCAAATTGAAATTGATAAAATGAAGGCTCAGTTGAGTGAAGAGTTTGAGATGAAGGATTTGGGAGAAGCCAAGAAGATTCTCGGCATGGAGATAAGCAGGGATAGACAGAGAGGCAAGTTTTGGCTGACACAGAAGCAGTATTTGAAGAAGGTATTACAACGTTTTGGTATGAATGAAGATACAAAACCTGTAAGTACTCCGCTTGCTCCTCATTTGAAGCTTAGCAGCCAGTTATCTCCAAAGACAGATGAAGAACGAGAATACATGGCGAAAGTCCCGTATGCTAATGCAGTTGGAAGCTTGATGTATGCAATGGTGTGTACGAGACCCGATATTTCACAGGCAGTCAGTGTTGTGAGTAGATATATGCATGATCCTGGCAAAGTTCATTGGCAAGCTGTGAAATGGATTCTACAGTATATTCAAGGTACTGTAGATGTTGGCTTAGTGTTTGAGCGGGATGAATCACTTGGTCAATGCGTAGTTGGATATTGTGATTCTGACTATGCATGTGACTTGGATAAGCGACGGTCTACAACTGGCTACTTATTCACTTTAGCTAAGGCGCCAGTAAGTTGGAAGTCTACTTTGCAGTCAACAGTGGCTTTGTCTACAACAGAGGCAGAGTATATGGCAATTACAGAGGCTGTAAAAGAGGCAATTTGGCTTCAAGGATTGCTAAGAGACTTGGGAGTTGGTCAGAAACACCTTGAGGTGTATTGTGACAGTCAGAGTGCTATTCACTTAGCAAAAAATCAAGTTTTTCATGCAAGAACGAAGCACATTGATGTTCGCTATCACTTTGTGTGGGAAATTCTCGAAGAAGAGGAGATACTTCTCCAGAAGATTCGGACTACGGAGAATCCTGCAGATATGATGACCAAGGTGGTGGCAAAAGCCAAGTTTAAACATTGTTTAGACTTGGTCAATATCCTGCACATTTGAGTTGGCGCCTGAAGGCGCAAATTGGAAGCACTACGAAGACTGTTTTGTTTGATTGGGAAGATGAAGAATGTTTGCATTTGGTGGGATTAGAAATTATGCCAAGGTGGAGATTTGTCAAATTTGATGGTTTTGGTTGGTGTGGCTTAATTTGTTGCAATCCCACATCGGAAGTTTTAAAGATAGGGGTGAGTTAGTTGCCTTATAAATAACTCATCCCTTCCAAATTATTTGTATCCCAAAATTAGTATACATTTTCGAAAATTTGTATATTGTAAATTTTGGTCTTCTCTTCCCAAATTAATAAGAGCAGGCTGCCTCAAGTGGTGCTCGGAGACGTAGGCATATTTAGCCGAACTCCGTTATCAAATTTCCGGGTGTGTTCTTTCCTTGTCTCTTTTATTTATTCCGCATTTTTTTTGTTTCTTTTCTGTATTAGTATAGTATTCAATATTTATTTGTCGGGTTTATTTGTAGTGTATTGTACTATTCATTTGGGTATATTTTACTATTCACGTATACGGTACTATTTATATATACACGGGTTTAGGTTGTGATAATATACTGTGCAAGTAAGTTCTGTCTAGGAGACTGGGTTTTAAGAGGGACCATTTGTGACCCCTCCAGCCTTTCCTGGGAATTTATTTGGAATGGTAATTTTGTCTAAGGAGACTATTCAGTAGTCTTTCCTGGAAATTACCGAATCAGTGCAATTCACTAGTTGTAGTTTGAGGGAAAATTACCCGATTTTCCCAACAGATCCTTCGTTTTTTTTTTTTTTTTCTGTTTTTCCTTCTAGTTTTATTAGGTTTTTCTTTGTTTTTTAAGGGTTTTTGTTCCAGATATATCTTTTAGTTACCCGTCCTTTTGTCACCATCAGTGATCTTTTGTGTTCCATAGACTTCTTCTTGGTGGAAAAGCATAAAAACAAGTCAACAATTGGTGAGTATTTTGTTCTTAAATGAAGATTAGCTCTCCTCTAAGTTTTCTCAAGCTGTCGTTTGACTCTTCTCTTCCCTGATTTCCTCTTAGTCGGTGTTTAAAGATCCGGACCGATTTATAGTGCTTCTAGCCTCCTCTCTTCAACTTACTATCTTTGTCTCATTTGAGCTTTCATTTCACCATACTCAAGTTAGACCTTGTAGGCCGTTTAATCCCTCACCTTTCTGATATTACTCTTTAAGGTTATATGGATTTGCTTGTGTGAATTTGCGTATTGTTCTTGGGTGTTTACCCAGTTCGTCTTTAAAGGCCTCTCATTATATTTTTTGCCAATAAATATGGGAAGAAATTTTTATCTGTTAATTTTAAGCTTGTAATCTCCAGAGGTTGATAAGTCTTCATTGTGTTTATTGTGCCTTGGTGTAGCAAGGTTAGATGTATTACTCGTTTAGTTTAAGATGGTGCAATTCAAAGTTGGCTGTAAATTAATAATGATAATATTATTATTAAAATAAAAAATTTGTTGAAAATAAAAATAATAAAATAATTATATTGTACATATCATGAATGGAGGTGTGATATGAAAGTTACATATGGAGAAATGAACGGTGACATTGCAAAAGTGGGACCTCTAATGACTATGTGGGTCCACCGAAGTTTCTTATTGATTAGGCCGAGCAATGCACTCTCATAAGTACGACATGCAAGACGAGTTTAAGAAAGGAAAGTTCGGTCTCTTAGTGAAAAGTATTTTTCAATGAAGGAAGACAATAACCAATATCTTAATTTAGTAAATGATATTAGTTTATATATAAATTATTCATCGTGGATATATATATATTTTTATTTAATTATAAGTATAATTAATTTTTTATCACAAAATTATCAATACGTTAAATTAATAAATTAAAAAAATTAAATAAAAGCTTATATAAACAAATAATTAAAAAATTAAAAAGGCCATTCTATTACATATTTCATAATAAACTCATTACATATTAAATATAACAGACTAAACTGTAAGAGAGATTATTATTTATTATCACATAATATATATAAAGATCATAATAATATTGATATTAATTTTTTTCTATTTATCCATTATATATAAATCGTGCATTGCCCTACCAAAAAAAAACCACTTGCATCACTTTAATAAGACTAAATAAATCATCATTGGCATAAAAAAAAGAATAAAGAAGAATCCAATAATTTTATTTCAGTTCAAACTAATTATTATTGTATATGTAATTTTTTGAATTAAAAATTTTCTTTTCAGATATCTATATATATGCTTGTCTAAAGCAACCTTTTAGAATTGAGTTGGATAAAATTACGAAGGTGATAAAGCTCTACTTATCATATTTTAATAACATTATATACTCAGAACTTAAATTTGAGACATTTAGTTAAGTTAAAATAGTCAATTATCAACTGATCTATGCGTTCTAAGGTTAAATATCTATATTTATAATCAAAAGTTATTGACTTTTAAAATTCTTACTTGTTAATTATTAATTTCTTAATTATAACATGTTTTAAATGACAATAAATAATATTTAATTATTTATTATTTTTTTAAATTTATGACTTTTTGAATTTTTATTTTTATAATTATAAAAATTTATAATTTATATTTTTTTACTCCACTTATGTGGCAACCTAAGATTCATCTTTTTTTTTCCTGCTTATATATATATGATGTCCTATTATGAGATGTGACAAAAGTTTTATGCTGGTTGTCACCTACCGCAACCCTCCTCTTTTACCCGGGCTTTAATACGGCCTGCTATGATGTATGGTAGTGAGTGTTGGGCAGTAAAAGGACAACATATGAGTAAAATGCATGTTGTGAAAATGAGAATGATAAGATGGATGTGTGGTCATACTAGGATGGATATAATCCGTAATGAGTACATTAGAGAAAAAGTGGGGATAGCACCTATTGAGGATAAGATAAGAGAGAATAGATTGAGGTGGTTTGGCCATGTGAAACGAAGACTTAGCGATGCGCTAGTTAGAAAAACTGAACAAGTTAGAGTAGATATAACTAAGAGAGGCAGAGGTAGGCCTAAACTGACTTGGTCAAAGGTGGTCCAAAATAATCTTATGATATTACATCTATCAGAAGAGATAACCTTAAATCGTATTGAGTGAAAAAGAAGAATCCATATAGCCGACCACAATTGACTTGGGATTAAGACTTTGTTGTTGTTGTTGTATATATATGATGTCCGAATCATTTATTAGTAAATATGCTCATGTATCAAAGCCAAATGTACAATTTATAAAAACATTCAAGAATGAGATTTAATTCATAAGAACCCCGTTATACCTTAATCTAGAGAGTTAATCCCTCAAATTTATCTCCCATTCAAATATTCTTTTAAATTCAATTCGTAAGCTTCTATCATTTCGACCTAGTTTGAACAACGCTAACTCAACCTAGAGTAATATCGAGCGATGAATCATATATATCAGTCCCAACTCATCATATCTCAATACTCACAATACTCATATTATAATTAGAATTTATATTATAATCATATATGGTCATATGTCATCTCAATCACATCTAACATATACAACTAATAAGCAATTATCGATCATAGTGTGACATACAAAAATAAAAGCCAAAATATTATGGTGTATTAACAATGCATACGTATATATATACATAAAATGCAAATGCATGACAATAAATATATATATATACATATTAGAAAGTGTCACTCATAAAATCTGCAAATCCAACTTGTACTCCTTAAAACGTTGATCATCTGACATAAGGAACACGTCAAAATCACCTATACTAGACAACATATAAGAAATGTCATAATACAAATGACCCGAACAACTTTAAAGATTTTGGTGAATTTCGGGAAGGCTTGCGCTATAGCTTAAACTTTTCCATTGAAATGAAACAAAAGAAACGAGCAATTTTGATTATCTCAGAGGCTCATAATATTTATCTACTAGTTGCTAAGGTTATCTTTTAGTTAGTAGATCTTGTACAGAACAATTATATATACTGGTGTACATCTTACGTGAACAGTAATACACTACAATCAATTTCAGCCCACTGCAAAAAACTTACAGTGGCATATTTGGTTTAGAAATAAACCTAGGAAGGAGACGATTCTAACACTACCAGAATTATTGCGAAAGGAGAATGAAATTGATAGAAATCATTGTTGAAAGCTCTCAAGTGGCATCCATCATCCTCTAATGGTCATTCAAGGCGACCTTGATGGCACTAAGTTCATCGGAGGACAAGCTCTCAGGTTGTGCAATGGTGTTGCAGAAAGTCTCTCTCTCTCTCTCTCTCTTGATTTGGTGGTTCATATATATATAGGCTACATATGCATATACAATCACTCGAACTTGTAACATTTAGTCATTTTGCCTTTTAAACTTACAATTTAATCATATAACTCTTTAACTCATATTTTTCTTAACTTATAAATATAGACTGTTAAATCACGCGGAATTACTAAGACATCTATTTGATATAAAATATATAAATATAAAGATCAAAGTTATCAATATTAGTTAATGTAAATATCTTTTAGTATAAAATAGATAAATATAAAGAGTAAAATGGTAAAATAAAAGTTTAGAAGGTAAAATGATTAAATGTTAGAAGTCCAAGCAGTTATATATGTATTTAAACTATATATATACACATACATACATATGTATGTATGTGTATCATATGCATATAATAAAATTGTAAAAAAATATAAATCCAATAATTAATATAATAACAAAATAGAACTGGTATGGTGATTAACACAAAGTTCAAATGCCAATAAATCACAAGTTTGAACTACAACCAAAATATCTAAAAAATATTTTACAAAAACAATTTTCTATTTTATTTTGAAATAAGTTTTAAAAGAAATTTATAATAAATCAAATAAATAATTTATATTAAATATGTCTTAAAATATTTTTATTTACCTTAAGCAATAATTTGAACACATTATTTTAAATATTAACATAAAAATTTAATTAAATATATTTTCTTAAAGAAATATGATTTTTGAACAACTAAAATTCAAGTTATTACAAAAATATCTTTTTTATATTATATAATTTTTATATTATTGTAAATATAACAAATATTTAATTCTAAATAATTATAGTTAGTATTTTATTATTTAATATATATTAAAATTGTTTAAACTCAAAATAGTTTTTAATGAATTTTGATATCATATAAATACAAATTATTCACAAAACTAAAAACAATGAAAATTAATGAGAAACCAAAATTTATTGCTAAATAGGGACAGATTTACGATGAATTTACTACCTGTTAGTAATAAATTTAGTGAGAAATTTTTTTTAGCTAAATCTACCAATTATTGGCGCCAAGAGTATAATAATACATTAAAGAAATTATATATATACATACTAAAATTGCTCCAATGATGAATAGTGCCTTTCCAATTTTACCCCTATTTTACTCTCATTTTTATTTTATTTTCAATTTTACCCTTTTTTGGCTTTTATTTATTTTATATATATATTTCTACCCTTTTATTTATTTTTATATTTTTTATCTATATTTTTATTAATTGAAATAAAATAATAAAATAATTTAAATATAGTTTTTTTATCTCTTTATTTTTTATTTTAATTCTTAGTGAACGTATAAGTTATAATTTTTAAGATGATACTTTTCAAATTTTTGATTTTATATTATTATTTCAATTTAATTTTTAAATTGATAATATAAATTAATTATTTTAAAATAATTTAGAATGAATATGCTATTAATTATAATTGAATTTAAAATTTTATATTATTCAAGTTTATTTTTAATAGATTTTTTATCTACTT
Organism: Garcia nutans; assembly: GCA_947685225.1. Lineage (NCBI taxonomy): Eukaryota > Viridiplantae > Streptophyta > Magnoliopsida > Malpighiales > Euphorbiaceae > Garcia > Garcia nutans. The sequence continues at coordinate 47,663,057 of CANTUV010000002.1, forward strand.
AAAGAAACTTATATTTATAAATTTTTTTGGCTTCTATATTTATAATTTTTCGATAGGAAGTATATTTTCATTTTACCCTGTTTTATATATTAAGATCATTTTGTATAAAATTCATGTAATAGGAATTTAATATATTTATATAATATATATATATATTTAATTTTAAATGGGCTAATGTTGTCATTAACTTTTAATATGCATAATAAATGACATATAAAAATATAAAAAATAATAAATTTATAGAAATATAAATAAAATAGAAAAAATATACACCCAATTAATAACCATAGGTTTAATTAAATAACTAAATGATGCATTAATTTTTAATTATCTAATAAAATTTTTTATTAGATAATATTAATAATAAATTATTAATATATTTTTATTTTTATATAATATTGACCGTTATATTTAATATTTATTTTTTGCTTTAATTTTAAATTTTTTCAAAGTTTTGCATTAAAATATTTTATTATTTATAATTGTTACAAATAATTATTTTATCTTTATACTTAATTGTTCGTAATTATTTATTAAATTTATTCTATCTCTTTGTTTAGTATATTAAATATATATTTTTTGTTTAAATTATATATTGATAAATATTTTAATTTAAATTATAAAAAATAAAAATTATCATTAAAAGATTTAGTCCCGCAAAATCATGTTGGTCGGTTTCAAGCTTGTATATACTAAAACTCATATGCCTCATAAATAGTTAAATTCTAATTTTGCCCATATTCTTTTTATTTTTCACTTCCTACCATTTTTTTTCTTTTTTTTCTTTTGCATTTATTATTATTATTATTATTATTATTATTATTATTATTATTATTATTATTATTATTATTATCTTCCTGCCATTTTATATTTTTTTATATTTGCTTTTTTTTTATTTTGCTTTTATTATTATTATTAGTAGTAGTGGTAGTAGTGGTATTATTATTATTATTTTAGAAATTATTATTTCAATAAAAGTGGCTTTTTAATTTTTTTTTATTTTAACTTTTAATAAATTTTATGAATTAATTATTAGAACGATGATTTTTAAATTTTATTATTATTATTATTATTATTATTATTATTATTATATTTTAACTTTTAAACAATCAATATAAATTAAATTATTTTAACTATAATTTTAAAATGAATATCTTATTATTATAATTTGATTTACAATTTTTTATTGTTTCATTTTATTTTGAATATATTTTTACTAATTTAAAAATATTTTTATTATACTTACTTAATAAATTTTAATACAATTATTTAGTTTTTATTATTCTTATATTTCTCTTTAATCATATAATTTCAAGTTAAATTTTATAATTTTTTTTCTAAAAAATTTAATAAGTAATAAATTTTTACTTATTCTTTGTATTCAAAATATTACTTTTATTTTTTAATTTTTTTAACTAAAGAATAAAATTAAAAATTAATATTTTAATTATTTTTTTATCGAATCTCAAATCAATTCAAAATATTTCTTAATAAATTAGAGATACCTTATTATAAATATTTTTATAATATGTAAATATATAAAAAATTTTAATATTGTATGACTTTATATATAATATTATCTTTTATTTTTTAATTATATATTAATATGTATTTTTTCATTTAAATATAATGTAAAATATATAGACTGCAGTATTGCGGGTAAATCGCATGCTTGTTCATAACTAAATTCAATTGACGAAAAGATTTTAGCAACTTAATTAAGATACCCATCGCTAAAAGTTAATACTAAAAAATATTTAATTTTAAATAGAAAAAGAACTAGTGATGATAAAAATTCATTGCCAACAAATAAAACTATTTACTTTTAGATAAAAAAAAATGAATTATTTTAGCGACAAACAAAGCTTTATCGCTAATGTTGAATTTTGAGCTTAATGGGTTTTTGCACAAGATTTTAGCAATGGACAAAGTTTTATCACTAATATTGAATTTTTGTTTGGAGGGGCTTTTAGCGATGAAACTTAGTTCATCGCTAAAACCCTGGGCTTCAAATCTTTAGCAACCTTTTTTTTTCTTCATTTCTTTCTTCTTTCTTTCTCTCTTTTTCTTTCTTTCTTTCTTCTTTCTCCTTTCTCTATCTTTCTCCTCTCTCTATTTTTAGAAATTATTTGATGGAATAATTTATTTTTAGATTGAATCAATTATTTGGTAGAATAAATAATTTTTAGATTAAATAAATTATTTGATTGAATAAATAATTTTTATGATAATTTTTTGAGATTATTTGATAGAATAATCTATATTTTAAAGAAATATTGAAATAAATAATTTATAGAAATTATTTGGTGGAATAATGTATTTTTAGAATGAATAAATTATTTAGTAGAATAAATAATTTTCTGAATAAATAAGTTATTTGTTGGATAATTATTTAGTCAAATAAAATAAATTTTAGAAATTATAGGCAGAATAAGTTCTTTTTAAGAAAGTTGTTAGAGAAATAATAATTTTTTAAAAATTATTTTTAATAAATAAATTATTTAATAGAATAAATATTTTTTAAAATAAATTCTTTTGTAAAATAATTTTTTTTAAGAAAGTTTAAAAATTTGTAATGGTTTGGCGACGGATATATCGTCGCTAAATTTATTTTCAAATAAAGGACAATAAATACTTAGTGATGAATCTTATGTATACAGCGATGAACATTTCCATCACTAAGTAGTGATCGCCTTACATATCCGAAGCTAATTTTTTATCAACTGTTGGGAAAGCTAGAATTGCTACAAGTACTACTCTGTCACTATTGACAATTAGCGACCAATGTTTAAGAATTAGCAACGGATTTTTCTGTCGCTAATTCTCTTTTTTAAGTGATATTATATGTGTTTCATCTTCGATTATAAATTTATCAATAAAATACTTACAAATAAAAATGAAAAATTAAACGTTCCCTATAAAAAAATATTATGCCCTTCTATATTAATCTCTCTGTCATTTATATATATTTGAGATTCACTTTTACTAACATCTAGTTTTAATTATTCTAAACTTCTATTTTTATGGAAAATATATTTACTTATATTTTTGTTTTGATATTTAGAATAATATATAAATGTAATCGAACTTTTTGGACTTCGATTCTAGGAAATACACAAGTAGAGGCACATGAACACCTTTAAAAGGAAATGTTCTTCCCTTTTTGGATGATGGGGCGAAGAGGAATTCAAACTCCGAACACCATTACTAATAGAATCTTAGTGACAAGACGCTTCATATGATATTCTCATCAACTCTAGCACTATCAATGACAACAATGTAGGGTTGAACAATGGCAATGTATGGACTTCAGTTCCAGTAGCTCTTTTATGACATTTTGATATGCTTTATGATTCTAGTTCAATTGAGATTTGTATCGGTGAGCTCAAAACTCTCTAATTTTAATTTGAATACCATAAGAAACACACAATTTACCAACAAAATAAAATCTATTGCCAATTATCAACAAATTACTGATATATTTCTAGGGAGGAAAATCATGACAATTTTAGAAAATAAATTACTGATAGAATACTTAAATTCATCAGCAAATATGGCGCCAATAATGTATGCTGATCAATTTTTTTGATGAATTAATTTAGTAGTTGATAAATGTGGCGCAAAGGTTTTGCCACCACTTGTTTCTAACTAGTTTCTCAAGAGACATATATGACGGTCCGTAAATATAGCGCCAAAGTTTTCACACTTACTTTTTTCATTTGTTAATTTGCTGACAACACATAGAATGCTTAGACATCATTGACAATATTCCTTATCTACTTGCACATTTTCGCTAGGTCTCAAAGTGTAACTGTTTTATAAAAGCATTTCCTGATCGAGTGATATCTCTCGACAATACCTGTAATACTTTAATAAATTTTGCGAGAGATTTTGCTTGGTAGTTGGTAAACTTTTTGATATAAGCATCTTTATCGAGAGATATTTACATTCGTTGATAAATTTTCATTCTGGTGCGACTTTTAGATATCGCATTTACTGAGAGATTTTACATTTCATCGACAAATGTGGTGCCTACATCCACATTTACCGACAAATATAGTGTTTTGTCCGCATTTTTTTTTATTTAGACGAGATTTTTAGGTGCCACATTTATCTACAAACCACTTTTTCTGTCAGTAAGTATTTTCTAGAAAGAACATTGCTGACCATTTTTTATTTTCATTTGGTAAGTTCACGGACGGATTTAAGTATCTACGAATAAATTGCCAGACATAAGCATCCCGACATTCTTTTTCTTGCACTCTTTTTCTTCGTCTCTTTTCTTCTCCTCTCACTTTCCAACTAAAATAAATCGATTTTCCACTCACTTTCTACTCATTTTCTTTATAACTTTTGCATTTGAAAAGTTTTTGGTGGGTTCGTTGAAATTTTAAGTGTTGGTATTTGTAGATTTTTTGAAAAAAAAACAAAAGGTTAGATTTTTTGTTACTTTTATAATAAATGTTATTTAAATTTTTTTTTAATTTTTTGTTTGATATTTTTGAATTTATGGGTTATTATGTATATTTGGTGAGATTAATATATTTTTAGGCCTATTAAATTATTTTGTTTGATTTTTTGTATATTAATAATTGAGTTGTTTTTGAAAATTTTAAACAGAACTATAGAATTATGTATACTTAAAATTTAGAGGAAATTTATGTGTTTATTAATTGAAATATGTGTTTTATTATTTTTTGTGATTTTTTAAAATTAGTGAGAATAAAAATTTAGAGAAATATTTTTTTTTTATAATTTCTGTAATATTATTTGTAATTTTTGTGTTAAGTAAAAAATTTAGAGAAATAAAGTTTTCTTTTTTAAATTTCTATGCAAATATAGAGGTATTAGGATTAAAAATTTAGAGAAATAATTTTTTTAATTTCTGTAAAGTTTAGATAAATAAATTTATGTATTATTTGGATTATATTGAATGTAATTATTGAAAATTATATTTGTTGTAGAATTTTGAGTGTATGTATTTTTATTGTGAATTTTATTTAATTATAATGAATATAATTATTGAATTTTATGATTGAATTTGTTAAAATGGACTGTATGAATTTAATTATTTAAATTTATTTTATTTTTAAATGATATTTTTATTTGCATGGGAATTAAATTAATTTATTTTAATTAAGATATTATATATATAACATATTCATTATATATAAAGAAATAATTGCATATTGAAGTAAAATAATAATAAATTAATTACATATGTAGCCAAATACGTATGTAGCCCTTTGAATACTGCAGGTGATTAAAATAAAAATTTAGGGAGCAATATGACTAAACATTATAAATTTAAGGGGTTGCATGTATATTTGGACTATTGATTTATAATAAGTTATAAGATGAATGATCCAACTAATACACCAAGTAAAAAATTATCATTAAAGAAACATGCTTCAGCGTTACTATACTTTTAATAAATTAAAAAATTCTGCAAATTAATAATATTTTTCATATTCAATATAAATTTATAAATTAAAATAAATTAAGCAAAAAATGGGAAATGATAAATAAATCAAACAATATAATAAGATCCAATAAATTAAAAAAAAGGTGATCACTTACTTTAAGTACTTATAACAATAATAAATAAATCATATAAATACAATTAATAAATTATATAAAATTATATAAAATAAGTTTAGTAAAAAAAATTTAAAAATTAATGTATGTAATCATTATTGAATTTAATAATTAATATTCAATAATTATACAATAAAATGTATATTTACATTTGCAATAAATTAGTAGTTCATATAATTTGTGATTTATTTTGTTTTTTTGTTATTGTTGTGTGATAAATATTTGAAGTGTTTGAGTTCGTATTTGCATTTGATATATTAAAGTTTAGATGGTATAAGAGACTGGAAGTATTTTTTTTAATTTGTAAGGATGTTTCATTTTGAATTATTAGGTCTAGATATAGGTGAAACTCTATCAAAATTTCTAGTATATTTAATTAAAAATGTTGACTTAATGAAATAAGTTAATAAATATTTTTAATCATTTAATTAATTAAATATTAGTGTTAGTACTCGTTCATGTACTTCTCAAATTATTGGGAGTGCATTGAATTATTTAGGCTGAATAATATGGGAATAATATTATCTACAAATTAATTACTATATATATGTTAATGGAATCTGTAGCACATACCCCCAAAATATTATCTAGATGCATATCAAATATCATAAATAGTTTAAATTTAATGATTAATTATGACATTTGGCGTTGTGTACTCAGAGAACTAAGAAGAAATGTTGTCTCATTTTCTACTAATATACACACACATAGAGTAATATAGACAATGTTATTTTTAAATGGGTTAAATTCTTATCCTTTTTTAGGAGGTAGTTTATTAGGATGTTAGAAAATTAAGAAATTTAATTTAAAATTAACTGATATTGTCTATTTTTTTATAGGTAAAAATGAGTTCAAATTGTTTTAGGATATACAAACATTTTAATAGTAATCACATTCTTGATATGACCTTGTTGTTGGAATGAAGATTCATAAAATATATTTTTAGGTCCGAAGAGTCCACTTACTCGAGAGATCTGTTTGATGGGGTTTAGTGAGGATAGCCACTTGTGAGTATGACACCATACTTTAACTCAAAACCTTAAGGCATTGAGTTTATGAATTCCTTTTTACTTATATATACTTTACTAAGTTTATTACTTTTCGTGTGGGATTCCTCTCTTTCTCTCATACTTCAAATTTCAACAATCTTCCCCTTAAGTGTGAACTCCCATATTGGGCTTGAGCTTTCCTTGAGTGGAATCTTTTTCAGAACAGAATATATAGTGTCACCTTAGAGGCCTTCTACTCTACTGATATGTGCTCACTGGAAGCAACCTTGCTCTTCCTTGTGGAGATGTCAATCACGAAATTCAACCACTATCTTCATACTCCTGTCTATCGATCCATAAGCTCCAATACCAATTGTGAGGTTTGAGGAGTCTACTTACTCGGGGGATATGATTGATGGGGTGTAGTGAGGAAAGCCATTTATGAACATGACAACACAATTCAATCTAAAACCTTAAAGCATTGGGTTTATAAGTTTTTTTTTTTCACTATATATCCCTCACTAAGTTCATCACTTTTTGATGTGAGAATCTTCTCTTCCCCTTACTTGAATTTTCAACACATATAATTTGGTAGACGTCAACAAAAGAAGTATATATAATAAGTATGAGTCTTTTATGCTAACAATACAATCTTCACATGTTTACTATGTGTCATATACTAGTTTGAGATGAGATACAATTGATTGATTGGCGGTATATAAAATTAAAACTCAATCAATTGTTGATTTTCCTGAATTATTAACAAAAACCTTAAACCATGATACTACCATTTAGAATGATGAATGTGATTTTATACATAAAATGGATATAATAGCAAGAAATAATGATCCAAGTTCTTTAAATGATCCAGACAGTCAATTAGTTGACAGATAAAGCTATACTAGAATCAACCTCAACTCTATAATCAAATTTAGAAAATGAGGAAGACTAGATAATTTATGCATTAATATAATTATTATGAACTAAATAAATTTTTTAGTTTATTATATGTCATTGCAATTAATTTAATTACATGTGTAGAATTTGTAACACATTTATACTCTATATACGTATAATACATATACCTAGTATATGTAAAATATGCATACATGGTATAAAAATATTACAATCCGGTTAAATAAAAAATTTCAATTTTTAAATTTAAAATCTTAAATACTTTAAAATATATATTTAAATAACAAATAAAATATTTATTATTAACTATATGCTCCAAAATAATATTTTTTATAAAATCTCTGAGAAAAATTCGCCAGACTTTTGTCTGTAATTTGGACATTCTCAAATTCAACAAAACCACAACATGCACTTGAAGGCACTCCCAATAAACCAATTCATATATTTCCCCAATATTTCTCAATTTTTCTAAGTTTCACAAAATATTTAAATATATACATATATTTACGTTAAAACACAAGTAAAATCCCACATTACACAATTTATCCAAATATTCTTTATAATTTATAATTTATTCTCCAAAAATATAATCATAAAATATATCATAATAAATTATACTATACTATAATATATATATATGCATGATGATAAATTGACTCTGATCTTGACGTAGCAAAATCAACTCAACAAGCAATCTCAATTTAGACTTGATATGATCTAGTAGAATTCTCCAGCTCTATCGGATCATCCTTGTAACCTACGCGATAAATTACAACAAACTTTTATAACAATAAAATTGTAAAAAATACCAAAGCAAAATATTTTTATACTATGTCACAATGTGGAATCCAAGCTCAATTTTGAACATATTCTTACATCATTTAATAATTCACATAAGAACAAAAACAAGCATGGGCCCAAAAGATCTAATATGCCATTTAAATTTTAGAGTTACTGTTTTGATCCAAGTTGACACCATGTGTCTATCCCCGAAGGCAAATCAAGTAATTGCTCCCGAAGGCAAATCAAGTAATTGCTCAAAAAGCTAGCACCGAAGGCAGATCATAATAATTACTCAAAAGCTAGCCCCAAAGACAGATTATAATAATTGATCAAAAGCAAGCCCCAAAGGCAGATCATATTACAATGACGCTAAGCGTCTATCCTTGAAGACAAATTAAATAATTACTCAAAAGCTAGCCTTAAAGGCAAATAATGAGGATAACCTCATAGGCATGCCACCAAACCCGGAACTCTAAAAATTGAATAACATACTAAACACACAATTATTTTATATTTTTCATCATCAATTTCTTTCTCATTTTCCTATAATCAAGCTAGACACATTGCCTCATTTCTCATTATCAACTAGGAATATTGCCTTTTTTCTCATTCTTCTCATTCATGTCAATATCAATCCATTTCATTTCATCATATTCCAACATATCATCACATTGAATAACATTTTATGCAATTTAGCCATTAACAATAGCTTTTCACAAGGTCTTTAATACATACACAACAAACAACATTATCCAAATATTTTGGGTCATTTTCAAATATTGCACATATTTCACTTTTTACTCAATTTAGTCATTATCAATGGCTTTTCACAATGCATATAATGCATTCTTAACAAATCACATAACATAGCACAATGTTCATGTATATTTAATGCATCAAGTAACTTAACGTATTTTTCAACCAGAATGTGTTAAGCACAAATGTCATACAAACATATCTAATTTATTCAAAGTTTGTCCTTACCTCTAAAAGCAACCAAAAGCAATCTTAAAATACCACCTCCAACCTTCTCTTCTAACTTGTCCTTCAACACTTAAAGGTATTTTTCTCAATGTCTATACTAAATGTGATCATAAATAATCATTTAGTATCACATTTAAAGGTATTTTTAATCTTAAATCATAATTAAACATCATTCAAACTAAAATTTCAAAGTTAAGGCTAACCTCATTTTAACTTTGAAAAACCATATTAAGCCATTCAATTTGGTGTTTTAAGTTTATTTATATTATCAAAAAAATATTATAACATGTTTAAAATAATTACATTACATAAATACACACATATGTCCAAAACCCTAAAATAGCATAACCTTCACCATTGAAGGTTTTTCATTCCAATTCAATCCAATTATCAATTCAAGCTTATATTAATCACTTTTGTCACTAAAGAACATGCTTTAACCAATAAAATCTAACAATTCAATAACTTTGAAAATGGCCTTTTCCAAAATCCTAAATCACTACTTCCATTTTCAAACTCTATCCAAACTCAACCAAATTCATTATTTAACTTTAAAATACTTATTTATGCATCAAAATAACCCATTTGAAATCAAATTGCATAATTAAAAACCATGAATTCAAAAGTCCAAAAGTTACATAACCCTAAACTCTCTCCTCTCTTCATCAATTTTTACTCAAACTCAATCATTTCTTCAATCCAACCTTAAAATCATTGTTAACCACTTAAAATAACTTCATTCATACACAAATAGACAATTAAATCATAGCACTTCAAAATTCCCAAACCAAAATAATCAAACTTTTATGGAATTTCAAGAAAAAAGTTAGGAAATTTACCAATTCAAGTAGAAAACTCAAAAACTTCAATTAAAACCTTGAAAATCCTTCAATTAAATAAGCTTGGAAGAAGCAAAATTCGCACTTTGATGGCTATGAAAAAATCAGCCAAGGAAGAAGAAGAAGAAGAAGAAAAAGACCAAAAATCAATTTTCTCTTTCTTTTCACTTTCAATTCCAACCTTATATATATTATTTTAATAATTTAATAATTAATTAATTAATTGAAACCCCAAAAATACCTCTTTCATTAAAAATAAATTATTTTTGAATAATTTAAATAATTTTAAATTCTTAAAGTTTATTTATAAAAATGCCATTAGACTTTGACTTTTGACTTTTGTTGACTTTGTATGTATTATGTATATTTTGCATATATATCACATATACATTTTACCTTTTTTTATTTAAAATCCCTTTATTTTCATTTAAAACTATTTATTTAATTTATCAAATTAAATTTTATTTTATTTTATTTTATTTTTAAAAATTTCGAATGTCACAATTCTCTTCCCCTTTACTAATTTTGTCCTCAAAATTATTCAATACCGTGATAAATCATCAAACTCAAAATAAATTCTTAAAATCACATAATTTCTCATCTCCCCCTTAGAGTCATTCTCAAAAATGTCTTCACAATTTTCATAACTCATCATTATACCTTCTATTTAATCAAACAATCATAATAAATTATCTGTAAAAACACAAATAATAATAATTTTCAAATAACAAGTCTTGAATTAATAATCTTCTATACATCCTCACCTTTCTTACTCTCTATACTATTACCATTTATTACTTGAAGATTATCAGTGTACAACAATAAAATCTTATTTTCTTATTAAGATTCATTCTCACAAGTTATTTATCCACCCAAAATATATATACATTCTAATCACAATATAGTTAACATATTTTTCTTATAATCATTTACAACTAATATATCTTAACTCATTTCATAGCTATATACATATCAGAGCATTACATCATATACATTACTACATATCTCTCACATTCTTAATATAATTATATATATATTGAATCTCAATAATTACTTGTAATTTTTATATTTCATATCAATTGATCTAACTATCTCAATATGACTATCACAGTCTTATTCCATTTAGTTAAATTTCAGCCTACTTTAAATTCATTAATTTGTTTCAATTTATAGCCTAACTCAATTAGGTCAAACTTATTCTTAAATTTTTTTGGATTCATCTTCACGAACAATATTCATTTCAACTTATTGTAGCTAATGATTGTATACAGTCAATATCCTTTACTTTTACTTTTTTTCCATACAATTTTCTCATAATTCTCATGACCAGCTCTTACCTTAATCACTTCCTCTAGTCTCATTCATTTTAAATGTTATTTTCATCACATTATTCATATTATATCATTTTTAAACACGTTCAAGATAACTCTTAATCACCTTTCATAATTCCTCTCATTTATCATCTCTTCACATTACTTATAGTTGCCATACTTACATAATCATTTCCTTACACATCATGTATAGCTCATCATCTTTTTACAATTCTCTTCTGCTTTCACACTGTTTATAGCTATAATTAAATTTCTAAAAGTAAGATTATGAGTTTCAATTATACCAACCCCAAATCTTGCTTGTATCTCATGAAGAAAAACTATTAATTTCATCAAATGTATTTCACAATTGTGCTATCTCAAGTACACACCCGTGAGTTACAAATAAACATTGTCTGTACTATAAGTTTTCTCAAACAATTTTTATCTCGCTGTCACGTCCATGACCCAATGGTCATATGCCCGTGGCATATCAAAATTACACATTTTATACACGTTATTACTTTACTATTATCATTCATTCATTGTTTATATTATATATATTATTTATTTATTTATTTTAAACATTTTTCTCAGTTTTCATATTCATATCCATATTTCACTTCCTTTCTATAATTTTTCAAATTTATCAAGTGATCAACTTGCTCATGATCACTTTCATATTTTATCTCATTTATGAATTTTCTCAAATTTTTATACAATTATCATATTCCATAATTCACATGCTCACTTAACATAATCATGAGTCAATGTGACTCATCTCCATATTTTTATCATTTTTCACAAACACGTACATATTATGTTGCATTTTATATTTCATCCCAAATTTATATTTTCATTATCATCTTTTCAGGTCATTTTTAATATAGTTCATACTTTTAATCATATTTTATATTTTTTTCATACTTTTTCTCTTCCACACACAAAAATATTATTTCTCACATTAATTTTAACCACATGCTCATTTATACATGTCACTTTAAAAAATATCTTTATTCTTTAAAAGAATACACACATACATAAGAGCATACATTATCAATTAAATTAAATGTTATAAAAGTATGTACTAATCACATAATCCTTTATTCTCATCTCTTACAAATACTCTTAATTATTTGCATAACGTCTATTATAAAGATCACTAATAAATATAAATTCTCCATTTATTTTTATTCCATGTACACTTTAACTCAAAATTCGAATCACAAATTCAGTTGTTCAATATAATAATACATCCATACATTTTAAATCATTCTGATCACTAACTTCCAAATTCTTTAATTCCAGTTAAACATTTTTTTTCTTTTACATAGAAATGTCAAATCTCTTTATATAAATCATACTTTCAACTCCTCATGAATTGATCTACTTGCTATTTTTGATAATCATTTAATATTAATTACAACTACTCCCATAATTTACTCTTTATGTTTTAATTTATTCTATCCACTTAAATCAACTAGATCATGTTTCGATTAGTCAATCAACTACCCTTCATAGAATAAATTAAAAAGTTATTTATTATACAATCATCTTGTAATCGTTATTAAATCTTTACATCCACCTTAGATATTCCAAAAAAAATATGCTTATTACTCTTTCTCATAACATTCATTTCCACATAACATCTCAATGAACACATCTCAATCATGCCTTCAAATATGGATTGTATACATAACCTCAACTAGCTTTAACTTAGTAATTTATTTATGTAGATTTATATTTTAATAACTCAATATAAGGAACAATATTTAAATCCTTATTTAGTCATAGTTACTCTTGACTTAACCAATACTATACTTCATATTAATATATCATCAATATATTTTCATAATAAATAATTTTGCCGTCATATACCATTTCTCTCTTTAAGTTTTAATTAAGAACTCTTTGTTCTAAATTATTAAAAAATTTCATATTCCTTCTTCATATCATTATCCATCCATATACATATATATATAAATTCATAATTTTCTTCATTCATTTATCACCTGGAGTTAATTTATTTCTTATTTATACAAATCCGCTTAACTTTCTCACTTTCATGTCAAGCTCAACTTCAATTTTTCTTTTTTTTTATTTATCAATTCTTTATAAAAGAACATGAGCTTTTAACCATATACACTTGACACACATATGAACTTATATTTAAACTTTTAGATTTTTCAAGCTGAATTACTATATTTAGAAATTAAATATTCCAAGCCCACAAAATCTATCTCTTTATTAATTTCTCTAACGGCACCTAGTTATCTATTTTTTCTAGGTATCAAACCTTAAGAAAAATTTATAAAATTTTAATCATATGTTCTAGGAATACATATGATATAGTGTGTAAAGTTTTAGATTTTTTTCTGGGTTGATTTGCTATAGTTTTTAAATATGTTCCTCAATTTCTACAAATTCAGAGTTATTGAAACTGCTTTAATAATATGTGTTCTTCTATTTTTCTTAATTAAGGATCCATCTTTAAAAATTATGAAATTTATACATTGAATTCTAACATATAGAAAAATTTTTCATTAAATTTTTAACTCATCCCACATTCTTAGATTTGTCCAAAAATTTGAACATCACTTTGCAGCACACCTATAAAATTTTTTATAACTATCATACTCATCTCTCAAACTTTTCATTTCACATCTTAAATTATTTCTTAGATTATTTTTCTTAAGTTCTCTTATTCATCAATTGAATCAACTATGAATCTTAATTTCAAATTAAAAGTTCTAAAAATTATCAATCCATAATCTCCAGAATGATGCTTTCATTGTGCCACTATGCTTTATGCAACCCAAATGACATTTTAACTTATATTCGTTACATCGAAAGGACATTATCACATCAGAGATTAGATAAAATTTCAGTGTCAATGCATGTATCACAATTTAAAATTATATTTAAAATTTCTATTTTCTCTCTCTAACAACACACCTAAATTGAGAACCTCAAACCTAGGCTCTGATACCAAAATAAATATAATACCCTTATACCCTATATACATATAATACATACACCCAATATATATATAATACACATACACGGTATAAAAATATCACAACCCAGTTTAATTAAAATTTTCAACTTTCAAATTTAAAATTTTAAATACTTTAAAATGTATATTTAAATAACAAATAAAATATTTATTATTAACTATATGTTCCAAAATAGTATTTTTTATAAAATATCTGATAAAAATTTGCCAAAATTTTATCTATAATTTGGACATTTTCAAATTCAACAAAATCACAACCTGCACATAAAGGCACTCCGAATAAACCAATTTATACATTTTTTCAATACTCCTCAATTTCTCTAAGTTTTACAAAATATTTAAACATATACATATATTTATGTTAAAACACATGTAAAACCTCACATTACACAATTTATCCAAATATTCTTTATAATTTATAATTTATTCTCCAAAAATATAATCATAAAATACATCATAACAAATTGCACTGCAATATAACATATATATGCATGATGGCAAATTGGCTCTGATCTTGATGTAGCAAAATCAACTCAACAAGCAATCTCCATCTAGACCCAATCTGGTCTAGTAGAACTCTCCGGCTCTACCGGATCACCCATGTCACTTGCGAGATAAATTATAATCGCGCTAAGCTAAAAGCTTAGCGGTATAAAATTTGATAACAATAAAACTGTAAAGAAATGCCAATGCAAAATATTTTTATGTTATGTCACAATGTGACATCCAAGCTCATTTTTGAACATATTCTTACATCATTTAATAATTCACATAAGAACAAACACAAGCATGGGTCTAAAGGATCTAATATACCATTTAAATTCTAGAGTTACTATTTTGATTCAAGTTGACACCATGCGTCTAGCCCCGAAGGCAAATTAAGTAATTTCTCAAAAGCTAGCCTCGAAGGAAGATCATAATAATTACTCAAGAGCTAGCCCCAAAGGCAGATCATAATAATTGCCCAAAGTTAGCCCCAAAGATAAATCATATCACAGTAACGCCAAGCATCTAGGCCCGAAGACAAATCAAATAATTGCTCAAAAGCTAGCCCCATAGACAAATAATGAGGATAATCTCATAGGCATGCCGCCAAACACAGAACTCTGAAAATTAAATAACATACTAGGCACACAGTTATTTCATATTTTTAATCATCAATTTCTTTCTTATTTTTCCATAATCAAGCTAGACACATTGTCTCATTTCTTATTATCAACTAGGCACATTGCCTCTTTTCTCATTTTTCTCATTCATATCAATATCAATTCATTTCATTTCATCATATTTCAATATATTGTCATAATGCATCACATTTTATGCAATTTAGCCATTAACAATAGCTTTTTACAATGTCTTTAATGCATACACAACAAACCACTTTACTCAAATATTTTGGGTCGTTTTAACATATTGCATATATTTTACTTTTTACTCAATTTAGCCATCATCAATGGCTTTTCACAATGCATATAATGCATTCTTAACAAATCACATAACATAGCACAATGTTTATGTATATTCAATGCATCAAAAAACTTAACACATTTTCCAACCAAAATGTGCTAAACCCAAATGTTATGCAAACATACCCAATTTATTTAAAGTATGTACTTACCTCTAAAAGAAACTAAAAGCAAGCTTAAAATACCACCTCCAACCTTCTCTTTCAACTTGCCCTTCAATACTTGGATTGGGCAAATTAATTCTCCTCAATACCTATACCAAATGTGATCATAAATAATCATTTAATATCACATTTAAAGGCATTTCCAATATTAAATCATAATTAAACATCATTCAAACTAAAATCTCAAAGTTAAGGCTAACCTCATTTTAACTTTGAAAAACTATATCAAGCCATTCAATTTGGTATTTTAAGTTTATTTATATTATTAAAAATATATTATAACATGTTTAAAATAATTATATTATATAAATACACACTTATGTCCAAAACCCTAAAATAGAATAACCTTCACCATTGAGGATTTTCCATTCCAACTCAATCCAATTATCAATTCAAGCTTATATTCATCACTTTTGTCACTAAATAACTTGCTTTAACCAATAAAATCAAATAATTCAACAACTTCAAAACTCTAAATTACCACTTTCATTTTCAAACTCTATCCAAACTCAACCAAATTAATCATTTAACTTTAAAATACTTGTGTATACACCAAAATAACCCATGTGAAATCAAATTGCATGATTGAAAACCATAAATTCAAAAGTCCAAAAGTTACATAACCCTAAACTCTCTGTCTTCACCAATCTTTGCTCAAACTCAAGTATTTCTTCAATCCAACCTTAAAATCATTGTTAACCACTTAAAATAACTTCATTCATACCCAAATAGACAATTAAATCATAGCACTTCAAAATTCCAAAACCAACATAATCAAACTTTCATGGAATTTCAAGAAAAAAGTTAGAAAACTTACCAATTCAAATAAAAAACTCTAAAACTTCAATTAAAACCTTGAAAATCTTTCAATTAAATGAGCTTGGAAGAAGCAAAATTTCCTCTTTGATGGCTATGGAAAAATCAACTAAGGAAAAAGAAGAAGAAGAAAAAGACCAAAAATTAATTTTCTCTTTCTTTCCACTTTCAATTCCATCCTTATATATATATATATATATTATTTTAATAATTTAATAATTATTTATTTATTTAATTTAATTTAAACCCTAAAAATATCTCTTCCATTAAAAATAAATTATTTTGGATAATTTAAATAATTTTAAATTTTTAAAGTTTAAAATACCATTGGATTTTAACTTTTGACTTTTTAAAAATTGATTTTTATTGACTTTGTATATATTACGTATATTTTGCATATATATCACATATACATTTTACTTTTTTATTTAAAATTTCTTTATTTTTTATTTAAAATTATTTATTTAATTTATCTAATTAAATTATAATTTATTTTATTTAATTTCTAAATATTTCAGATGTTATAGAATTAAATTACTTTTGATTAAAATAGTGTAATTAAATATTATGTAGTTCAATTACTTGTGTATATTTTAAATTTAAAATAAACTTAACTATTTCTTTAAAAACAATATTGAAAATAATTATCTAGAGATGATAAAATTCATCGGTAATCTTATATAAATTTATCAATGGATTATTGACAAAAATTTAAAATTTTAAATAAATTAATTAAAATATTCACTAATAAATTATCAATCGATTACCGGTAAATTATTCTCTAAATATATTAGATGGTTATTGATGAATTATTGACCGAATTTTGAATATTTTATCAATAAATTATTAACAAATCTTTTTTTTTTTTAAATAATAATAATAATAATGTATTGACATATAGGTTGTCGGCAAATTATTGACAAATATAGATTCTCTCAGCGAAGCATACATATTTTAGAATTAAAACTTTCGTCGGTAAGTGGTAGATAATTACCGACTGTTGATATTTTCTCTCGGAATATTTTTTCCCGACAAGATAATCGAAGACTGAACACACATATACCCGCGTACACACACAAATATATATTATGGATTGAGAAATTGAAACGATTTATTATTATGTATTGTGGATGATTGAGATATTAACTATATTTAACTGGGAAATTGAAACAGTTGAAATGTTTGCCAAGCTATAAAGGGGTAATTAAATTAAAAAAAAATAATACCCTCCACCCGTATATTTTAAAATTTTTATTTTTTTATCAAAATATTTTAATCATTTTATTATAAATACATTATAAACTTATTATAAACTACATAAAATTTATAAATTCATAATAAAACCACTATAAGCTCATTATAAAAATTTATTATAGATTTATTATAAACTAATAAAAATCTAATATTTTAATAAATATTTTATAAATTATGATATTTTAATAAATAATTTATAAATATGATAAATATAAATTTTTTTATATTTTTATAAAAAGAAAAAAAAAACCCCATTAAACTATCATTGGTTGCTACGGGCTTGAAAGCTACTTTGAAGTGTGTTATTTATTTACTTTTATTTTAAGGAGAAATGTTCTAGTTAAAAGGGACATTGTTGAAATTCAATAGAACCTTTCGAGTAGTTTAGATTGTCATATTTCTTCTCTGCTGTCCTGTATATGTGTTTCTGGTGTCTTTCAAAATCCAACCAATTTTCAGTATCCCAAAAAACAAAAATGTAAGATCTCATTAGCTAATTAGTCAAAGAAAAATGGATTTTACATTTTAAAATTACTATAGAAAGTTTTGGGTATAGTTGCTAAAAAAAGTCGGTCTTTTCTTTCAGCGTTGAGCAAGAATATCTATATAAAAACGCCATGTAAAGACCAAGGGCTCCTAACAACATCCTGCAATTAGACTCTGGACACGGTCAGAATTCAATGTCATCAACCTGGAGATAATAAATCACTAAATCACACTATTCATTTAGAATTTAGAGCTCGGTGCAAGTCTTCGTCTACAATGGCAGGTGGTATGCTCCATGTTCCAAAAGGATGTCCAGACATATTCCCACCTAATGTTTAAATTGAAAGAAGTACATTATGCCCTGGAACCAGTATTTCCAAATTATGATACGAACTTTAACAAAGGAAATTTACCTTCTTTAGTGGCTTCCTCACATCTTCTCTGGTATCTCGAGGATAGTTGAGGGTCCAAAGTTTTTAGCAAAGAATCATACTTTTCCTCAGCCTCAGCAATGTACTTTGCCTGAAAAGTAGAAGGGAAAATCATTTTCTACAGAAGATTGTAATATTCACAATTTATCACACAATCGGATGTGTTCTTGGGGAAGAAATCAGGACTTATAAATATATATTTTCTATGCTATTAGGGCAGGCCTAGCCTAGTAAACAAGCCAGTCTCAAACTTGCGCTCCGCCTAAAAACTTTTCTGTTCAGACACATTGTTGAATATATTAATCACAACTAATTAATTACATGACTGAATTGACATTGAAGAGTTTACAAAAATTAGAAAAACAAAAACCAAAAGTTCAACCATTATTAGCGGGAGGCAACTGAAATTGTCATGGCTTTTGACACTGGCTACAAGGCTTGTATCCCAATAAGAGTTCAGAGCCTAGAGCATGCACTCTCTCTAAGACAGTAAAGACAGACTGACAGAGGGCAGATTTTACTACAAGAGTTCCATCCATTTAGAGATATAGGCCCCTAAAAGAATTCAAAATTCAAACTGACAAATTTCACTGATAAAAGTACAACGGACCTACTTTGATTACTCACCAACATAACTGGAGCTGTTGAAGGTCCATATATTCTTACAAACATGCGCAAAACATTGAAATTGTTCTCCAGTACGTCATCCTGCACAAGTTATTAAAGTTCTTAGCAATGAGATGTGAGCAAATTAAATAGAAACGGATAATTGATACATAAAATTCACTCACCTCATAGTCAAACCTACAGACATTTGTGTCAACTCAGCATTTAGTTGAACAGGTCATGCTTGGAACATAAATATGACATTCAAAAATAAAAACATTAGTGGCCCAATAACAATGTAAAAAATGAAAATAGCTCAACTGGGGTTAAATACCAAGTAATATTGTTAACCACTCAAACAAGCTCAATTACAGGGATAGCAGATGCACATGCACATGAAGACATGCAAAGGTTTCCAAAACTCAAGCAGGGGCCTTTTGAAATTACAACGGCATATAATAAACAAGTGATGAAATTTTCCGGAGAAGGGCTACACTTTCACATTAAAAAGGGCTACATTTCTTTGAAAAAAAAAAACTCATCATTAAAAAGGGAAAGAATTAAAACCAACTTCAAATTCCCATATGGACTCAGAATAAATTGCTCAAAAAACACAAAAAGAAAACACTCACAGGTCATCAGATACTTCCACAAGAAATTCTGAGATAGATAGGAATTCCATATGCAAGTCATTCACCTTTAGAATAGCTTCCAGGAAAATGAAGAAAGATCTAACCATATTAGTTCATATTTTAGCAAAATTAGAAATAAATGATAAGCTGTGACAAAATTGTTTTATATATTTCACCAAAAAAAAAAAACAATGACTAATGTCAATGAGTAGAAATTTAACATAAAGTAGCACTCTAGCATTTTCTTTACTGGATATAGCACACAAGAGAAAAAAACAAAGTGTTTTTGAGTTGCATGCCAGGAGAAGAAACAATAATCCATTTATGAAAAAATTAATAGAAATGACCAAAAATAAGGAGAATGAAAGCACCTTTTCTCCTATCAACCGATACAGAAGAAGATTCAGTACTCGATAATCAAAGGATTTCAGATGTATTGCCCTCATTACATCTTCAACAGAGATCTGAGAAACAAAGTTACGATCAAAACACAAGAATATGCATCATAGAAGGTGGAACACAAGAATATGCATTAAAGATCCTTGATTGCATAGAAAGGGATTGACTTATAAAATATATTCCAATATTATCGATCCTTCTTTTTAGGGGAGAAAAAGAGAGAGAGGAGCTTTATAACCAAATCACCAGATGGTGAGTGGACAATTATTCTCATTATCAAGTGTATCAGGCCTTCATATGCAGCAGCTAAATGGTGGTGAACAATTAGCCAACATGGTTTCTTCAAGCAGGTGAACAGTATGATGGTTGACTTCATTTGTACTATATCATTTTCATACCTGAAATGACTATTTGACATGAATTTCACATATATTGATAAAAAAAAAAAAGCTGATAAAAAAAACAATGCTTATCCAGGCATTGAACTGAAATCCATGATTACTACTGATTGAAACTTAAGCAATAGTTACACTCCAACTTTTCCATGGAAGCTTAACAGCTAGGTAGGGCAATTTAATCCATCCACTGGGTACCTGTTCTGTTTACTCAATGGGGTGGGGTGGGTTATAAATTTTAAACTTGAGACGGATTTGGAATGGGGCGGTAATGACATAACCGATCTAAGCCCCAACCAGATAATATATAATGTGTGTATATATATATATATATATTTAATTTTTCAAATATTTTTTTTGAAAGAATAACACACACAAGGAACGGTAATTGGACACATACCACAACGAAACCATGACAATTTTGTTGTGGGATAAATATATGTATTTATTTTCTCCAAATCTAATAATATATTCTCTATATCTGTGGTTTGATAATTTAATTACTAATAAAATTAGTAGTCTAGTGGAAAAATAATACTTCACAATGTTTTGTATTGATAGACCTGGAAAAACCCAATTTGTACCAACCCGTAAATTCGGAACAAGGAATATATTTTTTTTAGGCACTGGCTCATCCCAGAAAATAAAATAAAAAATAAAAAAAATCCGAGCTTCGCATCGATACAGATATTTTTCAATATCCAAACTGTATCAACCCGTCTTGCCCCCAGAAATCACCTCTCAAATGCATTTTTAGTTGAAAATGGGGACTTGAACATGACAGTTGGACCCTGAAAATAAACACACAGACCACCGAGTCTACAGCCATTTTGATATATATATATATATAATGAACTTGAACATTTTTGCAGAAACTCCAAAATATAAGCATTGTAAAAGTTTGACTAAAGATTTTTGTTATCCTAAGTCCATAAATTGTAGTCGACATTTCTTTTTGGTGATGTCCAAAAAAAAAATATTCCACTTTCTTTTTCAAGTTAAATTTAAGTATTGTGTTTCGAAATATGCCCTTAAAATAGTAATAACCAATTACATTATTCTAGAATAATTATGTTATTATTGATTAAAATAAAGATAAAATACACAAATGGAGTATTATTTTTTGGAAGGAAACACAAGAAACACAAATCTTTAATCTTGATGCCAAAATAAAAATGGACTATAATTTGTGATGGAGTATGATTTTTTTTCCAATAAAGTATGATTGCAAAATTTTCAAATTTAGAGTCTCATCAAATTTCTTTTCTGTAGTATGTGACCATAAAACAATAGATTATGTTTGGTATGATATAAATGAATATAATATAATCAAATGAATTTTTAGTTTATGAAAATAAACTAAAATTCATTTGATTATGATTGTGCACAATCCTACTAAATAATAAGAAAGCTCGAACAATTCCTTGTTTGGATGTATTCAAGTACATGACTTGTATGTATTGCTATTTATAATATGTTCAGAGTTGAATGTTGTCCCCTAGTTAAACTCTAACTGAACTGCTAGCCTAATGTTATCCCCTAGTTCAACTCTAACTGAACAGTCGTAGTATCTTCCGGTTTGATAATTAGGTCAGTTTAATGGTTTATCATAAAAACACCAAAATATGTAACAGCTGGCACCAACAAGTCTCATGATGCAAGGACACAACATGGCAGCCAAAGTTCATTCTACATTCTATTAAATTTATTCTTTCTCATTATAAGTTACATCACATTCCATAGCATTTTTGTACAAACCCTTGAATTTCAAAAGAAATATTCTGCATTCTTATTTCCAAATAGATCTGTTAATTCCATGGCTAACAATTAAATCATCTCCATATTTTGATACATTTTATGACATCTTTTTCAATGAAAATCAGCTGAGTAAAAAAAATACTAATGCTGCTCTAGATTATATGATAACTAATATCTTTCTGACTCCTTGAATTATCATCGAAAGTCATCTTACAGTTGCTTTTGCAAGTAACAATGATAAATAAAAACAATCAAAATAATGATAAATGAAAACAACTGCTAGAGAAAAAACCAGCATGCCGTGGACATGAATAATGAAAGCAAAAAAGAACTTGTGAATTGCTGTACCTCCTCTTGATTCATAAGTGCAGAGCAAAGCAATCTTTCCAAAGCCCAATACTCTGCTCCACACCTGAATTCTTCCATAATCCTTAATCCATGGTGAAAAGGCAAACAGAAGAGCCTGATTTCAGACTTCAAAAGTTCCCCCCTTTAACCTAGAAGACAATGGTAACAAAAATTGTACCTCTCAGACAGAAGGCCCTGGCATTCAAGTTGACCCACAAGTGGCCTGAATGGATCAGTTCTTAACATATCCATATATTTAGCATTCCAACTTTCACTTCCTTCCTGCATCTAGAAAAGAAGGATGCAGCCAAGTAAAAATCAAGAAAGCAGTAAAAAAAATTTAGCTGCAGAAGTCTCCAAAGTTTCCGGCATTATAACCTCATATCCTCTTTCCAAAACTGCAACTGTGTTTGTTGGCAAATTCACTATCTTTTCATTCAAGCTATCCATCTACATTAACAAAACAAAACTGTGAAGGAGAAGAAAAGGAAAACTTATCACAGCCATGGAAAAAAAATATAAAACCCATGGTTCATATGCTGGATGGCACCATAGCACAACTGTTTAGCCATGCTTTCAAGTCTTCAAAGAAAAATTGTTTGCTTACTTCATATGTCCATTGAGAGAGAGAAGAAAAGAACAACTCCAAAGGTGACAATAGAATTGAAAAGAAAAAAATCCCAAAGGTTGAATTGTTTAAGAAAAAGCAGTTTGGTAAAAATGATCAAGATATATGCTATGTTTCTTTCATTTAAAAGAAGATAGTTCACCAGTTGGTCACCTGATAAATGTAGCTTTCTGTAAATGAAAGCACAGGTAAATATTTGAATATTGATTGCGGCGAGTTGACATCCATTCCATGAAACATAAAATAGGATCGGCACTGTTAATTTGATAAACATTATTCAATCACTGGACAGAACCATTCAACGTAAAATTTGTAATCAGATTATGAACATATTTGTTTCTGCAATTAAAAAGTCCATTTTGCTAAATCTCCTAACAGAATAAAATAACTCACGAAATCCTCAAGGGTAGAATTTGCTCGTTCCATCGCATCCAAGCCAACCACAGCCACATCTTCAAAATTCTTTTGCTTCAATTCATAATTTTTTCTATCACAAACAGGTGATAAAACATTTGCAACATAACTTTGTTGACAACCTATGACAAAAATGAAAATTCCGAACATATAATATTCCAGATTTCATAAACATATACAATTCCAATGTCCTTATTTCAAAAAGAGTTGGTTTTAATCAAATTTCTTCAGAAAAATAAAAACTGGGAATCGAAGCCACTAGAAAAGGGTAGTCACCTGCAAGCTTGTCTTCCAATTGTACAGGAGCTTTTCGATTAAACAAGAGCGACGCTTCTTCGAGAAAAGAAATCGAAATCTGTCAAAAAATTAAATAAAATTAAAACTTAGAAATTTAGATTAATCAGAGAAATTTGGGCTCACCTTAGGTATTTCTTGATGAATCAAATTGTACTTGTCGTTCAAGTTTAGACCGCCACATGGATTTATCTAAAGATAATTTACGAGTTAGCAAATAGAAATGTGGATGAAACTGAGATATTATGTTAAGAGGGGAAATGGATTGATACCAAAAGGAGCATTAGATTAGCAAGGAAACGGTTAGAGTCGTTGCTAGAAGAAGAAATGACGCCGTAAGACTGCATCAATGTTAACATTCTCTGTAGCTCTTCTAGCTTCCTTAGCTCTTCCATGGCGGCCAATGTTTCTCTCTCTTCTCACTCCCTGAGCTAAATTGGAGCACTGGGAAGACGGAATACTGAGAAGCGAATTAGTTAATTAATGAAGTACCAAGACTACCCACGACGGGAGCCAATAATTATCCCAATGTCACTTCCGACGAGAAGTGGGACTGAGACTATTCATGCTTTATTATGGAGCAAGTCTAAACGCAAGACACTTTTTTTTTTTATTTTTTATGGAGCAAGTCCAATCTCACTTTCTTTCTTTTTTTATACATTACGTGGCAATCTTTTAATCATTTTATTTAAAAAAATTATCTTATTATTATTGAATAACTAAGTCCTATTCTTTTTAGTCCTATTTTATAACACAATATTTATGCAGCATAATAATCATAATTTCATACTTAGTCCTATATTGAAATGAGGATTTGCTCATTTATTATTGCTTTTGATGGATATTTTCACTATCATTATGAAATCTTATTTGCTATGATAAGATGATGGAGAGATTGTATAGGAAAGCAAAAATAAAGTATTCAGAGGCTAAAAGGGGTAAGAAACAAAAGAAAAATGGTAGGCACAAGCACGTCAATTGATTGCACATGCCTATGCAAATCAAAACCAAGCTGAAAAGAGCACGGGAAAAGATATAAAGGCTAAAAATTTCACATGATCGTGTGAAATTTATCCATACCCGTATAGATTTTTCAAGTTCTGTCAAAGTCTATGAAAAGTTAAGTTTTCAAAAGGTTTTAGACTTACATGTCCATGTCTACATTTCTACATATCCGTGCATAATTGTACTCAACTGATAGCAAGATTTTTGAGAACTTTTCTATCTTACAGCATCTAAGGACAGAGTGGACAAAGTATATAAGGATCTTTTCAGAGTTTTTAAATGGCTTACCTAATATCTTACCTTTTTTGGAAAACTTTGGGATTCTAAGTAAGAGGAGAGAAGAAATCAATCATCCGAGAAAGCAACCTACAGATTTGTCAGCTTTTCTGGGTTTTTGATGACTTTGCAGCAAGTTTGAGGGAGTTTTTACATAGAGGTATTTTCTTTGATCATTGATTTGATTATTTTGATTTAATTGATTAGCAATTACTTGGTCTCTAATTGTTAAAATCGAAAGAATCATATAAAATACAAGACTTGATTATGATTTTTAAAGTGAAATCATCAACCTTGAGTAATTAATTTAGAGATAATTTAATTGCTTGGGGATCTTGAATGATATTTTATTTATTTGGATTGGGAATTGGTTACTTCTAATGAGAATAGTGATTTAACCCTTATCAAATCATATTTCCCTTGCTTGATAAAAAAAAAATTGATGAATTTAGTGATACTAGATATCTTGGATTTGAGAAGTGAACTTAATTGAAATTATTAATTAGATCCATTAGAAAAACGCCAATGAAACCTAATCATACTTTTTTTTATTGATTGTTAAACATCTAATTTAGAATTATTAGTTGATTTAGATCAATTAGGTAATTTAATTGTTGAATTCTAGAATTTATGGATAATAGTTTAATTGAATTTAAGTTAATAAAACCTCGCCTTTCCTGTAGAGATGATGCCCATACTCCCACTCTACTATGAGTTACGGTACCATACACTTGTGGTATTTCTCATAGTAGCACACACCACTTGACCAACCATCAAATAATAAATCTCATAGAGTGAAACTTGATCCTTTACAATTAGAAATGCTCTAAGAATAATGCAGCGGAGGGCATATGAATTATTCTAGTCTCACTTCTGCTAGAGAAGTGAAATTGGGATTGAATTTACTTTATTATGGAATAAGCTCAAAAGTAGAATGATTCCTCCAAAGAGAGACCACCCCACTTTGATCTCAAATTTTAAAGAGCTATCACTTCAATCTTTTTTTAAAAAATTACCCCACCATTAGATAATCAAGTCTCACATTTTTTAGTCTCATTTTATGACACAATATTTATATGGCATAAAAATAAATTTTATAAATTGAGACTTGGTCCTTCACCACTGGATATGCTCTAAGAGCACCCAGAGCAAAGATAAATGAATTATCCCAGTCTCACTTCTATCAAAGAAGTAGGACAGGAACTGACCTTACTCCATTATGAAGCAAGCCCCACTTTGCTCTCAAATTTTGAAAGGCTATCACATGATAATTCTTTAATATTTTTTTTAAAATTACCTCGCCAATGGAGGATCATGTTCCTTTTTTGAGTTTCATTTTCTGACAAATAATGTTTATTTGGCATAAAAATGAATCTCAAAAAATGACACTTCTTTCTCCACAATTAGAAATACTATAAGAGCAAGTGTAGCGTGGGACAAATGAATTATTTTAGTCCCACTTTTGTCAAAGAAATGGGACTGGGACTAAGGTTGCTTCACAATGGAGCAAGCCCAAAAATGGGACGGTCCCTCAAAAGAGAGACGGCCCCATTTTGCTCACAAATTTTGAAGGGCTGTTATAATAATTTTTTTAAATTGCCTCACCATTGGAGGATCAAATTTTATGACATATAATATTTATGTAGCGCAAAACCCACAAAATGGACGAGATTGTACTATTGTGGAGCAAGCCCAAAATTAGAATAGTCCATCTAAAGAGGGACTATTCCACTTTGCTCTCAAATTATGTGACAACTCTTCAATCATTTTTTTTTAAAAAAAATTCCCTCATTATTGAAGGACCAAGCCCCACTTTTTTAGTCCCATTTTAAGATACATAAAGTTTATGTGGTATGAAAATATATCCCACAAAATGAGAATTAATTCTCCACCATTGGAGAAGCTCTAAGAGCACCCATAATGGAGGGACAAATGAATTATTCTAGTATCGCTTCTATCACTAAAGTGTGACTGGGATTGGATTTGTTCTATTGTAGAACAAGCCTAAAATTAAAATGGTTTCTCCAAAGAGGAACTGTCCCACTTTAATCTCAAATTTTGAAGGACTACCACTTCAATTTTTGTTTTAAAAAATAATTTCACAATTGAATAACCACATTCCACTTTTTGTAATACATAGTATTAATGTGACATAAAAATGGGATACACAAATAAGACTCGATCATTTACCAATAAAGAGGCTCTAAGAGCACTCACAATGGAGACAAATGAATTATATTAGTCCCACTTCTATTAAAAGTGGGATTGGGACTGAGGTTGCTCCACAATGGAGCAAAGCTTAAAAGTAGGTCGATTTCTCTTTTGCTCACAAATTTTGAAGGAATACTACACGGTAGCCCTTCAATTATTTTTTTAAAATTACCTCACTATTGGAAAAAGAAGTTCAACTTTTTTTAAAAGAAGTTCCATTTGTTTAGTTCTATTTGATGACACATAATATTTGTGTGGATAAAAAATGGGTCCTACAAAATAGAATTTAGTAAGAGCACGTACAACGAGGGCAAATGAATCTTTTAGTCCCACATACATCAGGGAAATGAGATTAGGATTGGGCTTACTCCATTGAAGTGGGACAATCCCACTTTGCTCTCTAATTTTTAAGAGTTGCTACTTGATAGCCCTTCAATTATTTTTTTTAAATAATTATCTCACCAATAGAAAAGCAAGTCTCACTTTTTTTAGTCTCATTTTATGACACATAATATTTGTATATGAAAAATAGGTCCCATAAAATGGGTCTTGGTCATCTATCATTGAAGACGCTCTAAGAGTATCCGCAACTGGAGGCAAATGAATATTCCATTCCACTTCTATCAGAGAAGTGAGATTGGGACTGTGTTTGCTCTATTATAAAGCAAGCCCAAAAGTGAGACGATCCCTCTTTATAGAAACTATCTCATTGTGGAGCAAGCCCAAAAGTGAGATGATCCCTCCAAAAAGGGACCTTCCCACTTTGCCCTCAAATTTTAAAGGATCTCACATGACAACCTTTCAATCATGTTTTTTAAATTACCTCACCATTGAAGGATCAAATCCCATTTTTTAATCCCATTTTTTGAGACATAATGTTTGTATATGAAAAATGGTCCCACAAAATAGGTTTTGATCCTCAACCATTAAAAATGTTCTAAGAGCACTCGCAATGAGAGGCAAATACATATCTCGGTCCTACTTCTGTCAGAGAAATGAGATTGGGACTAGGCCTAGAGCAAGCCTAAAAGTCCCTCTTTGGATGGACCATCCCACTTTGCTCTCAAATTTTGAAGAGTTGCCACATGGCAACCATTCAATATTTGTTTTTAAAATTACCTCTATATTAGAGAATTAAGTCTAATTTTTTAAGCACCAATTTATGACACATAGTATTTATATGGTATAAAAATTGGTCCTATAAAATAGAACTTGATCTTTCACCATTGGAGATTCTTTAAGAGCACCGTCTTGGTGGGGCAAATAAATTATTCCAATACTATCTATCATAAAAGTAAAATTGGGACTATGCTTGGTCCATTATGAAACAAGCCCAAAAGTGAGACAAAACATTCAAAGAGAAACCATCCTAATTTGCCTTCAAATTTTGAAGTGCTCTCACATGGCAGTCCTTTAATCTTTTTTTTTTAATTACCTAACCAATGGAGGATTAAGTCTCATTTTTTTTTAGTTATATTTCATAACACATAATATTTGTGTGGGAAAAAATTGGGTCCTACAAAATGAAACTTAGTCCTCTAACATTAGACATACTATAAGAGTACTCGCAATAAGGGCAAATAAATGTCCCTATCCCACTTCTGTCAAAGAAGTGAGATTGGAGAAAACCTAAAAAGTGGGATGGTCCTTCTAAAAAGGGACCATTTTTAAGAGCTTCTCCAATTTTTAAGAGCTACCATTCAATAATTTTTTTAAAAAAAATATCTCATTATTGGAGGAACAAGACCCACTTTTTAGTATGTCATTTTGTGACACATAGTATTTATGTGGCACAAAAATATATTTCACAAAATGAAATTTGGTCCTCCATAATAGGAGATGTCTTAAGAGCACTTGAAGTGGAGAGTGAATGAATTATCCCAATTCTACTTCTATCGGAGAAGTGAGACTAGGACCGGGCTTGCTCCAGTCCCAAAAGTAGGACGAAGCATCGCGAATTTGCCTCAAATTTTTAAGAGTTGCCACATGGTTGCCTTTTCATCATTTAAAAAAAATTACGTCACATTGTAGGATCAAGTCCCATTTTATAGGATCTATTTTTACATCATATAAACACTAATTTTCATAACATGAGACTCAAATTGGACCATTTTTTTATGCCACATAAACACAAAGTGTTATGATTTGAGACTCAAAAAGTAGGACTTGGTCCTCCATTATTAGAGAAGCTTTAAGAGCACTTGTAGCAGGGAGCAAATGAATTATAGATTCCATTCTCACTTCTCTAACAAAAGTGGGATTAGGACTAAACTTGCTCCATTGTGGTGCAAGCCTAAAAGCGGGATGGTCCATCTAAAGAGGGACTATCTTACTTTACTCTCAAATTTTGAAGGGTTGTTATGTGGTAATCCTTCAATTATTTTTTAAATTTATTACCTTGCCATTAGAGTATCAAGTATCACTTTTTTACAGTTCATTTTATGACACATGGTATTTATGTGGCACAAAAATAGGTCCTACAAAATAAAACTTAGTCCTTCAGGATTAGAGATGCTCTAGGAGCTTCTACAATAAGGGCAAATGAATTAACCTAATCCTACTTCTATCGAAGAAGTGGAACTGGCATTGGGCTTTCTCAATTGTAGAGCAAGTCCAAAAGTGAGATGGTGATTCCAAAGATAGACCATCCCACTTTGCCTCAAATTTTGAAAGGCTCTCACATGACAGCCCTTTAAGCAATTTTTTTTTTAAATTACCTTACCATTTGAAGACTAACTCCCACTTTTTTTAGTTTCATTTTACGACACATAATATTTATGTAGGACAAGAATGGGTGTCATAAAACGGGACTTGGTCCTCCACCATTTAAGGTGCTCTAAAAGCGCTTGCAGCGAGAGCAAATGAATAATCTAGTTTCACTTTTGTCAGAGAAGTGAGATTGAGACTAGGTTTACTAAAAGTAGAACGATCCTTCCAAAGAGTGACTGTCCTACTTTGCTTTCAAATTTTGAAGAGGGTAGCCTTTCAATTAATTTTTTTTTTAAATTATCTCTCTATTAGAGGACTAAGTTACACTTTTTTGGGTCACATTTTATGTCATATAATATTTATGAGGCATAAAAATGATTGCCATAAAATGAGACTTGATTCTCTATAATGAGAGATGCTCTAAGACCACCTGCATTGGGAGTCAAAATGAATTATCATAGTCTCACTTTTATTAAAGAAGAGAGATTGGGACTGGATAGAGCAAGCCCAAAAGTTGGACGATCCCTCAAATTTTTAAGGGCTATCACTTCAATATTTTTTTTTAAAAAAATATCCCTCCATTAGAGGACCAAGTTTCACTTTTTTTTATTCTTATTTTATGACACATAGTGTTTATGTGGCGCATAAAATGGATCTCACAAAATGTGATTTGGCCCTTCATAATAAGAAATGCTCTAAAAGAACCCGAAGTGGAGGGCGAATGAATTATCACAATCCCATTTCTATTGGGGAGACTGGGACTAGCTACAGTCCCAAAAGTAGAATGATGCATCCCCACTTTGCTCTCAAATTTTAAACAACTTGCACATGGTAACCCTTTCATCATTTTTTTAAAATAAAAATTACCTCACTATTGTAGGACTAAGTCTTACTTTTTTAAGTCTCATTTTATGACATATAGTGTTTATGTCGCACAAAAATAAGTCCCGTAAAATGGGACCTAGTCCTTCATTATTGGAGAAGCTCTAAGAACACTTGCAATAGATAGCAAATGAATTATCGATCCAATTCCCACTTCTTGGATAAAAGTGGGATTGGGACAATGGAGCAAACCCAAAAGTAGGATGGTCTATCCAAAAAAGGAACTGTCCCGCTTTACTCTCAAATTTTAAAGGGTTGTTATGTGGCATTCCTATATGCTCTTAATTTTGGTCCTAAGCTAGTCTGATCTTAATTAAAGAAGGTCAAGCTAAATTTAATCCGATTTTAAAAGGCTTAAACTAGTTTGTAGCTTTTAAATATGTCGATTCAGTTTTAAAAAGACTAAAATAAATCAGTTAGATTTTTAAAGCCCTAAACCTAGTCCATTTTATTATTTAAGCCGGACCATACCCAAAATGTAAAATCATGACAAATTGGCTTAGCTAATTCACCATGGTATGGTGTCCATGGAGAATTGGCAATTCCCAATTCACCATTGCCAATTCTCCATGGATGGCATACCATGGCGAATTGGCATTAATCTGGCCTTAACTTGGTTTATTAAGTTTTCTAATTAAGATTGAACTTTCATTGACCATTAGATTAGTGTATTATGGTTTTTATTTTAAACTTTTTTGCCTATAAATAACAACAATTAATGCTGAAACAAGGGCAGCACGGATTAGCAATTAAGAACTTTCAACAGCCATGGTTATCAAGAGGCGGAGAGTTAAACAACAACCACTAACATACTATAACCCATAAAACAACACACCATACAAAGGCAGTGACTACTGTCTTTGTTTTGCTTGGCCAAAAATCTAAATTGTTACAATCAACGTTTAATTTTGGTGGAGCCAATAAATAAAGGTACGTTCTGTAAGTTTAATTCATTTAAATTCAACATAGGATGCTTTGGTGATAGTTTTAAATACTGAGTATATTTATTCATTGTCCAAATAAGTTTCAGTGGTTTATATTCAGGTTTTTCAATTCATATTTATTTCATTAAAACATTATCAATAGTTTTGGCCTTAAAATTCACAATAATTTATTTGTTCAATTTTGTTTCGTCTAGTAGTAACTCACAAAAGCATATCCTTTGCAATTATTTATCAAAATAATATTACAATGGCCCTACGGTTTCACAGTAACCGAAACTTGAACTAAAAAACCCTAATCTTGTTTTTCAAATATCCAAAATCCTAATCTTATTTTTCAAATATCCAAACCCCTAATCCTGTTTTTCTAAAACCAAAACCATAATCCTGTTTTTATAAAACTAAAACCTTAACTCAAACCCTAATCTGCAAAATCTTAACCCTAATTTCCAAACCCTAATCCAAAATCCTAAACCATAATTCTAAAACCCCTAACTCCTAAACCCTAATATCTAGAAAACTAAAACCCTAGTTTCCAAACCAAAACCCTAACTTCCAAACCAAAACCCTAAAACCATATTTTTAATCTCTATAAACCCGAATTTAATATGTAATCCCTAATTTTATATACTTTATGTTCTAATTAAGATTAAAACTTAGATTTAATGGTTTAATTTATCATTGTGTGCTTATGGTGGATGATTTATTTTATTTGGTTTATGATGGATGATTTACTTTTAATTATTGTAAATATTTAAATGGTTTAATTTATTTGACTAATTATTTTAATATTGACTGCTTTGATTTCAAGGATGTAAGATGCATATTTTCACTTTGTGGGTGCCTTAATTTTGATTATGTAATTTAAATTTTGAGGATTTTGGATAAATGTAAGGGGCATGTTTCCACCTATGGTGAGTGCCCCATTTTATTTATTTTGTTTTCTTTTTTTTTTTACATTGGACATTGTAAGGGCATGTTTTCATCTTATATGAGTGCCTATTTTATTTGGTTTGCTTTAATAAGATGATGGATGTTTATTTCTTTTAAATCATATGTAATATGGATGATATTATAATGCTTAAGAATTTAATAATATTTAAACCTAAAAAGGAGATTAATTCCAATGAACCAGACATTATGGGAGTGTCGGGTCATTCTCACATTTTCCATATGTACTCAACTTTTTGAACCCAAATAAGAGGTTAGAGATTTCTTAGAAATTGAGTCATCCACCCATTTCTATCTTCCCGACCAGTCCGGGTGGTAACTCTATTTTCTCCTGATTTAGACTCGTGTTTTCTAAGACCCTTAGCCTAACAATACTAAAGTCGTAAGAACCATTCCACATAGGAGTTTGGGTGAAAATCCTCGCTCACAATGGTGACTCCACTAGAATAAGAGAAGTTGATTCAGTTGGTTTTTATATTATTTTATTTTTCTTATTATAATATTATTCATTGAATCATTTAGATTATATTGTGTGTGTGAGTTAGAATGCTCATGTAGCTGGTGTTATGTTTTATAAGAGATATCAGACTTTTACTTAAGGTATGGAGATCGAGCATAGCATAATCACTCATAGCCTCGTACCTTTTGGTATATACTTGTTATGGGAACCTAAACTTTTCAACCCAAAGACTAAAGCTCATATAATTGCCCTAGTAACTTTTCATAGATTTTTTATCCAAATTCTTGTTGTTTGACTATGATTGATATATCTTGATTTGAACCATGGCTTATTTGATTTGTTCTTTTTCTAATATGACCCTATTATATTGCAAGCGCAAAATAATTTTTATTCTTTTAAAGTCCAAAAGATTAAAATTATTTTCAAAACTTTTCAAGATGGTCTTTAGACATAAAACCTTTTAAAGATGGGTCAAAAATTCTTTTTTCACATCATAGCCCAAGCTCAAATCCCAAAATCTATTTTTTCAAATTAAACTTTTTACAATGGGCTTTGCTACAAAACTATTTTTCAAACAAACCTTTTTAAATAGACTCAAAACTGCTTTTCACTTCATGACCTAAAATCCAGATTTTTGTTGCTAAAATCTTTTTCTTAAGTAGGCTTACGACTAGCTAGGTCAATTATGAAATATTATAATCAATTGTACGTTAATTTATACCAAGAATTTTTAATTATGGACTTGTTTGTGACATGAATCATTAGTTGCTTTTCTAAACGGAAAATCTATTTATGATAAACTCTTTGATTTGGTTTTCAAATATAACATAAAGGCTATTTTTAGTTAATCTAATGGATTAAGGCTTAATTAATAGAAATTATCATGAACCGATTTCTAAATTTAAAAACATAACTATTAGTTAAAACGTTCGAGTGAATTTTTTAAAAATAAAATATTTCATGTTGATATTTTGTTGACCATATACCTAGAAAAAAAGATTCGTCATTCGTGTGTGAAAGATATAAGGTTGGAAGGAATATCCTAGTTATATTTGTTTATCTGTTACTTGTGCATCCATGCGTATATGCATACATGCATTTGCATTTTATGGCATTAATCATTTTTGGGTCATAGACTTGGAATATAAAAAGTTTAAGTGCTTACGCCAATCTGACCTATGCTAGTGACGTACAATCCTACAATAATTCAGTTAGCTTCTCACGAAAAGCAATGGAACCTGGACAGATTTAAAAAATGATAGATGATGAAATCAACTCCAAAATGGAAGAACTGAAGGGGGTCCTAACTGAGACCATGAAAAGCCAGTTGGTTGCATTATTGGAGAACACTGTTGAAGTATCTGCTAGTACTAAGAAGCAAAAGGACAAGATAAAGGCTAAGATTGGTGAAGCAGCCTTTGATGATGACAAAGTGATGATTAATGATGATGATTGGGCTCAATATTTCTAAGATTCTCAAGATAAGAAGAAAAAATGCGAAGATTGTGGAGAAGGCAACTGTGGAAAAGACTGAAACTTCAGATGTGGAAAAAATGATTGTTGATTTAGAAAAGAAGTTTAAAAAGAAGCTAAAGGCTGAGGAGGTATCAGAGGTAAGATAAAGTTATTTGAGCAAGGTGAAGAAGTCCCTTGCAAGTTCAAAATGTCTTTTTTCGCTAAGTATAATGGTTCAAAAAATCCTCACTTTCATGTTAAGCAATACATCACTGCCATGCAGTCTGCTCGAGCTACTAAAACCCAAACTCTGAGGTATTTTATGCTTTATTTGGACCATATTGTGCAAAATTGGTTTAATACTTTAGAAGAAAGTACCAAAAAAGGTTGGGATATGTTGTACAAAGCCTTAATTCAGTAATATGGATATAATGTTGAACTGGAAGTGATCTTGATGGAGGTGAAAACTATCAGACAAAAGCAAAATGAGAATTTTGTTGACTATATGAAGTGGTGGAGAAACAAGGCTGCATTACTTAATAAGAGACCATATGAGTCCGGCCATATTCAAATGATAGTAAGGGGTGTCTTACCTAGTCTGCATGAATTGATGTCTTGCACTCCCATAATGGATTTCAAAGACCCCCTTCAAGCTGGCTTACAAATAGAAGAATGAGAAAAAGCGAAGAATCATTTTTTTTTTGAAAGAAGAAGTGATAGGGGAAGTTATTTGTTTGGTGGTCAGGGTACACAAAAGTCAATTAATATCAATGCAACAACTGGTTAAGCAAATAGAAGACAATTTTCAGAGTTGGAGAAACCTTTGTCTTGAATTTTTAACAAGTTACAGAAAAATGGGCTATTATAGCCATTGGCTCCTCAACCTTTGTTGAATCCTTTGCCATCAAGCTTTGATGCCAAGGCCTTCTGTCAATTCTATCAAGTGCAAGGATATGAGACAGATAGATGCATTCGCTTAAGGTACGAGATCCAAGATTTAATAGATAGTGGCATGTTGCTTGAGCCAGATAAACCCAACACTAAAAGCAATCCATTGCCTAAGTTTAGAAGAGTGCCACCGCCAGTGACCTTTATGATAGAAGGAGGATTGATGAAAAACTCTGTCTTATCATCTTTTCAAGATACAGATGGAGCAACTGCTAAGTAAGGGGTTGCTAGTTTTGGCCCTTGCCGCTGACATGTCCAAGTAGATAAAACATTTTTCGACTCCTGCTTAACAAACTTCCCTCAACTTGTTTGTTTAATATTTTCTAGAATGATTATATTTTTCAAATTAAGATTGTTTGAATAAATTACTTTCATTAAATTTTTATTGGTCTTTGTTCATCTTGGTGCTCAACCAATGACGAGTCTAGCTTGATATTAATAAATTAATGTATCTACACATTATAATTCAAATTACTTTACTAAGCAAGGGAGTTATTCTATATTATTGAATTATATATACTTACTTAGAGAGGGCTCCTGTATATTTATCTTTGTCTAGATCCTAGACAATCTTAGAACATACTTTGATAAACTTTCGAGGCAAAATTGAACTCTACTTATTTGAGAGGAAAATAATCTAGATATTGTTTGTCGAGTCAATAACTAGAATCTACCCTGTTAACATCAATTTCTAGTTTGTCCCCCTTGAGCCTTCATAAGATTTTAGTTTGCTTTTATTTACTTGTAAATCCTAATAATCTATCCTGAGCTATTGTGATATTTATGACAAGTCTGATGATCACTAAGATACTAAGTATTAAAGAAGACCAAGGAAAAGGATACATGGTCAAGACTATAAAAATAGTTGAAGATCACATGAACTATCTTAGATTTATTTCACCATTTAGATAACATCAAGGTAATGAAGGATTCCTTCTCATTGAAGAAAACTCACTCTACTCCACTCATTCATAGTCAGAGGTATAGAATGGTACAAATAAGACAACTCTATTAGAGTTAAAAAAAAAGAGGAGAACAAAAAAAAAAGAAGAAAATAGAAAAAGAAAATAAAAGAGAAAAAAGAAAATAAAACTCAAAAATGGTGGTTCAGAAAGCTAACATAATTCTTTTACCTGAAGCAGCCAAAGACTTCCACTTAGTTTATTAGAAAAAATTGACTTGAATTGGTCAGCCCAGTAAAGACTCAAATAAAATTAGAGAAATAAGAAAAAGACCATCTCTCATTTTACCCAACACAGCTCAAAGACCGCAATCTTGAAAGTCTTAGACTTGATATTTTGAAAGAAAAAAGGATAGAATAATGGTCCTGGGTTTTCGCAAAAGGAGGAGATCAAGAATTCTGCCAAAAGATTCAAGCTCTGACTTTCCATGAAGCCAGATAACAAGAAGACTAGAAGAAGGAAATGGTGCCCAAAATTTAAGAATGCTTTTAACAATATATAGTTCGAATAAGAAGTTTATAATGTGCAAGTTTGTTAGCAGCATCACATTAGCTCCAATTTGAAAATGACATTCACTTAACCTATATCTCTTATAGATGTTATTTCTAGCCTATTAAAGACCTGTTGATCTCTCTTAGTAGGTAGAGTCTATTAGTGGAGATTATTTTGAATAAGCATGCATATGAGTTAGAAAATATTTAAACTCAATTGGACCTTTGGCCAAGTAATATGTATGTGCCTATCTGAAATGCATAGTTCTTGCTCAAATAGAATTGATTCCCAAGTTTAGTATGGTAACTAGGGTTGTCATGTTATAGATATGTTAATTTAGAAAATTGAGTCCCAAGGTAAATTGACACTGATTTGGCAAAGCTAAAATATGATTTTGAGATTTTTTTAAAAAAAAATATTTTTATCATACAAAGCCTTCAAGTTAAAGAAAGTATGTTGCATTGTCAAACATGAAGAAGGCTAATGAAAGGATCACTTGCAAGGTCATATCATGAAGAAGTTGCTAATTAAATGGATGTCTCTAGCGTCTCTGCCTTGTTTGGGCCCCCATTACTCATACTTTGTACATCTGGAAGATAAAAGGCATAGATGAAAGTTTGTTGCTGTTCTAATGTAAGATATGGATGAACATCTGGAATGAATCAATGGAAGCACTTCGGTTGATCACCTTGGTTTGTGAGTTAGTAGAACCACTGTAAGTATCACCCATGCATGTATGAACATATCATAATGTATTTTTGTCTTGTATTGCCTACTATTTATCAAAGTGAATAATAGATGCAATGAAGTAAACAATCAGAAGTAGATATAGATTCAGAGGGTATGAAAAAATCATTATAAAAAGAAAGAGAAGATGCATGTTTGTGCAAAGAACCAAACAAAATATAGACATCAGTCAGAGCCTGCATTGGTTTAAGCTTACACGAGGGAAAAACTTCTCCTTATCAATTTTTGAATTTATATATTAAATATTTTTAGACTCACCTTTAATGTTTTGCCATGCAGAGGGCAAAGCGAGGGTATGACGGCCAAAAATAGTTGAATAGCCAATTTTTCTGCAAAAGTGCAAAGTGAAGAATCCATTTAAGAATGGAATAATGGCTAGAGGAAAACCAGAACTCTCAAATGACAGAAGGTCGGCACAATCTATTGAAGAATGGAGCAAGTGGCTATAAGAAAACCAGAACTCTCAACTGATAGAAGGTCAATCAACTAGAAGACCTAAAGTTGATGGCTTGAAGAAAGCCAAAACTCTCAACTGACAGAAGGTCAGTCAACTAGAAGAGTTAAAATTGATGGCTAGAAAAAAGCCATAACTTTCAACTGGCATAAGGTCAATTGAACAATCCCTCCAGAAATCAATCCGGGTCCAAAACCTAAATCAATTCAGCCGAGAATCCAAACCATTTCGAGTCCAAAAATCAATTTGGGTCTAAAAACCAAACCATTTTCGAGTTTAGAACCCAAATTAGTCTCGGTTCTAGAATCCAACAAAACTATTTTCAAGCTCAGAACTCAATTTGGGTCCAAAACTCAAATTATTTTTTAGTCCAGAATCTAAATTCAGTCTCGAGTCCAGAATCCAAACCTAAATCATATCTTGAGTTCAGAACCCAAACCAATATCCGATCAAGAACCCAAATCTAGTCTCGGATCCAAAACTCAATCCAATCTCGGGTTCAAAACCTAAACCAACCTCGGATCAAGAACCCAATCCAATCTCGGATCCAGAACTCAAAATAACCTCGGGTCCAGAATCTCAATCCAGTCTTAGGTCCAGAATTCAAATCAATCTCGAGTCCAGAATCAAAATTCAGTCTCGGTTCCAAAACCCAATCCAATCTTAGGTCCAGAATCCAAATTCAATCTCAAGTCCAAAATTCAAATCCAATCTCGAGACTAGAACACAGTCTAACCTCAAGCCCAAAATCCAATCTAGTCTCAGATTCCGAACCCAAAATCTAATTCTTTGGTCCAAAACCCATTCATGCCCAAAATCAGTTTAAAAGTCATATTGCTTTTCACTCTCTGAATGAATTCAAGATCATTTAAGCAGGAGACAAAATGTAGGCTCTTAATTTTGGCCCTAAGCTAGTCCGATCCCAATTAAAGAAGAGCAAGCTAAATTTGATTCGATTTTAAAAGGCTTAAACCTAGTTTATAGCTTTTAAATAGGTTGGTCCAGTTTCAAAAGGCCTAAAATAAATTGTTTTATTTTTAAAGCCCTAAACCTAGTTTAATTTATTATTTAAAAATTAAAACATGTTTGATTCAATTTTAAAATATAAAATTAAGCCAGACCGGACCCAAAATGTAAAACCATAATGAATTGGCAATGCCCAATTCACCATGGATGGCATACCATGGTGAATTAGCTAATGCCAATTCGCCATGGTCCATTAATCCGGCCTTAACTCGATTTATTAAGTTTTCTAATTAAGATTGGACTTTGTTTGATCGTCGGATTAGCGTATTAGGATTTTCATTTTAAACTTTCTTTGCCCATAAATAACAATAATTAATACTAAAACAAGGGCAATACGAATTAGCAATTAAGAACTTTCAATAGCCATGGTTATCAAGAGGTAGAGAGTTAAACAGCAACTATTAACATACTATCAACCCATAAAACAACACACCATACAAAGGTAGTGACTACTGTCTTTGTTTTACTCGGCCAGAAATCCAAATTATTGCAATCAATATTTAATTTTGGTGGAACCAACAAATGAAGGTACGTTCTCTAAGTTTAATTCATTTAAATTCAACATAGAATGCTTTAGTGATGGTTTTAAATATTGAGTATATTTATTCTTTGTCCAATTAAGTTCCAGTGGTTTATATTCAGATTTTTCAATTCATATTTATTTCATTAAAATATGATCAATAGTTGTTGGTTTTAAAATTCACAATAGTTTATTTGTTCAATTTTGTTTCGTCCAGTAACAATTCACAAAAGTATATCTTGTACAATTATTTAACAAAATAATATTACAGTGGCCCTAAGTTTTCACAATAACCAAAACTTGAACTAAAAAACCCTAATCTTCTTTTTCAAATATCTAAAATCATAATCCTGGTTTTCAAATATACAAAACCATAATCCTATTTTTCTAATAATCCCGTTTTTATAAAACCAAATCCTTAACCCAAACCCTAATCTGTAAAACCTTAACCCTAATTTCCAAACCCTAATATAAAACCCTAAACCCTAATTCTAAAACCCCTAACTTCTAAACCCTAATATCTAGAAAACTAAAACCCTAGTTTCCAAACCAAAACCCTAACTTCCAAACCAAAATCCTAATTTTTAAATTGAAACCCTAAAATCCTAATTTCCAAACTAAAACCTTAATTTTTCATCTAAAACCCTAATTTTATTTTCAAAACCCTAAAACCATGTTTTTAATCTCTATAAACCTGAATTTAATATGTAATCCCTAATTTTATATACTTTATGTTCTACTTAAGATTAAAACTTAGATTTAATAGTTTAATTTATCATTGTATACATATGGTGGATGATTTATTTTATTTAATTTATGATGGATGATTTACTTTTAATTATTATGAA
This sequence comes from Garcia nutans, assembly GCA_947685225.1. Taxonomy (NCBI): domain Eukaryota; kingdom Viridiplantae; phylum Streptophyta; class Magnoliopsida; order Malpighiales; family Euphorbiaceae; genus Garcia; species Garcia nutans. Next base: position 47,704,469 of record CANTUV010000002.1, read on the forward strand.
TGTTTAAATAGTTTAATTTATTTGACTTATTATTTTAATATTGATTGCTTTAATTTCAAGAATGTAAGAGGTATATTTTCACTTTGTGGGTACCTTAGTTTAGATTATGTAATTTAAATTTTGAGAATTTTGGATCAATATAAGAGGCATATTTCCACCTATGGTGGGTGCGCCATTTTATTTATTTTGTTTTGTTTTACATTGGACATTGTAAGGGTATGTTTCTATCTTGTATGGGTACCCATTCTATTTGGTTTGCTTTAATAAGATGATAAATATTTATTTCTTTTAAATCGTATGTAATATGAATGATATTATAATGTTTAAGAATTTAATAATATTTAGATCTGAAAGGAGGTCAGTTCTAAAAAACTGGGCATTATGGGAGCACTTGGTCATTCTCATCTTTTCCATACGTACCTAACTTTTCGAATCCAAATAAGGGATTGGAGATTTTTTAAGAATCGAGTCATCTACCCCTTTCTGTCTTCTCGGTCCATCCAGGTGGAGACTCAATTTTCTCCGGATTTAGGTCTATATTTTCTAAGACCCTACACTTAACAGTACCGAAGTCACAAGAGCTATTCCACATGGGAGTGGGGGCAAAAATTTCAGCTCACAATTTCTTCAATCATTTTTTTAATTTATTACATTGCCATTAAAGTATCAAGTTTCACTTTTTTACATCCAATTTTATGACATGTGATATTTATGTGGCACAAAAATAGGTCTTACAAAATAGAACTTGGTCCTTCAGGATTAGAGATGCTCTAGATGCATACACAGTGAATTATCCAAATTCTACTTTTGTTGAAGAAGTAAAATTGGTATTGGGTTTGCTTAATTATGAAACAAGTCCAAAGTTGAGACGGTCCCTCCAAAGATAGACCATCCCACTTTGCCCTCAAATTTTGAAGATCTTGCACATAGCGACCCTTTAAGCATTTTTTTTATTTTTTAAATTACCTCATAATTTAAGGACCTACTCCCACTTTTTTTTTTTTAGTTTCATTTTATAGCACATAATATTTGTGTAAGAAAAGAATGAGTCTTACAAAATGGGACTTGGTCCTCCACCATTGCAGATACTTTAAGAGCGCTCGCAAAGGGGAAATGAATAACTCAGTCCTACTTTTTCCAGAGATATGAGATTGGGACTAAGCTTGCTAAAAGTGAAATGGTCCCTCCAAAAAGAGATTGTCCTACTTTACTCTCAAATTTTGAAAATCGCAGTCCTTTAATTTTTTTTTAAAAAAATTATTTTCTATTGGAGGACTAAATTTCACTTTTTTTAGTCTCATTTTGTGACACATAATATTTTTGTGGCATAAAAATGAGTACCACAAAATGAGACTTGTTCCTCCATAATGAGAGATGCTCTAAGACCATTTGCATTGAGGGGCAAATAAATTATCCTAGTCCCACTTCTATCATAGAAATGAGATTGGGACAATGGAGCAAGGTCAAAAGTGGGATGGTTCTTCCAAATTTTAAGAACTGTTACTTTAATAATTCTTTTTTTAAAATTTTCTCTCTATTAGAGGACCCAATTTTATTTTTTTGAGTCTTATTATATGACATATAATGTTTATGTGGCACAAAAAATTGGATCCCACAAAATGAGAGTTGATCATCCGTAATAAGAAATGCTCTAAGAGAACCTGCAGTGGGACAAATGAATTATCCTAGCCCTAGTTTTATTAGAGAACTAGGATTACGATTGTGCTTCTTCATTGTAGAGCAACCCAAAAGTAGGACAATCTTTATAAGGAGTGAATGTTCCACTTTGCTTTCAAATTTTTAAGGGATGCCATATAATCATTTTTTTTAAAGAAAATTACCTCACTAATATAAAACCAAGTCCTACTTTTTGAGTTTCATTTTATTGCATAATTTTTATGTGGCACAAAAATAGATCTCATGAGAATAGAATTTAATCCTTCACCATTGGAGATACTTTAAGAGCACCTGCAATGAGAGTAATGAATATCCTATCCCCACCTTTGTTAAAGAAGTGAGATTAGGACTATGGAGCAAGCTTGAAAGTGATAGTCCCTCCAAAAAGAGGGATTGTCTCACCATTTTATCAACTAGAGTGTTTATGTGGCACAAAAACTTGGTCCTCCAACATTAAAAATGCTCTAAGAGCAGACGCAATAGGGGCAAATAAATTATTTCATTCCCACATCTATCAGAGAAGTGGGATTAAGATAATGGAGCAAACCTAAAAGTGGAATAGCCCCTTTCCCACTATGCTCTCAAATTTTAAAGTGCTGTATTCAGTTAATTTTTTTTTTAAAAATTACCTTACAATTGGAGGACTAAGCCTCAGTTTTTTAGCCCATTTTATAACACATAATATTTATGTGGCACAAAAATCCTACAAAAAGGAAGTTAGCCCTTCACCATTGGAGATGCTCCAAGAGCACCTGAAATTTTCGGGGGGGGGGGGGAAATTATCTTAGTCCCACTTTTATCAAAGAAGTGGGACTAGGACTCATGGAGCAAGCCCAAAAGTGGAGTGGTCTCTCTAAAAAGGGATCATTCAACTTTGCCTCAAATTCATATGGCAGCCCTTCAAATTTTTTTTTTTAAATATTACCTCACCATTTGAGAATTAAAGTCCCACTTATTTTAGTCTTATTTTGTGACACTTATTGACTGTATGGCATACAACTCGAAACCAGTTTTCATAAAATAGGACATGATCCTCCACCATTGGAGATGCTCTAAAAATACCCACAATAAGGGACAAATGAATTATTCTAATCCCACTTCTGTGGGCTTGCCCCATTGTAGAGTAAGCTAAAAGGTGGGACGATCCCTCTAAAGAGGTACTATCCCACTTTGCTCTTAAATTTTAAAAGGCTACCAATGATAGTCCTTCAATCATTTAGTTTTCAAAAAATTACCTTACCATTGAAGTACCATGACCACTTTTTTAAGTCCTATTTTATGACACATATTGTTATGTGTCTCATAGAAATGGATCACACAAAATGAGACTTGGTCCTCCACCTTGGCAATGCTCTAAGAGAACTCACAGGTGGGGCTAATGAATTATCCCAGGCTTACTTCTATCAAATAAATGGGACTGAGATTAGGCATGCTCCGTTATGGAGTAAGCTATCCAATGTCCCACTTTGCTCCTAAATTTTGAAAGGTTGCCACATGATAGCCCTTCAATCATATTTTTAAACATTATCTGACCATTGGAGTACTAACTTTTACTTTTTGAGCTCCATTTTATAACACATAGTGTTTATGTAGTACAAATTTGGGTCCCATAAAATAAAACTTGGTCCACCAGGATTGGAGATGCTTTAAGAGCACCTACAGTAGGGGGCAAATGAATTATCTCAATCCTACTTCTGTCAGACAAATGGGATTGATACTAGGCTTGTTCAATTCTGAAGCAAGCTCAAAAGTAGGACAATCCCTTAAAAGATGGAATGTCCTACTTTGCTTTCAAATTTTAAAGGGTTGGCACATTGTAGCCTTCAATAAATTTTTTTTTTTAAAATATCTCACTATTTGAGGATGGAGTTCCATTTTTCTTAAGTCTCATTTTATGACACAGTGCTTGTGTAGCATATAAATAGGACCCATAAAATGAGACTTGGTCCTCCACTATTGGAGATGCTTGGTCCTCCACTATTGGAGATGCTCTAAGAGCACCCGCCATGAGGATAAATAAATTATCTCCATCCCACTTTTGTTAGAGAAATGGAATCAGGACTGGGCTTGCTCCATCGTGGAGTAATCCTTAAAGTTTGGAGGGACCGTCCCACTTTGCTGTCGAATTTTGAAGTGATGCCACTTTGTAGCTTTTCAATTATTTTTTTTAAAATTACCTCACTACTGAAGGACTAAATCTTATTTTTTTTTAGCTTAATGAGCTATTTTCAATTTTCAATTTTCCTTTATCTTTTCTACCTTTTTAACGCAGAAATACTAAAATTTATAATATGTTTATGAATGATGGACAATTTGAGTATATTTATATTAACGAAAATAAAATGCTATATTACTATAATTATAAATTCTATTATAAATTATTAAATTATTTATATTACTTATGTATTGTAGTAAATATTTAGTATATGTTAAGTCATAATATTTTTATAATATTATTAATTTAATAGTCATTTATTTATTTATTTATTTTGTATTATATAAATAAAAATAACAAGATTATATGATGCAATTTATTCTTTCAAAATAAAAATTTGTTCTTTCAAAACTTTTAATAATTATTTTACTAATAATATTGTATTAATATAAATTTCAATCACTATTATATAAGTTTTAATGTTCATAATTTAAAAATATAATATATGAAATAAAAGAAAGTTTTTTTAATTGAATTATTATTTGATATCAAAATTATTTATTTTATATTATTTAATTTATTTATCACATATATCATATAGTAATAAATTATATAAATTAAATTAGTTAAAGACTCAACGAGTGAGTTTACAAGTCTTACTTATGAACTTTCTAAATGAGCCAACTCGTGAATTAACGAGTTGAGTATTTCTGAACTTAGACTTACTTATTTAATAAAAATCAGATCGAGTTTGAGCCTGAATGAACTCTTACTGAGCCAAGATTCAAACCGACTTCGAATAGTTTAGCTAATTTATAATCTTATCTGCAAATTTTATTTTTATACCAAGTAATTTTGTCATATTTTAGAAGTTCTAATTTATTTTCATAAGGGAAGATGAATTACATACATAAACAATAGAAATTTAACACCATATACTATGTTGATAATATCATCAGACATCCAATATTATAATTTTAAAATCCCAAAAGCTTAACTATTTTAAATATAAATCTAATATAAAGAAATAAGGAATATTCACAAAAATAACCTAAAAAATAAAATGCTTTTCAAATATATGGTGATTAGAAAAATTTTTAAAAATACGGTAAAATATCAATATATAAACTAATATATTTTATTATATGTTCATATATGTTACATAGAATAACATATATTATTTGATTTACAAAAGAGAATCTATATGCAATTGATATATATTGATATCAATATACAAACTAATATATCTTATTATATATTAATATATATTATATATAATAAAATATATCAGTTGATTTACAATAAAATATTAATATACAAACTAGTTTGTGTTGTTATATGTTCATATATGTTACATATAACAATATATATTAGTTGATTTACAAAAAATTATCAATAATAACTAATATATGTTGATACATGTTTATCTATATTACATATAACAATTTATATTAATATATACCGGTATATATCAATATATACCAATATATATCTGTTTATATGCAAATAAAAAATCAATATACAATTAACATATATTATTATATATTCATATATGTTATATATAACAATAAATATTAGTTAATTTATAATAAAATATTAATATACAAATTAATATAATATTGTTATATGTTTATATAAGTTACATAGAACAATATATATTAGTTTATTTGCAAAAGAGAATTTGAATACAACTGATATATGTTAAGATATGTTACATATAATTACATATATTAGTTGATTTACAATGAAAATATCAATATACAAACTAATATATATTATTATATATTCATATATATTATATATAATAATATATAGTAGTTTATTTGCAAAAAAAAATATCAGTTTACAATCCATATATGTTGATATATATTATATATAACAACATATATTAGTTAATTTACAAAAAAAAAATCAGTATACAACTGATATATGTTGTTATATTTCATAAATGTTATATTAACAACATATATTAGTTGATTTGTAATAAAATATTAATATATAAACTAATATATTTTTTTATATGTTAATATATGTTATATATAAAAATATATATTAGTTGATTTACAAAAGAGAACTGTATATGATAAATATACATTGATATCATTATAGAAACTAATATATATTATTATATGTCGATATATGTTACATATAATAACATATATTAGTTGATTTGTAATAAAATATCAATATATAAAATAATATATTATTATATGTTCATATATATTACATATAACAATATATATTAGTTGATTTATAAAAAAATATCAATATACAACTAATATATATCGATATATATTCATATATATTACATATATCCCTTTTTATCAAATGCAAGTGCTATTAATTTTAATTTTTTTTCCAATTATCCCTCTTTTATTTTATTTATTAATCATTAAATATTATTATTATTATTATTATTATTATTATTATTATTATTATTATTATTATTATTATTAGTTGTTGCAGTAATAGAGTTACTTTTTTAATTATTTACATATATATATATTCAAAGATTATTATATGTGGAACCCACCAAGAAATTTTTCTTTTTGGTGGTCGTTGCTAAAAAGTCAAATAACCGGCTAGCTTTGTATGGAACCTTTTAGCCAATAAATTATGATTATAATTTGATGGTTTTCATGTTGACTATAAATTGGCAATAAAAAGAAAATAGAATTTTTAACTTCAAACCAAAATTTCACACAGAATAGAACCTTAACAGGAGGTTGGTTACGAGCAGTTTAATTCTTCAGAAGGGTAAATACACTTGACAGATTTGAATGGTCTAATTAGAGAAGTGACAGTAATTTCTTTCATTAATTGTTGCCATTTTTAGCTTGCACCACCGGTGAAAGCTTGCTGCAATTTCAATCCAGAGAAAAAAAATGAGCTGCAAATTTTAAGCACATGTAAACTATCAATAATGGAGATCAAAGTATCATTGATTACCTAAAAGCATGACAAATTATTAAATGAAACAACCACAAATTACAGAAAGAATAATAGATAGAGGAAGTCAGTCTTAAAGAGTTATTGAATATTATATGAAATTACAAGCCTTATAGTCCACAGCTAATATTTAAAGGTTGGTTCCATAGTCCTCTAAAATTCAGTCACAACATGCTGGGGATGAGTTGTGGCTATCATTTGGTTTGAACCTACAGGGTTATACCTGCATATTTACTGAACTATTAGAAAGAAGAGCAAACTTCTATTTTATGGATTTTGTATTCTGATTACAAGGTTAAAATTAATGAAACCATCAAATTATTCCTAAACCCCATTTAAAGCTATAATTGTTCACTCATTATTGAAAAAAGATTTAAAAAAAATTAAATAATGAGGAGGAGGAGAGTACCGTATTTTTAAAATAAAAAAATATAAAAATTAAAAGTGTAAAAAAGAAATTGTATAGTATTTTTGAAAAATGAAAATTAAAATACAATAGTGTAATTTCCTCAGGAAATAATAAACTAAAAATGTTTTCAGCTTAATAAATCGTTTAAAATTTCTGAACTTAACCAAACTCTCTCTTTGTAAAAATCGTTTTCTATGTGATAAAATAATACTACTTTATTAATAGACGCTAAAATGTGAATTTTTTTTGGCTAAAATTTAAATCTCATTAACGCTAGATTTTTTTTTAAAAAAAATCTTAATGCAAAAGAAAAAAAAAACTCTATGTTTGTAATTCTTATAATTTAATTAGTTATAATTGTTTAATTCAGTTTGATATTTAATCCAATTGATATAATTTTTAAGTATAAAATATTAAAATTTTTAAGTTTGCTACAAAAGGATTCAATTTTTAATATATCTAATAGGATTAATTACTTAAAAATATGAAATGTTAGATTTTTTTTTTAATCTTAGCATTTTCTTTCATTTCAAGAGTAAAATATATGAATTTTTAAAATTGTATCAATTTAAATCCCTCAATTACAACATGCAAAAATTAGTGATAGAGAAAGATGCAGTTATTTTTTTTTATTTTTTTATAAACTAACCTATGATTTATGACCTCACAAATCTGGTGATTACTCTGTATCAAAAAGCTAATTTACAAATCATAAGTTTTGTTTTAATATATTGAACAAATATAAATTTTACTTATATATATTAATATAAGTTGCAAATTGATTGTTAAATTAAATATTTAATTTTTATTTCATTGTTTTAAAGAATTTTTTTTATTATGTAAACAAATGTTTCTTCATTTGTTAAGAAAATTACAATATTATTTCTAATTCAATTATATTACGGTTATTAATTTTATTCGAATAAGATCAAAGTCTAAAATACAATTTATAATTTATTCTTGTTCTTAAAAATATAAATTTGACAAAAAAAACTATAAGTGATTATACCTTTCTAATTTTGTGTTTTGACAAAGTTTTAATTTTTTTTAAAGAATAACACATAGAAGAGCAACTAGACACATTTTATAATAAAGCCATGATAACTTTGTTAATCAATAAATTTTATTAAATATGCATACTCTTTTTTCAATATAAAAGACGGAAACTTTTATCCAAACTTATGTGGTTATTAATTCAATAATTTTTTTGTTTAGACAGTCTAGCAGAAACTCTTGTTCAGAGTAAATTAGAAGAGAAATTAAATTTAAATTTACTCTAAATTCTTTTTAATTATTTGATAGTCTAAATAAAAGAGGAAATAATTTAAATTTCTCTTTTATTTTAAGAAAATAAAATAATGATTAAAATAGTAATTTTATATATTTAAATAACCACTTACCATCGTTTATTTTCCTTTCTCGCTAAAATGGAGGAAAATATTCTAGAGTTGGAGAATATATAAGGAAATTGAATTTCTCTCCCTTTACTGTTGTTTACCATTCTAATATTTACTCCAAACAAAGGAAAAGAAAATAAATTTCATTTACTTTCTCCCCCTTTACCTCTAATTACTCCCATCCAAACAAAGGCTAAATTTTAGTTTTCTTAAGAGATGGAAAATCCCATTAAACCATCAAAATCCAACAAAATTTGCCATTTGGTGGCTCTGCCATATCCTCGTAGAGACCTCATCAACCCAATGATGAATTTCTGGAAGCTTAATGCTTCAAGAAACCCTAATCTTCTAGTCACTTTTGTTGTCACTGAAGAGTGGTTTGGCTACATTAGTTCTGACCCATAGCCTGCATCTATCCGCTTCGCCACAGTACCTAATGTAATCCCTTCTCAATCTCCAAAGGCTGTTGATTCCACTGGATTTTATGAAGCTGTTATGGGAAAACTGGAAGCTCCTGTTGAAAAGTTTCTTGATCAACTTGACCTACCTGTGACTGCTATTATTGGTGATATTGAATTAGGTTGGGCAATTGATTTAAGGAATCGACGCAATATTCCAGTGGCTGCATTTTGGACTATGTCAGCAACATTTTTTTCTATGCTTTATCATTTGAATCTCTTAGAACCAGAACATGCCTGTTGATTTGTTAGGTATTAAAAAATTTTACTACAATTACTTTCCTATTTGATCATACATAGCATAGTCTCAAAATTGAGTTATTGTTACTATTGAGCAAGCGAATTTCAACTATTAGCCTAGCAATTAGAGTAATTATTTTGGTTTTATGCTATTGCAAAATAGTAATGATTGTTATGTTATGCTGCTTCTTTTTAGTGGAAAAAGCAGAGCACATCCCAGGAATTTCTTCATCAAATTTAGCAGAGCTTCGAACAACTTTCCACAGGAATGATTTAAAATTCATGCAGCTTTCTCTGGAATGCATTTCAAAGGCACCAAAAGCTGATTATCTTCTTTTCACTTCTTTATATGAGCTTGAAGTCCAAGAAATGGACATTATAAAATCTATTTTCCCATTTACTGTCCTTCCTATTGGCCCTGCAATTCCATTCTTGGAACTCCGAGCCGGTTAGAGCCCTAAATTCCAAACCTGAAAACTCTGTTTTGTACATTTCGTTGGGAAGTTTCCTTTCTGTTTCAAGAACCCAACTGTATGAAATTGTTGCAGGGCTTCAAGAGAGTGGTGTTCGATACTTATGGGTGGCTCGTGAAGAATCTTCTTGGCTAAAAGAGATTTGTAGTGAATAGGGATTGGTTTTGCCTTGGTGTGATCAATTGAAAGTGCTATGCCACTCTTCTGTAGGAGGATTTTGGACTCATTGCGGGTGGAATTCTACTCTGGAATCAGTTTTTGCTGGTGTTGCAATGCTCACTTTCCCTCTATTCTTTGATCAAGATACAAACAAGAAGCAAATCTTGGACGAGTGGGAAGTTGGATGGAAAGTAGAGAGAAAGATGGGGGAAGAAAATTTGGTGAGTAGAGAAGAAATTGCAGAACTTGCTCGAAAGTTTATGGATTTGGGAAGTAATGAGTGTAAAGAAATGAGGAGAAGAGCAAGAGAACTGAGCAATGTTTGTAAACGAGCTATTGCTGAAGATGGATCATCTGCTAACAATCTTGATGTATTTATTAGGAATATTTGGCAAGATAATTCCCATCAAGCTGTTTCTTTTTGCTTTGTTTGGGAGATCAAAACCGTGACTGCTTTTTCAAAGAAATAAAATTGATTAAGAGAATGAATGAAGATAGTGTCTTGGTTACATTTTGAAGCTACAAATTGTGTAATTCAAAGTTTCATTAAATGGTAAATCCGCCATCACCAAAGCAATACACCAAGAAAGAAAAAGAGAAGGAAAGAAAGAAAACAGATTAGGTTGTTGCCGTTCTCTATGCAGAAACAAGAAGAGGATGGACTGACATCGTTGCCTCCCCCTTTTTAAGTGGAATAAGTTTTGAGAATCTTTTAATCTTTATCATTGACGAGTAAACATTTCTAAAATGATATATTATAAAGTACATAGAAATTTATTCATAAATAAATACTATAGACTTGATATAAATTATCCTATGCATGAGTTTTTTGTTTAGTCTTGCTACATTTCATTACTTATAATATGGAAAAACAAAATCATTAACTCTAATAATGATTTCCAATTAAGAAGTGAGTTTTTTTGTAACTTGACTGAAATCCGGTTCTAATTAAAGTCAATATTTTTCTTCATTCGTGAATCTACTAATCTAAACTTATATAATCTAATCGATGATATTTAAAAATGTAAATATAGCATGATATTGTTGAAAAATAAAGGAAGAGGCAAGAAATAAGAGAGAAGAGGACAAGAAGAATATAAACTAAGAGATATGAGGGTAGTATTAAACTGATGGGGAACTCCTCTATTTATAGAGTAGAAATCCTAATACATGTATGGACTGTGGGACCCAATAGACATTCATTTATTTATAACACTCCCCTTTCAATGTCTTAAAAATATTCATAAAAATATTACTAACTACATGAATACACGATAACATACTGCCTCATTAAAAACCTTTACAAGAAAAAACCCAATGGGATAAAAACCTTGAAAGGGAAAAAGAGTGCAGTGCGTATTCTACTCCCCCTCATGAAGACATTACTTGAGATCTTTGAGTCTGCGCATTTCGATTTTGTACACCAATTTCTCAAAACTTATTGTAGGAAGCGACTTCGTGAATAAATCGACTAGATTGTCACTTGAGCGAATTTGTTGAACATCAATATCACCATTCTTTTGAAGATCGTGAGTGAAGAAGAATTTTGGTGAAATATGCTTTGTTCTATCCCCTTTAATAAATCCTTCCTTTAACTGTGTATACATGCAACATTATCTTCATATAAAACTGTTGGGAGTTCTTTTTGAGGATGTTGACCACATGTATCTCGAACATATTGAATTACTAATCTCAACCAAACACATTCTCGACTTGCTTCATGGATGGCCAAAATCTCTGCATGGTTAGAAGAAGTAGTAGCAATAGTCTGTTTTGTAGATCGCCATGATATAGCTGTACCTCCACATGTAAATAAGTAACTTGTTTGAGATCTACCATTATGTGGATCTGATAAATATCATGCATCTGCATAACCAATCAAAACTGACCTTGATGTGTTAGCATAAAATAAACCCAATTCCATTGTATCACGAAGATATCGAAGAATATGTTTAACTTCATTCCAATGTCTTCGTGTTGGTGAAGAACTATATCTTGCTAATAAGTTTACTGCAAATGCTATATCAGGTCGAGTATGACTAGCAAGATATGTCAATGCTCCTATTGCACTAAGATATGGTACTTCTGGACCAAGAAGTTCTTCATCATCTTCTCGAGGTCGAAAATGATCTTTTTTCTCATCAAGCGACCTTACAACCATTGGAGAATTTAATGGATGTGCTTTGTCCATATAAAACCGCTTTAACACCTTGGCTATATATGTGGATTGATGGACTAAAATACCATCTGCAATATGCTCAATTTGCAAGCCAAGACAAAACTTTGTCTTTCCGAGATCTTTCATTTCAAATTCTTTTTTCAATAAATCCACAATTTTAGATATCTCTTCTGAAGTTCCAATGATATTTAGATCATCAACATAGACAGCAACAATGGTAAATCCGGATCCAAATCTTTTGATAAAAACACATGGACATATAGCATCATTTTTATAGCCCTCTTTCATTAAATATTCACTAAGACGATTATACCACATTCGCCCAGATTGTTTTAATCCATAGAGAGCTTTATTCAATTTAATGGAATAAACTTCTCGAGAATTTAGCTTTTGTGCTTCAGGCAACTTAAATCCTTCATGAACATTCATATAGATATCTTTGTCAAGTGAGCCATACAGATAGGCAGTCACAACATCCATTAAATGCATTTCAAGATTTTCATGAATTGCCAAACTTATTAAATATCTTAGTATAATTACATCCACCACGGGAGAATATGTATCCTCATAGTCAATGCCAGGTTTTTGTGAAAAACCTTAGGCAACAAATCTTGCTTTGTATCTCACAATTTCATTAGTTTCATTTCGCTTTCGTACAAAAACCCATTTATATCCCACTGGCTTGATATTCATTGGCATTTGGACAACAGGTCCAAAAACTTTACGCTTTTCAAGGGATTTCAATTCAGCCTCAATTGCATCTTTTCATTTTGGCCAATCAATTATGCATCTACATTCATCAATAGACTTAGTTTCAAGATCCTCGTCTTCTTTTACAATATCTAACGCTATATTGTATGCAAATATTTCGTCGACGTTTACTTGGCTTCGATTCCATTTTTTACCAGACACGACATAATTTATTGAGATCTCATCATTTTCAATATTTTCAGGTACCTAAGTTTCTTCTGGAAACTTTTTCACAATGTCAAGTGTCTTCTCAAAAAATTGCTCTTCAAGAGCATTTTCTCCAGAAATTTGGTCATTTTGAACATTCGCTCCTTTTCTTTTTCTAGAATTTTTATCCTTGGAACCTATTGGTCTACCACGTTTTTGGCGTGCAATAGACTCACTAGCTTGGGCAACTTGTCCTTCAGGGACTACAATTCTAACATGAGCATTTTCAGCTGGAACATAAGATTTAGTTACTCTTTTTGGATCAGTAAATGAATCTGGCAATTGATTTGCTACATTTTGTAAATGAATTATCTTTTGAACTTCTAATTCACATTGCCCAGTGCGAGGATCCATATGAGATAAAGATAATTCTTTCCAACTAATCTATTTTTTCAACTGTTTATTTTCTCCCCCTAATGCTGGGAAAACTGACTCATCAAAATGACAATCAGCAAATCTAGCCGTAAATAAATCTCCAGTTAAAGGCTCTAAATATTTAATTATTGATGGAGATTTATACCCAACATATATCTCTAACCTCCTTTGAGGGCCCATCTTTGTGCGTTGTGGTGGAGCAATTGGAACATAAACCGCACATCCAAAAATTCGAAGATGGGAAAGATTTGGTTCTTGACCCAAAACCAATTGTAGAGGGGAGAATTTATGATAATTTGTTGGCCTGATGCGAATAAGTGATGCTGCATGTAATATAGCATGTCCCCAAGCAGAAACAGGAAGTTTTGTTTTCATCAGTAATGGCCTTGAAATTAATTGCAATCTTTTAATGAATGATTCTGCCATACCATTTTGAGTGTGAACATGAGCAACAGGATGTTCAACTTTAATTCCAATTGACATGCAGTAATCATTAAAGGCTTGAGATGTAAATTCACCAGCATTATCCAAACGAATTGTTTTAATAGAATAATCTGGAAATTGAGCTCTTAAACGAATTATTTGAGCAAGCAATCTCGAAAATGCCAAATTTCGAGTTGATAATAAGCAAACATGTGACCATCTTGAGGATGCATCAATTAGGACCATAAAATATCTAAATGGTCCACAAGGTGGATGAATTGATCCACAAACATCTCCATGTATGCGTTCTAAAAACGCCGGTAATTCAATTTGAATTTTACTAGGCGATGGCCTAATAATCAATTTCCCTTGAGAACAAGCTGGACAAAAAAATTTATTTGATTGAAGAATCTTTTGGTTCTTCAATGGATGTCCACATGAAGATTCTATAATTTTTCGCATCATTATTGATCCAGGATGATCTAATCGATCATGCCAAATAATAAATGCACTTGGATTTGTAAACTTCTGGTTTACAACCATATTAATTTCAATTGTGCGAATACAAGTATAGTATAAACCAGAGGAAACTGCAGGTAGTTCCTCTAATACACATTTTTTGTTTGATATGGTACTTGTAATACAAAGAAATTCTTTAGTATCCATATCTTTTGTCTCAATATGATATCCATTTAGGCGAATATCTTTAAAACTTAATAAATTTCTGTGAGACAATGGGGAATATAATGCACCATTAATATTAATAATCGTTCCCCTTGGAAGTATTATACTTGCTCTTCCAGAGCCTTTAATAATTCTTTTCCTTCCAGATATAGTATGAACAAATTCTTCTCCCATTTTCAATTGGGAAAAGTATTTTCTATCTTTAAGAATCGTGTGCGTTGATGCACTATCAGCAATACACAAATCTCGATTTTCTTTTTCCACTAAAGTTTGTGTAGCATCCATAATGTCTTCACAAAAATATAAGAAGCAAATTAATATAATACTTAAAAGAATATAAAATGTCACAAGTTTAAAATAAAAACATAATAAAGTAAAATCCAAATAATTATAAAAATTCAATACAAAATATGATAGAAATATTCATAAAGGAAAATAAAATTGAATAATCAAAAACTAAACTTAGGCATCAAGATTGCCATTGCCAACTAAATGATCAATATTTCCATTTGGGTCTGAGAAGAAATCAACAACATCAAGATGGGTGACATCAATCGCAGTATCATCTAGCCCATCATTGTAGGAAAAATTTGTCTCAATATTCTTTTCTCCATTTTTTAAAGATGCTTGATAAAGATAAACAAGATGTCTTGGCGTACGACATGTACGTAGCCAATGTCCTTTTCCACCACATCGATGACAACTAACATTAGAAGATGGATTAGATCCATTATTCTCATTAGTTCTTTTTCTTTCATTATTCTTCCCATTTTTATGATATGGTGTATTTCTATAACCACCACGACGACCATTGCGATTGTCACGAGAGTTAATTCGACCACGACCTCATCCACGACGATTATACTCTTGTCTATGCCCATATGAAATTGCATTCGCTTCAGGGAATGCCATAGATTTATTTAAGTGGGCTTGGCTTCCATTCACTTTAGGGAATGAAGCAGATCCAGTTGGGCGAGCTTCATGATTTCTCATCAATAATTCATTATTTTGCTCAGCCACAAGAAGACAAGCAATTAATTCAGAATACTTTTTAAAGCCCTTTTCACGATATTGTTGTTGTAAAACAACATTAGAAGCATGAAAAATAGAGAATGTTTTCTCTAATAGGTCATGATCAGTAATATTCTCTCCACATAACTTTAGTTGAGAGCTAATTCTAAAAAGGGCAGAGTTAAATTTGCTTACAGATTTAAAATCTTGCAATCGCAGATGCATCCACTCATAACGAGCTTTTGGGAGAATAACAGTTTTCTGGTGATCATACCTTTCTTTCAAATTGTTCCGAAGAACAAGAGGATTTTTAATAGTCAAATATTCAGTTTTCAATCCCTCATGTATATGATGACGGAGAAAAATCATCGCCTTTGCTCGATCTTGATTTGATACTTGATTTCCTTCCTTAATAGTGTCACCAAGACCCTTAGCATCTAGATGGATTTCAGCATCCAAAATCCATGATAAGTAATTCTTGCCCGAAATATCAAGGGCTGCAAACTCGAGTTTCGCAATATTTGCCATGCTTAAAAAAATAAAATATAATAAATAAATAAAATAAAATATACTCATATTAGATAACACTATAATATAAAAACATAATATATATAAAATAAAAAAAATAAAATAAAGTAAAACGTATGAATGTTAATAATTACGGAATATTTGTTCCAAACTCATTAAAACAGATTACAAAAATCTAAATTCTTAGTTTGAACATCGCTGGTATGATATAAATAAGACAAAATATATGTGTTAAACTTTGACAATACCTAATAAAACAACAAATTGGATTTCTATCCAAGATAACGTGGAATTGATTACAAAGTAACAATAATAATAATAAAAATATGATGTATATAATCATATTGATATAATAATCTTTGGATAATAGGTAATCATTAAAATTGAAAACGAATTGGCATAAGAAACATTAACATTGAGAAACGAATCGAAATCTCATCCCAGATCCAATGCAAAAAAAAATTATATCATGCCGATTAAAACACAAAGTAAGTTTAAAAGAATTATTCACAACCATGAGATTACCTTACACCGAAGCAACCTTAAACCAAAGCAATCGTGCTGATAACGTGTTGAAAAATAAAGGAAGTGGCAAGAGACAAGAGAGAAGAGGACAAAAAGAATATAGACTAAGAGATATGAGCGTAGTATTAAACTGATGGGGAA
Source organism: Garcia nutans (assembly GCA_947685225.1). Lineage (NCBI taxonomy): Eukaryota > Viridiplantae > Streptophyta > Magnoliopsida > Malpighiales > Euphorbiaceae > Garcia > Garcia nutans. The sequence goes on from CANTUV010000002.1 coordinate 47,721,209, forward strand.
CTCCTCTATTTATAGAGTATAAACCCTAATACATGTATGGACTGTGGGACCCAATAGACATTCATTTATTTATAACATATATGTTTTTTTGAAATGCAAACTAGCCTTTCAAATTAAAACAAAATTAATAAAAATATATATATTCATATTTTAAATTAAAAAGAAACATTTTTTCTTAATTATTATAAAATAAAAAAAATTCTTCTATTAATTTAGGGGACATAATTTAATTTTTACTTAAAATGATTAATTATTTATATTTTATCTTAGCAGTTCAAGTGTGCTCCGCTCTTGTTTAGGTAGCCACACTTCTACAAATAAACAAAGATTACTTTTTTTCGAGACATGGAAAATCCAGTTGAATTAGAAAGAAGTGAAGTTTATCATGTGGTGGCTATGCCTTCTCCTGGGACTAGATTTGGGCCATCATGTAGTGAGCCCAAAAGTAGAACCACCCCTCCTACCTCTAAAATTTTGAAGAGATGCCATTTAAATAAATTTTTTTTTCTAAATTACTTCACTAATGGAGAATCAAGTCTCACTTTATTTGAGTTCCATTTTGTGACGCAAAGTGTTATGTGACATAAAAATGAGTCTCACAAAATAGGACTTGATCCTCCACCATTAGAGATATTCTAAGAGCATCCACAATATGAGTAATTGAATATCCTAGCTCCACTTATGTCAGAGAGATGAGATTGGAACTGGGCTTGTCCATTATGGAACAAGTCCAAAAGTGAGACAATTCCTCAAAAGAGGGATTTGTGAGTTGGCTGAAATTATGAGGAGTCACTACTTGGTGCAGACCGAAAATACATATCTTAAAATATAGGTTGACATGAGGGTCAAACTCGATTCTTTATACTAAGTTCATTGATGACCAAACTACCAGTCACTAGATCAAGTAATCCATATGCACTACCCTTTGTATTTGCCGAGAAGCTATTTTAGATATGCAATTTTTAATGATAGTTGATATATAAATAAATGTATAAAACAAATAAAATGTATGAATGTTCATGGCAAATATCATAGCAACAATCATAAAGATTCAAGAATTTTATTATAAACCAGCGATCAATCATATTAATTTATTTATAGTTAAAGGGTATGTAAATAATATTTTTATAGAGCATAATTATCAACCTAAACATGCCATCTAAGTTATCTCATCAATCCATAGCAACATCATTCTTAATCACAAATAATCAATCAAAGATTTTCTAATCAATACTTATTGTATTTTAATTAAAATGATTTTTAGGACTTAAACCCTTAGATTTACCACGTTTAGGTTTACATGCTTTTAATTCAGATATATCTTCATACATAGAACTTATAAAATAGACAAAACAAACTTGATGGATTGAACACAAAATAGACAAAACAAACTTGATGGATTAAACCACATACCTTAAAAGCAATAAACACAATGATCTTTGAACACTTGATATGCTAAACCATGCCTTGATCCTTATTCTTGATTTTTCATGCAATCTTAAGCAATATTGGATGAAGAACAACTTTAATGATTGATCACAAACACTTCTTGCTTGGATCATCAATATGACCGGATTAGAAGATTTTTTGATGATGAAATAGCTCCTGGGCTCTTTTAGGATAATGAGATCTTTGATTGGTTTAGAGAATAATAGGTCTTTCTTAGCCAATTGATGTTAGGGATCCACTCAAAAATTAGTTTTTGATGTATTTATAGGCTTAGAGTTACTTTAAAAAGCTTCATATTTAGTTTAGGATGTGTATTGAGAAAACAAATCCGGTAGAATCAAAACAAAGAAGGAAAAAACCTTCAAAATCTTGAAAGGTGATTTACTGCCTGTTCTGTTGAAGAACCTCTGCGGAAGATGGTACCACTGCGTGGTAGGTCTATTGAGTGAGATTTTTCTTCCGTGCTTCTAAGTTAATTTTTTTGACATTCCAAACTTTTTTCAGGATCTTTCAAATTGTGTTTATTACCATTGAGATAGTTTTCAATCCATTAACTTTGCCTTATCATTTCATAAATTCTAATAAGAAAACAAATTAAACCAAAAGACTCAATAGGTTTTCATTACCAACTTTATCTGTTGCTCAAATCATTTGACCAAAATCAAATGCTAACAGGGTCATCCTAATTTCCTCTCAAAAAATTAAGATTCGCCACATGACAACCCTTCAATAATTTTTTTTTAAAATTACATCACCATTGGTAGACCAAATCAAACTTTTTTGAGTCCCATTTCATTATATAGAGTGTTTGTGTATCACAAAAATGGGTCTCACAAAATGAGATTTTGTCCTCCACCATTAGAGAATCTCTAAGAGCACCTCTAACAAGACCAAATAAATATCCCAGTCTCACTTATGTCAGAAAAGTGAGATTGGGACTGGGCTTGCACTATTGTGGAGCAAGCCTAGGGACCGTCCCACTTTGCTATAAAATTATGGCAGCCCTTTAATAATTTTTTTAAACTTACCTCACCAATGGAGGACCAATTTCCTCTTTCTTTAGTTCCATTTTATGACATTGTATTTATGTGGCACAAAAATGAGCCTCACAAAATGATACTTGGTCTTATACCATTGAAGATGTTTTAAGAGCACCCTCAACAGAGGCAAATGAATATTCCAATTCGATTTCAGTCAAAGAAGCGAGACTGTAACTGGGCTTGTCCATTATGGAGAAAGCCCAAAAGTGAGACTGTTCCTCCAAAGAGGGACTATCTCTCACTTTGCTTTCAAATTGGCAGTCACATGGCATCCCTTCAATTATTATTTTTAATTATCTAACCAATAGAGGACCAAGTTTTACTTTTTTTTTAGTGTTATTTTATGACACATTATTTATATGGCACACAAATGGATCTCACAATATCTAACTTGGTCCTCTACCATTAGAGATGATCTAAGAGCAACCGCAGTAGGGGTGCTAATAAATTTTTTTAGTCCCACTTTTTTCAGAAAAGTGGGATTGGGATTGAGCTTATTTTATTGTAGAGTAAGTCTAAAAGTAGAACGGTCTCTTCTCCACTTTGCTCTCAAAATTCAAATTGACAGTCTTTTGATTTTTTTTAAAGCACCTCACAATTGGAGGATTAAGTCTCACTTTTTTATACTATTTTATGGCACTTAGTATTTATGTGGCACAAAAATAAGTTCCATAAAGTGAGATTTAGTCCTTTACCATTGTAGATGCACTAAAAGCATCTACAGTTGAGCGCAAATGAATTATCTCAGTTCTACTTTTGTAAGAAAAGTGAGATTAGGACTGAGCTTGCTCTATTGTGAAGTAAGTCTAAAAGTAGGACGATCCTTTCTTCTCCACTTTGCTCTCAAATTTTAAAGTGGCAACCCTTTAATTTTCTTTTTTTTTAAATTACCTCACAATTGAAGGATTAAGTCTCACTTTTTTTGCCCAATTTTATGACACTTAGTATTTATGTGGTACAAAAATATGTCCCATAAAATGGAATTTGGTCCTTTACCATTGGAGATACATTAGCATCAAGATTTGGAGGCAAATGAATTATCCTAGTCATACTTTTGTTGGAGAAGTGGGACTGAGACTGGGCTTGGTTTATTATGGAACAAGCCCTAAAGTGGGATGGTCCCTCTCCACTTTGCCTTAAAACGTTGAAGGCTATCATAATCATTTTTTTTTAAATAACCTAACTATTGGAAGATGAAATCTCAATTTTTTTTTTTATCTTTTAATCTTATTTTATGATACATAATTCTTATGTGGCACACAAATGGATTTCACAAATTGGACCTAATCCTCCACCATTGGGGATGCTCTAAGAGCACCTATAACGAAAGACAAATGAATTATCCCAGTCCCACTTCTGTTAGAAAAGTGAGTCTAGGATTGGGGGAGAAGTGAGACGCCCCATTATAGAGCAAGCCCAGCAGTGGGGCAGTTTCTCCAAAGAGGAACTGTTTCACTTTCCTCTCAAATTTTGACAGGCTATCAATGCTATCATTTTATGACACATAATATTTCTGTGACATAAAAATAGATCCCATAAAATGGAACTTGGTACTCTACCATTGGAGATGCTCCAAGAGCACTCACAATGGGAGTAAATGAATTATTTTAGTCCCACTTTTGTTAGATAAGTAGGATTGGGATAATAAAGCATGTCTAAAAGTAGAATGATCATTCCAAAGAGAGATTATCCCACTTTGCTCTCAAACATTAAAAGGCTACCCCTTGATAAGCCTATAATATTTTTCTAATAAAAAAATTGCCTTATCATTTGAGGTCAAGTCTCTCATTTTAAGCCCCATTTTATAACACATAGTGTTTATATAAAAATAGATCCCACAAAGTATGGCTTGGTCTTTCACCATTAAAGATGCTTTAAGAGTACTCGGAGAGGGGGCAAATTAATTAATTATCCCATTTATATTTCTATCAGAGAAGTGAAATTGGAACTATGCTTGCTTTATTGTGGGACAAGTCCAAAAGTGTATCCTCAAATTTTGAAGGGCTCCGACTTTCAATAATTTTTTTTTTAAATTACCTCATAATTGGAGGATGAAATTTTACATTTTTTTTAATCTCATTTCATGATACATAGTATTTATGCGACACGAAAATAGATCTCACAAAATATGACTTTTTCTTCATTATTGGAGATGCTCTAAGAACACTCACAACGAGAACAAAAAAATTATTGCAGTCCCACTTTTGTTTAAAAAAAAAAGAGACTGAAAATGTAATGAAACAAGCTCAAAAGTGGGATGGTCTCTTCAAAGAGGACTAAGTCTCACAAAATATGACTTGGTCCTTCATTGTTGGAGATGCTCTAAGACCACCCACAATAAGAAAAAATAAATTATTGCTATCCTACTTTTGTGAAAAAAAATGAGATTGGAATTATAATGAAGCAAGCCCAAAAATGGAATGGTCTCTTTAAAGAGGAACTATCCCATTTTGCGCTCAAATTTTGAAGGGTTACCATTTTTTTTTCAAAAAAAATCCCACTATTGGAGAATCAAGTCTTACTTTTTTTTTTTAGTTCAATGAGTTTCTTTCAGTTTTCAGTTTTCATTTGTCTTTTCTATCTTTTTAGAGTATAAATACTAAAATTAACAATATGTTTATGAAGGATAAACAATCTATTTATATTTATATTTATATTAATAAAAATAAAATATTATATTACTATAATTTTAAATTTTATTATAAATTATCAAGTTATTAAATTATTTATATATTGTATTAAATATTTATTGTATGTTATATTATTATTATTTTTATAATATTATTAGTTAAATAGTCATTTATTTATTTTTTAATTTATATTATATAAACAAAAATAACAATATTATATGATGCAATTTATTCCTTCAAAGTAATGAATTTATTCTTTCAAAACTTTTAAGAATTCTTTTACTTTTACTAATAATTATTGTATTAGTATAAATGTCACTCGCTATTAAATAATAATTAATATTTATAATTTTAAAATATAATATATGAAAAATTTTAAAATAAAATTTATTAAATTGAATTATTATGTAATATCAAAATTATTTATTGTATATTATTTAATTTATTTACTCCACCTGACGTATAATAATAAATTATATAAATTAAATTAGTTGAAAAATTATTATATTCAGATATATAGTTTAATATATATATTGAATTATGTATATTTTTAATTTATCATAATAAATAAATGAGCTTGCAAGTCTTATTCTCTAGCTTTCTAAATGAGCTAACTCATAAATGAAGAAGTTGAGTATTTTTTTTATTTGAATTTAATTCATTTAACAAATAAGCATCTCAATCTCGAGTAATTTTACTCATGTGCAATCCTATTTGCAAGTTTAATTTCTATACTAAGTAATTTTATCATATTTTTTTTTAATAAAGAAAGGTGAATTACTTATATAGACAGTAGAAACTAATACTACATACTACATCAATAATATCATGAAACATTCAATATTATAATTTTAAAAGCCTAAAAATTTAATTATTTTAAGTATAAGTCTAATATAAAGAAATAATAAACTAAAGGGAGCTTTACAAAAATATCAAAAAAAATAAAAATTTTAAATTTATTATATTTTTAAAATTATTTTTAAATTTACAAGAATGTATAATTTTATTTTAAAAAAAATATTATATTTGAATAGTTTATTATATATTTATTATAAAGTTTATTATGAGTATATTATATGTTTATTATGAGTTTATGAATTTATATAATTTATTATGAGTTCAGTATGAATTTATTATGAGTTTATTGTAAAATAACTAAAATACATTTGATAAGAATTAAAAAATTTTATAAAAAATAGTGGTGAGTATAATTTTCCCTAAACTACAAATGTTTTAAGCTCAATAAATGGTTTAAATTTTCAAAACTTAAACAATCTCTTTCTCTTTATAACGATCTTTTTATATGTGATAAAATAATTCTACTTCATTAATAGATACTAAAATTTAAATCTCATTGGCGCTAGATTTTTTTTATCTGAATGCCAAAAAAAAAAAACTCTATGTTTCTAAGTCTTATAATTTAATTATTTCTAATTATTTGATTCAATTTGATATTTAATCTAACTGATATAATTTTTAAGTGTAAAATATTAATTTTTATAAGTTAATTATAAAAGGATTCAATTTTCAATATATCTAATGGGATTAATTTAAAAACTGAATCCTTTTATAATTAACATATAAAAATTTATATTTTATACTTAAAAATATGAAATTTTAGAGCTTTTTTTTTCTTTTTTAATTTTAGCATATTCTTTCATTTTAAGAGTAAAGTATATGAATTTTTAAAATTGTATCAATTTTAATCTCTCAATTACATCATGCAAAAATTAGTGATAGAGTAAGAGGCAGTTGATTTTTAATTTTTTTTTTATAAATTAACTTATGATTTATGACCTCACAATTCTGATGATTACTCTGTATCAAAAAGCTAATTTACAAATTACAAGTTATTTTTTTTAAATATATTGAACAAATACAAATTTTACTTATATATATATATTTAACTTTCAACTTGGTTGTTAAATAAAATGTTTAATTTTTATTTCATTGTTTTAAAGAATTTTTTGTATTATGTAAATAAAATTCATATTTCTTCATTTGTTAAGAAAATTACAGTATTATTTCTAATTCAAGTATATTATAGTTATTAATTTTAGTCAAATAAGATCAGAGACTAAAATACAATTTATAATATAATCTTGTTATTAAAAAAAAATCTTGACAAAATTAAAAAAAAAAAATCAAGATTCTTTATTTTTTTAAGTAGCTAGACTTAAAATTTGGATCTTAATAGCTAACGAAAGTTCAAACTGGTAATTATATTTATTAAAAGTTAAGTTTAATTTGAATCATAATATTTAATTAAAATTTAAATTGAATCTTAATATTTAATTAAAATATAAATTAAACTATGCTGTTAACTCTTCTGTTAAAAAATTTTAATTTGGTCTAATTAAAAAAAATTAATTTAGCCTAATTTTTTTTTAAAAAAAAGTTTAATTCTTATCTTGGCAAAAATTTCCCTTTTCAAAATATAAAAGACGGGCAAGCAAATCAAAATACCATATCACGCAAAACATTACGATTATTACACCATACGCATTTGGCCTTCATCTTACTTAAAACTTAAAAATATATGTGTATGTGTGTTTTGATACTCTTTTAAATTCAAAGTTTTCAGATTCGAAGTCAGTAGTCTCCAGACGCAAATACTGGAACTCTATTTTTTTAATGCTAAATCAGCAACCAAATGCAAGAAGATAGAAAAAACAAATACTACAGAAAGAGGCTGCCTTTCTCTGAACTCCGAAACTTGTGCTTATCAATTCATTAATTTTCTTGTTTTGGCAGCAGCAGAAACTCTTGTTCTGAGAGATGGAAAATCCCATTAAATCCAACAAAATTTGCCATTTGGTGGCTCTGTCATATCCTGGTAGAGGCCACATCAACCCAACGATGAATTTCTGCAAGCTATTAGCTTCAAGAAACCCTGATCTTCTAATCACTTTTGTTGTCACTGAAGAGTGGTTTGGCTACATTAGTTCTGACCCAAAGCCTGAATCTATCCACTTAGCCACAGTACCTAATGTAATCCCTTCTCAGGCTCTCAAGGCCGTTGACTTTACTGGATTTTATGAAGCTATTATGAGAAAAATGGAAGCTCCTGTTGAAAAGTTTCTCGATCAACTTGAGCTACCGTGACTGCTATTATTGGTGATATTGAATTAGGATGGGCAATTGATTTAGGGAATCGAAGGAATATTCCGGTGGCTGCATTTTGGACTATGCCAGCAACATTTTTTTCTATGCTCTATCATTTGAATCTCTCTGCACAAATCCAGAACATGCCTGTTGATTTGTTAGGTATGAACAAATTTCACTGCAATTAGTTTCCTATTTGATCATACATAGTCTCAAAATTAATTGTTACTATTGAGTATGAGAATTTCAACTATTAGCCTAGCAATTAGAGTAATTATTTTGGTTTTATGCTATTGCAAAATAGTAATGATTGTTATGTTATGCTGCTTCTTTTTAGTGGAAAAAACAGAGCACATCCCAGGAATTTCTTCATCAAATTTAGCAGAGCTTCGAACAACTTTCCATAGGAACGATTTAAAATTCATGCAGCTTGCTCTGGAATGCATTTCAAAGGTATCAAAAGCTGATTATCTTATTTTCACTTCTTTATATGAACTTGAAGTCCAAAAGATGGACATTCTAAAATCTATTTTCCCATTTCTTGGCCTTCCTATTAGCCCTGCAATTCCATTCTTGGAACTCCGAGCCAGTTATAGCCCTGACCCTGAGTATATAATCTGGCTAAATTCCCAAACTGAAAACTCTGTTTTGTACATTTCGTTGGGAAGTTTCCTCTCTGTTTCAAGAACCCAAATGGATGAAATTTTTGCTGGGCTTCAAGAGAGTGGTGTTCGATACTTATGGGTGGCTCGTGGAGAAGCTTCTTGGCTAAAAGAGATTTGTGGTAAAAAGGGACTGGTTTTGCCATGGTGTGATCAATTGCAAGTGCTCTGCCACTCTTCTGTGGGAGGATTTTGGACTCATTACGGGTGGAATTCTACTCTGTAATCAGTTTTTGCTGGCGTTCCAATGCTCACTTTCCCTCTATTCTTTGATCAAGAGACAAACAAGAAGCAAATCTTGGAGGAGTGGCAAGTTGGATGGAAAGTAGAGAGAAAGATGGGAGAAGAAAATTTGGTGAGTAGAGAAGAAATTGCAGAACTTGCTCGAAAGTTTATGGATTTGGGAAGTAACGAGGGTAAAAAAATGAGGAGGAGCAAGAGAACTCAGCAATTTTTGTAAACGAGCTATTGCTGAAGATGGATCATCTGCTATCAATCTTGATGTATTTATTAGGAATATTTGGCAAGATAATTCCCATTAAGATGTTTCTTTTTTGTTTTGTTTTGGGAGATGAAAACCAAGACTGCTTTTTCAAAGAAATAAAATTAAGAGAATGAATAAAGAAATAAAATCTACTAGTCTAGACTTAGATAATCTAATGAATAAAATTGAAAAAATGTAAACATAGCATGATGTATTATTGTTTTTTTTGGTTGTAAACTAGCCATTTCTTCAATTTCGAATTACTAGATATAAATTTTAAAGGTGGCTGTTAATATGGGATGGTGGAAATATAATCTTTACTTCAAATGATAAATTGTTTATATTTTATCTTAGCAATTCAAGCATGCTTTTGTTTAGGTAGCTACACTTCTACAAATAAACAAAGATTATTCAATCTTTTTTTTGAGAGATGGAAAATCCAATTGAATTAGAATCAATTGTATCATCAATCCCATGATAAATGAACAGTTTCCCAAGAGTTTTGATTGATGGTCCATATGGAGCACCAGCACATGAGTACAAGAATATATGAGATAGTTCTGCTTGTGGGTTTAGGAATTGGAGCCACACCAATAATAAGTATAGCAAAGGACATGGTGAATATCATTAGGGCTATGGAAGAAGAAGAAGAAGATAGTTTACTAGAAAATGGTACTTTATCAAAGACACCAAGTCCTAATTCATTAAAAAGGAAAGAAAATTTTAAGACAAGGGCATATTTTTATCGGGTGCAAGGGAACAAGGGTCTTTTGACTGGTTTAAAGGGATGATGAATGAGGTGGCTGAACTAGACCATAACCATGTTATAGAGCTTCACAACTACTGCACTAGTGTTTACGAGGAAGTGGATGCTAGATCTGCCCTTATTGCAATGCTTCATTCTATTCATCATGCAAAAAATGGAGTTTTTTAAGGTTTCAACACACCAAATTGGCAGTTTGAAAAAGTGGGCAAAAATTATCATTGTCACACCATGGTAAACCATATTAAACCATAGAAAATAAAATGAAAATGATCTCAAACATAGTTCACCCTTAAATCATACTATATTAAACCGTGAAAAAAGTGAGCAAAAGTCATGGTTTTTAAGCCATGAACAAACCATGAAAATCCATGCTACAAGATTGGAAGTGAAAACAAACATGAAATAGAACCATACTATACCATGTCAAACCATGGCAAAACCCATCCAAACAAAGCCTAAGTCTCATTTTACCAACCCCGATTGGCGAAATGTCTACAAGCGCATTGCCCTTAACCATCCTGACTCTCGAGTTAGTAAGCATACCTAAACTCTAAAATCTTACGAGTAAAAGATTTTGTTAGTTATTTTACCAAATTCAATACACACCATGATTTTGTTAATGCTGTCACTGAAAAGTGGCTTGGCTACATCAGCTCTGACCGAAAGATTGAAACCTTCCGATTTGCCACAGTACCTAATGTAATCCCATCTGAGCCTGTTGATTTTCCTGGACTTCACGAAGCTGTTATGACAAAATTGGAATCTCCTTTTATGCATCTACTTCATCGCCGGCTACACCCACCTGTCAAAGCTATAATCGGTGACAATGAACTACAGTGGATCATCGATTTGGGTCATCGGAGGAATATTCCGGTGGCCGCTCTTTGGACTTCGTCAGTAACATTTTTTTCCATGCTGTATCATTTTCATCTCTTCGCCGTCGCCGTTGATTTGTTAGGTATTATATTAATTATTTTATTATCTATTGCAATAAATTATTACTTTCATCTATTTGACTTTAATTGAATTACTGGTGTGTATATATTTTATTTATTTTGTATTCACTTATATATATTTTTCTGCTTATTATATCTGTATAATTAATTATATAAAATCAATAGTATGTTTTATAAAATAATTTATCAATGATTTTTGTTAAATATATTATTTATTTAATTTATTAATTTTAATAGTAATTACACTTTAATTATAATAATAATAAATAAATTTATTAAATTTTCAAATTAGATGAGTTTTTATTAAGTAGCATTCAATTCATTTAAAAAATATATTTTTTCTAATTTGATGAAATGATAATATCTTTAAATTTTTTAAATAATAAAAAAAATAAATATTCATTCAAATTTCAAAATAAATTAAATAAAAATAATAAATAGTTATTCCAATTCTGATTTTGTTTTCAATTTTAAAATATAAACTAAATGCCACCGCAGTTTTAGTATATTTTTATATTTGAAATTAAAATTTTAAAAATGAATTTTTTTCTCATGTTTTCAATATGGACATATAAAGTTGAAAAAAATAATCTTTAAAATAATTTATTAATCAAAATATTCGATTAGTTATCCAAAATGAAATATAAATTATATTCTAAATTTCTCATATTATATAAAATGTAATTAAAATTTGAGTTTTATACTATTTTTTAGATCTAATAGAAAGACAAATATTATAAATCTTTTATGCATATGTATTCTATTATTATTAATCTTTTAAAATTAAATAGAAATTTTTAAGATTTTTGTTTAAAAAATAAAAAAAATGAATAAATGATTTTTATTATAAAAAATTTGAAGTTGAACAATTGAAATATATTTAACTTTATAATACATGTTAAATAAATCAATCGAAAACATAAGCGAGGTATAATTTAGTTGTAAAGTATATTTTCTCTCCTTGTTATTGACCCAAGATCGATTTTTTCTCCTCTAATGTAATATTTAAAAAAATAAAACTGAAAAATTTTCTACAATTGATTTTTTATTTTGTTTTAATTTTTTTCTTTTTTTTTTTACTTCCACAGAATTGCAGTTGCATTATATTTTTCTCATTAGAGCTTTTAGTAACATTCCATTTCACTGCATTCAGACTAGGAGTAATGCAGATCATGTCCCTGAAAAGTAGTAATGCAGATACTGTGCCATTGGTTATTTTCGTTTATATTACTTAACATTTCCAAAAGCAAAATGATAACGCTCATTATGTTGCCACCGAGTAGAAAATGCAGATCATATCCCTAGAATTTCTTCATCAAACGTGACAAAACTTCGAAGAGTCTTTCGTAGCAATAATTTACGAGTCATGCAGCTTGGTCTGGAATGCATTGTGGAGGTACCAAAAGCACAGTCTCTTCTCTTCACTTCTGTAGATTAGCTCGAAGCCCAAGGAATGGACATTCTCAAAGCAAAATTTTCATTTCCCACATATTCTGTTGGCCCTGCTATTGCTTATTTAGAACTCCAACACAATTTCTTAGGAGCCAATTATAACCCTGACGCCAAAAAATGGCTAGATTCTCAACCTGAAGCCTCTGTTTTGTACATTTCACTCAGAAGTTTCCTATCTGTTTCAAGAACCCAGATGGATGAAATTATTGCTGGACTTCAGGTAAGTAGTGTCCGGTACTTGTGAATGGCTCGCGGCGATGCTTCTTGGTTAGAGGAGATTCGCAGTGACAAGGGGCTGGTGCTGCCTTGGTGTGATCACTTGAAGATGCACTGCCATTCTTCTGTAGGATTTTTGACACATTGGGGATGGAATTCTACCTGGTAGCAGTTTTTGCAGGTGTGCCAATGCTACTTTCCCTCTATTTTGGGATCGAGATACAAACAGCAAGCTCATTTTGGAAGAATGGGGAGTTGGTTGGAAAGTCAAAGGGAAGATGGGAGAAGAAAATTTGGTGACGAGAGATGAAATTACTGAATTTCATCCAAAGTTCATCGATTTGGGAAGTAGTGAGAGCAAAGAAATGAGGAGAAGAGCAAGAGAACTTAGGAATGCCTGTCAACTAGCCATTGCTTAAGGCGGATAATCTGCGAAAAATCTTGATGTATTTATTAGGAATATTCTGCAATGCAACTCCCACTAAGTTGTTTAATTATGTTGTTTTTGAAGGTAGTTAATCTGGTTAACGAGGTCACTTCTAATTCCTGTAGTATAACTGTCAAAAAAATTGATAAAAGCAATCATTATATAGCATTGGATCAAGCACATGATTATTTATTACTAATAACAAAAAGAAAATTGAACATGAAATACAACTTCAAAATTACACACATGTATGAGCACAATGAAAATTTTGAAAAAATGGTACAATGATGCCTTTCAATTTACTAGTGCTTTGTTGTTTTCGTTCTCGCGCACTAGTGGCAGATTCAGATCAAGAGCTGGGGAGCTTTTCCTTGATGATTATTCAACAACCTCTCCTTGTGGCTTTAGTGGTCACAGAAGAAGCCACCAGCCATGTGGACAGGAGGGTCAAGTAAAATGACCTTGAAAAGTGAATAGAGTGCATAAATGCAAGTATACTATGAATGTTTATTGCAACATTTCTATGGTCTGTTATTGTCAGTTCCCTTGCTTGCACTTGAAACCTGACTTTCAGGAGTTTCCAACTGTTTTGCTCCCTTAGTCGAATCAGATGTTTCAGTCGTATCTTGTTCTAGGCCTAGTTCCTTCCTACTTTCTCGTTTTCCACTCTTTCCAATTGCAAGAATCAATTCTAGTTGTTTTTGTTGCTGCTCCTACACCAAACACTCGGAATAACAAACTACAAGTCAATCAAAAGCATTTTATCTTGACAAGAAGTAAAAACATTCATCTCCATCTCACAGATAATTCTAATAACCATTCTTCAAGCATTAGCATAAAGATATTCATGCATAAAAATATTTGAGAACAAAGGGATGGCAGCTTCACGACGATTATGCAAGTACACCATGCAGTTTATTCTCTTGGATTTACTTATTTTGTGAAAATACACTATTTATACACTTGACCTGCTTTCAAGAAAACTTGCCTAGGATACCATAGAACCAGTCCTGAAGTCAAATCTTAGCATATATAATCATAACCCAGTTTTTAACCCATGAATCAAAACAAGATCTTATCCATACAAACAAGATCTTATCCAGTAGGTATCAAGCTACATGATACGAACAATAAACAGACATCTACCTTTAATTTACTATCTTGAGACTGTTGGCATTAGCATCTCTAGTACCCCAGTCCCCAGTAAAACAACCCTCCTAAGTCATCGACTATAAAATACCCCAAAGTTCTTTGAGTACATACAGACAAGAGAACCCATTGGCATGGATATACTATTCAGCTGAACATACCTGCATTGCCAACAAAACCTTGTGAATTTCACCAAGCTCCTTTTCTAGGATATCTTCCTGCATTGCTAGAGCTCGAGTGGCCTCAGAATTCTTTTTTGCCAAGGCTGCAGCCTTCAGATAGAGATAGCAAAATAAAGTTAACAGAAACGCAAATCATGCAAAAGTTAGTTAACTCACAAAAAATTGCAGCAAAGCCTAAAAAAAACAGCAATAGTTAATAAAACCAAAGTTATATCTCATTCTAGCTGTATTAGATAGCATATTCATACTCCAGTTATTGCTTCCAATCATTATGTCCTTATGTTATCAATTTAAGCTCCAAAGCTCAAGTGTAATATAATAGGAAGCGATGAAATTCTGATTCAACGCATGTCTAAGAAAAAAGTCTTAGAATGATAGTGATCCAATAAATATAGAATATTATAACCAAATGGACAAGTTAACAGTGGACTGACAGACAAACACATTCCGTGGCTCACTTACTGTGCCTCAAATTATGATGTAAACAATTATTAGAGTTACTAAACAGAAAAATGAATGGGATAAATAAGGGTACCAGAAACAGTTTCAGAATCAAGAACCGTATAACAGAATAATATTGAATCAGACCATATCGGACAAAATTGGTTGTCAATATTGTGAATAATTTTTCCAAATTTTGCAAAAAGACTCAAATAAATATTAAGTAAACACTTCAATCAAAAATCATATAATGCTGCATGTCTGATAATTTAGCTTGACAAACATATGATGAAAAATCACATTTATTATAAAATTTGTTTAAAAAAATATATATAATTTTCAACCTGTACAATAAAAGTAAATATCATATCGGTAGGCCAACTATCTGATACATATTTAACGTATGATTCATAACTTCTCGGCCAATATCTAAAACCATGAATGGAAGTACTACAGGAACCACTAACTTACATTAAAAAAGTTCTCCACACACTGACAGAATCAAAGTGGTGCATATGCAATTACCATTAATTAGATGAGTACGATTTTTAATTTCATAATGAAAAGAAATCAACCAAGAAGCTAGAAACCACTGGTATGAAAGAAAAGCATTCATGCATGAAGCACAGGAAGAGAAAGCCTTAAAAGACTGCCAGCTGGGGGAGCAATCGTTGATTCGTAATGCACAAACTAAAATCCAGCCTTCTTCTAAACTGATAATACTTCCTTTGAAATGAATGAACTGGATAACAAAGTCCAACGACCAAAACAAAAGCCTCCTAGTAAGAAACTAGCAATCCCAACAGTCCTCTAGTCAGTAAGACTTTAAGAGAGCAAGTCAACTTCAAAGTGATATACTTCGCACAAGAAGAGAGACTGAAAGCAAGCTACAAGATCTTTTGACAAGCTTAGCAGAAAAACTACATGCGTATGCTTCTTTTTCTATAAACCACGATTCCTGGCCTCAAAAAAAAAAATCTCCATACCTACTTACAACAAGTAATTAATTGTACTCTTAAATAGACCATAGATCTGCATGTATTTAAGCAAATGAACTATTAGTCAAGCCACTGGAAGACATTAAAAATTAGAAGAATTTACATGCAATTCATAAAGGTTCAATAACCGTAGATGTTTTTTCATAACCTTTTTCAGTTTCTCAAATCAAATATTCAACATTTCACACTTGGAAGCCATATTAACAAACCTCAATTACTTTCAGTGAAACTTGCGGTTGTCTAAATATTCAAGTCAATTCCTAAGGACTGGAATAACATTTACTTCGAACTGTGTAATTATCATGTTTCTTTTTTTTTTAAACACGACGCGATAATCTAATAACTAGTCAACCAAAGATTCTTTTTTTTTTCTCAGAACCAAAAATGTGCATACCTCAGCAATGGGCTCTTTCAAAGCTTTCCTCGTAACCCGAAACCGAATCCCCAGCTTCTCAAGCTGCCTTGACAAGACTCGAACAATCGTAGCGGAACTCCTTATATCCTCCTCCAATTTCTCAATTCTCTCAACCAAATCCACACTCTCCCGACCCTCCCTAACCGTTACTCTACATAACCGAAGCCATTGCCGCCTCCTAATCCAAGCGCCAATCATTACGCCACTCATCATCACCACTAATCCCCAAGCAAACGCCTTGTGACTACCAAGGAGCCCTAACACCATCCTTTTCGAGTTCAAAACTGTAGAATTCACCGCATAACTGATTGTAACAACCGCCGATGAGATAATACACAAAAATTCAGCAATTGAGAGAAAAGCATCGGAATTGAAGCCATCCGAGCTTTGTGTCTGTAATGGGTCATCGGATTGATAGGCTTTGAGAGAAAGGTTGTTGGCTTTTAAGGCAAAATTAAAAGGGTTTCGGGCTGTAAAATTTTTGGAATGTATAGAAGTGGGTAGGTGTTGGGATAAGATTAGCGGAGAGAAATTAGGGTTTTGAAAAGAGGGAAAAATTGGTGCGATGGAGTAGAAGGTGCAGCGAGAAGGTGAGATTGTGAAGAGGTGTTGAGAGATGAACGACATTGTCGTTTTTATTGTTGATTTCAGGTTTTAGTTTTGTAAGGAGAGGACATGATGAAGTTCAGGGTTCTTGCGTCTTGTGGGGCGATAGAGAAGGACAAGCTATGGCGATGGGTTCCATGGTTGGCGAAATTTGTGCTAGCTGTGCATGTTAGTTATAGATAATTGTGACCAGCTAAAATGCGCAGAGGCGGCAAGGAATCGTTGGCCGGAGACGTTCACCGTTAAATTTATGCAGCGCACCTGGTAGAGTGTAATTAAGCTTAGCTAACTCGAGTGGAAACCTTGTCTTGTTCCGACTCGACTCAAGTTTTTATACTGATATTTGTTGGACCTTTTTTATTTTTAAATTTATAATTTTTAAGATATTATCTTAATTTTAGAAAATACGGATTATTTTACATATTATTTTGCAGAATGGCCATTTTAAAAGAAATATTTGAATTTTACAACAATAACATTTGAAAATTGAAATGACACTAAACGACGCTTCTTTTTTTTTTTTTTTTCTTTCTTGTAACCTTTTGTTTTTTTTTTTAATCAAAATTTTCGTAAAGTAAGATATATGCTTGAAGTCATGTTTAGAAAACAAAACGACTTCTCACAATACCCAAACCCAATTGGACCCAAATGGCCAAACCCATATCCAGCCCAAAAATGAATATATTAGTTCTAAACCCATTGACCTTTTCAATAAAGAAAATTACATTGTTTACGTAATTTCTGTGGCCCTTTTTATAATTATTGTGATGGACCTTTTTTTTTTACCATTTTGGTGATGCACAAGTTTTTTTTTTTAATTTATTAGGCATTACTTTTTTAATTTTTAATTTTTATTTATATTTATTTATAAATAATTTTTTAAGATTATATTCTTAATATGCATATAAAAAATAAATATATAAAACATATACACAAAATATATAATATATATAAAATATGCACACAATAAATAATAATATATATACAATATATATTAAGCATCCATCGAACATCTACCAAATATCTATCAAATATTTATCAAACATCTATAGAATATTTTTAATTTTTTTAATTTTATTTTTTTAATTTTATATTCATACAAAAAAATATACAACATCTATACAATATTTATATAAAATATATAAAATATAAACAAATAAATACATAAAATATATATAATATCCACCAAATATTTATAATAACTTTTTATTTAATAGTGAAGTTTGAAAAAATATGAAAATTAAAGTAAAATATTGAGTGTGGAAATAGAA
Source organism: Garcia nutans (assembly GCA_947685225.1). NCBI lineage: Eukaryota > Viridiplantae > Streptophyta > Magnoliopsida > Malpighiales > Euphorbiaceae > Garcia > Garcia nutans. Next base: position 47,739,458 of record CANTUV010000002.1, read on the forward strand.
GAGGTATTTTTAAAAAAAAATTATTTAGTGAAAAGTGAGGTATTTTAAAAAAATTGCTCCAACTTTTTATAAAAGTAAATATTTTATTTTTTGTATTTTTTTAAAATAAAGTTATTTTTTAGGTAGTTTGTAAATATTCCTTTATAAAAAGCTCTTTGTTATTCGTTTAATTGAGTTGGCCCTTTTAAATTTAAAATGATATTCAAAGTTAATTTTTTAAGAGAAAAAGGTAATTTTATTAAAACAATTCAAACATAAAAATTTATAATTCAAGAATCACCTAAAAATTTAAAATCAATACTACATTGTAATTTTATAATTTAATAATTCAAGAATCACAAAAAAAAATTAAAAATCAATGCTATATTGTAATTTATTTATGTTAAATAAAAAATACATATAAAAGATCTTAGCAACTCATAAAATAAGATCATTTTTTCATTGCAAATAGTTAAATATATATTAGACGTCGGTATGATTTAGCTCGAATTCACAACTTATTTGGTAGTATTGTAGCTCTATAATCAGCCAGTACGAATTCCCTATAAACTAATTGGGTATATAGACATATATATTCAGAAGACACACGAGAGCTTGGAATTCTTTTGAATCGTAGTAACACCATGCAACAAGAAAGAATGATTGATTAGGTGGGAAAGGTCGAAAGTGGGATGGATTGGGCTAAATATAGATGACTTAATAGAACTGTAGATGCAATGTATTTTTACAGATTGTTTTGGAGATTAGGTAGCTGGTTTCATGCATAATATAGGGATTGGTGATTCTTTTTTTTTTTGGTGGTCTTTATTCTAGTTTGAAGATGGCAAGGAATATGAGCATTGTGCATCTCATTCTTGAGTCAGATTGCAAAGAAGTGTTTAATTGTCCAGTTGGCGATCATCAAAAATATCACACCCAGTTAGAAATTTATTGTGTGCTACAAAAAATTTATTGTATAACTTATGGGAAGTGAAAGTTCATTACATATACAAAGAAAACAAATGTTATGTTGATTAGCTTTCTAGAGCTGCATCAGAATATCCTTGCAGTTTGATGTCTCTAGACAACCCTTTTAGAGAGCTACTCAACTTGATACAGGATGATTAAAGTGGATGGCCTGGCCAAGACAGATCAAAGTGTATCGAGGAAAAAAAAAGGGAAATAGAAATGACGAATCATCCATATTACAGTTTAAATTAATATTAAACACAATATTAAAATTCTAGGACTAATTGCCTATTATGTTGCTACTTTGCTTTGTAAATTTAGATTACTGTTTCTTAAAAAATTAAATAAAACAATACACTCAGTCTTAGTTTGGTAGCTAAAAATATTATTGCTTACATTTAAGTTTCAAATTTGAGTTCAAGTTATCCCTGTTCCTATATATAATTAATAAGAAAAACAATAAATTGCATTTAGAGAAAAAAAAAATGCACATTTTCAGTCATGCCAATCATTGATCAGTTAGTCAATGTTTGAGTAATAAAACTTATCTAAGAATTATACTAATCTGAGCTAATATTTCTATTGAGGATGAAATTAATTAGTTATTTAAGAATTCATTTTTACATAGAAAAAATGCAAATAAATAACTCTCCTATTTCCTCATCATGTTAGTCTAAATAGCTTGTCACCTAAAATGTCAAAAAATGCAATTACGTTCATAACCAATCATTTATGGACAGCCACAAAACCATCTTTCAAACAAGCCGCAACCAATTTATTACTTGCTTTATAGTTGAGACAACCATAAAATCTACTTCCAAGATTCTTTTATCAGCCCATGAAGTCTATTTTGGAGCCTTCACCCTCATCCCTCTGTATACACAATCGTAGAACCTCGAAGGTGTTGAGTTGGAATCAGAAACTATGAACAGAAAAAAGGGAGAATCCTTATTCTTTTTTTCATACTCATATTGTATACAGAGAGCTTTCTAATATAATACATTGTATTCTATATTTGGTAACTAATTTACATTGAATAAGAATGATATTGAGCTTGATTTACTCCCTAACTTCTTGTTCTTTCCTTTTCTGCATATTTTCTAATAGAAGGACCCTCAGAATCCAGCTCCTTGTTTGTTCTCCTCAACAAGCTCAATCTCTTTGAAGTTGTTGATGTTAATGAACCCATATGCTGAGATGAAGTCGATCACGTTTTCTACTTCAATTTAATTTATGGGGTCTTTGAAGTTTATAGATTTTGATTTAGGGATTCAAACATGAGAAAAAGAAAAGAAAGAGAAATGACCATTAAAATAATTTTTTAATTGCCACATGAGCATAGACTAACAGGAATTCAAGAAACGCTAAAGAGCCCATCAAAGAAAAGGATTTTTTTAAAAGAAACATCATATTATTTCATTCATTCTGAATAATATCAAGAAATATCAAGAACAAGGCTAGAAACATCCACTCCCTTCTTTATGGCTTGTCAAAGAACTAGAAAGCCTTGCTATAAAATTTGTACCTTGGTTCGCAGATCTACATGCAAAATTCAAGCTATAATTATTCATGCTATTTAGAAGTTCAATACAATCTGCAACTCATAAACCAAATAGAGCATCATCTCTAATATTGTTGTTCACTACTTTCACTAGGATCAAGGAATCAAAATCTATTATAAAATTCTCCAACAGCAAAACCTGTAACCATCTTAAAGATTCCCTGCATGCCAAGGCTTCTGCAGTTGCTGGGTCCATAACACCTGCATTAGAGCCACTCTTTGCTGTTATAAATGCTCCGTGATTGGCAAGGTCTATGATCTGTTCGTCCCCAAAAAATTAAGAAGAATGACAAATGTTAAATATGGGTTTATCTGATACAAAACAATTCATGAAGCAAACAGTGCACTACTTGGTACCAATGGAACTTACCTCATAGGAAATAGAATTTGGGTAAATTTTGCTAATAAGACTGAGGCTGCCCCGATAAGCAATGCAATAAACTCATCCCTCCTGCATAGACCGGCTCATTCCTTTACTGACATGGCTAAATCTAGTAAGCACTTTGCCAATAACAAAACGGCTAGGGCTACAAACGAACAATTTCCTTCTTTTTGGACCAACGAAATGGACAATGCATGGCTCCATGCCTCCATGATTGGGAAGGTTATCTCATTTGAACACCTTCAGAATTTATAAAAAATTCTTCAACATTAACTGCAAATTGAAGTGCAAAGTTGTGCCAATGGGCGGTAAATACGTACTGATATCCTTTGATAACAAGGAAGCGTTGGATGAATTTCTCAGGCAACATCAAGGCTGGCTCCTTGATAGGATTAGCCAAGTTCATAGATGGGATAAGAGTTACCTACCTGGTGACAGATTCACACGGCTACGTCTTGATTATGTACCCCCCCCCCCCCCCCCCCCCCAATGCTTGGATCTGGCCACTGCTAATAGAGAGAGATACGATTGTGCTAGAACTCTTATTTGCACCAACAGAAGAAGTATTGCTCAATCTCTCCAGATCAATATCGATGATGTGTGCTACAGTATTGATTTTTCTAAGGAAAGGTGCTCCATTGACGATTTGTTGGCCACCGAACTATCCTCTAAAAGATCTCCCAATCACAACCATCCAACTATTTTCTGCAGATCTGATGATCTGTTATTGCAATCTTCGTCGGCGGAGCTACATGGTGAGACCACGAGGACTGCTACACCTCGCCGGCTGGCGACTCCAAATACCAAGACAAATATTATATTACCACATGCCTAGCCAAACCTGCCGCTCCTGCCTTTGTCTCCCACTACCGAGTGTGCAAGCCCATACTCGCATGACACTGCCAATCTGACTCTGCCGACACACGATCAAATTGCCATGACAGTGCCTCGTCCAGCCGACCTCGGAATTTCCCATAACAAGTATGTAAAGAGCACTTTTCATAAACCAACAGAGATGGTGGGCAACAAGAAACCAACAGTGATGGTATGTCCTTGTTCAAGCCCAGTAAGTAAGGCTTTGGCTTTCTGGGCCCATTTGATCAACAGACTTTCCCCAATGCAGAAACTCACTCTTCAGATGATAGGTCCTTTGTCTTAGCCCATCAGTATAACATGCCCCCATCCCACCTACCTTGCCTGTTGATTTTATCAACGACCCAGATGGTGTGGACCTTCTTAATACATCAATACATTCTCTGATTAAGGTCAAATGTAGCCAGAAGAAGAAGAAACAGATTTTAGCACTGAACAAGATTTCTTTGCTTGGAGCCCTCCCCAAGGCTAAAAAATGCACCTCAAAATCTAACCAAATCCCTTCAGATTCAACCTGTATCCACCAATATGACATCTTAATCCCTGCACCCATCTTCAAAAGCAAGCGTTCAATGAGCAACTTTAACAAGAATGGTTCTACACCTAACGCAACATCAACTGGCGTTGAGACAACTGATAGCAAGGAGCTATGTGACTCTGAACATATGGATAACCTGGAGTCAGAGGCTGGAAAAACATGGGAAGTGGGGGAATGCTTGGGTTTATTCAATAAGTCAGATAAAGAAAAGATTTGTCATGGCTTGAGCACTATAATTAGCAAATAAACTACTGATGTTGTAGACAACCAATATAAAATGAAGATGATATTTTGGAATACTAGGGGTCTTAGGGCTAAGGTTAAAAGAGTTGCTATTAGGAATTAGGTAAGGAAAAAAAACTTAGAATTAGTGGCTATTGCAGAGACTAAAATTAGCATCATCGTTTCCTCTATTTGCAAATCAATCTGGGGATCCTGTGATATAGAGTGGGTATCTACTGAAGTTGTCAATGCAGCAAGTGGCCTTTTTGTTTCTTGGTGTAAATCATCTTTCTCATGCAGCCTTTCTTTCAAAGGGCTTAATCGGATTGCATTGCAGGGATATTGGACCTCGTCTTTCTTTCGTTGCACCATTATTGTCATCTATGGGCAAATAATGAAATTGACAGAAATAGACTTTGGGAGGAAATAAGGAGTTTGAGGTTGTCCTTTTGCAATCCTTGGCTAGTCATAGGCAACTTCAATGAAGTAACCAAAGGAGAAGAAAAGAGTTCAGGGCTATTCTCAATTGGGGGGGGGGGGGGGGGGGAAACAAATCTTTTGTAGTTCTTCGATGATTATGAACTTATCGACCTTCCTTTACTGGGGTGCAAGTTTACCTAGTCTAACTGCAGAGGTACTAGCAGAATTTATAGAGTGCTTGTTAATCAAGATTGGCTTTTAAAATTTCCCAGTCTCAAACTTCGGGGTCTCAAAAAAGGACTATCAGATCACTGTCCTCTTATTCTTAAATTAGAAAATCTTAACTGGGGACCTAAACCTTTTCGTTTCCTCAACTCCTAGTTTTCACACCCTGGATTCTCTGAATTAATTGGGAATTGGTGGATGCAAAGACAATTGCCACCTACCTGCCATTCACCTCTGCTCTCAAAACTTAACTACATCAGGAAGAAGCTTATTATCTGGAATCATAGTGTATTTGGTAGTATTGAGCATGAATTAGCGGCTTTAGAAGATCAAATTGATGATATTGATCTTGCACTCGAATCTACACCACAGGCTACATCACTTATCAAACGTAGGCGACTGCTTTGGGCATAGTTACGGGTTAAACATAGACAGAGTGAGGCATATTTAAGACAAATATCTAGTATTCAATGGCTGAAGGAAGGGGATAGAAATACTCAATTTTTCCACTTATCTGCAACCTTGAGGAGGAATAAAAACTACATCAGCTTATTGAAATCGGACAATAAGGTTTTAATCAAGGTATGTGACATCAAAAATGAAATCTCTAACTATTTTTTTGCCCTGTTCCGGGAAAGTATGGACTGACGCCCTCAAATTGTTGATCTTCACTTCACACAATTAACTCCTGAGTTATCAATTGGTCTAGAGAAGCCAATTATTATAGATGAACTCGGAAAGGCCCTATTTGCCTGTGAAGGTTGTAAAGCTCCAGGCCCAGAAAGACATTTGATTTTGTCTCTTGGAGTTATCTGTCACATGTTATGGGCAGTATGAGTTTTGGAGAGTGATGGATTAAATGGATGCAGGGATGTATGCAAGATAATCATTATCTATCTTAGTGAATGGTTCTACTACTCAACCTATCGATATGCAGAAAGGGATCCATCAAGGCGATCCATTGTCACCATTATTATTTGCTATAGCTGCTGAAGGCCTGCGTATGATCTTGAGAAAAGCTATCAATTTGGGATTGTTGCATGGTATTTCTATTAGGGGTGTAGCTTATCCTATCTCATTTCTTCAGCTTGTAGATGATACTATCATATTTTGTCCTGTTGTCCTAGATTGCCTTATTACTCTTAAGAGAATCATGAGGTGCTTCCAATATATATCTGGGCTCAAGGTAAATTTCCAGAAGAGTGGTATTATGGGCTTGAATACACAAGATGGCTGGGATATCGATGCAGCAACTATCAACTGCAAGTGTGCCTCTCTCCCCATACTTACCTTGGACTTCCTTTGGGTGCAAAGCCTAGTTTCAAAGTTACTTGGGCACTGATTATGCACAAATTTATGCAGAAATTGGCAGCTTGGAAAGCTCGTTGTCTGTCTTTTGCTAGGAGACTAACACTAATAAAATCGATACTTAATAGTCTCCCCTTATATTGCATGTCACTTTTCAGACTGCCCAAACATGTTGCCAAGGATATCATGAAGATCCAAAGAAACTTCTTTTGGAATGGGGTTGATGTGAAATGAAAATTGCATTTAATAAACTGGAAGACAATTGAGAGAGCAAAGTATTTAGGTAGGCTGGGTATTGGCTTCATCCCTGCTAAAAATAGGGCAATACTTTTCAAATGGCTATGGAATCTGATTAACAAGACAGAATCACTTTGGAAACAGGTAATAGTAGGAAAATATGGATGATTTCACCACACTCACACATTGATTGCAAGAAATTTTTAGGCTTATGGGGCGACATTGTTAAAGCAACATATGGGAATGAGTCTTGCAGGGAAGTTATCACTACATGATCATTTTTTTTGGCTTGGTAATGGGGCTTCTATCAGATTTTGAAAATACCTTTGGGTAGGACATTCTTCTCTTCAGCAAGCCTATCCAAGGTTATTTGTCCTAGCCTGTGACCAAGATTGTAAAGTTGCGGAGGCGGAAATTTGGGTTGAAGGTACACGAAACTGGAAAATTGAATGGCGTATAGAACTCTTTGTTTGGGAGGCTGATTTGTTAATGTCTCTCCTACAATGCATCAATAAATTTCAACCACAACTCTTTTTGAAGATAGGCAGTTTGGAGGTTTAATAAATTCAGCAAATATACTACTAAATCGATGACTGATCAATTGAGTGTTTTAAACATCTCTCCAACACAATTTCCTTGAAGTAAAATCTGGAGATCTTATGCACCACCAAAAGTTGAAATATTTGTTTGGCAAGCAATTCATGGGAAAATAAATGTGAGGAATAATCTTGCTAAACTTGATCTACTTGATCCAATGTATGATGTATGTCCATTGTGTCAAAAGGAGAAGGAAGATGTTGATCATTTGCTGTTGAACTGCCCAATATCCTGGTCTATTTGGGCTAAACTACTTGATTGGTGGGATCACTCATGGTGCCCTCCAAAATCACTTATCTTACACTTCACTCAGTGGAAGAGCTTTGCTTATGGTAAATTTGCTAAACAGGTTTGGTATTGCTCATTCTATGCTACTATTTGGTTAGAAAGAAATAATATTATCATTAATAATTACACTCTTAATACCCAGAAGTTGTTTGTCATCATATTAATCAGACTCTCATCTTGGACATCCGCTGCCTTCCCGAACTTCCCATACACCTTGGACCAATTTCTACTATCTTCCAACTATGTAATGAATTGGGAAAAGCAAAATACTTTAGACCTCTATCCCATCAGTTGCCTCCTGCCAATGATTCACTGAAATGGAATATTGATGGGTCTGCTTATGGAAAACCTGGGCATGCGAGTATTGGGGGGGGGGGGGGGGGTCTCAGAAACTCCAAGGGTCTTTTTATAGCCATATTTTCATATTATGCAGGGGTGATGGATTCTAACGAAGCCAAATTTAGAGCGATCTTAGCTGCTCTCAAATTAACCTATACTCGGGAGGATATCAGAAATAGGACCATGATTATTGAATCCGATTCTATTAACGCATTATCCTGGGTCCTTGCCTCTATTGATGAGGTACCTTAGAAAATTAGAGACATTAAATGTGAGATTAATGCACTGCTGTCGAAAATGAGGATGCCTCTATACCAACATGCATTTCGTGATACCAATTTTGTGGCAGATCACTTAGCCAAGTCTGGTGCTGTTAGAGATAATTGCCTAGAAGCTTGGTTAGATTTGTGATATTTAATTATTGAGTAATTTTATTTTTGTGTATTGCAGTTCTTTCTGTAAAATGATGTTCTGGGGTTTTTCACATATTTTTGGGATGCTCTTAGGATGGGCTGCTCGGGATACTTGGGACTTTATTTTGGATAGTTTACATCTCTTAAATATGTTTTTCCCCATTCATAATTATAATAATAAAATTAATTTTATAAAAAAAATAAATACTCCGTGATTTATAAGCATACAACCATATCCAATTTTATTCAATTAATTAAAAAAACTTAATCAAGATTGCACTCAGTGAAATCCATGGGTGGCTTTTCCCACATCCATAGGTGGCTTTTCCCATCTGTTTCAATTTGCAAGTTCTTTTATTCTATCTCTTTCAAAGGCCTTGTGTTGGGCTTTTTTCCAATCTGCAATGAAATTTTTTTGCAATGGATACCACTTCCTCTAGTCTTCTCCTCTATCTTTCCAAACTACTTGGTTCCTACTGTTCTAGAGATTTCACATGATAGTTGTTGCACTCTCACAATCCTCAATGCTATAATTTTGAAATACAACTTCCACCCATTCTAAACACTTGTATTGCCCTTTGTTGTATGTGAAAATAGCAAGATAGACCAATAAGCTTGAGCAAATTCATAATAAATTAGGATGTGCTTAGTAGACTCAACTCCTTACTGACAAACTAGCCAATTTAGTTCCACTTCCACTCTTCAATTTCTAAAGATTATTCTTAAAGGTAAACAATCATTACAAGCTCTCCACATGGTATTTCTAACCTTTGGAGGGATCTTTATAGCCCATAAATTCTTCCATAGTTGGTTGGCTATTCTGATTAGTTTCATATCTCTATTGGGAAAGAAGCCAATAACCATTATTTACAAAATACTCCACATTCTTATTATGTTTCCATATCCACTCATCCTTGATTCTCCTTAGGCTGAGTGGAATCATTAGTATTAAGTCAACATCTCTTCCATTGAATCCATTTTTACTAGCTCTTCATCCCATTATTTTGCTTCAGCTTTCATTAAAGAGCTTACATTTTCAACAGAGCATCATTCATTGGCCTTAATGAGGTTACCACAAGATTGGCGTCTCAGGTAGCCATGGGTTGCTCCAAACCTTAGTCTCTTCCCCTAAACTTACTCTCCTCCAGCACTCTGCTTTTTATTAAATCCTTAGTTGCCCAAATGCTTCTCTAGGAGTAGCTAGGATTACTTCCTGACTAAGTATTCAAGAAGCTTATAGTTGGAAAGTATTTTGCCTTCAATACTCTAGCTACCAAGCCTTATAGATTCTTTAGAATTCTCCACCCTTGTTTTCCTAATAGAGATAAATTAAATTTATGCAACTTCCTAAAACTCATCCCTCCATTTTGTTATTTCTTACATGATCTTTCCCATCTCATCCAACTTATTCCTCCCTTTTCTCATATTGTTCCTTCCCCACCAGAAACTATTCATTATTTTTTATAATTCTTTGTAAAGCAACAAAGGCAATAAGAAAATTCTCATGGTATAATTTGGTAGAGCCTGAGCAACAGTTTTGATGAGTACTTCCTTACCTACCCTTAAAAGCCATATGTTGTTCCAATTTGCTACTTTTCTCCTAATTTAGTCTTTGACAAACTGAAACACTTCAGTTTTATTTCTTTCCACCAAATATGGTAAGCCAAGATGACTCCCATAGTTTAGTATTCTTCTAATGCCCAACACTACACAAACCTCATCAGCCTTTAAAGATTTCTGAAGGTTTTCTAATTGGCCTAAAGCTTTCTCATATATCTTCAAACATTCTTTCAGCCTCTAACTTTCCTCTTTTGTGTAGGGCACTTTTAGTTATCCTAACACTATAAGTCCTTCTTGCTAACTCGTTATTGTTTTAATGAGGATGACAATCCTTTTGAGTAGATAAAAAAGAGGTAAAAGGAAAGAGGGTCCTATTGCCTCAGGCCTCTAGAAGGAGATATTAGGCCAATCTCTACATTTTTAGCTAAAATCTTATATTGCACAGCCTTAACAAAACCACATTATCTTAGATATCCATTGATCATGAAAACTAGTTTCTTCATAATAGTATGCAAATAATGTCATTTGATTCTTTCATATGCTTTAATCATATGTACCTTGAGTGATGCAAAGCCCTCCTTCCCTTGCCTTTTGAGCTTCAAAAAATGGCATACTTCGAATGTTAAGAGTATGTTATCCGTGATTGATCTCCTAAGACTAAAGGCACTTTGTTCCTCTGAGATCAAATCACTTATCACGAATTTCATTCTATTTGCAAGGTTATTGGAAAATTACCTTATTTAACACTTTACAAAGTGCTATTTAGCAAAGATTAGAAACTAAGGTGTGATTAGCCTTCTTTAATATTCAAAACAGTTGGGTTCTGGAAATAAGCCTTATCGAAGGAATTCTAAGGAAGCCTTACTCACTGCTCCTCTAACCTTATCCCAATATCTTTGGTAGAAGCATGGATTAAAGCCATCAAGGCTTAGTAATTTGTCAGGATGCATGGAAAATACAACACTTGTAATTTCCTAAACTAAAAATGGACTTAATAGCTCCTCGTTTTGTTCCTAAGTCACTCTCCTCCTTATATGTCTCAAAACTGGATCAACTTGATTACATTCAGTAGTGAAAAGTTTATCATAGTAGTCTCTGATCATTTCATTAAGTCCCTAACCCTATGACTTAATTGAACCATTTTCATTTATTAATTAAGAGAAATTGTTAAATCTCCTTCTTTGTTTGATAGAGTTATGGGAATATTTGGAGTTTTGGTCACTATCCTTTAGCCAGTATTATTTCACTCGTTGCTTTAAACAGTTATCTTTTTGTTTGAGCAGCAAAATTCAACTCTTTCTTTAGGTTTTCATATACAACAATCGATCCCATCTCCCTTTTACCGCAATATTGTTGTAGTTTCTTCCTCCATGTATCAATGCTTTCCTTTGCTTCAATTTATTTCTTAGAGCCCCATTGATATAACATAGTACCACATTGCTAACTTCTTCTTAATTTCAACTGCTTTATTGCTCTCTTAGGGCTCCTTTATTATCACCTCACATTCTGGGTCTCTATCCTAAGCATTTTTTAATTTGAAGGCTTTCTATCATTTTGGGGCTGTAAGCTCAGGCAATTTCAAGAAAAAGTGTTGAATGATCTAAGCTCGTAACCCCCAAATTAAATATTATTGCTTCTTCAAACAAGTCCACTTAAGTCACATTTGCAAGGACTTTGTCTAAACATTCTTCCACCTAGCCGGTTGATCCTAGCTTATGCCCCTTTCCCATGTGAAAGGTTAGCCCACCATCCCTAAATTAAGAAGTTCACATTTATTGATTACTTCATTGAAATCTATGATTAAGGATCCTAAATGTTTACATATGCCTAGCTTTTCCTATTGGTTGGTTAGCTCATTGAAACCACCCATCAGATTTGAGAGACACTTTTAATTTGACTAAGAAGAGTTAATGATTCAGTTCTTTGATTTCAGTCAGAAGCTCCATAAAATCCAGTGAATCTCCACTATTTTATTCCTTTCAACTTCACACACACATCTATGTGATTTTCTGAGGTATTCAATATATTAACTGAGTCTTTTTCCTGCCATAATAAAACTAGTCCTCCATACCCTAACCTTCCCACTACAAAGGAATCCTCAAACTTCAGTTACTTTCTGACTCAGTCAACTCGCTCCTGTCCTACCATCACTTCCATTAAAAAAAAATCATTTTTGGCCTTTTTTGTTACACAAGGTCCTATAGCTTTTAGATTGCATGAGGGCTGCCTAGCTCGCGAACATTCCAACATAATGAACTCATATGGAGGGGTAGGTCTGCTTCTAAGGAGAACATAGTGAAATAGAGTTCTTTGGGTCACATGATCTATTTATGTTATGCTCATTAGAGGTCTCTGGTATTGGACATTAAGGTAAAGTAGAGGACTCCTTCTTATGGCATCATTTCATCTCGAGGATAACTCCTCCCTCGTGGTTAGAATCATGCATCTCATTTAAATTTCCTTTTGTCATGCATCTATCGTCTCCTATTTCCATATTTTGTTGCCCTGAAATCTAGCCCTTGATGATTTGTTTCCCATTTCTTTGCATGCTAAATCAAAGCGAATCAAAGCCTCTTGTTCCCTTCTATTCAAGGATTAGTGAGCCACTTTCCTTATAATAACAACAACAATAATAATAAACAAACGATGAAAATAATAATGATTAAACAAGTTATATGGGATAATAATTAATTCATCATTTTTTATATGTTTGAATTATGAGAATTTTGATTATGTTAAACGGATATGTAGATATTTAAAATCAAAATTGAAATTTAAGCCCACTTTAATTAAAATGACTTTCTTTGATTATGTCAGGGACTTGGGTCATTTGATATCTGACTATAGATGGAAAATAATCAAGCTCAATGAAGCCTAAGGTCCAGTGAAGCTACTAAGGATAACAAAATGATCAAGGAAGAGAGAGAAGAAGAAGAAGAAGAAGAAGAAAGAATAGAGAATTTAGGGAAGAAAATGATTGTATTGCTTCTGATGGTGTAATCAATAATATGTTACATTATATATACAATTTCATTTCCCTAAGGTCATTGATTTCAGTGATAAATCCAATAGTAATTTTATGGGCTAATTTATTTCCACCTAATTGTTAACTAACTAACTAGTCATTCGACTAAGTTGCTCCAATACACTGCTGCCAATTGTCTTTGCTTTGTCATTTCTTTCCAACTCAATCCTCTTACTTTTCCATCTCGACCTTCTCGGCTATTGGACCTTGCAATGCTTCAAGGCCATTCACAGAGCCTTAATCCTTCCTGATAAGAGCTATGACAATACCCCTTCCTTTAAAATTTTTCTTGCCCTTAAGGAAAAAAATTAAGAAACTAAGAAAGAATGAATTTCTCATCCTCCCAAGTTGCTTCCTCTTTAGTCATATTAACCCACTGGATTAGCAATTGTTTTACCTTCATTTTTTTTTGCACACAATGGTTCTACTGTCCAACACACAACTTGGTTCCACTCTGAATTCACCATTAGTTGGGGAAGCTGAGGTTAAGAAGTAGTCTGGTTACCTATATGTTTCTTTAAGAGGGAACATGGAAAACATGATGAATGGATAAGCATGGTGGTAACTCTAGCTTGTAACCAATTGCTGCCACTTTTGCTACTACCCTGAAAGGTCTATAGTACATAGTTATGAGCTTAATAGATTTTTGAGAGCCACTGAAGATTGTTTGTATGGGTGAAGTTTTAGGTAGATGAAGTCCCCTACATTGAAGTTTCTATCACTTCAACCTTTGTCTGCCTTTTGTTTATAACTATTTTATGTCAGTATTAATTGGTCCTCAGCAATTGAATCATATTCTGTCTTTCATTGAGAAACTCCTCTACTGCAGCTACTAATGAATGAGCAGTAGGTGCTGTATAAAAGTGTTGAGGATCCACCCCATACAATACTTTATAAGGAGTCATCTTCAACCCTGTGTGGTAGTTGGTGCTATACCACCAATAAGCCAAGGATATCCTCATCATCCAATTCCCTAGTTTAAGGAAGTAAAAGAAGTGCAAATAGCTTTCTACACAAGCATTAACCCTCTTGGTCTACTCATCAAATTGAGGATGGTAAGCTATTGTCAAATTAAGCTTAACCCTAACTAATTTAAACAACTTATACCAAACATGCTATTAAAGACCTTGTCTCGGTTACTGATTATTTCCTTTAACAACCCATGAAGATTAAACACATTATTCAAAAATAACTGAGCTATTGTGCTTGCAGTGAAAGGGTGAGAAAGTGGAAGAAAATGTGAGTATTTAGAAAACCTATCCATACCAACTAAGATTATATTGTTGTTCTACGATTGGGGAAGCTTTTCCATAAAATCCATGGATACTAATTCCCAGAACCTACTAGGAATAGGCAGAGGCTACAATAACTCAGGATAAGCAACAGTTTCATGCATTCATTATTGATAGACTTCACACTTTAAGACTCAATCATAAACTTGCTTCTTGATGCCTTTCCAAAAAAAAAATGTTGCTTTAAGTGAAAGTAAGAGGCTCTAATTCTATAGTGACCCCCAATGTAGAATTGTGGTCAGCTTTTATTTTGTTCACTTTAAGTTCATCATCATTCCTAATTACCAATTTCCCTTTGTACCTTAATAAGCCTTATTTGTACGAAAATGGCGGTTTAGTTGTTTTATTCACTAATAAGCAGTGAATAAGATTTTGATAGTTTGTATCATTATTATAACCAGTGACTACCTCCTGCAACCATAAGGGTAAAACCACAAATGAGGTTGTATAACAATCAGCCTGCTCTTTCTCTGTCCAATCCCTACATGACGGCACATCAGCCACTTTATTGTCACAACCTTCCTATATTGGATACTATAATCCAATCCCAGGAGTTAGTCAGCCCTTTCTACTGAATGAAAGTATGCATTCTCTACTCCAATTAGTACTTGATACTTTAGTAATCAGTATGGATCATAAAACATTTGTTCTCAAAATAATGTTGCCACTTTTCAACAACAATCATGCTAACATTTCTATCTCATATAGAGGGCTACTGATCAACCCATAATCCAATTCATCATAGCTTCGATTTTTCTCTTATCAGTATTAACTCCTCCTTTCGAGATTACATGCCTTAGTTATTCAATATGTTTTTGGACGAAGCTGCATTTTGAAACCTTCAAGAATAATGAATGTTGCTGCAAAATCAATAAGACCAATTCTAAGTGTGTGACATGCTCATCCATGGAGTTACTATAGATGAGGATGTTGTCAAAAAATTTAAAGACCAAGATGAGTTTTCATAGATTGGGCTCAAATATATTGTTCATCAATGATTGAAAAGTGGTTGGTGCATTTTATCAACCCAAATGGCATAATAAGAATTGAAAATTACTATCGTGAGTTCAAAATGCTATTTTGTGCACATTTGATGTCGTCGTTGTGATTTAATGGTAACCCAACCGCAAATCTAACTTTAAAAAATATCAAGCTTGATTCGGCTCATCTAAGAGTTCATCTGTTAATGAAATTGGGAAACTTGTCCTTCATTGTTAGCTTATTGAGCTATTTATAGTCAATACAGAATTACCACGATCCATCTATTTATATTTTCTAGAAATAAGGATAGCAATAAGGGCAAATGTTGGTAAGCTCAGCTCCTTCCCTAAGTGGAATGGAGTGATCATGGTT
Organism: Garcia nutans; assembly: GCA_947685225.1. Lineage (NCBI taxonomy): Eukaryota > Viridiplantae > Streptophyta > Magnoliopsida > Malpighiales > Euphorbiaceae > Garcia > Garcia nutans. The sequence goes on from CANTUV010000002.1 coordinate 47,755,039, forward strand.
GTATTTATGAGGTAGTATGGTTGGGTTGTCAAATAGCACCGTGAAATGATGGAGCAAAGAGGAGATAGGTTATGGTAGGTTAGAGAATTGATTTTGCTCGAGGCCAATTAAGGTTTAGAATTAGGGGTTAATACACTATCATTTTCATCAATCAAAATGCAACGTATTGAGAACAGTTGAGTTCTTGAGGGTCATTTTTAATTAACTTTACCACTCTTGTATCAGACATCAACTTGAGTTGCCTAGTCTCCTGAAACACTCGAAGTTCCACTTCCTCATATTTCGCTTAAACTTGATTGCCATTATCTAAAAATCAAAGAGAATTGAACTATGATGCTTTAATCAATCAACTCCGACCACCATATCACGTCTACCTAGTTTCAAAACCCTAAAGTCTTATTAAAATTCACAGTTGTTCATTATCCAATGAAATTACTTTCATTCTAATCAACTTACCATATTTTGATAGTTCGCTACTGTTATCAATAGTGTTTTTGGTTTAGAAGCAGTAACCTCACTTCCCTAATCATTAAAGCATCCATAAAGCCAGGGGCGGAGGCAGGTGGGGTTGCGTGGGGGCTGACGACCCCCCCTGCCGGCCGCCGGACGTGTATTTGTAGGGGAGGTTTTCTGCCGGACGGAGCAACGAACGTGGAGGCTCTGTGCCTCAGCCCCCCTTCATCTGTGCCTCAGCCCCCCCTTCACCTTCAGCCCCCCCCCCCCTCACGGAGCAGCTGGCTCCGCCACTGCATAAAGCTGTAGGTGTTTCCACTATCCAAAAGTACAATTATATCTCATCTATTCACAATTCCTTTTACTTTTAAGGAATTCACTGCTTTAGTTCCTTTTATAGCATGCATTAATATCTCTACTCCTTCTTCTGCATTTAATTCCCTTTCTAATTCTTCCTCCTTTAACACTGTGTCATCTTCCTCAACACCAATTAATACTCTTAATTGTTTATTCTTATAGATGTGACCATGAAAGTATTTATTTCCACATTTTAAGCATTGACCAGACATCCTTTTGGGTTGTATAATGGTGGGTTACTATTGGTAGTGGCTAGGTTGAGGGATGGTTCTGTTTTGGGCTTATTAATGGTTTGCTCAGTTTTGGGATTCAGCTTGAGACTAGATTAGTATGTGGGATAAATGGGTCAGGAATAGGATGTGTTTGGATTAGGATGTGGTCTAGGGGGTAGCTTCTTCTTAAATATAGCCTGGATTGATTCCTCATGTAGCTTTGCTTATTCACTTGCTTTAGCTAGGGTTGACAATTAAACATCTTCACCATAGGCTTGAGTTCCTTGCTGAGTCCACTGACAAAACTCGAGATAAAATAAGTCTCATCCAACCATGGGTGGTATTTGAGCATTAGAGACTTAAGCTCTTCAAATCTTTCCTAATATTCATCTATTGTGCTTTTATTTCATTTTGTTGAACAACTCAAAAACATCTACCACTTTCATCTCCCTAAATCGAACACATAGATCGTTAGTGAATTGATCTCACCCTTCGTCTAGGTGTTAAATTCGTTAGCCTTGAAACAATTTATCCACCTTTTCATTAAAGTACAAGGAAGCCAGCTCCAATTTTTTATTGTCTTCCATACCATAAAACTGAAAGTGCCGATGGCATTTCCTTATCCATAATTTGGGATTAAACCCATTGAACTGAGTAATTTCAAGTTTAGGCATTCTACCGAGCATTGCAAGTTGATTGGAATTGGATTAGGTTGTGGATTGACTTGTCTCTCGTAACCGGTTGGTTTTATGTTGTGTGTTGTTTGTTATAGTTGTACTGCGGTGAGTAGTTGTGTGTGGATTAGGAAGGATACCAATACTAGTAGGCTTAGGGCTTCCAATATGGATTGTGTTTGGTTGATAGATATGAGCTAGGTTACTGGGTCATTGGGTGAGGGGTAGTCTTGTGGTAGTGGAGCTTGTTTTTAAGAAAGAGGTGTTGGGAGATGCTTAGACGGTATGTTGGGATTGAGCCTGGGACACCTTGGTTCGCAGCAATTCCATCATTTGATCCATCCACTTCTTAATTGAGAGCCGAGCTTTTTGCTAGTCCTGACATTGTTGGTCACGAAGAACAAAGCATTCATAAACCTCTTTCATAAAGGTTTGAGTATATTGATCATTAATTGAATGTTGTCTTTAATTTGCTTGATCTGATGGGTTTTAGATATTACTACTTTATTCTTCCTTGTCATTTGCGCTAAGGAAACCAAAGTTGGATCGAGTGATATTTAGGCTTTGATATTAGGTTTTTAGGGACCTAGGTCATATGGGTGCCTGATTATGGACGAAGAGTAATCAAGCTCTATGAAGCCTAATTTCCAATGAAGCTACTGAGGATAATAGAATGATCGAGGAAGAGAGAGAGAAGAAGAAGAAAGAATAAAGAATTTAGGAAAGAAAATGATTGTATTGCTTATGATTGTGTAATCAATAATTTGTTACACTATATATACAATTTTCATTTCCCCATGTTCATTGATTTTAATGATAAATCCAATAATAATTATGTAGACTAATTTATTTCCAACTAATATGCTAACTAACTAATAAGCCATCTAGCTAACTTGCTCCAATCTACTGATGTCAATTGTCTTTGCTTTGTCATTTCTTTCCGGCTCCTCTTGCTTTGCCATCTCAACCTTCTTAACTACTGGACCTTGCAATGCTTCAAGCCCATTAATAGAGCCTTGATTTTGCTTGACAGGAGCCATGATAGATTATCAAAAATTAAATAAAAAAAATAATTGTTGATGATCATAATAAAAATGAAAGCATGGGGAATAATAATTTTTTGTGTTTAATTTACAGAAAATATGAAATTAGAATCACACTTATAAATAATTATGTGCATAGAGCTTACATGATTTTCGAATTTTTTTTAATAAATTACAAATTACTAAGTAATTCAAATTTTGATGTTTAGATAATGAATGCATGGATTAAAATAATCAGCTAATATAACAATGAACAATTATAGCTGAAAAATGGATATGATTATCAAAAATAATAAACTTAATAAATTAATGAATTAAATGATATTTATTGAAATAATTTTGTCTAGTTAGAAGATATGATTATCAAATACAAGAATGAGAAAGATAGTATAATAAAGGAAAATTATAAATCATATTCAGAAAGTAAATATGATTTTTCTTGTAAGTTAAAAAATAAAAACATCACAACAACTATTATACTGATTTTGGGCGTCATAGAGTATCTTTCCTTCTCTATGCATAAAAAAAATCCCTAAATCTCATGTACATTAATATAGATCATTATTAGGTGTCTAATAAATTGGTAATGACTCCAAATACGATCCATTATAATATGCCAATAAAATATATTGTTTATGCATTTTCATTAAGTTTGGTATCGTGCCATGTATAATATTTATCTAATTAAGAAAATTTAAAATTTAATAATATTGATTTTTTTTTCGTGAAAGAGGTTGAAATTAAAAAGTAAAAATCATTTCAAACGTGGTCCTATATGTAAAAAATATAATTAGTGATTTTTATTTATATTTTTTTTCTAAACGGCGTGTATAAACAGTTCTACGTTCAATTATTGGTTCCAAATTTCGAACCAAACAAACACTAATCCTACAATTAATTTTTTTTTCTTAGTTTTGGGGATGGTGACTTTGCACCAGTACATGTGCTTAAGGCCCTGATTGCAAAAGCTTGAATTATTGAATCAAAGTATAAAAAGAAAAAAAATGGTGATCGATACTCTTAAAAAATCAATTGTGCCGAACATATGTTCTCATTGCATTGGCAATAATAATTTGCGATCATTTATGATTTCTGAAATTTAGTTAGACGACAACACCATAATTCATAAAGTTCATTGATTGGAGAGAGTGAGCTTTTCACACCCTAAAAATCACTGGATTCCAATTCTATAGCACATTGTCACATGTTCAATACCAAATTAATGGAAGTGTAATAATGATCCAATATAAATTTAAAATATTAATTAATTTATTAACATGATAAGTTTATTATAATTTGAGATAAATAAAAAATTATATATTAATAAATCACACTAAATTATAAGATTTCATAAAAAAAATAAAACAAAACAAAATTTTGTTAAGTAAAAAAAATATTTTATATTCACATGCAAGATAAACAAAAGACTTTTATATAAGAAGAAGAATTTAAAAAAATTTAAGGTCTTAAAAATCTATTTATTGAAACAAGACAATAAAATAATGGAGTGAATTAAAAAAAAAATCCTAACATGAAGGTCTAAAATTGAAATAGTAATAGTCTCTCTGATAATTTCTCTGCTGAAAAAATGAAACATTGCCCTATACCATGTGATGTTCTTGTACAAAAATCCAGATCACAAACCCCACAGTATCTCTTGTCTAGAAAGGTAGCAGTGATTTAATAACAAGTGGGATCATTATAATAATAATTTAGACTATCAAAACTGTACACCACATTTATTAATTATCTCTTTATGTTTTTTATTGTGTTTTTGCAGCCATCCACACATCTTGGAGTACATGATATGTCGCAACTTAAACCATTTCTAATAATTGAAACTTGGAAAAAGTTGTACTCCGCATCATTCACATGCACACATGTTCTATTCATATCAATTATCTATCATTGAACTATATTTTTCTGGTAGTGCACATTCTCTATTGTTAAAAGATATTTAGTTTAATCAAAATTTAATTTATAAATATATTAAAATTAAAATAGATAAAAATTAATTAAAATTTTATGGATGATTTTGTTGGGGTTCAGGGAGTCTATTTATTTAAAAGATCTTTATATGTACGATGAGAGAATATATTTATAAATTTAATACCACACTCAAATTTAAAACATTAAAGCATTGAGTTTATGAGGCATTATCGCTTATATATTTATTATTAAGTCTATCTCTTTTTAATATAAGATTCATTTCTTACTCTCACATTTAAAATGCTAGCAATCTCTACTTATGTGTGAGTTTACACATTAGACTTGATCTCTCCTTTTAGCATAATCTTTTTCAAACTAGTATAGCCCTTAAGCATAATATTTTTCGAACTTGAATATAGGGTGTCATCTTAGAGCTTTTCTACTCTATCAATCGAGGTCTATCGAGAGTAATTTTGTTTTTTTTCGTGGAGATGCTAATCACGAAGTTTGACTACCGTCTCTATATTCCTTTCTAACGAATCATCGACTTAATTATTGATATTCGAAAAACCCATTTACTTAGAAGATTTTTTTTATAAATTTAGTGAGAGAATACATTTTGTAGGTTTAACAGCACGCTCCAATATGAAATCTTAAGACATTGAATTTATAGATCATTTTTACTTATATATTTCTCACTAAGTTTATCTTTTTCAAATGTGAGATTCTTTTCTTCTTCTTATACTTGAAATTCTAACATGATTATCATTTTATTTATTTATTTATTTAAATTTTTTTTAAAATTAGATATTTGTTTGAGTTTTCTTAAACATATTTATTGAGAAATTATTATGATATATTGAATAAATAAAAAATTGATAAACCTCAAAAAGTTAAAATTAGTTAGTTTGATGTAAATTTTCAATAAAATTTTATAGTTACTAGTGATAAATAAATACGTAGTTAATTGATTTGAAATTCTACATTGTTGATTTTGTGAAAAATTTAAATTTTATTAAATTTTATAATAAAATTTGCAAATAAATGAAATTGTGAATTTGATTTGACAATAACTTACATATAAATATTTTATTCTCAATGTACAATAACCAAATATTAAAATGCGTATTTAAATAAAAAAATTATTATTCATTTATTTCAAATATAATTGGAAGCAAAGACTCAAGTTAATCCTCCATTAAAAAAACAATTGAAAATGCGACTGCCCGGTGGCTTCAATGAAACTGGGACATAATAAATTAATGGGCCATTTGATTTGACTTTAGATTCAAAGCATCTTTGCATGAATATTCTCTTTAAATTATTGGAGCGCATTCCATGCGTGTCATTTAACTACAAATTAAAATATAGTAAAATTTTTAAGTTCATTTAGAAATATGCAAACTCTTTTCTGTAATTTCTTTTTTCTCCCTTAAATCTTCGCGTAATTAGTTATAAAAAAAATTACTATTTTTACTTTGAAAAATTATTCTGCCAATTTTTATTAATTTGACTTGATGTAATAATTTTTTATACTTTTTTAAATTATTTACAAGGAGACAAAATGAACATAATAAATATGTATTTTACATGTCAAATATTTAAAATATTATGGTAAATAATAATTATTGTTCATCATATAACTAAATTGATAACTACTAATGGATTATAAGCTGGTTATTACGGCAATTATTAACTAAATAAGATGGCTATTCATGTTAGTATAATGAAAAAAAAAATCTTAACTTGATTCATTTATTATAGAAAATTATATAGTATCTCAATTTTTAATTTTTTTAAAAAATATATCATAATTTTTAAGAAATTTAAAAAAGTATACATCTCTTTTTAAATTATGAATATGTATAACACACACTCAAACATGGCTTAATACTAAATACTGATGTTCGAATTCAATTTGAACTTTAATTTTTGACTTCGAGTTTCAGCTTATGGTTAGTTTGAAATAGAGCTTGTTTATGGTAATAAATGTGTGAGAAATCTAAATTATTGTGTTGGATTAAAGAGGCAAGAGCAGCAAATTAGATAAAAAATAATGAAAATAAAATATTAAACCCAAATTAATTTTCATATTTTCAATATGAAATATGATGGTATGTGAAGTTGCAACTCATGTAATTTAAAAAAAATAACTATCATATAATAAGAATTTTTTTTTTTACATCATCTCAAAAATTTCACCTAACTATACTAACCCTAGCTTCATATATAGGAAAAAAAAATTTTTTTTGCTCTTAAATTTTATGTGATTTATGATTTAGACTCTTAAATTTTGGACAAATGACTTTAAGCCCGTGATAATTAATTGGCCTAAAAATTGCATGACTGATTTGAAAATCAAATTGCAATACATGTATCTCTTAAGCACAACTTCAACTCATTATTAGTTAAGGGTGAGCATTCGGTCGGTCGGCCGGCTAATTAACCGACCGAACTGATCAGTTAATCGAATTAATTTAGTTAAAAAAATTTAAATGAACCAATTAATTTTTAATTTCGATCGGTTTACTTAATTAACTGAATCAAACCGGTTGATTCGGTTAATTAACTGAATCGACTGATTTTTTAATTTTTTTAATAAAAAAATTATTTATAATAAAAAATTAATATAATTAAATGACTTAATAAAACTTATTAAAAAACTAAAAAATAACTTTATTTTGCAATAAAAGTTTATGTTTATAGTAAAAAAATTAATATAATTAAATAATTAAATAATAATTAATAACTAAATAAAATTTTATTTTAAATTTTTAATTAACCATTAACCGGCTGAACTAAATTGGTTAACCATTAACCGAATCAAAATTGAAATAATATAAAATTATTAATCAAACTAGCAGATATATAATAATTTCAATTAATCAAACTAAATATTTAATCAGTTAACCGAATATTCAATTGATTAATTAAAATTTGTCCACCCCTATTATTAAGGCAAAATATTTTGCATTTCGAGCCCACTTTTAATGGAACTGGGATCCACTTTCGGACCAAAATTAGCTAGCTTTCTTTTATTTTTCCAATCCTTGTTATTTTTTAAAATTAGTTCAACACTTTATTATCAAAATTGACTTTGTACAACCACATTACAACTCAATCAATTCATGTGTATCCCAGTAAACTTTTAATCCCTGCTTTGTCTATGCATACATATATATATATATATATAATTTCATTATATACACATAATTATTTTATAGAATTTTACTTTCATCTTTTCAAATATTGTATTTTTATATTAATTATTTTTGTAAAATATTTCTAAAATTATTATGATTTTGCTAGATTAAATATTAAAGATATATGTTTGAATTTAAAAAAAAATGAAGTGATCATATTATAATATTATCAATATATAGTTTTCAATAAAATAAAATTTATTTGACAAAAAAAATAAAAGGTAGTTAGAAAAGAAAGAGAAAATAGAAATAAAATTAAGAGTATGTTAAAAAATATTTAGATGACTACTTAATTGGATTAACTTTATCTTACTAAATTATAATTGATTTTATCTTATTGAGATTATAGTTCTAATATTTCAATTATATGCTCTTATTTTAAGCCTACTTATACCTCTATATAAATCTATTATGGGTGGTGTATATAGAATAATTTACAAAAAATAAACATCTTTATATTCTTCTTATTTCTTTTTTATATTTCTCTACCTATTTCTTTATATTTACAACACATTATCAATATAATAATCTCTACGTAAAGTAAGTTAGAAAATTTTAGTTTTTATAATCTACAAATAAAATAATTATTATTCTATCTCTAAAAAATTTATCATGAATCAAGGTATGTTTTTTTTTGTTAATAATTATTTAATTATTTTTAATATAGTAACTATGAAATTTTTGTTAGTTTCTATGAAAATATGAGTTTAAAAACTCATAATTGTTAGAAAAAAAGAGATATAAAATTATATGTAAATATTTGTATATTAAGTGAAGTTGGCAAACAAATTGATATTTACTGTGATTTGATATGATCAAGTGTAATTTTAGAGTTATGATATTTACTCTAATTATAATTTTTATTCTTTATTTATTTGATAGCTTTTTAATCTATATAATTTAAGATTTTTATTCAAATTTGATATATTTACAATGTTAAATCTCATAAAACTTGAATTTATCACATTTGATATTTTCTGAAGAAATTATCTATTATATATACTTGATAATGAGATTCATTGATATTGTAAATCTTAGTAATATTATAAAAAAAAATTAATTATCCATGCATAATCACTTAAAAATAATAATTTTCTTTTTTAATTATTCATACGAAAAAATGAAAACTGATTATCTTATTATTAAGAATTTATTATAGACTTTTTAGGGAATATTAAAAATTTTATGTCTTGAATATATTATTGCAGTAGCAATATTGAGAGAATAGATTCACTAAATATTATAAACTAATTTCTTGCTTACCTATAGCTAAATAAAATTTAACTTTTGATAAAAAATTATCAAATTACTCCATTAAGCTTAACATTATTCGCTAAAGTATATGATATTTTTTTAAAACTATGGACAAGATCTTGGTAAAAAGGATCATGCCAAAAAATTTTTTTCTACCAATTCTAAAATAAAAATTGCTAAAAACATATATATTGGCACAACTTCCATAATTCTTTATGATCTGAAAATATTTATCATAGTTAACATTAGTTAAAATTAATGTTAATATGATATCTAGTTTTGCAAATATAATTGAAAGCTTCAGAAGTATCCACATTATATGAATAAAATTATATATAGATGATTCATTATATTTGAGTATATTCTAAAAGAATCTACTAAGTTTTAAAGAATACGTCACAATGAATATTCTATTAAAACAAAGTAAGAGAAATATTAAATATTTATATGTTAACTCTACAAATTTAAATCAAAAGTTCATATTTAAGAAATTCTAAATTTTTTAACTGAATTATACTTTATAAAAAATAAAAATGGTTGAGCCACACTGTTTGCACTAGAATTGCTTAAATTTCAAAAATTTTATACATTGACATGATTGTCTTGACCATCTAAATTCAACTATAATATGATACATTATTGAAAATGCAAATGAACATTCATTAAACGATTAAAAAAAATTAGATAATTATTTTTTTGCTGGTTAGATAATTATTTTTGTGCTGGTTATATATTAATTGAAAGACTTTAATAATTTAAATTATATTTGGATTTAATATTTTTCTATGAAGAATAAATGGAGGTATTTTATTATCTAATTCATCTATCTTGCTTGTCATTGCAATATTTTATAGTTCCAATATATGCTTTGACTCAGCAGTTATATATTTGTTTGTTGTTAACTCATAATTTTGTTTCTTAATTATTCTATTAAGATAATTTAGTTAGATAATGCATATGTTTCAAGTGAACTCATATGCATTATCTAACTAAATTATCTTAATAGAATAATATTTTATGATTATTGTATAATAATATGAATTACCATTAAACATTTTATTGTATATGTTTATACTCAATATGGTTTAGTTGAATCATTATTCATTAAGCTTTAACAATTAATTATTGTTCATATACTTATGAAATCAAAATTTTCTATATTTGCCTAGATACATATTTGAATACATGTTATTGTTTATATTACACCTTTAATTTGCAATTGACTGTCTACATATTATAAGTTTTTCATTTTATAACTTGTGTTTAATTGACATAATATATTTTTATAGAGAATTTGTAATATTAATATATATATTTGCATTGTATATATTCTCATTATATCCTCTTAAAAAAATTAAATGGATTATCAACGTCATCTTGATATCTATATAGGCTTTGATTATTTGTATGTTATTAGATATCTTGGACCTTTAACAAAAAAAATTTAGAGCAAGATTTTTAGACTATCAATTTGATGAATTATTTTTTCTATCATCAGGGAAATATAATTAAATATAGCCAGAAGTATAAGAGATTAATTAAAATACTTCAATCTTGTTCATTCTTGATATATGTATAAATTAGTGTGAACCTAAAGTTTGAAGAATAATTCATTTGCGGAATAAATCAACTGCTGGATATCTTTATAGAAACCAAAGGTTACTAAATAACATGTTCTGATTACTAATTCTCTTAAAAAGAATGATTTTCCATGCAAGACATCCTATGAATATGTTTCTAAATTAATCTCACATACGCCAAAAGCGTAGAAAGCCTATTGATTCAAAATATTATTCTTTGAAAGAAGGGGAAATGAATAATTTTAAAATGATATTTATAAAGAGGTCAAAAGCAATATAGATCAACAATTGCATATTTCTAGAGAAGTAACCCTAGAAGTAGTTCCAATATCAAAAAATTATGAGATCTCATTAAAATCTAGAAATATATAGGAATGAGAAGAAATTATTGTTGATAATATGTTTGCATATATAGTTGATGTGAAAATTATCAAAATACACTTGAGCCTAAAAATATATAAAGAAGTAATCTAGGCTGAGCTAGATTTATTTGCTAGACATACAATATTTAGACTAGCTGTTCAAAAACTGGAAATGGAGTATTGTATGTGAAAGAAATGAATCAAATGAGATTATGAAAAGAGCATATTTTTTCTATTATGAATGCAATTATTCTTAAAATTAGTTTGACAGTCCTTGAAGGACTCGGTAGACACTATGGCAACATGTTCATATGGCTCGTAAAAGAAATAAATTAAATTAAATTGTAAGATAAAATGCACAACTTGTGAGATAAGGATTTTCATAAAGACCTAGTATAAATTATGATAAGATATATTTTCTGTTATGGTTGGTATTACTTTTAGATTTTTTATCACTTTGGTAGTCTCTGAATGACTTGATATATATTTGATAGATATTGTGACTGCTTAACTATATAGTTCATTTGATAATGACATATATATGATAATTCTTAAAGGGTTCAAGATGCATGAAGCGTATACTATCTTAATAAATATATTATATTGAGGTCCAAAAATCTTGTTATAAGCTAAAGCGATCTAAGTCAATATGGTATAATTGCTTTTGTGAATACTTAAAGAAAATGGATATGAAAATAATTTTATTTTTTCATGTGTTTTAATGTAGAAGATAAATTCAGAATTTGCTACAGTTACAGTTTATGTCGATATTTTAAATATAGTGAACTTTATAAGAGATCTTAATTACTGCAAACTATTTAAAAAAAGAATTTCAAATGAAGGATCTTGAAAGAATAAAATTTTATCTCAGATTTCAAGTTGAGTATCTGTCAAATGGATTCTTGTCCATCAAGCATCATCTATTGTAAAAATATAAAAATAATTTTATATAGATAAAACTTATCTATTAAGCACTCCAATGGTTGTTCATTCTTTTGATATAAATGGAGATCGTTTTTTCCCATGAAAAGATAATGAAAAGATTTTTTGTCATGAAGTATCATATCTTAGTGTAATATGAGTACTTTTATATATTGCTAACAACATAAGACCAAATATTATTTTTGTAGTTAACTTGCTTGTAAGGTTTAGTTTTGCACCAACTAGAAGGGATTGGAATGGAGTAAAATAGATTCTATGCTATCTATGTGGCACATTTGATATGGATTTATTTTCCCCAAAAGGAATAAAGTTTGAATTAGCAAGATACGTTGAAACTGAATATCTTTTTAATCCTTATAAAACTTGGTCCCAAGCAAGTTATGTTTTCACATATAATAATATTATTATTTCATGATGATGTGTAAAGTAAATAATTATTGCTACTTTATCAAATCATTCAACGTTATTAGCCATTCATGAAGAAAGTCGTGAATGTATAAGGTTAAAAACAATAATCAAACATATTAGCAGAGCTTATGAATTACCTATAGAAAACAATAAATCAATAATAATATATGAAGATAATGCAACATGTATTAATTGCACAAATCAAGGGAGGCTACATAAAAGGTGACAAGACTAAGTATATATCCCTAAAGTTCTTTTATATGCATAAATCATGAAGGAAGAAAAATTCAATATTTATAAAGTTCGTTCAAGTAACAATCTAGCAAATTTATTCACAAAGATATCGTGGACATCAATCTTCAAAAGATATGTATATAATATTGGAATGTGTTCAATTAAAATATATATTAATTGGATGTATTTTTGAGGAAAAGTTAATTATAAATATTGTACTCTTTTTTCTTAGCTAAGTTTTTATTTCACTAAATTTTTCTCAATAAAGTTTTAACAAGGGACGTTTATAGGGATAGCCATCAAAATAAAAGTGTTAAGAAATATGTAGATGACTAGTTAATCGAATTAACTTTATCTTATCAGATTATAATTAATTTTATCTTATCTGGATTATAATTATAATCTTTTACTTATATCTTCTTATCTCAAGCCTATTTATATCTCTATATAAACTCATCATGGGTGGTATATATTGAACAATTTACAAAGAATAAAAATTCTTATATTCTTTTACCTATTTCTTTTACATATTTCTGTACATATTTCTTTATATTTACAACATAATGAATATATTTCTCAGTTTTTTACATTTTAATTTGGAAAAAAAAGAAAATGACAAATTCAAAATAAAATATAAATATTTTTCTAAATAATATCATGAATTTTTTAAAATCACTATTTACTATTTTTAAAACTTTCGAAGACACTCTATAAAAAAACTAACCTAATCCACAATGTCTAATGAACACTAATAATTGCATTCACTCAATGATGAAATCCCAAAATTTTCTCTTAAATACTTCTTCTTTTTTTTTTTCTTTCCACATTGTTTGTCATTTTTTCCTTTATTATTTTGATTTTATATTGTTGATTTAATTATTTTCATTTAAGAGATGAGAGACACGTGTTGCAACTTTAATTTCTAATCAGTTACATGATTTTGACGATGGGTAATAGTCACACATTTAACCCCTAATTTAAAAATCACACAAAATTCAAGGGCCAAAAAAAGCATTTTTCATTATATACATGCATACAAATAAAGAAGCACATAAATTCCACTCCTCAAAAACCTTGAATAATTAAATACTCCTACTTTCACTATAAATTCAACTTAATTTCCATATATTTTACCCCATTACAAGCATCAAATCATATCCAAAATCCTCCTTAATACCAATAAATATAAAAAAAATTTAACAAATAAAAAAGAGTAATCAAATAACCATAAAAATGAAATTAAAAACAATAACAAATTTTTAGTTTTGAATAAGAAAAGTGTTAAAAATTTATCAACCAAATAGATCGAAATTAAAAAGACAAGAAAATAAAGGAAGCCAACAATTCCATCAAGCTCGAGCATTGATGACCTAGTTAAAATTATTTTCATATCTCTCTCCATAAATCTCTTTATAATATCCATAAATAAAAAATTGTAATATATTAGGAATGTTTTTTATGTCCCTAATTGAGGACTAATTGTTTTTCTATTCTTTAGCTTCATTGAATAAAAATATGCATTGTACATACTAATTAGTGAATATCAATAATAAAATATTCGTTCTTATTTTCAAGTTGGTATTATAGCCAACCCCTTTAATCTTGAAACTTTCACCAAGTTGAGTAAAAAAAATATTGAATCATTTAGAACAAAATCGATTGCATGCTTATTCAATCTAAAGGAGTTTCTAATGTTGGAATTATTCTTGATAAATCCAACTATGGTATATGGTCACAACTAGTGGTTTCAAAAGCGAACAAGGTGTTTGCTTAGGCTGAAAATGCAAATAACCTATAGCACTTCTAGATATCCAAAGTGAGGTGCCTTAGTGAGGCAATAAATTTTTTTTTGCCTAATAATACATTTTAGAGAAGGCGAGAGGTGCACAGGTGTGAAGTGTATTTGTTTATTTTTATATAAAAGCAAGTTATTTTTCTTATTAATTGCCTAAATTTTAGTAATTAAGGTATTTTTTTTCAATATGCTCATTTTATTGCCAAAAAAGAAATGCATTTACATATGTATATTACATAATATTGGCTACTCAACTATCATGATTTGTCATACCTCATCCTAATCCACGATATACCATCTAAAACTCTCAACATCACTACACATTAAAACATTACCATCACGCAACATCTATCACTCACCATTCAATCACAACATCTGCTTCTCTTTGTTTGTCCCATATGTTCCATCCACCATCTTTTACACAATTAAAGTTAATGCAATTATATTTTATGGAATAAGCAATGCTTCTACATACTCTTCCTCCATCAGTAATTGCATTTTGAAAAATCACCATATTTCCTTCTCTTTAAATCCAATATACAACTGCTATTATCGTTGTTCTTATCATTTTTGCTTTAGCACTTTTGCCTTTAGCTTTGCTAGAAAACCAACTCACCTTCCTTTTGTCAGCATTGTCTTTTTCTTTCAATCTCATATTTTTGTAAAACTTGATCCTGAATGTTGCTTGAAAATTCACAAGCAAAGAATAGATGTTCAACGATTTCAGCATGTTGTCCACACAACACACACACACATCATCATCAACACATCTCCACTTCAATAGTCTTATTTTGGTAGCCAATCTATTCTTTATAGCTAACCAACATATAAAGCTCTGTCTTGGTATATTTCCTCTACCCCATACTAAACTTCTCCATCTAACAGCTGCATTTTTCTGTCTAAGAGCATTCCAAGCTATTTTCACTGTGTATTTTTCATTACCAGTCAGACCCTATTCTATCACATCCCTAATTCCTTCTTGAACTTCATACTTCCTCACTTTAGTCCAGGCAGCCTTAATAATGCTATCTAGAGGGTCTGGAAATCTCCATCTTCCATTTCTTCATATGTCTCTCACCCTTGCTTTCTTTGAAATTTCTATATCATTAATATTTATGCTAGGGAACCTCTCTACTAAACTAACCCCATCAACCTATGGATCAAACCAAAATGCAATATCCCCTTGCTTCAATTTATATGTAAAAAAAGGCTTTATTTTATCCCTTATCTTAAGCAAATTCTTCCACACTCAGCTTGCTTCCAAGGGCTTTGTTATGCTCCAAAAGTTTATTCTTTTGAACTTGTTTAAACTAAACCATATAGCCCACAATGAAGACTTCTCACAAATTAACTCATAGATATGCTTACCCACAACAACAATTTTCCATGAAATCAAGTCTTTCACCCCCAAGCCTCCCTCGCTCTTAGGCGTACATATTTCATTCCAAGATGCAACTCCTTTTTTTTTTTGCACCTTCAGCATTACTACTCCATAAAAAACTTTTACATCTTTCGTCAATCTCCTTCACCACATATTTCGGAAGTACAAATACGCTATACCAAAATACGTGCATATTATACAATGCAACATTTATAAGTTGAACTCAACTTGTATAAGATAGTGTTTTAACAGTCCAAGAACTTATTCTAGCTGCAATCTTCTCTATTAACTCCTCACAATGCACTTTTTTAATACCAGTAGAGACAAGAGGCACCCCTAAGTATTTCACTAGTAGAGTACCTTCATTGAAGTGGATTTCCTATAGAATTTGCTCTTTCTCCTCTACTGCTACTCTAGAAAAAAAGATGGAAATCTTGCCTTCATTTATACTTAAGCCAAAAACTTCTTCCAAATGCCTTAGCACCTTCATTAACTATACAACCGATTTGACATCCGCATCACAAAAAAGGAACAGATCATCTGTAAAGCATAGATGGTTTATTTCTAGACTGCTACAACCTTCATGATATTGAAAATCTATAGGCACCCTTATCTTCAAAAACATTGATAAGTATTCCATGGCTATAACAAGCAGTAATGGGGATATTGGGTCACCCTGTCTAAGCCCTCTTTTTCCTTGGAAATAGCCTTCTAAAGATCCGCTCAACACCACTGAAAACCATGGATTCCAACACATACCATTATCCATTACACCATTCTTTGGGGAAAGTTTAAACCTAGTAACATTTCCTCCACAAAATCCCATTGTATGGAGTCATACGCTTTCCTAAGATCCACCTTAATTGCACACTTAAGCCTGCCCTTAGTTTTATGATAGTTCTATACTAATTTATATGCTAGTAAAATATTATCAACACTTTTCCTCTCCGAAATGAAAGCCGATTGCATTGGACTAATAATTCTCCCCAAAACCTTTCCTAACCTCTTGGAAATTATTTTTGTTATCACCTTATAAATCACCGTACAATAGGCAATTAGCCTATATTCTGTAAAACTAAATGGATTAGGGACTTTTGGTAAGATTTTTAAAGAAGTAGAGTTTACATGCTTTAACATTTTCCCTCACATGGTCATCTTTACCTCATCTCTGTCCACAGGCACACACAGTTGATCATCTTCTAAAACATTTAATAGCTCTCCATTTAGTATTACTTCAGGTGCAACATGATGCATGTGATGTGTGTTGGACCCAATCAGCTATTTATAGAACTATACAATAGCTTGTTTAATTAGACTAGAACTGTATTTCAATCAACTAATACTAAGCTCGAAATCTTATTCTTTGATCTTCTTACTTTCAATTGATTATGAAAGTATTTCATATTTGCATCTCCCAACTGAATCCAGGACACCCTAGACTTTTGCTTGTAAAAATCATGTTCCTGCTTCAAAAGCTTTTGATATTGCCTACAACAACCCTCTCTTCATTCAAAAGATCAGAATTACAAGGATCCAGCTGAATAGAATTTTGTAAAGCATTCAACATTTGTCTACACTCTTCCACTCTCTAAGATATATCTGAAAATTTTGCTTTATTTAAAGCATTCAGTTCCTTCTTTAGACTTCTCAATTTCATCCACAACATGTACATTGTCGTGCCCTGCACACTAGTTCCCCACACCATTCGAACAATATTAAGAAATTTTGGATGGGTTGTCTGCATATTAACGAACTTAAATGGACTTTTCACTACATCTATGTTTTCTCTCAAACACACAAGCATGGGTGAGTGATCAAACAAACCTGCATTTAAAACTTCTCCCTCAGATGCATTAAATACCTCATTCCATATTATATTTACCACACTCCTATCCAACCTTCTCTATATTCGAGCTTCCTCTCCTTGATTATTTGTCCAAGTATAAAATAGACCATGAAACCTTAATTCCATAAGCCCTGCACTATTCAAACAATTCCTAAACTCATCGCAACTGCTGCTATCCACATTTCCACATCCAATTCTTTCATACCCACCCAAAATACTATTGAAATCTCCTTGAACAAGCCATGGCCCTACCATTACTTGACCAATTTGATTTATTATGTTCCATAACATGCATCTATCCACACTACTATTGCTTCCATAAACAATTGATGAGAAGAATTCTTTTTTCTCTTTATTAATTCTACAATGTATTATTTGATCCAAGACTTACAGTACTTGCAATTGCATAACTCTTGTATTATACAATTCCCATATCCTACCAAGTTCAAAATGCTGGTAATTAGATTCCATTTTCCAGCCTTCTAATCGTAACCTCTTAAACACCTTATCTTTACTAATCTCTCTGACTCTGGTTTCTATGACTCCAAAAGCCCATAACTTCCTCTGAGCAATCAGCCTACTGACTTATGATTGCTTTCTAGGGTTCCCTTGTATTCCAACATCCTATCATTTACCCCAATCAGAGGGCTTTATTAGTTTAACAATTTGTCTTCCATCCCCAATAACTCCAGCAAAAGGTAATTTATTCTTTATGTGCACTGTATTATCCAATTGTTCTCCTTCAGTATAATCATTTTGAACCACTATAACTTTTCCTTTCTTTTTACTAATTATTGTCCATTCATCATTCACACCTTCAGTACTATTCACCTCTGTTACCTTACCACTCTGTTAATGGCCGCTAGTACCAATCCCTTCATTTGATCTCCCCATCTCATTCTCATTACGCTTCTTTTCTAGGCTAAAGTTGATACTTATCATATTGTTCTCTAGTTATTTCTTAATTACCCTGATAATCATTTGCCATTCTTGCTTTGACTTATTACTAGCACACTCTTTTTCCCCATGCCCAATATTTTTACATTTTCCACATACTAAAGGCTTCCATTCATAGAACACTTGTTAAACCAGTTTGTCCCCTAATTCATCTTCTAATGTAATGTTATCAGGAAAATCTCCCCCCAACTCCATTTCCACCAATAATCGAGCAGACCCCAGCTTTAGCCTTTTCCTCGTACAAGCATCTGTAAAAAGTGGCTTTCCAAGAGTACTACCAATTCAACTTAACATGTCATTAGACCAGAATTCCCATGGCAATCTAGGCAATTGCACCCATATAGGAAGGTTAAGAATATTCTCCAAATCCAAGTGCATTTTTGGCTTCCACTGCATTAAGATTAATGGTTTTCTGTCAAAAGTATATGGTTCTTTCTCCAGTATTCTACTTTTCCCTTCCTCATTCTCAAACACAAACAAAAAAAATATTATTCTTCCCCATGTAAACTGTCTTTAGGCCCCATTTCTTCCATCGAGCTATTGCAAAACTCTCAATGCTAGAAAATCTTGGATTATCCCCAAAAATGCTACCAACCAGAGCATTCTTCCATCTTTCAATCTCAGGCTGCAACTCATATGATTAAAATTTGAGTATCTTAGACCCATTAGATACCGTAGGGGGAATAAAGCATAACTCACATTCAGCTGATCTAGCCCTGTTTTGCACAAAGAGCTCGAACCATTGCTTTTTAGCAAAACCTCTATTCTGCCCTGCTCCATCCTCATCAATTTGATTCCCAGCATGAAGATCTAAATAACCCTATCCTCATAGACACAATCAATAGAATTGTCTTCAACTCGTACATTTATATCTTCATCCTTTTAGGCCATCTCATTCACAGACATCACACATTGAGCCCTAACAGTCTTATTCATTTCTTCTTTTTGCAATAATTCCTTACTCTCCATACCAATCTCTTGAATCTCATTCTAATCCACATATTTCTCTACTTCCTCAACCCTAGATTGCTTCAACATGGTCATTTTTCCCATCTTCTTCCCCATATTAGGAAATGGCGTATGTTAGAACTTGCGTAAGGAGAAATCAAGTTTTTTAGTCAAAACTTTTAGTGGTTATAATTAAGGTATTTTATTAGATTAAAATATTAAAGTCTTCTAGAAAATCTAAATTCTTTTAGGAAACTTAAAGTCTTTTAGGGTTTTTTAATTTCATTCAAAATCAAATTGTTTATCAAAATAAAAATTAAAATAGCAAACAAAATTAAAAATTAAATTACTTGTCAAAATAGAAAACTAATACAACAAACAAAATTCTTTAACATCATGAGTAGTTCTCAAGCTATGAACAAGTAATATATAGACAATTAAGTTTTTTTACACTCTTTTTTTTCTTCTTTATGTTATGTTTTACTTTTTTTTCTTTCTATTTTATTTTTTCATGATGTTCTTTTATTTTTCTTTTTCTATTTCACATTAATGTTCTTTCTTTCCTAATGATAACTTCTTTCTTTTCTAATCATATTTCTTATTTTTTTTCCTTCTTTTAATACTTTTATTGTCATGATGATATAGGTAGCCAATAATTGATTTTTAAGTATCCAATGAGAACAAAAAGGACCCTTATGGAAGTATAATTATTTACAAAGTCTTCAAGACTCAAATTCTATAACATATAACTTTTGTGGAAAAGTTACTAATGGTGGCATATATAAGACAAAATTACATCAAATTGGGGGTAATAGAAATGAAAAAATGTTTGAAATGTACTAAGCATGTTAGGGAAGAATTGGAACAATATTTGAGGCAAAAAAAATCTTGAAAAAGTAAACTATAATAAGCTGCCAGAATTTGAAGGTGTAGATAATATGATTGAAATTAAAGATGATGCTAAAGAGAATGAAATTAACCCAAATGATAAGAAAGCACTAACTAGCAATGGAGAAGTTAGCAATGATATGTCAAAAAAAATAATAAAGAGGTCCCTTTGACACCTTTATGTTTAAAGGAACCTAAAATAGTAGTTAAACTTGGGAAGTAAAGGAGACTAAGACAAATAAGTAGTAATGATAAATTTGATAATTGACAAAGAGCTCTTGCGGGCTAATATATTAGTAGATTTTTTTCGGGTAGGAATTTCCTTTAATGTTACCCATTTAGATTCATTTAAATAGGTAGTTGAAGCTATTAGGTAATATAGCTTGGATTTAAAACCCCTTGCTATCATGAATTAAGAGTATTTTTTTCTAAAAAAAGAAGTGCCTTACACCAATGATTTATTAAAAAGTCATAAGGATACATGGTTATTCTATTATGAATGATAGGTGGACTAGAAAAACCAATAGGTATTTGATAAATTTTTTGGTGAACTGTTCAGCTATAATAAAGTTTATAAAGTCCATTGATGCTTTATCTTTTGTAAAAATAGGTGAGAGAGTGTATATAAAATGCTTGATGAATTTATTGAGCAAATAAGGAAAGCGAACATTGTGCAAATTACAATTGACAATGGCTTCAATTTTTTGGGTGATAAATCATTGGAAGTGAAAAGGCTACACTTGTATTGGACACTTTGTACCACCCATTGTCTTGACTTGATATTAGAAGATATTGGGCAAATATCCCAGATAAAGAATACTCTAGAGAAAGTTATAGACTTGACGTGTTATATACATAACCATACTATTGTTTTGAATATAATGAGAGAGAGTTCACAAAGTAAAGGGACCTTACTAATATAGGAAAAACAAAAATTTGCACTTCCTATCTCACTTTGAAATGCATTTACAAATATAAGCATTCATTGAGAGCTATGTTTACATCACAAAAATGGATTTCTAACAAATAGGCAAACGAAGCAAAAGTAAAACGTGTTGTTGACATTGTTTTGATGCCTTTTATTGGAATAATGTTGTCTCAATATTAAAATTCATGGGTCCAATCATTAAAGTTCTTCAATTAGTTGATATGAAAAAAACAATCATGGGATATTTTTATGATGTAATGGATTGATCAAAGGGAGCTATTATGAAAGCTTTCAATGGAAATGAGGAAAAGTATGAAAATATCTTCAAAATTATTGATGAAAGATGGGAATGTCAACTTCACCAACCTCTATGTATAGCTGGTCATTTTCTTAGTCCATATATTTTTATGATAATTCAGCTATTGAGCTTGATGTGGAGATTATTATTGAAATTTATGCTTGCATAAGGAAGTTAGTCCCATCTAAAGTTTTCCAATACTCAATTATTAGTGAATTATATACATATAAAAAGGCTAAATATATATTTAGTAACCCATGGCTATTGGATCAAGAAAACAAAGGCATCAAGTATTTTTAAAGTCTATGAGCTTCCTAAGTATATGTTAAATTTTATTACCATTAGACTAGACAACATACTAATTACTGAAAAATGTACATGTAGCTTAATGGTTGGACTTTTTGGGAGCTCTACTCTTAATTTACACTAGTTAACAACTAAAATTATTAACCTAGCATGTAGTGCTTCTAATTGTGAAAGAAAATGGAATATTTTTTAGCAGGTATATAAACTTTTCATTATTTGATATTTTAAATTATATTTCAAGAGATTAATTTTTAATTTTCCAAATTGTTCTTAGATTCATACAAAAAAGAGACATGAACTTGCACACCAATGGTTGATTGACTTAGTTTATAAGAAGAACAACCAAGCTCTTAAAGCACAATATAATAAGAGAGATGTAGATGAAGATGCTAAAGATGATAGGGTATTTTGCGATGAAGATAATAATGGATTGATATGGGGTGCAGTAGCAGAGGCAATTGGTGTTGGAGAACCCATTAGAAACACAAGAAACTAATCAAAGTTGAGCAACTTGAGGGCAAGTTCAAGTGCCTCATGTTATCAACCTATTTTTGAAAGGATTCCAACCAGTTTGGATTACATAGAAGAAAATAAATTTGAAGGATATGAAAGTGATATTGAATGTGATGAAGAATTAAACAAAGATTCTAGTGATAGGTTTTTAGTTTAGTGTTATTTTTGCCAAGTTATAGCCTAAAACTTTTAGGACAAGATTTAAGTTGACTTTTAAGGCAAATTTTACTTATTTGAAGTTGTCGTATATAAAATTTTAGTTTAGTATACTTAGTACACCTGCATTATTCTGGTTTTAAGTTTAGCTTATTTAAAACTTATTTTGTTTGATATTAGCTTTGTTGCTTATTTAATTTTAGCTATCTTTCACCTTTTAGTAGTTTTTAATATTAAATTAATATAGCTTCCAATATATTTTCCTTTAAAGATATACTATATGTTATTACAATTAATTCATAATTTACAACAACTTTGCATCTCACTTTATTAAGTCCTTTTTTTTTTCTTCTTGCACCGAGGGTGATACAAGGATGTATCGCCTTAGTTGTGCCTAGCACTTTTAACTACACTGGTCACAACTAATGGAGATCTCTAATATTTTGTGATGAGATGAAGTAATCCACAGAATCAGAAGATATATATGAAAAATGGTATTATGAAAACCAAAAAGTGAAAAGATAGCTATTGATGTCTATGAAGCCAAAAATTATGAAGCGATATTTGTATCTGCCTACTGCTCATGAAATATGGAGTGCTTTATCAAAAGTATTCTATGATGGAAGTGATGAAGTATAAGTCTTTGTTTAAAACAAAAAGCTTCTCTACCGAACAGAGTGGAAAGTATTTTTCCAAATACTACAAAAGTTGATATTTCCTAAGTATTAGACCATTAAGAATTGGACCATTAAGAATTGGACCGTTGAGATAAATTAGTCATGAAAGATCCAAATGATGTAATAATGTGACAAAAATAATTTAAACATTAAGAGTGCATATATTTCTTGCTGGATTGGATTGTGATTTTGAACAAGTTTATGGAGAAATTTTACACAATGAGACAATTCCCAATTTTGAAGAATGTTATGCATTGATTCGATGAGAAATGGTATGCTATGCAACTTTGAATGGTAAGACTGAAAATTTTGAAGCATAAATAATGGTGACTTGAAATTGACCAAAAGCAACTAAAGCTGTTGAAAAATCTACTTCCAAGGGTACCTATTATTATCAGTCTTGACTTACCAAAAATCATTGCTATGTACTTGAAGGCTATCCAAAGTGGTGGGATCATAGTTGAGTGCTCTCATAGAAAGAATTCTAAGATGACTCCAAGTGTCGCTATTTTTGAAGCAAATAATAAGAATGTTGCAAAAAAGGATCTATGTTGGTAACAACTACAATAATCATAGTAAAGCTTTAAATATTTATGCATATGTTTCTAATAATGAATGGATAATTGATTATAGTGTCATACACCATGTGACATTTGATTCTAAATAGGTTTTACACCTTAAACCCTCTTTATAAAATTTCATCTTTATTGCCAATTGTATTTGGTCACAATTATTGGGGAAGGATCTTTATCTCTCACAAATAATGTAGATCTTGATTTTTTTTACTTGTTATCCCTTTATTAGACTATAATCTTTTATGTACTTCTCAAGTAACTCCAACATTTTCTTGTGCTATAATTTTTTTCTTAACTCTTATATTTTTAAGGACATCTAAACAAGACAGATGATTGGTAGTGGTATTTGGCAAGTGAACTTGTATTACTTGAATTTGACATCAAAAGGGTTTTGACAAGTTGCATCAAGTCTTGAAAATGGAAAGCTCTAAAGAAAGAAGAATAAAGTTGAAATTTAGCTATCGAATTGGCATTTGGGAAATGGATCATTTGGTTATTTAAAACATTATAACCTTATGTATTTGAGAGATTTGATATTTTCTAGTTTCCATTATGATGTTTGCAAACTTGTAAAAAGTTCATAGAATTCATATCCTTTAATTTTTTAAATAAAAGCCCCATTCCTTTTATAGTTATTCATTATTAACTCATAAATCTTATACACATCACATTGATACTGTTGAACCTAACAAATCCCTACGCAATATTCAGATTTCAGAAATATTGATTTGGTATATCACGACCTAAAGATCTGATGCTAGAGATAAAGTATTATGTGATACTAGTGTATCTCACCCAAAGGTTATCTCCTCGACATTAAAGTATTATAACACCAGCGTATCTCATCTGAAAGCATAGTAATAAAAGTGATACCAGTGTATCTTGTCCGAAGGCATATAAAATATCATGACGCATAGTTGGCATACCAACTCGACATTACCAAATACAATATTCTGAAATAAGAAATTGTACAGGGCAACCGAACATAACAACATTACATCATATTGTCTCATTATTATCTCATTTATCAATTTCTCATATTTTTCACATAATTATCATACTCCATGATCACTTTTATAGTGTATATTATTTCTCATAATAATAATAATAATAATAATAATAATAATAATAATAATAATAATAATAATAATAATAATAATAATAATAATAATAATATGTCTCCTTTAAAATATTTCCAATCATCATAACATATTGGTTCATAAAACCAAAGCAATTCTCAAATCACATTTTGTTAAAATGCATAAGATTTATTAATAATGTCATTTACAAGTAAAGCAACAACAATTTAAAAATACCAATGTGGTATGCCAAACATAAATTTTTTAGTTAAATATTTTCAAAGTGTGTACAAACCTCTCTTTGCTTCAAAATCCAACCAATATCACTTTTCAAGTTTCAAATTCAAAAGGCCAAAAGCTTCAACACTTGCTTCAACTTGGCCTAACCAACCCTAATCTAACAAAAGTTCAATTCTTTCAATTAAAAAATGATATTCACAGTTAAATTATTCAAAATAACCATTAATTATAATAATCCTAACTAAAATCCACCAAAAACCCTAAATTCTACACTTCCATAATACAAAATCAAGCTCACTTTAACTAATTAACCACTAATTTAATATAAGAACATCATATTAACTTCATAACTATCCTCTTTCTCAATTAAAAACCAATTCTCACTCTAAACATATATTTACAATCTAAAAACTAAAGAAAACAAGCTTAAAGATAAAAGGTTACTTGAATCATTGGTATTTCTTTAAAATCCACTTGATTTACTTTGGTTTTAGTGAAATTTGGTATGTTTCTGAAGAAGAAAACTCCCCTCTTATCAAGCCCAAAAATCAGCCAAGAATGGAGGTGAAAGGAAGAAGAAGACTTTTGATTTAACTTTCTATCTTTATCCCTCTTTTATACTTAAATAATTAATTAAATAATTAAATATTATATTTTTTTAATTTCCAACCATAAATAATTTTTTTCTTACTTTGACTTTTTTTTTTCCTGACTTAAACATGTAGATTTGTATATGTGTATACATCATGTATATATAGTATATATATCTTGTTTATCTTATATTTATATTATGTATATCTCTTCTAACATCTTAGTTATTCCCTCATATTAAGTAATTTTAGGTATATTAAAACTATGAGTATTACATAACTTGTCCTAATATATCTAACAAAATAGGGTAGCAAAGCAAAAGAATCTTCATTTGTTGAAAGTAATTCGTTTTATACTAATTTAAGCCTATATGTTATTATCTTATTATGGGAAAGCTCTTGCTTTTTGCAACATACTCAATTGAATCCCCTCAAGTTCTACTGACTTCCAAACACCATTTAAAACTCTCATTGATGTTGTGGTTGCTCCCACAGTTCTAAATTTTCCTCATTTTGCCTTTGGATATGTAGTACTTATTCATATTCACAAACATCAGCATAATAAGTTGGACTGGGAAGCTTTATGATGTGTTTTCTTGGATATGCTATGAATCAAAAAGGCTATAAGTGTTATCATCCCTAACTTAATGCATGTTTATAACAATGGATATGGTTTTTCATAAAGAAACTATATATTTTTCTTTTGAGTATAAACTTCAAGAGGAGTATCATCAAGGAATTCAGACTCTGGATTATGATGATTGTAGACTCCTAATTTTGGTCCTAAGCTAATATGATCACAATTGAAGAAGGCTAAGCTAAATTCGGTCTGATTTTAAAGCTTAAACCTAGTTTATAACTTCAATTTAGGTCGATCCAATTTTAAAAAGGCTAAAATAAACTGGTTAAACCTTTAAACCTTAAAATGGATCTGATACATTATTAAAATTATTAAAATCCCAGTCGACCCAGGCTCATTCCATCAAAACAGCATGCCCAGTTTGTCACAGGCCTTGCCTATGACAAATTGGACATGCCAATTCGCCATAGGCTCTTACCTGTGGCGAATTGGTATGGCCAATTTGCCACAGGCCTCATACCAATTCGCCTCAGGCCCACATTACGGCCACTAATACTTATTCCTAATTTAGATTGGACTCTTGTGTTGGCCTTCGAATTAAGCATTTATTCCTAATTTAGATTAGACTCTTGGGTTGGCTGTCGGATTAAGTATTAGGGTTTTGTTGCGAACCATTTTTAGCCTATAAATAACAAGGTTTTAATGATAACATGGGGTAACTATCAAGCAGTAAGCCACAATTAGTCAGGAACGCTAGCAAATATTGAGTGGGAGTTAACAGAGACACCAAATACCATCCACCAACAAAGCAGAAGGCAGTGACACTTTGCCTTCATTCTTTTCAACCAAGATTTTACCACTGGTGCAAATATAAGGCTTGAATCAACATAAAATATCAATGGAATCGACAATGGAGGTTTGCAATCCCTTATTCAGTTTGTTTTAAATTCACAGTACATCATCCATTCTTGTTTAATTATTTTATTTCATTATTGTACTCTTATAAAACATCCAGTAGGTAGCATCCATTGGTTTTAATTCATATAGATTTTATTTGAAGCATGATCGGTTGATGTTGGATTTATAATTTATAATAGCCTATATATTTGAATTCATTTAATCTAGTAGCTCATTTAACAATCCAACAATTAGTTTATGCACAACAAACTGCTTTAGCATCATAGTAAACTGTTTAATCAAATTAACATTAAGCATTTAATATCACAGTAGCTAAGTAATTTCTTAAAACCCTAATTAACCATAAACCCTAATCTTATTTTTCTAAATTACTAAACCCTAATGTTGTTTTTATATAACCCTAAAATCTTAATTTTGTTTTCTAAAATCCTAAAACCTTAAATGTTGTTTTCTGAAACCCTAAAATCCTAATTTCTATAAATATAAAACCCTAGCTTACATAAAAAATCCTAATTTCCCAACAAAATCATATTCTATAAACCGCTTGCCTTTTGAGGGCGCTGCCTCCGATACCCCACAAGGGGAACTGCCCCCTTGACCCCTCATCAATAGGGTCAATATTTATTTGTGGATTGTATTCTTTATTATTTATCTTTATTTTTTTAATTAAGTCCTAATTTTATTACCCTTTATATGATGATTATTTATGTGTTTATGAGTTTACACTTATTTTGTTTGGATTTAAAGGGAATTGTAAAAGGCATGTTTCCATATAATGTGAGTGCCTTGTTTATTTAGTTTATGTAATTTAATTTATTTTAAGGTTTTTGAGACTATTATATGGGAAACATTTTCACCTATGGTGAGTGTCCTATTTTACTTTCTTTGTGGACATTGGACATTTGTAAGGGCATATTTTCATCTTGTATGGGTGCTCATCTTTGATTGACTTATTTTAATTAATAATATGATATTTTATTTTATTAATTGCATGTAGTATGAATAATATCATAATATTTAAGAATTTAATAATATTTAGACCTGAAAAGAATGTCAGTTTTAATGAACCGGACATTATAGGGGTGCTGGGTCACTTCTCACATTCCCTATGTTAACCCAACTTTTTGAACCCAATAGAGAATTAGAGATTTCTTAGAAATCAAGTCTTCCACCCCTTTCTTCTTTTCTAGACTGTTTGGGTGGCGACTCCATTTTCTCCGGATTTAGGTCCGCGTTCTTTAAGGTCCTAAGCCTAACAGTGTCGAAGCTGCAAGAACCATTCCACATGGGAGTAGGGGCAAGAATCTCCACTCATAATGATATAACTTTGGATCTTGAAAATGATCATTTGGAAGCTGGAAAACTAATTAAAACATAAAAAGTAATTGAACCATAAGATGCAAGTTCACCGATTAAAGTGTTTGAAGAATTTATGTCCTTTATTAATACACCACAACAATAATCTATTGATGATGTCTCTACTCTAGAACTTAAGGTACCTAGAAAACAACTACCAAAGTATCTCATTTTAGGTATTCCTAAACCTACATTTGAATCTAAACTTTCTAGCAAAGTTAAATATCCCATGAGTTATTGTGTATCTAATCACAATTTATCAGAACTAAATTAGTCATTTATAAATCAATTATCTACTGCATCTATTTCTAACAATATGCAAGACGCCTTAGCCGATTCAAAATGGAAAGCTGCTACAAATGAAGAAATGAACTCCTTACAAAAGATTGAAACTTGGGACTTGGTTTATCACTCAACAAGGAAGAAGCTAATGGGATGTCGATGGATTTACAGTTTGAAGTATAAACCAAGTGGCATAATTGAATAATTTAAAGCAAGATTGGTGGCAAAAGGATATACACAAACCTATGCAATTGACTATATAAAAACATTTACACTTGTGGCTAAAATGAATACTATTCGAGTGTTGTTGTCTTTAGCCATAGACTTTTATTGGCCATTATAACTATTTGATGTAAAAATGTCTTTCTACTTAGAGAATTATCTAAAAAGAAGAATATGGAACTTTCACCAAGGTATGTGACATTAGAAAAAAGTGTGTAAATTGAAAAAATAATTGTATTAATTGAAACAATCTCCAAAAGCATGGTTTTAAAGATTCACAAAGTCTATAATGGTGTTTGAATATCGTCTAAGGAACTCATACCATACATTGATTTTGGAGAAATAATAGGGCAAGATCACTACTCTCTCTGTATATGTGGATGACATGATGATTACATGGGATGATTTAAAAGAAAGGAAGACTCTACAAGAAATATTTCCTTCACATTAAAGTTTCTAAATCCAATAAAGGAATTCTCTTGTCTCAAAGGAAATATGCATTACATTTATTCCAAGCGACGAGTATGTCTACATGTCAACAGACAAATTCACTAATAGAGGAAGGTTTGAAATTACGAGTTGAAGTAGACCTAATTCTAGTTGATAAAGTAAGATATCAAAGGCTTATAGGAAAGTTGATGTACCCAGCACACAATATACTAGATGTTGTATATGCTCTAAGTGTTATTAGCCAATTTATGCACAGTCTTGGTGAAAAAGATATGAATGTTGTTATGCTATCTTGAGGTATTTAAAGTTTGCTCCTGGGAAAGGAATATCATTCACTAAAAGTGCAAATCTCCAAGCCATGTTTATACTAATGTTGATAGGGTTGGATCAATTAACAATAAACAATTAACTTTTAGTTATTTTGCATTTATAGGTGATAATCTCATTGCATGGAGAAGCAAAAAAACAAAATATTATTGCTCCATCAAGTGTAAAAACTGAATTTAGGGGTATGAAACTTCGAATTTGTGAAGCTTTATGGTTAAGTTTGCTTTTATAAGATTTAGGTTATCTATCTAGGCAACTAATTTAATTGTATTTTGACAACAAAACTAAATGTGATATTGCTCATAATCTAGTTTAATATAATCAAACAAAGTATGCTGAAGAGGACAAGTTTTTATTAAGGAAAATTAGATGAAACAAATCTTAGAGTTGCCTAAAATTCGATACGAAGAATAAAGGGCTGGTATTCTTACTGAAGTAGTATCAAATCAAATGTTCTTAAAATGTCTTAACAAATTGGGTATGAATGAGATCTATGCATCAACTTGAGGGGGATTGTTGTGATATCTTTTTATATCTCTCTCCATAAATCTCTTTTATATATTTCTTCACAAATCTATCTCCATAAATCTATTTATAATCTCCATAAATTAGGAAATTATACAATTGTAATATATTAGGAATATTCTTTAGCTTCCTAAATTAGACTAATCATTTTCCTATTTTTTTAGCTCACTTGTAATATAAATATATATTATACATACTAACTATGAATATCAATAATAAAATATTAGCTAAATATATATAGCCCCTTAGTTTTACTCGTTTAGTCGGTTTATCTTCAAACTTTCAGTTTAACTATATAGCCCCTTAAACTTAAAATACAAGCTTGTTAACTCACACTGAGTTATGCTGAGTTGGCGATGGAGAAGGTGAGCTTCCTACTAGCTTAGCATATTGGGTTATATTTGATTTTAGGATTTTATTATTTTTTTTTCAATAAATGAGTAGAATTATTTTGTTTCAATAAATGCGAATGAAAAAATTAAAAGAAATTCAAAATATAAAAATTAAATAAAAAATAAGCACAAATGTGGAAGCATGTCCATGTTTTCTAATTTTTATTTAATTTTTTCCCATGTATCCTACTTCTTATTTAATTTTTTAAGTCTTAAAGAAAAATCATGAATAAGATATTAATTTTAAAAGAGTTTGCAGATGTGATGCCTTGGGAGTTGCCAAAGAACTTGCCACCTATGAGGGCAATAGACCACATAATTGAGTTAGTTCATGGATCTATTCCCTCTGCTCGACCCCCTTACCGCATGTCCCTACTAGAGTTGATTGAATTACGGAGATAATTGAATAAGTTGCTGGAAGCTGGGTTCATTCAGCCCTCAAAAGCCGCTTACGATGATGGGTCACTACGGATGTGTGTCGACTACCAGGCATTGAACAAGGTAACGATAAAGAATAAATATACATTCCCTTTAGTGTAAGACCTATTGGATTGGTTGAGTAAGGCATCCTGGCTCACCAAGCTGGATTTAAGATCAGGATATTGGCAAGTCAGAATAGCGGAGGGTGATGAAGCCAAGACCACATGTGTGACCAGATACGGTTCTTATGAATTTCTCGCCATGCCTTTTGGCTTGACTAATGCTCCTTCAACATTTTGTAATTTGATGAATGACATACTATATGATTTTCTTAATGACTTTGTAGTGGTATATTTGGATGAAATTGTGATTTACAGTAAATCATTTGAGGAGCAATTGTAGCATTTATGAGAAGTGTTGCACCGCTTACACATAAATTATTTGTCAAATTGGAGAAGTTTGAGTTTTTCACACAGGGAGTGATGTTCCTTGGTCAGTTGGTAAGAAAATGCCAAGTGCGGATGGATCTCAAAAAGGTGTAGGCCATAATTGATTGGCAGGCCCTTACAAAAGTGAAAACATTGAGATCCTTTCTCGAATTAGTAAAAGACTACCGTAAGTTTATCCATGGCTATTCAAAGAAGGCAGCCCCACTTACAGATCTGTTGAAAAAGAATGAAACATGGCTATGGTCAGAGGCATGCAGGGATGCCTTTGAGAAATTAAAATTTGCCATAGCTTTTGAACATATGTTGTGGTTGCCAGATTTTAATCTGCCATTTGAGGTTTATACAGATGCATCAGATAAGGCAAGAGTGCTAGTATAGGAGGACCACCCAGTTGCTTTTGAAAGCAGGAAGCCAAATTCTACTAAGCAGAAATATTTTTCTTATGAAAAAGAAATGGTTGTTGTTGTTCATTGTTTACATTTTAGGAGAGTATATTTGTTGGGAATAAAATTCATTGTGCGGACAAACAATGTTGCTAATACTTTCTTCAAAATCAAGAAGAAATTATCCCCGAAGCAGGCAGCTGGCAAGAATTCTTAGCTGAGTATGATTTTCTGTGGGAACACAAATCTGGCAGACACAACCAAGTGGTAGATGCTCTTAGTAGAAAAGAGGTGTTTGCTGCAATCTACTCATTTACAATGGTGGATTCAAATATGCTTGACAAGCTCAAGGCTATGGCCAAAGAGGATGCTAATTATATGAAGCTAGTTGAGCAAGTTAAAGATGGAATGGTGAGACGGTACTGAATCGAGGACAATCTCCTTGTTTTCAAAGAGGGGACATTATTTGTCCCTTTCAATGGTTCTAATGGTGGGCTTTGACAAATTCTAATGAAAGAAATACATGACCCTCAATTGGTAGGTCATCCAGGAGTAGAAAGGATGCTTGTCTTACTGTCCCATTCATATTTCTAGCAAAAAATGAAAGACATTGAGGCCTATGTGAAAACCTGCCTTGTTTATCAACAAGACAAGGTTGAGAAGAAGAAGTAAGCATGACTTCTTCAACCACTGCCCATTCCAAATAAACCTTGGGTTTCTGTCTCAATGGATTTCATTAGCGAATTTCTAAAGGTAGATGACAAAACTTCGGTTATAGTGGTAGTAGACTGATTTTCAAAGTATGTTGTGTTTATTGTTGAACCTACGATTTGCCCATTAGATGTTGCTGTGAAATTATTCTATCGCAATGTGGTAAAGTACTTTGGTTTGTCTAATGACATAGTAAGTGATCGAGATGCAAGATTCACAAGTCGGCACTTCTATTTTCTTGTCTGGCTTCACCTACAATAGTGCTTGTAATATCCTTATACCCTATATGCATATAGTATAATACCCCGTATATGTAAAATATGCATACAGAATATAAAAGTGCCACAAAAACTCTATAATAAAATTTTTTATTTTAATCACAATATTTAATTAATAATAAATAATATATATTTAAGTAGTAAATCCTTAAAATAGAAATTTATAAAGAAAATTTCTAAAAATAGTTTGCCAGAGTTTTATCTGTAATTTAAATATTTTCCAAAATAACAAACGCACAACCTAGATAAAAAATTTTACTCTCAAATATTCACATATATCTCTAGCATTTTTTCCCAAACTTTTCAATTATTTATTATTTTCTAAATATTCAAGAAAAACCATAAACTTAACCAATGTACATTCCAAATTTATGTTTTAAGTAACAATACCTATCAAATTATTCACATATACATAACATTTTACAAAATATGTTTAATATATATAATATCTTTAATATACAAAATTCACATTACACCGTACATATAATTATACATGTAACATCTCCTGACAATTCTCATTAGAATTATCAGAGAATGTTACTCAATATACTGTCAGTACTCTTACTATTTCATCGGCAAAGTTTCCTTTCAAAGTGTTACTAACAAAATTTTTCAAATATTAATACAATCTGTATAATATAACACTTATAAATTCAACATTTAAACCAATCTCCAATATCTCCAATAATCCAAATACAAATTATAAAACAGATAATCATTATAAGTTCGTCAAATTAAATAAATATAAAATACATTGCTTTATTTGATAACCATTCACTAGAATCTCAAACTTCGTCCTCTAAATACATATATTCTTTTAATATTTATAAATTTGTACAACCTCTCAAATAGGTAAGATAAATTGCATTTATATATTCTCAATAACTTACAAGTATAATATACAAAAGATCTCTATATGTACTATAGATAATTCCTGAGATCCTTAATTCCACTTCTTAACTTGCTCCGATGATCTGATACCTGCGTGTAAGAAAACAATTCTAACACGCTAAGTAAAGCTTAGTGGTGCTTGTATAAACATATTTTGTCACTTAATAATAAAGAAAAATACTTGTGAAAATATAGTAATAACACTCAGTTTTAAGAAATATTTCCATATATTAACTATTTTCAATAACAAACCAACATAATATTTTGATTACACAAAATAATAACTTTAACTTTATAAAAGTTATCATGCTAAACTATACTTTCGATATTGCAACTTTTCTCTTTATGAATCATTTTATTTAAGACTTACTTTCTCATTTGTTAACATTGCTCATTATATGCTTATTTGTTTTTCAGTAAATCTTACTTTTCAGTTTCACATATAGGATAATTTCATTCAATCTATAATTTTGGCACTTAGATTTAATACTATACTTTGGAGCACTTTGTATATGATATCATTATATACACTTTCAATCATTATAACACTTAGAATGTTATTGATCAATTCAATAACTTGAGCATAATATTTCTATTTCGTGTATTAGAACTTTCACTTGTAAACATTAATATATACATTACCAATCATTTTCATATTATAACACAGTAAGTTGATTTTAAGTAAATGACTTATATTATTATTTTGCATTTCTTCCATTATTCATAATATCATATTCACATATATTTTCAATTTAAATAACTTCATTAAATATGCCTATACATACTGAACTCAGATCATAGGTTTGGATAACGAGTTAGTGTAGTAATTTTAATACCAAATCTCAAGAATATATATAATGGCAATTATGCCCACTGTCACTGATGACACAATGTGTCCATTAATGGCATGAGGTGCACACTATTACTATGGCTATCATTCCGCTGGTTAGCCATTCAATCCAAAGCTAGATCTAAAATCAGTATGATTTGGGCAATTCATTAGTTTTGATTAACATTCAATTATGTATATCACTTCAATGAAATAATTCTTTGATCAACACTTGGTATTACACATATTTATCATATATTCTAAATTTATTGCACTACTTGTTAGGGTTAATTTTAATAGTCCTTTACACTTTAAGGCCTTACTGTCATTTAGACAGAAATCATGGATGAAAAATAAGGAAAAGAACCACTTTAGACAAATTCTTCAAGTGACATGCCCAACGACATGGGCGTGTCAATGACCGTGTCATTTGCTCATTTTACAGAAGCATTGACACGTCCAACGACATGGGCGTGTCACTGCTTGTGTCACTACTCTTGCATTACAGTAGCTACGACACGCCCAATGACACGGGCGTGTCACTGGTCGTGTTATTTAATTTTCATCACAGTAGCTATGACATGTCCAATGACACGGGAGTGTTTCTGGTCGTGTCATCAACAGTGAAATACAATAACATTGACACCCCCACTGACATGGCGGTGTCACTGGTTGTGTCAAGCAAAGTTTTGTATTTTGAACACTTATCAACTTAAACTCCATATATCCAAATATATGATAACAATGGATCAAAACTAGCTTCTTTAACATAGATAGAGTCTATAGCAAATACTTTAATCACACTTTAATTAATTAAGTCTTCAATCATCACTAATGGCTAAAAATGACATCAAACCACTTAATTCTTTTAATGATTGAATTAAGAATTATACTCATTACTATAAGTTCCTTTAACTCATTTTTCATTCATCAATCAATTTAACCAATACTTTTCAATAATAATTCATTACAGATGACTCAATCAACTAACTCAAACATTAAAATTCATAGAAATTCAAATATTTGTAAATTAGAATACAAAAGCATATACCTCTTTCAAAATCACTCTTCTTCTCTCTTTTCCCTCTTTTTGTTTGATCACTTGCTGATAATCCCACATTTTCTAGCTTATTCCTTTAAAAATCCACAACTAGATGTGATTTCCTCTTAAATTTTAGCTGAATTTTTAAAAAGAATGAAGAAAGAAGAAATTTTGGTTGTGTTGATGATGATGAACGTGGATGAAAGAGGAAGAAGAAGAAAGAAACTTATACATAAATACACGTCCATACACTTATATATATACAGCTTAATCTAGTATGGTCAATCTCATCTTAGCTATGATGCACCCTCTTTCTTATCCTTTGATTTTAATTCGATTTTTAGTCTCATAAAACAGTAAAATACATAATTTCTTCAGCAAATTTTCAAGATCCACTATTCACATCATTTATCCGTGCCACTTATATCGCAATTCACTATCAATTATCAATATTAAATTAAAAGTTTAGTATTTAAAATTTTAAATATTATAATTCTCCCCCACTAAAGAAATTTCATCCTCGAAATTTACCTGTTATGGTAATAAGCTATTTAATTCATAACTAATCTTAAATCTCACATAAAATTAATTATTTTATTAATTGACATAAATTTTATTTATTATTTTTTTTCTTATGTCTGATATTACTCAATATAACACTTTCTGAATAATTTTATTATAGAACTGCAGAATATTCAACTCTGCACACTTACACTATTCAAGTTCAATTTAGTAATTACTTTTAATTCTCTTTAGATTTTTTTAAAATATAATTTGTATCATTACATTCTACTGTTAAATATATATATATCTCTTTTTTCCCCCCTTATATACTGAACTTTAAATCCTAGTTTCGAATAGCGGGTTACTGATGGCAAGTAAATGCTCACTGTAATGATATGGCCAAAGGACCACTATGGCACGAATGCCTACTGTAATGATATGGCCAAAGGCTCACTATAACACGAATGCCCACTGTAACGATATGGCCAAAGGCCCACTATGGCACGAATGTCCACTGTAATGATAATGGGATCAAAGATCCCCTATGTCGCAAAGTGTCCACTTTTGGCATAAAAGCCAATATCACTGGGACATAAAATATGTCCTCTATGGCACAGAGTGCCCACTTTCAATATGGCATAAAATGCACACTATCACTTTGAACATTTACCCTTTAGCTAATCCGGAAACTAGATTTAACATCAGTATAATTGATCAATACATTTATTTCATTGTTGCAAATTATTGTCAATTATAATATCTTTTGGAATATAACACTTTCTCTTTGAAGTGTTTGTTTGTTACTATGAATTTATAAAATATGAGCAATTATTTCAAACACATTTATCATACAAACATTTATACACATCGTATTTGTTTCCGATTAGTTTGACTAATTTGATTTATCCATCAATCTTTATCTTTCAAATCATTTCCATATTTCCACTATAATAATGAAATCTAAATAGATTTTCACTTTTACTTGTTTAATTCTTTTCTTAACATATTAAGAATTCACAACTATTCTTTTACTTTAAGAGTATATGTACATATATAATGTATTCACTATGTTTAAGACATGCACTCGCACACATATATATATTTCTAGCTTAATCCACAGTACATCATTTCACTAGAAGGGTTAAATTACTTTAAAATCTCACTACATCCTTTCCTTTTCACATTATTAATTCCTTTCTTTCTATTGTAATCAATTAGTATCAGTTAACTCTTTAACATTTCTATATGTAATCTATAACTTATCTTTAATCACCAAATAATGTTACTATCAAGTATTCCATAAGTACACAATATGTAAATCTCACATTCTTACTTTCATTACTTAATCAATTCGTATATATATATATATATATATATTTTATCTTACTCTTCAAACTATTTAAAATCATCAGTGATTATCAATATATCATTCTTTTCACCTTGCTTTATAAAATATCTTATTTCTTCATGAATAATGTGAAATTCACTTGTCACTTGTGTTCATCTTTTATCTTTTCTCTAACCTTACACTTATTTCAAATATCCAATTAAATTTATCTATACTTTTCTCAAGTTTTCTTCACATTTATTTCAACATTTAATGGATTGATTTCATTTCAATCTTATAAGCAATCTTTCGTTAATTATAACTGTTTCTAAGGTGTATTCAATAATTCATCTCAAAAAAATTATGGAAACAGGATCCAAACCTTCAAAGTAAAATCAAATTTAAATCCAAACTTCTATAACCCTAAAATCTTTCAAAACCTTATTTTCTTCCACAACCTTATATCAACTCATAAATGATTCAATGATTAATTTAATCATTATTTCAGTTAATAGTCTATAAATACACATTTACATATTGCAAGAATAACTTTACTATCTTAGAAATAAAGTTTTATACTCATATTTTTTACAATTATTCAATACAACATATCTTTCACAAGTAATGACGTTTTATCAATTCATAAATCTCTTCACATAATAAAAATCAAGATCATTTCAATAAATAGAAAAATATGTATTATACAAGCACTAATCTCTTTAAAAATACTCTTTCATAACTTTTTCTTTCAATCTTTTGTTTTTATGATGTTTTAGAAGATAATAGAAGACACTAGAAATCTTTAAATAGGCTTTAGAACTTTTATCCAATACACTCACTCATACAATAGTTTTGATGCATTCACTTTCTTTAATTAACTATTACTTCAATTTTTAACGTAGAAACATTGAAAAAATAATTACTTTAGACACTTTAAAACTCCCCATTATCCATATTTCACATCTAAAATACAGCTCAAATTCATTTTGGGCTATAAGGATATTTTCATAATTTCCTACCACTTCGAAATCTTTTTCAAAAATACGGATTTTATCCACACTCGGATTTAATGTTACTCTTATTAGGTCTTAGTCAACTTTATTACTATCAGTTCCAAATACTCAAGCTACACATAATATCATAATCAATCCAATTTACACTCTTATATTCACTTAATGCAGAAAATCAATACTTAAAATTTTAGAGCATGGCAATTCTCATTCTCGAAATTTATCTATCTGTCATAATTCATTCCTAAGAATCCAATAAATTATTACACTTCCACTATGTTACTTTCTCTTTAACTACTCATATCTTGTTTTCTTTTCACATCCTTCTTTTTCATAAATAGGTCTAGTGTGTTCCAAACAATACACTATGAATTCTCAATTAATTCTAAGAAAACATTCTACTACCATAAACATATGAAATATCAATTGTATCAAACATATACCTACTTATTCAAGTCACATAACTTAGACAATTGTATTTCACTTCTCCCATAACTCCACGTGCCAGAAACGCCTAAACCACGCTCTGATACCACTAAATGTAACATCCCCTAACAATTCTCTATAGAACTATCAGAGAATGTTACTCAATATACTGTCAGTACTCTTACCATTTCATCGGCAAAGTTTTCTTTGAAAGTGTTACTAACAAAACTTTTCAAATATTAATACAATCTGTATAATATAACACTTATAAAACCAACATTTAAACCAATCTCCAATATCTCCAATAATCCAAATACTAATTATAAAACAAATAACCATTATAAGAGTTTGTCAAATCAAATAAATATAAAATACATTGCTTTATTTGA
Source organism: Garcia nutans (assembly GCA_947685225.1). Taxonomy (NCBI): domain Eukaryota; kingdom Viridiplantae; phylum Streptophyta; class Magnoliopsida; order Malpighiales; family Euphorbiaceae; genus Garcia; species Garcia nutans. Next base: position 47,794,578 of record CANTUV010000002.1, read on the forward strand.
TAATCATTCACTAGAATCTCAAACTTCGTCCTTTAAATACATATATTCTTTTTATGTTTACAAATTTGTACAATCTCTCAAATAGGCAAGATAAATTGCATTTATATATACTCCATAACTTACAAGTACAATATACAAAAGATCTCTATATATACTATAGATAATTCCTGAGATATTTAATTCTACTTCTTAACTTGCTCTGATGACTTGATACCTGCGTGTCAGAAAATAATTTTAACACGCTAAGCAAAGCTTAGTGGTGTTTGTATAAACATATTTTGTCACTTAATAATAAAGAAAAATACTTATGAAAATATAGTAATAACACTCAGTTTTAAGAAATATTTCAATATATTAACTATTTTCAATAACAAACCAACATAATATTTTGATTACACAAAATAATAACTTTAACTTTATAAAAGCCTTCATGTTGTACTATACTTTCGGTATTGCAACTTTTCTCTTTATGAATCATTTTATTTAAAACTTACTTTCTCATTTGTTAACATTGCTCATAATACGCTTATTTGTTTTTCAATAAATCTTACTTTTCAGTTTCACATATAGGATAATTTCATTCAATCTATAATTTTGACACTTAGATTTAATACTATAAGTGTTATAATGATTGAAAGTGTATATATCTTATATCATTATATACACTTTCAATCATTATAACACTTAGAATGTTATTAATCAATTTAATAACTTGAGCATAATATTTCTATTCTATGCATTAGAACTTTCACTTGTAAACATTAATATATACATTACCAATCACTTTCACATTGTAACACAGTAAGTCAATTTTAAGTAATTAAATTATATTATTATTTTGCATTTCTTCCATTATTCACAACATCATTTTCACATATTTTTTTAATTTAGATAGCTTCATTAATTATGACCATACATACTAAACTCAGATCATAGGTTTGGATAACGGGTTAGTGTAGCAATTTTAATGCCAAATCTCAAGAATATATATAATGACAATTATGCCCATTGTCACTGATGACACAATGTGTCTATTAATGGCACGAAGTGCACACTATTACTATGGCTATCCTTCCTATGGTTAGCTATTCAATCCAAAGCTAGATCTAAAATCAGTATGATTTGGGCAATTCATTAGTTTTGATTAACATTGAATTATATATATCACTTCAATGAAATAATTCTTTGATCAACACTTGGTATTACATATATTTATCATATATTCTAAATTCATTGCACTACTTCTTAGGGTTAATTTTAATAATCCTTTATACTTTAAGGCCTTACTGTCATTTAGACAGAAATCATGGATGAAAAATAAGGAAAAGAACCACTTTAGACAAATTCTTCAAGTGACATGCCCAATGACATGGGCGTGTCAATGATTGTGTCATTTGCTCATTTTACAGAAGCATAGACACGTCTAACGACATGCGCGTGTAACTGCCCGTGTCACTACTCTTGCATTATATTAGCTACGACATGCCCAACGACACAGGCGTGTCACTGGCCGTGTCATTTAATTTTCATCACAGTAGCTATGACACGCCTAATGACACGGGCGTGTTCCTGGTAGTGTCATCAACACTGAAATACAGCAATGTTGACACGCCCACTGACATGTAGTGCCACTGGTTGTGTGAAGCAAAGTTCTATATTTCTAACACTTATCAACTTAAACTCCATATATCCAAATATATGATAACAATGGATCAAAACTAGTTTCTTTAACATAAATAGAGTCTATAGCAAATACTTTAATCGCACTTCAATTAATTAAGTCTTCAATCATCACTTATGGCTAAAAACAATATCAAACCACTCAATTCTTTTAATGATTGAATTAAGAATCATACTCATCACTCTACAAGTTTCTTTAACTCATTTTTCATTCATCAATCCATTTAACCAATACTTTTCAATAATAATTCATTATAGATGACTCAATCAACTAATTCAAACATTAAAATTCATATAAATTCAAATATTTGTAAATTAGAATACAAAAGCACATACCTCTTTCAAAATCACTCTTCTTCACTCTTTTCCCTCTTTTTCTTTGATCAATTACTGATAATCTTACCTTTTCTAGTTTATTCGTTTAAAAAATTCATAACTAGATGTGATTTACTCTTAAATTTTAGTTAAATTTTTTAAAAGAAGAAAGAAAGAAGAAATTTTGGTTGTGTTGATGATGATGAACGTGAATGAAGGAGGAAGGAAAAGAAAGAAACTTTTATATAAATGCACATGTCCATACACTTATATATATACAACTTAATCTAGTGTGACCAATCTCATCTTAGCTATGGTGCACCCTCTTTCATATCCTTTGATTCTAATTCGATTTTTAATCTCATAAAACCATAAAAATACATAATTTCTTCAATAAATTTTTAAGATCCACTATTCACATTATTTATCTGTGCCATTTATATCACAATTTACTATCAATTATCAATATTAAATTAAATATTTAGTATTTAAATATTTAGTATTTAAAATTTTAAACATTACAATACATGATGCATTGCCCTCTAAGTTGGTCTCGTGGCACTTACAACTTCAAGTCTTAATCACACACAAGTTCACCCTGATCTACACTTTTTATACTTGCGTGATTCACACAACCGTACTAAGCCATACGACTTAGTGATACATAGTAAAACCATACGACAATTTAAATAACACACATGTATACTTTTCAACTCATATTTTATTATCATATTATCAATACATGCACTATTAGTTTTGCATTTTATTTACCTTATAATTCATATACACACAATTATTCATCACAAATTACTCATCATTTGTCCTCTAATTCTTCAAACATATTTATATATATATGTGAGTCCCACAATATTATCATCACAAAATTCACATACAAATATATCATAACCACACATACATATATTTATCAACTCAACATTTTGTTGCCATATTACTAGCATATTACATTGTTCAACTAAACTCATTTAATTCATCTCATTATTTCATTACAATATTACCAAAACTACACAAGACACAACATCACATCATATATTGGATCCAACTACTCCCTACACAATAATCAAGTTCCAGAACAATTGATTTGTCCTATTGTGACATCCAGTGTCTAGCCCATAGGCAAAATTATTTTAATTTTTCAATCCAGCTCTGCTCAATTCCTCAATCTCATGACCTAACTCTGTTCATGTCATGGCCCAGCTCTGCTTGGGCTCGTCATCTTATAATCCCCAACATCAATTTTCTAGAATGAGTTATTATGCAAGCAACACACACATCACATAATTATTCATCTCATCAAATCATATTTCCATAATCTCATTTTCAATATCAAGACTTAACTTTGCTCAAGTCTTTTAACAACACATTTATCATCATTTAGCATATTTCTCATCTCACATTCCTTCTCAGTAATTTGCATATGTATCATGATCATATCATTCTATGATCACTATCATATATCCTATTTAACTATCACAGGTTTTATATACAATAGGTACCACAACATCACATTACACCACATATAACACATTCCAATACATTTTATTAATTTCTATCATATTTATTCTTTTACCACAATTTCCCTTATTTTTTATATTCTTTAACTATTTTTCACATTTTTATATTTATTTTCCATATTTCACACTTTTAATTCATATAGAATACATTACTTAACCGCATTCACAATGTGGCCTATCCTTTCATTTTCCACATATTCACATCACATTAAACATAATTTATATTTAATGGTACAATGTCATATATTATATTAAAATAAATATCAAAGTGGCATAACACATTCACTAAAATCACAATGTGTTATGCCGACTTAAATACAATTAATATATAAGTTTTCAAAGTATGTGCTAACCTCACGTTTGGCTAATTCCAAATAAATCACAATCTCCACCTTCATTTCTCAAATTGTCCCTCAATTTTTGAATTTTGTAACTTCCCTTTACTTAATCTTAAATCACATTATAAGTTCCAATATTGAATTAGCAATTCATTTTAACACACTTTAATCATTTAAACACCAATTACGTCAATTCTATACAAAATTTCACCAAAATCCTATTTTCACCATTACTACTTCTTTTACACTACTACTCAACCTATCCATTTCCATCATTCAACCACAAACTCATTATATTTACATCAAAACAACATTAAAATAATTCATTTTCTTTCACAATTATTAAACCTTCTTTCAAAAACCCTAATTACACATAATATATATCCATAAACTCTATCTCCATCCAAACTTACCCATATTCAATTTCTAACCATAAAATCTTCTCATGCATATTAAAACAACACTAAACTCATCCATTATCATAATTATAATCATCCATTTTAGAAACCCTAGTTACACATGTTCATTACCAAACTATATTATCATCAATTATATCCAATTTAACTAACTAATCAACAAATAACCAAATAATCACCATTTTAATTTCATTGCCATCTATTTTAACAATTTATAGTAACTTTTTCTCTATAACCATATTATACATAATCATAAAATTGAAGAAAACAAAGCTTAAAGAGAAAGTACTTACTTGAAACCTTAATCTTTCTTCAAAACCAACTTAAAATCCTTTGATTTTTGGTGAGATTTTGATGTGTTTAGTGAAATCAATTTCCCTCTCTCTTCCCCTCTAATTTTCGTCCATCCCATGTAGAAGAAGAAGACTCTCTTTTAGTTATCCTCTTCATTTCCACCCATATATATTATTTAATTATTTTTTTAATAATTTTCCTTTTTTCTTCACCACATATTTCTTTTCTTCTTTTGACTTTTCTTTTCTTCTTTTTATTTAGTTATTTATTTATCATCCACTACCCATAATTATGTATATGTATATGCCATTTATATCTCATGTATATGTATATGTCACTTATACTTTATTTATATGTTATATATATTTTTATGTCTATATATATATAATGTGTATTTTATGTGTATATCAAGTATACATTATGCGTATATCTTATATATATTATGTGTATAACATTTGTCCAACATATATAGTAAGTATATGTGAAATATGTATTATGTATACACTAGGTATACATTAGGTATATACTACACATATACCTCTCTCGATACTTTAATTATCCTCCACATACTTATTTAGTTTATTTAAAACCATGGATATTACAGTGCTGCTAAATAAGTACTTTCACCTTGTTTCAACCCTTTCTCTAGGGTTAAGCTAACTGAATTCCATCTTCCTTCTTTTGTCACCCCTGCCATGAGGGTGTGTACAAGCCATGAAACATAGACTAGAGTCTTGCATTACCATCACTCCATCCAGGTGAGGCATAAGGAGTATCTTTGATTTTCGCAGAAAATTGATCCTAGGAATCAAGTCAAAATCATCTAATGGAATCACCAACATATTAGCTTTCCCATTCCATGAGTCAATAGTCATAGGCATATTTTAAGCCATGCCAATGATTGCTTGGGCCTTTGCATTGACTATTTTCAAGAAACTTGGGCACTTTCTAATAGATAATTGATATTGCTACACCAATTTTAAAGAGACAAAAGTGTGAGTGGCACCAGTATCCACCATCGCTGTGATTTTCCTCCCATTCACTATTATCACAATTTGCAACAATTGAGCATGTGCTGTCAATATATCATCATCAGTCAAAGTTCACAACAAACTTACTTGATTCAATAATTACAGAGGATTGATAAGAGTTGCTACTTCTTGCCTCGTGTTCTCCTGGTTTTCCTCCACTATGAGTGTATTCTATTTCTCAAGCTTGGGACATTCCTTGGCCCAATGGGGACCATTACATAGAAAGCAACCTTGCCCATTATTTGAACTGCCAGCCTTCACTTGAGGATAGGCATTAGGCTTGCCTTTCTCGTTATCATTTTCTTCTTTCTTCTTAGAGTTCTTCTTCCACTCCCCTTTCTTTTCTTTGCCCTTTTTTGGACTTAGAATTGGCAGGAGAGTCAGAACTTTCCTTGTTGATTCAAAAATTAACCAATACACCATCGACTGAAATGGCAATAGGGAGGTCTTTCACATTTTGCCTCTGAAGTTCCATTTGTGCCATGGTTGTAATATGAAGAGGAAGATGTACAACTTGTCCTCCTCTAACCTATTTTGTATGTCCAGCATCAAGGAACTAAATTCCTTGACATAGTCCTACATGGTACCAGTCTATTTGAGACACTTCAGCTCATCTCTTGTAACCCATAAAGTGTTGCTTGGAAGAAATGGATCCTTCAATTCCTTCTTTAAATGATCCTAAGTTTTGATTTTTAGACTCCAATCATTTTCGTCATCCGACATGCGAGTCCTCCACCACAGTTTCACATCACCCACTAGGTACATGCTGGTAATTGTTACCTTCTCCGTCTCAGGCACACGAACAGTGCCAAAATACTGCTCCATATCACATAAGAAATTTCCAGGTTCCTTGGCACTCCTTGCCCCACCAAAGCCTTTTGGTTCAAGAACCTTTACTTTGGGATGATCATCTGCACTACAAGAATTCTTGCCAAGGGCCCTTCGTAGTACAACAACTTCAAGGGACAGATCCTCTTGATCTTTGTGAACTTGGCTTAATTCATCCATAAGAGACTTGTGGATCGCAAGTAATTCCAATTCCAAATTGGAAATTCTAGTAACCATTAGGGTTGTTTCTCCTTCTCGAGGAACAACTCCAACTAGTGCCCCCAGGAGAGACACTCTTTCTACCAGCCATCGTGTATGAACCAACTAATCTTCTAAGCCTAACTTGGCTCTGATACTAGTGTGCCAATCCCTTGCACTTGGGACCAGTGTGCAATCCCTTGCACACTACCATGCCAATAATTCTACAGGGCTAACAGATCATCCCCACCAGAAGAATTTGACGTCCTCATTGAAACCCTCATCAAATAGCCATTAATCAGGTTCTTAAGCTGCCACAAGGTTGTATCGTTTTCCCAGTAGTGTCAGATTCTGGCTTTCATTTCCAAAGAACTAGGAACTTAGTCCTATTCTTTTTGCTCATACCAAAGCTCCTGTGATCCAGAATTTCAGCAACATCTTCACTGAATTGTTTCCTAACCATAGGTGGAGCATGCTTGGCTTTGCTCCTAGTTGGATCTGCCTCATCTTCATAATACTTCCTTAGGAAGCTCACATGAAAGGTAGGATGTACCTTCAACCTTTTAAGCAATTTCAACCTATAAGCTACATTGCCAACTTTCCCAATAACTTCAAAGGGCCCATCATATTTAGGAACCAGCCCACAATGTATTGTGAGTTAATTTCAACAGCATTTTGTCACCAACATTGAACTCCATGGGTCTATGTTTGCGATCAACATACTTTTTCATTCTCTTTGCAGCTTTACACAAACTGTCTTGGGCCTCCTCAAGCATCTCTTACCAGCATACTAATATGCTGCAGGACATTTCCCACCCATTTTCTGTTTTGCAAATTCAATAGATGTGGCTGGCTGCTGCCCCAAAAACTAACTCGAAGGGACTCACCTCATGGATAAAGATCTATGCAAGTTGTAGCAGAACTATGCACTATCAAGCAGCTCTAGCCAATTTTTCTGACTTGACGACACATAATGCCTTTAATATTCCTCCAGCAAGTGATTTATCCACTTTGTTTGCCCATCCATTTGTGGGCTATTTGCAGTTGAAAATTTCAAAACATTACCCATCATATTAAATAGTGACATCCAGAACCGACCTACGAATCTTGCATCCCAATCAATTTTAGTAGTAGTAGTAGTAGTTGTAATAATAATAATAATAATAATAATAATAATAATAATAATAATAATAATAATCTATCACAAGGTAATTTAAAATTTAAAAATTAGTGAGAAATGATTTTATACTTTATGTACATGTGGAACAATATTATGGATTTAGCTCCACGGAATAATATTGCTAAACATTGATAAATTATGAGTATTGTGACAAACTACATAGATTCAACAATTTTAAATTTTTTTACAAATTTATATATATTTTAAAAATATTAATTAAAAATTATGATGTGAAATAAATATTTAACTCTTTATATTGTTTTTGGTATTTTTGTTTCTCAAATATTTATTCTACTATTATTTTAAAGATATTAACGACTTGAATGTTAAAATATAGTATAATGAAGTATCAAGTATTGACAAAAATAAAAAAAAAATGATTTATTGAATGAATAAAGTAATATGACAAAAATCTTGGATTTTTAATAATTTACATCAATAATTGATATATTTTTACTGATTAGTGATTATTTAAAGTATATCGTCTTTTAACTTTGATCATAAGTATGTTTTTTTTTCTAAGGATAATATTAAATATATATTTTTAATTAATTTAAATTAATTCATATATTATGTATTGATACAGTTTATATTTTTACAAGTCAGAGGAATCAATTTTTTATTTCTTAATTTTTATTGTATTTCGGAAACTAAATAAACCTACCAAACTGAGATGTCAAATTACACAACAAATATAGTAGGAAACTATTTCTTTGCTATAATTTATAGGGGAGGGCGAAAAAAATCGGTCCATCGGTTTTGGTTTAAAAAATTTTAAATCTAAACCTAAACCTAAATAAATGATTAATCGATTATCGGTTAACCATATAAAATAGTCGGTTAACCATTATTTTCGATTTTTAACCGTTATACTATATACAAAAAAATAAAAATAAAAATAAATAAATTTCATATATATTTAATAAAAAAATCAAATATAACTCATTGCAAAAATTAATCTTAACACAAATACACAATCAAAATATAAAATTATATTTTAAATTCAAATATAATCCATAAAAATAATTTGATATATATATTTTGTGATTTATTATAATTTATTCTATAAAATTATGTATATAATTTATAATTTATGTATAAAATATATATAATTTATAAATAATTTATAATTAATATGTATAAATTATAATATAATTATAATTTTATAAATTATTTTTATATTTAATATATATAATTTTTTGGTTAATCGTTTGATTTGGTTAACCAAACTGAACGATTTTTTAACAATAAAAACAAAAACCAAAAATGAAAATAAAAAATTTTAAAAATTAAAATTTAATTTTAAATCATCGATTTGGTTAATCATAATTTTCAGTTTAGTTTAATCTATTTTGATTTGATTTTTAATTTAATCGATTTTTTTGAATACCCCTAATAATTTCTTATAAAAGAACTAGAATTGATTCTTCCAATGGAAAAAAACATTAATTTTGTGGATTGTGAGAGAATAATTTTCATTGCCTAGAAATACAAAATCTCAAAATATCCAACTTTTTTATTACACTCCATTTTCAATGTAATTTTCAGTTTTCTCGCAAAATTTGTCACTTTATAAAATCTAGAAATATTAATTAATTTTTTTAATTATACCATTATTATAAATGAGTTATTTAATCAAGTGAGAATATAGTGATTTTAATACTAATAAATTAATGAAAGAAATTTTAATCTAATTAAAATATTTTTTATAAAATTAAAAGAATACTTTAATAATTGTGAGGATAGTAATTTATCACTAAATTATATTTTCTTCATTTAAGTGAAATTGTCACTTTACATCATCAATAAAAATTAATTAATTTTTGAAAATATATTCTTATTATTAATTTGTTAATTAATGAAATAAAAATATAATATTTTAATATTAATAGATTAATTGACAGTATTTTAATTTATTTAAAATAATTTTATATAATATTTAAAAAATTATAATTTTTTAATATATATTTATGAGCCGAAAATGATAATTCCACTAAAACAAATAAAGTATGTATTTAAATTGTGTGGAATTATGGGAATCATCAATTCATTAATTAAAGGGGAAAAAATTAAAAAGGCCAACTACATGATAGTTAGGTATGTGAATATATAAAGGCTAATTTGGTAGGTAATAGAATTAGAAGTGGTGCCATGGGATGGGTAGTTAGGTTGTCAATTAGACAATCACACATGTGCCTCCTTTTTTTTTTCTTTCAAAGTACCTTTCATGTCTTACATTGGTTGGTTTATGACTTGCGTCGTGCTTGGTTTGAGTTAGGAATGGAAATGGGAATAGAAGGATTTAAATATTTCATATTAACTTTCTTATTTCAAAGTAATAAATATTTTTATTTTAGAAAAATTTAAATAAGTTGAAAGATGATGTTTTTCATGTAACACCATTATACCATATATATGTAGAATACATATATAGAATACAAGTGTGCTACAATCATAGAATATATATATATATATATATATATATAACAAATAAGTAAATCTATTTGGAATCTGACTTAATTTAAATACATAAAAATGTCTATGAAATTTTATCAGAGTTCAGTCAATAATTTCATAAATGACTAAATTTTAAAATACACAACATACATTAAAAACACTTCGAAACTCTCATTTCTCAAATCTACAACAACTCCAATTTACAACTAAGTTTTTAACAAAAAAAAATAATGTACAACTCATAAATATTTACATAATAATATAAAATTTTATTACCAAAACTCCCTTACATATAATATTTATAAAGTACAAACTCAAATATGAAGGATGAAAAATATACATACAAAGCAGCACCAGCAAAATAGGTCTCGTGGCAAGATACTAACTTCAATATCAGTCTCAGTCCTAAACCTGCTTAGATTTATCCGGGCTTTCTTTCTCTCTGACCCTGTTACCTACATGATAAAAGCTTAGTGGTATTTACTTTGAAAATAAATAAATAAATAACTCAATTCATTGTAATTTAATGTATAACACATTTCATAAATGAAATAATCATAATTTTAAATAATTTCATATTTTCAACTTTTCATATCACAATATATTTAAATTATACACATGCACATTTGTTCAAATTTCAGTAACATTGATTAGGCCCATCGCAACCTTCAAGTCTCGACACCGAAGATAAAGTGTCGTGATACCGAAATATCTCTCTCGAATACGCATAAATATCATAAATCACAAGTCTCCCGACAACGTAGTAATAATCAATATATATATATATCCACAATTTCTATAATTCCTTTAATAAATTATTTTGGATTCAAAATCTTCATTCATATAATTAAATAAATTTAATAGTCAAAAAATTCTTAAAATTCTTTAATCCTTTTATAAACTACATAATTCCATAATATAATAGTTTTCAATTTAATTGCTCAAATTAAACCTCTCTTTATGTTTGTATTAAAATTCATAGAATTATTTTTTGAATTTCACAATTAATCAAGTAATTATCTAAAAAAACCAAAGATATTTATATCATAATTCATAAAATTTAATGCATATTTCAATTATATATTCAAATAACAATTTAAAAATAACATCAAATTAAATTTATGTAAAAATATAAAAATATTAATTAAATATTTCCAAAGTAAATACAAAACTCAATTAGCTCCAAAATCAATTTAATTGCACTTCTCAAGCTTTAATTTTAAAGATTTTCAAACTCCACCACTTGAATTAAATTGGGCAAAATATTTCTAAATCAATAAAATATTTAATTCTTCAACTAAATACATATTTATACTCAAAATACTATAATTAATTCTTAATTATACTAATCCTAACTAAACCTCATCAAAATCTCTAATCTTAAAGTTTCATTAACCATAATTTCTTAAATCAAATTCAATTCAACTAATTAATCAAAATTCAATATATAATTATCATATTCACTTCATATACATCTTATTTCTCTACATAAATTAATTTTATCCCAAACTTCTAAATTTAAATAATCTAATATTCTTGAAATTAAACTTAAAAATAATATAGTTACTTGAATCTTCAATTTGTCCTCCAAAATCTAATTGAATCTTTTTTTAGTGATAATTTAAGCAAAATATATAAAACTTCATTTTTTTTTCTTTTCTCTAAGCCCACGGGTAAGAAGAAGAATGAAAATAGAAGACTTTCTTCCATCCTTTTCTATTATTATTATTATTATTATTATTATTATTATTATTATTATCACCATCTATAAGTTCCACCATCCATTTTTTTATTTTTATTTGTTATTTTTATTATTTTTTTACTTAAGTATATATACATATATATATTTGTACGTATATTATGTATATATATTATGTATATCTCCCTTAACATATTTAATTATCCTTTAATATTATTAAATTTTAGGATATATAAAATAAGAGATGTTATAATTCTCTCCCTCTTAAAAAATTTCGTTATCAAAATTTACCTATTATTTAACTCTAAAATAGTTGTGGATATTGACTTCACATAACTTCCTCACTTTTTCAAGTTGCCTCTTCGGTGGAGTGATTCCTCCACAATACTTTCACTAAAGGTGTTTTCTTATTCTACAATTTTTTCACTTCATGTGCCAAAATAACAATTAGTTTTCTTTTTATATGTTAAATCTGGATTCACCTCAATTGATTTAATTGATAATACATGAGATGGATTTGATTTATACATTCAAAGCATAGAAACATGAAACACATTATGAATTTTTTCTAACTCAAGTGGCAAAGCTAATATGTAAGCAACAAGCCCAAGTCTTTCAAGTATCTCATAAGGCCCAATAAAATGAGAACTTAACTTGCCTTCTAACCAAACCTCAAAATCTTCTTCCATGGTGATACTTTTAAGAACACATTATCTCCTATAATATATTCTATATCATTTCGCTTCAAATCGGAGTAGGACTTTCGTCTATCTGATGCTACTTTCAATCGATCTCAAATAATCTTAACTTTTTCCTCTATCTCCTTTATCAATTCAGGAGCCACAAGCTTCCTTTCACTAATCTCATTCCAACACAGAGGTGTTCTGCATCTTTTGCCATATTGTGAGCAGAAATTTTCACCTTCACTCTCATGTAGAATGATTTTTACGTCTACGATACTGTTAGGCTTATGGCCTTAGAGAACACGGGCCTAAACCTTGAGAAAATGGAGTCACCACCTGAATGGGCCAAGAAAATAGAAAAGGGTGGATGAATCGATTCCTAAAGAATTTTTAACCCTCTATTGGGTTCGAAAAGTTGGGTACGCAAGGAGAAGATGAGAAATGGCCTAGCACCCCTATAACGCTCTATTCATTAGAACCGGCCTCCTTTCCAAGTTTACAAATTATTAAATTCTTAAGCATTATAATATTATCTATACTACATGTAATGATTGAGATAAGTAATCATTATATTATAAAATCAAATAAATAAATAAATAAATGGACACCTATCAATTGATAGAAATATGCCCTTACAAATATTCAAATATCCACAAAGAAAATAAATAAAATAGGACACCAACCAAAAGGTGAAAACGTGTCCCTTACAATTGTCTCAAAGTCTTTAAATTAATTAAATAAATAAGGCACCCATGAGTGAAAACATACATTTTGCATCCTTAAAATCTAAATAATAAAATTAATACCATTTAATCATTCATAGCAAAATAAATAATCCAAACATGTAGTTTAATCATCACAAAAATAATAATAAATTAGAGTTTAATAAAAAAAATTAAGGTTAATTACAAATTGCAATCTACAAATAAATATTGACCCCATTGATAAGGGATCGTATACGGCCAAATTAAACAATTTTCAAAATAAGTTTTATTATGGAATTAGGGTTTCTTAAACTAAACTAGGGTTCAACATGCCAAATTAGGGTTTAAATCTTTGAAATAGAGTTTTAGGATTTTGAATTATAAAACTAAGGTTTCGGAATGAAAATCACGGCTTTAATTACAAACTGGGGTTTTAAGCATGTAATTGAGATTTTTGTAATATAATCATAAGTTACAAAGTGAAATTAGAGTTTCAAATCCAAGGTTAAATTTTATAGACCTTCAATTAAATTCTAATTGCTTACTGTGAAAGAATTAATAAAATTTGTCTTCAAATTAACAATGAAGATAACCACAATAATTGAGATGCTGAAAATCAATCAATGAATTTAACACAGTAACTGGAATATTAAAAATCAATTGATGGATTTAATTGAATTAGTTAACAAAGATTGAACCTGCATTATTGGCTTCTCCAAGATGAGTTTATTGTACCAAGCTCGCAGTTTGAATGATTTGGAAAGCCTGGATAAATTGAATTCTTAGCTGAGCTTCGAAAATCTGAAAGTGGTTTAGCTACTGCCTTTGTTGTTGCGATTGTTTCCTCTCTGTATTTTTCATTAATCAATGGTGGCTACTGTTTTTTTTTAATTGTCATTCTCTCTCTTTTAATTGTTGCTGGTTTAACAATTGTGGCTCTCCCTTTTGTTTATTTAATTGGCTATTTATAAGCCGAATTAGGGAAACCTAGTGCTTAAGAGTCCTACACGGTTCAGGAAATGCCCGAGCCAACCCTAATCCCAATAAAATTTAAATTTGTTAAGACTCGGGGCAGAAGGCCTTACCAATTCGACATAGATCCTTATCCATGTCGAATTGGCTTGCTAATTCGACATGAACAAGGCTCATGTTGAATTGGCAAGTGTCAATTTGACATGGAGCTAAGCCAATTCGACATGAACAAGGCTTATATTGAATTGGCAAGTTCCAATTCGACATGGACAAGGCTTATGTTGAATTGGCAAGTGCCAATTCGACATGAGCTTTGGCCCATGTCGAATTGACTCTCCAATTTGATATGGTGTCTAGCTTTTAGGTCGAATCAAGTTGGTTTCTATCAGATCAAGTCGGTTCATATTTGTTTTGGGCTTTTAAAATTAAATTGGACTTAATTCAAGTTGTTTAACCTTTTAAAATTATACCGGACTAGGTTTAAGCTTCTAAAATTATACCAAACCCTTTTTAATTGGGACTGAATTTAATCCGTGCCAAAATTAAGAATTTGTACATATAATGCCTCTTATTATGACATTCATATGTTGGACTGAAAACTGTTATTATAGGCAAACTCAATCAACGGTAAATGTTGATCCCAACTACCTATAAAATCAATTATACAACTTCTCAGCATATCTTCCAATATCTGTATTACTCTTTCTAATTATCCATCTATCTGAGGATGAAAAGTTATACTAAAGTGTAATCGAGTACTCAAGATATTCTGCAAACTCTTCCCAAACCTTAATGTAAACTGTGGATCTTGATATGATACTATAGAAATTGGAACACCATGTAACCATACCACCTCATCTTATATAATTCTACTAACATGTTGAGAGAGTAATCGGACCTGATTGGGAGGAAATATGCTGACTTTGTCATTCGGTCAATAATCACCCAAATTGCATCATGCTTCCTCTATCTGAGAGGAAGCCCAGATACGAAATCTGTTGTTACTCGCTCTCACTTCCATTCTGGAACTGATAAAGGTCATAATAAACACGAAGGAACCTGATACTCAGCCTTAACTTGCTAACAAGTAAGGCATTTAGTTACAAACTCGGTTATATCTTTCTTCATTCCTGGCCACTAATAATATTATTTTAAATCTTGATACATTTTAGTACTCCCAAGATGTATAGTATAAGGAGATTGGTGTGCTTCCTCCAAAATTATCCTCTTCAAATCTGAATCATTAGGAAACATAATGTACTTCGATACCATAGACCATCATTATCTTTAATCATGAAATCTCTACTCTCCCCCTTATGAATCTCTTCAATTAACTTTTGTAGTTTCTGATCCTTCTTTTGAGTTTCTCGGATTTGATCAAGTAAAATCGGCTTAACTTGCAGTTGAGCCACAATACCACCATCATTAGCAACCTCCAAGTGGGCATTCAAAGCTTTTAATTCCAACAACAATGACAAAGAATGAATAGTCATCCCTGCTAAAGATTTCTAGCTTAGTACATCAACAATTATATTTGCCTTTCTAGGATGATAATTAATTGTGCAGTCATAGTCTTTAATTAGCTCTAACCATCTTCTTTGTCTAAGGTTCAATTCCCTCTGGGTACTTAAATACTTTAAATTTTTGTGATCTATATAAATAAAATATTTCTCACCATACATATAATGTTGCCAAATTTTCAAAGAAAACACTATAGCCACCAGTTCTAATTCATGGGTCGAGTAATTCAACTCATGAGATTTTAACTGTCTAGAAGTATAAGCAATAACTTTACCCTCTTACATCAAGACACACCCTAAACTATTATATGAAGCATCACTGTAAATAACAAATAGCTCACCTTATATGGGAAAGGTAAGAACTGGAGCTTGAGTTAATATCTCTTTTAATTGGTCAAAACTCGCTTGACATCTATCTGCCTATACAAACTTTACATCTTTTTGAAGCAACCTGGTGAGTGGCGAAGCTATCATAGAAAATCCTTTCACAAATCGATGATAATAATTAGCCAAATCCAAGAAACTCCTAACTTATATTATATTTTTTTAGTGGATTTCAATTTAAAATTGCCTTTACTTTACTAAGATCAACCAAGATACCATATGCTGATACCACATGACTAAGAAAAATAACTTCATTAAACTAGAACTCACACTTTGATAATTTAGCATATAGCTACTTCTCTCTCAAAGTCTGCAATACAATTCATAGGTGCCTATCATGATCATTGTTATTACCTGAGAAAACTAGGATATCATCAATAAAGACCACTACAAACTAATCTAAGTATGGCTTGAAGATTTGATTCATCAAGTCCATAAAAGTAGCCAATGCATTTGTTAATCCAAAAGGCATAACAAGAAATTCATAATGGTCATATCTTGTACAAAAAGCAGTTTTAGGCACATTTACCTCCTTTACTCTCAACTGATAGTACTCTGATCTCAAATCAATCTTAGAAAATATAGTTGCACCCTTTAATTGGTCGAAGAGATCATCAATGCGAGGCAATGGTATTTATTCTTGATGGTCACTTTATTTAACTGTTGATAATCAATACATAATCATAATGTGCCATCTTTTTTCTTTATAAATAAAACAGGTGCTCCCCACAATGATATACTAGGGCGAATAAACCCCTTATTAAGAAACTCCTATAACTGTACCTTTAACTCTTTTAATTTTGTAGGTGTCATTCTATAAGAAGTAATGGAAATAGGTATGGTGCCTAAAACTGCATCAATGCCAAACTCCACTTCTCTCTCTGGAGGTAACCCTAGCAACTCATCTGGAAATACATTAGGAAATTCAAAAACTATAGGAATACTATTAAGATTATGCTTTTAGCCTTAGTATAAACCACATGAGCCAAATAAGCTTCACACCCCTTCCAAATCATTCTTTTAGCTGCAATAGCTGAAATAAAATTACATAAAATATGTCACTGCTCACGCCATACTACAACATCCTAACCATTGAACTATCTCAAAGCAACACTTTTCAACTGACAATCCACTATAGCCTGATATCTACATAGCCAATCCATTCCCAAAAAAAGATCATAATCATGAAAAGGCATCTTTATCAAATCACCTAAGAACTCAGCATCATGTATCGATATAGGACAATCCCAATACACCTTATTGACAACTACACTATGTCTTAAAGGATTAGTAACCAACACATCATACTCTAAGGGCTCAGCATGCATATCATCAACAAGCATAACAAAAGCACTGATATAAGAATGTGTCAATCTAGGATCAAACAATGCATGAACAACAATGCCAAATAAAGAGAATTTACCAATAACCACATCTATAGCATTTTGATCTCGTTGCATTACATAAACTCTCTTAGAAGCTCTAGCGTCCTCTAGTCAGCTTACTGATGCTAACTCTTCTCTCTGACTAGGATCTGCTCTACCACCTCTACCATATCTACATTCTCTAACACTTAGCTTAGACACTATAGTCTCTGTCTGTCTAATAACCTGCATCTCTGGAAAGTATCTCTTTAATGGTCTCTGGACCCACATCTAAAACAACCTCCTGAACTCAACCACCAACAATTACTCCTTGGCATCTTACCATACTAAGTGCATATAGGAGGAGTATATCTCTGAAAAGAGGGTGTTGGGACACTAGAAGTTGATGATGTAGACCTCAGTCTTAATTGAAATGACCTGCTAGGCTACCCCTGACTCTTACCAAATCTATGTGGTAAACCCCCACGTCCTCTCTTATTGGTTGATGATCCTGCCTCAAACTAAGTTCTTCTACTCTTACTCTCCTCTATAGCAGCAGTAATTGTAGCTTCCTGAGCCTTCTCTACATTCCTAATAGCTGACATAACAACAACAACAACAATAACTAAGCTTTAGTTCCAAACAAGTTGGGGTCGGCTGTAAGGATCCTCAACAAAATAAGCTCAAAAGACACCAAAAAAGATACTCCAGCCTTAAGCCCCTTCCAAGACACGAATTTTACGTCTCTATTCAAGTCTGTCATTAATCAAATCCGCATCAAGATCTAAGGCACGTAAAATCTAATAGCTGACATAAGTTTAAAAAAATACCACATATTGAATTCATGTTACATGACACCGAATAACAAGCTTCAACCCCTCTTCAAACCTCTCGCACCTATCTCTTTCATCGGTAATAATCCCTCCAGTGTACTTACTCAACCTTAAAAATTCCTTCTCATATCCTCAAACTGACCTCGACGCTTGCCTGAGATTTAAAAATTCCCGCTTCTTTTCATCTTTATAATTTTAGGCATGTATTTCTCCTCACACTCTGCTAAAAAGTCATTATAGGTAAGCAATGGTGGCCTATCTAAACTGTAAGGAACAATCTTCCACCAATCATAAGCATCAACTTGGAGCAACAAAACTACATAATCAAACTTTTCCTCCTAAGTAGCCTCCAACTGTATACAAACGAGTTTAGTCATGTCCAACCATTATTCTGCCTCTACTCGATTCGTAGTGCCCATAAAATCTATAACCCCATATTTTCTAAGCTTATCATATTATCTGCCCTACTGAGGGTTAGGAACATGGTGAAAATACTCTGCCATTTGTTAAACCCAATCTGGAGGACCATGTGCTATCGGTCTCACAAGCTATGATGCTTCTCTAACATCCTCTACATTTACTCTTGCTTTATCACTAGCCTCTCTAACATTTGGATTATTACTCTCTGAAATCTCTTCCTCTAAACTTTGAGTTTTGGAAGCCATCACAACTTAAATCTAAAATCATAAATAAATATTGCCACATTAGAGACCAATATAGGTGTGAATGCATATACATGTATCTTAATTTAAATCGCACTTTAATATTATTATTAATTTAATTTTTTTTAAAACTCACTTAGGTCAATAATCTCAAAACTAGGCTCTGATATCAAAATAAATATGACACTCTTATACTATATATACGTAGAATACATATATAAAATATAAATGTGCTATAATTGTAGAATACATATATAGCAAATAAATAATTAAATCTATTTGGAACCTGACTTAATTTAAATACATAAAAATGTCTACGAAAATTTTGCCAGAATTCAGTATATAATTTCATAAATCACTAAATTTCAAAATACACAACTTGTATTAAAAACACTTCTAAACTTTCATTTCTCAAATATACAGCAACTCCAATTCACAGCTAAGTTTTTTAACAAAAGAAATAATGTACAACTCATAATTATTGACATAATAATATAAAATTTTGGTACCAAAACTCACTTACATATAATATTTATAAAGTACTAACTCAAATATGAAGGATGAAAAATGTACATGCAAAGCAGCACCAACAAAATAGGTCTCGTAGCAAGACACTAACTTTAATATCAGTCTTAGTCCTAAACTTGCTTAGATTTATCAGGGCTTTCTTTCTCTCTAACCATGTCACCTGCGCGATAAAATTTAATCGCACTAAACTATAAAATTTAGTGGTATTTACTTTGAAAATAAATAATTAAATAAATAAATAACTCAATTCATTGTAATTTAACGTATAACACATTTCATAAAATGGAATAATCATAATTTTTAAATAATTTCACATTTTCAACTTTTCATATCACAACACATTTAAATTATACCCATACACAATTATTCAAATTTCAGTTATATTGATTAGCTCCATCGCAATCCGCAAGTCTCGACAAAAGAGATAAAGTGATGCAATACCGAAGTATTTCACCCCGAAGATGTATAAATATCATAAATCACAAGTCTTCCGATACTGTAGTATCTCAATGCCACAACATCGAGATACTGTAAATATAATAATCACATCATAATGCATCCATAATCATCAATATGCCAACTCGACAGTACCATTCCAATATTACAAAATAATTACATGTGCAGGGCATTAAAGCACAATAATATTTCCATCAATTTCCATCCATATTTATATTATTTTCATAATATTCCTATCAATTTTTCACAATTCATCAAAAATCATCATTTCCATAATTTTTTTTTCATAGTTCATTAAATTTACATAATCAATATATATATCCCAAATTTCCATAATTCCTTTAATAAATTATTTTGGATTCAAAATCTACATTCATATAATTAAATAAATTTAATAGTCAAATAATTTTTAAAATTCTTTAATCCTTTTATAAACTACATAATTCCATAATATAATAGTTTCAATTTAATTGCTCAAATTAAACCTCTTTATATTTTTATTAAAATTCATAGAATTATCTTTTGAATTTCACAATTAATCAAGTAATAATCTAAACAAAAACCAAAGTTATTTATATCATAATTCATAATATTTAATGCATATTTCAATTGTATATTTAAGTAACAATTTAAAAATAACATCAAATTAAATTTATGTAAAAATATAACAATATTAATTAAATATTTACAAAATAAATACAAACCTCAATTAGCTCCAAAATCAATTTAATCTCACTTCTCAAACTTCAATTTCAAAGATTTCTAAACTCCACCACTTGAATTAAATTGGACAAAATATTTCTAAATTAATAAAATATTTAATTTTTTAATTAAATACATATTTATACACAAAATACTATAATTAATTCTTAATTACACTAATCCTTACTAAACCCCATCAAAATCTCTAATCTTAAAGTTCCATAAATCATAATTTCTTAATTAAAATTCAATTCAACTAATTAATCAAAATTTAATATATAATCATCATATTTACTTCATATACATCTTATTTCTCTACATAAATTATTTTTTCTAAACTTAAATATTCTAAAATTCTTGAAATTAAACTTAAAAATAATATATTTACTTGAATCTTCAATTTTTCCTCTAAAATCTACTTGAATGTTTTTTAGTGATAATTTGAGCAAAATATATAAAACTTCTTTTTTTTTTTTCTCTAAGCCCACGGGTAAGAAGAAGAAGAAGGAAGAAAGAAGACTTTCGTTCATCCTTATCTTTTATTATTATTATTATTATTATTATTATTATTATTATTATTATTATTATTATTATTATCACCATATCATTATCACAATCTATAAGTCCCACCATCCATTTTTTATTTTTATTTTTATTTTTACTTAAGTGTACGTATATATATTTGTATGTATATTATAAATATATATTAAATATATCTTCCTTAACATATTTAATTATCATTTTATATTATTAAATTTTAGGATATATAAAATTAAGGATGTTACATTTTAACTATTTATTATAACATTTTGGTTAATTTTTGATTTGTCAAAATAAAAACATTTCACATAGATATATATTTTTTTCTGTGTGTTTGAGTGTGTGTATATATATATATATATATTAAAAGTTACTATTGAATCTAATTATAGTCCTATTATAATCCAAATAGTTTCATAGAATATTGAATTTCGATTCCATACTAAACTAAACAAAAAATAGGATTGTGTAGGGTTGGGTTCAGTTAGTTTTAGGGTATTTTTAAAACCGAGAGAACCCGACATCTCAAAACCGACATCAATAGAACTTCTATAATATTTCAAACGACTGATGTGTATACTGATTTGGTCAAATAAAAACGGATATGTTCAGATTGAATTTTTCAAAATAAATGCAGATGGCTAGATGTAGATAAAAAATTTTCAAAAAAAATTTAGAATACTAAGACATTGAAATCCTTCGATAAAATAAATTCAAAAAAAAATTCTCACACCATATTTGAAAAATTAAAAGCCATTATTTATAAAAAAAATAAATAAAACCATTTTATATAATAATAAAAAAAAGCATTAATACAACATATCCTATATCTTATTTTAAACATCCAAATAGAAAGACATAAACAGAGAAAATAAAAACATTAAAACCTAAAAAAAATCTAAAAACAAATAAAGAAATTTAGATGAAGGAAAATAGAAATAGAAATTTCGAAAAAATCCTAACATAAATCGAAAAACAAAGAGAAAACCTAACAAAAATCAAATAAAACTAAAAAAAAATTAGAAAACTTACAAAGAAATTATTAGAATTGGTGAAGAATTGAAGAAGCTTAGAAAAAATTAAGAAACTTTGAAGAAATAGGTAGAGAATAATGAAGAAATTGAAACTTTGAGAAATTAAGAGTTAGAGAGAATTTTAGAAGAGAAAGGGAAAGTGATTAAAATAGGGAGAGAAAGCGATTTGAAACATGTTCGGCAAGTTAGGGTTAGCATATATGTTGTTTAGACTTTAAAATGCTTATATACGTGGGATAGAATGATGTCGTTTTAA
This sequence comes from Garcia nutans, assembly GCA_947685225.1. NCBI lineage: Eukaryota > Viridiplantae > Streptophyta > Magnoliopsida > Malpighiales > Euphorbiaceae > Garcia > Garcia nutans. The sequence goes on from CANTUV010000002.1 coordinate 47,817,184, forward strand.
TTATAAAGTCATATAATATATATATATATATATATAAAGTAATAAAATAAATGTGGGATAGAATGATGTCGTTTTAATTATAAAGTAATATAATATATATAAATATGGTGAAATATATTAATTATCTTCTGAACTTGGTAGATTTGATCATTTTACTCCATGTATTTATACATTTGTCAGATTGCCTCATATATTTATTTATTTTATCCTAATAGACACTTATATAGAGGGTGTTTCTCAAAACTGGAGCTTTTCAGCTTATTGTGAATAAGTGATTTTTAGATTATAATCAGATTAAAAATAAGCATTTAAGCATTTCTGTAAACTAGTTAATAATCAGCTGATAATCAATTTATAATAGTTAAGTGTTTCTGTAAAATCAGCTTATAATCAGTTTTTAATTGCAAAAACTGTTAAAATGACCAAACTGTCCCTGAGTTTATTTATTGTATAAAAATGATTTTTTAAATGTCAATTCAAAATTTATTTTACAATAATAATAATAATAATAATAATAATAAAATTTATTTAATAATAATAATATTATTATTATTATTGGTGTTATCAATAAATTATACAAATAAAAAACTACCATGTAAATATTATCAAATTAATTAGAATTCTAAAAATATTTTTAAAAGAGAAGAAGAAACGTAAAAGAATTTTGATGGGAACTAAAGTGTATAGGGTGGACAAATTTGGAATATTGAAGATTAGGTAGGGATAATATGGTCTTTTACTTGGTCAAAACTGCGTAAAAAATAAGTGCTTAAAAAAGTAGCAAAACTCAACTTTTAAAAAACTGATTAAAATCAGATTATAATCTAATATTTAAGTTTTCAGAAACACTTAAATAAACAACTTATAATCTAAAAACTGCTCATAATCAGTTTTGACCAGCTTTTAAGTTTTGAGAAACACCTTCATAATCACATATTAATTATTTTACCCATTGTACTTGGTTATTTTATACTCAATAGATACATAAATAAAGATAGTATTATATGTACATGTAAGTATCTATTTGATACAAAATATACAAGTATAAGAGTCAAAGTGACTAATATATAATTATATAAGTATTTATTAGAATAAAATAGATAAATACATAGGGTAATATGATAAATATATAAATACACAGGGCAAAATGACTAAAACTGCTAGTTCGAGGGGGCAATTACTATACTAAGCATATATATATATATACACATATACATATATATATAATTATGTGTAGTTAGTATACGATTGGATATAGATTGAAGCAGAAATTTAAGCCTCAAACTAATCGACAGACGACTATTCAATTTACAGGCCAACTAAGCCTGACCAAAAAAATTCAATACAGTCGGGTTCGGTCAATTCTACAATTTATGCCCAGCCTTAATAAAAAGAATAAATAGTTATTTTAATTTTAATTTTATTTTTAAAGTTCGAATCAAATGCCACCTTAATTCAAAGGCTCTCATTATATTAGATATAGCCGAATTACAAATATAAATATTTCATCTAATTTGAATTTTGATCCATATATTACTCAAAAAATTTAAAAAATCAACTCGAGTATTGATTAAAACTAGAATTTAAAATTTAAATAATATAAAATTAAATTAAATTTAAATTATAAAATTATTTAAAATTAATTATATGTTATTTTATCATAAGTTATAAATTAAAATTTTAGACAAATAATTTATAGAACTTTTTAAGACCAAAAACTTACAGCTTGTAAGTATCAAATAAATTAGTTTTAAATATTAAATTATGTTATCAAGTGTCTTCTAAATTTATTCTCCTTAAAAAATAAAACTGAAACTTGCAATTGGATATATATAAGAACTACGAGAAATTTAAAATCAAAATTTTTTTTTCACAATATTAATTATTAATATAAGTAAATATTTTTAATAATTAATATTATGAAAAAAAAAATTTATCACTGAGCGTATAAATTAATTAGTAAAAAATTATTATAGTTTAATTAGATGTCTCGAATTTAATTTTTTTAGTCTGTAACTATATTAAAATTTAATAGGAAGAGCTTTATTATTTTTATGGTCCTATTAAGTTTGACTTTTAAAAAATAATTTAAAAAAATATATATATAAATAAATTTTTTTTATTTAAATTATTTTTTTTTAAATTATATTAGAACGGGGTCTAAAGTTTTATTAAAGCTAGAGTCAAACCGGTAGGTCCATTATTGACTCTAAATTTTTGTGTTGCATTTAGTGATTAGAAATAAAGTAGATGTTATTTTTATTTAGATTTTGAGTTCGGATCTTAATTGTTCTCTTCATCAGTAAAATGGAATTTAAATTTAAAATATGCTATAATTTTGAAATACTTCATTAAATTGCGATTTTTTTTTTTCATTATTTGGGTTCCCATCATGTACACTTACCACATTTCTCATAATTTAATGACCAAAATACCCTCACTCATTTCCCACGTGACTGGTTTGGTTTAGCGTTTGTATTTCGCTCCCATCATGTACGCTTGACACATCTTCTCACAGTTTAATGACCAAAATACCCTCACCCCTTTCCCACGTGACTGGTTTGGTTTAGTCTTTGTATTTCTCTCTACTTACCCATTCATAATGACGAAAATACCCCTATCCGCCATTTCCTAGCAACTACCTTTGACTGTTGAAGTCTACCAAACCAATGACTTTAAACCTCTATAAAACCCCCCCTTATTTCTTTTTCTCTCTCAGAATTCAGAGCCTCCATTGTCGTCCCTGTTTCAAGCTCTTCATTTCAGAGAAACAAATATTTAAGCATTAATGGCTCTCTCGACTCTCTCTTCCTCTTCTAAGTCTCTTTATAGCAATTCCCATTCTGTCTCTCACCTCCCCCATCACCAGCAGCAGCAACCGGTTTTTTCTCTTCTCTCCGGTAACAGGAACCATCATAAGTCTAGATCCCTTCCTTCAATCACTGCCGTCCATGCCGCTGAGCCTTCCAAGAAATCTGTCTTAGTTAAGCAATCTCCATCGCCGACCTCCGTGAAATGGACTCTGGATAGCTGGAAAACCAAGAAAGCTTTGCAGCTTCCTGAATACCCTGATGCCAATGAATTAGAGTCGGTTTTGAAGACTATTGAGTCTTTTCCACCAATTGTTTTCGCTGGGGAAGCTAGAAATTTAGAGGAGAAGCTCGCTGAGGCTGCCATGGGGAATGCGTTTCTATTGCAAGGTGGTGATTGTGCTGAGAGTTTTAAGGAATTTAGTGCTAATAATATAAGAGATACTTTTAGAATTTTGCTTCAGATGGGTGTTGTGCTTATGTTTGGTGGCCAAATGCCTGTCATTAAGGTTAGATCCTTTTTTTTTTATATCTAGTTTAATTAATTTTTCTTTCTTTTTTGTGAAGATTATTAATGATAGTTCTTATTCATGTTATTATAGGATTTCACATTAAATTGAATAAGTTTTGGTTTGTGGGTTCTTGTAATATCATGATGCCGTAGAGTTTCAATTTTGATCTTTAAATCCAATTAGAGTCTTGAATTGAATCTGAATTATATCCCAACTTTGATATTATTATCATTATTATGGAATAATAATTGTGGTGTTGGTTACATTTATTTTAGGTTGGAAGAATGGCAGGTCAATTTGCAAAGCCAAGATCAGAGCCATTTGAGGAGAAGGATGGAGTGAAGTTGCCAAGTTACAAAGGGGACAATGTTAATGGAGATGCTTTTAACGAGAAGTCAAGAATTCCAGACCCGCAGAGGCTGATAAGAGCTTACTGTCAATCAGCAGGCACTCTCAACCTTCTCAGGGCCTTTGCCACTGGAGGTTATGCTGCAATGCAGAGGGTTACCCAGTGGAATCTTGATTTTGCAGAGCACAGTGAACAAGGCGATAGGTATTCAAACTAAATTTACCTTGGAGTCATGTGTAGATGCTTTAATCTGATTCATCTGTAACATCTTTTTGAGATTTGAGTTGAAGTTAGCTAAGCATTTATGGTTTTAACATGGTAGATTGCTGTTTCTTTCCTGGACAGGTACCAAGAACTGGCGCACCGTGTTGATGAGGCCTTAGGATTTATGGCTGCTGCAGGACTTACTGTGGAACACCCTATCATGACATCAACTGAATTCTGGACATCACATGAATGCTTGCTTTTGCCCTATGAACAAGCTCTTACAAGGTTGGATTCAACTTCTGGCCTGTATTATGATTGTTCTGCTCACATGCTCTGGTGCGGGGAGCGTACCCGTCAGCTGGATGGTGCCCATGTGGAGTTCCTTAGAGGAATTTCTAACCCTATTGGCATTAAGGTACTTCAATGCAAGTGTTGTTAAAAATGTTTGATACCACTTCATTGCTTATTATGACAAAACTACTTTCAATTTTGTTGAATTTACTTATGGTCCACTTACATCAGGGAAAAAAAACATGATTAGTGACCACGAATTTTAGTGAAGAAATTAGCTTTATCTTATTCTTCATAAGTGTTATCTTTTCCTACTAAACTTGGAACTTATCTTTTTGACATAGAATTCTACAATTACATGATGTTAAGATCTAAGAGCATCTTGACATAATCCTATAATTTATACTGTCAATTCCTACTTAAAAACTTTGAGCTTGACCATTCCAATTTTGTACATGCTAGTTTTCCCTCCCTCAAATTCTTGTGCTGTGCTTCTATAAATTTGAAATACACCTGCAATAAATATATGGCTGGCTGCAGAAGCACTTCTGGGACATCCTACAATGTATAATTTTATTGTATCAACTAAAATCCGACTACATTTTCTCTTCTCATGTCTAAGCTGATTGATATTTAAGCATCTATTTGCCAGCAAAAAATTAGTAACTGAAAGTGCAAGTTGTGATGCAGGTGAGTAACAAAATGGATCCAAATGAGCTGTTTAAACTCATTGAAATTTTGAACCCCAACAACAAGCCCGGTAGGATTACAATTATCTGTAGAATGGGTGCTGAGAACATGAGAGTCAAGCTTCCTCACTTGATCAGAGCAGTTCGCAGGGCAGGACAAATTGTGACGTGGGTCTGTGACCCAATGCATGGGAACACCATTAAGGCACCGTGTGGACTAAAAACACGCCCCTTTGATGCAATTTTGGTAAGATTTATTTGTCAAGTCATTTGCTTATATTATCCATAAATTATATTTCAGATCATTTCATTATAATTTGGATGATATTACAAATTGATTAGAGGAAGGATATACTAATATAAAGGAATACAAAAACAAATGGACAGGGAAAGAACTGGCTACAAATAAACCAGTGGTATCCGCATGTGAGAATCGAGAATAAAGTGTTGAAAAATTAAAAATATGATCCACTATTGGTCAGTGAAGTTTGTTCAAAAAAACCTGGCTATTGGGGCATGTCTCTCACCCCTTTGCTTGGAGAAGTACAAGTGGTTTTGTTCATCTCAAGCACCCTTTTCTGCTTCAACTCATGCTGATGATTTCTTAATTGTTTGCAGGCTGAGGTTAGAGCATTTTTTGATGTCCATGAGCAAGAAGGAAGCCACCCTGGAGGAATTCACCTGGAGATGACAGGGCAAAATGTGACGGAATGCATTGGAGGATCGAGGACAATAACTTTTGATGACTTAAGCTCACGCTATCACACACATTGTGACCCCAGGCTCAATGCTTCTCAATCTCTTGAGCTAGCATTTATCATTGCCGAGCGACTTAGAAAAAGAAGGATAGGAACTCAACACCTGCTTTCCTTGAGCCAGTAGACAGCTCCAAGGTCCTGTATTATTTCATACTGTTCAGCAGTTTCAATGTGTTTGGTAGCGAATAAGTTTTCCATGCACTGTACATCAACGCTAGTGCTGAAGCCATTGCCTATTGCCATAGCTGTAGAACAATTCTTTCCAACAACAACAACAACAACAACAAAAAGGAACAACTATGGGGTTCTACCGGTGAAACCTGTTTCCACAAAGGATGTCTCGTATCATATCTGTAACGTGAAGTGATTTTTCTTCAGACATGGTTGATGCGGTATCCTCTTCGAGTAGAAGCTGGGAAAACAAGGCGCTGGATATAGGCTTCAGAAAATCTATTTATGTATTTATTTAGCTTGAAGTTTGACTTGAGTGTTTGAGATTTTTCAAGAAAGAAATAAAACTAAGCCTATTATTAATTGTTGTATTCGTTTGTTTTAAGGTTCATTTGCTTAGAAAAGCTAATAGCGTACAGGAACCAAAGATCTTAGCTTACACGTTCTTTCTTCAATCTATAAGAAAATGGGTTATGTGCAGCTGTCATATTTAACTAAGGTTCCTCTTTATCCAAGATTAACATTAGTTTCTGTTTTCTAGTCAAAATTAACTGGAAATTCAAGCCTGTAATGTTCTTTTTTTTTTTTTCTTTAAATCTGTTTTTTCCAGTCAATCGTTTGGTAAAGCATGAACCTTTGTTTAAGCCACAATGGCTGAGATATATCATCACGTTCTTTGACATAAAATGGTGTGACATTGTTGCTGCTAGGGGGAGGAACTAATAAAATAAATAAAATATTATATAAAAATTTTAATTATATAAAAAATTAGAAATTGTATATTTCAAAAATAAAAAAATGAAAAACACATTTATTTGTATATGTAAAATATTGAATTATTATTAAATTGATTCCACTGTTATAAATTTCACAGTAAACAATCTAACATTAATTTTGAAGCAATCATTATTTTTTTTTACTTTTTATAGTTTGATTTGACTTTCTCAAATATACAGAATTAGTTATTAAGTCGAAATTCAATATTTAATATTTAATTATACTATTATATTCCGACTATAAAAGAAAACCATTATATTCCTTGATTTATTCCATGAAGCTAGACTAATTATTAGAATTGTTGAAGAGATAATGATCCAAACGCCAGCTAGCATTGATCTATGGATAAATGATCCAAATGATATGAAAATATTCTCAGTTGTAAATAATAATAATAAGAAGAAGAACTGAAAAATTCAGATTAGTTTATTTTAATATGAATTTTATGCTTTAATTGATATATTTATACATTAATAATATATGAATTTCCGTTGAGTTTTTTAGGAGCAGAGACATTCGATTTAAGTTGGAGACGGATTATGATTTATAAATAAAAATAAATGTCTTAACTAACAAAAAAATTTCATTTTACATAAACCATAATTAAATATAATAATAATAAATAATAATAATAATAATAACGAAATAGACAATTTTTTTCATAATTGTAAATTTTTTAAATATAAAATCCTGTGTGTGATAGTGGATTTATTAATGCAAGCAATTTAACAAATATACCAATCACATTGGATTTTTCAAACTTGCAAATAATTTTAGTAGGAAACAGGAATAACAACTGTGGAATTGAAATTAAAACGGTTTTTATAGGACAAACTAAGAAATAAAAATTCATATAAAATTTAATAAATAAAATTTAAAAAGTAAAATAAAAAGTGAAAGGGTTAATATTTTAAATTTTCATTTAATATAATAGGGATTGTTGACACACTAAAAACCAAAATTAAAAAAGTGAACAGCATCACATGTTTAAAAAAAAGGGACAATACGAGGCCAATATCACAAACAGTAACTAAGTGTACCAAACAAAATTCTATCAAAGACTGTTTTAACACATTCTTTTTCAAATTCAATATTTTTTTAGGTATTTAGAGTTCAAGATTCAAAATTTAAAATTCAAAATCTAATAATGAAATTCTTTTTTCACCAATAAAATGAAACTAAAGGTTTTAACAAAAAAAATATTAAATATTAGAAAATTTTATCAAAGACAAATTAAAATTTAAAAATTTTACTGATAAAATAATAAAATCCAAAGATGATGACTGGGGATATCACTCCGATAGTACGAGAACGTGCGGAGATCAAAAGCCAATGAGCAAAAAATTCAACACCAATCTCCCATCATGGAAATTTAACGGAAGTAAACGGAAGCATATACAAGTAAAACCAATTCCAACCAACGTTTGTCATAAATATAAACTCCAGTATTTGTTTATTTTTAATGCAGCAATGTTACAACTAATGCAAGAAAAGATAAGTGCTTTAACCAAACCTACTACACCTAATGATCAAAGTTTCCTCATTCAAATCTTCCCTTTATCTAAATGCTAGCGCGACTCTTTATCAAAGAGAAACTTGCCACAAGGCACAACCTATAAAAATTAAAACTTCTGCTGATCTTATGATGTCATACAGTTATAAAAATAATAGGAACAACAATTGTTAAGCCAATAAAGCATCTGGCTATCCTCTCAACATATTATTGAAAAACTATAGATCCTGAATAGAACTATCCATCAGACCAACTTCCAGTCCTTGATTATCTAGTAATACGGCATGTACCGCATTGGCCTTCTGAACCTAGGGACCTTCCTGTAGATATTAAGGAGGCAAAACAAAATTAAAAAAAAAAAAGTGATGAAACAAATGAATTTAAAAGAAAAAAGGGTTTTCCATCAAAAGGATAAATCCAGGAAAAACATACCCATATCCATAAGGGGAGTAGAAATAAGGGGGCACATATGGCCTCCTAAACCGGTAACCGGCATATGGATTGAAACGCCTAGGACGATACTGCTTCATCCCAGGAACGTTAGTCCTTTTAGGCAAAACCTGTAATGAATGTCATGTATGAAAAAACAATTATCACAAACTAAACATGCAAAATAATCCAATTCCAATTTCAGACAAACATCAATTTATAAGCTTGCTAATTTCTTTAGTAAAAGAATAAGGACTTGCCTTCAACTGACGTCCATGTAGCTCAGATTCATTCAGAAGCAAAGCCTCTTGTATAGCTTCTACTTCAATGAATTCCACATAAGCAAAACCCTTTGGCTGGCCAAACTTGTCCGTCAGAATAGTAACTCTGTTAACTGTACCACAGGACTGAAAGTGTTGCTGTACTTCTTCTGGTGTGCAGGCATAATCAACCTGCATATGATAAAATTCACCACAAAATTTGGACACCAAATATGTTTCAGCAAGACATAAAATGAATACAATTAAAAAAATTTCCACAAGAATTTCTAATTTAAAAAAAAAAGATTGCAGTAACAGACAACCAACCAAATGAAGCATGCTTTACTTATATTCCTTCTAATAAAGGTCTCTTATACCATGTGTAATCCATCAATGCACCAGAAAGTTATGCACTATTCTCATCCAAATAAAGAATAATATGATTTAGCAGATAAGAGAATATGGAAACTTCATTGAAAAAAGAAATGTTTTGGTTTATTGTTGCTTTTTGCAAGTACTAATGTCCTAAAATTTCACTACTGTAAACATGCCAGATATTGCATTGCCTCCAATCCAGTACGCTTAATGTTTTTGGATCAATTACTTTTGACATCACTTCTTCAGTTCATAATCCAAATTTCAAAATGCATGTTATCTTCATAGCAATTTACAAATAATCAAATGTAAGAGTGCATAGCAGCAATCTAAATCTGCCAAATCAGTTTGCCAGAGTCCATCCATCAAAACATTGAACACATTTTCTTACCAAACCATCAATTCCATATTTATCATCATATCCATAACACCAAACCTGCATTTCCTAACTGAGTACCAATCTTCTATATTGCCAACACACCATATCATCCTGCTACCACTCCTTTTCAAATGCAGAGTTTTACACCACATACCTCATCTCTAATTTGGCTTTTTTCCTCCAACCTGTATTAACAGGCAACGCTCTCTCTCTCTCTCTCTCTCTCATTTTGTTGAGGGAACAAAAGGCATACGCGGCCTCATTTCACTCAATAGACAAGACAGTTTTAACTATTGTTTGATATCCTCCTCTTCTTGCATAACAACCAAAGTCACTGACAATTCTTTAGCTTACTGTGAAGATGATTAATTCTCAACTCGACCCAAACAAAATCTTAATACTACAACATTCAGGATCAGTCCTTGTCCGTACTTTGGATCCTTGGTCTGTGTTCTCTTATGCAAGTAGTTGTTCTTCCTCCATTGGCACCCCACTTCCAAACACTAGAAACTGGCAACACAATAGATAGCCCAATAAAGCAAAATTTCCAAAAGCTTACAATTACAAATAAGCCGACAACATCAGCCGCAAACAGCTTGAGAATGTCACACTTTTTCTATGATAATACATGCAAGACCACCAGCATAGAATAAAATTATACACGACTATATATAATTAGAAAATCACCCACAGCTCTGAAAATAAAAAATTAACATGGCTATATACCTTCATAAATAGATATCATATATTATTTATAGTAGTTAGTCAAGGAAGCAATTTCCAGTCAATTCGACTGAAAATGCATCAGTGATTTTAGTGCTTATAACTTAAGAATAATGAAAGCTCATTAAGTGATTCATAGAAAATGCTTCCCAAAACAAAACAGACATGGAGTGAATTCGGGTAGTTGATATTCAAAATATTCAAAACAGAAATCACTTTAGAATCATCAGAACCAAGAAGGAAAAAAATATTTATCAACATGTAACATCCCTGATATAGCCATAGCTTGCATTATTCACAAATTTTAATTGCTGTTTTCCTCGAGTTTAAATAAAACAATAATGTGTATGTGCCAACTTCTTACGAAATGTGTTATGACTTTGGTAAAGAGAAATTAAAAGCCCTAGATGTGGCTAGAGAAACAATAAAATGACCAAGTCCAAACAAGCTCAAAAACTTTAATCATTGTATGCTCACTTTTAAGCGGCAAAATGCACATTTGTCAAACATTTCAGAAACTTCAGATAAAAATAACTAGCAGACAACACATTATGACACCACAGAGAAACAACAATCTTACACCCTCACCACATCTGCTAAACGACCACATATTTTGGAAGCACCAATCACCCACCAGCAGTGATGAGGCTCTGCATTCAGCAACTCAGATTGCATATCCTGACTTGCCTCTGCTCTTCAAAAGGTAAAAGTTTCACTCACATATCATGGTTGAAGCTTCACAATTTCAAAAATACATCCATCCATTCCAGCAACCTCCAATAAGCCTGCTGCTGGCTTCTTTTACACAATTTCTTTTGAAAAATTGAAATAGATTTACATTCTTATTCATACTGGATTTGATTCTTCTTTCACTCTGCCTTTTCTTTCGTTTCTTTTCTTTTCTTTTTTTCAATTTCATTCTTTTATTTTTCATTTCTTCCGAATTGTTTTTTTCTTGTTCCTTTTTCCTTTTCTTGATCCCTTCAAGTGTTCTTTCATTCTTCTTCTTTACCTCTCCCTTTTTTTCCCAGTATATTCGTTATACTTCCTCTCATATTCTTTCAACTACTTTATTGTCATTTCTTTTGTCTATTAATGTTCAGTAACTTTTTTTTAATCTCTCTTGTAATACAAGCTTATTTAACACAAAAATAACTTTGGCCCAACCCCAAAAGACAGAACTATTCCAGCGCTAACAAACAGAGAACTTGAAGAATAAGGAGAACCCTGCGATCATAGTGAGACATAAAGTCAAACCATGATTCTGAATGGTTAGAATCCACATCAACAGCAAAAGCAAGGAAATTTAAGTAAATAAAAATCTCCAGTACTAAAACAAATTCCATTAAGTGAAGCCTGAAATTCAAAACCATTCTTCTGCATACAACAAACAACTTTCATTGGATTAATTACCCATGATGGATCAGGAAGTTTGTAACAGAGGAAACTTTCCCTCTCTTTTCTTTACTTTTTTCCCCAAAAGAGAGTGTAGAGATTTGAGAAATTGTTGTATTATTACATACTGCATTAGATACCCATGTATATATTTGTCAAAAAATATTACATGTTTACAATTGATATGCCAATAAACCTGCGCTATACTTCATAAATTCACAGTACTATTGGACATTTTCATATGTTTATCATATGTTTATTATGAACGCTAATGTGGACAGACATCCATGTGTGCAAGTGATTGCATTGATTTTTGAGTTTGGACCGAAATGCCTCTTGCAACCTAGAAGCTGTATCACCACATGCATTAGCATTATGTACAGGAATTAAATAAACATTATAAGGGCCAAGTGAAGGAATGGAAGTGGGATTGTAATTAACATACAATGACTAAAGTACTAAAGTTAGGTGACAAAAATTACAAACTAGAAAATGGACGGATAACCTAATTTTATTATGAAAGCTAATGTGGACAGACATCCTTGTGTGCATGCTGTTTGCATCGATTTTTGTGTTCAGACTGGAAATTTGTCTTACTAACTGGAAGCTGTACCAGCACATGCTTTAGAATTCTATTTCTATTACTATCTACAAGAATTAAATAAACACTATAAGGGTCTACTGAAAGATGGAAGAAGGATTGCAATTAACATATAACAACCAAGTCCTAAAGTTAGGTGACAAAACTTACAAACTAGAAAATGAAGGACAGAACCTAATTTTATTACGAATGCTAATGTAGACAGACATCCATGGGTGCATGCAGCTGATTTGATTGTTGTGTTTGGACTGAAAATGTGACTCAACCTTGAAGCTGAATCAACATATGCATTAGCATTCTATTTCTATTACTATCAACAAGAATTAAATGAACATTTTAAGGATCAACTAAAGGATGGAAGAGGGATTGCACTTAACATAACAAGCAAGTCCCAAAATTAAGTGAAAAAAAAAAAGAATTTACAAATTAGAAATGAAGGACAGTCAACCTAATTCCATTATGAATGCTAATGTGGACAGACATCCATGCCTGCATGTGGTTGCATAGATTATTGTGTATGGACTGAAAATATTTCTTACAACCTTGAAGCTGTATCACCATACACTTTGGCATTATATTTCTATTACTATCTACAAGAACTAAATAAAGATTATAAGGTCTTATTTGTTTCAAGGTTTGTCATGGTTTTCTATGGTATGGCATGGTTTAATTCTTATTTGTTTTGACTTCTAACCTCCATGGTATAGTTTTTCATGGTAATCTCATGGTTTGAAAACCATAGATTTTCAAACTACTAATTTGATGGTTTTCCATGATTTTATATTTTATCTTTCAAAAATATTCAAATTAAAATTTTTAAATACCCAATATATGCTAATAAATAATTTTTCATCTTCATAACATATTAAAATATTTAAAATATCATCAAATTAAATAAAATTATTTTTATTTAATCATATTATACCATACCATATTTTCAAACGCGATAAACATTGTTTCTAGTACCATACTATATATTACTATACCATGCTGACAGTCATCTAAACAAAGCCTAAGGGTCTACTGAAGGATAGAAGAGGGATTGTATTTAACATATAATGATCAAGTCCTAAAATTAGGTGACAAACTTTACAAACTAGAAAATGAAGGACACACAAACTAATTCTATTATGAATGCTAATTTGGACAGATATCAATGTCTGTATGTGGTTGCATTGATGGTTGTGTTTGGACTGCAAACGTGTCTTACAACCTTGAAGCTGTATCACCGTATGCATTAACATTCTATTTCTATTACCATCTACAAGCATTAAATGAACTTTAAAAGGTCAACAAAAGGATACAAGAAGGATTGTAATTAACATATAATGACCAAGTCCTAAAGTTAGGTGACGAAAAGAAAGGGTGGGGAGCAAATTAGGAAATACATATACTCACAGAACCAGGCATGCATGCACCAAAAAAAAAGCACAAAAGTTATGGCATTGTATCCTAAAAGAAATAATCATTCCTATTTACCTGAAGTTTCAAGCAAATATATAGAAAATACATTTTGATGGATATCTAAAGAAAATGAAACAGCACTACGAAACCCTAAAAACATGTATAAGATATTAAAACAAGCTCACTGGAAAAATACCACTCCTAGTAAAAACCAATATAAATGAAAAAAGGAAGAGAGCAAGGGGTTTTCCATTTCTCACATTGCCAACAAACACAGAACGAGAGTCTGCTTCTTCCCTGTTGACTTGGTTAGCAGCTGCACCAGCCGGATCTGTGTATCGCATGGCAGAAAGCAAATAATAATATGAGTTCAAACTTCCAAACAAGAAACAAAAAAATATTAAGAGAGCAACTAGCAGGCAACAGTATTGTCAAAGCCGCACACAGGCACAGCCTCTGTGCCTTGGATACACCCAGGTAAGGCACATACTGCCAGAGGCACTTAGGCCATCCTGACCCTGAGACACAGCCTTGGCTTAGGCACACCTGGATTTTTTTTTTTTCAGACTTCTACCACTTTAACAAATATTTTTAGATTATAAAATTGAACATCCTAATAGAAAACTAATAAGAAAAAGAACTTTAAACCCTCCTTATTTAATGAAAGTCAAAACCTAATATAAAATGAAGATCTCCTAGTTCACTTAAAAAAACTCAAGCAGATATAATTCTATATTTACACATATGAGTTAATGTGATCAGTCACACAATGAAATTATAGGAAAGAGTTGTTGAACACCGTTTACGCTTGAATACTTGTGTTTTCCCAAACCAATTTGGATTTATGTTCAGTTGATCAATTATGAAAGCAATCTTTCTTATCAGATATTTGAAGAAAAAGTACAACAACAACAACAACTAAGCCTTAGTCCCAAATAAGTTGGGGTCGGCTGTATGGATCCTCAACAAAATAAGCTCAAAAGACACAAAAAAAAAAGATACTCCAGCCTTAGGCCCCTTCCAAGACACGGATTTTACGTCTCCATTCAAGTCTGTCATTAATCAAATCCGCATCAAGATCTAAGGCACGTAAGTCTCTTGCTATCACCTCCTTCCACACAGTTCTAGGTCTTCCACGACCTCTAGCCCCCTCAATCAACAAATTCTCACACTTACGAACCGCAGCATTAGGAGGTCTTCTTAAAACATGCCCAAACCATCTAAGTCTTCCTTCCCTCACCTTATCTCCGACATCCGTTACTTGAACTTTTTGTCGAATATGAACATTCTTAATTTTGTCCAGTCTGGTATGTCCACACATCCATCTTAGCATCCTCATTTCTGCCACACTCATCTTATGCAAATGCTGTCCCGTTGGTGCCCAACACTCACTACCATAGAGCATCGCAGGTCTAACAACCGTCCTATAGAATTTACCTTTCACTTTCAGAGGTATTTTCTTATCACATAGAACCCCAGTCGCACCCTTCCACTTCAACCACCCTACCTGAAAAAGGCATATGGTTTTCATAAGATGAAAAAAGATTTACATATGGTTTTCATCTACTTGAAAAAGGCATATGATAGAGTTTCTGTAGAAATTTTATGGTACGTCTTGGAGCGCAAGAGGATATCAATTAGATATATCCAAATTCTGAAGGATATATATAGTGTATGTATAATTCGACGAAATACTAAAGATTTTTCTATTTCTATTAGATTACTCCAATGTTCAGCATTGAGTATCTCTTTATTTGGTCTTAAATGAGTTAAAAAAAACATATACAAGACAACATTCCATAGTGCATGATATTTGTACATTGAGTTAATAGATGAGATCCAAGCAAGAGCAAGTAAGAAGTTGGAATTGTGAAAAAAACACTTTGGAATTCAAGAGTTTTAAGTTAAGTAGAATTAAGACGAAATATATACATTGTTGATTTAGTAATACAAATGGAGAAAGGGGTGAAGTAGTTTTGAACAAAGTGATAGTGCCTCGTAACATGCATTTCAAGAACCCAAGATGGGGTTGCGAAAAAGATGTTAGCCATAGCACTAAAGAAGATTGAATGAAGTGAAAGTGCCACAATAATTTTATACGATCAAAAGATTCCAACTAAATTGAAAGGTAAATTCTAAAACACCACACTACGGCCTGTTATGATATACGTTAGTGAGTGTTGGATATTGAAATGACAACATATGAATAAGATACATGTTACTAAAATGAACATGCAAAGATTAATGCATGGACATACTAAAATGGATATAATTCAAAATGAATACATTAGAAAAAAAAGGTGAAGGTTGCTCCTATTGAAGATAAAATAAGGGAACACGGATTGAGATGGTTTTGTCATGTGAAACGAAGATTTAATAATGCGCCTGTTAGAAAGACTAAACAAATTAAGATAGATATAACAGTAAAGAAAGACCTAAACTAACTTCAAAAAAAAAAAAGGTTCAAAATGATTTTATGGCCCCCCATATCTCTAAAGATGTAATCCATAAACACTTAGATTGAAAAAAAAATTCATATGACCAATCTCAATTAACTTGGGAATTAAGACTTTATTGAGTTGAGTTGTATAAGAGTTAATATGATTAGGATATATTTACCATATTATGGATGTGAATGTAATTAGGATTGATTATAGACCTTATTATTCAATTAGGAAATACATTTTTCGTGTTTTAGTAAATTTGCAACTAGTTTCCACCATTCACATACCTTACATTGCGCCTTGCACCTTCGGTTCAAGGACCCTTTGCACCTTAGTGGTCCTTGGGCCTTTAACAATACTAGTGGGCAAGGGCAAAAGCAAGATGAAAATTTAAACAATATTTCAACAACAATTTTGAATTTGACTCTAAAGACAACTTTCCTGACATTACCGTCAGAAGGATAATGCAGCACAAACTTACAAGCACCAATAAAAAATGATGATCCAAGATAATAAAAAATCTAGTTCATGAATTTGGAGACATAAAGGAAAAAAAGAATGGTGTTTCAAAGAATTCTTATGCGCTAAAATAACTGTGATATGGATCTGCCAGCACCACTCTGGAAAAAATCTCAAACCACTAAAAAACTCCAGAACAACTAATTCAGAAAATACCATGTTTGATGAAGAAATTCATGCTAATTATGGTAGATGTAATATCAGAAGATTGAATAATACAGGCTAATGAAAATAAATTTTGGTCATAAAAGTCGAGAAAACTTTTCTCCATGCTAAATACACACTTCGCACTGCAGTTCTTATAAAAATTAGAAGAATACATAATTGCTAGTCTTCCAAAAGGGACCAATTTGATGTTTGCTAAAATTCTCAAACCACTCATTTTCAAAGCCTAAGGAAAATACATTTGATTCCAAAAACTATGAGAACCATTTTGTCTTCTTCTTCTCCTCATTTTCTCATTCTTTCCATTTAAAATTAGGCTAGAAAAAAAAAACTCAAGGAGTCAGTGATATCTTATAATCATCAACTCCAAGCACTTGTAATATCTTTACTTTATATTAAAATCACATTACACCATTCATCATTATCACTTAAGCACCAAGATTAAAAATCTATTTAGCATCGACCAAATTGCAAAACATCATTCCTTGATAACATTGACCAGGATAATCAAGAGATCGAAGTATGATCTAAACCAACAAAAAAAGCAGAAGCAAATCAAAATAACCTATTAAGAAGACAGCATTTATCGATCAAAGTTTCTGAGAAAACAAACAATAATATATAGAAGCAGATCCAATACTTGTATCGAAAGAATATATAAGAAAAAGGAATCTAAACCTTGAACAGCGCCCATTTCCTTCTCGACCTTAGCTTGCATCTCACGAAGAGCCGCTGCTTCCTCCTCCATCTCTTTCAACCTTTTCTTCATCTCATCCAACTCCTGCACCATTACGAAACAGAAATGTATTTATCCACCCAATTAGATTGCGTTTTTCTCTATGGAAAACTCTAAGATCGATCAAATTGCATCTCTAGGGTTTTTATTCTCTCGAGAGATGAGGACCTTGACGGCGTCGTCATCGGCGGCGGACATATCGACATCGGCATTATGAGGATCCATATCGCCTTCCACGTCAGGAATCTCCCCGCCGTACACCTCATGCTCCTCTTCCTCCATATCTCTCTGTCTCTATCTTTAATCTTTCTGGAAATATCAGCTTTCCGGTACGGTATATTCGGTTCATATATTGTGGCCTGTGGACACAAGATCCCGACTGAAAACGGTGTCGTTCGTGCCTGCGAACCAAGATTTATTATTATTTGACAAGGCAAACCAAGATTTATAGATATAGTAGTAGTTTGCTATATCGCTAAGCGGCTTTTAAACTAAATTGAATTAGAGTATCGATTTGATCCTTGAAAAAAAAATGGTTTGTAATTTTTATGAAATTTAGTTTTTACCATTTGGTTTCAATTTTTATTTAAAATTAAATTAAATTAAATTATAAATCATACTTCTATAAAAGGGCGGAGGGAGAGAGGGGCTAGGGAGCAATGAACCCCCTCTCCTCCCCCTACTTATGTAGACATATATGTATAAATTATATTAACTATATACATAATTATATAAAAGTTTGTCCCTCCCTCCCTTTCACCCACCATATATATATATATATATATACTATATTTATAATTATATTATATTATATAGATATAATATATATAACTATATGTAAACTATATATATAACTATATATAAATATATATAATATCTATATAATATTTATATAATTATATATAAATACATATATAATATCTATGAATATATAATATTTAATCTCTCAAGTTCTTAATCCGTCAACTATTGAAATTAACATGATATGTTATTACTATGATAATGTAATAAGTATTTTTTTTTATTTTTGTTTTAAGATTTTTATTGATTTTTCTTTATATTCACTTGTGTAAAATGTAAATTTGAAAATTTTGACTTATATTTTAATTTATTTAAAATAATTTGTATTGTGATTGTGTTGAATAATGAATTAATTTAGTATTTTGGATTCTAGATTAAATTAATTATAAATTATAAATTAAAATATTAAATATAAAAAAATTTAATATAAATTGTTATTAGGTTAATAAAATTTAAACTATAAATTATGATTAGACTAACAATATTATAATTATAAATTTATAACTACTCGTCGGTAATTTTTTTCTGTATAAATTTTGCTCCCCCCTTCGGTGAATTTTTAATTCCACCACTGCTTATATAACAACCAAGGTGCAGCGATAGGGCAGAGCGTGTATTATTTCTATTTAGATCTCATATTTGAATTTAGATATTTTTTCTCTCTTACATATAATTAATAATAAAAAAAGATAAACCCAACTTATATTATGTATATATTAAAAAATTCATATTTTATTTGAAAATGTGCTTTTTAAATTTAATTTTCCTTGATTGATTTTTTTGTGTGAAAAAGTCTAATAATATAAGAAAATGCATTGACCAGTGTTATTTTAATATTGCCTTTTTGTTTTCTAAACTTTGCATTTTGGCATAAAATATAAGGATTTATCTCTCAAAATTTTATTTGGGATCATGCTTTAGTAAGATTTTATTTCAGTTTACTAGTGCTTGATATTTTAATGAGTTTTGTTTAAAAAAATAGAATGAGTAAATTAAGAAAAATCAATAATAGTAATATTTATTGAAGAACTTTCAATTATTTATCTAGAATTATTTTAAAAAATAAATTATATTATATTATTTTAATTATTTTTAATTTAATTTTATATTTAAAATAATTTAATTCAGCTTAAAAATTAATAAAAATTTAAAATTTAAAATTAAAATTAATGTAGATCATCCCAAATTTGACTTTTCACGCATAATCGCTCATTTTAAAGTTGCAAATTCCCAATCATTCTTAATACTTAAAATAACATATCCATATATATCGGCTAAGGTTGATATTTATGACAAAAATGATACAAAGAATATATTATGGGAAAAAGAGAGGTAGTATGATAAATCGATTATGGAGTAATGAGTTTGTGAAATGGACTAATGATATAAGTTTGGTGGACATTGGTTTCAAAAGGTTCAATTTTCACTTAGACAAATAAATAGGAAGGAAGGTAGGAATATTCAGTAATGACTGAGCAAAACCTTGGGTTATCTGGAATGGGGATCCAAATTAGGAAAAGTCATGGTTGTTCATGAGAGCTTTTTGAGTTATGACCATTGTCCACTCATACTATATCTTAATTACTCTTTAATTAAAAGGAACAAGAGTTTTAAATTTGAATTGAAGCGGCTTGAAAAAGAGGAGTATAATTGATCACTCAAACTTCTCAAGCTTTGACAGGGTGTAGATTTTTCATGTTTAACTAGAAAGCTAAGAAAAATTGCCTCAAATTTAATCTCATGGAGCAAGAGAAATAATTTAAATGCTCATAATAGAATCAATAAAGTTATGGAAAAAAATATATCATTGGTGTTTGAACTTTTTTATTTTTACTATTTTAGTATCTGAATTTTTTTTTTTGTCATCTTGATGTCTAAACTTTAGTTATTGATATCAATTTGGTTGCTCGACTTATTTAATCATAAGTGAGATGCTAACTACTATCTGCGGGATCTTATTTCAGCAAAAAAAAAAAGCATATTATAAATATTTAGATAATGAAATTACCCTTTGTGGATTAGGATTCCCTATTCTAAATATGAGAAGAAGTAGGAGGATGAGGAGGAGGCAATCCAATCCAATCTTATAGTTAAAATAAAAAATGAATAGGGATTGTGGTTAGAGGTTGAAAGAGAGATTCAGACATGATAGTGCCTCCACTTCTCAAGCTCCTGTGCGAACTCTACACTTGAGTTCTACATGTTATCATAAAGCCTCGTTGTATTATGATTTAGCATATTCACCCGAGCTTCACCGAGCTCTTTTGAATGGCATGATAGAGTTTGACATAAATATCAAACGACTAAAGAGAATCTAGTAATACTGTCCCTACCTACCGGATTCGCCTGCCGAGCACTTTGTTTGGTCACCCTTGACCAAGCTCTCTGAAGAATGTTGAACTTCGGTCTTGGACATCCCTAAACATCTTTTGGCACAGTCGTCATAGGACATTGACATGTCCGTAAATTATACTGACACAGTTTAGATTTTGTCTCTCTACACTAACTATAAATAAGGGTAAATGACACACTCTCTCTTTTATCTCTCTCTCTCTCTCTCTCTCTCTCTCTCTCTCTCTCTCTCTTTATTCAGACTGACAGAGCTCTGACTTAGGCATCAGAGCCTCTTCCTGTGAAGCTTAGTCCGCCTCTTTCTCTTATCTTGCAGGTTAGAGGTCCAGCAGTGACCACACTCGAGCCCAAGCATGGAGAGCTAGGACCATCTCGAGGTTTGCCCAGCATTAAGACATAAGCATTTAATTTTTTCAAGAATTTATTCATAGTTGGACCTATTGATTCTCAAGTACAGGTAATGGATTATATTCTTCATATAATTCATGATCAGTGTAAGGCATCTCTCATTTCTATTCCCTCAGAAGATGAAATATATTCAATTATTTTTGGTTTATGAGCTTTTAATGCTCCAACAACATATGGATTTATCGACTTTTTTTTATCAAAGATTTTGGACTACTATTAATGGGTATCTTATATAAGTGATTCAAAGTTTCTTCTCAGATGCTTTTCTCCCAAATTGTCTTAATCAAATAAATATTATTTTAATTCATAAGGTACATTCTTTAGAATCGATTTCTAGTTTTCGTCTTACAAGACTATGCAATTTCTCTCATCTTAAGATTATTTCTAAGATTTTATTGAGCAGACCTAAACCATGTGTGAACCATGTGTGCATCAATTAGTAAATCCTTTCTAGCGTGCTTCTATCCCAAGTAGGATTATGCACTATAAATTTTTTTTTTGAATAGTGATGGAAAAATCTGCCACTAATTCATTACTTAATTATTTAGTGACGGATTAGTAATGAAATTAATCTATCACTAAAATGCTAGTCATTAATTTTGTTGTAACAGATTTTGAGATTACCACAAAATTTAGTAATTTTAATGCAAAAAAATTTGCCACTAATTTATAACGGATTTCGTTTTGTCATAAAAAATGACGAGAAATTCGCAACATAATAGTAACGTATTTGTGGCGTAAAAGTTCGTCACTAGTTAGTGATGAATTTTCCAGAACAGATTTGCACAAAATTTGTGACAAGTGATCTTTACGAGTCTGTCATAATTTTTGACGTAACAATTCTATGAACTAACTTTTTGACAGAAATGTATATCACAAAATTATTATTATTTTGTGAATTTTGTCATTAACTTTTGATGGATTTGCAATGGAAATAATCGTTATAAATCTGTCACTACTTTGTAATAAAAAATTTTGTCATTAACTTTTAACAAATTTGTGATAGAACTTCTGTCACTACTTTGTGACAAAAAACTTTCATCATTAAATTTGTGATGGAAAATTTCTATCATTAATTTGTCACTAAACTATAAAAAATATTTTTAAATTAAAAAATATAATTAAATTTAAATAAATATTTTTATCCAAATTAATTATCTTCAATATGGTAATAATTTGAAATATGTTATTTTTAATTTTCAATTAACTTTTAAGCTTTAATTAATATTCAATTAATAATTTTTCAATTAATTTTTAATTTTTCAATAAATTTTGAGGGATGTTAATAATAATAAATATTTGAAAATATATATATATATATATAGATAAAAATGAAAAAGGGACAAATTAAAATGGAAAAAATTGAGTTTGGTTTTATTGTTATTAAGATCAAGAATTTTGGCTTCCTTTTAAATACTTCCTATTTTGTTAATATTTATGTTAGAATCATGTTAGCCAATGTATGAGATTTGAGAATTTTACATTAAAAGTGTATAAGATTTCAATGTAGGATTTATATGGATTTTGAGCTCTTTTAACTCTTTAAACTAAATTTTAGGATGTAGTTCTCTAAGCTTCATGACAGTTGGTATTATGACAATCTAAGCATGCAAACAACTAGAGACTAAAATAATTGTACCCACAAGCTAAATTACAATTACAAGTTTTCTCGAGAAAAAAAAAGATCTGAGTGTCGGACCATTGTTGATAGGAGTAAAAGAAATCCTACATGCTACATTAAAATTACTGATAGCCTCAAGAAGAAAAAATTCAAGCGTCGGGCTAGTGTCAGTAGGAGTAAGAGCTGCTAAAGACAGCAGGTATTCAACTGCGGGAAAATATTAGGATTCTATTGGCCATCGTATGAGATTTGAGAATTCCACATTGAAAATAAGAGATTTTAATATGAAATAAAAATTCTGGGCTATCCAACCCCTTGAGCTAGTTTTTGGAGTATGATTCTCCCAAGGCTCATGACATAATTTTGATATTTGAAATGATTTAGTGTAAAATTATATAATTGATCAACATTTAAATGATTTAACTTAAAGTTACATAATTGATAATATTAAAAGTGCTACTAAATCCAACATTATAAAAGTTTCTTTAGAAGGAGCCTATACATACATACATACATACATACATATACATATATATATATATATATATATATATATATCACCATATAGAGATTTACCTCAGCAATCAAGGATGAACAGTGCAAGTGCTTTAATGTCGGGCTTAAACTTTTCAACAATTTTTATTATAGAAAAAAATATAAGGTGATAAAGAACCACCATTCCCAATAGAATAGCGAGATCAACCCATTTAGAATAACTCATTTCTACTTCCCAAACGCTTCTCAAAATTTCTTCACCAGAAAATGGTAGATGGCCCTCCTGCTTTATCGTTGGGGAATGTCAATCCTTGAAACTCATTCTTGTAAAGTCCTTGGTTTGCATACTTGTGAAATGCAATATAGTACATTGGGAAATCATCAGGCAACCGAAAGAAACCTCCATTTAACATCATCACCCCTTGAATTCCAGCTCCCGTTATAATACCCATCAAGAAATCTGGCACAATACTCGCAACGATCATCATTAGGCTCTCCACTAAGATCATGCATGCAAACAGCAACAAAGCAAAGTAGGCAAAGTGCTCAAAGCTCTTTTGTAGGCCAACCAAGTAATAAGCTATTGCGCCAGGGACTATTGAGATTATTAGCAAGTAGGGAATGGAAGAAAATGTGTTTCCAATTACAAATGCAGCAACACCGTAATGCCCATTTAATCTTTCTCGTCCAAAGATTTGGTTTTAGGTAAAGGAAAAATAAAGTCTTTTAAATTTTGCAATTTAGTAATTTAGTTTAGCAGTAAGCAACTCAAAAGCACTCTTGGAGTTTCAAGTCATACTTGTCATAGTTAGATGTGTATAGAGTGAGATGCCCACCTTCATATCCTCTACAAAAAGAGGGGAACCTACCAATTGCCATGAAAGTCAAGAATGCAGCAACAGACATAAGCATTTCACCTCTAGCCTAAAAATTCAATAGTGTTTAATAGTATTTGGAGAAAAATTTATTTCTTTTCAATTTAATGGATTAAATTATATATAATAATATGTACCTGAATTGAGCCAAATGTGAAGCCAATGTCATGGAAGATAGTCCCAACACGTAAACACAATGCAATATAGATTGCAAGGCGAAGCCAGTAGTAGCCTAGATCGCGATACATGTTCACAAAGGATCTCTTGGTAAGGACAATGCAATGAGTAACAAAACTTGCCTGGCTTCCTTTCTTCCCTAGAATTTCTCCTTTCTTCAAAATTAAAAAGATTGATTATATGAAATAAGAACTCTGTTTTAACTACCATTAAATCTTTTAAATTGACATCTTTTTATACCTTTTCGGTCATAGAAGCTAATTTCTGTTGAACAATTTGGTAAACCTTTGATAATTTGTATGACTTGTTAAGAATATTAATTACTTCCTCAGCGCTCATGGAACCACCAAGCCCTTGTTTAATGTCCTGGTCATCCATAGCAAATAAATTGAACATGTTCTTATGATCTAACTTATCACTTGAATTAAAAAAGATTGTACAAATTTGTTGTTTATTAAAAATGAAAATTTTATTACCGCATCAAAGTCCTTGTTTATGGCCCTAAGGTAGTGATCTGATGGGTTCCTCAGAGTAGGGCATGGGAAACCACTTGAAGAAAAAAACTGCAACAAAAACACAAATTTTTTGCAATTCATCAATTATACAAGCAAGTTCATTAATTAGTTAATATATCATTGAACATTAGATTCATATATATATGTATATATACCTGTTCTGCCACGGAAACAGGGCCAAAATAGGCAGTCCTACCAGAAGAGAGAAGGCAAAGATTATGAAATAGTTGAAAAACTTCAGTGCTAGGTTGATGAATAGATGCAACAACAGTTCTTCCATCTTGCTTGGCAAGCTTAACAATTCTATTCATGACATGAAAAGAGGTTGCACTGTCAAGTCCACTAGTAGGCTCATCAAGAAACAAAAGCTTTGGTCGAGTCAAGATTTCAATGCAAATACTAACTCTTCTCTTTTGCCCACCATTAAGGCCTTTACTACTCCAACCTCCAATTCTTGTA
This sequence comes from Garcia nutans, assembly GCA_947685225.1. Taxonomy (NCBI): domain Eukaryota; kingdom Viridiplantae; phylum Streptophyta; class Magnoliopsida; order Malpighiales; family Euphorbiaceae; genus Garcia; species Garcia nutans. The sequence goes on from CANTUV010000002.1 coordinate 47,842,394, forward strand.
TACATGGAGTTTTGCAACCCCATTTCTCTTATTAATACCTCAGCTCTTTCCTTCTTCTCAAATCTTGACATTGCGTCTAGTAATTGGAGTTATGCTGAGTAATATACAGCTTCCTTTAATGTTAATGTTGTCATCAAAGTATCATCTTGAGTCACGTACTCCTATAAACGTGATAAAACATAGAGTTAGAGCTATGTTACACATAAGGTAGCATTGTATTTGTATTAGAGTGTCATTTTTTTAGTAAATCATCCTTTTAGAGTTGAGCTGGATAAGATTATAAGGGTAATAAAATTCTTTCTACCGAATTTTACTGCAGTTGCATAGCGAATTTTAAGGAGATATGGGTCTTTAAGGTAGAGAGTATTTTAAATGGGTGATTATTGGCCAAGTTGTTAGCATGATATAACAGGGAGAATCGAGCATGGCGAGCTTGTATTTATGTGATTTCTAAATCAAACAGATACTAGTTAAAAGAAATCTAGATTGTAAACATAAATAAGCATCTGCCAATGGAGATAATGTGATTGCTTTTTTTTTTTTTTGCATAAATTAATTCCAGTTTTACAGTATGATACTGCTATTGGAGTGTCTTAATTACTATGGTCTTTGGTAAGATAATCCGCAACAAATACAGTGTTGCTAGAAGTGCAATAATAAGTTTATAGCCGTAATAATAAGTCTAATATATGCATCGCGTTAAAAAGTTGAAATCATACATATTTCACAATAAAATTAGTTTATTGTCAAAAAAATTACAAATATTGATAATAATATTTTTTATATATATATATAATTTTTTAATATATAAAAAACGTAATACACATAAATTTCAAGTTTTACTAATAAATAATCTCTCATTAAAGGAAATATAAAAAATATTTTCTATATTAAGATTTTGTTAGTAATTTTTCATATGAGTGTGTGTATTAATTCTTTTATCAAAATTAATTTATTCCTTATTTGTTATAATGATTTTAATTTGTTAGTTTAAATTTTAGTTAAAATTGAATTAATAAAAAAAATGTCATTGTGCATTGTCATACAAATAATATTATTATAAAGTAGATAATTCAAATAGCATTTCGCAATTAAGCACCTGTTATTGTAAATTGTGAAATCATATATTTAAACTTCGTCATATCTTGTTATTTTAAATAATTTTGATATAAAAAAAATATTTTATAATGTTTAAAATTTTGCAAAAACATGATTTGAAATAATTGAATCTTCTTTTATCTTTTAAAAGCATATGTACTTATCAAGGAATTTAAAAAAATTTATTAAAATAAGAAACACTAGTTTAAGAAGGTGCTTGGCTCCGGCTTATAAACTTTATAAACTTTAAATTTAAGTTGATTTGTTTATTTAATAATTTTTAATAATATATTTTTATATATTTTATTTTTTATATTATTTTTGTGGGTGTTATTTATTTTTTATAAATCAAAAATTAAAATTTTTTCTTTATAAAATAATTAATATATTTTATATATTGAAAATATAATTTAAAATATTAATTTTTATTATTTTATTAAAATTTATTTATTTAATAATAAAGTTAATAAATAAAAATTAAAGTAAAATATTATTTGTAGTGAGAAAAGATATATTTAAAAAAAATTATTTTAGTAAAAAATGAGATATTTTTAAAATTTTGATTCAATTTTTTCTAAAAATATAAATATTTTTTATAATATTTTTGAGAAAAAAACTTATTTTTATGTGCAGTTTAAAATCTTTATAAAAAATTAAATTGAAAAAATTAATTTATTATTTTAGTACTTATAAATATTTGGCTTATAATTTATTATATTATTTTTATTTATTTTAATAAATATTTTTAATAATATTATTTATATTTTTTAGTTATTTTAATATTAAATATGTTTGTAAATTATTTTTTAAAATATATTAGATTTTTATTAATTATTTATAAAAATTTTATATAAATATGTAATTTCTTAAAATTTTTAAATGTGTGTACGTCGATATTAGTGTATTGGCAATGGATATTTATAAGTTGCGGAACACCCTATGAGTAAACACGTACTCAACAGCCAACCGTAGCCTACCAATCAATTTTAATAGTATTATGATTGGTGTTTGCCATTGCCACTAATTGTTATGACAGAAATAATTAGAGGGACCCCATTAATTAAAAATTAGCCTATGAATTAATTACTTTCATAAATTTTCACAACAAATTCTTTTCCATAACGTGAACACGATTCAATCTCCATTAATTTAATCATTCCAATAAAAAAAAATCCTAGTTAGAAATAGGATAATATCATATACGTAATTTCTCATAATATATGCCTTACAAGTTAAAACCTCATGAATAAAACTCAAAAAGATGATAAATTGGCTAGCTATGTAACCGGTAGGACTTGTATTTAAATTTTTATAAAATTAAAATTATTATAATTTTTATTGAATCAAATTGAAATTTCATAAGAATTGAAATCAATAAAGTTAATTGCTGATCCAATCAATTATTAATTTGGATTCCAAATATCTAAAAATCCCCATTAATTAAAAATGTTCAAAATTATAATGTCGGTAATTCAAAATTTCTCAAAATATATATTAATAAGGTGGTATAATTAAGTAGCTAGAATTATCCACAATAAAATAAGAAAATTTATAAGTAGTTTGACCCTGCTAAGAATATTAAAATGTCTTCAGTATATTTAACTTAGAAAAATAAAGGTAATTAAATGATCATTTGAACTTCCATAGCAAAATATTATATACATATTTTTATAAGCATGTGACCCAGTTTATGATTTTTTTTTTTCATATATTGTAAAAATATTAAAATAATAATAGTATCAAAATAATAATAATATCTCATTTTCAGTAATCTTACCGATGTTCCGAAGGCAAGTGTCTAAAAAGTCAGCTCAATCACTTGGCAAGTGGCTCGATTTCCCCTGTTTGGCGTGTGGTAGAGCTCAATCTCCCTGCAAATTAATAAGCTCTTCCAAGTCAGCTTCTTGATTTCATACGTAAATCATATTATAATAGGCTATTAATTCTGATTTGCCATTTCAATTGAAAAAATAATAAGTCCAATAATTATCAAATATTATTAGAGAATAAAAAATTGACAATAAAAAATTTTCTTTTCTAATTATGGTAAGAACGAATCTCTTATCTCATGTGGTTCCAGTTGTGTATCACAATAAGGAATTATAATAATAATAATACCTGCCAATGCGTCAAAAAGAGTTGACTTGCCACTACCCCAAGGACCCATTATAGCTAACATCTTTCCAGGTTCAGCATACCCAGTTAGCCCTTCCAAGATTGGCCGGCTGCCAATTTTCCGATCAGCCACTGTAACCCACAAATCTTTCCATGTCAAAAAAATGCCTTGAGATGTTATGATCAACAAGTACTGGTTCCCTCTCAATATTTAGAGATGTAGCTGAAGGAGCAAACGCAGAGCTAAATGGGAAAATTGTTGATCCCTTAACAGATTTGTTGTCCTCTGATGATGAAGCTGTGCTTTGTGCTTCAAACTCATCATGATCTTCAAGTGCTACTGATCTTGATGTTGTTGTAATAGGGTTGTTCGATCTTGTTGGTCTTGGACTTGGCGTCCATCTGGGTACAATAATCCTGGAATCCATCACAAACCTTCAATGTTATTGTGAGAATGGGAAAGATATTGGAGCTCTGGCTTGGCTTGTATGATTAATCCTTTATTGTTTGACGTCTGCTGTTGTTGAATCTTTAGGCTTATATAGGCCAATATATATATATGCCTCTAACTGACCACATATATTTTATAAATATGAAAATTTTAGGCAAATATCCTTGCTGACCAACAAAAACAACGGGCCAAATGCCCCTAGCTAACCAATTTCATTTTATAAATATTTTAGGTGTGTAAAATTAGCTAGTATTTTAAATAAGATTATATATATATTTTAAATTCAATGAGAGAAGAGGATGGGATAATTATAAAATTAATATTTGAGCTTTATCAAATTTTCTTTTTTAATTTATTCAACTTTATTTTTATCAATTAATTAAGTTTCTAAATCGATAATCTTTTTAAATTAAGTAATCGAAATTTTTTATCAAAATTTTTCATGTTGCATTTGCTTATTTCATTCGTATCTTTTTTTTTTTCTCTATTTTTGTTAGTACAATATCTTTCATTTCTGTTGATATTTTCCTGGGAAATGAAGCAAAATTATGGGAAATTTTTGTGAGTTTTTTTTTAAGAAATAAGAGATAAAAAATAATAAAAAGTGAAAAATAATAATTAAATGAGATCAATGGAGTGAGTATTTAAATAAAATATCATATTTATTGAGTACAAATGATCTATTTTAGTTTTTCAATGAAACATTCTAATACAATGCACTTGATTGAAACCTTTGTTGGTTTACACACATGGTTAATAAAAAAAATAGCCATTAAGATAGCAAAAATATAAAATTTAGATATCAACAATATGATCATAATATAAGAAACATACTCAGACTTGAATCAATTATCCAGCTGAAAAAGTTCCATTATTGTTGATATAAAAAATATGTTATGTTTCTACACAGATAAAAATTAAAAAATATAAATAATTTTTAAAAAATTAAATAAAAATGTATCATTATTTATTTTAAAGTTTGTATTATAAATTATTTTTTTTAATTTAAAAAAAAGAGAAGATATCTGTAAAGGGACTGGGAACACATAAATAATTTTGATTAACACATAAATTTAATGAAATTATCCCAATTGATCTTTTTAGAAAAAAAAATACTAATTGCAATCACTTTAAAAAGTAATTACATTAATTAAAAAATATTTATTATAAATAAATATCTAATAGTAAAAAAATTATTCAATAATCACCCAATAAAATAACTGCAATTAGTTATTCTTAAAAAAAATCTCCAACAATCCATTAAAAACAAAAATGCTAGAGGTTGCGGCAAGTACTCCACTTTCACGTGGCATTGGCTATTTAATTATACATTTATTGAAGAGTGTGTGGACATATTTCCAAAAATATTCCTACTTCTTTTTTATTCATTTCTAATTATAGTTTAATTTTTTATTTAAGAATATTATTAATTTTTTAAATCTTTAATATATGTTTTTATTTTATTTTTTATCAGTATTTTTATTTGATATTCACTGTTATTAATAAATATATAATTTCTTCGTCTCAAAATAATAGAGATATTTTTTATTTATCATAAAATATAATCTTATTACTATTTAGATTATAATTACATTATAAATTAACCATTGTATTTCTATTTAAATATTTTTTAATCAATAATATTATATTTAATTATTTATATTTTTTAAAATTATAATTACTTTGATCCAATCAATAGCTATTTTAATTTTAATTTTGCAATAATCAATACATTTTTATTATAAATAGAGGATAAAATTAGTAGGTTATAAGAAAAATTTATTCTATAATTAAATAATTTAATTTTTCTTAATATATGTGAGATGAGAAGTGTTCCTATTATTTTACAATGGATGGAGTAATACATTATTTCAACCTAGCAATGATTGCTAAGCAAAGATGGAGGTGTATGACAAATCCACACAGCCTTCTTAGTAGGATTCTCAAAGCAAGATACTTTTTAAGAGAAGAATTTCTTTCAATTCAGTTGGATCATAATTCGAGCTTTATTTGGTGAGGTATTAATGCTTCGCAAGAGTTGCTGAGGAAATGTGTAAGGTGGCGTATGGGAGATGGAAATACAATAAGAATTTGGCAAGATCCTTGGCAGCCAAGATTAGAGAATTTCTTTGTTTCAACTATGGGTAATGAAGGTATAGATCGTTATCGTGTTAAAGAACTTTTGTTGGTTGATAGGAGCGATTGGGATAGAGATAAACTTGAAGAGCTATTCACAATGGAGGAGGCTAATATTATCAGTAACATTCCTCTTAGTTGCAGAGCTGTGGATGACATAATCATTTGGCATTATGATAAAAATGGTGCATATACAGTAAAATTTGGTTACCACACTATGTGTTCATTGTTATCTGTAACATTCCTAATTTTTAAAATTAAATTAAATTAAATAAAAAATTTAAATAAAAAATTAAAGAATTTTAAGTGAAAAAGTAAAATATATATGTGAAATATATATAATATATACAAAAGTCAACTCAATGGCAAATCTTTAATGAAAAAGTCAAAGATAAGTGGCAATATTATAAATATACTTTAAAAAAATAAAAATACTTTAAATAAATTAAAAATAAATTCTTTTTGAATGAAAGATGTAATTTATAGTTTTTTTAAATAAATAAATAAAAATATAATAAAATAATATTATATATATGGTTAAATTTCAAAGTGGAAAGAAAGAGAAAACAAAAAGTGATCTTCATCTTCTTCTTCTTCATATTTGGTTGAACCTCCATAGCCACCAAGAAAGAGATTTCTTCATCTTCCAAGCTTCCATAATTGAAAGGAATTCAAGATTTCAAGTGAAATTTTAGTGATTTCCTCTTGAATTAGTAAGTTTTCCAACTTTTTTCTTTAGAATTTCATGGTTATATGAATATATTGAGTTTGGAATTTCTAATAGAATGATTTAATTGCTTGATTATGGTTGTATGAAGTTATTTTGAGTACTTATCAATGATTCTTAAATTGGATTGAAGAAATGATTGAGTTTAAGTTGAGTTGGTTGAAGAGAGAGAATTTAGGGTTATGTAACATATGAAATTTTGAGTTCATGTGATTTAATTATGCAATTTGATTCCAAATGTGTTGTTTTAATGCATAAACAAGGATTTTAAAGTCAAATAATGGATTTGGTTAAGTTTGGTTCGAGTTTGGATGAAGCAGTGTTGAATTTAGGGTTTGGAAAGGAAATTTTTTAAGCATTGGCAATTGTTTGATTTTAATGCTTAAATCATATTCTTTAATGATATAAGTGATAGATATAAGCTTTGATTAATAATTGGAATGAGTTGGAATGAAGAACCTTTATTGGTAAATGTTATGTCATTTTAGAATTTTGTAAAAGTATGTGTATTTATTAAATGTAATTGACTAAAATATGTTATAATATGTCTTTAATGATGTAAATAAACTTAAAACACAAATTTAAATGGATTAAAATGGTTTTTCCATGTTAAAGTAAGGTTAGGCATAATTTAGGGATATTGGTTGGAGTAAGGTTTAATTAGAATTTTATGCTTGTAATGCCTTAAAATGTGATTTTAAATGATTGTATTTAATCACATTTGGTTTAGGAATTAAGAAGAAGTAGATTTCCCAACCCTAATGTTGAAGGGAAAATTAGAAGTGAATGTTGGTGGAAGATTTGTAGCTTGCATTTGAGCGCTTAGTGAGGTAAGTACAAACTTTTAATAAATTAGATATCTTGGCATTAAATTGGGCTTAACACATTTTGTATGAAAAATATGTTAAGCTACTTGATACATTGAACATTCATGAACATTGTACTATGATATGTGAATTGTTATGTATGCATTATATGCATTATGAAAAGCCATTATTAATGGCTAAAATGATTGAAATGTGAATTATGTAGATTATGTGAAAATGATCCAAAAATATTTGGGTAATGTGATATTTATGTGAAATGAGATACATTATGATAAAATGATGAAACATGATGAGATATGATGAATTGACCTTGATATGAATGAGGAAAATGAGAAAATAAAGCAATGTGATGAGAAAAATAGAAAGTGAGACAATGTGATGAGAAAAAGTTAATTATAAAAAATATAAATTATTGTGTGCCTAGTATGTTATTCAATTTTCAGAGTTCTATATTTGACGGTATGCATATGAGGTTATCCTTATTATTTGTCTTCGGAGCTAGACGTTATATGTCATTGATTTATGATTTGCCTTTAGGGCTAGATGTTTGGCGTCACTAATTTATGATTTTCTTTCGGGGCTAGACACTTGGCTTCACTGATATATGATTTGCCTTCAAAGCTAGACACTTGGTGTCAATTTGGACTAAAACAGTAACTCTGTGATTTAAATAATATATTAGTTTATTTGGGTCTATGTATGTGTATGTGTTAATGTGAATTAAAAAATGATTAAAGATTATATTTTAAATGAAATTGTACGCCAAATTGTGACATCAAATACAAAGGCATTATGCATTGACATTGTTTTACAGTTTTATTATTATCAAAGTTTGTACTGCTAGGCTTTTAGCTTAGCGCGATTGTAATTCATCGAACATGTGACAGGCGTGATCCGGTAGAGTCGAAGAGTTCTTCTAGACTGGGTCGGATCTAGATTTGAGATTGCTTGTTGAGTTAATTTTTTGGTACATCAAGATGAGGGCCATTTGCCAGCATGTATATATTTTATATTATAGTACATTTTGATATTATGTATATTATGTTATATTTTTGGAGTATATATATTATAAATTATAAAGAAAATTTTGGATAATTTGTTTGAAGTGAAATTTTATATATGCTTTTGATATATATATATATATATGTTTTGAGAAAATATTGAGAAATTGAGAAGTGTTGGGGAAATGTGTGATGTATTTTATATTAGAAGTGTTTTTGTGCAGGTTGTATAACTGTTGAATTTTTAAAATTGTCCAAATTACAGACAAAACTTTTGCAAATTTTTTCAAAGATTTTCATATGAAATGCTTATTTTGTAATTTATAATTAAGAAAGGATATTTTATTTACCATTTAAATATACATTTTAAAGTGTTTTGGGGGTTTAAATTAGAAATGTAAAATTTTTTATTAAATCGGGTTGTGACATCTTTATACTTTATATGTGCATTTTACATATGCTGGGTGTATGTACGATACATATATGAAATATAAGTATCTTGTTTGATGTTCTCGACCTAGGTAGATTTTTAGAGGGAGAATGGGGATTTTAAGTATGATTTTAAATTACGATATGTGCATTGGCACTAGCACTAGCACTGGCACTGGCACTGGCATTTTATTTGATCTTTGATGTGGCAATTTCTATTATATTTGCAAATATAGGTAGTTATGGTATCTAGGACGCATCAGTTTACAGAGGGTAGTGAGTGTAGCTCCTGATGAATGTAACATTGGAGCTAGTGTTGAGACTACAGGAGATGCGTCTGCTTCTGTGTCAGTTAGACCAGCAGCTGAGGAAGTTCTGCCGGGTTGGGTACAATATATGGTGGAGTTATTGAGATAGACTCTGGTTCAGCAGCTGTAACCTCCACCACAACCGCAGCCACAACAGCAGTTGGCGACTTGAAAATATGATAAGTTGAGGAAGTTTGAAGCCACAAATTTTATCTACACTACAGACCCGGCTGTATCAAAGCAGTGGCTGGACAGGGTCCAGAGGGTGTTCATTCAGCTACAGGCTAGTCCGAAGGAGAAGTTTGATTATACTAGATCTCTGTTGTAGAGGGATGCGTATGAGTGGTGGAAGATGATTCCCCATGGTACATATGATCCACCAGTTTTGACTTATGACAATTTTCTGTGAAAATTCGAGAAGAAGTATACTCCTAGAGAGTATAAAGATGCTAAGAAGATGGAGTTTCAGAGTTTGAGGTAGGACTTGAGGATTGTAACAGGGTATGAGGTTGAGTTTATATGAATAAGCCAATATGCTGGAGAAATTATATCTGATGAGATTGACAGATGCCGGAGTTTTGAGGAGGGACTGAGACCCTCTATTATGTGTCTTATGGCAGGCTCTCGGTATCAAAATTTTTGTCAGTTGGTTGCAGTTGTCAGGAGTGTAGAAAGGCACAAGGTCTTGCAGCAACTGCCAGAGCAAAGTAGAGCAGAGCTAGGAGACCCCAGGTGAGGCAGGGTCTTCATCAGTGAAGAGAGATCGAGGGAGATTTCCTCAGAGGTTCAGTAAGAGCCAGGGGCAGTTTGGCAGATCTTCATAGCAGCAGAGGTAGAGACAGAGACCTACAGTTTCAGTGGCTAGTGCCACAACCTCAGTGACTCAGAGGCCTACTCCACCTACATGTACTCATTGTGGTAGTGCACATGGAGGTGTCTACTAGAGGACTAGTGTACCAGCAGTATGTTAGAGGTGTGGATCAATAGGCCATTTTCTCAGAGACTGTCTAGAGCTACCAGATGATAGACAGATAAATACAACAACTTTTAGATCTAGTGTCAGAGGGAGTTGTGGTGGCAAAGATTTTGGTAAAGGTAGTAGATCAAGGATTGGTCAAAGAGAAGATTCTACAGCAGGGAGTGGACCAGCAGATGCAGGGCCATCACAACGGGTTTATGTGATGCAAAGGCAGCTGGATGCTTTAGCTGTCATAACCGGTATTTTTACTTTATTTGGTACTTCAGTTTATGCATTGATAGACCATGGGTCAATGCATTCATACATTAGTGTATCCATTTTGCCTGTAAGTGATTTGCATTTGAAGTCCCTAGGATTTGATGTGTTGGTCACAAATTCTTTAGGGCACAGTGTTGTAGTTAGCAAGGTACACCGAGATAGTCCAGTTATTGTTCAGGATGAGGAGTTTTTCAGTAACCTAATTGAGAAGCCTTTTTAGGGAGTATGATCTGATTATGGGCATGAATTGGTTATCCAGACATAGGTCTGTGGTACACTGTCAGCAAAAATGTGTTACCTCAAGAACACGTGATGGTAGAGATGTGGTGATATCTAATGAGAAGAGACATATTTCATCCATATTTATCTTAGTTGTTTCAGCTAGGAGGATGATCCATAAGGGATGTGAGGCATATTTTGCTCGTGTTGTAGATACCAAAGTAGTGAGGGTCCCAGCTTGACAATATACCTACAGTTGCTGAGTTTTTAGATGTTTTTTCTGATGAGTTGCTAGGGGTACCTCCTGAAAGAGAGGTGGAGTTTGGTATTGATTTGATGTCGGTACGACTTCCATCTCCATTATCCCTTATCGGATGGCACCTATAAAGTTAAAGGAGTTGAAGGTGTAGTTGCAGAAGTTGTTTGATAAAGAGTTTATCCGCTCTAGTGGCACCATAGCGAGCACCTATTTTGTTTATGAAGAAGAAGGATGGTACCTTGAGATTATGTATTGATTACCAACAGTTGAATAAGGTGATCATCAAGAACAAATATCTATTACCTTGGATAGATGATATTTTTTAAGAGTTGAAAGGAGCAGTAATATTCTCTAAGATTGATCTGAGATCAAAGTACCATCAGTTGAGAGTTAGAGATGTGGATGTACCCAAGATAGCTTTCCACACGAGATATAGGTATTATGAGTTTTTGGTGATGCCCTTTGGATTGACGAATGTACTAGCAGCATTTATGGATTTGACAAACAAGGTGTTTGGACCATACTTAGATCAATTTGTAGTGGTCTTTATTGATGATATTTTGATGTATTCGTGTAACGAGGAAGATCATGACAAGCATTTATAAATTGTACTGCAGACTTTGAGGGAGAAACAATAGCATACTAAGCTATCTAAGTATGAGTTTTGGCTCAATCAGGTGACTTTTCTCGGTCATGTGATTTCAGCAAAGGATATTAAAATTGATCCGAGTAAAGTCGAGACTATCTTGAATTGGAGTCCACCGAAGACTGTGACAGAGGTTAGAAGTTTTCTAGGATTGGTAGGCTATTATCGTCAATTTATGAAGGATTTTTCTATGATAGCTATACCACTCACCATATTACTTCGAAAAGGGGTTAGATTTGTGTGGATAGATTGGTGTTAGGTGAGTTTTGAGTAGTTGAGGGATATGTTGACTCAGGCTCCTGTCCTTACCCTGCCTGTGGAAGGTAAAACCTATATGATATATAGTGATGCTTCACATAGTAGTTTATGTTGTGTTCTGATGCAGGAGGGTAGAGTCATTGCTTATGTCTCCCTAGAGTTGAAGCCTCATGAGCTGAATTACCCGACTCATGATCTAGAGCTAGCAGTCATAGTTTTTGCATTGAAGATTTGACGGCATTACTTGTATGGAAATAAATATTTTATTTATACTAATCATAAGAGTTTGAAGTATCTGAGTGCTCAAAGAGAACTGAATCTTCAGCAGAGACGGTGGTTAGAATTGATTAAAGATTATGACTACTTGATTCATTATCATTCTTGCAAGGCAAATGCAGTTGCAGATGCCTTGAGTAGGAAGTCCATGGCAGGTTTGACTGCTTATTTGCTCTCATTGCTTGTTGAGTTGAGAGCATTGCATGCCAGATTTGAGTCATGTGATGATGATGTATTGATGGCTCAGTTGCAGTTAAGGTCAGTTTTGTTGGATCAAATTAGAGAGGCCCAGTTGGCAGATAAAAAAATTCAAAAGATTGTGATGAATTACCAAAAGGGGGAGAGTCGAGACTTTTATGTGAGAGATGATGGCAGTTTGTAGTATAGAGATAGACTGTGTATTCCTGATGATGCAGGATTGAAGAGGAAGATTTTAGAGAAAGCACATCAGTCACTCTATGCTATGCACTCTGGTAGTACTTGTTTTGTTAGTTTTTGTCATAGATTTGTAGTTTGTTTATTATGATAATTATTGTTTTATTTAGGTATTTTGTTAGTTTTTATCGGTTTGTTTAGTGTTTTCATTAATTTTGATAGTTTTAGTTTATTTCAGTGTTTATGTTGTTTTTGATCTAGTTTTTAGTATGTGTTTATGTTTTGTTAGTTATTGTTTATTTAGTTTTTGTTTAAAGTTATTTGATGTTTTGTTTTAGATTAAAAAAGCCAAGGAACCAAGACTGAAGGAAGAATGCACAGTAGCTGACACAGGCAGAGGACACGGCCAAGTCACTGGTCGTGTCCCATATCAAGTTAAAGAAGAAGAGCAACTCACAGAAGCAGACACATGCAAGGGACACGGCCAAGTCAGTGGCCGTGTCCCTCCAATGAAGCCCAGACATGGCCAAGTCACTCTGACTTGGCCGTGTCTCACCAAGTTCCAAAGGAATAGAAGAAGCAAAACTCACAGTAGAAGAAACAGGCAAGGGACACGGCCAAGTCACCTGGCTGTGTCCCTCCAAAAGGCTTCAACACGGCCAAGTCAAGCTCCACTTGGCCGTGTCACTCAACAAAGAAGAAAAGAAGAGAGGCAAGCAGTGGTGGACACAGGCAAGGGACACGGCCAAGTCACCTGGCCGTGTCCCTCCAAAGAACACTCACACGGCCAAGTCACTTCTGACTTGGCCGTGTCCCTCATGAACTAAACGCTCAACGGATTTTAAAGCATACGTTTCGTATAAAAGGAAAAGGAAGAGATAGGGTTGAGGGGGTTGACAATTTGGAGAAAAGTTTTGAGCCGTCAGAGAAAAGTTTTAGGGTTTAACATTAGTTTTCTTGATTTTGATTAAACTTTGGATCAAAACTAGTTTTAGATTAGATTGTTCATACCATTGTTTCATCCTTCTTGCAAGATTTGAACAAGAGATTCTTCAGAAGCTTCAAGGAGTTGTAACTTGGTTTTGTTCTCGAACTTATTCTCTTTATTTTCATTGAATGGATATTATCATGTCTATTTTGATTTCTTTGAACATTAATGAGATGAATATGTTTGATTGCATTATGAACTAATTTGATCTAGTCTAGGGTTTGTATGGATCTGCTATGATTGTATGAATTGGTTTTTCTCTTAGCTAATAATTTCTTTAGCCTTGATTGAATGAAACATTGTTAATATATAATTGATTGACAACCAATTATGTGTTTTAAGGTATTAGATGATGGATCGAGAGATGAAGTTTAATACTTGAACAATTCAATTAGGGACTTAGGTGAATTAGAGATATAACCTATTAAAAAGATTATTTCACTTATAACAAGATTAGTTGAAAAGAGGTTTGAATGCGAGAGCTTATTTCCTTGACTCGATTAGTTGAGTTGTTTGAGATTTAATCTTTGAAATTGAATTAGTTAAGAGGAATAACCGTTCATACATATAAGTAGTAGAGAAGTGCAAACCCTAGACCATTCTATCAAGTGAATCAAAACTCAGCTCAATTTACTTTTATTGTTTTAAACTTTAATCAATCTTCTTCATTATTTAGCAATTTATAAATCTCTTTATTACTTGTTAAACATAATCTGATAAGCAAATTAACCACTTTAGCTTCCTTGAGAGAATGACCTTGGGGCGATCACCTTTACTACAGCTACCTCGTATACTTGCGAGTGACGCTTTGTGGTAGAGTAATTCGAGCGCAACAAGTTTTTGGCGCCGCTGCCGGGGAAGCTAATTGGCGTAATTGTTTATTAAAAAAAAAACTTAAGATTATTTTTCATTATTTACTTTTGATTTTATTTTATTTGTCTTTTGCTTTTAATAATTTCTTTTTCTAGAAAGTTTGTTTATGCAAGGCAGGAGATCACTCGAAGGAGAGCTACATCCATTCATTCCAGAAATTCAGAGAGTGAAGAGGAGTAGAGAAGAGTTTGTGCTCTATACCAGATTTGATACAGAGGAGGATACTTCTGAATTTGAGTCAGATTCTGCACAATCAGTTAAAATGGCTGAAGAAAGGCAAAGAACGATGAGAGACTTTGCTAGACCTGTCATTGGAACTTCCACCTCTTGCATAAGACTAACAGATGCAGCAAGAAATTATGAGTTAAAGAACATTCACTACAATATGCTGCCATCATTCTACGGAGTTCCAAATGAAGATCCTTTGAACTTTATTCGGGATTTCTACTCCACCCTCAACACTTTTCCATTGGGAGGATTAACAGAGGATCAGTTGAGGATGAGGTGTTTTCCATATACTTTGAAGGATAGGGCAAAGAGCTGGCTTATGATGTTGCCCGAAAACTCACTGACAACTTGGGAGCAAGTTTATAATAAATTCATGGGCAAGTTCTACTCACATCAAAAGACAGCTGAATTGAGAGGGAAGATAGCTACATTCTCTCAATTTGAAGGAGAGCCATTTCATGAGGCATGGGACAGATTTAAGATGCTATTGATCCAGTGTCCACATCATCACTATCCCCTTCAACTTTTGAACCAGTTTTTCTACGATGGTTTAACCCAGTAATTTCAGAATACAGTTGATAATGCAGCTGGGGGAGCCATGGGAGAAAAGACAGCAGCTGAAACTTATGATATTTTTGAGATATTGGGAGCTAATTCTCAACAGAAGAGTGTAAGAGGAAGAAGCAAAGGGGTGAACCAATTGGAAGCCAATAGTGATATGGTAAATCAGATAGCTGAGTTAACAAGGCAAGTGCAGATGCTGAACATGAAGAACAAGTTAACAAGGCAAGTGCAGATGCTGAACATGAAGAACAATATTTCTTCATCTACTCAAGAAGCGTGTGGAATCTGTGGAACTGTCTGGCATGGAGCAAACATTTGTCCCTCTGCATATGAATCATATGGGAATGAAGCTGAGCAAGTCAATGCTATGGGAGGATTTCAACCAAGGGCCAGGAATGATCCTTATTCAAATACATACAACCCTGGTTGGAAGAATCACCCAAATTTTTCTTGGGGAACAAATAATTCTCAGCAGCCTTTCCATTTTCTTCAAAGATAGAACCAAGAGCAAGGCCAATCCTCAAATCAAGGGAAGTCTAGGATAGAGAGTTTGGAGGAAAGTTTACAAGCTTTTATCCAAGTCAGTGCTAAAAATCAAGAGGTGACCAACAAGAGGCTGGATTCCTTAGAAGCATCTTTTAAAAAAGTGGAGACTCAAGTTGGACATCTTGCACAACAGATGAAGATTCAACAAAAGGAAAAATTCCCAAGTCAACCTGAGTAGGCGCAATCTGTGACTGTTCTTAGAAGTGGTAAGGAAATTTATAATAATGTTGAAAATGATTCTGTGAATGCAGGAAACAAAGAGAACAAGGGGGGGAGGAGAATCAAAGAACAAAGGTGCTGGAGAAAGATCAGTGGAGAAGTTCCCTACAACATATCTACATAAGACTTGCAATCCATACCGGCCACCTATACCATTCCCGAGCAGGTTGAAGGATGATAAAGCAGATAAGCAATTTTCTAACATTTTCAACATGCTGTCTAAGGTAAGTATTAACTTACCCTTACTGGATGCAATAAAAAACATACCGGCTTATGCCAAGTTCTTCAAAGACCTAATCACCAAGAAAAAGAGGTATGAGATGAATGAAAAGGTGATAGTTTCAGAGGTAGCTAGTGCTGTTCTGCAGCATAAACTACCTCCCAAACTAAAGGATCCTGGAAGCTTTATAATTCAAATTTCTGTGGGGAATGGGAAAGGAACTGAGGGCATGTGTGATTTAGGAGCTAGTGTGAATTTGATGCCTTATTCTGTGTTCCAAGAATTAGAACTAGGGGAGCTTAAACCGACAAAAATGGTGTTGCAATTAGCTGATAGGTCTTTTAGATTCCCGAAAGGGGTTATAGAAGATGTGTTAGTTAAGGTTGGAGGGTTGATAGTACCTGTGGATTTCATTGTTCTTGACATGGAAGTAGGTAATTCTTCACCATCTGCACACACCATTCTGCTGGGTAGGCCTTTTATGGCGACTACTAACACTTTGATAGATGTTAAAAATGGAAAATTATCAATGACTGTTTTGGGACAAACTGTGGAATTTTCTATTTTTAACACTTCTCTTATTCCTACAACTGCTTTACATGAGGAATGTTCTTTAATTAATTGTGTTGAAGCAGTTGTTTCAGATGCTTTCTTGCAGACAGGTTCCCTAGATAAATTGGAGCTGACACTGACTTTAGAAAAGGGGGCTAAATCAGTAGGGAAGACCCAAAGATGCCTTAACCCAAAGGCATATGAGAGCTCAAGGAATTATAAGGATCACACTAAAGCACTTCAAGACAGATTTATTGTGCATCAGACATTGAGTCCAGGTATGAAAGTTTTACTTTTTAATTCTCGACTCCGTCTGTTTCCAGGTAAACCCAAATCTAGATGGAGTGGTCCTTTCAAGGTAACTAAGGTATGTCCTTCTGGTGCCATTGAATTGTTTAACTCTAGAACTAATAAGACTTTTAAAGCAAATAGACATAGAGTTAAACCATATAAAGAAGGATTTCAGGAATTGAGGATCATTGATAGCACTTTGATCCATAATCCCTAGACCTTGCATGATGTCCAGCTTTATGACAATAAAGAAGCGCTTAATGGGAGGCAACCCATTAGTTTGAATTTCTTTTTCATAGTTATAATTTTGTATTTTGTAATTTTGATTTTATGTTTAGTTTAAATAAATAGAAACCCTAAAGTCTCTTGCATCTTGTTTTTGAACAATTGTGTTTGTGATGGAAAATTAGGTTTTGCCTCACCAAGGTACGATGGAAGACAGGTTGTCCCTTAATTCTTTCTCTTTATTATTCTTGTTTTCCATTAAGGACAATGTAAATTTTAAAGTGTGGGGTAATCTTTTAGCTTTTCTTTAATTTTTGTTTTGGTTGCCTTGGTATGTTTTATTGTGTTGTGCATGGTATAATTGTTGAAAATTTATTGATCTTTTCTGTGATTCTAGCATTATAGTTGAGACTTTAGTATCAGTGTAGATATGAGCATTTGAATTCATTCAGGATCAATTTTCACATTCTGCGGTTCATGACATATAAATCTTTGAGAACCCACATTTGTGAGTTTTGAGCCTTATAGATTAAATGATTGATTTTCTTTTCTTAAGTGTGCACCTTCATGAGTTTGCATCTCTAGAGTTTGCTTTTGCATACTGATTGAACTCACATTATGATTTAATCTCAAGTTTTAAAATGATGAAGGCAAATTAGGCTAGCCCTTTAGCTTAAAAAGACCTCCTTTAATATTTAATTCCTTAGTGAGCCAAGTTGAGCCTTTGACCTTTTCTTGTTTGATCAACACAATTCACAGCTCAACTTTCTCTTATTATCATCATACCTGCATTAAGGAATGAAGTTTTATGATATGACAATAGGGTGGTTTGTTTCAAAGTGTGGGGTAAGCAAGTAAAAAAAAAGAAGTAGTGCTATTGGGGGTTGAAATGCATACTTTGCACATTGTATTTGATTAAGAGTCATTATTCTTTTCCTCTATATTTTAAGTTAGATGTTCCATGCAATTCTTAATTTTGTATATATATATATTTAAAAAAATGATAAAAGTAAAAAAAAAAAGAGAAAATAAAAGAAAAGTTACATATATATATACAAAATTCATATATGTTCAGCATTGGTTATCAAAAGAGGAATGTTGACTCATGTATTTTTATGCAAATATGTAAGATTATCAAGGGTTGGTGAGTATGCCATTTGAGGGAGTTATGAGTGCCTTAGCAAGAGTAGTGTCTAATTTAGATACTCCATTTCTTGATGCTCTAGCTTAAATGTCGTTTCTCACACCTTCACATTAGCCCCATTGCATCCAAATAAAAGACCTTCGGATTATTTCTTGAGAAAATCAGTGAGGGAGATTGGATAATTAAGCAAGTTTATGGTAGTATGCAATCATGAGTGGTTTGAGTGATTAACTTTTGAAATCGAGTGAAACACTTAGATGAGAGATAAGATTTGTATGTCTGGATTAATGAATGAGTTAAGAAAATCTTGATTGAAGGAAATTGCAATTATTTATGTCTAATGTCTTGAAGGATTTCATCTTAAATGTTGGAATTATAGTTAAGGTTGTTTGAGTTTTTAATTTATGCCATGTGAATTTGCTTGAGAACAAGCAAAGTTGTAAGTGTGGGGTAGTTGTTTTGTTAGTTTTTGTCATAGATTTGTAGTTTGTTTATTATGATAATTATTGTTTTATTTAGGTATTTTGTTAGTTTTTATCGGTTTGTTTAGTGTTTTCATTAATTTTGATAGTTTTAGTTTATTTCAGTGTTTATGTTGTTTTTGATCTAGTTTTTAGTATGTGTTTATGTTTTGTTAGTTATTGTTTATTTAGTTTTTGTTTAAAGTTATTTGATGTTTTGTTTTAGGTTAAAAAAGCCAAGGAACCAAGACTGAAGGAAGAATGCACAGTAGCTGGCACAGGCAGAGGACACGGCTAAGTCACTGGCCGTGTCCCATATCAAGTTAAAGAAGAAGAGCAACTCACAGAAGCAGACACATGCAAGGGACACGGCCAAGTCAGTGGCCGTGTCCCTCCAATGAAGCCCAGACACGGCCAAGTCACTCTGACTTGGCCGTGTCTCACCAAGTTCCAAAGGAATAGAAGAAGCAAAACTCACAGTGGAAGACACAGGCAAGGGACACGGCCAAGTCACCTGGCCGTGTCCCTCCAAAAGGCTTCAACACGGCCAAGTCAAGCTCCACTTGGCCGTGTCACTCAACAAAGAAGAAAAGAAGAGAGGCAAGCAGTGGTGGACATAGGCAAGGGACACGACCAAGTCACCTGGCCGTGTCCCTCCAAAGAAAACTCACACGGCCAAGTCACTTCTGACTTGGCCGTGTCCCTCATGAACTAAACGCGCAACAGATTTTAAAGCATACGTTTCGTATAAAAGGAAAAGGAAGAGCTAGGGTTGAGGGGTTGACAATTTGGAGAAAAGTTTTGAGCCGTCAGAGAAAAGTTTTAGGGTTTAACATTAGTTTTCTTGATTTTGATTAAACTTTGGATCAAAACTAGTTTTAGATTAGATTGTTCATACCATTGTTTCATCCTTCTTGCAAGATTTGAACAAGAGATTCTTCAGAAGCTTCAAGGAGTTGTAACTTGGTTTTGTTCTCGAACTTATTCTCTTTATTTTCATTGAATGGATATTATCATGTCTATTTTGATTTCTTTGAATATTAATGAGATGAATATGTTTGATTGCATTATGAACTAATTTGATCTAGTCTAGGGTTTGTATGGATCTGCTATGATTGTATGAATTGGTTTTTCTCTTAGCTAATAATTTCTTTAGCCTTGATTGAATGAAACATTGTTAATATATAATTGATTGACAACCAATTATGTGTTTTAAGGTATTAGATGATGGATCGAGAGATGAAGTTTAATACTTGAACAATTCAATTAGGGACTTAGGTGAATTAGAGATATAACCTATTAAAAAGATTATTTCACTTATAACAAGATTAGTTGAAAGAGGTTTGAATACGAGAGCTTATTTCCTTGACTCGATTAGTTGAGTTGTTTGAGATTTAATCTTTGAAATTGAATTAGTTAAGAGGAATAACCGTTCATACATATAAGTAGTAGAGAAGTGCAAACCCTAGACCATTCTATCAAGTGAATCAAAACTCAGCTCAATTTACTTTTATTGTTTTAAACTTTAATCAATCTTCTTCATTATTTAGCAATTTATAAATCTCTTTATTACTTGTTAAACATAATCTGATAAGCAATTAACCACTTTAGCTTCCTTGAGAGAACGACCTTGGGGCGATCACCTTTACTACAGCTACCTCGTATACTTGCGAGTGACGCTTTGTGGTAGAGTAATTCGAGCGCAACAGTACTAAAATGTATCAGGATTTGAAGCAACATTATAGGTGGCCAGGTATAAAGAGAGACATAACAGAATTTGTATCAAGATGTCTCACTTGCTAGAGAGTGAAGGTTGAGTATCAAGTTTCTTTAGGGTTACTTGAGCCATTATCAGTGTCAGAGTGAAAATGGGACTGAGTGACTATGGATTTTGTGACTGTACTGCCTACGACCCAGAAGAAGTATGATACAATCTGGGTGATAGTTGATCAAATGATGAAGACACTTATTTTCTTCCAGTTTGGATGGACTATTCACTTGAGAGATTGACTGAGCTGTAGGATAGTGAGGTTTTGGAGTCCCAGTTTCTTTGGTATCAGACCGAGATCTCCATTTTACATTGAGATTTTGGAGGAGTTTACAAGATGCTTTGGGTTCTTGATTTCATTTTAGTACTGCTTTCCATCCTCAAACAAATGGGCAGTCAGAGAGAGCGATACAGTTTCTAGAGGATATGTTGAGGAGCCATATCATTGATTTCACTAGGAGCTGGGATAGATTCTTGCCATTGATTGAATTTGCTTATAACAATAGTCATCAGTCTAGTATTGGGATGGCACCTTATGATTCCTTGTATGGCAGGAGGTACAGGGCACCTTTGTATTGGCATAAGGTTAGAGAAAGTAAACTGCTTGGTCCCAATTTGATTAAAAAAACTGAAGAGAAAATGAAGGTGATTCTGGGTTATTTGAAAGCAGCTTCAGACTGACAGAAATCCTATACAAATTTGAAGAGAAAAAATATAGAATTCAGCGTAGGAGATAAGGTATTCTTGAAGATGTCTCTGTGAAAGAGGATTTTAAGATTTGGTTGGAAAGAGAAGTTGAGTCATCATTTCATAGGACCATATAAGGTACTGGTGAGAGTTGGTCCAGTAGCTTATAGATTGGCTCTGCCGCTCAAGTTAGACCGGATACACAATATCTTTCATGTCTCTATGCTTCAAAGATACAAGTCAGACTCATTTCATATTTTATCTGTGGAGTCTATTGAGGTGAGTCCGAATCTGACTTACAAAGAAGAACCAGTGGTGATCTTAGCACGTGAGGTGAAAGAGTTGAGGAACAAGAAAGTGCCACTTGTGAAAGTTCTTTGGAGGAACCATGCCACTGAGGAGACGACATAGGAGAGTGAGCAGACGATGTGAAATCAGTATCCTCAGTTATTCCAGAGTTGATAATAGATAATTTTGCGGATGAAATTTTCTTTAGGAGGAGAGAATTGTAACATTCCTAATTTTTAAAATTAAATTAAATAAATTGAAATTAAATTAAATAAATAAATAATTTAAATAGAACATTGAAGAATTTTAAGTGAAAAGGTGAAATTTATATGTGAAATATATATGAAATATACATAATATATATAAACACCAACTCTTTAATAGAAAAGTCAAAGGTCAAGTGGCAATATTGTAAATATACTTTGAAAAATTAAAATTATTTAAATAAATTAAAAATAATTTTTTTGAATGGGAGATGTAATTTATAGTTTTTTTATTAATTAATTAAAAATATAATAAAATAATATTATATATATAGTTAAATTTCAAAGTGGAAAGAAAGAGAAAACAAAAAGTGATCTTCATCTTCTTCTTCTTCATGTTTGGCCGAACTTCCATAGCCACCAAGAGAGAGATTTTGTCATCTTCCAAGCTTCCATAATTGAAAGGAATTCAAGATTTCAAGTGAAGTTTTGGTAATTTTCTCTTGAGTTAGTAAGTTTTTCAACTTTTTCTTTAGAATTCTATGGTTATATGAATATGTTGAGTTTGAAATTTTCTATTAGCATGATTTAATTGCTTGATTGAGGTTGTATGAAGTTATTTTAAGTATTTATTAATGATTCTTAAGTTGGATTGAAGAAATAATTGAGTTTAAGTTGAATTGGTTGAAGAGAGAGAATTTAGGGTTATGGAACATATGGACTTTTGAGTTCATATGATTTAATTGTACAATTTAATTTCAAATGTGTTATTTTGACGCATAAACAAGGGTTTTAAAATCAAATGATGAATTTGGTTAAGTTTGGTTAGAGTTTGGATGAAGTAGTGTTGAATTTAGGATTTTGTAAGGGAATTTTTCAAGTATTGGTAATTATTTAATTTTAATGCTTAAATCATATTCTTTAATGAAATAAGTGATGGATATATGCTTGGATTAATAATTGAAATCAGTTGGAATGAATAACCTTTATTGGTGAAGGTTATGGCATTTTAGGGTTTTATAAAAGTATGTCTTTAATGATGTAAATAAACTTAAAACACCAATTTAAATAGATTAAATAATTTTTCAATGTTAAAGTAAGGTTAGGCATAATTTAGGGATATTGGTTGGAGTGAGGTTTAATTAAAGTTTTATGCTTGTAATGCCTTGAAATGAGATTTTAAATTATTGTATCTGATCACATTTAGTTTAGATATTAACAAGAAGTAGATTGCCCAATCCTAGTATTGAAGGGCAAATTAGAAGTGAAGGTTGGTGGAAATTTATAGCTTGCATTTGAGTGCTTAGTGAGGTAAGTATAAACTTTTGATAAATTAGATATCTTGGCATTAAATTGGGCTTAACACATTTTGTATGAAAATGTGTTAAGCTACTTGATACATTGAACATTCATGAACATTGTGCTACGATATGTGAATTGTTATGTATGTATTATGAAAAGCCATTATTAATGGCTAAAATGAATGAAATGTGAATTATGTGCATTATGTGAAAATGACCCAAAAATATTTAGGTAATGTGATATTTATGTGAAATGAGATACATTGTGATGAAATTATGAAACATGATGAGATTTGATAAATTGACCTTCATATGAATGAGGAAAATGAGAAAATAAAGCAAGTGTGATGAGAAAAATAACAAGTGAGACAATGTGATGAGAAAAAGTTAATTATGGAAAATTTGAATTATTGTGTGCCTAGTATGTTATTCAATTTTCAGAATTCTGCATTTGGCGGTATGCCTGTGAGGTTATCCTTATTATTTGCCTTTAGGGCTAGACGCTATGCGTTATTAATTTATAATTTGCCTTCGGGGCTAAATACTTGGCATCATTGATTTATGATTTGCTTTTGGGGCTAAACGCTTGGTGTCACTGATATATGATTTTCCTTCAGGGCTAGACACTTGGTGTCAATTTGAACCAAAATGGTAACTTTTAGATTTGAATAATATATTAGTTTGTTTGGGCACATGTCTGTGTATGTATTAATGTGAATTATAAAATGATTAAATATTATGTTTTAAATGAAATTGTATGCCACATTGTGACATCAAATACAAAGGCATTATGCATTGGCATTATTTTACAGTTTTATTATTATCAAAGTTCGTACCGTTAGACTTTTAGCTTAGCGTGATTGTAATTTATCTCGCAGGTGACAAAGGTGATCCGGGAGAGTTAGAGAGTTCTTCTAGACCGGATCAGGTCTAGATTTGAGATTGCTTTTTGAGTTAATTTTTTGATACATTAAGATCAGAATCAATTGCCAACATGTACATATTTTATATTATAATACATTTTGATATTAAGTATATTATTTTATATTTTTGGAATATATATTTTATAAATTATAAAGAATATTTTGGATAATTTGTTTGAAGTGAAATTTTATATGTGCTTTTGATATATATACATACATATATATATATATTGAGAAAATATGGAGAAATTGAGAAGTGTTGGGAAAATGTGTGATGTATTGTATATTAGGAGTGCTTTTGTGCAGGTTGTGTAACTGTTGAATTTTTGGAATTGTCTAAATTACAGATAAAACTCTGATAAATTTTTTTTCAGAGATTTTCATATGAAATATATTTTTTTGTAATTTATAATTAAGAAAGAATATTTTATTTACCATTTAAATATACATTTTAAAGTATTTTGGGGGTTTAAATTGAAAATGTAAAATTTTTTATTAAACCAGGTTGTGGCATCTTTATACTTTATATGTATATTTTACATATGTTGGGTATATGTATGATACGTATATGGGGTATAAGGGTGTTACATTATTAGCTTTGGTTGATATTAATTTCTCTAGGCAAATATGGGATAGATTGTGGAATATAAATCTTCCAGGAAAGATTAAAATATTTGTTTGGAGGGCAGTACGTAATTTGCTTCTAATAAAATCTAGGCTAGTACAACGAGGATTGGATTTGGAAGAAGCTTGTGCATTTTTTATGAGGTGGAGGATATTAATCATGTGTTTTTCAATTTCCCAAGAATTATAGGTTGCTGGGATTTATGGGATATGGGTAACAGATCTTCTCAAGGATGTTTTGTGGGCTTTGAAGAATTTTTCTTCAAATTTCTTGATCAACAGTCGAGTGATCAAGTAATTGTGTGGTGTTATATCATATGAAGGATTTGGTTTGCTCAAAACATGTACGTGTGGAAAATGAGATTATTTTTAGCTCGGACATCATTTCTTATGGTAAAGATTATGTCGGATTATGGCTTTCTTCAAAGAATAGAGGCCGAGATGAGTTAGCAAACCATAATCAAGTGCAACAGGTAGGCAGGTGTCGTTGGGTGATGTAACACCCTTATACACTATATAAGTACAATACATACACCCAACATATGTAATATACGAATATACGGTACAAGAATATCATAACCCATTTTAATAAAAATCTTACTTTTTGAATCTGTATAAACTTAAATCATGTAAATGATATAATTTAAATAATAAATAAAATATTACTTGCTAAAATACATACATACCTTCATTATAAAATTTTTATCAAAAACATTCTTAATAGTTTTCGATATATGTATATATATATCAAAATATAATATAACCTACATGAAGTCAAAATGTACAAAAATATAAGATATGTACATGCTGGCAGTTTGTCTATGATCTTGATGCCCAATAATTAACTTTACACTCAAGATCTCAAGCCTAAACTCGGCTCGGTCTAGACGAACTCTCCTGCTCAACCAGATCCATCATATCATATGCGCGATGAATCAAAATCGTGTTAAGCCAAAAGCCTAGCAATATAAACTTTGATAATAATAAAGTTCAAATGCAATGTCAATGCACAATGCATATGGATATTATATCTCATATCATTTTATCTTAACATATTTCTCAATTGTTCTATAATTCATAATTCACATAAAAACAAACACAAGCATAGGCCCAAAGGATCTAATATGTTATTCAAATTTTAGGATTACTGTTTTAGTCCAAGTTGACACCATGTGTCTAGCCCCAAAAGTAAATCAAGTAATTACTTAAAAGCTAGCCCCGAAGACAGATCATATTACAATGAGGATAACCTCCTATGTAACATCCCAACTAGGCTTCAAGGGCTAGGCCCAACCCAGCTTCAAGGGACTGCTACGTCATAGGCATGTCGTCAAACACAGAACTCTAAAAATTGAATAACATACTAGGCACACAATTATTTCATATTTTCATTATCAATCTCTTTCTCATTTTATCATGATCAAGCTAGGAACATTGCCTCATTTATCTCATTTATATCAACATCATCATATAATCATAATGTATCTTATTTTATACAATATAGCCATCACCAATGGCTTTACATAATATTTTTAATGTATACATAACAAACCACATTATTCAAATATTTTGGGTCAATTTTATATTTTGCACATAGTTCATATTTCATTCAATTTAGCCATTAACAATGGCTTTTCATATTACATATAATGCATTTATGACATTACACAAGTCGTAGCATATTACTCATGCATAAAACAATGTAGTAAGTAACTTAATACATTTTCCAATCAAAATGTGTTAATTCCAAATGTTATGCAAATATAATCAATTATTCAAAGTTTGTACTTACCTCTAAAAGCAACAAAACAAGCTCAAACACTACTTCCAACCTTCTTTTTCAAGATATCCTTCAACACTTGGATTGGGCAACTCAAGTCTCCTCAAAGCCTAAACCAAATGTGATTATAAATAATCACTTAGTAATACACTTAAAGGCATATACATAACCTCTCAACACAAGGATAAGAAACACAAAGAAAAATAAGAAAAAGAACTATCTATGGCAAAATCTACAAATGACACTCTCAACAACACGGCCGTGCAATGACCATGCCCTAAATCCATAACACAGAAGTTTTGACATGCTCAGTGACATGTGCATGTCAATGATCATATTCTTAGCTCTGTATTATAGCAGATAAGACATGTCCAGAGACATGAGCGTGTCCCTACCCATGCCAAAACTCCTATATCACAGTAGCCATGACATGCTCAGTGACATAGGCGTGTCACTGCACGTGTCAATACTATAATATTACAAAAACTGTGACACGCTCAGTGATATGGGTGTGTCACTTCACGTGTTACCAATACTAAAAATAGAACCATCAACACGCCCAAAGACATGGCCGTGTCACCGGATGTGTCAGGCCAAATTCCTGATATTAATACATAATTGTCATATCCAAAGTTATCCTTCTTTTCCTTTTTCCAACTCTATTCAAACTTAACCAAATTCATCATTTTACTATAAAATACTTGTATATACATCAAAATAACTCAATTAAAAGTAAAATACACAATTTAAAATCATGACTTCACAACTCAAAAGTTACATAACCCAAAACTCTTACTCTCTTCACCAAACTTAACCATTTCTTTGATCTAACCCTAAAATCATAGTTAACTACTCAACATACCAATACCAACCATTAAAATATACTATACCAAACATCCAATTCACACATATATAAACTTTCATGAAAAATCAAGGAAACAAGTTGGAAACTTACCAAATATGTAGAAAATACCCAAAAACACTTGAAATCCTTCAATTACTTGAGCTTGGAAGAAGTAAATCCTTCCTTTCCTCTAACGAAGAAAATCGGCCTTCAATGGAGAAAGAAGAAGAAGAAGATGATCCATACTCATCTCTATCCAACTACTACACTTTTAACCACATAATTTTTCACTTTAATTATCCACCAAGTAAAATATATTATTACTTAATTAACATCAAAAATTATGTTCCACTAACTATACAATTTATTTTTTTATAATTTAAAATAACCTTTGACTAATTTAAAATATCGACTTGTATATGTTATATATATTTACATATATATATCATATACACATTTTACTTTTTCTCTTAAATATTTTTTTTCATTTATTTAATTTTCAAAAATTAAAAATTTCAAAATTTTGAGATATTACAGGTGAGACCTGATCTTAGTACCTGAAAGTGTAATGTAGATGTTGCCTTTGATCCATGATCATTTTTTACGAGTTTCAGAGTGGTTGTGTGTGATAATGATGGACATTTTCAAAGAGCAGCTTCTGGCCATTTGGATAGGATGGGTTCTGCAAAACTTGCTAAGGCTACAACTCTTAGAACTGTTAT
Organism: Garcia nutans; assembly: GCA_947685225.1. Lineage (NCBI taxonomy): Eukaryota > Viridiplantae > Streptophyta > Magnoliopsida > Malpighiales > Euphorbiaceae > Garcia > Garcia nutans. The sequence goes on from CANTUV010000002.1 coordinate 47,870,207, forward strand.
CTTATGGCTCTCTTCATTTCAACAAGGTGTAGGAGTTACAGAAGTGGATGCAAAAGAAATTGCCCGTGCTATAGCTTCTTTTACTCCGGATCTTTTAGAGTTTGGATTACTAATATCTGATTGTAACTATCTTTTAAAGGCAAATTCTCATATGTTTGTTCAGTGGGTGCCTAGGTTAGCAAATATGGTGACTCATCGCTTAGCAAGAGCTACTATCTCTAATGCTAATTTTATAACTTGGAAGTATATTTCTGAATTCCTTGTTGATGTTATTGGTGAAGGCTATGCTTAATAATATGATGATTCATTTAAAAAAAAGGCTAGTCATAATTAGTCTTTGATAATTACTTCAAATTTAATTATGATTAAATATGAAAATAATTTTTTTATAATTATTTGTATAACAATTCATTAGAAATTAAACTCAGTTTTACTGCAGAGTTTTCTAGAATACTTGGTAATGAAGTATCCTTAACTTAGTCAAATTAAATTTGAATTAGTTAAGGAGATTAACAAATCGAATTTGAATTAGTTAAGCAGATTATCAAATTAAATTTGAATTAATTAAAGAGGTTATCAAATTCATAACCTCCTTAACACAACCCTAAATATGGTCTTATGGCCATTTATGTTAGTTGTAATGAAAGAGATTAAGAAGAGAGAGATAGAAAGTAGTAGTGTGTAGAAAGGTTTTGAGTGAAAAAAAAAGAGAGAGTTAGCTTCAACAAGCTAATGCATAACATGTTTGAGTGTGGAATTTTATCTCTAGAATGCTGTAATTTGTGTTTTGTTAATTAATAAAATTTTGAGTATTTGTTATCAAATTTATTTTATTTTTAGACAATCTATTTTATTACCAACATCCAATATCAAAGCCAGGTTGAATCGATATGGCTTCAACTTCAACGGCAGGAGTTCAAATTCAATAGGTGCAATCAACAATTTTCAAGTTTGATGAGAAAATTAATTTCACGATATGAAAACATTTAATGGAGCTATATTTAAAAAGTAATGGCTATGGTGAAATTTTGGAAAAAGGTATTGTTAAAAAAGAAAAACAGTCAGTTAAATAATCACAACAATTAGATCGTGATCGTTCATTGAACGAGAAGGCTTTATTTTTAATATGTCAGTTTGTGAAACTATCAGTTCTAGAAAAAATATTCCATGCAAAAACAACAAAGGAGTCTTAGAATATTCTGCTCAAAATATATAAAAGTGCAGATCCAATCAAACAGACAAAGCTAAAAGGGTTAAAAAGATAGTTCAAGCTTATGGAACAAGACAAAAATAAAAGCATTCTTGATTATTTCTTAAGAATAGAGAAACTAGTAAAAAAAAATGAAGGATAATGGTGATCAAATAAATGAGAGAGATATCATAGAAAACATTTTACGTACATTGTCCAGTCACTTTGATTATATGGTAACAACCATTAAAGAGTCCAAAAACTTAAACACCATAATGCTTAATGATTTACGAGCTTTATTGGAGTCATGCGAGATGAAGATGAATGAAAGGTCACCAAGCACAATAAAACAAGCTTTAAAGGTTGAAGTGAATCTAAAAAATGATGAGAAGATGCCCAAACTGGAGCATAATCAAAGAGGATCTAATTTCAGAGCCAGAGGAGGTGGAAATTTCATAACTACTTCTAGACAATGAGTAAAAGAAGGTGAATCCTAATAGGTAATTCAAATATTCAATGCTATAAATGCAAAAAAGAACGACCACTATCAATTTGAGTACAAGTCACACATACAATACCATAATTGCAAAAAATATGGTCATTATAATAAAGAATGTCGTGCTAGAAGATCATACCATAAAAATAATCGTATTGGGGTAGCTCAGAATAATGGTGCAAAAACCTTATTATTGACTGCTTATGAAACTACCAGTAGTTATGGTTGTTAGGCTCGGGTTGTAGCAATCATCTAAATGGAAACAAAGAAGTCTTTTTTGAGTTAGATGAATCTTTTTACTCTTCTATGAAACTTGGTGATAATTATCAGGTTTCAGTTATATGAAAAAGAAGGATTGCTATCAAAATGAAGAATGGGTCTTCATACTATATTTTCGAAGTTTACTGTACGACTACTATTTATCAAAACATGCTAAGTGTAAGACAACTAGCAGAAAAAAGCTATGATTTGTGTTTCAAATGCAAATGATATAAACTAGTTAGATATACAGATAGAGATTAGGCAGGTGACATTGAATCAAGGAAATGTACTTCAGATTATGTTTTTAATATTGGTTCGGGTGCATTTTCTTGACCTTCAAAGAAACAATTAGTAGCTCTTTTAATAGCAGAAGCACAGTATAAAATAGCAGCAAGTTGTGCTACTCAAGAAGTTTATCTATAGAGAATGCTTAATGAATTACAACATCAGTAAGATAGTCCAACGATAATTTATTATGATAAAAATTCTCCAATCGCCTCAACAAAGAATATAATGTTTTATTATCGCAGCAAGCACATGACATTATACATTACTACATTCGAGATTTGGTGAAATATAAAGAGATCATGGTTGACTGTTATGAATCTGACAATCAAATTGTAGATATTTTTATGAAGCCGCTCAAAGCTGATGCATTTTTCAAAATGAAGAAAAGCTCGGAATAACTAAACCAAGTTTGAGGAAGGATGTTAGATATTAAACTTTCTTTCTTTACAGAGTTTTCTAGAATACTTAGTAGTGAAGTATCCTTAACTTAGTCAAATTGAATTTGAATTAGTTAAAGAAGTTATGAAATTAAATTTGAATTAGTTAAGAAGGTTATCAAATTGAATTTGAATTACTGATGGAGGTTAATTATCAAATTAAATTTGATAACCCATAAACCTCCTTAATCTAACTATCAATATGATGTTATGGCCATTTATGTCAGCTGTAATGAAAGAGATTAAAGAGAGAGAGATAGAAAGTAGTGGTGTGAGTGAAAAAAATTTAGGAGGGTTAGCTTCAATAAGCTAACGCATAACGTGTTTGAATGTAAAATTTTTATTTCTAAAATTTTGTAATTTGTGTTTTATTAATTAATAAAATTTTGAGTGTTTGTTATTAAATTTACTTCATTTTTAGGCAATCAATTTAATTATCAACATAATTTTATAGTTAATCAATTTCAAAATAATAATTACAATAATTAAGGATTAAAATAATTATTTTCAAAAATATTTATTACACAAGTGTCGCTAACTGGAGTTATATTGAACAAAATTTGAATAAAACTATTTTTTCTTAATATTAATATAATTAAAAAGACAGATATGAATATCTTTTGATAATAGGATGACGTATACTAGTAATATCTTTAGGATGGCTTGATAAGTTAATTAGCACCAAGAAACTTTGTTGATTTCAATCTTGACCATCATTTCATCATTCATTTCAAATTTAATTAGTCATGAAGATATGAAACCAAAATTATTTAAAAAAAATTTAGATCCTCAATAATTCTTAATTAATTTAACATATAATTTAAATTAGGTCAAATTAATTTAATATTAAAAATAATTTAAATTAATTAATAATAAGTTAAATTAATAAAAATAAGAGGCATATTTATAAATATTATAATTTCATAATTTTATAATGACAATTCAATAATGGAAATTCTATAATTTTGTAGATTTTTGAAACCATAAATTAAACAAAGTAAAATTATAAATTTGCCATTTGTCTAAAGTTACATTTTTTGCTTTTTTTTTAAAAAAAAATATGATAATACGAAATCAACCATCTAGAAGAAAGATAATCATAAATCAAATAATAAAAAAAGTTACAAAAGAAAACTATGAAAGCAAAACATAAATGCAAGTATAAAGACTATTACTCGTAAAATTAACAAAAAAATGCTTTCTCTCAACATAGCCTTAACTGAAAAAAAAGGAGGTGCCTGCTTACCCAGATGATAATCGGTCGACCAAAAAAGTCAAGATATGATCGACGAAGGGTAATCTCAAGAGGAGAATGAAGTTTCTTCTGACGAAGGAGACAACATAGAAGAGGATTTTGCATCAGAGTATAATGATGTAGATAACATTGTCCATATAAATAATTATTCAATGCATCTTTCAAAGAAGGAGAAGCAAATTACAGGACTAAAAAAGACTCTCCTGCTACTAAAGTCTCATTTAGAGATAAACTCATCAATGCAAAGCTCGATGGACGAAAATCAAATGAGTTTATGATGCAACAAAAGGATGTCATGGTCAAGTTGGAAAATGATATGCACAGTATTAGTTTCTTTGATAAAGTCCATAACCATATGGCTCAAGGTATGAAAAATTTGTTATTATAAGATTACTAGGGAAATTTGTGGGGTACAGGGTGCTGCTGGGGCATTTGTAAGGTCTATGAAGCACTGTTGCTACTTTTTCAACTCATTGATTTGGATAACAATTATTATGTTGTTTAGTTATTCAAAGGATTATATGCTTGTATTGCCAGGAGGAGCATGGGTTCTTTTCAGGCACTACCTTACTTTTTAACCATGGACATCATGTTTTTCTGTTAATGACCTTAATGTAGCATATGTGGTATTGTGGGTTTATTTCTCAGGTCTTCCAATTCAGTACCACCATAAGAGTGTACTCAGAACCATTTCTAGAGTCATTGGGAACGTTGTTTGCATTGACTATAATATGAAAGCAACTAAACGTGCTAAATTTACAAGATTCGTTATTGCTTTGGACCTTACTGGACCTTTGGTGTATAAATTCTTACTTGATGGAAAAGTCCAAAAGGTTGAGTATGAGGGTTTACCCATGATATGTTTTGAATGTGGTATCATGGACATCTAAAAGAGCATTGTTCAAAGAAAGAAAGGGAGAATTCATCGGGCAGAATATGTTAGGCCTAGGAAATTCAATGGTTGATCCTCATACTAGCCAAGGAAGAAAACCTAATAAAAAAGGAAATAATTCTATGAATATAATAACTAAACACAATAAGGGCCAAAACTCAATGGGATCAAGATTTGAAATTATTGTAGATTTTATGGAAGAATATTTAACACATAGCATAGCTGTAACAAAAGCTCTTATTCGGGAAACCTCAATAACCAAGAGGATTTTTCAAAAAACTAAAGGAGGAAACTTAGGGAGAAAGAATAACAAAGCGAATATGTTAGAGATGATCCCTAATAGCCATAATTTTTCCATGCAAGGCCATGCAATGTCTCCTAATTTTAAGGATAGGCCCATGAAGGAGAAAAATATAGAAGCATATTATGTGAAATTGATCATTCCAAGAAAAAGAAAATTGTTGTTTCCCCAGTTCTAACAACATTAGACCCAATCAGGCCTGGCTCAAGGGGAGAGCAACATGAGCAACCGCTCAGGGCCCCTGATTTTGATAGGGCCCCAAATTTATAAATATATATACATATATGTAAGAAGTAACAAAACTTTAATTTGTTGTGGTGGTCTAGCGTGTTGTATATGATCAAAGGGTGTGGGGATCGATTCTCACTATCATCAACATTACATTTTTTTCAAACATTCATTATACATTAAAATTTTGGCCCAACGTTCATCATACAATAAAATTTGAGCCCCTCAAGTTTTAAATTGTTATTTTTAGACCCTTAAGTCCTAAATATTTATTTTTAGATGGCCCCTCAAATCCAAAATTTTCGCTCCGACACTGTTTTTTATGAGCCCATATCTTAATTTTTGCTCGGGGCCCCTAAAATGTCCAAGACGGCCCTGAACCCCATTAAGAATACAAATGTTATTATTAACAATGGTGAAGATGATTTTAATTGGCAATAACATGGATGTTTAATATCACGCCACATCATCACATATTACTTTGAGAGATAGATATCTCTTAAATCGTTATCCTCAAGATAAGGGAAATAAGTTGAAGGGAGTTAAGATTTTTAAGGCTTACAAATAGAAACTTTAAAAAGCAAGCATGATGATGAGGATCATAAATCTATTTCTTCTATAGCAGTAAAAATTTTCTTTAATGGGTTAGCTGAAAATCTTGATGAGAATGGTGAGGACCTCATGTTATTGGATGAGGTGGCTAACGTTAGCAAATGTTGAGTGCATGTGTTGGGCTTCCTTTTTCCTTATTATATATTATCTTATGGATTACATCATCTTAGTTTAGAACTGCCAAGGAGCATCCAAATTGGATTTTAGAAGAGTTTTAAAGGATTTGATAAAGATTCATAAACTAGTTCTAATGGCCTTGCTTGAGCCGAGAATTACTGCTAATAGAATAGGGTAGAGGCTTATAGGTTTTCTCACATAGGGTAGAGTCTTTTGGGTTTTCTGGAGGGATTTGGCTAATGTGGTCTAATGATATCAATCTCAAAATCTGTTTGAACAATAGAGAGTTTATCCACACTAAGCTGAGTCGAGGTGATGAAATTGATAGATTTCTCTTGACCATTATATATGGCAGCCCAGAACCTGATATTCACAAGGAGTTATAGGAAAATCTAAATCACATTGGCAGGAGTATTTTTGACCCCTGGGTGTTGGCTGGCGATTTTAATTCTATTTTGAATATAAGTGATAGGAGTGGGGGAGCTCCTAACAACAATAATATATGTATCCTTTTCAATAACTTTATTTTTTTTCCTTAAAACAAGTTGAGTATATAGTGCCTCATTTTACCTAGAGGAAGGGGACTCTTCTTTAATGTCTTGACAGAGCCCTATGCAATAATCAATGGTGGTGCAGGAATTTTCCAGAAGCATTTGTGCAACGTCTTCCTCAAATTCAATATGATCATAGAGCATTATTGATAAGAATTTATAGTCGTTCTCCTGTGACCAGCTATCCTAAGCCTTTTTTGTTTCCTTGCTGTCTGGTTATCTCATTCTGATTTCTTTGATCTTGTTAGGAGAAAGATGATAATTTATCTCTTCAAGATAATGTTAATAAGTTTATTTCTTTTGTGCAATGATGGAATGTTGAGTGTTTGTACACAAGTTTAAAAAGAAGCGTATCTTGCTGGCTAGACTCAAAGACATTTAGAGTGCTCTTGAGTCTCATTAATCTAGACACCTTCTTGATTTTGAGCAAGATCTTAAAAAAGAGCTTGAGGAGATTCTTTTACAGGAAGAATTATTTTAGATGTAGAAATCTAAGTGTAATTAGATTAATTCAGGAGACAGAAATAAGTTATACTTCATGCCTAAATAATTGCCAATAGAAAGAGGGCTAAAATTGCCACATCTTGTTTCTAGAAATATGACAATTAGGATCCAAGAAGGCTTAAGGTCACCAGACATCGCATAGAACTAAAATTAATAAATGTACTCTCACATATATCATTTTACCTACTTTATATTTAATCTTCAAATCATTACTAAACCACTCAAAATAATACCACGGTACAACTAAAATATTATAAAAATTTAGTATATATATTACATGTAACAGTTATTGGCTAAATACACTAATCTCAGACTTCTTGCTGAAAAGAAGAAATCAAAAAGTTGATTGGCCTGAACAGCCATTACCTGAAACCACATAAACTATTGGGTGAGTCAACAACTCAGTAAGATTATAATGTCACAAGAGTAGGATATACAACAAGATTAACTCAAAGTGGCTGCTCAACAAAGGAATATTAATAAAATTTAATTCACAAGGAAGGACCCACAATAATTTGATCGATATTACAAAATAAATCAAATAATATGACATATAATCACATAGCAATAAAACTGAAGAAAATATATTATTATGTATAATTTAGTGCTATCACACATCACATTCACATAAGGATAGTAGCTTCTATCCTACTAATAATAAATTTCTATGTGCACATAGTCTGATGGTATAGCCTCCATCAAGTTGAGATTCTATCATATTGGCTAAACAAATGACTTGGTATGTTTACGTAGGCCAAAAGGCCACATAGGGTTACACAAATCTCAATTTTAAGAACACATTCAACAAATGTGTCAAATGGTTCACAATTCATCAAAAATTGTAAAGCAACAAAGAAAGGGTTGGACATTATAACTTACCTTAAATTTGAAGATTTGATTTGTCTCTGATAATTTTGAATTGGTTCTATAGTAACTCTTGACCTACATTCATATTTAAACATATATTACGCTATTAGGTTCTTTCTTAACTTGTTATTTATCATTCTTGCTTTAATTATTCATAAGTTACTTTGACTTTATTGTAATAATTTAATATTTTTGTTACATAATTACTTAAATTTTTAGAATATATCATAAATTACTTTTGAGTAATTTTAAAATAGTATACTTGATAAATGTCTTTCATTAAAACTAATTAATTTATATATATTTATCATTTACTTTATTTTCACAAATATTAATTTATAATATTAAAACATTAATAAAACAAATTTATTAAAATAACATTAATATTATTTATTTTACTTTTCTAAAATAATTTCTCTTTATTTTGAACAAAACATAACTTAATATATATCTTATTTAAAAGAAATTTTTCTAAAAACTCATAATTTATTTACTTTAACTTTAATAATACTTTATCTTAATTTCAATTGATCATTTGTAACAATGATAAACACCATAATAATAGTAATTTTACAATTATATATTTTATTATTTTGTTAAATACTATTTTTCATTTAATTATTTGGTAAAAAACAATTATATCACAACTATCCAACTATTAATTTATTTTACAAATTACTAATAAAAATTATAATTGAAATATTCAATTTGTTTTAATTACCCTTTTATGTTAATATTTTTGTTTTATTTATTCTAAATTTCTTTTATGTCACAATTAATTCATCAAATAATTAAAATTATTATTTCTAAATTTAATTAACTTCATAATTATTATAAAACAAATTATTTTTAAACACATTAATTTTTTTAAATTTTTTTACACTTATTTTCTTTTAAACATAATTTATTCATCAACTACTTAAATTTATACATTCTAAATTCATTTAATTCTTTATATCTCAATACTTCTCTTTTAATCACAATTAACTAATTAATTAATCATAATATTATTCCTAAATTCAAATCAAATTCATAAATCTCAATTAATTAAAATTAATTAATATAATTCATAATAATTCAATTAGATTCAAATTCAAAAATAATTTATAATAGTAATTAGAATATAATTATTATTATATTTTAAATTTTTAATATATATATTTATAACTAATTTTCAAAACTCATTCATAATTTGTAAATAATATGTCAAATTGAAGCTCGAAGGGTTCCAATCGTATCTAACTCGTCGAAAAAAGAGGTCGAAATTTGCCAGAAAAGCTGACGAAAAATCTCACTGGGGCAACCATCATACGGCGCATGAGCCGTAGTCCAAAGTCCTTTCCGGTCGTCGTTTGGTGCATTGAATTGCCGGACACTGCTCTTTACAGTGGTCATGGCGGTGTCGCTCGAAGTTGTTTGGAGGGCAGTAGATCCAAGGCAAACTTGTTCTGCCTCTCTGTCTCCCTCACCCTCTCTCTCTTTGTGTTCGACCTTTCTCTCTCTCTCTCTTCTCATTTCTTTTCTTTTCTTTCTTCTTTCTTTTCTTTTCTTTTTCTTTTCTTTCCTTTTCTTTATATATATGATATTTATTTTAATATTCATTTATTTAATTATTATTATTTTCAGATTATTATAAAACTCTCTATGCTTAAAGACTCTAAGGGGAATTAGATTTATAATGCTAATCAGTTGAAGAGGATGGCTATAGATTTTCAAAAATCTTTATTCTCAAGAAGAGGATAATGTCCATAGTTTTCATTGTAAGGGACTTTTCCTAAGCTGAGCCATGATATGATAGCAAAGCTTAATGCGAATGTCAAGGATTAAGAAGTTCATGATGCCTTCTTTGAGATGCCTCCTATGAAAGCCCTAGACATTAATGGTCTTTAAGCAACATTCTTTCAGAATCAGTAGGGTACTATTAGACATTCTATTTGTGATATGGTTAGGGGTATTTTCTAAGGGGAGGATCTCAATCCCGAAGTGAACAAAACCTTGATCACCTTGATTCATAAAGTAAGTAGACCTGAGAGTATTAAATTATTCCCCCTAATTAGTTTACTGATAGTTTTTATATAAGATTATCACTAAACTCATTGCAAATAGGCTTAAAGTGATTATGCCCTTTTTTATTGCTCCTACTCTAGTTAGTTGTGTGGCTGGTCACAAAATCATTGATAACATTATTATAGCTCAAGAAGTGATCCATTCTATAGGCAGGAAAAAAGAGAAGGAAGGTTGGATGTCTATCAAGGTAGAGCTTGAAAAGGCATATGACAGGCTATGGTAGGACTTTGTCTAATATACGCTCTTTGATGTGGGATTTCCTTCGAATTTAATCAGGGTGACCATGCAATGTATTTCCTTTTATACCATGAAATTATTATGAAATGTTACTCCAGCTGAGGAATTTAATGCCACGAGGGGTATTAGGCAAGGTGACCTGTTATCACCTTACCTATTTGTTCTCTATATTGAACTACTTTCTCATAATATAAATAATTTAATTTCTAATAATATCTGGCTTGCAATTCATTTAGGTAGACAAAGGACCTCCTCTTTCATACCTTTTCTTTACAAATGACTTGATGATCTTTGGAAGAGCGAATGATAATCAAGCAACCATTATCAAGATTGTGTTAAAGGATTTTTGCATTAGTTCTGGTCATAAAATCAGAGCAAGCAAAACTTTGATTTATTTTTCTAAGAATGTGAACCCTATGGAAGTTTCACACATCAATAATCAGTTCGAGTTCCATAAAGCTTCTAATTTTAGAAAGTATCTTAGTGTTCCCCTTTTGCATGATAGAGTGACAAAAGATATTTATTCTTACATCTTAGATAATATTAAATCTCGCTTATCAGGGTGGAATGCTAACTTCCTCTCGTTTAGGACGGCTAGCTATGTGATGCAAACTTTGACCTTGTCAAAGTCTTTTTGAGACCAAGTAAGAAGTTGATCGGGAACTTTATTCGGGGATATAACAATGATAATAGAAAGCTTAGCTCGGTCAGCTGAGAGGAGATGTGCACGCCTTATAATATGGGTAGGAGTGGCCTTAAAGTCAGTAGAAGTCAGAACCGGACATTTATTATGAAGTTGGGTTATGCAATGATAGTTAAACCCCATCTTTTATGGGTATAAGTTCTCAAGTATAAATATAAGTGGAAGAGTCTGAATATAGAGAACAACAAATTAGGGCCAAGATCTCATCTTTAGAGAAGCCTCAATAAGATTTGGGGGACTTTAAATATCAAAATAAAATGGTCTATTGGTGCACGGAACAACATTAAGTTTTTGGAGGACAATTGGCTAGAGGATTTGGGGCCTTTAAAACTCCTTGCTTCCAAGCCTATTGGTGCTTTAGACCTCTCCAAAAGCCTAAGAGATTTCATTCATTTGGATAGGAACTAGAATTGGAATTACCTACAATAATTTCTTCCTGCTAGTACCCTTGTTTAATTAGTCGCTATTAAACCCCTAAGGAAGAGGATGGACCTGATTAGTGTTATAAGGGTCCTTCAAGTTCTGGAGATTTTACAGTTAAATCTACTTATTCCCTTCTGAAGTATGACAACTGGTTGGAAGAGGATAATAAATGGAAGCTTGTGTAGCATTAGCTCGGTGCCTAACACATATTAAATTTTCTATAGCCTCCCTCAAAGATAGACTTCTCACTAATTATGAGAGAAATTGAAGGCATATGATTTCAAATCCTTATTGTAGCATATGTATGTCGATTCTGAAGATGTGGGACATGTTCTGCTAGACTACTTTAAAGCAAAATATCTTTAGAGTAAATTAATTCCTCAAGAAGGCCATGCTATTTTCTTTTCTAGGAAGCGAGAGGATTGGATTTGCACTAATCTCCATAACCAAAGGAGCTGGTGCTCTAATTTTAAAGATTAGAGGATTGTGTTTAGAGTAACATATTAGATTTTATGGAAGGAAATGAATAACTATATTTTCTAGCACTCAAGCAAGAGCATTGATAGCCTCTACGATGAAGTGATGGCCATCAACAATTATAATATTAAGGCGATGAAGATGAATAATGTGGTAGCTTCTTTGTTGAAACAAAAGGAGGAGAAGTTGATAGGCTGGATGAGGCCACCACCAGGTTGGATTAAGGTGAATACTGATGGAGCTATTCTTGTTGCATCTAATACCTAATGCTCAGGCAGTATCACTAGGAATGAGAATGGAGGAGATTGGATAAGAGGGCTTAGTAGGAATCTGGGTACTTGCTCAGTCTTACAGGCAGAAATATGGGGTGCCTTGGATGGTCTTCTTCACCTAGCTTAGAATTTAGGATGTCGCCATGTTATCCTAGAGCTAGACAATGCTATCGCTATGAAGTTGATTAACAAGGAGGAAGTTGCCATTAATGGCAAAACGTTCCTTTTTCGAGCAATAAGGAACTAGTTGCAAAAGGATTGGAATGTTTGTGTCAAACATAACTACCGTAAAGGAAATTAGTGTGTCGATTTGTTAGCGAACTAGGGCTTCTCTCTTCCATTTGGTCTTTTTCTTTATAGTACACTCTCTAGTGGTCTTCACATGTTTCTTATGGCGCATACCATAGGGGTCTTATGGACAAGATTCTGCATGGATAACTCTTAGCCAGTTTATGCATTTTGCCTATCTCTTATATTTTAAAAAAAATTACAAAAGAAAGGAAACCGTACTTAATCACGAGTGCCAGAATTCAATTCAAACTCTGACAAGGGGGAAGTTGAAGTTGGATTCCCCTTGGGTCTATAAAACTAGGCTATTCAAACCAATCCACACAATCTAGCCAAGCCTTTATTTGAAACCAAGGAAAAAAGTAGATGTTGCAGTGCCTTGATCATAAAGCGTGGATGAATTGATAATCTAATGTATCAAAACAAAATTCTTAACTTGTTCTGTCTTCAAAACACAATCCAAATACAAAATAATTCCTAATGTGTAATAAACCCTAAATCCAAACTTCACTTCCTATTTGTTTTGTATCATGAGAAGTGAAATTGATTTGATTATAGCATAAATGACTAAATTTTAAATAGTTCATTAGATGGATAGACTATTTAGCTCATTAGTATATTATTTAAATTCATAGCTTTTATATAGTAGAATATGTGGCTTTACTGTACATATCTTGATGTATGCTCTTATCTGCACTTACTAATGATTTTGACTTACTTGGCCAACTTCCATAATTATCATCACCTCTCTTTCTTTCTTATATATTTATTACTAATAAATAAAATATTTATACAATTCACTTGTTCTTTTTGTAAAGGAACTAACATTAGTTCATTATTGAGTGTTTATCTTCTTAACTAGCAAGTAAAAAAATTCAAATGTTAAATATTCTTTTCTTCTTTCTTAAATGTTAATTTATTTTGTCATAATAAAAGACTGTAACACCCCTAAATTCCAAATACGTTCACTACATATCACCACCATGTAATGAACATACATAGAACCTAAGAATGCTACATTTTTCCATAAACAATTTGCAATATATATATATATAGTATAATGGTATTTACTATTAAAATAAAACAAAATAAGTATAAACATTTGATTTAATACGCAGCGGAATTTATCAAATGTATTTGCATATATAAATATGTCCAAGTACAAGTTTCAAAATTATATACATATACATTAAATCCAATACTTTACAAAACATAAAGAGTCTATACATGATTGGCAGCTTTCTCTTTGATCTTTAAGTCCTACACAACTCTTCAATTCCTAGACTCACTCGGTCTAGTGGATCTCTCGGGTTCTTCTCTAACACCTGCGCGATGAACACAATCGCGCTAAGCCAACGGCTTAGTAAAACAACTACACTATCAAAATGCTTGATGCAATGCTCATGACACTCAATCAAGTAAATAATACATAGCAAGTCATAACTTATTCATCATAAATTATCATATCATAATTACATTTCAGAACATAATAATATATCATTACTCATCAATTTCATTAGGCAATGGTCACGATTCATAAATCCTAAATTACATTAAACCTAAGACATACCTGGGCCCAAAACACCCTAATATATTATTCAAAGTTCAGAGTCCCTGTGTTTGATTCAATATCACAATCATCAAGCCCGTAGGCAATATATATCATAACTCTATCCATGGATAGCGTAACAGACCCAGTCTCTTGGACCATCAACCCATTAACATGAGGAGATCCTCAACCTGGCTAGACTGTTACTAATTCTCAAATGGAAGTGGTTTACGGGTCTCCCATTTCACCATCATTCCATATTCACATTTTACAACTGGAATCGGTTTACGGGCCTCCCATTTCACCTATCCAGTGATTCATAAACATTACTCAAATTGGACTCGGCTTACGGGCCTCCCATTTCGCCTATCCAATGAGTTATAGGCATGCCATCAAATACAGGACTCTGAAAGTTGAATTAACACATTAGGCATACTAACATTTCATTTATTCTTTCTCAATTCATTTCACAATTCATAATTTATTAGGCAATCATGCCTCAACCATTTCATTTGAATCATCTTGGCCCAAAACACAATGGCCTCACATATCATCTTAATTATCATAATCAATCACAATTCACATTACATTATCATATAAGCAACATGCTTTACATTCTTTACTTACTTCAAATAAAACAGAACAGAACGACTATCGCGGTCGCACCAAGCTAAGTCGCGACCGTTCTTCACAATCAAAAGATAAAATTTATCACAGTAGGTTTCGCGGTCAGAAATCCGATCTGAGTCGCGACCGCACTTCACAATCAAAGATGAAACCTTAACACAGTAGGTTTCACGGTCAGAAGTTCGATCTAAGTCGCGACCGCACTTCAATAATCGCGACCGCCCCAATTCACGTGTCTCATGCATAAACCCTAACTTTAACAACCTTTCTTTTGTTTAACATCAAACACATTATACACAACATAACCTCATTTAGAATGGACACAACCAACATCCTCAATACTTATTTACATCATCAAAACACATTAATAACACATTTGATACCACAACACATTTACAACCAAAAGAAAGTTAAGCTTACACATTATATGCATGTTTGTAAACAAATAGTTGTACTTACCTTATAAACACTCAAACAACTCCAAGAAATCTTCTCTTCCAAAGATTGTTCACTTTACAATTAAGATAAACCACTTCTTCCAAAACCTAATCCAAACAATAATATAATACATCAATTTCTATAACATTGACAACACTTACAAACTCAAACCCTAACACAAACTCAACACAACCACTTCCAATACCAACACCAACTCAACTTCTCATCTAACAAGCAAAATCAACACTTAAAATCACACCATAACCCATTTAATCACACCATCATCAAAACACAACTCAACTCAAACCAAGCTTCAAAAATAACAAAGGCAAACAAGAGAAAACTTACCAATTAATGAAATTCCTTGAAATTCCAACTTGTAAACTTGAAAACTCCTTCCAATCCAAGCTTAAAATCATCAAAACCTTCAATTATCCTCTTGCTCTCCTTGTCCCTTTGTTCAGCCGGCCACACCAAGAAGAAAGAAGAAATATCAACCACAAGAAACAAAGTCAACTCTTCTTTAATCTCCACCAAGTATTCCAATTCAAACAATTACCAAAATACCCTTAACTATATAACTAACATTTTGTCTCTTATGTGCCCAATTATGTAATTACTCACTAATAAAAGAAATATCTTCCTCCACTATCCAACACCTTGACTTTCCATTTTGACCACTTTATATGTTATATATATCACCATATACACAACATATAAACTTGTCTCTAAACCCTATTTCCTTTCCCAATCACCATACATAAACATTCTCTTCCAATTTCTTATCAACTTATTACAATATAAACATAACTCAAGTGCAACAACAATAACACCAAGACTACTAGGGCATAATTAAGGATATTACAATTCTCCCCCTCTAAAAAGAAATTTCGTCCTCGAAATTACCTGAAATCAACTCTGAAACAACTGAGGATATTGTTCTTGCATGAATTGTTCACTTTCCCAAGTTGCCTCTTCTCTTCCATGATTCTTCCATAACACTTTCACAAGTGGCACTCTCTTGTTCCTCAACTCTTTCACTTCATGTGCCAAAATAGCAACTGGTTCCTCTTGAAATGTCAGATCTGGACTTACCTCAATAGATTCAACTGACAACACATGAGATGGATCCGACCTATATCTCCTCAACATAGAAACATGAAACACATTATGAATACGATCCAACTCAGGTGGCAAAGCAAGTCGATACGCCACTGGCCCAACTCTTTCTAACACTTCATACGGCCCAATGAAACGAGGACTCAATTTTCCTTTCCGACCGAACCTCAAAATCTTCTTCCAAGGAGATACTTTCAAAAATACCTTATCTCCAACATCAAATTTTATGTCTCTCCTTTTCAGATCTGCATAAGACTTCTGTCGGTCTGAAGCTGCTTTTAACCTGCCTCGAATCAACTTCACTTTCTCTTCCGTTTCTTGAATCAAATCAGGGCCAATTATTTTACCTTCACCAAGTTCACTCCAACAAAGAGGTGTTCTGCACCGTCTACCATACAGTGCCTCAAATGGTGCCATACCAATGCTCGATTGATGACTGTTATTATAGGCAAATTCCACAAGTGGCAAAAATCCGTCCCAACTTCCAGAGAAATCAATGACACAGCTTCTCAACATATCCTCAATGATCTGTATCACTCTCTCTGACTGTCCATCTGTCTGGGGATGGAAAGCAGTACTGAAATGCAATCGAGAACCTAAAGCTCCATGCAAACTCTTCCAAAATCTCGAGGTGAATCTAGGATCTCGATCAGACACTAAAGAAATTGGGACACCATGCAATTTCACAATCTCATGGATATACAGCTCAGCCAACTTCTCCAAAGAGTAATCCATCCGCACCGAAAGGAAATGAGCTGTCTTAGTCAATCTATCCACAATCATCCATATGGCATCATGCTTCCTTTGTGTCAAAGGCAAACCAGACACAAAGTCCATAGTTACTCTATCCCACTTCCACTCAGGCACTGACAAAGGTTGAAGCAACCCAGTTGGAACTTGATGCTCGGCTTTCACCCTCTGACAAGTGAGACATTTAGACACAAACTCTGCAATGTCTCTCTTCATACCGGACCACCAATAATGTTGTCTCAAATCATGATACATCTTGGTACTACCCGGATGCATAGCAAAAGTTGATTGGTGTGCTTCTTCTAAAATAATTTTTCTTAAATTATCATCATCAGGCATACACAGTCTACTCTTAAACCATAAGCTCCCATCATCACTCACAACAAAATCTCGGCTCTCTCCCTGTTGACAAACTGACACAATCCTCTGAATTTTCTCATCAGTCAACTGAGCTTCCTTAATCTGGTCTAATAATACTGGCCTCATTTGCAATTGTGCCAACAATGCATCATCATCACAAACTACAAAACTAGCACACAATGCTCTCAACTCAACAAGCAACGAGAGCGAGTAAACTGTTAAACCAGCTAAAGACTTCCGACTCAAGGCATCAGCAACAACATTTGCTTTACCTGGATGATAGTCAATCAAGCAGTCGTAGTCTTTAATCAATTCCAACCATCTCCTCTGCCGAAGATTTAGCTCCTTCTGAACACCCAAATACTTCAAACTTTTGTGATCAGTATAGATGAAACATTTCTCTCCAAATAGATAATGACGCCAAATCTTCAAAGCAAACACAATGGCTGCCAACTCCAAATCATGAGTTGGATAATTGAGCTCATGCGGTTTCAACTGTCGAGAAGCATAAGCTATCACTTTACCCTCTTGCATCAACACACAACCCAAACCATTATGTGAAGCATCACTGTAGATCACATATGGTTTATCTTCCACAGGTAAAGTGAGAACAGGTGCTTGAGTCAACATTTCTTTCAACTGCTCAAAACTGGTCTGGCATTGATCAGTCCACACAAATTTAACTCCCTTCCGAAGCAATCTGGTGAGTGGAGTAGCTATTAAAGAAAATCCTTTCACAAAACGTCGATAATAGCCGGCCAATCCCAGAAAACTTCTAACTTCAGTCACAGTCTTCGGTGGACTCCAATTTAGAATAGCTTCAACTTTACTCGGGTCAACCCTAATGCCATCTGCTGACACAATATGACCGAGAAAAGCTACTTGGTTCAACCAGAACTCACACTTCGATAATTTGGCAAACAACTGCTTCTCTCTCAAGATTTGTAACACAATCCGAAGATGCTCACTATGCTCCTCTTCATTTCGCGAATACACCAAGATATCATCTATAAACACTACCACAAACTGATCCAAATAGGGCCTAAACACCCTATTCATCAAGTCCATAAAAGCGGCAGGTGCATTCGTCAAACCAAATGGCATTACCAAAAACTCATAATGCCCATATCTGGTTCGAAAAGCTGTTTTTGGCACATCCTCAGCTCTAACCCGCAATTGATGGTACCCCGATCTCAAATCAATTTTAGAAAACACAGCTGCTCCCTTCAATTGATCAAAGAGATCATCGATTCTAGGCAAAGGGTATTTATTCTTAATAGTTATCTTGTTCAATTGCCTATAATCGATACACAACCTCATAGTACCATCCTTTTTCTTAACAAACAAAACAGGAGCTCCCCATGGCGACACACTAGGGCGAATAAAACCCTTATCCAGCAACTCTTGCAACTGCACCTTCAATTCTCTTAATTCGACAGGTGCCATTCTATAAGGAGTAATAGAGATAGGAGTGGTACCTGGTAACAACTCAATACCAAACTCCACCTCTCTCTCAGGAGGCAGTCCTGGCAACTCCTCTGGAAAAACATCTGGGAATTCTGAAACTGTGGGAATGCTATCCAATTGAGACCCTACCACTCTGGTATCCAACACATGAGTAAGATAAGCTTCACACCCTTTTCTGATCATCTTCCTAGCTGCAACAGCTGAAACAAACAAAGATGCAAGCTGTCTCTGCTCACTAGATACCAACACTACTCTATCATCACTAGTTCTCAAAGTAACACACTTCTTCTTACAATCTACCACAGCTCCATGCCTAGACAGCCAATCCATGCCAAGAATCAAATCAAATTCTTTAAATGGCATCTCAATCAAATCACCACAAAACTTCTCACCCTGTATCACTACCACACAATCTCTATGCACCTTACTAACAATTACGCTATGCCCTAAAGGATTTGTCACCAACACATCAAATCCTAGGGACTCAGCATGCATTTCAGACACAGGCAATACGGATGCACTTATGTAAGAATGTGTGGATCCAGGGTCAATCAAAGCAAGTACAGATATGCCAAATAAAGAAAAAGTACCAGCTATGACTGCAGAAGCATCAGGCTGTCTTTGCATCACATAAACCCGCTGAGAAGGCCCAGCCTCATCTGGTCTGCCATCCCTGGGTGCAGATCCTCCTCTCTGACTATACCCAGATCTACCCCCTCGGTTGAAACCCCTGCTTCCTCGACCTCCTCTGCTAAAACTCTGCCGAGAAGCTGTAGATTCCAATGACCTCTGGTCCTGCATCTCAGGACACTCTCTAATGAAATGGTCAGGCGACCCACAATGGAAGCACACACCCGGTCCACCAATCCTCCTACAAGCACCCACATGAATCTTCCCACATTGCTCACATGCCAGCGGAGTGGATCTCTGAATAAAGGAAGTCGGTGCACTAGCCACAGAAGCTGCAGGTCTTGATCTCTGTCTATGAAACTGCCCTGACCTACTCATCGGCCTCTGACTCCTTCCCACTCTAGGAACAAAGCTCCCTCTGCCCCTCTTCACTGATGAAGACCCTGCCTCAAACTGGGGTCTTCTCACTCTAGTCTCTTCCTCAGATGCAGCTGCAATGCTTTGAACTCTTTCCACACTCCGTGCTGCTGCCACAAGCTGAGAGAAATCAGTATATCTGGATCCAGCCACATGACATACAAGAGAAGGCCTCAACCCCTCTTCGAATCTCCTACATCTGTCAATTTCATCTGATATAATGCCTCCCGCATAATGACTTAATCGAATAAACTCCACTTCATATTCAGTTACTGTACGATGATCTTGTTTCAAACTCAAGAACTCCATTTTCTTCACATCCTTATACTCCCTAGGAGTATACTTCAATTCAAATTCCCTATGGAAATCAGCATAGGTCAATGTGGGTGGATCATCCATGGCATGAGGTACGGTCTTCCACCAGTCATAAGCGTCCTTCTGTAATAATGACCTAGCATAATCAAACTTCTCCTCTGACGTGGCTTGCAACTGAATAAAAATTCTCTGAACTTTATCAAGCCACTGTTCTGCCACAGCTGGATCTATCGTACCCAGAAAATCCTCTGCCCCAAACTTCCTCAGTTTATCATATTGTCTCACTGGTACCTGAGGCTGAGGTGGTGGTGGAGGTTGCACTGGTGCTTGCCTCATAACTTCCATCATATGTCTAAACCAGGCTGGTGGAACCTCATCACCTGCTGGTCTCCCCGACACTGAAGCAGGTACCTCACTGGCTACCTCAACTCTAGCTCCCTCCCTACTCTCAACAGGAGCTATACTCTCTGCACTTCCCTCAACAGACTGCCGTGAATGGGGATCCATTACTACCTATCTCTGCAAACACGACCAAATACACCTTATTAAAGATCAAAGGCTGCCAATACCAACATATATTTTATTCAAAATCAACTTTTAAAATCAAATTATTCTTTTTATTACATTTTACCTAGGTTGAGAATCTCAAACCTAGGCTCTGATACCAAAACAATTGTAACACCCCTAAATTCCAAATACGTTCACTACATATCACCACCATGTAATGAACATACATAGAACCTAAGAATGCTACATTTTTCCATAAACAATTTGCAATATATATATATATAGTATAATGGTATTTACTATTAAAATAAAACAAAATAAGTATAAACATTTGATTTAATACACAGCGGAATTTATCAAATGTATTTGCATATATAAATATGTCCAAGTACAAGTTTACAAAATTATATACATATACATTAAATCCAATACTTTACAAAACATAAAGAGTCTATACATGATTGGCAGCTTTCTCTTTGATCTTTAAGTCCTACACAACTCTTCAATTCCTAGACTCACTCGGTCTAGTGGATCTCTCGGGTTCTTCTCTAGCACCTGCGCGATGAACACAATCGCGCTAAGCCAACGGCTTAGTAAAACAACTACACTATCAAAATGCTTGATGCAATGCTCATGACACTCAATCAAGTAAATAATACATAGCAAGTCATAACTTATTCATCATAAATTATCATATCATAATTACATTTCAGAACATAATAATATATCATTACTCATCAATTTCATTAGGCAATGGTCACGATTCATAAATCCTAAATTACATTAAACCTAAGACATACCTGGGCCCAAAACACCCTAATATATTATTCAAAGTTCAGAGTCCCTGTGTTTGATTCAATATCACAATCATCAAGCCCGTAGGCAATATATATCATAACTCTATCCATGGATAGCGTAACAGACCCAGTCTCTTGGACCATCAACCCATTAACATGAGGAGATCCTCAACCTGGCTAGACTGTTACTAATTCTCAAATGGAAGTGGTTTACGGGTCTCCCATTTCACCATCATTCCATATTCACATTTTACAACTGGAATCGGTTTACGGGCCTCCCATTTCACCTATCCAGTGATTCATAAACATTACTCAAATTGGACTCGGCTTACGGGCCTCCCATTTCGCCTATCCAATGAGTTATAGGCATGCCATCAAATACAGGACTCTGAAAGTTGAATTAACACATTAGGCATACTAACATTTCATTTATTCTTTCTCAATTCATTTCACAATTCATAATTTATTAGGCAATCATGCCTCAACCATTTCATTTGAATCATCTTGGCCCAAAACACAATGGCCTCACATATCATCTTAATTATCATAATCAATCACAATTCACATTACATTATCATATAAGCAACATGCTTTACATTCTTTACTTACTTCAAATAAAACAGAACAGAACGACTATCGCGGTCGCACCAAGCTAAGTCGCGACCGTTCTTCACAATCAAAAGATAAAATTTATCACAGTAGGTTTCGCGGTCAGAAATCCGATCTGAGTCGCGACCGCACTTCACAATCAAAGATGAAACCTTAACACAGTAGGTTTCACGGTCAGAAGTTCGATCTAAGTCGCGACCGCACTTCAATAATCGCGACCGCCCCAATTCACGTGTCTCATGCATAAACCCTAACTTTAACAACCTTTCTTTTGTTTAACATCAAACACATTATACACAACATAACCTCATTTAGAATGGACACAACCAACATCCTCAATACTTATTTACATCATCAAAACACATTAATAACACATTTGATACCACAACACATTTACAACCAAAAGAAAGTTAAGCTTACACATTATATGCATGTTTGTAAACAAATAGTTGTACTTACCTTATAAACACTCAAACAACTCCAAGAAATCTTCTCTTCCAAAGATTGTTCACTTTACAATTAAGATAAACCACTTCTTCCAAAACCTAATCCAAACAATAATATAATACATCAATTTCTATAACATTGACAACACTTACAAACTCAAACCCTAACACAAACTCAACACAACCACTTCCAATACCAACACCAACTCAACTTCTCATCTAACAAGCAAAATCAACACTTAAAATCACACCATAACCCATTTAATCACACCATCATCAAAACACAACTCAACTCAAACCAAGCTTCAAAAATAACAAAGGCAAACAAGAGAAAACTTACCAATTAATGAAATTCCTTGAAATTCCAACTTGTAAACTTGAAAACTCCTTCCAATCCAAGCTTAAAATCATCAAAACCTTCAATTATCCTCTTGCTCTCCTTGTCCCTTTGTTCAGCCGGCCACACCAAGAAGAAAGAAGAAATATCAACCACAAGAAACAAAGTCAACTCTTCTTTAATCTCCACCAAGTATTCCAATTCAAACAATTACCAAAATACCCTTAACTATATAACTAACATTTTGTCTCTTATGTGCCCAATTATGTAATTACTCACTAATAAAAGAAATATCTTCCTCCACTATCCAACACCTTGACTTTCCATTTTGACCACTTTATATGTTATATATATCACCATATACACAACATATAAACTTGTCTCTAAACCCTATTTCCTTTCCCAATCACCATACATAAACATTCTCTTCCAATTTCTTATCAACTTATTACAATATAAACATAACTCAAGTGCAACAACAATAACACCAAGACTACTAGGGCATAATTAAGGATATTACAAAGACTTTGTTTAATTCAATGTTCAGCAATTAACCTGATAATTGAGTATTATTTTACAGTATAAAACATTCAAGAAGTGAAATCTGTATTGATCTATTTTATTTTCTAATTTAATTACATTTTGACTCACAATATAAAAGATCAATAAATTCAAACATGATGCATAGGAAAAAAAGCTTAAGATTTTTTTAAAACAAAAATTATTTAGATTTTGTTTTATAACAAAGAAGATCAAGATTCAAATTCTTATATATGGAAAAAACATAGAAAGGGTTTTTTTTTAATAATTTAATTTGACAGTAAAAACTAGCTAGAGCACTTCTAAGATTAAAATGCATCGAACCTTGGGTTTCATTATACTGTTTCTACTAAAATCAGAATTTACCAATTGGGCTGTTACAACTTAGTGCTCTTACAACCAAATAAAAAATATAAATAACAAGAGTAACATATTTGAGGCACTAAGAAATTTAAGTTTGTGAACGCCTAATTTCACACCTACATCAAAGTGTATGTGCCCATAGTTCCAACAAAATTAGAATCGAGCAAATTGGGATTTAGGGAACAGGCTGGAAAACTCTTGATTTTAGATATGAAAAAAATCCTCAATTTTACCTTCAAATGAAAGCCCACATAATAACGAATCCAATGCAATTTGAATCATGCAAATCGAAGGTTAAAAAGGCCCGAAATGGAAAAAATGCACACAGTGACTCGTGCGGCTGTCCGCAAGGCATGCTGACGGGCCGAGCGAGTGCGTATGGCCTAGGGTCATTTTGGTATATTTTTTCTACTTTTCCATTATAAATTTAGGTTTTCTTCTTCAAAAGAGGGACCCAAATTTTAATATATCAAAACTCTGCGAAAATCATTTTCGGCGCCAAACTCATCTTTGATTAATTTAATCAAATTAAATCCAATTCTTCTATAATTTTTGGGAATTTTTAAGTCATTTTGCATCAGTTCTCAAGGCTTCCCAAGCGGAGCTACGAAGTAGCAAAGCCTTACAACCATTCTTTAAGAAAAGCGACTACCCAAGGTATCGTATTCTTTTCTATCTCAATTTTTATTTGGTAATTAATTAACTAAAATCGGTTAATTTAAATTCTTTACAATTAAAGGTACAAACTACTTACGGATCTGGTTTTTATTCAAATAGGATAAATAGGCACACTTTGAATATTATTCCGAGTGACAAGCCCTTACCCAAACCACTAATCGATAATTTATTTTGATTTTTTCTATTCTTTGTCATTAAGTATTTTCAATATTATTGTTATTATTGTTCTTCTCTTTTCTGAACATTTTGAGGTTCCATTGCAATTTTGGTGAGCTTTGCAATAGACACCTTGTGATCATTTCTCTTCTTTTCTTCTTCTCTTTTTCTAAGTAATTAATCAATTGAGAATTTGTGCTCAACATAGAACCCATAAAGGCTAGAGTTAAAGCTCCCCTGAAATTACTATTTTGGTGGAGATAGAACATTTATTTTTCTTAACATTAACTTTTCTTGCCCTGTATTTATGCATGTCATCATTATTAAATATTTATGCATTATAATATTATCATTCATAATTAATTATGTTATAATCTATAAAATTATTTTTTTCTCAAATCAATCTAAGGAAAGGGCGAACTCAATTCAAGATAAAGTCTTTTATTGAAATTAGTTTAGAAAACTTAGCCCTCATAACTAGTTTCAGACTAGTGTCCTATTGAGTACAAAATTAATTAAATTTTTATGGACTCGAATGGGCTTTTTCTTAATTTTTCCCAAATTAAATAAACTAAGATAGCGACTCTCTAATCTTTGCTTTTCAAAATAAAAGCAACCATCCCTTTTTAAAATAAACTAAAAGTTTCTTTTAAAAGAAAATAAATCTTTTCAAAATAAAAGAAATTTTAAATATGCACTTACCGAACAGACTGGAGACCGTATGTGGCGATATCGTGTAGGACTTAGCCCAAAAAGAAAGCAATGCTCCGACTCCTTCATTATAAGCAGGGCTCGATGCTTGGGCGAGGCCTCACAAAGTTAAGAAAAGGAAAAATGATATTTCTTTTCATATCTCCATGCAATTTAAAATGTCAAGCATTAACCCAGAAAAAGTCTGGATCTATGCTCATATACTTAACAAAATCATCTCGTCAAGAACATCAATAGCATCATAATTTCTATTGCACTTGGTCAAAGTTCTCAAAAGAGATGAGTACAAAAGCATCAAATATTTGAATTTAGACAATAGCTTGGCATATATCTATCAAAAACAAAACAATGTCCAATGCAAAGTATAAACCCTACAATCTCATATCCATTTGCTCTATTAAAAAGGACATTGCAACCAAATGCCAATGCCTTATTTTGCTGGAGAACTTCCATACAAGAAAAAATCCACTCAGTTTTCCATTGATCAACTTTGGTTTTGTTGGTTGTTATTCTACCCGTTGCCAATACGCTGATCTCATTCAACATAGACACTATGGGCTTATGTCTTGCATCTACTAGTGTTGTATTGAAAGTCTCACACATGTTATTGTTTATAGTATCAAAACTATATTTGCTACTATAATAGGCCATGTACCAAGTTGGACTATATTGCAGAAGATCGTCTGCAGGCTTCTTACTTATCTCACCCAAACTCTTTTAAGTTTGGTAAATTCACCACTATGCTATTTATTTGACCAATTTGTATGAATATGTCAAGCACAGAATCTATGTTCAGCTTTAGGTATGACAATCTTGATAGGTTTGAGTAGTCCCTGTTTAAAACATATATTAAACATAAGACACAAAACGAGTATAGATTATCGCCTTTTGCATATTTGCCATTACATTCTGCCCATTACTTAAGTCTAATTCTTGAACCAAAATTCTGAAAAACCATTTTCAACTTATTTTGTTTTCTTTCTCTATCACAGGCAATGCAATTGGATATATCTAATCTGCTACATCATTTCCCATAGCCACCAAAATCTAACCCTTTACAATACCCTTTAGAAAGCGACCATCTAAACAAATGATTCGTCTACTGCTTTCCAACCCTTCTTCAATGTATCAAAACACACAAATAATCTATTGAATTTCTTTTTTCTCATCCTTCATTTGCTCTTTGTAAAGTTGAATTTTAAATGTGATACTAGGGTTACTTCTCTTTATAGCTTCACCATATGCTACTAGGTATCCAAATTTTTCTATATAAGAACCTTCAAGCTCTATTAATATTATTTTTTTGCTCGCTTATATTTTAACATTAATACCTTTATCCTCGTGTGTTATGCAACATACTTCAAATCTTTTGTTTTGTCTTAGGATTTGTGTATAATATATCTTTGAATTGATATGCTTAAAATCGAGTAGTAACTCTTGAATTGTTAAATATCCTATAATAGTTGTGTTCAGGTTAGAGTTTCTTAACAGTTAAGCTCTCACTTTTCCCATCCCTTGCAACAAACAATAAGAATGGACAACTAGCCTCTTTATAAACAACTTTAATTCTCTATTCCTTTTTACGTATTAACTTAAGATCATGACCTATAGCCACACTGTATTTAGAAATTACCTCCCTAACTTCAATTGTATTGCTAAAGGTCATGCATAAAACAAAATGTGGATTATCATCGTCTATATCATATCTCACATTCTTTCTGCTTTCCTTGATGATTTCTACATCATCATCATCCATTAAATGGTTGATGTCCTCTTCTTCATTAACATCATCCTTATCATCTTCCTTCTCCTTTTCTTCATCCACTTGTACATCACTATCATTAGACTCTTCACTATCATCACAATCATTTTCTATACTAACAGTGTCTCTAAAAGTAGCCTTGTCATTATCAAAGCCTGCCACATTCTCATCATCTAAACCTGCCACATTCTCGTTACCTACATTGTCATCTTCCCTAGCTTCACCCTCTTTACCCTGGATTGTGCTACACTGTGTAGAAATATAGATATTTTCTTCCCCATTTGCTAACATAAGATGGCCATTGACAATCTGAGCATCATCAATTACTTGGTGTGTATATAGATGAACTTCATGCACTCCACTTTTAGTTAAGTATTTTATCATTTGCCTAATTCCATTATCATTTTCTACTAAGAACATTCCCTCATGCAAATCTTTTTCAGGTTTCAAAACATATATTTTGCCCAAATTGGTAAACCCTAACTCTTTCTCAAACTTAGTCTTAATGTCTATAAATGACAAAAAATCAATGTTAAAATTTCTACCACATCATTTTTCTCCTCAACATTTACCATACGAGGTGACTATTCCTATCTACCACTATAGTGAAATGTCAAATCTATGATCTCCATTCTGCAAGAAAAATAGATGATTTTTAGTTTAAAAAAAATTCATTTTGCACTACTAATTGAAATAAGTGCAAACAAAACAACAACCAATTCTAGAAAGGGTTAATCATTTAGAAAGATTCGTATTAAATTAACTAGTTAAAATATTTGTAAAAATTCAGCATATATTATTTATATATGTATGTATGTATGTATATATATTCTAATAAAAAAGTGTCTGTATATATTACCACTAAGTAGCACAAATAGTGTTAAATTTACCTCCTCATAAACATGTTCAGTAGGGCATAATAATTATAGGCATATATATTTACTAATCATTTAAAGAATTTAAAAAAGAGAAAACTTTACCTTGACATCGCTCTCCATTGAAATCAAGATTAGCTTCCTTAACTACCCTCAAGTTTTTCAAAGAAAGTGACTTCATTTGAGCATGTGAGTTTTGCATATTTGTGCACAGATAATATCAACTAGCTATCAAACTTATTGCCTGAACACATTAATTTCTTTCTTAGGTGGACCACATACAATTACTATAAAAATGGGTTACCCCTGCAGTAAGCTAATGAGCAAATTAAAAGTCATAATTTAATGACAGATCATAGATGATACCAGCTCACTTCACCTATTAAACTATCAAATTTCACTAAAACCCCTATCTTATAGAGGGGAGGATGGGATTACATGAGTAAATTAATAAAAACCTATGACGTTACAGTATATGCAGTAGTAGTGATAGGTGGCCACATATTTAAAATTTGAGAGGTTAAATTCTAGCTTTGCAATATTATTATTATGAGTGTACAAGAAGTTATTAAGAGGTGCCAACAAATTATATTATCTAAAAAGCTAATTTGTATACAAAAAGAAAAGAAAAAAGAAATTGAAAAGGAAACATGTTGTTGAATAACTATAAACAAGTATTAAGAGTGGGTTCTACTTTGTGTATATCTATTTGATTCAAAAAGCACAAGGACGGATTGAAATAACATAGACTACATGCCATTAATAATTCTTTGCTTTTTTTCAAAAATTTATTAATAACCTTCCTATTGTCGTCTCTTTTTCTATATAAACCTATACAATTCCATTGCTTCACATTTCACTTCCCTTCAACAACCCAAAATAAACTGCTATTACATATATATAATATCAATATCGCAATTGGTCACCTCATTCTCCAAGAATGAAAGTTAAAGAATAAAGCCTTTATGCTTATATCTCTTCTCCTTCCCTCTCCTCTACTGGGTAAGAATCAAAATTTTCATATTTATACATTTTAGAATCAAAATCTCTATTTCTTTTTTAATCATTTTTTGAGTGTAATAATATATCAAATAGTTGGTGGTCAAAAGATAACAGCTGCAATTGTGACAAGAGCAAATAAGGAAATGGATTTTCTATAGCGAAACAACTTGCAAAGTTAGGCCTCACTGAGACAAATAAAGGTAGAGATTTACATATATACATAATAAAAAGTGAAGATTAACACATGAAGTGCAATTGATGACAGTAAACTCAATACCCTTCAACAATTATCTTTTCAAACCAATCTAATTTGAAGAAGTATATACATACCTAAGAACTAGATGAAGCTATAATGATCGATCAGTGGCTGGCGTAATAATGGTGGGTGGCTAGAGATTAGAAGATGAGGGTTGAAATTGGATTGCAAATTGAGGATTATGGGTTAAATTGAACCAGTTTGTTTTCCTGAGGGTGCAAGCGTTCGAAAACAGAAGAATATGGGATTTTTATTATTAGCCATATAGGATGCACAGTTAGATGAGTCTTAATGTGTTAGTGGGACCCACATTTGGCCACGCCAGCTTCTGTTAACGCTCACTAACAAATTTGTTAAATTTTGGGCGAATTAATCTGATTTTGAAAGAAGAAGATTGTATTTGTCTCCGAAAAATGATAGGGGCTAAATTAGATCTATTCAAATATTTCAAAAATTAAATTAGATATTTATCCTATATATTATTTCAAAATATATTGTTTAATCTCTTTCTCTCTCTATATATATCATAAACATAATAATATTAGCTTTATTCATTATAAACAGTAAAATCTAATTGATTTTGGCTTTAATGAAATGCCAAGTCTCACCCCTTAATTTTTAATACAAAGTGATTATTTTTGGAGAGTTTTTTGGTCTTTGTATTGCCAAGTAGGATCCACTGACGAGGATTTTTCTTTTTCCAAAACCAATAGCAAAAACCTTGTTTTTAAAAGTGTTTTGGGTAATTAAATTTTTTAAAGGGTTAATTTTGTCATTGTATGTATTCGATGCTGCACCTAATCATGATTTTTTTTTTGAACTTGTGCATGTTCTCCCGAGCGAGTTGAGAGAGAAAAATACATTTTCATTATTCGTAGTCCCGTAAAATTAAAGGTTCAATTAAGGTTCAATAGTTTAGAATAACTATAAGTTTCCAAATATATAAAGACAATATTATATTTTATGGGCAACCAATAATTAGATTATTAAAAATTTCAAACTCTATGGATCAATTAAGATTATTAAAAATATTTAAAAAACATATTTAGTTCAATTTTTAGCATAAGATGAAATTAATACAAAGAAATAATGAAAATTAAATCGAAATCTTAATTTTTAACAAAAAATATTACTAAATACAAATTAAACAAAAAATGAATAAATAATAAAAAAATTACAAAACAATAAAATTCAAATAATAAGAAATAAAAAAATAAAAATTGATTATTTCATTAAAAACTATGATACATACCATATAAAATAGACTATTCAGAGATAGATGCAAGTTATTTAAATATTTTTAATTTAATAAGTCTAAAAAGATATTTAGTTTATATATATATTTAATTATATGTGTTGACAATTAAATAGGTCTGAAAAGATACTCAGTTTACATAGATTTAATTATGTTATTAACAATTATTTTATTAGCATCAAATATAGTTTGAGGTTAAATAAATTATATAATTTATTTTGTATTTTAATTAATTAAAATAATTTTTTTAGTTTTAATGGATTTAATGATAATGCATGGCTTTTTTTTTGGAAACCGTTAATAAATTTTATCTTTCATTTAAAATCAATCTATCAGAGTTTTCAATTATTTTTGAGTGATTCTTTATTCTTATTTTACTTTCGTTAAAATTTTTTAAGTATTTTTTAATTTCTAATTTATTTTTCAGTAGTTATCTTCTCTCACAAAATTATTCAATTTCAAAATTATAATATTATTGGTTAACTATTAATAAATTATAATTACAACAACTTACGTGCAAGTAATAAATCATATTTTCTATGTTTTTGCTTTTATTTTTAATAATTTTTTTATATTTCATTTGATCCATAATTTATTTTTCTATTTATTTTCCTTTGATCACCATTCTTTTATATATATATATATATATATATATTCTAAATAGATAGATGGTGGAGATGATGGTTATTTACTATATATCTTTATATCGTGTTTTTTTCCCTAACATTAGAAGGAAACTCTTCGACATTAAGTGAGGTTGTTAATTGTACCTTAATTGAGTTATAATCTATGGAAGTATAGGATAAAAAATAATATAAATTTTCTTAACGGTGTAACATATCGGATAAATAACTAACTAAATTGATTATAGATAAAATATTTTTTAATATAATTTTATTTAATATTTTCTTCTTATCCTCTTTGTGTGTAAGGAAGATTTATTTTTTGATAAAAGAATTAATAGAGATTTTGGTAGCTTAAGAATTTGATTAAACTTAATTATGTGCCATGATAAACAAATTTGATTATATTTCTTATTTAATTTATATTTTTAGAAAATTTTTTAGGCTATGTAAATTATTATTATTTTATTAAATTTAAATATAATTACCTTATAAAATATTAAATATTACTATAAATAAAATATCAACCAACTTAAAAATATAAAAGTATTGAATATATTAATTTATATATACTTTAATTAGAACATATAAAAATATATTATATAAAAAAATTAATAAGATAATTTCATATAAATTTAATTTTTAAAATAATTACTTGACATATAATGAAAAATTTTCAATAATTTATAATGACAATTTTCAATAAATTGTATTATTTTTTATCATATACTTTCACCGATATTAATGAAGTGATCAACATTAATTTTTAGGTATTTTTTGCTTTCTAATATATTTTTCAACAATTCCTATTATTTACTAATCAATATTAATAAAGTGAATAATTAGAATAAAGAACAAAATATATAAACTTTTGTAACTTAGTCATATTTAATTAGAGGACGGGTAAGCAAATTAAAGCATACGATTGCAAGGACTATATAATTTGATTTTATGAGTTATAGATATAGTGTCCCATACACAAAGACATATACTCCAATATTAAAAAAAATGATGATTAATCAATCAATTAATAGGGAGAAGTTTAATGATTTAGTATATATTATAATAAAAATAAATAATATGAGAGTACAAATTAGATATTAATTAGGTAGTAATTAGGTATAAGAAGAATAAAGGTTCCCAGTCAACTATAGTTAAAAATTATAAGAGATAAAAATGACATCTCATTTTTATTAAAAATTACTCTTTGTTTAAAAAAGATTTTTATTTTTAATAAAATTAAGAGTATAATAAATAAAATAATATATTTTCTTTTATATAATAAATATATTTAAATATTTTAAAAGATAAGTATTAATAAGAAATAGCTGCGGAAAATGAAATAAAAGAAATAATAATTATAAAAAGGTAATTATTTTTTTGAGACATTAAACAAAATAGTGGTAACTTTTTTGAAAGAAAGTGAGCAATTATAAATTTATTTGGCATTTATGTTAGAACAATTATTTTTGTAAAATGGTAAATATAACAAGTCTAATATGTATGTAAGTGTTATAGCAGTTTTTGCATTAAATAAAACAATATATATATTCATAATAAAATTTTAAAAAATTAGTTTGTAATTAGTTTGATATATAAAAAAAATTAACTACATAACGAATAGTTCATTTTTTTGATTTCAGAAAAAAAAAATTATTATAAAATTATAGGCATTCATGTAAACTTTTGATGAAAGATTGAAGAGATTTTCTTAAAGTAAATAATATTAAATAAAAATAGCTAGAAATGAATATGATAACAACCATGCATTACATCATAGAATGCATATATATATATATATATATAATACTTTAGATTGTACACTATCATCTACATATATATGTTATTACATTAATTGAAATTTTATTTTAAAGATAATGGGTAATTTTTACTTATTTTAAAGATAATAGAGTAATTTTTACTTTGAATTTCACATTTTTTTTCATAATTTTTTAGTTAAAATTAAATATTTAAGAAGAATAACTTAAAAATAATGCTATTAATAAAATTATACTAATTTTCCCGAACATCTAAAAAAGATTTTTTTTTTTAAAAAAAAATTAGATGAATAAATTATAATGAATAGTGATACTAGATGAGAAAATATTATTATTATATAAAAGACACTTTTATAAGCTATATTCATTTTAATTCTCCTATAAAAATATTATAATGCTAATTTTGTTTATAAGGATTCACTTAAAGGAATTATTAATATATTATTTATTAATAAGCTTAAATGGATTATTAAATAAGAAAAAATATTTATAATCACTCTGTAAAACCCTTGATTTTTGGAGAAATTGGAGTCTAGGGGCAAAATAGTCATTTTGTGCCCTCATATGTCGTTTGAACATAATTTGATGGTTTGAATGTCTTTTTGATACTCGGGACGACGAGACGGTCGTTTTGAGTATAATATTGTACTTTTGGGTGCCGAGGGTATTTTTGTCATTTTTGAATTTTTCGTCGTTTTCGGTATTTTCGGGTATTATTTTGCGTAAAACATAATTGTAAATTATTTTGGATTAAAGTTTGAAGTTAAAAATAAATTTGAGTTGATTTTGTGAATTTTATGATTTTGGGTAATTTTTATAAAAATAAATAGTTTTGGGGTGTTTTTAATTAAAATAAAATATTTTAGGGGTATATTGGTAATTTGCCACCCTAAAACACTATATATATGAGTGTTAGGGCACCCAAATTAATTGCCTTAGACCCTTGTGCCGTTAGAGAGAGAAAAGAGGGAGAAAAAAATCATTTTTCTTCAAAAACCTGAGTCCCGTCGTTTTGGCACTGTGCGCGCGCCATAGCCAGCGTCGTTCGGCGTGTGAGGATTGTCGTTCGGCGGAGAGGCGCGAGCCAGGGGCTTGTCGTTCGGCGTGCGAAGCTCCGTCGTTTGGCGTGCTGCGGGCTGGCTCGCCGATGTCGTTTCGACTCTGTTCCAGCAGCCAAAATTTTCGAGTTTTTGGTTTTTTTGAGGTTTTTCTTGATTCCTTTTTACATTATTTCGACTTCCATTTGATTAGTTCATGTTCATATCATATTGGGTTGATATTTTTCTTAATTAATTTGGTTAAATTCGAATTATTATTTAATTAAATTGATTTTTACAAAATAGGTTAAGTTTTGGGATTTTATTGTTTTGATGGATTTTGGTATTTGATTTAATTGATTTGGGCTAGTGTTGGGTTCTGAAATTTGATGAAGGTACTGACTTAGGGTTGGATTGAATTGATTTGGGTATTAGGATTTTCGAATTAATTGTTATCTTTGAGTTTTTGGATGATTTAATTCTCTGCTGAAGTTTGATGTTAGTGCAGTATGATGCTCGATTTTTTATTAAATATTGGAACAAGAGAAAAATCTGAAATTTGGATATGTGGCTTGAAATTGAGTCTAGTTTATGAGAAAAATAATTTTTGGGATTTTGGAGCATCGTATATTTCTGGAAAATTCAAGTTTGCTACTGTTGTATGAAGAACTGTACTGTTGATGCGATTGCATCATCTGTAACTTTCGAAATTCATATTAAAATGTGTAAAAATGTTTTAGATTTGATTTTCATATATGTTGAAGTTCTGGAAGTCTAGTTTACAAGAAAAATATGTTGGGATATGTTTCTATTTTTTTATATTAGTGAAATAATTTGATCTTTCTACTGCTGCCAGTATGGTAACTGGTTGTATGAATACGATTTAAAGATTAAATTGAGGGACTTAGAGGTTTCTAAAAAATTATAAAATTTTGATATGTTGTTTATTATGATGTTGTGAATTGGAGAAAAATAATTTGGAGTCTGTTTCTAATTTTTAGGTATCGAAATAAATTAAGAATTGACACTGCTGTTGGTTAAGGGTTTTCTGATGATGTCTGTTTTGAGAATTATTTTTGAAGGTCTTAGATGTCTTGAAAAATTATGAAATTTTTATAGGTTGTCCATCCTGATGTCTATAATATGAGAATATTATTTGAATAATTTTGTGGTAACGAAATGTGAAGGATTTAAGATGATTTTTGATGTACTGATTTTTAGTGGTTCAAACAGAATCAGAATATGGTAAAATATTTTTGGGGGATCAATTAAATTTGGATTAATCTGAAATTTTGCACACATGTTATTTTGATGTTGGAGAAGCTACTGGAATGTTTCCAGAATTTTTTAATGATGGAATTATTTTCTGGAAATTTTTGAGTTATAGAGACTACTTAAGAATTTTTATCGATTTTGGGTGTTGGTATGATTTATGATTTTTGCATAGGGACTGATGTGATATTAGTTGATAATGAGTTATAAAAATTGAGTTGAGGTTCTGGTTCTAATAAATTTTAATTAATTAATTGATTTTGTATTTTTGAGGAGTGATCGGTTTAACCATTGGGTTAAACCATAATTTTGAGTTGAGTCGGATTGGTTTTTGATTTTGGATTATCTTGGTTAATTGTTGGTTAAGTATTGGTCTTTTTGCATTCATAGCATGCATTGCATCCCTCATGATAGATGGGATAGTAAGATTGATTGTTGGACTATGTAATTATCTTTCCTTAGGCAATAATCCGGCTGAAGCTCGAGATCAGTAGGTTGTGAGGATTGGGCTAAGCTTTCTTTGGATACCAGGTAAGTTTCATGGGTGTATGTGATTACTTGTGATGTGCTACTTGCTAACCAAATACTATATATATATTACAGCCCTTCTCAATATATAATTATTCTTTTCTATTTTGTTAGACTATTCTTTCTACCCAAGCTTTGCATGTGAATAAAAGACAGAGAAACGTATGTGTTTGATTTATTAATTGTATTAAATGAACTTGAAATTCTTTGTGTTGTGTGATGGTGTGTCATATGGGGACGGAGGTTATTGATTGAGATTGTTCATTGATTATTGCTATTGATTGTTCATTGAGGCTATAAGCCTGATTGCTCATTGGGGCTATAAGCCCGATTGTACATTGATATTGATTGAAGGAGGAGGTATTATGATATTGGTAGACCCCGACACACCATCTTGTATGAATTAATTGTGATTGAAGTTCTTGTTATATGTATATTGTTTATTGTTATAGAAAAGTTTCTCTGCCTCTCATGAGCTTACTGGGCGTCTATATAACGCTCACACCCTTATAGATTGTCTTGCAGGTTTACAGTGATTGCCTTCGTCTATTTTTTTTTCTCTTCTTTGGCGAAGTCGATCAGGTTTTCCGTTTGTGTTATTGGTCCTTCTGCTTAGAGATTTCCGGTTATTTCTTATAGTTTGATTGTGGATATTGATTTACTCCATAGAGAATTCTGGATATTTTTGGGCGGACCGAGTCCGAACCCTTTTTCTTGTAATAATGGAGTAGACTGTTTCTTGTATCTGGTTTTAGTTTTAATTGTTGAACTTAATTTTGGAGTAAATTTATTGAACTTTGCACGATCATAATAAATTTAAATTAGGCTTGTAAGGTTGTACTTAGGTATAACCTTGCGCCGGTCACGGCTTCCCAGTTTGGGTCGTGACAAAAGTGGTATCAGAGCACTAGGTTTCGATTTTGTTTAAATACTATCCAGAAATCATTAGGATTATTTTTCTATAAAGTCTTGCTTCCTTTCTGCGTTAATCAATCTTTTCCTCTGCTAGCAAAATACCCTCATTTGTTTGAGTCCTCAGGTGCGTTATTGATTTCGTGGGCGAAATTTGTTTAAGGGGGTTAGATTGTAAAACCCTTGATTTTTGGAGAAATTGGAGTTTAGAAAATATAAAAGTATTTTGATGGTTAGTATGTTATTTGGTAAAATTTCGAGGACGAAATTTGTTTAAGGGGGTTAGATTGTAAAACCCTTGATTTTTGGAGAAATTGGAGTCTAGGGGCAAAATAGTCATTTTGTGCCCTCATATGTCGTTTGAACATAATTTGATGGTTTGAATGTCTTTTTGATACTCGGGACGACGAGACGGTCGTTTTGAGTATAATATTGTACTTTTGGGTGCCGAGGGTATTTTTGTCATTTTTGAATTTTTCGTCATTTTCGGTATTTTCGGGTATTATTTTGCGTAAAACATAATTGTAAATTATTTTGGGTTAAAGTTTGAAGTTAAAAATAAATTTGAGTTGATTTTGTGAATTTTATGATTTTGGGTAATTTTTATGAAAATAAATAGTTTTTGGGTGTTTTTAATTAAAATAAAATATTTTAGGGGTATATTGGTAATTTTCCACCCTAAAACACTATATATATGAGTGTTAGGGCACCCAAATTAATTGCCTTAGACCCTTGTGCCGTTAGAGAGAGAAAAGAGGGAGAAAAAAAATCATTTTTCTTCAAAAACCTGAGTCCCGTCGTTTTGGCACTGTGCGCGCGCCATAGCCAGCGTCGTTCGGCGTGTGAGGATTGTCGTTCGGCGGAGAGACGCGAGCCAGGGGCTTGTCGTTCGGCGTGCGAAGCTCCGTCGTTTGGCGTGCTGCGGGCTGGCTCGCCGATGTCGTTTCGACTCTGTTCCAGCAGCCAAAATTTTCGAGTTTTTGGTTTTTTTGAGGTTTTTCTTGATTCCTTTTTGCATTATTTCGACTTCCATTTGATTAGTTCATGTTCATATCATATTGGGTTGATATTTTTCTTAATTAATTTGGTTAAATTCGAATTATTATTTAATTAAATTGATTTTTACAAAATAGGTTAAGTTTTGGGATTTTATTGTTTTGATGGATTTTGGTATTTGATTTAATTGATTTGGGCTAGTGTTGGGTTCTGAAATTTGATGAAGGTACTGACTTAGGGTTGGATTGAATTGATTTGGGTATTAGGATTTTCGAATTAATTGTTTTCTTTGAGTTTTTGGATGATTTAATTCTCTGCTGAAGTTTGATGTTAGTGCAGTATGATGCTCGATTTTTTATTAAATATTGGAACAAGAGAAAAATCTGAAATTTGGATATGTGGCTTGAAATTGAGTCTAGTTTATGAGAAAAATAATTTTTGGGATTTTGGAGCATCGTATATTTCTGGAAAATTCAAGTTTGCTACTGTTGTCTGAAGAACTGTACTGTTGATGCGATTGCATCATCTGTAACTTTCGAAATTCATATTAAAATGTGTAAAAATGTTTTAGATTTGATTTTCATATATGTTGAAGTTCTGGAAGTCTAGTTTACAAGAAAAATATGTTGGGATATGTTTCTATTTTTTTATATTAGTGAAATAATTTGATCTTTCTACTGCTGCCAGTATGGTAACTGGTTGTATGAATACGATTTAAAGATTAAATTGAGGGACTTAGAGGTTTCTAAAAAATTATGAAATTTTGATATGTTGTTTATTATGATGTTGTGAATTGGAGAAAAATAATTTGGAGTCTGTTTCTAATTTTTAGGTATCGAAATAAATTAAGAATTGACACTGCTGTTGGTTAAGGGTTTTCTGATGATGTCTGTTTTGAGAATTATTTTTGAAGGTCTTAGATGTCTTGAAAAATTATGAAATTTTTATAGGTTGTCCATCCTGATGTCTATAATATGAGAATATTATTTGGATAATTTTGTGGTAACGAAATGTGAAGGATTTAAGATGATTTTTGATGTACTGATTTTTAGTGGTTCAAACAGAATCAGAATATGGTAAAATATTTTTGGGGGATCAATTAAATTTGGATTAATCTGAAATTTTGCACACATGTTATTTTGATGTTGGAGAAGCTACTAGAATATTTCCAGAATTTTTTAATGATGGAATTATTTTCTGAAAATTTTTGAGTTATAGAGACTACTTAAGAATTTTTATCGATTTTGGGTGTTGGTATGATTTATGATTTTTGCATAGGGACTGATGTGATATTAGTTGATAATGAGTTATAAAAATTGAGTTGAGGTTCTGGTTCTAATAAATTTTAATTAATTAATTGATTTTGTATTTTTGAGGAGTGATCGGTTTAACCATTGGGTTAAACCATAATTTTGAGTTGAGTCGGATTGGTTTTTGATTTTGGATTATCTTGGTTAATTGTTGGTTAAGTATTGGTCTTTTTGCATTCATAGCATGCATTGCATCCCTCATGATAGATGAGATAGTAGGATTGATTGTTGGACTATGTAATTATCTTTCCTTAGGCAATAATCCGGCTGAAGCTCGAGATCAGTAGGTTGTGAGGATTGGGCTAAGCTTTCTTTGGATACCAGGTAAGTTTCATGGGTGTATTTGATTACTTGTGATGTGCTACTTGCTAACCAAATACTATATATATATTACAGCCCTTCTCAATATATAATTATTCTTTTCTATTTTGTTAGACTATTCTTTCTACCCAAGCTTTGCATGTGAATAAAAGACAGAGAAACGTATGTGTTTGATTTATTAATTGTATTAAATGAACTTGAAATTCTTTGTGTTGTGTGATGGTGTGTCATATGGGGACGGAGGTTATTGATTGAGATTGTTCATTGATTATTGCTATTGATTGTTCATTGAGGCTATAAGCCTGATTACTCATTGGGGCTATAAGCCCGATTGTACATTGATATTGATTGAAGGAGGAGGTATTATGATATTGGTAGACCCCGACACACCATCTTGTATGAATTAATTGTGATTGAAGTTCTTGTTATATGTATATTGTTTATTGTTATAGAAAAGTTTCTCTGCCTCTCATGAGTTTACTGGGCGTCTATATAACGCTCACACCCTTATAGATTGTCTTGCAGGTTTACAGTGATTGCCTTCGTCTATTTTTTTTTCTCTTCTTTGGCGAAGTCGATCAGGTTTTCCGTTTGTGTTATTGGTCCTTCTGCTTAGAGATTTCCGGTTATTTCTTATAGTTTGATTGTGGATATTGATTTACTCCATAGAGAATTCTGGATATTTTTGGGCGGACCGAGTCCGAACCCTTTTTCTTGTAATAATGGAGTAGACTGTTTCTTGTATCTGGTTTTAGTTTTAATTGTTGAACTTAATTTTGGAGTAAATTTATTGAACTTTGCACGATCATAATAAATTTAAATTAGGCTTGTAAGGTTGTACTTAGGTATAACCTTACGCCGGTCACGGCTTCCCAGTTTGGGTCGTGACACACTCATTTTTCATGATTATTTATTTAAGATTATTGTAAAATTTAAAAATTAGGATATGTATATTGAATAATAATACTGCAGTACTACGCGGATATTTTTTTAGTGTATATATATATATTTATATATAGTCAGAGACACATACTTAAAATTGATATTAATATTAAACACGTCAATCTTTAATAAAATGTTGGGCATTTACAAAACTTTTTAAAAAATAAATTTTATTTTAAAAAATACTATAAAAAATAAAAATATTTATATTTTTAAAGTTAAAATAAATTTTTAAAAATACTACTCTCTTTACTAAATAATATTTTTTTTAAAAAAAACCTCTTCTTTTACTATAATCAATATATTTACTTCAATTTTCATTCCTTTTTTTTTCAAACTTTAGCATTAAAAAAATATTTTAATAAAATAACAAAAATTAATATTTTGAATTTTTTTTTCAATATATAAAATTTATTACTTTTTATAAAGAAAAAAATTTAATTAGAAAAAATAAATAATACTCACAAAAAATAAAAAAAATAAATATTAATATATTAATAAAATATTAAATTATTTTTAAATAAATTTTACATATTATACAAATAAAAAATTAAAAAAAATTAATTTTGCTGTGCAGATATTTTATATAATTGATAGATTTTTTATAAATATTGTAAATATATTATATATTTATTTATGTATGTTGTATTTTGTGTGGACATTATGTATGATGTATGAATATAAAATTATAAAAATAAAGTTAAAAAATATTAAAATATTTTATAGATATTTAGTATATATTTAATAAATATTTATTATATATTTAACAGATATTTAATAGATATAGTAATATTCAGTAAATATTTGATATATTTATATATATATTATGTATATATTGTATATATATTTATTTTTATATATGTTTTGAGAATATGATCTAAAAAAATTATGAATAAACAAATATGAAAATAAAAATCAATGATTTTAAAGAGTAAATTTGAAAAAAAAAAAAAAAAACTGCACAATGGTCTTGATTAAAAAAATCGTTGCCGTAAACATGAGAAGAAAAATAGAAAAAGACATGGACAGTGTAATTTTCTCCAAAATATTGTTCTCTGCCTCCAAAGTTTTTATTTATAATAATGACTTTTATCAATATTTGGCCCATCATGTTTTCCAGAGAGGCCCATACTTTACACCAAATTCATCTTTACATACATCTTACCATTTGTAAAGTCAATAGATAAGCTTAACGGCCTAGGTTGGCAGATTGTATTGTACTTCATCGTGTTAACATAATGTAGTAACGATACGATTAACGTTAATATAAATATTATTTATTTATTAATTATATATAATATAAAACTAAATAAATTATATAAATATAATATGTATAACATATTTATTTAAATAAATTATATATGAATTACATAATTCATACGATCAGTTTAATTTATATAATATTTTTAATTTAAAATAATTTTATATTTTTAAATAATTAATTAAAAAATTATATATAATAAAATTATGGTTAAAATAATTTTAAAATATAAATATATTAAAAATTTTTAAAAATATATAAAAAATAAAAGATATGACTCAATATAAAATAAATAATGAGTGTATATTATATTTTAGTATTAAAATTTAATAATAAAGAAAAAGAGTTAAGAAGATGATGTATAGTTGCCAATATAAATTTTGTAATATAATTTTTTTAAAAATTATTTTATTTTTATTTATTTTTCTATTATATTTTCTTTTTCTAAATTATATTCTAAATTTTAATTAAAAATTTTATTTGATATAAAATATAAAAAATTATATTAAATCATAAAATTATTTAATTCTTAACATTAAATTTAGGCAATGATTAATAAAAATTCATAAAGGATTAAATTTAAATTAATAAAATAATTAGAAATAATTTAATAATTAGATGAATTTAATAAATTTAATAAAAATAATTAAAATTTTAAATAAAATAATAATACATATATAATAATATAATTATAATAATATAATAAAATATATAAAATTTATTTTTATTCTCTTAAAGCAAATAATAATAAAATGATATTATATCAAAATCACGTTATTTTAGTTGAACGAGTTATAAGTAAAATCACGTATTAATCTACTACACGATTCATTTACGGTCATATCATATACGAGTCGACCCATCTCTAATACTAACTTATTAAAAGTCAATCATAACTTTTAAGTTTACATGTTATGCATGCTATATTAGCGTGTTATGAACCATTTTGATACATTTTATGGCTAATATAATTAGTAAGATTTTTTATTGGGATTTTATTAAAAAATTAATTATTAGTGTTAAATTATAAAGAAGATACTTCTTATTTATGAATAATTTAATTTTATTATGAATAGTTTGTTTCTAATTACACTTTAGAAATTTTAATAATGATTTTATTCAAACTATATTAGAAATTATTCGTACTATCAAGTTACTGTTAACTTAAAAATGTTTAGAAAATACTAATAATAAATGAAGCTTATTTTAAAAAATATTTAATGTAATTTTAAAAATTAATGAATTTTATTTTTTTTACTTTGATATTCATTTAGATTAGATTATAATGAATTTTATATTTATTTTTTTTTTTTGAAAAAATAGGTTTAAATTGTGGTTAATTTCGTTAATTTTTAAAAGAAAATTCCTTAAAAATTTTAAGTATTCCTCCTGCCAAATATTACCAATTACTAGTATTTTTTTTTCAGTAATAAAAGATGGCATTAAATAGAAAGGAAATATAATCTAAACAAAACATTATTAAAGCTTAGAGAAAACTAGATGCAAAAGTCTTTCCATAAAAGATCTAATATAGTTGGACTGAAAACCATCAAACAGATCATCAAAAAAATTAGAAAAGGACGTAAAGATCCATAGATTCATTATTGGGCGACACAAAGGAAGCTTACTAGAAATCATAGCCGAGGAGGATGCCGAAAGCTGATTAGAAATAATTTGAACACTAAAAAAGCAGAGCCAAATCACCATCATTTATAGTTTACACACTGCTAAGGGCAGCATGCCTATCTTAAGTAAAACTACAAATCACCAAAAGCCATGGAAGATAGATCAAGTCAAGGAGTTCCTCTGAAGTTATTTATTAATTTTTCTCTTCAAACTATTAGATCTTAAACCATACCATTATAAAGATAGAAAACAAAAAAGACCTTATAAAAGATACTTTTATACAATAAATGTCTCTTTCAAATTTGAAAAAAAATATATAATTCATTAATTCAACAGAAAGTGGATGATGTATTTAATCATTAACGCTTTTGTTTTAATCCAACAAGTGCTTTAGTATAAAAGCACAATTATTTAAGATAAACTATTAATATCAAGGTTCACCGGTGTAATTTTTTTTAAGTAAAAATATTTTAAAATTTTAAATTTTATTGATAGTTTAATCTAAATTTCAAATTTTATTTTAAAATTAAAATTTATGTTAGTATTCAAATCAAATTTCAAACATTAATTAATTATTTAAGTTGAGATATTATAATTAGGAAATGGAGAAATTAATCCTAGATTGTCCAAGAGATATGTATTTGCCACTAGACTATGCTTGGGCATGCATCTTTTAATTTGAGATTATTATCATAGTTATTTGTATTCATATTTGTTTCAGTATTATTTTTGAATAACTATAACATATTGTTTCAATATTACTTTTGAATAACTACAATATTATAAAATTTTGTAATTTTGTATGTTCTTTTTTATCAACCCATAAATAGTTATTTTTGTTTAAAAAATCTCTCGAACTAAGAATAAAACGCACCAATATAAAATTTTGAAATCTCCATAAAACTCACTATTATTTTTCTCTTAAAAATCATTAATTTTTAAAAGAAGCATTTATTACAATTTACAAGACAAGCTTTGGTTATAATTGTATGGCTAAAATATAGTTGCAACTAGAGGTTTTCAAATTTTTATTAGATATGTAAGTTACAAAATACTTTATCCAAATTCACATTAAATTTAAAATAATTCAAACATGTTGACATGGCCCAAGTGCAATATATTTGACTAGGCTTAAAATATACTTCATCCGTCTCAAAATGATAGAGACATTTTTTTTTTATTTATCTCAAAATATAGTCTCATTATTTTATTTAGATTACAGTTATATTATAAATTAATGGCCAAATATATATGTAGCCCCATAAACTTATAGTGTTTAGTCATTTTGCCTCATAAATTTTTATTTTAACTATTTTTCCCTGTATTTGGCTATTTTTAATTGATAGACACGTTTATTAATGAATATTGATTACTTTATCCTTTGTATTTATATATTTTGTACCAAATAAATAATTTAGTGACTTAGCATGACTCGGTGTAACTCAGCAAGTTTGCGTGTATAAGTTAAAAAAATATAGTTTATGAGATTATATGGTTAAATTAAAAGTTTAAGGGGCTAAGTGACTAATTGTTATAAGTTCAGGGGAGCTATATACGTATTTAGCCTAAATTAATCATTATCCCCTTATTTAAATATGTTATAATCAATAATATTATATTTAATTATTTATATTTTTAAATTATAATTATTTTGTTAGAAAATATTTATTATAGTGTCTCTCTTAATATATGAACTTATAATAAATATTTTCTAATCAATATGAAGGAGATTGTTGAACAGTTACTCTCTAAAATGACTATAATTAGCATTCTTCTTCAGAATTTAGCATATAATTAGACACATGTCAATGACTTATAAATTTAATTATACTGCACTTAGTTGAGAAAATTAAAAAATTATATATATATTTATTAGT
Organism: Garcia nutans; assembly: GCA_947685225.1. Lineage (NCBI taxonomy): Eukaryota > Viridiplantae > Streptophyta > Magnoliopsida > Malpighiales > Euphorbiaceae > Garcia > Garcia nutans. Next base: position 47,915,121 of record CANTUV010000002.1, read on the forward strand.
CATCTTTAAAATAATTAAATTTGAATATAATTTTGCAAATGTACAATCATTTTATAACTTTCTAGTTATACAAAATTTTGAGAATATATATATATTTATCATATAATTTTTCTTAATTCATTCCATAATAATATGTTTTAACATAATTAATAATAATATACCAAAAGTTTACTATGTAATTTTTTTTCAAGAGAGATTACACTATAATACTAGGATCAACTATTAGTATTAAAATTTACAATAATTTAATACAAGCAAAAATCATAAGCAAATAAATAAATAAATAAATTTGTGTTTTAATTCAAGTTAGTGGTAAAAATTAATTAATTAAATATTAATTTGAATGTAAAAAATGGTCATATTAATTGACATTTAAAAATAATTTCTATGTCCACTATTTATAACACTCTTATATTCCATATATATATAATATATACACTCAGTATATATAAAATAGGAATACAAAATATAAGAATACCACACTTTAGTCTTTTCAAGAATTTTTACATTTTCAAAATAAGTATTTATAGACTTTAAATAGATTTTAATAGTAAATAAGAATATTTTTCTATTATTTTAAGTGCCAAAATAAATATTTAAATAAAAATCTCTGAAAAATTTTGCTAGAGTTTTATCTGTAATTTGGACATTTTCAAAATTTTAATTTACTTAACCTGCATAAAATTTATACTCTCAATATTTTTAAACAAGCTACTCTCCCAAAACTCAAACATTTCTCCAAATATTCAATATGTATTAATGTACATATTATACAAATTTATAATATTTATTCAAAATACCTTTAAAATTTACATCATTTTCTTATACACATTATATAATTCATAACATAAACATATATCTATGCACTTTTAATGTGAATTCCCACATCAAAGTAGCATAATTATCAAATCACATAATCGTGTAATATGCCAATCAATATAATTTAACCAATTTTATTCAAAGTATGTACTTACCTTTTAACCAAAGCACTTCCACACCAAAATGTTCACTTTCTCACAAACTTTTCAATACACCTTTTCACTACCAAGTTGATGATTATCAAATTACCCCACATCTAATTAAAATGTAAACATAAATCATATATTAAGATCATATTTTAAGGTGTTTAAGCTATAGAATATCAATTAAAATTTAACCCTTCAATTTTTCCTTTTTTAAATCCTAAAGCATTTAACATAGAAATTACAATTCAACCAATTTCAAATTGAGTTTTAAGCTTAAATATGTCTAAAACATTACATTTTAACACAATTTAAATAATAAAACTTATTTTAAAATCACTCCCTTAAAAAAAAACTAAAATTGCCCTAACTTACTTCAATATTGATTCTTCACTCTAACTCATTCCAAATGGCAATTCAAGCTCATTTCCATCACTAACATCATTAAACAACACCATTTCAATCATAAAATCAAATGTATAAATATTCTTTAACTAAAACAATTTCAAACCCCTAATTTCCTTACTACCTCTTCCAAACCTTAACCAAACCTATCATATTCTTTCATCCAACTTTAAAATTAGTATCTATTAATCAAAATAATACCATTCATATCCATTTAAATAATTAAATCACCACCCATCAAAAGTCCTATTCACACATAATCAAAATTTTCTTAAAACTAAAAAATTTAGTAAAAAAAACTTACCAATTAATGAAACAATCACCAAATCTTCCTTCAATCTTTGAAAAATTCTTCAAAACTTAGTGTTTAAAAGAGCAAAACTCCCTCCTTGCATAGCCATGGAGTTCGGCCAAAGGGAGAAAGAAGAAGAAGAAAGATTTTTTTTTTTTAACATTTTTCTCTTTTAATTTTCCACTTAAAATATATATAATAATATTTTAATTAATTAGTTTTAACTATTAATTATTGTCTTTCACCCAAAAATAATAATTTTAAATTTAATTTAATTTTTTAAAGTGTAATTACCATTTTACCACTCCTTTTACTATTCACCATATGACTTTTACTATTTAGATTTGACTTTTATATGTTATGTATATTTCATTTATATTTCACATATATATCATCTATTTCTCACTTCTAACACTTTATTTAACCCATCAACTTATTAATTTAGTTTAATTTTATCAATTTCTCGGATATTACATTATTAATTACTTGGACTACTGTCAACCTAATTTAATATTAGTAATAATTTTGCTAAGATGATAAAAATTTTATATTTATGAGAGTTACAACCAACTTGCTTGTTTAACTTGACTATATTTATGTAAGACGTGGTCAATGTGTTATGAATATGACAATATATATTATCTAAACACTACCATATACAATACCTATATGTTCACACGATTATGCCTACGTAAAATATTATTGTGTTTTATTTATATGGCTTCTATATTAAACACAATAATTAAATATGTCCATGTGTATTATAGACATAACTATGTATATCTGTAAAAAAATATATTATTTAAAAAATCATACTTGAAGTAAATTAAAACCCATTGAACCTATTTAAAAAATAAACAACAAACTTCTAAATAATATATAAAAAAAGAATTTTTTTTTTATAAAAAGTATATGTTGAAAATAAAAAAAAATTATTTTTTATAGAATACATATTATTTAAGATATCAAACATATTATATCTATATTAGAACTTGTTAAGCCTGCAAAAATTATTATGCTTCTTCAAAAATAATAGCTGAAACTATGAATTTATTATTTGCAAGTACACTAATAATAGCTAAGAAGTGAGTAAGAGAATAGAGAATAATAATATATCAAGAATTTACGTGAAAAAAAAAAAAGAAAGCAAAAGAATGAAAAAAGAACAAGAAAGAAAAAGAAAAAGATATTGAAAAAAAATAAGAACGCAAGTTTTTTTTTTTTTTTTTTTTTTTAGTGTCAAAGGATAGAAATATCAAAACTAGTCTAATTAAGGAGAGCATGATCTAAAACTAACCAAATGGTTTTTTTGGGGTATTTAACTGGTAAATTCTCTAATAATTTATATTATGAATAAAAATAAATATTCAAAAAATTTTAAAAAATAAAAAATAAAAAATAAAAAAAGGAAAGTTTCACGTCCTTCATATTTTTTATAATATCATAGTTTTTTAATCTATTGTATTAGATATAGTTCAAAGTAAAGATGATGGTTTGATTAAGTAAACATAAAGCTACAAAACCTTTAATATTGAAAAAGAAAATGAAGAATCTCCTAAAGATAAAATCATTGTTGAAGTCCTAAATTCCAACTCGTGACTTCAAAAAATTTAATTAGCCGATAGAATGAGAGCATACCCTTTGAATGAAAGGCACATTAATTTGTTCATCATTGTTTCTTTACATGGCGTTAATTAAACACGCAATGCTCAAAGCCATACCTACCCATTTTGCATTATGCTTACCCCTCCAATCATACCAATTCCACTAACCCAAATCAATTTCAACATAAAATGTCTTTTTTTTTTGTTAATAGTTTTGTGTTGGAAAGGTCTATTTTTATATGAATTAACTTACAGAAAAAAATTTAAAATTAAATTATGTGAAATTTGTCAAGTTAGTTGCATTTGTTTTATGAATTTTACAGAAGTAATTTTGAAATTTTTAAAAATTTATATTTTTATTAAAATTTTAAATTTGTATTAAGTTATTTAAAACTAAAAGAATTATATTTTAAGTCTAGTCAAATACATTTATACAAACAATATTTGTACAAAATGTAGAAACCAAAGACAAAATTACTTAAATATTATTTTCAAAACACTATAATTGTTGAAATTATTTTTTTTAATATTTTGAAAATTTGAAACTAACTTGAATATTTATTCCTTTCCCGGTAATTTTGAGCAACGCATAGAGCATTTATTTTGTATGACTCGTGTTACTCTCTTCCTCATATAACCTTTCTATAGTTATTATTATTCTTATTAAAATTATTTTCATTATTTTAAATTATAATTATTATTTTATATATTTTCATATGTATTTTTTATTTGAGTTCTTATAATTATGAAATTTGTAATTTGCAAATTTTAAGCAAATTATATTTATGTTATTTTACAAAAAAAAAAAAATGTAGCAGTTTTTAATGGAAAGTTGCATCTATTATTGCTTAATTTTATTATATATATTTTTATTTTTCTTTGACTAATTTCCCTTAGTATTGAAACTTCCTATATTTTCTTTATTTTTTTGCCCTTTCATCATTTATAGAATATATCTATATATAAATATATATGTATATATATAGCTATTATTATTATTATTATTGTTATTGTTATTTATTTCTTTATAACCATGAACAGCGGCAATAATTTTATTTTAAAAATAACGTTAGCTTATTTTTAATGATTAAATTTATTTATTAAACATTAAAATTATTATACACTGTTAAAAAATAAAATTTAATTTATATAAAATGTAGGTATAAAGCTAGTAAGATATATATTCTACCAATAAATTAACATATTGATAGTGGTAAAATTAAAATGAAAGCTTAATAATAAAAATGAAACAATTTATCGTTATTTTTAGGATGGATGAAAAATCAATTAAATTAAAAATCAGACCGAAACCTTATTAAATCTAATGAAAAATTATAATTGATATCAAATCAATTGTTTAGGTTTATATTTTATATTTTTAATATTTTTAGTTTTTTTTATTTTGGTTTTGATTTTTATTGGTAAAAAGTTATTCGGTTTGATTATTATAAATATATAATTTTTATAAATTATATAAAATAAATTATTTTAATGAATTTCATTTGAATTTGAAATATAAATCTTATATTTTAATTGTGTCTTTTATAATTATGAGTAGTATTTCAATTTTTTATTTTGTTATATATGAATGAATTGTATTAAATTTTGAGTTTTGTATATATATATATAGTGAAATAGTTAAAACTCAAAAGTTAACCATCCATTTTATATACAATTAACTAATAATCAGTTAATTAATCATTTATTATTTAATTTTAGTTAAAAATTTTTGTAAATCGATTCTATAATTTATTATTTTTTTTCTCAATGACGGTTTGATCAAACGAATCACGAACACACCTACTTATTTTCACAACTTATCAGCTAAAATGAGGTTAGAAAATTTATAGAAAGTACCCTCATAGAATAGCAAGCAACTAGACTGTAGTTACTAATTTTGGTGGTTGATTCCAAAATTATGTGCAAAGCGAATAACATTTACAAGTTGCCGCAGTTATTCATAAATTCTTTAGAAAAAAAAAAGAATAACTTTAATAAATAAATAAAAGAAAGGAAAAGTTATTAACGTTCATATTATTATTGCTCTCATTATTATTATTAAAAAAAATTGCAAGGTATTTTTTAGTTAAATTCCAAAAAACAGAGATAAAAACCTAATAATGATGTAATAATTTGAAAAATATGCTAGTGGGAATCATTTTGATAGAGACTAGAATTTTAAAGATGGAGAGGAAGAACAAAAAGTAATTAAGTTAGTTAGAGGGTCACATTGGCTAATTGCATTCAATTAACTTTGCTTTTTCCACTTCACATTTGCCTTTCCCCTTTACGTGCCACATCAAATTTTGACTTCATACATCATTAAATACCTATTTAGTCGATTTAATTTTGCCACAATCCTAATAAATTATTTTAAATCATATAAATTTATAATCACAATCCATCACTAATGTTTAAACCACCAAATTAAACAATATGAATAAATATTTTTTAAAAATTATATTTTTATATAAAATATAAAACACATGACAATATCCATCAAATATGAGAGAATGGTTGAGAAGAATTTTATAAAAATCAAGTCTAAAACAATATATATAATTCGTTTTTAACTTTGCACACAAATTAAAATTTATACTTAATTTATTAATTTTATCGTTATTATACCATTAATAATATTGTAAATAACATGATTGGTTGCTAGTATAATAAAAAATATATTTGAAAACATAATAAAAAAATTTAACTTTAAAAGAAAATTGAATTTTTTTTAGACATTCAAAAATTTAAGAAAATTGCCAAATAATATGAAAAATTAACTGATAAAGTGAGTCATTGCAGCATTTTTATTTTTATTTTCCCAGAACAATGAGAAGACAGCTCACCCGAGACATCCGCGCACTTCTTTCTCCCGTTAATACCGCCAAATATTATTACTATTATTATCTTTACAAGCCAATCATTATAAGCCACGTAACCAAACCCAAAAGACATTCACTGACGTGGCGAGAAGAAAGCAACTTGTTAATTTAATTATCTAAAAACGGTGTCGTACCCGATTATTACTCCTGCTCTTCCTTACATGATTGAACTCGCGCAAATTCAATAAATTTTGGCTCTAGCGTCCCCCTGCACACAACTGAACACTGGTCTCTTCTCTTTCTTCCTCTTTGGCGGAGAAACAGAAAGTGTGTGTCAATGGCGAGTGGAGGAGGAGGATATGGAGATCCGAGCCAGAAAATAGACTATGTTTTCAAGGTTGTGTTGATCGGAGACTCGGCCGTCGGGAAATCGCAAATACTTGCTCGATTTGCTAGAAATGAGTTCAGTTTGGACTCAAAAGCTACAATTGGAGTTGAGTTTCAGACTAGGACTTTGGTTATTCAACACAAGAGCGTTAAAGCTCAGATCTGGGATACTGCTGGCCAAGAACGGTACTACTCCCTCGTATCTTCTCTTCTCTTCTCTTCCTTTTATTATAAATTTATTTCGTTTCGATTTGTCAATTTCTTAATTATTTTTCTTTATAACTATCTGATAGCAATATTGATGGATATGTGGTTGTGGTGTTTGGAATTTGATTGAAAGTAGATCTAACTCATCAACATATTAGAAATTGCTATAATGTAGAACAAATTATCCTTCTTATACGTTTGACTTCAGTTAAACATTTTAGGATTTATTTTCGTGTACAGAGGATTATATTGTGTTTGTTTTTTTTAAGTGTAAAATTATGAAAAATGAGTATAATCCCACATCTAAGCACTCAAATCGTTACCGATGAGTTTTTGTTTTAGAGATATTGGATTCTTAATTTTACAAGTGTAGAAGGTATTGAATTCGGCTCTCTGTCTGAGTCAAATTTACAAAAAGAAAAAAAAATTATTCATTTCGAATGAGTGGGAGTACGGTACGGTAACGTATGGTATGATATAGTATAATATTGGAAATAATGTTTATTATATTTGTAAAGATGGTATTGTATAGTATGGTTAAGAAAAATATTTTTATTTAATTTAATGTTATTTTTAAGAATTTAATATGTTATGAAGATAAAAAATTATTTATTAGTATATATATGATATTTAAAAAATTTATTTTGAGTATAAAAAATTTATTTTGGGTATTTTTAAAAGATAAAATTGTAAAACTATGGAAAATCACTAAATTGGTGATTTGAAAATTCATGGTTTTCAAACTATGTGATTACTATGGAAAATTATGCCATGAAGGATGGAAATCAAAACAAACAAGATTCCAACCACGCCATACCATAATCAAAACAAACAAGATTTCAACCACACCATAATGGTCTCATTGCTAGAAACAAGGCTAGATTAATAAATCATGCTGCAAGTTATCCAAACAAAGTGTAAGTGTTCAAACAAGTAGCTTTTGAGTCATTCCATGGTTTTGAAATATATTTTGTTTATCACAATCAATAGAGCTGGATATTTTCAGCACTAATGACTCGTTCTATTTTCTAATTGCCCTTGGGACCCACACAACTAAACAATATGCCAACTTTGAATTGTCAAGAAAAGGGTTGTTTTGAAAAATCTTTTTTTGTGGATCTAAACATCATGAGGATGAAGATTTTTTTGTTGTTAAAATAGACAGTGTATTCTCTTTCGTGGAATAGATATTATATAATATGTTGATTGCAATAATTGATGATATATTTTGTGCTCTTTTGGTCTAATGAGCAGCTATAGAGCTGTCACAAGTGCATACTATAGGGGTGCTGTCGGAGCAATGTTGGTTTATGACATAACGAAACGCCAGACTTTTGATCATATACCCCGTTGGCTTGATGAGCTGCGAAGTCATGCTGACAAGAACATAGTTATCATTTTGATTGGGAACAAATGTGATCTCGAGAGCCAGCGGGTGGTTCCCACTGAGGATGCTAAGGAATTTGCCCAGAAAGAAGGACTATTCTTCTTAGAGACGTCTGCATTAGAATCGACAAATGTTGAGAATGCCTTCTTGACTGTGTTGACAGAGATCTTTAACATTGTAAACAAGAAGACTTTGGCTGGTGGTGAAAACCAAACAAATGGCAATCCTGCATCATTGTCGGGCAAGAAAATTATCATTCCAGGGCCTGGACAAGAAATTCCAGCAAAAAGCAAGATTTGCTGTAGCTCATTGTAATTTGTTCAGACATGGATTTCAAAATGTGGCTTTCTGTTTTATGCTCCTAATAGCAATTTTGGAAGGTGTGATGTGTTGGGTGTAAATTTTTTTTATGCTGTAGCATAGTTTGCATGAGCAGCTGATTTATTGCAGATTTTAAATGCAGCCGAGTTGCAGGTTATCATTTTACTTTGTTGTTTCAATCTCATTTTATGCTTGTGAATGACCTTAATCCTGAGGAAATAAAAAAGTTAGGGAAAATATGTTTCTATTGAAATAATCAGAATTAGTCTTCATTCGTGTGAATGGTATTGTATTAAGACTTAGGATATCTTTTCTGTTAATAATAAACAACCAAATTAAGAATCCAACTAAAATATTTGAAATAATTATAACATACAAGTTAGGTTTTTTTTTTTTTTAATTTAAAAGTTTGATCTTCAGAAATCATTTTTAGAGGATTGAACTTCTGACCACTTAATGAAGAGTAACATCAGGTGGCCACTGGGCTAACTCCAATGGTAAGTTAGGTTAATTTATATATAAAGATTCAATTACTTTGATTAGGCTAACCTTCTTTTTTTGCTAAATAATTCTCCATTCTTTGAAGTAATGTACTATTTAATAAATCGATAACCAAAATGAATAAAATATTAAATCAATTCAGTTTTAACCACAAGGAAATTCATCAAATTTATAAGCCAATACACACTTGTTCTGGTACATCTTTCACTCGCAAACAGTCCATTAGAATATATCTATATATCTATATATCTATATATATATTTATATAGAGGGTGCCTTTCCAAAGAAGGTGCGAGAGCAACCACAGCCGAGCCACAAACTCTGCTCAACTCGAATAATAGGTTGGGTTGGCTGGAATTTTGTATAAATTGGACGGAACTTTCAAGGAACACGATTGTGAGGTTTCATCAGAATATCTGGGTGGGATTGCTTAATAGAATGTCTATTTGGATTTGGTCTTATGCAGAAGTGTCTGATTTGACTTAGTTTGAAAAATCAGTTAAAAGTCACTGTCTTGATTTTATTTTGAAAAGGGAAAATTTAAGGGGAATAAAAAAAAAACAATTTTGACTCCAATTGATTATCTAAAATATTAATTACCCAAAATATACTAGTCCAAATCAAAGGATGATTTGTGGATTAAGTTTTAATTTTAACCTTGAAAATTGATTTCATAAATACATAATACACATGAATGCCATTTATAATATATATGAAATATAATATACATGTTATATAAACAAACATTCAACATGATAATTAAAGTGATAAAATCTCATATTGTAAAGCTTAATAAAGAAGATTCTAACTAATATTTGTGGGTACTGGGACAGTTTTACATTCTCCAAAGTAATTAAAACAAAACAACGAATTAAAAAGAAAGGTAGAAAAAAGAGAAACTAGTCTAATTGGTTTGATTTAGTTCATTACTTAAAAAAGAGTTCAAATATCAAGTGTGCCTATATATTTCTTCGAATGAGAATCAAAACCATTCAGTTTTATCAATCTCTTCAATGGATAATTTAATTATCTTGATTTATCATGTTTTGGTCTGATTACCAAATTGAAATGCTAAATAATTATGAAGTCATTCATATTTTGCATATTACACTAGTCAGTTCCTGTATTTTTAACATTCAATTTTTATATCCTTATATTTTTAAAAATTAAACTATTTAGTCTTTTTGTCAATATTTTTATTCTAAAATCATTAGTCAACTACTTTGATATTATAAAATAACTTATTTGTGTTAGAATTAATTTTATATTGATAAAATTAATCCTCTAATTAATCATAAGTATAGGCTAAATATATTTAAATATTTAAATATGTATTGCAGTCAAATTAAAATAGTCAATTAAAGTTTTGATCAAATTAGGATTGTTGACTATTGAGATGTCCTACTCGTAATAAGATTATAAATGTAGAGACCGATAAGAATTTCTGTTTTGTTGAAGGACCAAAATAGAAATTAATCATCATCATCAGTTATAAATAAAGGGTCGTGGTCTCCAGGGGAACATAACATTTTTGAGAGAACATTACGTTCCTTCAGTAGTGCTTCCGCTAAACTTAAAGTGTGTATCCCCTGGAAGACGACAAACTCCAAAATCGTCTTTAGCTTCAACATACGATTATGTCAGATATGCAATTTAGCCCTTTGCAATTTAATTTGAATAATCTAGTGATCTATGCATGATTTAGGTTTTAGGGGGAATCAAGTTTTCTCCCCCTTTCAATTTGTTCTTCATTTATATATATATTTATCTTTATTATTTATTAAGTTTATTTCATTTTTAATTTTATTTTATATATAGATCGTTTGTAAAATAATAAAAGATAGTATTAGTATTATTCAAAATTATTTTTTTAGTAATATCTATAAAATTAAAATAAATGATATATATGAATTATATGCAAAATAAAAAAAAATTATTCATATTATTTAAAATTATTTTTAAATAATATTTATAAAATTAAAATAAAATATGTGTAAGAAATATAAATAAAATTAAAAATAAGCATAACTTAACAAATAACAAAAAAAATATAAAAAAAAGACAAAAAATTATTTTATAATATTAAAATAGTTGACTAATATTTTTACAATAAAAACATTAACAAAAAGACTAAACAGTTTAATATTTAAAAACAGATGAATGCAAAAATAAGATGTTGAAAATATAGAGACTGTCTAGTATAATATACAAAACTTTATAGATTTTATAATTATTTAGCTAAATTGAAATTGAGTTTAGGTATTTTATATTGTTTGACTTGGTTTGGATAGAGGTGAACCGTGAAATATTTTGCTGGATCACAGTTTCATTTTGGAGAAACTTCAACTCTAAAGAAAAATTCGAAGTGAAGCTTCGATTCTCTCTCCCTCTTCTGTTATAAACTCCCAGTCAAGTGGCCTTACTACCCCCGAATTCACTTTAGACCTCATATCATAGGCCCTATGGACTGCAATTCGCAACTTGAATTCAATCTCGATGGGCTTTGTATAAATATGTCAGAAAAAGTCTTCAATACAACAACAAACAACAACAACTAAGCCTTAATCCCAAACAAGTTGGGGTCGGCTGTATGGATTCTCAACAAAATAAGCTCAAAAGACACCAAAAAAGATACTCCAGCCTTAGGCCCCTTCCAAGACACGGATTTTACGTCTCCATTCAAGTCTGTCATTAATCAAATCCGCATCAAGATCTAAGGCACGTAAGTCTCTTGCTATCACCTCCTTCCACACAGTTCTAGGTCTGCCACGACCTCTAGCCCCCTCAATCAACAAATTCTCACACTTACGAACCGCAGCATTAGGAGGTCTTCTTAAAACATGCCCATACCATTTAAGTCTTCCTTCCCTCACCTTATCTCCGACGTCCGCTACTTGGACTTTTTGTCGAATATGAACATTCTTAATTTTGTCCAGTCTGGTATGTCCACACATCCATCTTAGCATCCTCATTTCTGCCACACTCATCTTATGCAATTGTTGTCCCGTTGGTGCCCAACACTCACTACCATAGAGCATCGCAGGTCTAACAACCGTCCTATAGAATTTACCTTTCACTTACCTATAGAAAAAGTCTTCAATATAGTAAAAATACTATCCTCAAAAAACTTTTCTAAAAACACCATTTTTTTAATCAAATAATATCAAATATCAAAAAAGCTATAATGAGTTTATATTTAATATATATTAAGTTTATATTTATTATATAATGAGTTTATACTTGATATATATTGGGTTTATTATACACAAACCACATAATTAATTTTTCATGTATTATAAATATATATTAATAATTATATATCACAAAAAAAAAATACATACCAATTTATGATACAAATATTTAGAGTTTATATTTCATATATAGAGAGTTTACAATTAGTATAAAAAAATATATTAAACAAAGATTCTTATATAAACAATTTATATCAACATTTAAAAAACTATAAAAAATTCATATATCATAATTTATTAATACAACATAATTATAAAAAAAAACAATAACACACATTAATATACTGTATAAATATATAGAGTTCATATTCAGTATATAGAGATTTTACACAAAGTATATATAAAGTTTATAGTTAGTATATAGAAAGTTTATTTATTAAACAAATATCTTTATTTATACAATTTATATCACCAAACAAAAATATCAATTCTTTCTCTAAGGCACCTAATCACAAGCAGGCAAGGAGTGTGTAAATTTGTCACTCTCTTCTCCGACTCCATCACATGCTTGTAGGAATAGATATGGACAGGTGATATTTCATTTGGTAAAGATAGTGTTGACATGTACCAATCAATTATATGGGTAGAGAAGGAGGCTAGTGTAAGAATTTTAATGCGGAAATAAATCTGATGCCCTATTTAATTGAACTCAAAATATCTTAAGAAATAATAAAGTAATCGACATACCATTGATAGATGAAGTAGCCATTGAAGAATTAAAGAGCCCTTTTGATTTGAAACCTTTAATTCTAAACACTCTATGCACAGAAATTTTAAGAACTGTAATTGATGGAAATCAGAAAACACATATCAAAAAAGGTTTTCTGTGCTCCTTTTATAGATGAGAGAAGATGGCTAGAATTTGTTCAGCAAAAGCTGAACGTGATAACCATTATCTATTAGTATTTAATTTAAAAAAAGGATTTCCCACTCCATCAAGGAATATCATATCTTAATAATATTTATCTCTATCTTAATAGGTAGTTTAATTGGCTACAACTTTATAAGTGGATAAGTTTGTATAAAAATAAAATACTAGGTTAGTGGACCATCCACTTAATTTATGTGGAATTAACATTCTCCCACTTGGTCCACTAAACCGATTATGAAAACTATATAATATATATATTTATTTTATATCAAAATACATTTATTTAATTTTATAAAAGAATTTGACACGTGATCAAGAATTTAATAAGGTAGCCAACAAACTCAAAGTGCTTATACTATAATACTGAAATAAGCTTAGATTATAAATGCGAGTCATAGCGGTTATATGATTTCGATATCATATTTCCTTCTATGTACTACACATCAATAACCCTTGCAAACTCAGTTCATCAAGCCAAAATAGCCCCTATAATTTGTCTTGTCAAGACATTTCCTATTGATCAAATAATAAAATGTGCACCCATAATTGAAAAACAAGAAAGAACAGAAACATACTTTAAATGCGCAAAAATGTCAATTACATAACCACTAAAATATCCATCGTACATATTATGGATTACTCAAAAGACCCATCCTTATAACATGTTCCATATATGTCTTTGGAGGCAATCCCTTAGTCAATGGATCGGTAATCATAAGTGTGGTACTAATATTTTTAATTGACACTTGTTGTTTCTGGACTTTTTCTTTAACAACGAGGTACTTTAAGTCCATGTGCTTTGATCCACTGGAGTATTTGCCATTTTTAGAAAAGAAAACAGCTGCGTTGTTATCACAATAAATTCTCAACGGCTTAGTAATAGAGTCAACAACACCAAGCCCTGAGATAAAATTTCGCAACCACAAAGTATGATTTAAGCATACATCAAACTCCCTACAGCTGATGCATAAGGAATTTTCTTCATTTGCTCCCTTTCAAAGTTATTCTTTGGACACTGTCGTTTACTTAATTTGTCACCTTTTGAAATAGGTGCAATGCCTGCTGAACATGACTGCATATTAAATTTCTCTAAAACTCGATTAATATAACCTTTCTGAGACAAACCTAGCAGTCCTCGAGATCGATCCCTGAAAATCTCTATGCCGATAACATAGTTTGGCTCACCCATATCAACCATCTGAAAGTTTTTAGAGAGATATTCCTTGATTTCACGTAATAAACCAAAATCACTACTAGCTAGCAAAATATCACCCTCATACAGTATCAGAAATATAAACTTACTCCCACTAACTTTCAGATATATACACTGATCAACAGTATTTTCTTTAAATCCAAAAGATGTGATGGTATCATTAAACTTAATATACCATTGCCTGGAAGCTTGTTTAAGACCGTAAATGAATTTCTTTAATTTGCATACTAGGTGTTCCTTTTCTTTTTTTGCGAACACTTCAGGTTGTTCCATATAGATATCTTTATCCAAATTCCCATTCAAAAAAGCAGTTTCACATCCATTTGATGTAACTCTAAATCAAAATGAGTTACAAGGGCCATAATGATTCTAAGCGAATCCTTTTTAGAAACTGGAGAGAAAGTATCTCTATAATCTATTCCCTCCTTCTTAGTAAAATTTTTGGCCACTAGTCTAGCTTTAAATCGTTCGATATTGCCATTGGCATCGCGCTTGGTCTTAAAAACCCATTTACAGCCGACAAGTTTATAATTATCAGGCAAATCAACAAGATCCCAAACATCATTATGGTCCATATTCATTCATGGCTTTTATCCATTTATTAGAATAATCACTTTTCATGGCCTGTGAAAATGAGACCGGATCTTTCCTTATCCTAATATCAAAATCAGATTCTTGTAGATACACCACATAATCATCTGAAATAGCATATTTTCTTTCCCTTTGAGATCTTCTCAAAAAAACCGATTGTGGTGGCTCTACAATATTTTCAATGGCAACAGTTTCTTGAGGTAATGAACCATCTCTATTATTTTGCTTATTTTTCTCAACTTGAAGAATAGGTTGAGGAGCAATATTTTCTTGAGAGAAAAAGAGTGGTGGGATATCCACTCTTATTTCCTCAATGTCTATTTTTCTTGGTTAATTACACTCACTAATTTCGCCATTCTCTAAGAATCTGGCATTACCGGTTTCAACTATTCTCACACTATGGTTAGGATAGTAAAATATGTACCCTTTTGATTTATCTGGATAACCAATAAAATATCCAGAAACAGTTCTAGAATATAACTTTTTCTCATGTGGGTTGAAGATTCTTGCCTCTGCTGGGCAACCCCATATATGTATATGCCTCAAACTAGGTTTCCTACCAGTCCATAACTCAAAAGGAGTTTTTGAAACTGCTTTACTAGGAGCACTATTTAGAATATACATTGCGGTTTTTACAGCTTCACCCCACAAGGAAACAGGTACAGCAGAGTAACTCATCATACTCCTAACCATTTTCATTATTGTGCGATTACGTCTTTCAGCAACACCATTCTGCTGTGGCGTACCTGGCATTATGTATTGAGCACAAATGCCACGCTTTTTTAGGAATTTGGCAAAAGGACCAGGATTTTATCCTGATTCATCATATCTACCATAGTATTCACCACCCCGATCTGATCTCACAATTTTAATCTTTTTATCTAATTGTCTCTCAACCTCTGTGATGTATATCTCAAAGATGTTAATGGCTTGAGACTTTTCATGCATTAGATATACATATCCATATTGAGACAGATCATCTATAAAGGTGATAAAATATCTCTCTCCTGTAAAATAAGGAATGGAGAGTGGTCCGCAAATATCTGTCTGAATTATCTCAAGAAGCCCATTACTTCTCTTGGCACCTTTCTTTGTATGATTGGTTTGTTTTCCTTTTATACAATCCACACATACTTGAAAATAAGTGAAGTCAAGATTTTGTAAAATTCTATCATTCACTAATCTCTCGATTCTTTCCCTAGAGATATGCCCTAGTCTTTTGTGCCATAAGAATGAAGAATTTTAATTAATTAAGCCACGTTTTGAACCAACTTTTGAATGCAAGGTAACTAAAGCTTGTGCAAATTCATAGTTCAGATAAATTTTATATAAATCATCATATAAAATGCCAGAACCAACTGTTATTGAATTAAAAATCAAACTTAGTTTTCCACAACCAAAATAAACTGAATATCCAACAGCATCTAATTTGGATAAAGAAATTAAATTTCTAAAAATCGAAGGTACATAAAAAGTGTTTAAAAGATCCATCTAATGACCAGTCTCTAAAAGCAAACGATAGGTACCAACAGCTACCACTTCTACTTTGAGACGGTTTCCCATATAGAGGAACTTTTCACTTTCCTTTGGTTTCCGGGTTGTAAGGAATCCCTGCAATAAATTAGTAACATGAGTTGTGGCTCCAGAATCAATCCACTAAGTATTAGAAGGAACTTCAGTAAGATTTGATTCATAACATACAAAAGAAAGATTTATACCTCTCTTTTCAAACCAATTCTTACGTTTATTGCATTCATTCTTCATGTGTCCCTTCTTACCACAAAAATGGCATTTCACAATGAATTTACCTTCATGACTCTGGCTACTTTCTCCAGGTCTATTTTTCTTTGGTGGGTTGTGCTTTCCTTTTCTGAATTTGCCTTTATTCTTCATGGCTCCATGAGTTACAGCAAGGGCAAAATTTTGTCCATCTTATCTTAATCTCACTTCCTCTTGAATACACTTGCTGATAAGCTCATTCAAGTTACACTGCTCATTGTTAGTATTATAGTGGATCTTGAATGGAGCAAACTGTGATGGAAGTGAGTTAAGTACAAACTGTACCAAGAAGGACTCATCCATATTCATGCCCATTGCTTTTAGTTTCGCAGCCTTTTCAGTCATGTTCAAAATATGCTGCTGAATACCTTTCTGACCATCATACTTCATGGTAGTCAATTCAGCCATCAGTGTACCTGCGAGGGACTTATCAGCGCGTTTAAAGCGCTCCTCAACAGAATTTAAAAATTTCGAGGCGATCTCGGTTTGAGGGAGGGAGGTCTTGATATTATTGGCAATAGTCATTCTCATAAACATAAGACTGAGTCTATTTGAACTTTTCCAAGCCTTTAATTGTTCCACCTGCTCCAAAGTACCACCATCAGTAGCTTCAGATGGCTTTTCAGTTATCAAAGCTAGGTCAAGATCCAATACACCCGGTGAGAATTGAACCCTTTCATACCATTCAGAAAAATTTGACCCGTCAAATATTATCATTCCAGATGCAAGGGAGTATAAGGAAGTGGGAACTGTACAAAAAATAGAATAATGCTCACAAATAAGGCCTCAAATACAAACTTAAAATATATAACGATAAACTATTGATATCACTATAGTTTTCCTTTGGGTAAAACTGTAGCATATCTAGTGTTCATTCGAAGGGAGCTTTAATATTTTATGTTATTTATATGTCACCTTTAGGTATACATATTAATTTCCTAAATAGCATAAAATAATATTATTATTTTATAATTAGTAGAATGTGACTCACCTTTGGGCTAAGCCTCAATCTTCTAATTATAAACATTCTCAAAATGCTATTTTTTTTATAAGTCTCCCTTAGTTCTTTTATACAATTTATACAAATATATGATTCACTAACTTAGGTCACTTTGACAACTATCTAAACTAGTGAACTATATATTTATATAAATTGTCTAAATTTTTTATTTTATTCTTTTATGTAGTTTTAACTATTATAAGACTTATTAACTTAGGTTACTTTGGTAACAATCTAAGTTAATAAATCCCAAGTCATAAAACTACTTAACATAATTTGTATATAAAAAAAAATTCTCATACAAATTATGCAAACATTAATCTCATATCTACATTACCTTAATCTCAATCTCTATATCCGTTTAAATATGTAAACAAGACTGTATATATATAATTATATATACTGATATACATAACAATGACGTACAAAATATGTAATCATATAAATAACTACATGAAATATATATTGGTGTAATGATTACTGAAATTGAAAAAACATGTACCAATATATATTTTTAAAACATAGTGATAATGATCTTATGTCCATATTCATTAAAACATATAAAACAATTTAAGCTATCAAATATATACAACATACTGTGTGTATAACAATGTGTAAAAAAAAATGATATAAATATCATATAATAGTGGCACATAGATATATAAATGTAATGTATATAAATATATGGTTGCATTATAACATGTAAGCACTTCATACATCCATATACTAAATAAGTCATTATAAGATCCAGTATCAAAATATTGGTAACAAATTTAACCAATAAAGATACGCAAAACGAAGTAATAAAGGTTCCAGAAGTCAATATGACCAAAACTTCATCAATATATATCATGGATGTTGTCCAAAGTATCTTAGATTGCTTTGGCACTATAAATAATATAATATCCCATTATGCAGTATAATTGCAATATTACACTAATTAAGTTACAGAACCAAAGCATTAGATTTTCAATGATAAAGTCGGATACAGTAACTATAAATTCGTAAATTGAAGTCGAAAAAACTTTTAATTTGTTTGTTTTAAATATTAATCAGAAGCATAATTAATTAAATTCAACACAATAATGAATATTATGATAACCATAACACTATAATTCTAAGATATTTAAATTCAATTAGCTCTGATACCGGTTTCAAAAAAAAAAAATAGCTCTGATACCAACTGTAAGAATTTTAATGCGGAAATAAATCCGATACCCTATTTAATTGAACTTAAAACATCTTAAGAAATAATAAAGCAATCGACATACCATTGATAGATGAAGTAGTCATTGAAGAATTGAAGAGCCCCTTTGATTTGAAACCTTTAATTCTAAACACTTTTCTTCTCTCTATCTAACTATTATGCACAGAAATTTTAAGAACTGTAATTGATGGAATTCAGAAAACACATATCACAAAGGGTTTTCTGTACTCCTTTTATAGATGAGAGAAGATGGCTAGAATTTGTTCAGCAAAAGCTGAACGTGATAACCATTATCTATTAGTATTTAATTTAAAAAGGGATTTCCCACTCTATCAAGAAATTATCTTATCTTAATAATAATTATTTCTATCTTAATAGGTAGTTTAGTTGGCTACAACTTTATAAGTGGACAAATTTATATAAAAATAAAATACTAGGTTAGTGAGCCATCCACTTAATTTATGTGGAATTAACAGCTAGCGTTGCCGAAACTAATAAAAAAGTTTATATATTTCTGATTCAATGATTCCAAAATTTTTTAAGAATGATAGAATAAAACAATGTGTAAAAATTTACTTTTACAATTTCCCTTTCCATCCAACTTCTGATATAATATCTAGAAGCGCATTGACATGCTCTTCGAACTGAAACTTCAATTAAATGGAAAATATCCATACACTGCAAATTTTTAGAAATAGAAATTTTCTTTACCTAGATTTTCCAAATAACCAATCATTCAGTTCTCTCAAAGTACCAAGTATTATCAAAACATCCTTTAATATTCAAAAAATCATAAATTCCTTCCCATCAACAGTACACCCAAACATTATTGATCTCCGCTGAATAATAATAAACTTAACAGTAACATAAACAGGGGCAAATGTAAGTATATGAGAAGGGAGGCGGCTGCCCTCTTCTTTTTTTTTTTCAAATTATGTATATATTATTAAAATTTTTAAAATACTTAATTGTTCTCTTTAAATTTATATTATTTTTAAAATATATATGATATTTTTATTTTACACCCATTTATTAAAAAGTTTAGCTTTACCCCCTCGACGTGAAACCCCCTTTCAATTTTTGGCAATCTCTTTAACAAAATCTTCATTTAGGATAAAGATTACGTGGTCTAAATTTCAAAGTAAGAGAACAGACAGCACTTACTTCATCGTTGATAACTAAAACAAAGACACCGATGATATGAGAAAGGTCAAATTTAAAAAGCATTTTTTGCTGATTGAAGTGTGAGAGCACACAAGAATTTCCAAAGCTTGCCTCTATACCTTTCTTTGCTAGATTGTGAGAAAATAAAAAGAAAAACAATAAATTAATTAACGATATAAGATGGAATCATGAAGAAGAAGAGGATTACCAAGATAAATATATTTAGATTAGCGGATTGTCGAATGCATTTTTGATGATCTGGAAATTTTAAAAGTATAAAAAATTTGGTAAAAATATAACAATGAAGTACTTTTATAAATGATAAAAAAAGAAAAAAGAAAAAAAATTTAAAAATATAGTAAAGGGAGTAATTTCCCCAATCTCAATTGACTTTCGAGCAAGACTAAAACCTCACCCAACTTGCTCATGCACCCCCCCTTACTCAACCGAGCTCTGATATTAATAGATCACAGGCACCCCTCCTGCAATTGATAATTTGAGAACAAGTGTTGTTTATGCTCGGGGTAATCCAGCAGCAAAATTTTTCAACTACATCGATTTTGTACTTTTAACCACAACAGAAAAAATGTTTGGTCATCTGAACATAAAAATATTATAATTTCTTTCAACCTAGGGAAGGTAAAAAGAAAGGCCAGAATCTTCAGTATCAATGTGACAGCCAGAGCCTAATGCAATTAAATTAGTATACAACCTTAAATTTTGCATAACTTCAGCCATCTGTAGTCTGTTTAGTAGTTTCCGATTCCTTAACCTTGTCAATTCCATTCTTATCCGGCACTTCATTAGCCTTGATATTATTTTCTTGCACTGAAGTGCCTTTTTCAGTCTCCATGCGCACTGAAAGCCTTTCTAGCAGTTCTTGGCAGTCAATTGCTGTGACCATCACACTCAAATTGCCCCTACCCTTCCAGCAGCCAATGGCTATGGTTGAAGCATCCACCTGGATAGGATCTGACGAAGTTTTGCCATCTGCAGAAAAAAAGAGAGGTTGATTTACATGTTTATGTGCTGATTATGATAGACGTAGGAATGATACATACCTCTCAAAACTATCACACAGCAACCCATCATAAGGTTTGATGCCTTCTCACCAAACTCGGCATCAACAAAGTCCATGAATTTGACAGTTTTATACTGCAAAACATGCATGAAGTCTACTGGAGAGGCCCATAGGATCTGTTTACTGATGTGAGGAAGAATCACTGGCAATCCTTCAGATGATATCCGAAACGCACATGGAGCAGTTGTACCTTCTCTTGATGTTTGTCGCTCCTTTAGAAAGAAGGAAGAAACAGATCAGTTCCTCATCAATTAAAAAAGTTTTCAAATAAATCAGGTTAGTCAGCTTCTTTTCTTGGGATATTTAGAGTAAAATTTGGTAGGGGATGCATTAACTGATCAAGTTTAGCACAATTGGTCACACCTTGTGGTTGTAGATTATGAATTTTTTGAGTTAGACAATTTATTTGAGATAAGCACCAACAAACCAAAGGGGATGAAAGTGCACAATATGCTGCGACCATGGCTGTTGAGAGGATACACAAAATGGAACAAAAATGAAAATAGCATATAAAATATACTTACAAACATCTTCAGGCCAACTGAAGATATCTTCAGTTGCTGGCCAACAAGGAGATTCAGCTCAAGTACATCCTTGACTGACTTCGAGATATAGTAAATCCTCTTCACATGATTATTGTCACTGTTTCTGCAGATTAGGTGACCATCAAATGGAAATGACTCGTCAATACCATAGAAAGCCTTTATGCTATTGATAACAGCTTCATCTTTGAAGAAAATAACAGGGTCAACTCCTTTCCATTTTCCTTGCATTTGCAACTTTCTCCTCCCCACTGCTTGCCCAGATTGCATCTCCCCATTAACCAATGTCTGGACTTTCTCTGTATCATTCATGTCAGATGTATTACAAGAATCAGGTTCAGCAGCCTTGTCTGCTTCATTCTCAATTAAATCAGCCTCTGAAGCTGCTTCAGAAAATTTTTCTGATGCAGCATCTTCTGAGTTTAGCTCTAACTTTTCTTGTGGTTCATTTTTTTTAGTTAACATATTCCGTTTGGGTTTCTCCTGAATGACTGCAGGCAAATTATAAGTCAGATATCATAAAATAGATGTCTAACATGTGAAGCACAAGCAAATGAGAGAGAGAGAGAGAGAGGGAGAGAGAGAAGAAATAGGCGGCATAGTAGTGCTTCACATCAGACAAATCAAAATCTATATCAAGGTACCAATTAAGCAGGTTACAAAAGGCAGGCTGCAGGTGAACTGTAAGCTGTTTGAACTGGAGGTAATCACCCCCACATAAGATGGGAAAAGAAAGTGAGTTTGGATGGAAAGGCAAATGAATCAATGCAAAGATGGTATTACTCCGCAAGCCTTCCAATATCAATGAGCCAACCTCTTGTATTCCTAACAACATTATGGGGCTTCAATAATAAAATTACCTGGCAAGGAAGAGAGTTTGTGTAGGACAGCAATGAAAAAGGCCCCACTGTTCTGATCATGAGGCACTATCCTCATGCAACGTTCTAGCGGGAGATCAGAAACTTCCTCATTCATGTCCTCTGTTGAAGTCACAGGATCCTCCATTCGCTCATCAGAGTTCACACTACCACCATTTTCAAGCTTTTCGTCCCCATCGGCTGGGGCAATGTGCTTTCTCCCTGAAGAAAACATGCTGGGAACAATCCCATATCTGCGGAATTTGGAGACATCTTTGTGGGAGGATAACCAGATACCCTTATCACGTACCTGTGCATGCAATAAATAAACAAGAAATACCCAAATATGAATCCAAAAGCAAAATGCTACCAAGAACAGAAATGCTAACACCCACACCCCTGCCATTAGTTTTAGAGGAGAAATATACTCAATTGACATGCTCTTTGGAAGCTATTAGCAATGTGCAAGAAATAGTGTCAGTCCAGATATCAAATATACCCTTTCCAACTATCTAATGGGACCAAATGAATACAATAGATATGCTATAATGAACCAAAATATCCTAGTCTCAAACTAATTAAGGTCTGCTGCACTTCCAAACAAATGCGATAGCAAAAAAATATTTTGACATGGCAACAAACAATTTTGTTTATTGCATATAATTACAATGTGGTACATTGAAAAAATAGGGAATATTTTATATACTGAATTATGCAACATATATAGATATATGCCAGAATGCTGCAGTAAAATTGTAGCAGCTTCCAAGATAATAATGCTGTTAAACAACAGATACTTTAAGACTAAAAGTAAGTAGTTAGACTGTCTAATTAGTTAGTTTGCATCTAGATATATTATAGCCATGGTACTCGAGATCTTACAGGACTTCTTGGAAAGGAAGCCTCATATGTCTTCATGAAAAGCTTGCATAGTTATAATAAATGTAAATTTAGATTCAAGTATTATCAACAGATCAGACAATCCACAAGGAGTTTTGAAAGGCAACCAACTGTTACTCTATCATCGTCAGTTTGGCCCTTAATTTTACTTCTTAGGTCCTAATTTACATGTCTTCTCAATTTTCACCATATGCTCCCTTTGTCTCACAAAGATTGTCCTCCATGGAGGGGGTTAATATCCAATTGAACCATAATCAATTGGCTCATAAGATTCCTATTTCACTATTTGAATATTGGTTTTTCATTAGTAAATATAAAATACAAGGTTAGTTTAAAATTTTGAAAAGAAAATAGAAAGCCATAATTCGCCAAAATGAGAAACATGACCCATAAGAGAGGAAAGTCCTAGTTAAAAGTGAAGCATATTTGATAAAACTAATAAATAATAATTTTTAAACTAGAGTTGTACAAAGAAGAAACAAACTAAAATACTTTAAGCTGGTATCATAAGGCATCATAACAAGCTTCCCTGCATTGCTTTGATTTAGTCATCCTCTAGAGAAGAACAGAGTATTCAATATCAAATGGACATGCTTAATGTCAGCATGTTTGTGATATAAAAAAACAGTTATATAATACTTAAGCTCAAAATAGCAGTATCCTAAGAAAACTATGCTAAGCCAAAATCATTAACATCTATACCACAAGGATGCCTACTGATCACTAGAAAAGTCCAGCATAAAACAACAAACCTTCCATTTTCTTAGACCTGGCCGGCGAATAAGTTGAGGAAGCTCACTTGAGACATCAACCAGTTCAACAGACCCTCCGCACTTCCGTAAAATCTAATAAAATTGGGAAGGGTGCCAAAAAGAAACAACGCTTAAAAAGAGTTAAAATAATTAAAGAACAAAAGCACTCATAAGTTTAAATCTGATAAAAATTTTCAGAGACTGATTAAATCTGATAACAGTTTTCAGATACTGATACATTACTTCAGCAACAACAGCCTCATCTTCAACTGGATTCATTGAGCAGGTCGAGTAAACCATTCTTCCACCAATTTTAAGCACAGATAATCCTACAGACATCAATATATTTAAAACAATCACATGCTTTCAATATGAAAGAAATCCAGTTTATATCAATTTAAAAATCCAACTATGGAAAACCAAGTCTGGACCAATTAAGAAAATAGAACAATAAGGTACCCTATAATCCATAAATAAATGCTCAAAAAATTTTGAAAAAATGACACTCCCATCCAGAACAAATAAAATTTGGATTAAAAGCCAGACAAAAATATCAACTATAAGCAAAATACTGAATAATATAAGTAAAACAGAGTCACATCAGTAAACTAGCAGAGCACAGAACTTATAAGAGAATTATTTGATTCTCAATCAGCTTTGATTCAGTCTCACATCAAAAGTAAAGGGAAAACATTAGATGCTCAAAACTACTCGTCCTTATATGTCAACGGAATCTTAATTCAAGTTTAAGACACCAAATATTTCATAGCATGATGACTACCAGTTCATATGAACTCACAAGAAAACAAATAAATGTTTGTTAATGTCAGAGAGACCTACTAAAAAGCCTCATGGACCACAAGCTGCCTGGTCTGAGATAGAGATGGTATGGCTGTCAATGAAAAAACATGTAGCTGTATTTTGTTATTTAAGTTTTATTATGTTAGAGTTTGCATAAGCAAAGCCCTTTTCTCATTCCCATATTCTCTTGTTCTCTTATTAATATGGCTGCTGACAACACATGAATTATTGTTCATTGCCGTCAAAGAACCATCTAAATTTTGTTCTCATGTTGCTTTAATGATGGCAAAGTATAGAGATATTTTGTTCTCATGTTGGTTCAAGAAGAGGATATTAAGGAACGGTGGAGAAGTTATTTTAAGGAACTTCTTAATGGTAACCAGAGTGATAACATTGAGGGTTTAGACGTTAGGCCGGAGAAAAATATGAAATACACTAGACGAATTAGGTTTTCGAAAGTTAAAGAAGTTTTGAAGAGGATGAAAGTTGGTAAAGCCTGTGGACCATATGAGATACCTATTGAGGTTTTGAAATATTTGGGAGATACAGGAGATACATGGTTGACATCTTTGTTCAATAAAATCTTAAGTACAAAGAAAATGTCTAATGAATGGAGACAAAGTAATTTGATACCTATTTTTAAGAATAAAGGAGATATTCAGAATTGCTCAAATTATAGAGGTAGAAAGCTTATGAGTCACACTATGAAATTGTGGGAAAGAGTTATGGAACACCGTTTGCAGTTAGATACTAATATCTCCTCAAATCAGTTTGGCTTTATGCCTGGTCGATCAACTATGGAAGCTATTTTTCTTATAAGAGATTTGATGGAAAAGTATAGAGAGATGAATGACTTATATATGGTTTTTATTGACTTGGAAAAGACGTATGATAGAGTCCCTAGAGAAGTTTTATGGTGGATCCTAGAGCGTAAGAAAATATTTATACGATATATCTAAGTATTGAAGGATATGTATGAGGGAGCCATCACTAGTGTCCGCACTGTTTGAGGGGATACTAATAATTTTTCCGTTTCTATTATATTACACCAAAGTTCAGCTTTGAGCCCTTATCTTTTCGCTTTGGTCATGGATGAGCTAACAAGACATATAAAGAATGACATCCCTTGGTTTATGATGTTTGCAGATGATATTTTATTAATAGATGAGACTCAAGCAGAGATAAGTTAAAAGTTGAAGTTATGAAGAAACACTTTGGAATCTAAGGGTATTAAGCTAAGTAGGACTAAGACTGAGTATATGCATTATAGATTTAATAGCGAGAATAGAGAGAGAGGCAAAATTATTTTAGACGAAATAACAGTACCTCATAGTACTTATTTTAAATACCTTGGCTCTATTATTCAAGAAGATGGAGATTGTGAAGAAGATGTAAATCATAAGATTAAAGCTGGTTGGATGAAGTGGATGAGTGCTACAGGAGTTTTATGTGATCGAAAGATGTCAATTAAATTAAAAGAAAAGTTTTAACGCACTGCAATACGGCCTGCGATGATGTATGGTAGTAAGTGTTGGGCAGTAAAAGGACAACACGAGTAAAATGCATGGTGCAAAAATGAGAATGATAAGATGGATGTGTGGTCATACTAGGATGGATAGAATCCACAATGAGTGCATTGGAGAAAAAGTGAGGGTAACACCTATTGAGGATAAGATAAGAGAGCATAGATTGAGATGATTTGGCCATGTGAAACGAAGACCTAGCAATGCGCCGGTTAGAAAAACCGAACGAGTTAAAGTAGATATAATTAAGAGAGGCAGAGGTAGGCCTAAACTGACTTGGTCAAAAGTGGTCCAAAATAATCTTATGATGTTACATCTATCAGAAGAGATAACCTTAAATCATATTGAGTAGAAAAGAAGAATCCATATAGCCGACCTCAATTGACTTGGGATTAAGGCTTTGTTGTGTTGAGTTGAGTTGAGAGAGTTGAGTATGTAGCTTTAATGAAATCTCAAATCATAATCCATTCAACATAACCACCAATATGATTCCCTACCTAAACATAATTCCCGGCTGCCAACCAGAAAACATCAGCAACCAAATTCATCACATCAAAGTATCTAACCTACCATTCACCTAGAATCTTACTAAATAGATTTACTGTTCAAACGACAAAGGACAAGTACAAACCCTAGATCATGTCTTCTTAAAGAGTCCAAAAATCAAAATCTAAGATAGTCTAGCCCTTAGCTCATCATAATAAATTAACACAAGTACATAGATTAAACAAATATATGACGCACCAAGGTAATTTTTGGCAATTTACTTGTCAAATTTTATTATCAACCAATAAATTGATATTTACATAACTCATAATATGGCTGGTGCTTATGAATCCCAGAGCACCAACAAATTAATTTAAAATACTTATGAATCCCAGAGCACCAACAAATTAAGTTAAAATTTTGAAATATGCAACTGAGACACAATATTAACTAATTCCCAACCAGAAAAGCCATAAAGGGTAGATAGATCTTTAAAATTGTAGGGAAGTGTAATCAAGGATTTCTAATTAAGTTACCTCGCATTGCTATCTGAATTTGTAGGCTATGCAGCCCATTGCCCATCCCTGAATTCCTGCATAAAAGGAACCACAAATCTATTCTATTCTGTAGGGAATGTAAATTAGAAATCCATATTCAAGAGAACACTATTCTAACCATTTCCTCCACAGATCAGGAGCCTTGCGAAGGGTGCCATCACCACTGCAGGGAACATCACACAAGACACGATCAAAAACAAGTTGACTGATGGGGGGCTCAAATTCAATTTTAGATTCTTTGTTGCAATTTTTGTTAACACGGCAGCCAGGGAACTGTTGGGCTTCGTTATTTGTGACTATTAAGTTCGCAGTGCACATTCTTTTAGTTTGGTGGATGAGAAGATTACATCTTTGGACATCGAGGTCATTTGCTATAACCTAAACAAGAAAACAAAAGAAAATGATGAATTAATTATCCAAAAAAAGAAGACGACTGAGGATTAAATGCCCAAATTATACCACTAAGAAAAGTTATTAGACAAAACTAATAGGAGGTTCCAAGTATCATTTCAATTCAGGGTAAAGATGACAAGAATCAAAATAGAGTCGTGGATAAATATATAAATAAATAAATTAATAGAAGATTCTTAAGTAACTCAATTTTTTCTAGAGGCAAGCCCTTTTTTATTAATAATCACAAATGGATGAATTGTAAAAAGCTCATCTTATGGTGAATACAAAAAGCACAAACAAAGTTACCTAGAAGGAACCATATGTTAAAGAGGGGAGAAGTAAGCAGTCAAAATAAAACAAACCATTCCACCAGGCAATGATCCTGGTTTTGTTGATTGGTATATGATCTCCAACAGCTGAAATGTTTTTGAACCTGGTGCAGCACACACTGAAAAAAGCCCAATGCTTATGTTAGTAATGGGTTTGATGGGGAAAAAGAAAGAGAATCATGCACCATGAGTTCCTTACTGTCAAGTATAAAGTGCTCTGGACATACATCAAGGAAGAGAGGAGGTACCTGCACGACACAAAAATTTAGCAAAAATGAACAAGTAAATAAGGAATACAACAACAACTAAGCCTTAGTCCCAAACAAGTTGGGGTTGGCTGTATGGATCCTCAACAAAATAAGCTCAAAAGACACCAAAAAAGATACTACAGCCTTAGGCCCCTTCCAAGACACGGATTTTACGTCTCCATTCAAGTATGTCATTAATCAAATCCGCATCAAGATCTAAGGCACGTAAGTCTCTTGCTATCACCTCATTCCACACAGTTCTAGGTCTTCCACGACCTCTAGCCCCCTCAATCAACAAATTCTCACACTTACGAACCGCAGCATTAGGAGGTCTTCTTAAAACATGCCCATACCATCTAAGTCTTCCTTCCCTCACCTTATCTCCGACATCCGCTACTTGGACTTTTTGTCGAATATGAACATTCTTAATTTTGTCCAGTCTGGTATGTCCACACATCCATCTTAGCATCCTCATTTCTGCCACACTCATCTTATGCAAATGTTGTCCCGTTGGTGCCCAACACTCACTACCATAGAGCATCGCAGGTCTAACAACCGTCCTATAGAATTTACCTTTCACTTTCAGAGGTATTTTCTTATCACATAGAACCCCAATCGCACCCTTCCACTTCAACCACCCTACCTGTATTCTGTGAGCCACATCTTCATCTATACGGCCATCATTCTGGAACACCGAACCCAAATATTTGAACTGCTTGGTTTTAGGAACCAAAACTCCATCCAACTTAACCTCATGTTCCTGCTTCTTCCTTAGACTGAACCCACAGTGCATATATTCCGTTTTACTCCTACTTAACTTAAAACCCTTGTCCTCGAGGGTTTTTCTCCACACTTCCAACTTACGGTTTACACCAGCACTAGTCTCATCAATTAAAATAATGTCATCAGCAAACAACATACACCAAGGAACATCGTCTTGTATGCTTCTGGTTAGCTCGTCCATAACCAGGGTAAATAGATATGGACTCATGGCCAAACCTTGATGCAATCCGGTAGTAATGGGAAAAACCTCAGTGTCTCCACCAGGTGTTTTCACACTAGTGGATGCATTCTCATACATGTCCTTGATGATGTTGATATATTTGCCGCTGACTCCTTTCCTCTTCAAAACCCACCATAACACTTCTCTTGGTACTCTATCATTGGCTTTCTCCAAGTCAATAAATACCATGTGGAGATCTTTCTTCTTCTCTTGATACAATTCCATTGGTCTTCTTAGAAGAGAAATAGCTTCCATGGTAGATCTCCCTGGCATAAACCCAAACTGATTCTCCGAAACTCTTGTAAGCTTCCTCAATCTGTGTTCAATAATCCTTTCCCATAATTTCATAGTATGGCTCGTAAGTTTGATACCCCGATAATTTGTACAGCATTGAATGTCTCCCTTATTTTTATATATGGGTACCAGGATACTCTTCTCCAGGCATTCGGCATGTTACGTCCTTTCACAATAGCATTAAAGAGTTTAGTTAACCAGTCAACTCCTACCTCTCCAAGGTTCTTCCAAACCTCTATAGGAATACCATCCGGGCCACAAGATTTACCAACTTTCATATACTTCAAGGCTTCTCTTACTTCACTATGCAAGATCCTCCTAGACCAGCTGATAAAACCATTTGTTGCATGAAGACCTTGAAAATCTTGTTCATGTTCAGGGTTGAATAACTGCTCAAAATAAGTCTTCCACCTCTCCTTAATCTCAACATCTCCTGTCAACACCCGTTGATCTTCTATACATGTCCATTTCTCCCTCTTTAGTACCTAACTTTTGATAAATCCCTTCTAAGGCTCTGCCACGAGCTACACTAACAGCCTTCTTTGCCTCTTTCTTAGCCCTCTTATATTCCTCAAAGGCCTCGCTATTAACCGCATTCCGTAACTTTTTATACCATTCCCTCTTAGCCTTAATAGCCTTTTGAACCTCCTCATCCCACCACCATGCATCGTGCGGTCGAGGCCCTGCCCCTTTAGAGATCCCAAGTAAATAAGGAATACAACACAAAAAAATCAAGATATTCACACTCCAAAGAAAATATAACACAATAGCATTAATAAATTCCAGAATAAGAATTCCCAATTTCCCACCATGCTGACAGCCTCCTGTCTGGTGATGTTTCCAATTTCATTTTCCAGCTTTAAAAACTCATGAAACCTATACATTCAATGGACGTGTCAATTGGCAAACAAATCAATGAGAAATAATTGGAATTTAGAACAATGAAATAAAAGAATTTATTCAGGCACAAATATTCTGCACATACTTTAGTAGTAGCACTAGTACAAATCTAGAAACCAACGAAAAATTTACAAGTCAGAGTAGCAATACATTCCTGGTAGCAGGAAAGCATTTATGGTAATATAGATGCAAATTGGATAGAACAATTTCACTTAAAAACCTCTCTTCAAAAAGCATCAGAAACAAACAACTCCAAAAAGGAAGAAAGTCTCCAATGATGAAAAATATGAAGAACTTATATGCCACATCTCATGTCTTATTGTCAAACACGAGGAACTTATACAATAATAATAAAATGAACTAAAATAAACTATATGCTCAATATAACCAGTTAAATCTATGAAGTTCTAATATGATATCTTCTGATTTGACAAGTTACTCTTTTTGTTGAAATAACCTGATTCTAAATGTTAGTATCCATGGATGCATCATGGATCATTCAATACCATCAAAACCATAAGAAACCAATCACATCTAATATTACTCCAAAGCTTATCATCAAAATTATGCATCCAAACCATATTAAGGATAACTATAACTACCATCAAAAATTGACAATGCCTCCATCGCACAAGAGATGAAAGAGAAAAAATAAAATTTCCAGCTATACATGACCTCAAATTTCAGAAAATAATTTATTGCTTAAGCACACACAATAAATCCCTATCTAACAGATTCTAAATCTTTCTTCTGAAACAAATGAATTTCAAATTTAAACTTTATGCATGGTTCAGTGTAATTGTTTGAAAGATTAGTTACACACTGTTTTTGCACCTAAATCATCGCAAGCAACCAATAAGAAAAATAGACAGCAATATTTTCCATATCACCCATCTCTTATCAGGCCCCTTCACATCAGTTCAAACGGAATTTTTTGCTGTTTGTTTATACAAACAATCACATGTTGCCAATAATAAAGGATAGCCTCACTTTCCATATGGCATGCATGTTTATCAATCAATTAATAGATAAATCAGACAATGGGCATACGAAAATGCAAGCGAGTCATAGCATTATCAAAGTGCTTATAGTTAAACAAGGGAAAAGATGTTTGCAATGCAAATGCAACAAAAGAGTAATTTTCCAGTGCCATTGGGATAGCAAAGAAACAGCAATTTACCTCTCAAGGGTTTGGTTTTTCCTTAGTTGCATTCTGGAAAAATTTGTATGCCAAGCTAGATTATCAGGATACCAAGGCAATGGTCTTATAGCCTCCACTTCACCCCCATCAATGGCCTTAAATGGCACAAAAGAGAGAGTTAATAACTAGCAATTGCAAACATAATCATCTGCTGCAAAATAAAATATGTAAACTTACCTCAGCTTGAAGAGAGTTCATAAAGTCATTCTCTAACTGCAATCTAATATCCGTACAAAACTGGCTGCTGCAAAATAGAAGAGAAGGGAAATTTTGTAAGTTGTGACACAGTGACAGTAGCTTACCATTAACTTGAACACCAGAATAAATCATCATATTTCTAAGTTTTCTCATACAGTTCATTCAATTTGAAGGCTGCATTCAATCTTTTTTTTGTAAGGTTTTAAATTTTCTGGAAGTTAAGGAACAAAGGGGGTGGCATATTAGACTTTAGAGATAAATACCAAAGTACATCATTCATACAACTGTTATCTATTTACCAGCTTCCAGCTTCTGAATTCAATTCAAAATAAATAAAAGAAAAAGGCTGCCAGTGCACCCACATTAGAAGGCGACAGCCTCATTCATTCATCAGATCACATTCAATTTTTATAAACAACCAACTCCTCTCTTTCATCAAATCATGATCTACAAATTCTCCTCATTCAACTCTGAATTCTTCTATATTGAATTTTTTTTTTTACTCCATGAAATGTATGCTTTCCACTGATTTTCTAATAGTTAACATATTCCTTGCAACAATAAGTTCATAACCCAAGAGCTTTCCAACATTCCAATTTCCTGATAGACAAGCGAAGGACCATTCCCTTGAACTATGTTGACCACAAGTTGAGGAATATTCTCTATATACAGTTTACCTCTATTAGATTATAGTGGCAGGCAATTACGCTGCCAAGTGCCCAACTCTAAATCTATCAAATCCAACACACGCATGGCACTGCCAAAACATGACTAACAATTCTCTTTAAGTTGAGATTTATTAGTTATAAAATATATTGAATAAAGCTTATGCATTAGTCATGTACAACAGAACAAGTAATATACATAATATACATCTTTATTGTCTAATACTAAGGTGATGTTCGATAACATAATTCATAATTTTTTATTTTTAATTTATGTAATAATATGGCCTAAATCCTACTGCAATACGGCCTGCGATGATGTATGATAATGAGTGTTGATAGTAAAAGGACTAACATATGAGTAAGATGCATGTTACATAAATTAGAATGATAAAATGAATGTATAGTCACACTAGAATGAATAGAGTCCATAATGAGTGCATTAAAGATAAAAAAGTGAGGGTAACGCTTATTGAGAAAAAGATAAAAGAGTATATATTAAGATGATTTAGCAATGTGAAATGAAGACCTAGCGATGCGCCTACGCCAGTCAGAAAAACCGAACAAGTTAGAGTAGATATAACTAAGAGAGAGAGAGATAAATCTAAACTGTCTTAGACAAAAATAGTCCAAAATAATCTTATGATATTACATCTATAAGAAGAGATAATTCTAAATCGTACTCAGTGAAAAAGAAAAATCTATGTATGTCCGACCCCAATTGACTTGGGATTAAGGCTTTGTTGAGCTGTACCTCCATATAATCTAAAAGTTCCAATGAAGCAAAAAATTCTTTTAAAATTATATCAGCATTTTTTAAAACTTGAAATTTATACTAAAAGGCACTCAATTAACAGGTTTTTAAACAATCCTACAGATCAGAATTTTTCGAATTTTCAGCAATTTGCCACAAAGCCATCAAGAAATTCCAGTTCAGTTAAGAATTTACAAAAAAAAGTTGATACAAGCATTCTTTATTTGATTTTAATTAATTTAAGACTTCAAACCTTGAATTGATTCTGAAAGCAGCAGGCAATGGAGTACGAAGAACTTCAACAAAAGTGTCCCATTCTTCAGCCGCCACTATCCCTTGGTCCTATTATAAAAATCGGCATAAAACACATTAATCATTTTTAACCAAAGATACAAATAACAGATATATAAACAAATCGTAAGTACCTTGTAGTATTCATCGAAGGCGGCGTTTTGAGTGGCGAAGGGCTGCCAAGTAGGATTATCAGTGTTGGTGGTGGTGGTGGTGGGATCAGAGGAAGATTCAGATTTGGGACGTTTCCAAACGTTCTCTCGGCCATCTTTAAAATGTTTTCTTTGAGTTCGGGACCTATTTCCTCTACCTCTGCCGCCGCCCATTTTGGTTGCTGTGTGTGTAGTGTGTAGTTAACTGGCTGCTCCTCTGTGTAGTTAGACCTTAGTTTGCTTTCGTTAAGCCAACCGAAAGCGGCGATAGAGTCGGGTTCGGGGCTTCACGAGTCCCCTGCTAGGTTTCAGCGGCAATAACTGTTTGTTTATTTTTCTTTTGCCCCTTGCTTGTGTTTGAGGAAAATGAATAGAAAAGAAGAAATTATAAATTACGGGTCTATTCGCATTAGGAAAATTTGTCTAGTTTTTCATAAAAAAAAATTTATAAAAATAAAAATTTATATTTATATAGTAAAATTCTTTTAAATTAGAACATAAAAAAATATTTTTTAATTTTCTAATTTTAAAAAAATCTTAAAGTTATTTTTTAAATTTTTTTATGAATAGAGTCAAATTTTCTAATATGAAAAATATAAAAAAAGGCAGTCCGGTGCACGAATGCTCCCGCAATGAGCGGGGTCCGGAGAAAGGTCGGACCCATTGAATCTTTGTACGCGGCCTTCCCTTGCAATTAATTGCAAGATGCCGTTTCCACGTCTAATATGAAAAATATGACATAAAAAATAATTTTTTATTTTTATTAGATGAACAAATTTTCTAAATTTTCGGTAGAAGATAAATATTCTAATTTTTTTAGAAACCTAAAAATAGTAAATAAATTTTTTTTTTATAATTAAACACACTTTGTATTTTTCTCATTTTCTTTATTTGGATAATAAAAAATAAAAATTAATTTCTCCTATTTCCCTCAAATTCATTAAAATTATCCACCAATACAGAGGGAAAATGAGGTGAATAAAAAAATAACAGAGACGTTAAGTATGAAATTATTGATTTATCATTCATCAACTTAAAACGATAATGATATAATCGTAAAAATAAACTTTAAAATTTTTTTATCTTTTCCTATGTTAATTAGATTACCAAATAAAAGAAAAAAAAAATCTTTCCTCTTCATTTTTTTCTTTTCCACTCTTTATTTTTTTTCTTTTCCATTGTGCTTCTAAGAAACCAAACATAGGCTTAGATTTTTACAAAACTATCTTTAAAAATAAAACGTGTTTCAAAAAATACAACATTAAACATTTTTCACTTGAAAAAAGTAAATTAAACTTTCAAAAGTATCTCCTCTTTTCAACCATATTGTATAGATATTGATTAATAAAATAAATATATACTCATTCTTTTATAATTTAAAGTCATAATTTTACTATCTTAAATTGAAAAATTATATGATTCAATAGTTAAAATACATAATATATAAAAATACAATATTTACACAACTCACATAGAACATGACAAAAAAAAAATAAAAGATGATTATACTACATAAGCATCACATTAAAGAATTAGATATAAGATATAAATAAGCCCTTAAAGTTTTTACAAAAGTATGGATTGATATATATATATATATATATATGTGTATGTATTAATAGAAAGACAATACCCATTAACTCAAAACGTTATCTGTATTAATAGAAAAACAACACCCATTAACTCAAAACATTAACTTCTCATATATATATATAATGAAAATAAAAAACTTGAAAATGAAAAAAAAAAAAAAGACATGATTGATAATAAGATTTGAGCTTCCTATCTTCGGCATTAGTTTCTCCACTTACTATCACACTTCAATATGATCTCTCTCTCTCTCTACTTCCATTTCTAATTCTCAAATCCCAATTTACATAAGAACCTTCTCTGAATTCATTTTACTCTCTCCTGAAAAGACACTTTTAATTTTTTAAGGAGTGTTTTTCTTGGAGATTCTCCCATAGAAACTATCATTTTGCACACTAATGTTGGAAATATTCTTCTTCTCTATGATCGTTCTTTAATTTTGATGGATTCTCTTTTGTCTTAGCCGATTAAGAAATTGAGTTTTATTGAAAGAGTTTCTGCATTACCAAGTGAATTTGAATTAGTGATTTGGAGAGAACTAATTTACTGGGTATCAAATATGGTAATAACTTAAAGAGGGTGTTTCTCAAAACTTAAAAGCTGGTCAAAACTGATTATAAGCAGTTTTTAGATTATAAGTTGTTTATTTAAGTATTTCTGAAAACTTAAATAGTAGATTATAATCTGATTTTAATCAGTTTTTTAAAAGTTGGGTTTTGCTATTTTTTTTAAGCACTTATTTTTTAAGCAGTTTTGACCAAGTAAAAGACCATAATATCCCTACCTAATCTTCAATATTTCAAATTTGTCCACCCTATACACTTTAGTTCCCATCAAATAAATTTTATTATTATTATTATTATTATTATTAAATAAATTTTATTATTATTATTATTATTATTATTATTATTATTATTATTGCAAAATAAATTTTGAATTGACATTTAAAAAATTATTTTTATACAATAAATAAACTCAGAGACAGTTTGGTCATTTTGACAGTTTCTGCAATTAAAAACTTATTATAAGCTGATTTTACAGAAACACTTAACTAATTATAAACTGATTATCAGCTGATTATTAACTAGTTTACAGAAACGCTTAACTGCTTATTTTTAATCTGATTATAATCTAAAAATCACTTATTCACAATAAGCTGAAAAGCTTCAGTTTTGAGAAACACCCTCAAAATCTTCTTCTAGTGCAAGTGTTAGTTAAGAAATTTTGCAAAAATTAAGAGATGGGATTAAATGGGTCTTTTGTAATTTTGTAAGAATATATTGATGGGATTAAAATAATCGTACGGCTCAATGATATCCTAATCGTATGGGGTTAAATGATATTGATATAGTTATTTTTATGATTAATTCATAAAAAATTAAGATAATGTTGTTGTCTCTTTCAGGCAACCAAGAGGAAGATGAATTGGTGTTTTATAAGTTTGAAGATTAAAATTAAATTCTTTGCAAAAATAAAAAGAGTTGGGAAAGAGAAAAATGAACACAAAGAATTTATAGTGGTTTAAAATTAGACAATCCTACGTCCACTCCTCAACTTCAAGTTGAGTATTTTACTATCTTAGATTTTTATAAGTTTAACCATAACTCGGTGTTTTGTAAGCTCACACCGAACTTTTATAATGGTTTGAGAATCTTTACAATATAATAAGAGTTTTCTCTTTGGCTCACTCTCTAACCAACTCACAACAAAGGTGTTTAAAGCTCACATCTAACTCTCAATGAATAATAAATGAAAAATTAAGTACAAGGCAATTGGAAAATAAATTTACAAGAGTTTGGACAATTAATGCTCTAAAAAGATTGATTAAATATTGTTTGATG
The DNA here is from genome assembly GCA_947685225.1 of Garcia nutans. NCBI lineage: Eukaryota > Viridiplantae > Streptophyta > Magnoliopsida > Malpighiales > Euphorbiaceae > Garcia > Garcia nutans. Next base: position 47,952,443 of record CANTUV010000002.1, read on the forward strand.
AGGTATTTATAGTCTTCTTTTTCTGAAAGACCGTTTGAAATTAATTGAAGCAGATCAAACTATTACCAACTAAAATCTCTTGCATTAAATGTTGTCAGAGAGATCTCGCGATCGATTGTCATGTGTCGTGGTCGAGAAATACTACTTAGCAGTTGTTCTGCCAGATGGTGCGGTTGCTAGATCAGCATTGTGTTTATCGGCTAGTTTTAATGATTAGTACACGTAACGTTGATAGGTCAGTGCGAACTATTTCACGCTAGACTTTATGAAAATAGCAGTACACTCATCCATGGGGCGGTTACAAAATGTGTCATGTACAAAGAACGTAGAAGCACTTTAAGCCTAAGGCAAAAATGCTTCAAACAAAAGTTAAATACTTTCAATTTGAGTACAAAAAATCAAAATAGAGTATGCGCGCTAAAAAATTGGCCAATAAATATTTTTTTTTGTTAAAATGAAACCCATATATGGATATTTATTCATAATCCAGACGATATTTTTTTTCATGATATTATTTTTTTCTTCCATTCCACCAAATCTAATTATCAAACTTTTTATCTTTTTTTTTATTTTCAAGTTTTTAATTTTAATTTGAATTCTTTAAATACACATTTATAATAAGTTAACATTTTGATTTAACAGTTGTTGTTTTCTCATTAATACAAGGCCTTAAATAGTAAGTTTTAGATAATAGAGTATCTAAATGAGCAAAAAAAAAAACTTTAAAGGTCAATCCATACTTTCCCAAAAAATTTAAAGGCTTATTTACACCTTATCCCAAAATATTATATGATTTAGAAGTTAAAATACAATATAAAAACAAATAAAAAAATATCTACTTAACATATATATAATATTAAAAGAAAACTACACTTTTTTATCAATTAAAATTCAATACATCAGTACAAATGCACAACATTTTCATTATAATAAAGAATAGTATAAGATTTAGCTTAAATTATATGGCATACTTAACCAAAATAAAATAAAATATATGTCTAATATCTATAAAATAGTAAAAGATGATTATACTTCTTATTAATTACAATTCAATATATATCAACATAAATATAAGACAAATACATCACATGAATAACATTATATGATTTAAAAGTTAAAAATACAACATAACAAAAAACATTCAAACAATATAGACACATGGTATATATCTATAGATATTGTGTAAATATTGTATATATATTATATGAACGTTATGTGTATGTTGTGTGATCATAACTCTGTATTATGCGTATATACTGTAAAAATAAACACATATATTGAAATAAAAAAAATTAAAACTCAAATAAAAATTAAAATAAAACAAATACAACTAAAAGAAGGTATAACAATAATAAAAAAAATATAGATTGAAAAAGAATAATGAAAAAAAAATCACAAAAAAAAAGAAAATCTCTTTGAAGCATTTTATCAAATATGTAGACCTTAGCGAGGAATGATTAGATAGAAGAATTAGTATATAATAATTCTCTTAATAGACATCCACACAATATAGCTTAAAAGAGGAGATACATTTAGTCACTCTTTTTTAAAATATCTCTTTTTTAGTCCATATCAATCACATGAATTTTAAATGATTGGTGCAATCGCTTTAGTCTAAGGGTCAACCAATATGTTCTTAGTTGAAACGTGCTCTACTTCCATCTCTTCATCCTTTACTATCTCTTAAATAGCAAGGAACTTCATAATAATATGTTTAGCGCCATTGAAGCCTTTATCATTATTACAAAATTCACAGTTGTCATATTATCATAATATAACTGCATTGACTTATAAATAGAATCAATAATTTTAAGCCTAGAAATAAAATCCTTCAACCAAATGGAATGAGTTGCGACACCATAACATGCTACATACTCTGCATGCATAGTAGATAAAATAATAAGAGAGATTGTTTAATACTCTTTCAAGAAATAGCACCACTTGGCAACATGAAAGTATATCAAGAAATGGATTTCAAGTCATAAGTAGATCCACCAAAATCTGAATCAGAATAACATACTACTGCAAACTCATCTACTTGCCTAAAAGTAAGCATATAGTCTTTTGTATGCTTCAAATAATGCTTTACTTTCTTTGCAGCTACCTAATGATTCCAACTAAGATTAGACATATACCTACCAAGGACACACAGATATGTCTAGTAGTGTGTACACCATTACATATATCAAGCTATCCACAACACTAGCATAAGGCACATTACTCATAGACTATTTCTTAACTTCATGTTTAAGACACTTCCTTCTTGTGTTTGTATTATTTAGTCATCGAATAATGTCATGGCTTGCAATTCTCTATATTAAAAATGCTTCAACATTTTATCAATATAAAATCTTTGATAAAGTCTTAAAATCTTTTAAAATCTATCCCCAAGGATTTCAATTCCAAGAATAAAAGATGTTTCCTCTAAATCTTTTATATCAAAAGTCTTGGACAATAAAGCTTTCATTTCATGCAATAATAAAAAATATAACAAGCAAGTAAATATCATCAGTATATAAAATAAGAAAAATAAATATCCTCTCACTAGTTTTGATATATATATTGATCAATCTTATTGTCTGTAAAATCCAAACCCAAATTATTAATAACTTCATCAAATTTTATGTACTATTGCCTAGAAGCTTGTTTAAGACCATACATAGACCTTTTTAACCTGCACACCATATACTCCTTTCTAGGAACTACGAAACCCTCAGGTTGCATTATATAGACTTCACCTAAATTGCCATAAGTTTTCATATCCATTTGATACAACTCTAAATCAAAATGTGCTATCAATGCCATAATAACTCTAAAAGAGTCCTTAGAAGACACATGAGAAAAGGTTTCATTGTAATCTATCTCTTCCCTTTGAGTAAATTCCTTTACCACTAGCCTTGTCTTAAATCTTTCTATGTTGCCATTTGAGTCTCTCTTAATTTTAAATACCCATTTACAATCAAATGGCTTAAAACCATTTGGTAAATCTATAAGTTCCCATATCCCATTATGTGACATTGAGTCCATTTCATCATCCATAACTTTTTTATGCATTACATTGGGGACTAAGTATTATCTCACCATAGGAGATTGGATCTATCACATGCTCAACCTCATAATTAGTTTTTCCTAAATAAACATCATAATCACTAAATATAACAAATCTTCATTTTTTGTTGGACCTCCTAATAGCCATATCCTCAACTAGTTGTGGTTCAGTTTCTTCCACTTGAGGATTCTACTGGTTGTTCTCCTTCCATTTCCCTAACCGGTTGATAAACTATTTTTTCATGCACAAATTTTATAGGAATGGTAATTGCTCTTTTGGTTAAAACTGTTAGATTATTTTAATAATCTATAATGTGGCCCATGTAATTAATTGGACCAGTTCTAATTAAGGATGACCCAAGATAATGGTTATTGGGCTTAGAAGAATAAGAATTGGTTTGGGTTTAAATACCCTTCCCTCTAACTTTATAAAAAAACTGACAAGAAAATAGAATAAGATATGATATACGTGGGATTTGGTTACCTAAAAATCAGGGAATGATATACATGAGATACGGTTACCTCATGTATATAGTGAGATACGGTTACCTCACGTATATAGTTTTGTTCTTCTTATTCTCTAACCATTGAGAGAAAATAAATTAAAAGAAAAGACTAGAGGGAAGAAACAGAATACAGCAGCAATAGAGAGAATCAGATTTTCACAACAAGTAATCAATGGCCATGGATCAAGGTACGCTTTCGTTTATTTCTTTTTCTTATCAAACAAATCTCTGAGCAAGATGATCTAGGGTTATTCCTAAATTATAGTCTTTCAATTGGTATCAGAGCGAGGTTCTTGTTCTAAATTTGTTTGATTAATTTTGCATTTGGCTTAATTAGTGGAAATTAATTTTGTTTTATGAAGTTAATATTATAGAAATTGAAAATTGGTTGCTTTCCGTTTCGAAAGATTTTGAAACGGGTTTAAGGATATAAGGTTTCAGTATTAGATAATGCGTTGGTTGGGTTGAATGGTAAAGAATTCATTTGACCGTATAAGGATTTAGTTAATCTGAATAGGATTTTATTCTCAAATTGCTTTGATATTTATAAAGCCACAATATCCATCTTCTTGGAACTTAAAATCACATTTATGCCATGGATTGAACTGGGACCACGGTTCTCAAATACTGTGGAACTTTGAAACTTGTTTCCATGTTTTTGTCATCTTATGAAATTTTTTGTGCTTTACAAATTATTATACTATGCAGTTTATTTTATAAAAATAAAAATAATAATAATAAAATAATAATGAAAATAATGATGACAATGGCTATTTCACATGGCTTATGAACACAGAACACATGGCATTGAAAGAATATTTTATTCTTTGACAAACATGTTGAAGTTATGTACATGTGATTTGATCATTGTCAATTTATTTCTTTTGGTATATTTTTTATTACTATAGTGAATAATTCCATAATGTTGATATGGGAAATATGTGAAGATAATCCATGTATCTATGATAGGGACAATATATGTACAGTGTATGTATATATATATATATATGGACAGTGTATATATACATATATATCAAGGGTAATTCTTTTATCATTTTCTTATGGTTATGATTATATTATATTTTGCATAATGTATTCTGTCCATTTGGTATGATATATATTATTGACCATAATTCATGAATGATGACTTATTATGTCTTGTTTATGGGATTGTTGTGTCAATTTATGAAATAACAGTGTATATATATATACATAAATAGTTTGAGATTTAATTTATCTCATAAAGCCTTGCATAAATTAAGTGTTTCATGAATAGAAAACTTGTTCGTCACCAAAGTGGCCTTGTTTAAAAAATTGTTATACATTTAATTATGTATTTCAATTGTTCATATTTGTGAGATGCTGTTAAATGACATGAAAGATAAAATTGAACAATTGAGTTCATTGATTATAATGTTATGAGGTTGCCCAAAGGTAGACCATTACTTATAATTAATGACATCAAAGAGACTTATCGTTATACTTGGTAAATATGAATGATATCCAAAGATAACGTGCATATTGTCTATAGTGTAATTGAAAGTCTATTAAAGTATTTTTCTTCTTGGCGTCATTATTTGATTAAAGCTGTGTATTTAAGTATTACCCAAAGGTAAATTTAAATGCATAATTAAGTTTGTTATTTATTTAAATCCATTTAAGTTCTCTCAAAGCATTAATGTGTGAGTATGTATATAATATTGCAGCTTCTTCTAATATGTTTGCTATGGGCAATGGGTTGATTAAGTTCAATGGTTTGAACTATGCTGACTGGTCCGAACAAATCCATTATCAGTTAGGAGTTTTGGACTTAGATCTGGCAATAGTCTCTGAAAAACCAGCAGCCATTACAGAGACTAGTACAGAAGCTGACAAGTCTCATTATGAGGCTTGGGAGCGGTCTAACAGGCTGAGCTTGAACTTAATGAGGATGACAATGGCTGAAAATGTCAAGCCATCAATGCCCAAAACGGACAACGCTAGAGAGTACATGATGAAAATTAAGGAGTACTCCCAGTCGGACATTGCTGACAAGTCCATAGTAGGATCCTTAATGAGTGAGCTAACAACCAAGAAGTTTAATTGGTCACAACCCATTCATGATCATGTGACTGGCATGCAGAATTTGGCAGCAAAATTGAAATCAATGGGTATGGATGTGAGTGAGTCCTTTCTTGTTCAGTTTATTATCAACTCACTTCCTCTTGAGTTTGGTCAGTTCCAGGTGAATTACAACACCCTTAAGGAAAAATGGAACATTCAGGAAATCAAGGCCATGTTGATACAAGAGGAAGGGAGATTAAAGAAGATGAAGGAACACTCTGTCAATCTCACTTTTCATGATGGAGCTGGTAGCAACAAGAACAAATCAGGAAAGAAAGGCAAGAAAAAGGACAAAGCCCCAATGAAGGTCAATGAGGGCCAAATCCGTAAGGACTTGAAGTGCTATTTCTGTAAGAAGACTGGTCACTTCAAGAAAGATTGTCCTAAAAGGAAGATTTGGTTCGAAAAGAAAGGTATACTTTATGTTTCAGTATGTTTTGAATCAAATCTTATTGAAGTGCCTAATAATACCTGGTGGTTAGATTCTGGTGCAACTACTCATGTGTCTCATGTTGTACAGGGATTCCTTTCGATCCAACCCATAAACGGAACTGAAAAGTTCCTATATATGGGAAACAGAATGAAGGCACGAATAGAAGGAATTGGGACTTATAGATTGATCTTGGACACTGGATGTCATCTGGATCTTGAAAGGTGTCTTTATGTTCCTGATTGTGCCAGGAATTTAGTTTCTGTTGGAATGTTGGATAATAATGGTTTTAGTATTAAGTTTGGTAATGGTACATTTTCTTTGTATAAACATAAGTACTTTTATGGTTCTGGTACTTTAATTGATAGTTTATATCGCTTTAATCTTGATACTAAATTTGTGGAATCTCTGTTTAATGTTGAGCATAATATAGGTAATAAACGTAGTGCACATGATGAATGTTCTGCTTTCTTATGGCATCAAAGATTAGGACACATTTCCAAAGAAAGGATTTTGAGGTTAGTGAAAGGTGGAATCTTACCTCAATTGGATTTTACTGATTGGGATGTGTGTATAGATTGCATTAAAGGCAAGCAAACTAAACACACATTAAAGAACCCAGCCATAAGAAGCAGTGAACTTCTTGATCTTATACACACTGATATTTGTGGTCCTTTAAACATTCCCTCTTGGGGCGGTGAAAAGTATTTTATCACTTTTATTGATGATTTCTCACGGTATGGTTATGTATATTTACTGCATGAAAAGTCTTAATCAGTGGATATTCTAGAGATATTCATTAATGAGGTGGAAAGGCAGCTAAATTTAAAAGTCAAAATTGTGAGGTCTGATAGAGGTGGTGAATATTATGGTAAATTTAATGAAAATGGACAATGTCCAGGTCCATTTGCAAAATTCCTTGAAAAGCGAGGCATTTGTGCACAGTATACAATGTCTGGTACGCCTCAGCAGAATGGTGTAGCTGAGAGGCGAAATCGTACTCTGATTGAAATGGTTAGGAGTATGTTAAATAATTGTTCTGTACCTTTATCATTATGGGTGCATGCATTAAAGACTGCTGCATATTTGCTTAATAGGGTTCCTAGTAAAGCAGTTCCTAAGACCCCTTATGAACTGTGGACAGGAAGGAAACCTAGTTTGAGGCATCTTCATATTTGGGGTTGCCCAGCTGAAATTAGGATATATAATCCACATGAAAAGAAGCTTGATGCTAGAACAGTTAGTGGATTTTTTATTGGATATCCTGAAAAGTCAAAAGGGTACAGATTTTATTGTCCTAACCATAGTACAAGAATCATTGAGTCTGGAAATGCTCGTTTCATTGAGAATGGTCAATCTAGTGGGAGTAGTGAACAACGTAAAGTGGATTTGCAAGAGATTCAGGTTGAGGATCCAATTCAGACGGATTCTCCTAATGTCTCTTCTTCTATTGTTGTTCCTTTTATTGTATCACGGGCTAATAAAGCAATTGAACAACAAAATAACATTCCAATCCCACAAAATGATCATATAAATGATGAGCCTGAAAATAATGAACAAGTCACAAATGAGCAAGTGGTTTCATAAGAAATAACATTACGGAGGTCAGAAAGACAGAAAAGGCCAGCTATTTCAAGTGATTATGTGGTATACTCTCTTGAGCATGAATGTGATTTGAGCATTGATAAGGATCCAGTCTCTTTTTAGGAAGCCATGGAATGTAGTAATTCTGAAAAGTGGTTTAATGCCATGGAAGAAGAGTTAAAGTCAATGAGTGATAACAAAGTTTGGGACTTAGTAGTGTTACCTAAAGGTTCTAAACGAGTCGGTTGTAAATGGGTCTTTAAGACTAAACGAAACTCCAAAGGCAACATTGAAAGGTTTAAGGTCAGACTTGTTGCTAAAGGTTATACTCAGAAGGATGGCATTGACTATAAAGAGACCTTTTCTCCAGTTTCTAAAAAGGACTCTTTAAGAATTATTTTGGCTTTGGTGGCTCATTATGATCTAGAGCTTCACCAAATGGATGTAAAGATCGCCTTCCTTAATGGTGACTTAGAGGAGGAAGTATATATGGACCAACCAGAAGGTTTTGTGACCACAGGAAAGGAAAATTTAGTGTGTAAATTAAAGAAGTCAATATATGGACTGAAACAAGCTTCCCGTCAATGGTATCTTAAGTTCAATAATACCATTACTTCATATGGATTTATAGAAAATACTGTTGATCGGTGCATGTATATGAAGGTCAGTGGGAGCAAGTTCATTGTGTTAGTCCTATATGTTGATGATATTCTTCTTGCTGCAAATGATATTGGCTTGTTGCATGACGTAAAGGGATTTCTCTCTAAGAATTTTGAAATGAAAGATATGAGTGAGGCATCCTATGTGATAGGAATAGAAATATTTCGTGATAGATCACAAGGATTGTTAGGATTGTCTCAAAGAGCTTATATTGACAAAGTATTAGAGAGATTTAGAATGGAAAAGTGTTCCGCAGGAACAGTTCCAATTCAGAAAGGAGATAAGTTCAGCGAAATGCAATGTCCTAAAAATGATTTGGAACGAAAGGAAATGGAGTCTATTCCCTATGCGTCAGTAGTTGGGAGCTCAATGTATGTTCAAACATGTACTCGACCGGATATCAGTTTCGCCGTCGGAATGTTAGGCCGATATCAAAGTAATCCCGGAATGGACCATTGGAAAGCTGCAAAGAAAGTTCTTAGATATTTACAAGGCACTAAGGATCATATGCTCACATACAGAAAGTCCAGCCATCTCGAAGTGGTAGGATACTAGGATTCAGACTATGCCGGTTGTGTAGATTCGAGAAAATCTACATTTGGATATATGTTTCTTCTGGCTGGAGGAGTAGTTTCATGGAAAAGTGGAAAGCAGTCTGTCATTGCTACTTCCACAATGGAGGCCGAATTTGTGGCATGCTTTGAGGCCACTGTTCACGCATTGTGGTTGCGGAACTTTGTCTCAGGTCTAGGTATTGTCGACAGTATAGCTAAACCGTTGAGAATTTACCATGATAATTCCGCAGCTGTATTCTTCTCTAAGAATGATAGGTATTCTAAGGGTGCAAAACACATGGATTTAAAGTACTTATCTGTGAAAGAAGAAGTGCAAAATCACAAAGTGTCGATTGAGCATATTGGTACTGACCTGATGATAGCGGATCCGTTAACTAAAGGGTTACCGCCCAAAACCTTTACTGGCCATGTTGAGAGGATGGGCATTGTAGATGAGTCCTTGTTAGTATGATGTTGAAATATATATATATATATATGCTTATTTTGCTCATATTATTGTGACACTTAAGAATTCAATTAAAGTTGTATTTGTTTTTTCTTATTTAATTGTTATCCACATTATAGATGTATACACTAATGGTTTGAGTGAGATAACAATGATGTTGATACCAACAATGTATTGTTTGTTGAATTTTCTTGATTAAAGGTTCTTATGAATTGAGATGGTTTGTGATATATGGAAGGAACCATGTCGATTTAATGACTTGTAACCGCCATAATCCAATCATTTTAATTCTAATTAAAGATTAACCTGATAGATTTAAAGTATGCACATGGGCCAAGTGGGAGATTGTTAGATTATTTTAATAATCTATAATGTGGCCCATGTAATTAATTGGACCAGTTCTAATTAAGGATGGCCCAAGATAATGGTTATTGGGCTTAGAAGAATAAGAATTGGTTTAGGTTTAAATACCCTTCCCTCTAACTTTATAAAAAACTGACAAGAAAATAGAATAAGATATGATATACGCGGGATTTGGTTACCTAAAAATCAGGGAATGATATACATGAGATACGGTTACCTCATGTATATAGTGAGATACGGTTACCTCACGTATATAGTTTTGTTCTTCTTATTCTCTAACCATTGAGAGAAAATAAATTAAAAGAAAAGACTAGAGGGAAGAAACAGAATACAGCAGCAATAGAGAGAATCAGATTTTCACAAGTAATCAATGGCCATGGATCAAGGTACGCTTTCGTTTATTTTTTTTTCTTATCAAACAAATCTCTGAGCAAGATGATCTAGGGTTATTCCTAAATTATAGTCTTTCAAAAACAATCCAATATCACTATTACAATCTTCATCACAAATATCAAACTCCAAGATTATAACATTAATGGACTCAAACAATTTTTGTATCATGATTAGGATAATACAACTTATGGTCTTTTGACTTGTGGATAGCTTATGAGGAAGCAACAAGAGGTTTTAGGGTCAATTTTCTCTCAAAAATTTACAAATTTTAACTTTTGCAGGACAATCTCAAACACCAAAATGGTTAATACTGGGTTTTCTATCAGTCCATAATTCAAAGGGAGTTTTAGGAACAGACTTACTAAGCACTCTATTCAAAATATAAATGGAAATCTTAAGGGCTTTACCCTAAAAGTGTCTAGACATATTGCTTATAGCCATTATTCATCTAACCATGTCTATAGGAGTATGATTTCATCTTTCTACCACACAATTTTATTTAAGGGTACCTAACATAATATATTGGGCAACAATCTCACACTCTTGTAAGTACTTCGTAAATGGTCTCATCTGTTGAGAATTTTAAGCATGTATAAATAAGAAAGGTAGACAATATGCAATGGGAAAATAAAAAATTTCCAAACCTAGATCATCCCTTGTTGATTAAAATCAAACTAAAGAAAGAATACATAAGGTTTAGAGGTTATACCTAAGAATTTTTCACAAATTCTTCACATTCTCTTCTTGTTGGGTTATCGCAAACCATAATAATCTAAGGGTAGGATTGTCTCTGATAGCATCCATACAAGGGAATAATCAATCTTCAATCCAATTAGAGTAGCTTTGATTGAATCTATGTGCTAACAAGAAGAGATACTCAAAAGAAGGAAAAAAAATACCTAGGAAAAAGAAGAAACTCTTTTTTTTTCTTTCTTTAGGTTAAGGTGGCTCTCGTCTCTTAAGATGATATATATACGTTTTAGATCTTGTTAGGATTTTTTTTAATTAGGGATTTTGTTGAGCTTTTAAATCCTTAGTTAAATCTAAGGGGAAATTACACCATATATAATTTTTTTAAATTTTTTTTCTTTTTTACCAAGATTTTTTTTTGTTTTTTTCATGTATACATTTTTTTTAACAAATTTACCATATTTTCACTATCTCTTTTCCTTTTACAATATTTTTCATATTGTTTTATTTTTTTTTCCCTCAACAACATCTATTTTGCATATCTCTAAATCAATAATGTCTATCTTATATGTGTTTTAGAGTGGAGATTAAAACTACTTCATAATTAATGAAAAAATTGAAAAAAGTAAGTTTGATAAGAAGAAGAAAAAAAAGTGTTTTGATGAAGAGAAATCTATTGAAAGTGAAGGAGAAAAACTTGAAGAAATTAGTATTTCAAAGAAAATGGTTTTTGATGAACCTGGTACAAAAGGAAGTGGTAATAGAGAAAGAATTTCAAACAATTCTAAAATTCATATTGAGGAACAATCAAGATCTGTAATCAAGGTAATTTTCTTTTTAGCTTTTTAATGTTGATGTTTTTTTTTTCTATAGTTAGCATTTATTTTTTATATAATATCCTGGCATTTCCATTAGATTTCTATTTGTAGGATTTTTTTGGTTTTTTTATTCTTAAATTAGGTTTTATTTTATATTTATTTGTTTCTTTGCAACATTTGATATGAAGATTTTAAAGAATGAAGGAAACGATGGGACTTAAGGAGAGAGTGCTGTGAAAAATATACTTTTATCTAAATTTACCTTCGAAGATTTTTGCCAATGACAAAATTTGTAATTATGAGAGATGAATGTAGGCTTACCTTTGTGAAATATTAAAATTCTATGCTCGTTTGTGATGGGCATAAGATTTCGATTACTTTCATACTGTGGTTTGCAACTATCAAAAACACTATTATTATACCAAGACTTCCATTGTATAAAGTATGATAACCCTCAAAAGCAACGCCCAAAATCTCTAGAGCTAATTATGCCATAACTTTATGTCCTTAAGCATGGAGAAGAAAAAGAAGAAGAGGATTATAGAAAAATAAATAAATAAATACATATATTACTTATTTTGTAAAAATTTTGTTTGTAAAGGTTATTCATAATTTTTTTTAAAAAAAATTGGGTTTTCTCTGCTTTTGTGTTGGCTGCTATTAAAACTTGAAAATGAATAAATTTTTGACAGTGCAGTGATTGAGTATTTACAGTTCTATGAATTTGGCTTGTCACTTATTATTTTATGAAGCTTCTTAACATCCCTCAAGAAAGTAGCTATTGTATTTGTTTTTTCTTTTTTATAATAATTATATTATTGTGTTTTCTTATATTTTTTATTATATTGCATTTAATTTATGTTCTGAATTAATTTAAATATATTTGAAGTATGAAATCATTTTTATCCTACAATTGTTAGATTATTTTTTTATTGTAGTACCCTTATATCCTATATACGTATAATATATATACCTCGTATATATAATACACATATGAAATATAAGAGTGCCGCAATAAATACTATAAGCAACCCTTACTTTCATATTAAAACAATTATAAATTTATTAAAAAAATTTTAAAAAAATTTTACTAGAGTTTTATTTGTAATTTTAGCAAATCCCAAAATTAATCTTGCAAATTAAAAAAAAAACACTCCTAAATACATATCCATTTATAAAATCCATCATTTTACCAAAATCATCACTTTACTAATTTACTTCCAAAAGTATTATAGTTAGAATACACTCCCCATCATAAGTATATGTACACATATAATATTTCTCAAAACATGTTTAATTTACAAGTGATGTTTTTATTATACACGGCCCAAATTACATAGTACACAACTAATACAATAATGTAACACTTTTCAAGTTGGTCTCGTGGCACAGTTAATCTTTAAGTCCCAATCACAGTCCCAATCACCCTGGTATAGACTTTTAATACTTGCGTGATACATACTATTCGAGAGCTGAGTGGTACAAGTCTTGTTATTTTAAACAATTTAAAAATTCAATGCATGTTTTCACATTCACCATACATTGTGCTATCAATGTGTAAACCATACGTATTGATAACATGTAAATCCAACACGTTTTTATTGATTATAATATGCTGATTTTGTGTTAATTGTGCTTAAAAGAGGAGTTTTTAGTTGGATTCTTGTTTTTGTGTTAGGATATACTAGATATGGTGAGAATGAAGCTAAAAGGAGTAGATTTGAAGATGTTTGTGGGAAGCAGTAGCTGCTGGAATCTGTTTGGAAAATATGAAGCTGTCAAGTCCTTAGCCTTGGGCAAGACTAAGCAACAAGCGAACAGATGCAGACTGATTTATATGAGTTGCTGACCTGCGACTTATTGGGACTGTTTCCAGCGTGTTTTAGAGCAGAGAAAGAATACTAAAAACTGTTTAGTGGGCCCCTTTTATTGTATTATGTTTTGGCCCCACTTTTAGGAGTATATAAGTTAAAATTAGGTTTTTAAATGGACACTTTTTGATTACGTAAAGGGAGATACGAATTTCAGCCTTCTTTGACAGATTTTACAATGTTTTCTTCCATAGCCATGTGTGGCTAGTCGTCCTTTTCAGTCAAGGTTTAATCCAAGGTAGAAGTTTGATCATGATTGTGAGATTGAATTGAACTTAATAGAATTCTTTGATTTTCATTGCATTTATATTCTTTCTGTGGTTTATTGGGAAAATATATCCCTTAGTGAAATTCTATTGAATGATTAACAGGGCTCGTTCTTTGTTTGATAGCAATTTCCATGACTATTTAATTGAATCAAATCTGTAATTGTTTGATTAGATTGATGTAGTAGTGATTGGTATAATTTAATTGGGTAGAACCTTTTAGGTTATATTAAGAAAGAATATAATCTGATTTAAATGGATGCTCGTAGTTTCTGTTAATTAGGGCAAGGTCTTACTAGATTTTAAGGCTGTTAACGGTTAAATCCTTCGTCGTACTTAGGATTGCTAGTTAATTAGGGGTTGTTATTAGATCGTATCTTAGCAACCTATTAATACGGTAGGATTGGTTGGGTCGACGTTCTTCCTGACTATAACTTGTCTGTAATCTGAATTAAAGGATTATTCTTGAATCAATGATCAATCAGTTTAAACTTCGAACCGCGGTATGCCTTGACTGAATTCTTCCCCATCGTTTCAGGTTTTATATTATTTTTGTTGCTTTCATTTTTAATTTTAATTAATCTCGTTCCAATTTTAAATCCCCCGTTTTAATTTTTAGTTTTATTTTCAGTTCTGGTTAACTTTCGGCAAGCTAGTCCCTAGGGTTCGACCCTTCTCACCCTATTTACAAGTTTTCTTTTGTAGGAAGAGCAGGTTATTATTTTTGGTGGATTCGACACCCATCACGTATTATCACATTTTTTATCTCATCGGCATGTACAATTTATCATTTGCTACACATTCTTAATTTTATAAAATACTTAACACCATTGCCTTAAATTACCATTTACCATTCATTAACACACACACACACATATATATATATAACATTTCTCAAACACACATTAGGTCCAATAAGTCTTTGAATAATAACTAAGTTCCAAAACAATTGATTTGGTCTATCTCAATATCAGATACAAGACTCAGCTCTGCTCACGTCTATTCTCAAGCTCAATCTCATGACCCAACTCTGCTCAGGTCAAACTCATTCTCAAAATCTAGCTCTGCTCAGATCTATCAACATATATACAACACCAATATTAACTTTTTGGAATGAGCAATTGTGCAGAGCCAAACACACATGATATATTTACATAACCATATTCTCTTTTCATCTCAACACTTTTCCATACTTTTCAAGTGATCAACTCAATCTTTGATCACTTACATATTAATTTTATCTCATTTCCTATTTTTCAAGTGATCAACCCATGCTATGATCACTTTCACATCACATTTTCATATTCTCATCTCATTTATCAATTTCTCATTATATATATATATATCACCTCACACAACATACATATTATTATATTTTATCATTTTTCATCATATTCACTTTTTTTCCTCATAATTTCCCATAATTTCCATAATCCTTAACTATTTTCCACATTTTCCATTCATATAAAATATATTACCTAGCCACATTCATAATATGGCATACTTGCTCATTTTATTTTATTTTTCAGATTTTTATATTTATTTTTCACATTTTCACATTACATTTGACATAATGTACATTTCATACAATATGTACATAACAATTACGTTAGCCATAATATAATGGTTAGCAAATCATATTTCATACTTTTCACATTCTTTTACTTAAAACCATGCACTTTTCATGTAAAAACCAAAGTGACATAACACATTCACAAAGTCACAATAAATTATGCCATCTCAAATATAATTAATATATAAGTTGTCAAAGTATGTACTAACCTTGAATATGCTAAATCCAATGCTAATTCATCACCCAAGTCTTACTTGACCAAATGCCCTTCCTCTCTTTAAATGAGAAATTCCTCCTTACTATATCCTAAACCAAATTATAAGTATAAATAGTCCATTAGCATCACATTGCAAGCCATTTTAATCAAACAAATATCAATTTCAATAATTCTATGCAAATTCAACCAAAAACCTTAATTCACCTACTACTTCATCCAAACTACATCAAAACCTAATTATTTCAACCAACCAACCATAAAATCATTATATTCGCATCAAAATAACATCAAATCCATCTATTACAATAATTATAAATACCCCTAATAAAAGTCCAAATTCTAAGATTCACCACAAACCTTAATTCCACCATAACTTACTCATATCCAACTTTCAACTGTAAAATCATTACATATACATCCATACAACTTCAAAGCAATTTATTTTAACAATTTAGAACTCCTCCATTAAAATTTCAATTTTTCACATCAACTGAAACTTAAAGAAAAACTCTTAAATCATAAAGAATTCTTATCTTTGGCTGATAAATCTTCAAAATCACCTTAAAACCCTTGGAATCCATGTTTAATTTGAGTGATTGATGAAGCAAAAATCCTTCCTTTGCTCCCCAAAAATTTCAGCCAACACATGAAAATAAGAAGAAGATGAATAATTTATATATACTAAAATTTCAACTTTGCACCTTATCTTTTTATGTAATTATAAAATATTAATTATTAAAATATAAAATATTTTACTCATTCTTCTTATTCATATTTGACTTTAATTTTGATTTTTTTAAAAATTTATTATATATATATATTAACTTTTTAACTTTGACTTTGACCTTTTAACTTTTTGTCTTTTTGTGAAATGTATACTTTATATATATCTTGCATATACATTATGTATACACTATCCATATTTCTCTTCTATTACTCTAATTACCCTTCATTTTAGTTATTTTATTATATTTAAAAATTTATGGATATTATATTTATTATTTTTAAATATATTATTATTATTATTATTATTATTATTATTATTATTATTATTATTATTATTTATTTAGGAATGAGATTCTTTGGTGAAGCCAAATGATTACTTTTATGGTAAAATTAGCCCTAGTTATGGCAGCAATGTCATATAATTATTAAAAGAGAATTTATCTAAAGTTCAATTGAGAATATTTCGGAAAACATGTTTGGTCATTTTCTAGATTTACTTGATTTGGTTTTCCAATCTCAGGTTGTTCATTCTTTGTTGCTTTAAGAAGTAAAGTATTAAATCATAATGAGGTATAGGTTATAGTTAATGGTGTGAAATTGAGGTTTAGTATTTCAGAATTTGCTATACTTATAGGTTTAAAATGCACCGGTGAGTACTATAAAGTGTCTAATGTCGTTGTTAGTAATAGGTTATTGGAGAAGTATTTTCCAAATGTCAAAAAAATTAGCAAGCAATCTGTTGAGGAGTTGTTTAAGTCCAAAATGTGGAATTTAATAATGACGCAGTGAAAATTGCTTGTTTATATTTTTTTAAGTATGTTTCTTTTGAATTCTCCACTAAGCAACTTTGTTAATAATTTATATTTTGATTTAATTGAGAGTGGTAAGTTTGAAGATTATCCTTGGGGAAAGGACATGTTTATCGAAACACTAGATTCTTTGAAGGGTAACATGGTTGATAAGAAGCATGGTTTCAATAGCAATAAGGATAGAAAGGGGGATACTTATATGTCTAGGTTAAATGGTTTCCCAATAGCTTTTGAAATATGATTTTACAAGTGTTGTTCATTTATTAATGGAAAATATGTTATTTCTGATAATGATAATTCTAGGGGTAGAATTTTAAATTGGTCATCATCCCTACAACCTTCTCATAAAAGAGCTTCAAAGAGAATTATTCAGTATTTCTACTAAGAAGGTACCTTTCTTATTTTATAGTTTTCATATTTGTTTATTATATTGTCATCAACTTTTTTTTATTCATTATTTTTTTATTATGTATTAATGTAGTTGAAGTTGAAGAATGTTATACCTTTACCTTCGGAGAGAAAAATTATGGATTTGGATTCGTTGTTTGTAAAGGGAAACAACAAATGTGTCAATAATTATGTGAAAAGTGATACAAAAGATGATGATGACTTTGTTTCACCTCCACCTAAAATGGGTTTTTTGCTCCATCTACTTCTTTTGAGCTAAAGAGTGTTAATGGTAATGATTTTCCCAAATTTTAATGTTACAAAAGGAGTTAATTTGTTATCATCTAGACAAGTTAAGTTATCTAGAGATTTTAATTCTTTTAAGGAATATTTGAATGCCCATTTAGAAAGCCAATTTAAAAAGGTTTTTCAAGCTATAAATAAGCTTTCATTGAAGTTTGATGATGGTGCTAAAAGTTTTTTTAGGTACAATATATTATTTTTTAATTATTTGGTTACATTCTTATGTTTTTAGAGTTATACTATTTCATAATTATTCTTTTCTTATTTATTTTTTATGTTTTATTTTTTTGATTATTTATAGTTTAGTGAAAATTCTACTGAGGAGGAAGCCAATTTGTATGGGAAAGATGATGGGAATTTAGAGGTGAATCTTAAATTTGTATTTATGAATATATTTTATCTTATGTGTTATTCATTTTTGTTTAATTTCAGTAGCATAAACTAATTATAAACTGATTTTAAACTAATTTTATAATATTTTATTTACTATTATGTTTATATATTATAAACTTGTGATAATTTGCATATATATTACTTTACTTTCATCTAGAATATAATCTTTGATTATTTGGTTATACTTATTGAATAATTTATATTTTTTAGGGTGATATTTTTTAGACAATCCAAATGTTGAACTAAATAAAGAAGTTAAAGGAGATAAAGAAGAAGAAGATGAAGTTATTGAAGTTATTATTAAGGTAATTCTGGTGATATTTTACCTAAAGAAGATGATAGAAATGGAAATGGAAATGGGGGTACATGGAATGATGAGGTTGATTATAGTATTGAGGATGATGATGGTATTGGAGATGGTAAATGTAATGCTCTAAAAATTTTAAGTACCAGTTTTCTACATTAAGTGAATATATAAGTATAAATTAGATTGATTATGATATTATGTGTAGTTTGAGTATTTGGAACTGATAAGGTTGACTAAGCCCTAAAAAATGTAAAATTAAATTCGAGTATGAACAATATCAGTATTTCTGAAAAAGATTTTGAAGAGGTAAAAAATTATAAAAATACCCATATAGCCCGAAATGAACTCAAGCTATAATTTGGATGTGAAATATGGATAATGGGGTTTTAAAGTAGCTAAAGTAATTATTTTTACAATGTTTCGGGTTAAAAATTGGAGTAATAGTTAATTAAAGAATGTGAGTTTACCAAAACTATTGTATGAGTGAGTGTATTGGATAAAAAGCCTAAATACTATAAAAGGGCTTCTAGTCTCTTCTACTCCTTTCCACATACGTAGACACCATCATCTCCATCTCCACCTCCATCTTCATCTTTTTTTCTTCTTCTTCCATTTCTTACCATAGAAATCATGGAGAATTGGTAGAAAAGCCCAATTTTAAAGTATTTTAGCTATTTTAAGCTTGATCTATCAAGAAAAACATCATCAAAATAAAAGATTGAAGGGAAAAGTGATGAAAGAGAATTTTTAAAGAGGTTAGTGCTTGTATAATACTTTTTTTTGCTAATTATTGAATTGATCTTGATTTTTATTATGTAAAGAGATTTGTGAATTGATAAAATACCATTACTTCTGAAAGATATGGTATATTGAATAATTATGAAAAATATAAGTATAAAACTTTACTTCTATGGTAGTACAGTTATTATTGCAATATGTAAATGTGTATTTATTGATTAATAACTGAAAAATGGTTAAATCCATCATTGAATCATTTATGAGTTGATTTAAGATTAAGAAAGAAAATAAGGTTTGAAAGATTTTAGGGTTATGGAAGAAATTAAAGTTTTGGAAAGTTTGAGGTTATAAAAGTTTAGATTTCAATTTGATTATGCTTTGAAGGGTTGGATCCTATTTTCTTGATTTATTTGAGTTGAATTATTGATAACTTATTGATTAAATCATGAAAAGAAATTCATGCAGTAGTATACATGATCATTCGCATGGTCATACATCTACTTGTGTATAATTTTATCCTTTGAAATTTTGAAAAAAAATTCCAACAGAGATATGAATGACCATTCACATAGTTATGCATCTGACTATGCATACTTCTGCTCTTGAAAACTTTAAAAAAATTTAAGCAGTGATGTACATGATTACTTGCACGGTCATGCATTTGCCCATGCATATTGCTACCTTTTTATACCTTCACAATGTAGGGTTCTGGGAGGAATTAGTAGTGAATTTATTGAATACATCTTAGAAATAGTTATAATTAATGAAAGATTGTTTATAAGATTGAAGTGAAATCAATCTATTAAATGATGAAACTTAGATGTGGAGAAAACTTGAGGAAAGTATGGGAAAATGTAATTTGATATTTGAAATGAGTATAAGGTTAGAGAAAGGATAAAAGATGATTACATGAAATTAGTGGATTTTACATTTTTCATGAAGAAATAAGATGATTTGAGAAATAAGATATAAAGAATGATATACTAATGAATTATTATTGATTTTAAATAATTCGGAGAGTGAGTTAAGGAAACTTAAGAGAAGAATAAAGTGATTAGTTTATTTGTGGAAATTCGTATGGTAAAGGTATACAAGTCGTATACCTTGTATATAGTTGATAGCAATATCGTTTGATAATTTAAGACAATTCATTGATTATATACAAAAGTGTTTAGAGAGTTAAATTATATAAATTGATAAATCACTGATGTTCCAATTGGTGTGGAAAGCGAGATAAGGAAAGTGAGAAGTAACTATAAGAATTGATTGAGTGATGAAATAAGGATATGAGATATACATATTGTATATTCATTATATACTTGATTTTAATATTATTTAGTGATTAAAGATAAGTTATCAAGTGCATATAAAAATGTTAAAGAGTTGATAGATACTGATTAATGACAATATACAAAAATGAATTGATAATGTGAAAAGAAAGAATCTAATGATATTCGGAAATAGTTTATTGTTTCTAATGAAATGATATCTCAAGGATCAAGTTAGATATATATATATATAAAGTAAGCGTTATGTATAAGAAATTAGTAAAATTATAATATGGAAATGCACTGCTAGTGAAATGTATTTATATATATATATAGAAATATGTATATATCGATATATGTGAGTGTGTTAAACGTAGTGAATACATTATATATATGTATACCAAATCTTAAATTGAAATAATAGTTCATAGATTTTTACTATGTTAAAGAAAGAATTAAATAAATAGAAGTGAAAATCTATTTATAGTGGAAACGTGAAAGTGAATTGAAAAATAATTATTGAGGAATAAATAAGATTAACTAAATTAATTAGATACAAATGTTATGTAAATACATTTGATTGTTCATGTGATAATGTGTTTGAAATAATTGTTCATAATTATTTATAACCTATAAATTTACAGTGCTAAATGAACAAATAAAAGAGGAAGCTTTATGATAATAAATATTATAATTAAAGAACTAACTTGAAATGGTGACATAAACATATATAGCCCAATTATACTGATATTAAATCTAGTTTCTGGGTTAAATGGCTAGCCAAAGAGTGGATATTTTTAGTGACAGTGGGCTTTTTATGCCATAGAAGGCACCTTTGTGTCTCAATAATATTGGCATTTAGGACATCAGCGAATGCTTTGCGTCATAGAGGACCTTTGGTCCCTTTCTCTATAGTGGGCCTTTGGCCATATCCTTACAGTGAGCATTTATTTGTCATCAGTGACCCGCTATCCAGACCTAGGATTTACTGCTCAATATATGATGCCAAGAAAATATATGAATATGTTGTTATGAATATTGAAAGAAATGCAAAACAAGATTATAAGTTGATTATTTAAATTTAGCTTACAGTGTTTCAATGTGAAAGTGATTGATAATGTATATGATAATATTTCAAATGAAAGTTCTAAAGCACTGATTTTTAATCTTTTTGAAGTTAAATATGGATGTTGGAGGTGATCTTATTTTAGCCATCTATCGTGTTGAAATCTCCATTCATCAATGAATTTGCTTCTGGTGAAACAAATGAGAAGATTGTTGATAAATGCATATTTTATACACAATTTGGATAGTATTTGCATTAGGTTTCTTTAGTTTTTGTTAGTTTTTATTATTTTTGTCTTATTTTTCATTTGGTTTTAGTTATTTTGATTATTTAGTCATATTTTGTATTTTTATAGGTGAATTTTAGAAAATATAACAAAAATTCAGTGAAGGCACAAAAAGGCCAGAGATATGTATGGACATGCAGATGGTCATGCATATTGCTGCCAGAGTTTTCCAGTGTAGAGTTTTGAAGTGTAGAAGGGTGCATGAGCATTTGCATGATCATGCATTTGCTCATGCACAAAAATTACATCATATTTTGGGATTTTAGTTTCCTTAATTCACTAGGATTTATTTTTATTTCTTTTCTATTTTATTTAGAACTCTTAAAATAAGAGTTTTTCATGTTTTACCCTAGAAAAAGTAGGAATTAGTTGGGTATTTAAAAAGGGAAACACGATTTTATTAAAAAGGGGATAAGTTATTACTCAATTGAGAATTGTTCTTCACAAAAAATTGATAGAGTTCTTTTCTTCTTTCTCCTTGAAAACAAAATCTCTATTGGAGAAGAGGTTCAAGCTCAAGCCAAAGACAACTATCAAGAGTTTGCTTATTCTCATCATGTTTATTTTCAATTTCAGATTTTGTTTCTTAGATTTAATTATGGAGTAGTTTCTTTTTCTTAGGAAAAATATGAACCCTAAGCTTTGAATGAATATTAATTTTTATTAATTAAATTTGAGGTAACTTATGCAAATTCCTTGTTCTTAATGCTTGTGTTAAATGTTCATTGATTGAATTTCTTAATGATGTATCAAATAGAGAAGTTAGGGTTTTTATTCAATGAGATTTAAATGCTTGATTTATATAAGGGAATTTGTATAACAAGTTTAATTGATGATTTATTTGAATAGATAATCTAAAATTAACTTATGTTATCTATTCATGTTCCTGAATAAGGTCGAATAACTTAAGATTAAAGTGTCTGAATAAGAGTTTAATTTTAATTTAAAAAGTTATGTCCCTGAATAAGGTTAGCTAGGATTAAGAATAATCCACCAATCTTTACTCAATTTTCTTAGTCAATTTTGATATCTATGCAAGTTTAGGAAGATTGTGGATTCTAACATATTTTATTGATTGATTTATTCTTAATTTACTATAGATGGTTAATTTTTAGCAAGTTAGTGCAGTTTTAGATTTTTATTCAATTCTATTCATTCAAATATTATTTCTAAAATAATAGTAACATAATATAATAATTAATTATAAACTTTGGTCTTCTTGGGATGATATTTGAATTCACAAATCTATATTATTGATATGACTAGTGTACTTGCTAAGGTTAACTAGGACGCATCAAGTTTTTAGCGCCGCTGCCGGGGATCAAAGATTTATTTGAAAATTATTATATTGTTTAGCTGCTAATTTGAGATTTTATTTTTAGTTTTATTTAATTTCTTGTTCTATTTTCACATTCCTTTTTAGTGTCAATGCAATATGGATGGGATGTACAATATAGATGCTATTACAACATTAACAGCTCAAATGCAAACATTGAATAAGAGTATACAAGGGCTGCAATTATAAAAACTAGCTCTAATAGCATTTGTTTGTGATTTTTGTGGCAGATGACAATCAAATCAAGAGGGTCAAGTAGGTAATATGTTAATTGGGAATACAATGCCTGATCAACCTAATTTTTTTAATAATTTTTTCAGGCAAAATAATCCTTTTAGCAATACTTACAATCTTGGTTGGTAAAATCACCCAAACCTCTCATGGAATAACAATAATAATCAAGGGAGATAACCACCACAAGTATTTCAGCCTAGTGTCAAACCCCTTCACAAGAAAAGAAGTCTAATTTGAAAGAGTTGATGATGAAATTTATTGCTAGCACTGACGCAAGACTTTAAAATTATGAGGCTTCTATAAAGAGTATAGAGATGCAAATTAGACAATTGGCAAATGTTGTTGTGAGTCGCACTCAAGGGTCATTGACTAGTAACTCAGAGACAAATCTTAAAGAACATGTCTTGGTTTTAACACTTAGTGATGGGAAGGTTTTGGAGGTGGCAAAGCAAAAGGTAAAAGTTGGCAAGGTGATTCATTCAAACCTTATTAAGGTAAGTATGGAAGAGGAAGGTAAGGAAAGCATAACTTCTATAACTCTCAAGTCAAATTCTAATATAGATGTCAATAAAATTTATTAACCAGATAGTATTAGGAAGGACAAGAATGATGCAAAATTTTCTAAATTTTTAGATGATGAAGAAATAGTTTTTGATATCGAACAAGCAATGAAAAGCCTTCCATTAGTTTTAATGATATTTGTTATGGAATTGATATTATTGATGAGTGTACAGATAAATATCAACAAGCTATTTCAATAGAAGATAACTTAGAGAGATGCCTTATGTTTTCAATCACAATTGAAGAGGAGAATCTTATATGGAAAAAGGAAGTAATAGAGTTAGAGAGTGAACTTCTATCTGACGTTGTGTTAGGAACAAAGAAGGAGGCACATGTTGGAACAACAAAAAACAAAGCTTAAGCATTTATCATATCATCTAAGATATGACAATTCAATTCTCAACCAAAAGAGAATAAAGGATTGGTATGATAAATGCATTATAAAAAAGGAGTTTCTACTATGTAAAAATTTATTGCTTTATGATAACAATAAATTAAGAGATTGAGCTCCCAAAGAAAGTTAAGCTAATGACTATAACTTAGAACTATTTTTTCTGTATTCTCCTCTTTATATCTTTGATTTTTTTAGTTTCTTTTATTTGACCTCTTAAGAATGTATTTAATGCATTTTTTAATCATAATTGATGTTGTAGGATTTAAGTGTGGGGTTGGCAATTTAAATTTTTGGTTGGAAGTGCATAAGTGTTTAAAAAGGCTTTTATTTTGTTTGACAAAATTTTGAGGGTGTTAGTTGTGAAGAAAGATTTTAGACAAAATTTTACATGGGCAGATGCATGGTCATACACAATTCAGGTGCATCAAGAAAAAGGAGATAAAGAGTTGCACAACTATTTGCATAGTCATGCTAATTTGTGAATAAGATTGGATGAGGAGACCATGTTTGGGAAAAAAGCAGCCGCCATGCACCAACCCACATCTTTCCTAGCCATTACCTGCGAATGCTACATCTCCAGGCATCCAATCTCACCTTTAGCCATCCAAACACTAGCCACCAGCAACCAAACTCAAGCTCACCCACCAGTAGTGATGCATCAGCTCCAACACACATAGTTATGCCACTAACCCCAGCCATCCAACCTGCAACCATCCAGCCACACTCTAAATTCGAGCAGCATCAGCATAGTTGTCCTCATAACATATCAGGGGAGTATTCTAACATTTAATTTTCTTTTTTCTCTCCTTTAATTGAGATTTTTACATTGAGGATAATGCTAGTTTTTAAAGTGTGGGGTGGAATATTTAAGAATTTTGTATTTACTCATACGTAGTTATTTGCTTGTGAAACTTGAGCTTGTTGTTAAATTATTGAACCTTTATTTGTTTGAGAGTTTTGATGCAATAACTGAAACTCTTAATTTAATTTTATGGGTCTATTATATTTATCATTTATTATTTTTTTGTTTCATGATGTTTAAATTACTTGGAAGTTTTAGAATTTCTAGCATTGTATTGATATAAAAATTAGCTTTGTGAATTCTATAAGAAATTTCAACTCTGCTTGTTAGTAATACCTATGCTTCTTGTCGACCTTTCTGAATGAATTTTTAAAATAAACATTAAGAAAGTTGCTGTGATTTGTGGAATTATACTCCGTTATTCTAGCTAAGTAAATTAATCAGGGATCGGTATGTGCCCCATGTGGACTCTCAAGCAAAAAAAAAGCTGGCTAGAATAAGAGTAAATACATTTTTTCTCCTTTATTCCCGTTCTAATTAATATAAAATATTAAGAAATATGAGCAAGGGACTTTCTAAAAGTGGCGGTCAAAAAGAAACTGTGATGAGAGAAAGTTTCCAAACCAGGTAGATATTGCTCCGCTGTTCTAGTTTAAACTCATATAAATTTATTAAAGAACATAAGCAAGACGCTCTCTAAAAGTGGCAGTCAAAAGGTAAAAAGTTACTTCGATAATATAGAGTGCCAAATCGAAAAAGGGAAAGGAAGCAAAATACAGTAGCTTTAAAAAATTAGATAAACAAATAAATGAGAAGGGTCAAATTTTGATAAATTGCAGTTCTTGTGAGCTTATGGATGAGCAAAGTTCGTCTTCTTTGTCAATATGATCTTTTTTTTTTAATTCTATAACTTCCGTCAATGGAATTTAAATGATGGATGTTGAATATGAGACCCATGTTGTTGAATTTTGATGTTTCCATTATGTTGAGATGATCTTTCAGACTTGGTTTAATTTTAACTTTACTCAAAGTCGAGCAAAGAGCTAAGTGTGGAGTATTTGATAAATGCATATTTTATGCACAATTAAGATAATATTTGCATTAGTTTTCTATAGTTTTTGTTAGTTTTTATTAGTTTTTTCTTGTTTTTTATTTAGTTTTAGTTATTTTGATTATTTAGTCATATTTTTGTGTTTTTATTGGTGAATTTTAGAAAATATAACAAAAATCTAGCGAAGGCACAAAAATGGCAGAGATGCACATGGTCAGACACATGGGCATGCAGATGGTCATGCATATTGCCTGCCGGAGTTTTTTAGTGTAGAGTTTTGAAGTGCATAAGGGCATATGAGTATTTGCATGGTCATGCATTTGCTCATGCATAAAAATTACAACAGATTTTGGGATTTTAGTTTCCTTAATTCACTAGGATTTGTTTTTATTTCTTTCTATTTTATTTAGAACTCTTAAATAAGAGTTGTTCTTGTTTTACCTTAGAAAAAGTAGGAATTAGTTAGGTATTTAAAAAGGAAAACACATTTTTACTAAAGAGGGGATAAGTTTTTACTCAATTGAGAATTGTTCTTCACCAAAAATGATAGAGTTCTTTTCTTCTTTCTTCTTGAAGACAAAATCTCCATTGGAGGAGAGGCTCAAGCTCAAGCCAAAGACAACTATCAAGAGTTTGTTTATTCTCATCATGTTTATTTTAAATTTTAGATTTTATATCTTAGATTTAATTATGGAGTAACTTTTTTTTATTAGGGGAAACATGAACCCTAAGCTTTGAATGGATATTAATTTTTATTACTTAAATTTGAGTTGATTTATGCAAATACCTTGTTCTTAATACTTGTGTTAAAAGGTTCATTGATTGAATTCCTTAATGATGTGTCAAATAAAGAAGTTAGGGTTTTTATTCAATAAGATTTGAATGCTTGATTTATATAAGGGAGTTTGTATAACAAGTTTAATTGATGATTTATTCGAATAGATAATCTCAAAATAACCTGTGGCATCTATTCGTATTCCTGAATAAGATCGAATATCTTAGTCATATGCAAATTAAGATTAAAGTGTCTGAATAAGAGTTTGATTTCAATTTGAAAAGCTATGTCCCTGAATAAGGTTAGCTAGGCTTAAGGATAACCCGCCAATCTTTACTCAATTTTTCTTAGTCATTTTTGATATCTATGCATGTTTAGGGGGATTGAGGACTCTAACATATTTTATTGATTGATTTATTCTTAATTTACTATAGATGGTTAATTTTCAGCAAGTTAGTGTAGTTTTAGATTTTTATTCAATTCCATTCATTCAAATATTTTTTCTCAAATAATAGTAACACAATATAATAATTAATTATAAACTTTGGTCTTCGTGGAATGATATTTGAATTCACAAATCTATATTATTGATATGACTAGTGCACTTGCTAGGGTTAACTAGGACACATCAATTATTTATTATGTGAAAGGTTTATATGTGTTGGGTGACAAGATTGGAGAACCTCTTGATTATCAAATGCAACGCAGTTTTTTTTATTGGATTGATGAAGGAATGTTGTAGAAGAACAAGTAACTATTTTTATTTTATTTTTCTATATATATATTTGTTTGTAAATTATTATTTTTTTAATAGGAAAAAATGCATCAAGCAAAGCATAATGTAATCAATCCTTCTCTATCCTTTGCTACTGACTTTGTTGATGAGAAGATGTGTGATGAGAAGATGTGGTTTCATTGTTGTGTGGTGGCAAGTCACTATAATCATCGGTATGTTCTTTTTATTTTTCATGATAATCAAGTATAAAACTATTTATATACTTATTGTAAACTGAATGTATACTAATTGTAAACTCTCTATATATATTATGTGCAAACCTTAAGTATTAATTGTAGATGTTTTTGTTTTTGGTGTTTTTTTGGCATATCAATGTGATCTTTTATTACTTAAGGAAAAAGGGGAAGTATTATTCTAATCTGGCAATTAAGCTTGCAACTACAAATGTTCTTTTTTATTAGAGATCGTAAAGTTTATATTCCACATTTTTGAAGAAGAAGAAGGATTTTTCTATTGTAAAGTCCATACATTTGGTTGTTGAATATGTTTCTAAGTATTACATGCATTGTAATACACCATGGATGGAAGTAGGCCATGTGCTATTTTCGATTCATTTGACTGAACATTGGCATTGGATATTGGCTCGTTTAAGCTTCAAGGATAGGAGGTTGTGTGTTTACAATTCATCAAGAAGCCCACATTATAAAGAAGGGGTTAAATTAGAGATGAGCAAAAAAACCCAAAACCTGACCTCCAGCTGATCAACCAAACCGACTATATCAATTTAAATCGACTTAGTTGGTCAGTTTTGGCTTGTATATTTATTAGTAAAATTGATTAAATTTGATAAAAAGTCGACCGAACCAACCAAAAATGGTCAAATTTTAAAAATAACTTTTTTCGACCACTATTAAGTGGTCAGGTTGATCTAATCCTCAAACCCGACCTATGCTTATACCTAGGCTAAATCTGTCATGGAGGCATATAATATCCTTTTACCTCACTTTCTTTAAGTTATTGGATTCTTTGATACTTGCAAGGACATTGATTTTAATGATGGTGTATATACTGGAAAATCATTTACAAATGCATTTGAAGTTGTTTCTGTTGATAGGTTACCATCTCAAAGTGATACGCATGCATATATTTATTTTTTTATTATAGTTCTATTTTTTGTTATATATGATAGTTCTCTTTTTTTTTTTTCAGTGATTGTGGTATTTTTTATGCTTCATTTGTTGAGTACTTCATTTTAAGTAAGGAGATTCTACTTCGTAACTTTGATGTTTTTGAATAGAAATAAGCTTTGTGCATTGCTATATAATCATACAAAGAAGAAGCAAATGAACAATTATAAAAGTGACTCTGAAGAAACCAGGAGGATGCAGAAAGGTGATAAATATAAGAAGAAAAAGAAAAAGTAGACAGTTTTTGTAATTTTTTTTATCTTTTATATTTCTAGGACAAAAGAAATGTTTTTATAGTGTTTTCTTTTTATTTTTCAACGGCAAAGATTATTTTTTTTACATTTTCTTTTTTTATATATATATTAGAAATAGAGGTCCAGATTATTTTGATGAAATATGTTTATATAAAATGCTTATTATAAACTCAATACAAACTTATTAAAAACTTAATGTAAACTTATTATAAACTCTTTTTAAAATTATTATAAGTAAATTTGTCCATATTTTTTTAAAAAGGTCAATGTAAACTTGTTATAAACTCATTATGAACTCAATGTAAACTTATCGTAAACTCTTTGTAAACTTGCTCTTAGTAAATTTATACAGAAGCTCATTGTAAACTTGTTATAAACTCATTATAAACTAAATATAAGCTTATCATAAACTCTAATTTGTCTGAAAGCTCAAAGTAAACTTATTATAAACTGAATGTAATCTTATCATAAACTCCTTATAAACTTATTATGTTATTCTATTTTTTAAGTTGGATTGGCAGTAAGAATAAAACATAAAAGAAAGTAAAAATACTAATTTATCTACAAAATCTTTCTAATCTATTTTAGTCCTTTCTATTTTAAATTATTTTTAATATAAAGAATATAATTTTATATTCTAATTAAGATAGATATCAAATATATATAAAAAAAGAATAATTTATTTATAAATTTTAAAATTGATAATAGCCATGTAGGAATAATGACATATGACAAAATGAATCACTGAATCATTGTAGAAAAATGAAAAAAAATCATTAATTCTTTATTTTGTTTCTATATGTATCATTGTAGAAAAAAATAAATAAAATAATCAATTCTTTGTTATGTTTCTACATATTTTTCTATTGTGTCCTTTTTTCTCCATATTTGCCATACTTTATTTGAATTTTCTTTTCCCATATTCCTTTAATTCTTCTTTTTCTTGGCCTTTCGGATTTTGTCCTTCCTTAAGGGGGGTAACAAAATAATTTCATTCACTTCATTTGGGATGCTCCATGTACTATCATTCTATGTTAAATATACTACTGCTTCATATGTCTGAAGCATTACTTCCTTTGTATAATATTTTGAGCAAAAGTTATAAGGACTGAGGTGCAAGATAAAATTTCATCGATTTGAAATTTTTTGCAAGCGCACTTTCTTTCAATTAAGTTAAAAAAATATTCTTTTCCGCATTCAAGGATATTGAACATGTCTTTTGTTGGTTTCACCTGCAAAATATTAAAATATTAGAAAAGCTAAGTATTAGATAATGAATCTGCAACTTAATTATAATAAACCCAGAATATACTAAATATAAACCATTTATAAATTGACTTGCAAAAAACTGACATGCAGCCTCTTTACAATGAACTTATAATAAATAAATTATATTCTAAATATAACAATTTTATATGGAAATTACATGTAACTTATTTGAATCTATATAATTTCTTTGCAGTATATCTTTTTGTTTTTCACGAGATGCGTGAATGTACATAGTGCATCATCTTATTTCCATAACTCCATTTTTGTATCAAGCTGCACAGGTACTCAATAAGTTGGTAGTTCCTGAGTTGCATAGTTGGCAGTATTTAATGATTCTACTATATTTGATGTCATTGTTGTGTACTTATTATTGATTGCGTGCACTCTTATCTATTTATGAAATCCTATTTTTGTGAAATAGGCCCTTATTTAGACATCAACTTTGTCTAGCTCTTCCATATGATATTCAAAATCAGATATAGTGTAAGCTTTTGCTGCTCCAAAGAATGAGTCTCTTATAGATTTTGGATTCTTTTTAAACTTCAATTTTATATTGTTTAACAAATGGTAGATATATACCCCATGACTTGCTTCTAGATAAACCATTGTTATTGCTCTTTCAATGCTTTCATGTCTATCTAAGACAATGGAAATTTCTTCCCATGTGTCATATGATTCTCTAAACTTTCTAAAAGACCATTTCTATGAAGAATTATTTTTTAAATCCACTATACACAATGCAAGTGGAAAATTTTAATCTGTTGCATTTTGGGTTCCTATTGAGATAAATGTTCCTCCATAATTTGATTTCAAAAAAGTTCCATCAACTACAATTGTCGGTGTATAGTGTTGCCACCCCTTTATTGATGTGTTTAATGCTATGAACAAATAGAGGATTTCATTTTTCATTTTTTTTTCTAACCCAACAATACTTCCTCGATTAGATTTCTACAACATATATAAGTAACTTGGTAATGAAATATATGATTGTATTAGATTACCTCTTAGATTTTTCAACACTATCTCCTTTAACCTTCATGCTTTTTGATAGCTGATGTTTACTGAAAAATCTCGCTGCTATCTCTTATAATGTATGTTGATGTGTAAATTGTTTTGATGTTCAAGTACTTGTTCTTAATGTATTTTGCAATCACCTTTGAAGTAGCTTGCCTTTTCTCACTCATTCTTGTTTGCAACATGCATATGTGTACATTTTTCATTTTTCTAATCATAAACATCCATGTTTTCCCTCTTCATGAAGCCTTTATAAACCATTTGCAATCATCATCAACACATTTTATGAAATAGTTGATTAGGCAAGACTTTATTACCTTGTATTGGAAGTTGTCACTTATTGCAACTCAATGCTAAAGTTAGAGTATCTTTGTCTTTGTACGTTTGTCCTAGTTAGGTTTCCATGTTCATATTATTGCTTATAATTGATATTTCTTCTACTTCTTTTCCTATTCTTACTTCTATAATATTGCTAATTTCTTTAATAGTATTTATGCTCAACAATTTTGCATATGCGATTGAATCATAATCTAGTTCTTTATGATATGCAACTTGTAGATTGTTTGTTGTTGAGCTTATTGAAGTTGCTTCTGCTAATTGAATTCTATTCTCAACTACTGATTTGCACAAGGTATAAGTTATATAATTACTTTCTTTGCTTCTAAGTTCCAAATAGAATAACCAACTACTAGCATCTTCAATTTTTAGTACAGGATACCCTTTTTCTAGTTAATATTTCACATCCTAAATGTTGCATTGTGAGTTTATATTCAACTCAATTCTTAACTTTCCCATCAGGTCTAAGAAGTTACATGCGGGTGGGATCAATATACTTTTAACTTGAAAAATGACAAAACTGCCTTCATTATTCCAATACCCATTGAACTGAAACAAAACTAGTATTATAATCATCACTATATTGATCAAGTTATTTAACCCATAGCTTTTTTATATTGATTTGTTAAATAGCTTTGGTTCAGTTCAAGAGTTTAAAAAAGCTATTTGATTTTAAAAAAACAAATCAATATAGTGAACCAAAACAAATCAATATAGCTATCATCATTATTCCCCAATTTTTTTATAACTGCAATTTGATTTTAAAAAGCTATTTAACCCATATAAAAAAGCTATTTAACCCATATTCTTTTTTCTTAATAAATCAAGTCCATTAAATATATCATCTCATGATATATTAAAGCCAATTTAATTAATTCTAAATCCTTTTTGTGTGTGACTTATTAGACTCTTAAATACATTGGTAGCTAAATATTAATTTTACTTTTAATTAAAATTAAGGTTTCCTAAAATGAACTCTTCATTTGGGATTGATTCTCCAATCAACTAATTAATATTAAGTAGACTAAGATTTGCATCTAACAATCCATCATGGCCACCCAAGTATTGATAAAGTCAAAGTGCAATAAACTCCTTTCTATAGATAGTCATTATGTAATAAACTCCTTACATCTTACTATATCTCATTCGGTTTAAATTATAGACTTTGTGTCAACTCCTGCTAGATTGACTACATCACACCTAGCTTGAATTTATAAGTTTTTGTTCCTGAGGCCCTTTACTCTATAAAAGGTAACTTTGAGAATCAAACAAAGATCTATTCATCTTGGCCAAGGATTCTCAAAGTAATGCCTTCATACAAGAGGTTGTGAGATACAATCTCCTTCTATCATGACTGATGTATCCTTTATTGATCTCTCAACTGTTTTTGAATATCCAATCTCCATCCTATGAGTGATATCTCATGAGACAAGAAGGAATGAGATTAAAGTATAACACTTTATATCCAAGCTACCTTGGAGACCTCAAGACTAAGGATATTTGCATAACTACTATGATGAGATAAAATCACTGACATTGAATACATATCCATGTGATTACCTCATAGTTGAGCCTCCAATAAACTTGTTCTTTTAATAAGCATCTACATGTTAACTCGAAGCATCATGATGCTCGTATTAGTAATGCCATATCTTGTTAATACTATGACTAAGGATAATCTTAGTATAAATACATTTACATGTAATAAAAATCTTATATCATGATCTCATAATGATTTTCTTTATACTATGTTTTATACTAGAGATTTTATTAAAAAGTTTAAGATACACAATCAACTACATGTATCATATGAGTATTGAATAATAAAGGATGCATAAATTCTTTAATATGAATGAATGCAATGTGCATATTACAACCTAAAGTGATTGTCTCTAGGGCATACATATCTAACACAATATGTTGCCCCTTTTCATCATATTTTCCATAGTACTTACCATGGTCAAGCCTCACAATCTTAATACTTTTGCCTAATTGTTGTTCAACCTCAGTTTTAAAAATTTTAAACATATCAAGGGTCTTTGATTTTTCTTTAATGAGATACATATATCCATAATAAGAAAAATCATCAATGAAAATTATAAAATAAGATTGTCTAGTAAAACAAGGTTACATAGAACCACTAATGTCAGTGTGAATAATTTCTAAAATATTTTGATTATAATTGGAATGTTTCCTTTTGTTGTTAATAAACTTACTTTTCAAATAATCAACACAATTTTCAAAATTAATTTTATCAATAAGAGATAAAATATTATCTATTACTAGTCTTTTGATTCTTTCTTTAGAAATATGTCCTAAACGCTTGTGCCACAATATGAAAGATTTTCCTTTGATCAAACGTCTTTTAACACTTAAATTGTCAACATGCATGGAAAAATTTTCATTTTGACCTAAAGAAAGCTTTAAAAATATCATATAAATAAGCTTGCCTATGATGGAAGAATTAAAAGATAACTCAATTTTTCCAAAACCAAACTTCAAAATATAACATTCTAAATCAAGTTTTTTAACAAAATCAAATTTCGTCTAATAGATGATACATAAATAACATCTTTCAAAACCAAAGTAAAACCATAATCCAAAATCAAATTGATAAATCCTACTAGTTCAACTTTAACTCTAAGACCATTTTCTATTACCATACTGCTTTGTGATTCACTTGGCTTCCGTTTGTTTGTGAATCCCTACAAATGATTAGAAACATGAATAGATTGCACCAATATCAATCCACCAAAAATTAATAGGGACATCAATCAAATGGGATTTAAAACAAACAAAAGCAAAAGAATTATCTTATTTTTTTCTTTTCTAGCCAATTCTTATATTTTGTGCACTCATGTCTCTTATGGCCCCTTTTTTTTTTTTTTTTTTGCAAAATCAGCAATTTTTCTTCTTTATTTATGTTACCTTTAGCACTAACGTTGTGATTCTGACCACCACCTTTATTGAGACCTTTCTTGAAGTGCTTATACTTTGATGGTTTATGGTTCCTTTTATGGTTGTGGATACAAGGAGAAGATCAAGTGATTGCAAAAGCTTTCATCACCTCACCTTCCTTTTCTTGATGTTATTTTCCCTCCTCTTGAGAACATTTGGCTATAAGCTCACTAATGGACTATTTTTCTCTCATAATATTATAAGCAGTTTTGAGCTGACTAAATTGAGTTGGGAGAGTGTTATAGACTTGATCAATAATAAACTCATCAGGCAAGGTAATACTAAGGGTTTTAACTTGTTTCTGGTAATCCAACATGGTATGTGTGTAGTCTCTCACCCCACCTACCTCATAGCAATTAGCTTCCCTATAAGCTCTCCATATTTATTCTTATCCACTTGTCGGTACAAATTCTCAATGGTATCAAAGAGAGTTTTGGCATTGGTGATATCAAAAATGGAGTTATAAATATTGTCAGCTACAAATCGACTTCTTAATGATAGCCACGCATCTAATCCAAGCTTTAAGTGATGCAATATGCTTAGCAATACTATTTTTTATAGGCATGGGAGGCTTTGGCTCACGCAAAGCAATGTCAAGTTTACTCATTCCCAAAGCAAGTTCAATATATAACTTCTACTTTGCATAATTAGCTCCATTCAAAATCTCAATAGTAGTTCATTGATTGTTGTTAGCAATAATAATTGTTCAAGAGATGACCCAACACACAATATAAGTGACATGGGCAAATAAAATTCAAGAATAATCTTTTAACATGATAGCCTTATTCTAAATGAGAATCCAAGCACATCATTTATAAAATCCGCTTTGGATAGTAAATATAACATGCAATAGGTTTCTCCAATATTAAAGTCTATATAGAATAATATGAATTTCCAAGAAATGAAAAATCGATCTCCTTTGAGTAAATAGACTTTCAAATCTATGCACCTCTCTAATATTAAATCCTTTAATTCTCAAATTATCATATACAATAATCTTCTTTGGGTAGACTGAATAATATAATAACTCAGAGAATTTCATCTCACATACATCATGTAAAAGAATTCATAAATTAATATAAATGAATCACTCTAATAATAAACATCAAACTAATTTATAAATTCAAATATGACATATCAATAGTTAAAAAGCCCAAAAATTATAATATTTCTATATCATTCTAACTAAAAATTATAATATTTCTATATCATTACTAAACTTTTAATATTACAATTTTTATATATAATTAAAAATAAGTGTTGGACATATGCGGCAAAATAAACTAGCGGCAAATAAAAGATAATCATGTAATAACAGCAATAACATGAACTTTGGTTGATATATATATATATATATATATATATATATATCAGCAGCTTACAAGTATGGCCATAAGCTATTTTGGAAACAAATTAATTAATAAACACACAAGCCATTAATTGGTAATGCGATTAATGATAAATAATAAAATATAACCATTAACACCATCCAATAACAAGAATTGTGAAATCGACCACTTCTCGTGGTAATGAAAAAAAAAATTCTTATGGGTCTTTTTTGGTCGATTGCCACATCACCTAAAATTCATAACAGTAGCCATAGAAATATGACTATCCAGTAACAACAATAAGAAATTCAAATCCATGGCCATAAACATTATAAATTCAATAACAGTAGCCATAGAAATATGACCATCCAAGACTGATTTCAATTTCAATGCGCCCATCTAAAAAACTTCCAAAGAATAAACACAATAGTAATATGAATGCTGATCAAAATAAAACAACTATAGTCTAATCACAATTCCGTCGTATTTATATTTATATATACAACAATTCAATCCGCAATTGTGAAATATATAGATTACAAAATAAAAATCAATATAATTAGAGTTGAGAAAAGTTAATTCGGAGAATAGTGAATCTCATTCTAAATTCGAATGTTATATCATTTGAAATATAGATTAATTAATAAGAGATTGTTATAGTTTAACAAGAGATTTTAAATTCGAATTCTAAAGATGTAGCTGTGTTAAAACTGAATATGAAGAGTTTTACTGTTTATATAATTTTATCCGATTCAATTCCAAAAGAATAATTTATAAAAAAAAAATTGAATGCTACACATCTGCTGAAGGAATTAAAATTTACATAATTAGAAATGAAAAAAAATAAATTAAAAAGGATGGATTTGAATTCAAAATTTTAATTTTTCAATATTTACGTGCTTATTTGATGGGATCAGAACCCACATAGTCAAAAGAAGTGCAAACTTAATTTTTTCTAAAATTAAATATAGAGAATTTTAGAGTATGAATTTTCAATTCCTGAATGCAATTCTCCATTTCCTTTATTATATTATTAGTAGCAGCAGCAGTATTAGGAAAAAAGATTAAAAATTCCTATAATTGCAGCTTCAAAAATGTTTATTTTTTAGCCCAGTGATGTAATTAAACTTTTTTGTTCAGTGTACTATTAAAAAAATGTAATTTTATTTAAATATTTCTTTTATATCCTTTTTTATTATTTTTCCTATTCTTTTACTGAGAAGAGAAATTGAATGACATTAATAATGACATATAAAATGTAGATTTGCTCTTGGACTCGGATAATTAAAAAGATAAGAAAAATAATTATACTATTTATAAATTAATATTGTGTTTATGCGCCTAGCCTCTCGTTACTCTGTGCAGAGCACTTTGTGTACAGGTAAACCCTTTTAAATTTTGCTTTCTTTCTGTAGAATAAACCTTTTTAAGTATTAGTCTATTTTTTCTCAAATATATTTTTTAAACAGCTAAGCAAAATTTCTGATTAATATTAATTTGACTATTCAATTTATTTAAAAAATTCACTTCTAAATTAATTTTTATATTTAAGTTAATTACAAAATTCATTTTAAATAGTTTATTTTGTTGGTATGTATTAAAAATTTATTTATTTTAGTAAACAAATCTATTATTTTAAGGGCATAACTATCTGAAATAAAATTATGTAAATGAATTAGAGAATTTGTGTATTCATTCATTGTAAATCAATGTTCCATTACACGTACTTATATCTTCATGCAATTGTATCTAATGTATATTACTACTGTATATACAATATTATTGCTAATGCAATTAACTTTGCTGAGTCATCTATCCATGTGCTACATATTGATTAAATATGATTGGCTATAATTAAATGGGACTGAATTGGAGTTTAATTGGATCAGCCTTCTCTGTTTCTTTTAACTTTCCCGCCTTCTCTGTTTCTGTTTCTTTCTTTTAATTTCTCATCTCCCATAATACCTTCTTCACCCCCTGCTCAAGCTGGTGTTGGGTAAATTAACCAAACCCAGCTTGCCCATTAAGAACTTGAAAGTAGGAAAGCCAAGATTTTTCGTGAAAAGATCAGCAATTTGTTGAGAAGATTGAATATGAGGCGTGATAATGAACCCAGAAGAAACTTGCTGCCTGACTACATGACAATCAAGATCGATATGCTTTGTCCGTTCGTGGAAGACTGGGTTGGCTACTATGTGGATTGCCGCTTGGTTATCACAGTGAAGATAAACTGGAACAACAACTTGAATTTGAAAATCTGCAAGTAAGTTCTCCAACCACAATAACTCACATGTTGTATTTGCCATTGATCTGTACTCTGCTTCAGCGGATGACCGGCTTACAATACTTTGCTTTTTGCTTTTCCAGGAAATAAGTGATGATCCTAAGAAAACACAATACCCAGAGATAGACTTCCTGGTTATTGTACATGCAGCCCAATCTGCATCACAATAGGCTTGAAGCTCAAGACTGTTGTTGCGAGGAAAGAAAAGGCATAATGAAGCTGTGGAATTTAAGTGTCGTAGTAGATGAACCGCAGCTTTAAGATGACCTTGGTGAGGTGTTTGAAGAAATTGAGAGAGCTGTTGTACACAAAATGTAATATCTGGTCTAGTAAAACCAAGATACAAAAGGCGGCCTACCAAACGTCTGTAAGATTCAGGATCTTCAAGTGGACAACCCATTTCAGGTACTAGCTTTAACCCCTGAACTGTTGGTGTATTGACTGTCTTTGCTAAGTCAAAATGAGCATCCTTTATTAAATCACGGATAAACTTCTGTTGAGACAAAAATAAACCCTTGTTAGATCTAGTAATTTCCAAACCGAGAAAGTACCTTGCGATTCCCAAATCTTTGATAGTGTATTTTTTGTGAATGTATGATTTGAGATCATAAATAGCTTGTTCTGAAGGGCCAGCTATCAAAACATCATCCACATACAAAATTAGAAATAATGAATTGCTACCATCTTGCTTAACAAATAAGCAATGATCATTAGGAGACTGACTAAATCCATAAGCAAGGAGGGCAGTGGTGAATTCTTTATTCCACTGTCTTCCAGCTTGTTTGAGGCCATAAAGAGACCTATTTAATTTGCATACTTGACCATTTGCAGCTTTGTCATAGCCTTGAGGTAGTAACATATAGATTTCTTCATTTATTTGACCATGAAGATAAGCATTGTTCACATCTAGCTGATGTAGAAACCAGGAATGAGCCGCAACCAATGTCAACATAATTCTGACTGTGACTAGTTTAGCCACAAAACTAAAACTATCATTATAATTGACCCCAAGCTTTTGGTTGTAGCCCTTAGCAACTAGTCGTGCCTTGTATCGCTCCACAGTACCATCAGCCTTGTATTTGACCCTAAATACCCACTTAGAGCCAGTAGCTTTCTTACCCTTAGGTAAATCAGTTAAACACCAAGTATTGTTAGATTCTAAAGCATGTAGTTCATTTTGCATAGCATTTACCCAATTACTATCATGTTTAGCATGTAAATATGAAGTAGGTTCATGAATTTTTGATACATTTGCAATAAAAGCTAGGTATTCTTTTTGTAAAATATGGTATACTAAAATGGGCATTAGTTTTTGTGGGTTCTGTATCTGCAGGATGAAAAAGAGCATGACTAGAAGATTGCATTATGAAATCAGATTGCCAAGTAGGTTTGATCTTTGTTCTTGTGCTTCTTCTAGTAGGTAGCTGTATGTTTGTTTGGTTTAATGATGTATCTGGACAGAAAGAAAGAGTGTCATGATCTGTTTGTGTTACTCCTAGTTGATGACCAGTTGTAAACTCTGTATCTTCCATGTCTTGTTCAGTAACTATTTCTGGTAGATGACCAGTACTGTAATCTGCATTTTCTGGTTGGTTGTTATGACTTATGGGTGAAGAATTTGTTGAATTTGGTTCTGTCATAGAGACAGCTTGTTGGTTTGTAGCAATAGGATATTCAATGTTGTCTGCACATAGAGGTAGGCTGAATTGATAAGAATCTTTGGTTGTGTTGTAATGATAAGGAAAAATTGTTTCATGAAAGATAACATCTCTTGAAACTAATAACTGTTTTGTTTCCAAATTTAATAGTTTATACCCTTTTTGATTCACTCCATAACCAAGGAAAAAACATGGGTAAGCTCTGGGATCAAACTTTGTTTTGTTTGGTTTGTTATTGGATGCAAAGCATAGACAACCAACAGTTTTAAAGAAAGAAATATCTGGTTCCTTTTGATATAGTTCTTGGTATGGTGATTTCCATGAAAGTACAATGGATGGTACTCTATTTGAGATATAAGTGGCTGTGAGTAAGATTTCAGACCAAAGATATTTGGGTAGGTTAGCTTGGATCATCAAAGAACGAGCTATATTCAAAAGCTCTTTATGTTTCCTTTCTACTCTTCCATTTTGTTGAGGGGTGTATGGACAAGACATTTGATGAATGATGCCTTTTGTTTGAAACAATGTTTTTATTTGCTGGTTTAGAAATTCTGTCCCATTATCTGTTCTTATGATTTTGGTTTTGGTTTGAAATTGAGTCTCAATTTGGTTAAGGAAAGATTCTATGGCATGGTACACTTGTAATTTGGTAGAAAGCATAAAAGTCCATGTATATCTACTTTTATCCTCTACTACTGTGAGCATGTAATGAGCCCCGGTAATAGATTTTGTTTGATAAGGCCCCCATAAATCCACATGGACTAGATCAAAAAGATTGGTTGACATGCTTTCACTAATAGGAAAAGATAATCTCTGTTGTTTTGACATTGGGCAAACAGAACATGTGATTTTATTTATAGTAGTGGGTATTTGAGATACATGTTTTTGTCTATTCTGAGATAAGTGCCCTAGTCTTACATGCCATAGGTAACTAATTTGATCATTATGATCATTATATTTGGTAAAACAACTAGAAACAATAGACTGCACAAAAGAATCACTGCTAAGCAAATATAAATTTGCTACTTCTGTTCCATAAGCCAATTCCTTCTCGGTCTGAATATCCTGCAAGATACAGTAGTTAGGTAGAGTTTTGATTGAAATTTGGTTTTTCTTTGCTAAAGTAGAAGCTGATAACAGGTTACATCTAAAACTTGGAACATATAATACATTTGTTACAACCAAATTATCATGTAGTTTAACTGTGCCTACATGTGTAATCTGATTTTGGGTTCCATCTGGTAGATCAACGGGTTTAGGATGTTTCAATTTAGTTATTGTTTGAAAATGTTTCAAGGACTTTGCAATATGGTGAGTTGCTCCTGTATCAACAATCCATATTCATTTTCTATTTCGCATGCTAAAATAGTAGTTATTGAGTGTCATACCTGCAAATGAAGCTGAGTGAATCATTAGTGTATCAGTGAAGTTGTCCTCCTGGATCCCTTTCCCTTTTAGTGCTCTCTGCACCTCAAATTGAACCATCTTGTTGATTTCCTGCTGCTTGTCTTCTGAATTCTGCTGGTTCGTTTGTTGATTTTCTACTGTCATATTATAAGGATCATTTGTCATGTCTTCATAGACTATTGTTTGGGCTGCTTTAGCATTTGTTTTCTTCTTTTTTAATTCAAAGAATCAATCAGGGTATCCAATTAATTTGAAGCATCCCTCTCTAGTATGTCCCTCAGATTTGCAGTGATCACAGTATTTGTCTGATTTGTCTCTGTTGTTGCCTCTGCCAGCTGATTTCTGGTAAAAATTTCCTGCTGATTTCTGGTAAGAATTCCTTCTTTGAGCATACATTGCTACTGCTGAATCTTGATTTTCTACACTAATCTGCACCTCTCTCTGTTTCTCCACAGTTAATACCATGGAATGTGCCTTGCTAATGCTAGGGAAAGGATCCATTAATAGAATTTGATTCTTCATGTTGTCATATGTTCCATTGAGTCCCATCAAAAACTGCATCAATCTTGTTTCATTCTCAAAATCTGCAATCAGATCTGATACTTTGCATGTACATTTCCCAATAGCACCACAATCACATTTGGGTAAGGGTTTAATACAAGCTAATTCATCCCATAATTTCTTCAATTTTGTATAATAAGCAGTGACTGAACAATTCACCTGAGTTATTGCTGCTATCTCTTTCCTGATTTGATAGATGAGAGGACCATTGCTCTCTCCAAATCTGGTGGCCAGTTCATCCCAGAGATCTTTGGCACTTGAAGTATACAAGAACGCCTCTGACAGATCAGGTCTGATGGAATTGAGGATCCATGAAGTAACAGTGCTATCAACACGCTTCCATTTCTTGAAGAGTGATGAATTTCTTGCAGGTATGGACACATCTCCATTAATGAACCCGATCTTGTCCCTAGAGGTAAGAGCAATCATCATTGATCTGCTCCATGAGAGATAATTCCTCTCATTCAAAGAAATGTTGACTAGAGTAGTTATTGATTGATCTGAGTTTGATAGTTTGTAGTTATCATCTGAATCATCAGTTTGTATTTGTGTGAGATCTGCCATTTCTGAATCAAGCTTGAAATTCTTCACAGGTTCCTTGATCTTCAAGCTCTGATACCATGTAAATGAATTAGAGAATTTGTGTATTCATTCATTGTAAATCAATGTTCCATTACACGTATTTATATCTTCATGCAATTGTATCTAATGTATATTACTACTGTATATACAATATTATTGCTAATGCAACTAACTTTGCTGAGTCATCTATCCATGTGCTACATATTGATTAAATATGATTGGCTATAATTAAATGGGACTGAATTGGAGTTTAATTGGATCAGCTGCCTCTGTTTCTTTTAACTTTCCCGCCTTCTCTGTTTCTTTAACTCCCGCCTTCTCTGTTTCTGTTTCTTTCTTTTAATTTCTCATCTCCCATAATACCTTCTTCAAATTATTAGATTAAAATAATAAAAAGAAACAAGTTTCAACTATTACTATCATCATGCCATGTATATTTTTATGGAAATAATTTTGAGACTACCAAAAATTAGTAGAGTTAACTTGGATCTTATAACAAATTTTAACAC
This sequence comes from Garcia nutans, assembly GCA_947685225.1. Taxonomy (NCBI): domain Eukaryota; kingdom Viridiplantae; phylum Streptophyta; class Magnoliopsida; order Malpighiales; family Euphorbiaceae; genus Garcia; species Garcia nutans. The sequence goes on from CANTUV010000002.1 coordinate 47,995,504, forward strand.
TTCATCAAAAAATAATAATAATAAATTTCAAAATGTATACATGGTGTAGATATTTGGTAGATGTTATAAATATTTAATTGATATTGTATGTATGTTATGTATCTATTATATATTTTGTGTGAATTTTATATAAATGCTGTGTAGATGTTATTTGAATATTGTGAGAATAAAATATTAAAAAAATAAAATAAAAATATATTTTTTATTCATTTTAAATAGTTTTTTTTTAGAGCTAAAGTTCTCTTAGTTAATTTCATTTGCATTTGTAATAATGCAATTAATTATGTTCCGAAAGAAAATTCTTCTACAATGGAATCCTTATCCTTATTGTTGTAATTTTCATACTTCTGCATATTTGTTTTCACATAACAAGACTAATATATATTTATACGCACACACACACACACATATATATAAATAATCTAATGGCAGTTTGTGTAGGGTATTAATGATTATATAGATAAAGTTTCTATAAAATAATTTTATGATTTGAAATCCCAGATGAGGTACAGCAAGAGTCAGGTCTGAACAAGACCAACGCCATATTTCATTATTATTGGATGTTTGTATTCTCCACTCCACCTTCAATTTTCTAGCCGTGCTTTCTTGGTTTTTTAATGTGAAACGACAGAGATATAAACCTGAAACAAATATGAAAACTGCAGTTTTCTTCTACGGAAAGTTAAAGGAAAGTCAAATCTTGTGGCCGTGCCAAAATGGTTATAGATATCTAATTATCTATTGGAGAATAATATCAATGTCATAATTTATGTGATCAGCTCTGAATTCATGGTTTACTAATCACCTCAAATCTTCTTAACGTTTTAATTTAAATATTATTTTAAAAAATCTCACCCATATTAAAAAAAAATTAATTATAATTACTGATTTATTCTTAATTAATAATTTTTTTTTTCGATCTAGTATTAACATCCTATTAACTTTATTACTTATTAATAACAACTTTAAATATAAAGGACAAATTAGTTAACAATATTAAACATTTGTCTAATGTCAAATATTTTGAAACAAAATTAAAACTTTAAAATGATATTTAAATTAAAAATGAGGGAGTATATTTTTTTCGTTTAAGAATATGTATATATATAATGATTTAATAATAAATAATAGAGTTGTTTCTAGAATTATGAAATATTGAGTCTAAATCTCAAATTTATATATATATAAGTGGAAATATGATGTTGGCCAATTAGATTTTTTTCCCTGATTAATTTCAATATGAAATTTTCCCATTAATCATGCCATAATTAATAAATGTTATCTCTATGGATAAGGCAAATGCAATTTCTCTTGAAGCAAATCAGGAAATGATGCCTATAAAAGGTATTACATTTGTATATGACAACATACGAGGCAAAAGCAAATGAGAATGAGCTTTCTCACTTCAATGTGTTTTCTCTCCCTCTTTCTCTCAATCTTCCCTTCCTTCACATCTCCAACATTATTATTTCAGGTTGGTTATCTCTTGCACAAAAAATTCCACGATTTTAATGGTTCAATTTTTTCTGAGGTTTTTATGGGTAATATGAGATGTAGGGATTCAATTGGGAGTCGGCTAACAAGGCAGGAGGATGGTACAACTCACTCAAGAACTCAATTCCTGATCTTGCTAATGCTGGAATTACTCATGTTTGGCTTCCTCCTGCTTCTCAGTCAGTTGCACCCCAAGGTAAGTTGCTTAGTGATACTGAATCCTTTCCAGTATCAGGTGATTATGAGTTCAAAATCCAATGCTTTCCTTTAACACAAAATCTTTGTCAGGATATATGCCAGGCAGGCTGTACGATCTGAACGCGTCGAAATATGGATCCCAGGATGAACTGAAATCACTGATACAAGCTTTTCATCAAAATGGAATAAAGTGCTTAGCTGACATAGTGATAAATCATAGAACTGCTGAGAAGCAAGACAGCAGAGGAATATGGTGCATTTTTGAAGGTGGAACTCCTGATGATAAACTTGATTGGGGTCCTTCATTCATTTGTAGAGATGATTCTGCCTATTCTAATGGCCAAGGAAATCCTGACACTGGAGAAGACTTTGGAGGTGCCCCTGATATTGACCATTTAAATCCAAAAGTTCAGAAAGAGTTATCAGAATGGATGAATTGGCTAAAAACTGAAACTGGATTTGATGGATGGAGATTTGACTTTGTTAAAGGGTATGCTCCAAGCATTACAAAGATTTACATGGAAAATACTTCCCCAGATTTTGCAGTGGGCGAAAAATGGGATTCTCTTGCTTATAAGGATGGAAAGCCTGAATATAATCAGGACTCACATAGAGGCGCACTAAAAGATTGGGTTCAAGCTGCTGGTGGAGCTGTAAAAGCATTTGATTTCACAACTAAAGGGATTCTTCAAGCTGCTGTGCAAGGAGAATTGTGGAGATTGAAAGACTCCAATGGAAAACCACCAGGATTTATTGGATTATCACCAAAAAATGCAGTGACTTTCATTGATAATCATGACACTGGCTCTACTCAACATCTCTGGCCATTCCCTTCAGATAAAGTCATGCTTGGCTATGCTTATATTCTTACTCATCCTGGAACTCCTTCAATAGTAAAACAATTCTTCTCCATCTATTTTATTTGTTTGTCATAACACTTCTTCTCCATCTAACTTAAATTCATTGTTAAATTCTTTTATTTTTTGGCAGTTTTATGACCACTTCTTTGATTGGGGACTGAAAGAACAAATTAGTAAATTGGCAACAATCAGGAAGAACAATGGAATTAATGAGGACAGCTCTGTTAATATTTTGGCATCAGATTCAGATTTGTATGTAGCAGCAATTGAAGGTAATATCATAATGAAGATTGGGCCAAAGTATGATCTTGGAAATCTCATTCCCTCAGGTTTCCAGGTTGTTACCTCTGGAAAGGACTATAGTGTGTGGGCTAAAAACTAAAACTGAAGATTATTATTGATGCCCATTTTGAGAAGTTCTCCAAGTATTAATGTATGATCACCATACGTTATTCTAAAAATATGAATATTAATGAAAAATATAAATAGTATAATAATTAAAACATTTATCAACATGATAATTCATCATAATAAAAAGATTAATGAATTAGCTTTGATTCAATGCTGTTAGAATTATTTATATAATTTAAACTCTAATGGTTATCTAATTGATAAAAGAATTATGTTTGTGTAATTGCATTTAATTTTCAATAAATATAAATATAAATCCTAGCTACCTATGATTGTTACATTACAAATTAATAATCTCTTATATGTATAATATGAGTGTAACCGAATTATGCTGAGATCACATTGAGTTCAAATTTTAGTTTAAAAGAATATTTAAAAATATTTAAATTTAATTGTATAAATATTAAAACAAGATAATTATTAAATTTATTAACGTTAAAATAAAATTTAAACTTGAGGTTGAATTAATAATTATAACGTATAAAATGAAATATATTTAAAGTTATATAGCATATATTTATTTTGTTAAATTATTGAGTGACTTGAATTGAGTATTATAATATTGGACTTCTTATAAAACTATCTACAAAATTATTTTTTTTTTCCAAAATACTATTGATATAAAAAATTTTCAAAAATACCTAAAAAAGTTTTCAAAATTATAAAAACAATTTGCATCATCATATTTTTACGATTTAAATATGTTATATATATATTATAGATCTGTTATAAAATTCTTTAAAAAAAATAAAAATTAAATTTATTTCAGCTATTATTTTATAAAAAAATACTTTTAATAGAAAATAATATAATTTTATAAAAATTTCTCAAAAAAAATCTTGAAACATCATTTTGTAATATAATTTTATATATTTTAGATATGTTATGTATATGTTATAGATATATCGTGTATGTATTGTATATCTATTATATTTTAGCATTTATATTATACAATATTTATATGTTGCTTAATTATAATATATATATATATATAGATATTATAGATATATTTCTTCTAGCATTTATATATTGATTAATTATAGTGTATAAGCTATAGATATATTAAAGATATGTTATGTATATATTGCAGATATATTATTATTTATTTGATGTGTATTATATATGTTGTTCATATATTATGTATGTGTTTATTTTTTTTGTGTATATTGACAATATAAAAATTAACAAATTATTTATAAATAAAAAATATATATATAAAAAAAATTAAAATACAAAAAAAATGAAAAAAATAACCTTAAAAGGAAAAAAAATGCGACGCCATAAAAAATAGAAAAAAAAAAAGTTGACTCCATATTTTTAAAATACGAAGTTGAAACACGGCATTCCTTGTAAAATTCCCTATAATATTTAAATTGGACTATATTAATCCGATTTATCAAGTCGAATTCAACTACTTCCTTTAGTGAAGCCTCATTTCTCTCTATGTAATAGAGCACTCTAAAACTTTGGTTTCAGCCCTAGATCTAGGGCTACCATCAACACTCTTGCCGGCAGTAGTTCTAGATTTTCAGAATTCCCATTTTTTCTTTTTATTGTCTAGTTATTTTCTTTCTCTTTTTCGTTTTTGTTGTTTGGTGGAAATCATTTGCAACCAAATTTTAAAGTTGCTAACACACTGATTCCTTTTGCTTGCAAGCTCTATCGAGCCTTTTATCGAGGGTTTCATCTAAAGATAGGGTGGGTTTGGAGGCTTAAGGTTTCTTTTTCTATACCCATAATATTAGCATCCAAGCCTAAAATTCTTCAAATCCTTGGTATTCAGTTTACACCACCTACCCCTTTTATAATCTCTCTATTTTTGTCTGAGGAAGGTTTGTATTTGAGGTCATTTGTAGTACCACCAATTGTTCGATTTTTTTTTAGTGGGTTTCTCCTTCCTTTTATGCCCCTTTCTGAGATATTTTTGTCTTGAAATTCCCACAGTTGATTCTAAATTTGAGGATGTGTGGGGTTTGGTGCTCTTCAACTATCTATCTTTCCTTCAATTTTTTTCAAAGGTTTCATAGATTCTTTGATTTGTGCTCTTTTCTCGACCTATTTCGTGCTTTCATGTGGCCAACTTTGAGGGTTTTACTATTTGTGGCTTTAGGTGAACGCCATCCAAGGGATCTGTTTGAAGATTTTACTTTGTTGCTATGTTGTTTCTGTTGTTGTTGTTGTTTGTGTTTGTGTTGTTTCAGTTGTTTTTATTGGTTGCTATCAGGGGCGAAGCTAGAGATTTAATAGAAGATGACAAAAATAAGAAATGTTATATATATATTAAAAATAATATAAATGATAATCTTTTTATAAATTTTTTAGATTAATATATAAAAATTTCTTTCATAGATAAAGAAGAAAAAAAAATTATAGTTTCTTTTTACATGATAAAATATTAAAAGTATAAATAATAAAAATATATATATTAAAAAATAAAATTTTTAACCTTACATTAATTTTCAATGAGTTTAAAGGGGATAAGTAAAGATTTGAAGGGGGTAAAAATTTTAAAAATTTTAATAAAAAAATATATGTATAATTTTTTTCTTCAAAAATAAAGGGGGCAGTTGCCCCCTTCTTTAAAAAGTGACTTCGCCACTTATTGCTATTGTATTTATGTTTGCTATATTTTGTCTCTTTTATGGTGGTTTTCAATCCTCGAAGGGTTCGTATATCTTTTGTTCTAGTTTAATGATATTATTTGATTTTGATAAAAAAAAAAAAAGTAGAATTCAAGTTTTTTTTTCAAGTCATGTTCAAACATCTTTCAAATATAATATAGTATTTTTTTAAAAAAATATAATTGAAAATAGTGTATACTAGATATGGGTTTTTTTAAAATTAAAAATTTAAAGATGAATATTTTTAAAAATATTTTTATATTTTAGGATATTTTTAGATAAACCTCTAGATTTTTTTGGAGTCTTTACAAAAATGCTAGAAAAAATAAAAAAAAATCAAGTTTATCATATTTTTAAAATATTTTCAGGTTTACAAAAATTTATAATTTTTTTATAAAAATATTATATTTAGATAGTTTATTATAAGTTTATTATGTATTTCTTATGAGTTTATAAATTTATATAGTTTATTATGAGTTTGCTGTAAAATAACTAAAATATTCCTGATAAAAATAAAAAAATTATAAAAAATAGTGGCTAGTGTATTTTTTTTCTTTTTTTTTTGGCACATTGACAAAAATACATAAAAAATAAATTTTATTTGAAAAATACTATAAAAAATAATTACACATTTAGAAAAAATTGGAGTAAATTTTTAAAAATATCTCAATTCTCACTAAAATAATAATTTTTTCAAAAATATATCTTCTATCACTACAATCAATATTTTACTTTAATTTTTAATTTTTTTAAACTTCACTATTAAATAAAAATATTTTAATAAAATAATAAAAATTAATATTTTAAATTATTTTTATCATATAAAATTATTAATTTTATAGAAGGAAAAATTTTAATTTTAATTATAAAAAATAAATAATACTCAAAAATATTTAAAAAAGTAAAATATATAAAAAATTATTTAAAAAATTATTAAATTTATTTTTAAATAAAATAAAATTATTGATATATTATAGATGTTTTGCATAAGTAAGAAGAATGTAAAATAAAATTATTGATATATTGTAAATATATTATAAATATATTATTCTTATTTATGTAAATTATGTGTATATTATATAGATATTATATAGATATTGTGTGTAAGTAAAATTATTAATATGTTATACATTGAATGTTATAAAACTATTAATAAAATTATTGATATACTGTAGATATATTGTTTATGTTTTAATGTATTATAGATGTGTTCTCAAGTAGATATAGTAAATGTTGATTATTTTATTATATGTATTTTATATATGTTATGTATATACTTATTTTTTTATGTATATTAAAAATTTAATATCAAAAAAATATTTTAAAATAAATATATAAATAAATAAAATAAAATAAAAATAGGAAAAAACACTGTTGATTCGCTCCATATTCTTGCAATATGGAAATCTAAAATGTAATTAAATATATAATGTAATTTTCCTTTATATATATATATATATTTTTTTTTTTGTAAAGGTGGACGGTACCATCGCATATTTTATTAATTAAATCTAAAGTATGGAAGACCCATACTATCAGTCAAAACAACCCTTTTAATGTAATTTGGCAAAGAGTTAAAAGATAAAAACCACCTAGAAACACCATTCAATCTACTATAATAGGCTAAAAAATGTGCAACTTGATTTGTCTCCCTATGAACATAAGAAATAGAGTGAAAATTTGAAAACAAAAGAGCCCTTGCTCTCTTAAAATGCGGTGACACATCAGAGACCGAAGACATCAACTGAACTAGCTCCAAAGAATCTACCTCCACCTGAACAGAATCATAGCCAGCTGCATTCACCCATTCAAGCTCATGAATCAAGGCTGTCAATTCAGCTTCCAAAACGTTCCTCGCCTTGATCAAGAAAGCTCCAGCAGCGATAATATAGCCTTTTGAGTCACGAAGGGCAACGCCTCCAGAAACAGTATGCAAAGAAAATGAGCCATCAACATTTAGTTTAAAACAATGATTAGAGGGCTTACTCCATGCAACCAGCTTAGGACGTGGCTTCCGACGCCCGAAAACAGAAGGCAAATGATCTGCAAAACACGAAAGAGGGGCGGCGAAACGATCTCCTGCATGAGCTACTCCCCAACTGAAAATGAACTTGTAAATTTGTAATTCAACACTGTGGGGAAAGAATTTCTCAGAGCCCCAAACACAATGACAATAAGCATTCCATGTATTATAGAGAATAACCTGGAAACCAAATTACAAAGCCTTCCCTTAACTGGCTTACCTGCATTAAGCCACCAGATTGAGAGTTCTTGCCTTAAAGTTAGAGTCTCTGAACCTCCATGCCGAAGAGGAAGGAGTGAAGCAGCATAATATTTTCAGATCTTCCTTATAGGAACGCAATTATGAAAAATATGGTCAACAGAAGCTGAGGCCGCCAAACAAAAGGGGCAGACAGCTACAAGGGAGATACCCAAACGCTGTAACATATCTGGTAGTGTCAGTGCATTATGAAGAATTTTCCAAGATAGGACTGAAAGCTTCAATGGAACTACAGAATCCCACAAAGTTTGCCGTGATATAGTTGTGCTTCTCTTTGGACGAACCAGATTATAGGCCGAAGAGAAAGTAAACTGTCCATTACCACTCTCTTTCCAAACAACAGAATTATCAGTTACCTCAAAGCTGTCCGCATAAGCCGAATATGTATGGCAAATACGCTTCCAGGCACATGAATCCGTTTGGATGTAGTTCATGTTGCCCTGTCAATGATATTTCCGACGCATGAAAGTAGCCCACAAGGAATCCTTCGACAAATAAATCCATAATTGTTTAATGGAGTACGCATCTTGAATAGTTGCTATGGAACGAATTCCCAAACCCCCTTCCGAAGTAGGGAATAAAAATTCAGTGTATCTAACCCAATGATGCTTTAGTTCAGCTGAATTGCCACTCCAGAAAAACTTTGCAAATCACCTTTCAATAATTGCAATTATGGATTTAGGCAAGAGCATGACTCCCATCGTATGAAGGGGAATTGAACTCAGGACATGACGAATGAGAAAAAGTCGACCACCTGGAGTAAGAAATTTCTTCAACCAACCTTGAAGTTTAACATCAATTTTTTTAAGAAGATCCTTGCAGTGAGAAGCACGGTTGATGCCATGGTAAATCGGTGCACCAAGATAGGTGAAAGGCAAAGAGCTTCTTTTAATAGAAAGCAGGTCCTCATACTTCTTAATGGTAGCATTACTAGCCTTGTCTCAGCAATAAAAAGCACTTTTGTCGAAATTCACAAGTTGTCCCGAGGTAATCTGGTAAGAAGTCAAGAATCGAGAGAAATTTTTAATTGACCTCGCATCCCCATTTATAAAAACTAACAGATCATCTGCAAAAGCAAGATAAGAAACAATAGGACAGTGCCTATGAGTTTTATATGGAGTAATTTTTTCTTGATAAATCAAAGCATTAAGACCCCGAGAGAATGCTTCAGAAGCCAAGATAAACAAAAGTGCAGACAACGGATCACCCTGCTTAACTCCCCGAGTTGGTTGAAAAAACCCATAGCACACCCCATTAACCAGAACAGAAAGGCGAGTAGAAGCAAGGTTCCTGATAATCAGCTGAATAACACGCCCTGAAAAACCAAACTTATTAAGCACTGCCTGTAAAAAATCCCATGACACCCTGTCAAAAGCTTTAGCCATATCAAGTTTAATGGCTAAATTATGGCCTCTCATTTTCTTATCAATATCATGTATCATCTCATTAGCCAGCATAATCTGAGAGTGAATTGAACTCCCTTTTAAAAAGCCTGCCTGCTCAGGGGATATTAAATTCTGCAGAAGTGGTGCCATTCTGTTAGCCAAAATTCTAGTACAAACCTTGCTTATAAACGTGGCTAGACAAATTGGACGGTACTGCGAAAAGCTGGAAGGGTTCTCAACCTTAGGAATGAGCACAATTTGCGCACTGCTAAAAGCCTGCGGTATCGGAAGACCAAGAAAAATTCCTTGACAGCACTGCAGACATCCCAACAAACAATGTCCCAACACTGCCGAAAGAAATAACCATCAAAACCATCAGGCCCCGGAGCACTATTAGGATTAAGATGCCAGACCGCATTTTTAATCTCCAAATCGCCAGGAATTGTTTCAAGACCATCATTATCCTGAGACGAAACAATTGTAGGAATGACTTCCAACTTATGAGAAACCTGATCCGGATCAAAATCAGCATTACTACAAAATAAATCCCTGAAATGATTAACAGCTTCCAAACCAATAGATTCCTGATCCGAAATGCGAGACCCTTCAGCAGCTCTAATAGAGACAATGCGATTCATCTTTCTACGCATCTTGACATAATTATGATAAAACCGAGTGTTACAATATCCATCAGCAATCCAGGAAATATGGGATTTTTGTTTCCAAAAAGTTTCTTCCAATTTCAGTTTCATGGCTAATGTTGCTTGCGTATCCTGCCAAGAAGTTAAATTAGTCGAAGACGGATCATCTATGTACACAAGCTCTGCCTCTTGAGCATCTTTCTCAGCTTTTTCAATGTCATTGAACAATTGCCCAAAAGAAATCTGATTCCAATACCGAATTGCTTTTTTCAAACCTTGCAACTTGCGAAACAAACCCTGCATTCCTCCCCCAGAAAAACTGGACATCCATTGTCGCTTAATCATAGGAAGAAACGAGACATCTGAAAGCCACATGTGCTGAAATTTAAAATATTTAGGCCCAGTAGTATCAACAATCTGACATTCCAACAACATAGGAAAATGATCCGAAGACAACTTCCCCAAATGTCGATACCCAACAGAATCAAAGCCATCAAAAAAAGTAACATTAGCCAAGAGCCTGTCTAATCTCTCCCAAACCCGACCATTAGATCTAACACCAGTCCAGGATAAATCAGCCCCCTGAAATGGGATATCCATTAAACTGCATTCATCGGTACAATCAATAAAATCTTGCATAGCCTGTAAATCTGGAGAACCACTTCCTTTATATTCTGAAGGATACTTAATTGTGTTAAAGTCACCTCCAACAATCCATGGCTTAGAGCAAGAATTAGAATAAGAAACCAGACTAGACCATAAACTTTCACGGGCAGCTCTAGAATGTAACCCATACACGGCTGATAAACAAAAATCAAAACCTCTGGACGAGAAAAACACTGAACAAGATAAAAGCTGTCCATCATCCTTAAAAATAGACACACTAAAAAGGTGATCCTTCCACATAATCCACATCTTATTGTTATAGGAGGCATGCACATTATCAAAACCAAGTTTAATCGCAAAAAAGTTTGCCTTACTAGCAATAGCCACAGGTTCTATAATAATCAACAATCCAATATTATGAACCAAGCATAATTTATGAAGACGATTTTGTGAAGACGCAACACCACGCACATTCCAAAAAAGAATATTCATTGTGATGAGTTTTTATGAGTAGCAAGGGAATTAGTGATCAAGGCATCTTTGGATTTAATTTTCTGACCTTTTTTCGGCGGTCGTCCACGAGCACGAGGAGCCACAGGAATAAATCCATCAGCATTAGCATTTGTATTCAAATCCGCCTCAGCAGGTATTTCTCCATCAGAGAATTTGTCCAGAGTTTCAGTATCACGAGTATCACTATCCTTTTCAGAATCTGAAACAGCCAAATTAAAACTAGTAACAGCCCGAGGCTCATCACCAACACAAGCTAAAACAGGGGGCAAAGTATCTGCATTCGGCACATTAGCAGGTGGAATCGTTATAGGCTGAGTTTCCACGTGATCCTTATTATTTTCATGCAAAAGAGGATAAGAATCAATCAATGGTTGGTCCACTGGAACAGTATCATGCAAAGAGCTAGAAATATTTTCATTTGAATTTGGTTCGCCTAGTCTCTGTTTTTCAGTTTGTGAACTCAGTTTAGGCACCCATACTTTCTCTACCGGTTTAACATGCTCAAATGGTTCTGAATTTTTAGCAGGTCCAGGAACTGAATTATATTGATGAAAATCTTCATGAACTGTACAGATGGTTGTAGCATGCCCCATTTCACAGCATCTGGAACAATATTTTGGCAAATTCTCATAAATAATTGGTTGGAAAAAACCAGTTTTGTCATTTTGTATCCACACCCTATCAATCAATTCCTGGGATAAATCCACTTCGACACATATACGGGCAGCAGAAGGTCGGATTAATGAGGAAGTAGCAGAATCTAGCTTCAACGGCTTACCAACAAGCTGAGCTATCGGAAACAGAGCCTTTTGATTGAAAAAATGAACTGACAGTCCCTCCAATGTAATCCATGCAGGAAACAACGGGCAATCCACATCAGAATGAAAATTAGGAGTCCACTTGAAAACACGCATTGCAAATCCATTGAAATACCATAATTGGCGTAACCAAAACCGTAAGAAATCTTCCTCAATGGCAAACTTGATCAGGACGTGTTTATCATCAATCAAGTCTAAAAGATAATCCCCTTTAAAGCCTATCAAATCCATAGTCTTTCTTAACCCCTGCATGTTTGGTCTTCCCGATCCAAAAAATCCAATCAAAGCATAAGAAAAGGGTTTAGCAAGCTCTGAAATCTCCTCCTCAATAAAGGAAATAGTCGGCACTCCTTTAAACCTATAGGGTTGCTTCGGTTGAATATTAACAGAAATAGGAGAAGCCACAATTCCATCAGATGGTCGATCGACCCTATCCGAAACAGCAACCACTCCCTTCTTCAAAGCATCAACAAACGAACATCCGGCCAGCCCAGAAGGGGCTGCCGACGGTGGAGATGACTTTGCCGTGATGGTGAAGGAAAAACCCCTTTTAGAATTGACTCATGCAACCACTCCCACCACTTGTTTTATATATATATATATATATATAAAAGGAATTCACCAAACTTGAAAGACACGATCTTAAGAGTACTCGGTGAGACATTTAATCGAGCAGCTTGCGTGCATATACTTAAATCACCTCACCCACCCACCACTTCCTTTCAAACGAAGTCCACTCAAACAAACTACCAGCAGAAACCAATCTTCACAATCTGTGAAAATCAGTTGAATCCCATCCAAACACAAAGAGGAATTTCAAAAAAGTTTTGGATCTAAAACCTCAAAAATCACAGAATTGAAGCTAACCGATCGGAAAACAGAAGTTGTGATTTCGGCGTCGCAAATCAAAAAACCAAATCAACTGCAGCATTAGAAAACGAAGCCGGCAACATATAGCTAGGAAGAGACAAATGACTTTGCCTCTGCTAAGAATTTCATCAAACAGCTTCTGGGCATGAAACAAGTAGTGATATTTCTTCACATAGAGATTCAATAGATGATTACTGATACCCAGATTTTGAAGAGAACCAGTCTTAATTAATATATATATATATATATATTCTCCGCTTTGAATCAATTGAAGATTGCAGAACCAGAGAAAGAAAGTTAGAGCTTCGCGTGGGACACTGAAATTTTCATTCACATTATATATATATATATATATATATATATTAGATGGCCTTGTTTCTTGGATTTACTGAGCTAATTAAGCATACACTTTGGACTTGGACTGGATATGAACTAAACCGAACTACCCAATTGGGCAGTTGCTTGAGAGGAGAAAAAGGGCTTATTACAAAAATAACAAAAAAAAGTGAAAGTTATTTCAAATTTACGAAGATTACAACAAATTTTTAAATGTACGCTAAATAAAACTTTAACTTTCAAAAATACGGAAATTGGTTTTCATTTGTTTTCGGTTTTTTTTTGTAATGATTTTTTTATTATTTCTTTGTATAACATGTAATATATGCAATTAATTAATTTAAAATCTCAATATTTTAAAGTTAATTTTAGTAATTTAATTAACAATAATAAATTTTTTATCTTCATTGAATATATAGTTTTATTTCATGTATTATAATTAATACATGATAAGACATTTATTTATATGACTCTTTTATCGAATAAAAATTAATTAATTATAAATTAATTAAAATCTATTCTGCATTCATTTAAATTAATTAATTAAAATGTGAGAGTGGAATAAGTATTAATTTAAAATTAAGTATTGTAATTTTAATTTTTTATCGATGATGATTTAACTAAAAAAGTAAAATCATTTTAACTATTTTTATAGTGTAAAAGTAATTTTAAAATTATTTTATTTAAAATTATACCCATATATTTGCGGGCATATGCCTACATATATCCACTTATATTATTATTTTTTAGTTAAAGTATATATAACATATACCGACATATAAAACATATATATATCTAATTATATGTATTATATACACATATATACCTACATATATATAACATATATATTTAGTTATATATAATATATACCAACATATATCTACTTATATATATCTACTTATATGTAATATATATATATATATCTAATTATATGTAACATATACTAATATATACCGATATATACTAACATATACCCATATATTATTATGCTTTAGTTAAAATATATATAACATATACGGACATATACTTATATATATAACATATATATATATATATCTAGTTATATATAACATATACTTACATATAATATTATTCTTTAGTTAAAGTATATGCAATATATACCAACATATACCTATATATATGTAACATATATCTAGTTATATGTAAAATATATGAATTTATACCAATATATATCAATATATACTCACATATACCCACCTATATATAACATATATATATATATATAGTTAAGTTACATACCAATATATACTGATACATATTCATATATATTGTTATTTTTTAATTAAAATATATATAACATATACTGATATATACCAACATATATCGACATATACGTATATATATGTAACATATATATATCTAGTTATATTTAACATATACCAATATTATTATTCTTTAGTTAAAGTACATATTACATATACCGATATATATATTTATATATATGTAACACACATATATATAGTTATATATAATATATACCAACATATATCGATATAAAACAACATATATTGTTATTTTTTAGTTAAAGTATATGTAATATATATCGATATATACCTATATATACGCACATATATTGTTATTTTCAATTAAAGTATACATAATATGTATCTATATATAGCCACATATAAGTTGATATATAAAATATACCCACATATATAAAATATAACCATATATGCACACATATTATAAAAAAATTAATTATAACTAGATATATATTATATATATAGTTATATATAATATATAATGATATATACCCACATATATCTATATATATTAAATTAAAAATATTAAATTTAGTTTCTATTTATATCTAATATATACCAACATATAACTAAAATATATTTAGTTATATATGATATATATCACTTTTTTTGTAATTTTTTAATTTTACATCATATGTCAATATATGTTGATATATCTCTATATATATCTCTATATATTAGTATATGTTGATAAATATCAATATATATTATATATATTTTAATGGTATATATTGGCATGTATTGATGTATGTCAATATAAGTTGGTATATGTTGATATATATCATAATATATTATATATATTTTAACGGTATATATTGGTATAAGTTGACGTATGTCGATATGTGTTATGTGTATTTTAACGATATATATTGATATATATTAGTATATATTGATATATGTTATATATATATATATATATTAATGATATATATTGATATATGTGTTGGATTAGTGAGAAATAAGAATAAATAAGTATTATATGTTTAATTATATGTAATATATTTATATAAAATAGCAATTTAATGTAAATATTTTTAATTTAATAATTTGAAAATTTAATTTGAAATTTATCTAAAATTAAAAAATAAATAGTATAAAAATACAAAAACAAAAAAATATTAAAAATTAAAGACAGATAAAAAAAAACAGCAGCCACATAATGAAAATATAAAAAATAAAAAATATTGTGATAATATTTTGAAACAAAAAAATGCAATTTTCTATTAAAAAAGCAATAAGTGGCCACAAAATACGCAAATTCGTATAAAATAAAAAAAAATAACCATAATTCCATATAAATGAAAACAACAAAACATAAAACTGTAAGTATTAATGAAATTAAAAGATAAAAAATCGTATATCGTGTAATTTCATTGGAGAAAAAAGTATTGCATCGAAATAGAGCCAACAGGTGTAATATAGCGAAGCCCAATGTTGCATTCATTTCCAACTCGATAGATCAAAAAAATTTGATAATTTTAAAACTGTTGTAAATAAAAAAATAAAGAAGATAGGTAGATAATGAGAAATTAAAAGAATCTCTTTATTATATAATATATATAATGCATCACCTATAATGGGGTATATATAGTGGTGTAAGTAAAATTTAGATGAGAATAAAAGATTATAATTATTATCAAATTAAATACTAATAGAACTAATAATAATCTTGATAGGATAAAGTTAATCTAATTAAATAGTCATCCACATATTTCTTAATACTTTTCCTTGAATAACTACCCCTATGAATATATTTCGTTAAAACTTTGTTAAAAAAACCTAGTGAGATAAAAACTTAGCTAAGAAAAAGAAGCACAGTATTCATAGATAATTTACCCTTAAAATACATCCAACTCGTATATTTAAGTGAAGTCATCCTAACATTGCGTACAATGTATTTGTAAATAAATCTACTAGATTATCACTTGAATAAACTTTGCAAATATCAAAATTTTCTTTCTTTATGGGTGAGTGTAAAAAGACTTTGATGATATATATTTAGTCATATCAGCTTTTAGGTAGACTCTCTTAATTTGTGCAATATATGTTGCATTATATTTATGCAACATTGTCAATTTATCACCTTTTATAGGTGATCCACAAGCTTTTTTCATATGTTTGATTATGGTTCTCAATCATACATATTTTCATTGGACTTCATGAATGACTAATATCTCTGAATGATTTGGTGCAGCAATAGTGATTGTTTACTTCACACATCACCATAAAATAACAATATTATTATATGTGAGAGCATAACTTATATCAGATGTGCCACGTGGACAGCATAAAACTTGTTTCACTCCATTCCAATATCTTCTAGTTAGTTTAGAACTAAACCTTGCAAATAAATTAACTGAAAAAATAATATATGATCTTCTATTGTTAGCAAGATATAAAATCGCTCCTATTACATTGAGATATGATACTTCAGGACTAAGAATCTCTTCATTATCTTTTTATGAGCGAAAAAGATCTCCATTAACATCAAGAGAATGAATAACCATTGGAGTGTTTAATGGATAATATTTATCCATATAAAATTATTTCAAGATGTTTCGATATATGACACTTGATGGACAAAAATTCTATTTGATAGATACTCAACGTGAAATCCAAGATAAAATTTTATTCTTCTAAGATCCTTCATTTCAAATTTCTTCCTTAAATGGTTTGCAGTAATTGAGATCTCTTCTGGAGTTTTCATTATATTTAATTTATCAATATAAACTGTATTTATAGCAAATTCTGAATTTATCTTCTAAATAAAAATATATGGCCAAATAAAAATATTTTTATATTTTCACTAAATATTTACTGAGGTGATTATGTCACATTCGCATAAATTGCTTTAGCCCATATTTCTTAACACTTTCCTTTGAATGACTACCCCTATGAATATATCTCGTTAAAATCTTGCTAAAAAAACCTAGTAGGATAAAAACTTAGCTAAGAAAAAAGAGTACAGTATTCATAGATAATTTATCCTTAAAAATACATCCAACTCATATATTTAAGTGAAGTCATCCTAACATTGTGTACAATGTATTTGTAAATAAATCTACTAGATTATCACTTAAATAAACTTTGCAAATATCTATTTTTTCTTCCTTTATGGGTTCATGAGTGTAAAAGGACTTTGGTGATATATATTTAGTCATATCAGCTTTTAGGTAGCCTCCCTTAATTTGTGCAATATATGTTACATTATATTTATGCAACATTGTCAGTTTATCACCTTTTATAGGTGATCCACAAGCTTTTTTCATATGTTTGATTATGGTTCTCAACCATACATATGTCCATTGGACTTCACAAATGACTAATATCTCTAAATGATTTGGTGCAGCAACAGTGATTGTTTGCTTCACACATTACAATATTATTATATATGAAAGCATAACTTATATCAGATGTGCCACATGGATAGCATAGAACATGTTTCACTCCATTCCAATATCTTCTAGTTGGTGTAGAACTAAATCTTGCAAACAAATTAACTGAAAAAATAATATATGATATTGCATTGTTAGTAAGATATAAAATCGCTCCTATTACACTGAGATATGGTACTTCAGGACTAAGAATCTCTTCATTATCTTTTCATGAGTGAAAAAGATCTCCATTAACATCAAGAGAATGAATAACCATTGGAGTGTTTAATGGATAATATTTATCCATATAAATTTATTTCAAGATGTTTTGATATATGACACTTGATGGACAAAAATTCTATTTGATAGATACTCAATGTGAAATCTAAGATAAAATTTTATTCTCCTAAGATTCTTCATTTTAAATTTCTTCCTTAAATAATTTGCAGTAATTGAGATCTCTTATGGAGTTTTCATTATATTTAAATTATTAACATAAACTGCAGCTATAGTAAATTCTGAATTTATCTTCTAAATAAAAATATATGGACAAATAAAAATATTTTTATATTTTCACTAAATATTCACTGAGATGATTATGCCACATTCGCCTAAATTGCTTTAGCCCATACAAGGATCTTTGAAGCTTAATATATTTTTTTAAGGTATTATATGTTTCAAGCATCTTGATGCTTCATGCATCTTAAATTCTTCAAGAATTTTCATATATATGTCATTATCTAATGAATCATATGAGTAAACTATCATAACATCCATAAAATATATGTCAAGCTTTTCATAGGTTGCAAAACTAATTTTAAAAGTAATTCCAATCAAAATAGAAAAAATAAACTCTTTTCATAATCTTATTTGATTCATTTCTTTTATATACAATACCCCATAAGTATGATATCTTTTAGTGTCTGGACTACTGATCCAAATATTGTATGTTTAGCAAATGAATCTAGCTTGGCTTGGATCACTTCTTTCTATTTTGGCCAATTATTTCGATATCAATAATTTTAAATAGTTTTAGGCTCAAGCATATTTTAATAATTTTAACAGTAACATAGACAAATATATTATCAATAATAATTCCATATCATTCCCACATATTTCTATATTTTAATTAGATCTTATAATTTTTCGATATCAAAACTACTTCTATGGTTACTTCTATAAAAATATACGGTTATTGATTTATGTTACTTTTTGTCCTTTTTAGGAGTGTCATTTTAAAAATATTCATTTTTCCTTATTTCAAAAAATAATATTTTGAATTAATAGGTTTTTCACGCTTCTGGCTATGCAATATTTATTTAGTAATATATTCATAGATTGTCCTGTAAGGACAATCATTCCTTTAGAATATTAGTAATCAGAACTTGTTATTTAGAAACCTTTAGTTTTATTAAAAATATTCAGCATTTGATTTATTCTGTAAATAAATTATTCCTTGAACTTCATGTTCACACTAATTTATGCATATTTCAAGAATGAATAAGATTGATTTATTTTAATTAATGTCTTATGCTTTTGGCTATATTCAATTATCTTCCCCTAACGATAGGAAAACTGATTTATCAAATTGATAATCTAAAAATTTTTTTCTAGAAAATTTATAGTTATTGGTCCAAAATATCTAATAACATGTAAACTATCAAAATATATATAGATATCAATAAGACATTAATAACCCATTTAATTTCTTTGAGTGGATGCAATAAGAACATATACAATATAACAACAAATTCTAAATAAAATATATTATGTCAGTTAAGCATAAATTTAAAATAAAAAACTTTTGATGCAGACATTTAAAAGTAAATTAAAGTTGCAATATATACAATAATATATATCCAAGTATGCATCCAAGTAAATATAGGAAGTTTTGATTTTATAAGAATAATAATTAATCGTAAAAGTCTAATAATTAATTATTCAGCTAAACCATATAGATTATGAATATATGCAATAAAATAATCAGTGGTAATATAATCATAAAATAATTTTCGAGTAAACTCATATTCATTATCCAGATAAATTTTATTTATATGATAATCAAGAAATATTAATCTTAACTTTATAATTTGAGCAACAAATTTAGTTAAAATAATATTACGAGTTGACAACATATAACAATTGGGTTGAAGCATCAATCAAAACCATAAAGTATCTAAATAGTCTATAAGATTAATGAGTAGAGCCACAAATATCTCCATATATTTTTTTTATATAAATTCAGAGGACTCTAAATGTAATTTAAGTGGTGAATGTCTCATAATTAATTTACCTTAAGCACAAGAGTGATCATCACACAAAATTTTTTTTTATTTTTCAGTCACTATCAATTTGTATTCTTATTAATACGGTGCATCATATTTGATCCTAGATGACCAAGACGATCATATCAAAATATAAAAATTTGAAAATTTATGCATTTCCGGTGCATATAGTGTAAATCAATAATCTTTATTTTTATAAAGTACAATTCGGTTAAGAAACTTAGATTTTTTTTAATATGAACGTATGATTCAAATTCGTAGAATGAACACATAAAAATTTAATATCCCTCTCACTTTATTTTAATAGGATATCCATTGCGTCGTAATCTTTAAAACTTAGTAGATTTCTTCAGGGCCTACTTGGATACAATGAATTATGGATATATAATTTTGTTCAAATTCAGAATATAAGGTGGACTTTTCTAGAGTCTTTAATCACATTTATAAAACTAGATATCATATTAATATTAATTTCTATTAATATTAATTGTAATAAATATTTTCTGATCATGAAGTTATACTAATATATATCTTTTTAGCACTTTTATTTTCATAATTGATAGGAAAAAAATTCATCATGACTCTTTTATCAAGATCTCGTCTATAGTCTTAAAAAAAATTATCACATTCATTTTAGAAAATGATGTTAAGTCAGATGGATAAGTTTAATAATTTTTCATCAAAAACTAAATATTTTGTTTAACTATAGGTAAAGAAGAAATTAGTTTAGAATATTTTGTGAATTTATACTCTCAATATTGCTACTCCAAGAGCACATTTGAGACATAAAAATTTTAATATTCACAAAAAGACTGTAATTAATAATTAATAATTAATAATGAGATAATTAATTTTAAATTTCTCAAATGAATAATCAAAAAGAAAACTGATGACGAGGTTACCTCAGGGGGGTCCGCCTAGCTCCCTAAGCTCGGTCTCGGATGATGGCTGCGCTCAGTTTCAACATGCAAGGCAAGAGAGATATGGATCAGGCTCCACCAGAGGAGGCTCCAATGCCTAAGTCAGTGCTCTGTAGGTCTAGCATAGATAATAATAATGTCAAAAAGAGAGGAGAAGAAGAGCCCTTTACCTGTGGGGGTCTGCCCCTATATATAGATAGTGTGTGGGGCACAAATTTATATGTGTCGGAGAATATTTGAGAAATTATGCAGGTACGCCTGTCACATTGGGACTGTATACCTGCTGTGTCAGAGGATATCGAGGAAGCTTGGTAGAACGAAGGTGTACAGAGCTGAGGTCTAGTCTTCTTGAGTGCCCGTCCAAAGGGCGATTAGTCATGGAGCTAAGTTAACATACTCAGTTAAAGGAGAGGTAGTAACACTAGACTCCCTCAAGTTATCTAACATTTATGTTAACTGCAAAAGTATCATACAAAGGAGCTTGGGCGAGCTCCGGATAACTATGATGATCATGATATAAAGAGGTTGTATGCTTCACGCTGAACCAGTAAGTGGCTCGGTTAACGAGCTAGGAAGAGTACTCGGTGCACGGGCTAGGGAGAGTACTATTAAAAACCATTACTTTTAAGCAATCCTGCGGATATAGTCGATTTTCTTTTCACAATATATCTAAGATTTACAATATCGAGGTGAATTTTATTATCAAGTACCCATAACAGATAATTTCTTCAGAAAATATCAAGGATGATAAATTTAAATTTTATAAGATTTAACATTATAAATATACTAAATTGAAATAAAAATCATAAATTATATATATTACAGAGCTCATCAAATAAATAAGGACAATATATATATATATATAGAGAGAGAGAGAGAGAGAGTTTAAATGTCATAACTCTAAAATTTTATTAAATTATAGTAAATATCAATTTATTTATCAACTTCACTTCAATACACAAATATTTACTTATAATTTTATATCTATTTTATTTTTTTATACTATATTAAGTTATTAGATATATAACCATAAACACAAAAAATAACTATAAAATTAGGTGTTATATATATATATATACATATGTTAAGTCAATACATTATACATTTATACATACTGCTTTATTTACACAAACAGTAATTTAGCATATGTATACACAAACAAAAACATTATATATATATAGGCATGGAAATCAAGACTTTAACATGATTGCAGTTATTCTTTTTCGTGTAAATAAAAATACTATGAATTACACTATCTTAAAATGCCTAGATTTTTACAATTATATACAATACTAGCCACATAACACCAATAGTTAATTAATTAAAACTAAAGAGCAAAATAAATCCAAGTGCTAATCAAATTGAAGATAACACCTATATCTAAAAGTCATAACTTTACGATATTGACCTTTTATTAGCAACAACCTTTTGCATCCTAATAGCTAAAAATGCAAGCAAGATAACTCAGTACTTTAACATAGGTATGAAAGGGGAAGAAAACCTAATTCCCCTAAAATCTAAAACATGCATAGATCACTAGATTATTCAAATTAAATTGCAAAGGGCAGAATTGCATACCTGACATCATCGTATGTTGATGTTGAAGACGATTCTGGGGTTTGTCGGCTTCCAGGGGATACACACTTTAGGTTTAGCGGAAGCACTACTGAAGGAACGTAATGTTCTCTAAAAGTTGTTATGTTCCCCCGGAGACCACGACCCCTTATTTATAACTGAATAAATTGATTAATTTCTATTTTGGTCCTTCAACAAAATAGAAATTACTTAATGGTCTCTACACTTATAATCCTATTACGAGTAGGACACCTCAATAGTCAACAATTCTAATTTAATCAAAACTTTAATTTGACTATCTTAATTTGACTGCAATACACATTTAATATTTAAATATATTTAGCCCACACTTAGGATTAATTTGAATAATATAAAATTAATTCTAACAATCTCCTATTTGGGCTAACATATATTAAATGTAAATGTATATACCTTAATGAGCTCATAAAAGCAGTCATACTGAAGGTGTCTCAAACAATCTCGTCCATTGATTATATCGATAAAGGACTGAAAGGCCAGTCGCCACATTCATCGTGACTCAAACCACCATCAATCACATTACCAATACTCTCAAATGACATAGATCAATAATAGGAGTGTAGCATGGAAACTACATGTAATGTGATCTAATCATGCCTGTTTCCAACTGGTCAATCTTAAGTGAGATCAAACATAAATATAATACAGAGTGTAAAACACATAATAAAATGAAAGAAAAACTCATTTTTCTGCAGAAACTGAATGTACTTTATAAAATATATCCAATGTCAAAGAGAGCATACATAAAACTTAATGCAAACTTAATGAACAAACTCCCACTGAAACTAAATAGTCTTAAATAATGTGACACCCATATGAGCAGTGTACTCATGAAAAACTTTCGGTATCACAGCCTTAGTGAGCGGATCTGCAATCATGGAGTTCGTTCCAATATGCTCTATGGATATCTGTCCACTCTGTACTCTCTCCCTCACAGCCAGAAACTTTATCCCAATGTGTCTCGATCGAGAAGAGCTTCTGTTGTTGTTGGAGAATAAAACTGCTAAGTTATTATCACAATATAACTTTAATGGTCTTTCAATGCCATTCACAATGCGCAGCCCTATGACAAAGTTCCTCAGCCAGATTGCCTAATTGGATGCCTCATAACTTGCTACAAATTCTGCTTCCATAGTAGAGGTAGCTACTAGAGTTTGTTTCACACTCTTCCAAGAAATAACACCACCAGCCAAGAGATATATGTAGCCTGAAGTGAATTTCCAACTGTCTTGGCATCCCGCGAAATCAGAATCAATATACCCAATGATCGCAAGCTGATCTGATCTCCTGTATGTGAGCATATGTCCCTTCGTTCTCTGAAGATATCTCAAGACTCTTTTGGTTGATTTCCAATGATCCATTCCTAGATTGCTGAGATATCGCCCTAACATGCCAACTATGAATGAAATATCTGGACGAGTGCAAACTTGAGCATACATCAGACTCCCAACTGCTGACACATAAGGAATCTTCTGCATCTCCTGAATCTCAAGTTCACCCTTTGGACACTGATCAAGACTGAATTTATCTCCTTTAGCAACTGGGGTATCAATTGGTCTATTGTTATGCATACTAAATCTCTTGAGCACTTTCTCAATATAGCTCTTTTGTGATAATCCAAAAATACCTCGAGTACGGTCTCAATGTATTTGAATCCCTAATACAAAAGAAGCTTCACCTAAATCTTTAATCTCAAAGTATTTTGAGAGAAAGACTTTGGTCTCGTGCAGCAAGTCCTTACAGTTAGTAGCAAGCAATATGTCATCCACATATAAGACCAAAAAGATAAACCTACTCCCACTGAACTTGTAATACACACAATCTTCCACAACATTTGTCTCAAAACCGAAAGAGACAACTACTTCATGGAACTTGAAGTACCACTGACGAGAAGCCTGCTTGAGTCCATAAATGGATTTCTTTAATCTGCATACCAGTCGCTTTGGGTCTTCAGACACAAAGTTTTTTTGCTGCACCATATAGATGGTTTCATCAATATCTCCATTGAGAAACGCAGTCTTCACATCCATTTGATGTAACTCAAGATCAAAATATGCAACTAGAGCCATGATTGTCCTAAAAGAGTCCTTCGATGATACTGGAGAGAAGATCTCTTTATAGTCAATCCCTTCTTTCTGAGTGAAGCCTTTAGCTACAAGACGAGCCTTATATCTTTCCACATTACCATTAGAATCCCTCTTGGTCTTAAATATCCATTTGCAACCAATAGGTTTCTTTCCTTCAGGTAATGGGATAAGATCCCAAACTTGATTGTCTTGCATAGATTTATATTCTTCACCCATTACCTCAATCCACTTGTGAGAGTTAGGATCCTGCATGACATGATGAAAGCTTATTGGATCATCTTCCACCATGTCTACAGTGTCCTCATGTTCCTAAAGATATACTATATAATCATCTGGAATAGCATTTCTTCTCTCTCTAGTGGACCTCCTTAAAGGCACAGGTTCTGGCTCAAATTCTTGAGGTTGTTGAGCTTGTACTTGAGGAAGAATTACTTCTTCATCCTGATGAGGAAGTTGTTCAACATTGTCTTGTATTGGAACTTGATGTGCTTCTGGAACAGTGACAGGCGTAGGAACCAGAACACTGCTAGGAGCAATTATGGGAATCGACACTGAGTGTTCCTGACTCGATCCCTCCTCAAAGACAATGTTTCTAACCTTACTTCTCCCCCCAAACTCAACATCCTCAAAGAATTTTGCAATTCCCGTCTCAAAAATAGATTTGGAAGTAGGATTATAAAACTTAAAATCCCGAGATCGCTCAGAATAACCAACAAAGTAGCTACTAACAGTTTTGGAGTCCAATTTTATCTCATTAGGCCTATAAGGCCTAGCCTCAGCAGGACATCCCCAAACATGAAGGTGCTTTAGACTGGGCTTGCGTCTAGTCCAAAGCTCATAAGGTGTTTTTGTAGCTGCTTTAATTGGTACTCTGTTAAGAAGATAGACTGCTGTCTTTAATGCTTCTCCCCACAGAGACTCAGGTAAAGAAGAATGACTAATCATACTTCTAACCATATCCATAAGAGTCCTGTTACGTCTCTCATATACACCATTCATGCTGGGTGTACCAGGCATGTGTATTGAGGGACTATACCACAGTCCTGTAGAAAAATAGCAAATGGTCCTGGACATTGTTCACCTGAACCGTCATATCTACCGTAGTACTCACCACCACGGTCAGATCTAATGCATTTAATCTTATTTCCGAGTTGGTTTTCAACTTCGGCCTTATAAGATTTGAAAACGTCCAGAGACTCAGATTTCTCATGAATGAGATATAGGTACCCGTAACGTGAGTAATCGTCTATGAATGATATAAAGTATCTTTGGCCATTCCTTGTTGCTGTAGGGAATGGACCGCAGATATCTGTATGTATCAATTCTAAGACGTTCGATGATCTGTTGGCACCTAGTCTCTTTTGTTCAGTTTGTTTACCTTTAATACACTCAACACAGGGGTCCAAATCTGTGTAATCAAGTGTGTTTAGGATACCATTTGACACAAGACGTTCTATTCTAGATTTGGATATGTGACCCAAACGTCTGTGCCAAAGTTCAGCTGAATTATCTATATTTCGCTTCATTTTGGTACCTATAGTACTAACTTGCAGGGTTTCATTATAAGAATCATTAATATCCAACATATATAGATTATCACATGCATTTAAGAAGCCAGTAGCAAAAATTTTTGAATCCATAGATAAAGTAAATGAACTGTCTCCAAATGAACAAGTAAAACCAGATTTGTCCAAATAAGAAACAAAAATTAAATTCCATCTAAATGTCGGAATAACAAAAGTATCTACAAGATCCAAAAAACATCCAGTCCTTAAACACAATCTAATATGCCCAATTGCCTCCACTTCCACCGGATCACCATTTCCCACATAGACGTATCTTTCACCATCAGTTAGCTTTCGGTAGCTCGGGCAACCCTGCAATGAAACACTTATGTGAGCGGTAGCACCAGAATCCATCCAAAGTTAAATTAACATCAGAACAGACTAAAACAAGGTACTTGCCTTTCTTGACACGCCATGTGGCATATTTAGGATAGTCCTTCTTTAAGTGTCCAGACTTGCTGTAGAAGAAGCATTTTAATTCCTTAGGCTTCTTTTGCACAGGACCTTTATTAGCAGTCTTATTCTCAGTAGTCTTCTTTCTTTTCTTGTTCTTGCCTTTATCTGCTGAAAAGACCAGATGAGCACTCTCCCTCTTAGTAGCCAACAACTTTTCCTCCTCATCCACACAATGAGCAATGAGCTCGTTAAGAGTCCATTTGCTCGGCTGGCAGTTATATGAAGTCTTGATCTGCCCATACTGTGGTGGAAGAGAATTCAAAGCTAGATGGACTAATAGGTCATCCGGTAAAACCAAATCTAGGACCTTTAGCCTCTTGGCTATTTGGGACATGCTCAGTATATGCTCCCGAACACTACCATTGCCAGTATACCTTATGGAGGTGAGTTTTGTTAAAAGCATCCCCACTTCGGCCTTGTCATTTTTGACATAGACCTTCTCCAGCTCAGCAAGATATTTTTTAGCATTACTTTCCTCAGTAGAAATGGCTCCCCGAACATGCTCTAGGATTCCCTGCTGCATGATCATAAGACCTAAGCTGTTAGAACGCTCCCACTTCTCATACTGAACCCTCTGAGTATCTGTGCTCACTTCAGTAAGAGGAGCAGGTTCGTCCATCCTGAACGCAAGGTCTAAGTCCATACAACCCAGATAAATCCCGATGCTTGATTTCCATGAACCAAAGCTTGACCCATAAAGCATAGGGACATTGTTAGGATTATACGGCATGTTAGCTGAATTCAGAGAAAACAAATAAAATAATAAATAAATGACATAAGCTCACTATCCACAAAATGAAACAAAACACAGAAGTAGAGTTCAAATATTGGAAACAAGATACCGGGAACAACATTAATATTCTCATCTTTGGACATAAAATATTAACTGTAATTGACATCTCAATGCAGCAATCAAATATTGACAATTCAATCCTGTCAAATATTAAATCTTCCTTTGGACAAATTTTTTATCCACATGGATGAAAACATAATAATTATCACATATTTATCACTGCATATGTATTATCAATTCAGCCAGATAGCAACCTTCCTTTGGGCCTGTTTACTACCCGCAATGAATTTTAATACACCTGTCTAATATCCCAAATAAATCAATTTACACAATAGAGGTCACTTTGGCGACTTTTTGCTTAAATTAATTTATTATTAAAAATATTAGACACAATCAGGACTAAAATACCAAAATTTAAACTTAATAAAATTCTCAAATTATAATAAATTGATTGCAATATTTATATTAATTAAATTTAAACTCAATCAAATATTGTAATAAAAATAAACTTTAATTAATTAATTAAAATAAATAAAAAATATTTGGGCCAAGAATAAATAAACAGAAAATTTTGGGCTAAAAATTAAATAAATTAAAAGTTTTGTGGGTGAAAACAGGAATTACAAAATTTTTTAGGTCAAAATTGGATTATCAGAAGTTGGAGGACCTGTTTACAATATTTAAAAATATATTTTTATTTTCGCTTTTACCCCGGTCCAGAGACGCGCGGTTCGCTTCTTCAAAATGCACTGTTCTGGATCAAAACGGTGCAGTTTTGAGCTAGGGCTGCACACTGCTCCAAACGCAGCGTGGCTCAAAACGGTGTCATTTTCGAGCTAGGTCATCGTCTCCAAACCGAAGCAGATCACTTCATCGTCGCCCACTCCAGTTTTCGATCCAGCGTCGTCCACCGCCGGTGACAGCCTCCAGACGGTTGCTCGAGCACCGAACAACCTCCGGCCATCCTTTATCGGCGAAGAATCGTCTGAAAATCGCAAAAAACAGAACTGCGATTTTCTGGAAATTGCTGCGATTTTGGAGACGAACCCTGGCTTCTCTTCACCGTTCTCGACGGCAAGTGACCACCGCATGAGGTTATTAAACCTCCCTTACGTCACTGCCGGTCCAAATCCGATAAAAACCTGTCAAAATTGTTTAGCCCAAAAATTTTCAAAATTGTTCTTCAAGAACACGAAGAACAGTTTCGTTTTTTTTTATTTTTTTAATTATTTCAAAAAATTAATTAAAAATTAAAAAAATTGATTTCAGAAAAATATAGAAAATCCAAAGTCTGATTAATTCCAAAATCATCCAAATCCAAAAAACCCCAAATCGAAACTGTTCTTCGTGAAGAACAGTTTCCAAATTTTTTTTAAATTAATTAAATTGATTAATTAACCAAAAACCAAATCAAACCAAAATTGATTTCAGATTACTAAATTCGATTCCAAATTAATTTTAGAAAATTACAATCACCAAATTAATTTTCTAGAATCAAAACAATAATCAATACCGCAATTTAATCGGAAAATCTAGCAACCTAGCACAAGGCTCTGATACCAATTGAAAGGGGGAGAAAACCTAATTCCCCTAAAACCTAAAACATGCATAGATCACTAGATTATTCAAATTAAATTGCAAAGGGCAGAATTGCGTACCTGACATCATCGTATGTTGATGCTGAAGATGATTCTGGGGTTTGTCGGCTTCCAGGGGATACACACTTTAGGTTTAGCGGAAGCACTACTGAAGAAACGTAATGTTCTCTAAAAGTTATTATGTTCCCCCGGAGACCACGACCCCTTATTTATAACTGAATAAATTGATTAATTTCTATTTTGGTCCTTCAACAAAATAGAAATTACTTAATGGTCTCTACACTTATAATCCTATTATGAGTAGGACACCTCAATAGTCAACAATTCTAATTTGATCAAAACTTTAATTTGACTATCTTAATTTGACTGCAATACACATTTAATATTTAAATATATTTAGCTCACACTTAGAATTAATTTTAACGATATAAAATTAATTCTAACAGGGTACATACACACACATGAATTCACATTATAGGCAATAAGAAGTCAATCCTTTCATATTTTATTCATATAAAACTATTGTTTGTCAAAAGCCAAATCAACAATTTTATTTTAAAGCTATTTGGCAACAGCAGCAAGATATCATTGCATGAATAGAATTACTCTTTCCGTTCTGTACCACCCAATAATAATAATAATAATAATAATAATAATAATAATATATTTAAAAAAAAAATAAAACTAGCAAATAGTATACGAAACATTGAAACAATATACTAAAATATTAAAGCTTGCCAAAACCAACAACATAGATTTGAATCCTCGTAAACATAAACAAGTTTTGTATATTGTGAATTACCAAACGAAATATTTATGAAATAATAACCTTATAAATTTTTTTTTAATAATTAAACATAAAAGAACGTGTCTGATTTTCTAATTTCATATTGTCAAATTGATATGTACAAATTTTAAAGAGAAGAGTTTTTGCTATTTTTTTAAACTTGAATATTTAAAATAAATAAAATTGATAGAGACTCGTGCTGATGATGTGTTATAAATAAAAGAATAAAAAAGATAGATAAAAAATAAAAAAGCACATAAATCTCTTTATTATATATTATATATAATACACCACCTATAATATGATATATATAGTTACGTAAGTAAAATTTAGGTGAGAGTAAAAAATTACAATTATCATCAAATTAAATCATAATTTAAATAGAATAGAACTGATAATAATCTTGATAAGATAAAATTAATCTAATTGGGTAATCATCCACATATTTTTTGAAGAAACTTTATTTGAGATATTAGAAGTTTTTTCATTTTCAAATTTCAATATAATTAAAATAAAAAACAATGGATATTTGATTTGATTATATTAGTAATTAAAAAATTAATTTATTAATATTCAATTTAATTCAACTCAACTAAGTTTTAAGTTTAAATTAATTGAGATTATATATATATATATATATATATATTCACTCTAAGATATTACAGACTATATTTTTAAAGAGATATAAATGAGATCAAATTTAATTTTTATGTTACTACATATAATATAAATGAAAATTTAAGTTACTAATATAATATAAAATAAATTTTAAAGTTTAATTAGACTTTTTTTTAGAAAAAATAATGGATTTTTATTAAAAAGAATTAACATATGAAGCAGTTATAATTGAACTATTAAAAAAATCCCAGTACAAAAGATTAGCTAGAGCATGAGCCATAGTTACCATATTAGCTTGCTAATGAATCTAACCTAACTTTATATTCAATCTCTCTTCAAGGAAAGATCAACAATCTGAAATAATAGTGTTAAAATCCGGCTAATTAGAATTGGAGGCATGAATCCATGACAGTTACAAACTTCGAGCCATTGCCACCAACATGTTTCATTTTATTCTTATGGGCCATATTCTTCTAATCCATAGAGAAAAAGATAATAATAATGAACTAATGAATTTATTTTGAAATAATAATAATTTAAAAAAAAAAAGCTCGGCCTTCAGAAATCGTTTTTGGAGAATCGAACCCCTAATCTCTCCGTGGAGAGTAATATCAGGTGGTCATTGGGCTAACCCTAGTGGTTTTTGCAATAATAATAATAATAATAAGAGAAATTATGTAAACATAATTATGTTATTTAGGTTTAGGGGCACATATGCATCTTATATTATTTTTTTTCCTAAAAAATACATAGCAAGTTAGAAAAGGTACAAATATTACTCTATTATGTTTAGGCCCAAGGGTACATATACATTTTTTTTTTGTCAAAAATATATAGTAAGTTTATAAACTAGAGTAAATATGCATAAAAATTAAGAGAAAATTATATAAAACAAGTTATTCCAACTAGTTAATTATTTAATTAAATGCAAATAAATTTAATTATTTAATTAGTTTATTATTTTAACTAAGATGTCTAGTTGGAATAACAATTCTGTCATATAATTTTTCTAAGTTTAACCATTGAAATGTATCAATTATAAGTTGTAACCAATTCATCTAAATTATAATTCAAAGATATTCATCTCTTCATAAAATTGTAATCACACAAAACATAATCAAACAACACACTTCCTTTCTAATTTATCTCAAATCTACACTATATTATGAATTTAAAAATTATATGAAAAAAAAGTAATATTGACTCATTGTTATAATAATGCATAGAAAAGCAATAATTAATTAATTAATTTAATTGAAACCATGAAATAAATGGTTGGCCTATAAGATTTATTATGACTTGAGTTCTTATTAAAAAAAATCAAACGCATTAATTCTTTAATATGTAAATAACTTAAAAATAAAGAGAAAATTGGAATCTGTAAATATTAATTGAGATGATAACTAAACACAATTTTTTTTTTTAAATTTGATCAATTAAAATAAAATTTATATCAATTTATCCGGAAACTATTTCGTTAAAAAAAAAGATTAATAATTTTTTCTTTCACCACTTGTAGCCTTCTATGAGGTATGGACGGCGGCGGCCGTTTGCTTGTTCCCCTAGCTCCGGACAGTTGGAAAGGAATAAAGAGGAAAAAAAAATTATACTACTATCTACGGACGGAAGGACCACTTGATAATAAATTAATAATTACGTTAAAATAAAGACTATATTTGTATACTCCCTTCGTATTATTTATATAGAGAAAATTTTCTTTTTTAGTGTATTTTTTATATAGAAAATTTGTCATTTTAGGTAAATTTTAGGGAGTGGAATGAGACAAAATACCATTTATACATTTGCCTTAAAAGTAGGTTTTGAGGGATATTTTTTTAAGGGTATTTAAATAAATAGAGATGGAAAAAGTGAAATTTCCTTAATTTTTGTGTCCATTTTACTTTTTCTATATAAATAATACGGAGGGAGTATATTGCAAATTTAAAAAAAAAAACCACTAAAATTTGACTTAACGGTAAAAGCATCTACAATCTGATAAAGGGAATGAGATTCAATTATGTCTTTTATATTAAAAATAAATAAATAAATGAGAAATAAAAATATCTTTGTATGTTGTACTGTTCATTGATTCTATTGTATTTTTATAAATAAATATAGGAGAGCACCAATAAGGAAATAAATTTTTAAAAAAATAAAAAGGGACATGAATAAATAGTTTTTTCTTTGATTATTTTTCCAAATAATTAAATTATTGAAAAGATAAAAGAAAAAAAGTTTACAAAATTTAAATGATGAAGACAATGCAATATGAGATTTTGCATTTTAGTTTAGAGTTAGTAGAATTATTTTCAGGGAAACTTGATTTTATATCAATAAAACAAGATAATATCTAATTAATTTTAAAAATATATATATTCAAAAAGAAAGGAAATACATGCGGCAATTATTTATTAACTTATCATTTTTCTTAAGTGAAATCAAAGATGCATATAATGACAATTTGGAGGTGAAGACTCAGTTAAACTTGAAAACTATGATTTTAATGCTTAATTATTTCACACTTGTGAGGATAGTAGGGACTAATTATTTTTCCTATTTTCTTATTTGACTTAATTAGATATGATGGGACTAGCTTGAATTCAATTCAAGGAAGAACGGTTAAAAAAAAAAATTTTTAAGGAAGAAAAGGATTTTTGGGCCAAGGGCGTCAAACTTGAGGAATTTACACTTTATATACCCATTTAGCTTTCTATTTTCAAAAGTACGGTGGCTATTTTTTTTTTTTTCATTTATACCTTTTGTTCCCTTTCCTTTTTTTACATGATTTTTTCTTTTTTTTTTCTTTTTTATATTTTATTTTTGTTATATTTTTATTCATAAATATTTTTTATATTACCAATATACAAATAAAAAATAAATATATACATAATATATATATAATATATACAAAATAAATATAGAAAATAAATAATAACATTTACACATATACCAAACACACACACACATTATTTTTACAAAATTTACACAATTTATTTTATTAATTTTTAACTTTATTTTTTAAAATTTTACAAATACATATTTTTTAACTTTATTTTTTAAAATTTTATATACATATAATACCCATATAATATGCACATAACATACACAATAAATATATAACATAGACATAATATCTACATAACATCAATAATATCTATACAATATATGTATAATATATATACAATATCTACACAATAAAATTAATTTTTTAAAAATTTATATATATAATATGTAAAATTTATTTAAAATAAATTTAATAATTTATATTAATATATTTTTATATATTTTTAAGTGTTATTTATTATTTATAATTAAATTTAAGATTTTTTATAAAAAAAAATAATAAATTTTATTAGTTAAAAATATATTTTAAACTATTAATTTTATTATTTTATTAGAATATATTTATTTAATAATAAAATTTTAAAAATAAATTTTTATAGTAAAATATTATTTGAAATAAGAGATGAAATATTTTTTTAAAAAAATTATTATTTTAAAAAGTAAAATATTTTTAAAAATTTGACGTAAATTTTTATAAAAACATAAATAGTTTTGTTTTGTATAGTATTTTTGAAAGAAGTTTTGTTTTTAAAGTTAATTTTGTAAATCTCCCGTCAAACTTTCCTTGTGAGAGAACCATAGGAAATGCATGAATTTCTTTACTTGTTCATGTCAGAAACATTGAATTGTCCTGTAAATGAAGTTTTGGTTGGGGTCCTTCGTTTTTTTAGATATTGTTTCTCTTTAATTTTTTTTTAAGTTATTTATGATATAATAATTTAATAATTGAATTAGTGTTTTTTTTTTTGTTTTTTAATAGTATAACCTCCTGTGAGTGTAACTTTTTGTGTATAATATCTCAGTTCAGGAAAAAAAAATGGAAACAGACAAAGCAGGATTTAGTAGTATAGACAAAGTAAAAGAGATCAGCAAGGAAATTATTTTTGCACCAAAATAAATTACCCAACATAATATTATATATCATTTTTTTTTCAAAAATTTTATGTATTTTTTTATACTTTTTTACATATTAAATATTTATATACATCCCTCAAATTGAGATATTTGTAGCATTTTTTTTATTAATTACATATTAGGAGTGAAAACGCTTAAAATTATAATACGCTTTTGATCATTAAATCATAATTTAACGGTTGAGATATTTTGAATATTAAAAATTGACAAGTGTGTATATATTTTTATTAAATATATGTTTTTGAAAATAAAAATGAAATATATTTAAAATATTTTTATTTTGTATATTTCTTTTTTTTTTTTGTAGAAATTCAATACAATAACTACAACATTATGCACCATGGACCATTTTATTCCTGGATGTCTCTCATGCCAATTTTAGCCCAACATTAATGAGTCATCCCACTATATATTTCTTATCTACTTACGTTTTTCATAATTTTTATAAATTGTGATTGCCAGAGCCTAGAGGATACTATTGGGGAAAAAAAAACCCTAATATTCCTCAAAATTTTAAAATATGCCATTAATCCAATTGTGTATTAATTGCTCAACAGCTGGTTTTGTTCATAAGCATAATATAGCTTTTGCACTGATGCCAAAGGCAGAGGCTGATTCTTTTGTTAACATGGGACAACCCCCATATTATTTAAAATTTAAAATTTGATGGTTAAAATGTATTTGTAAATTTAAAAATGCATTTGTAAAATGTATTTAGTCCTATTAATTCTAGACGTAAATTTAAAAATATCAATTTTTTTTAAAATTTGAATTATATATATTTTTTAATAATTAAGAATTGTAGCTTCATTCGATTTGCAAACAAGTAAATAGTAAACTCACCAATAAATAATATCCATTCTTTTCATTTTTTATTTCGTTTAATAAATTTAATATTTTAATTTTTAATAATTTAAAATTAATTTTTTTAAAAATAACTGTTAAAACATCGAAAAATTAAAACTTTTAATCGTTTTTATTTTAATTTTCAAATTGTTAACAGCCAATATTAACAATTTTCTGATTATTATTATATCTACTAAACCTTAACATCAACCTGTATTCAAACACGTGTGTACTCTCAAACCCACAACAAATTCGCTCTTTCTGCTTCTTATTGTCCTAACATAATCTTATTATATTTAATATTTATTGACAAAAAAAAATTAAAATCTAATAAATCAAAATCCCATCACGTAGACCATTTCTATTTCAACTTCATTTTTTAAACCTAAATTAATCCTTATTTTTTATATTTATATATCTTATATTAAATAAATAAGTTAGATATTCGGTATGATTATATGGCTCTATAAATTTATATTTATAAATTAATAAAAATATAATTTTAGATTTTTTAAAATTTAATTGAAAGTTTGAATATATAAATTAACTAAATATTATAAATTCAGTAAGTTACGTATGCTCCGCTTATTTTTTGTTTTCTTAAAAGGCTTGCTGTCTTTTGCAAAACAAATCAATCTCATGGCATGGCATGGCATAGCATCCATAGATAATTTAGTGCCATTCACTTTGTCCATGTATGTATACATACATACATACATATACATATACTACATGCATGCAGGCATACATAAAGGAAGAAATTTAAAAGGCCACAGGAAGCACCAAAATTAGACCACATCTCTTAAGACACTATCAACTATTGCCTAAAAGAAATGTCTCCCCTTCTCCTTGCAGCCTTTCTTCTACTCGTAGCTTCTGCAACCACCGTCACTGCAACGCCACTACGCCCAGGATTCTACTTTGAGACTTGTCCGGAAGCTGAATCAATAGTGAGAACCATGATGAAAATGGCCATGATCAGAGAACCAAGAAGCATTGCCTCTGTTATGCGATTTCAATTCCACGATTGCTTTGTTAATGTAATTCAAAACTACATATCTTTTCAATTAATAAATTTTGGTTTGATTTTTGAATTTGAGTTTGAGATTGAAAATTTTGGATTCTTGATTCTAAATTTTTTGTTTGTAAAGGGTTGTGATGCTTCTATGTTACTGGATGATACACCAACTATGCTAGGGGAGAAGCTTGCTCTTTCCAATATAAATTCGCTAAGGTCCTATGAAGTTATCGATGAAATCAAGAAAGAATTAGAGAAAGTCTGTCCAGCAACTGTTTCTTGTGCAGACATCATCATCATGGCTGCTAGAGATGCTGTTGCCCTGGTAATTCATTTCTTACTTACATTTTTTCATAAGAATGTCTATCTCATAGTATTGGAAGATCAAAAGATAAAAAATCAAATCTTAATTATCAAGATTTATGATTTTGATACCATTAATTTTATTTTAATTTATTTAATTTTTTAATTGAAATTTAAATTTTCGGCAAGTCCAATTCCCCTCCCTTTATCTGATTGGTAGTTGCCGGATATTCTGTGATATGGGTACTTATTTTCCAACTTTTGTCAGCTAGTAAATTATTGCACAATATATATTTGTTTATATGTTCCTTTTTTTGAACTGAACAATATATGTTTGTTGAGTGCAGAAGTAGTGCATAATTTACCAATGTTAAACGTAATTTTATTGTTCTGATTATTATTTTTGCTATGCTCTGAAATGGGTTTTTTTTTTTGGTTATATTAATTGTGTAAAAAACAGAGTGGAGGGCCTGATTGGGAAGTGAAATTAGGGAGAGAAGATAGCTTAACAGCAAGCCAAGAAGACTCAAACAATATAATGCCAAGTCCAAGAGCCAATGCAAGTTATCTGATAGACTTATTTGCAAGATTCAATCTTTCTGTGAAAGATACTGTAGCTCTTTCAGGATCACATTCAATTGGGCAAGGAAGATGTTTCTCTATAATGTTTAGGCTGTATAATCAATCTGGAAAAGGCAAACCTGACCCAACAATTGAGCCAAAATTCAGAGAAAAGCTAGACAAGTTATGTCCAATTGGAGGAGATGAAAATGTTACAGGGAATCTTGATTCAACACCAACTGTGTTTGATAATGTTTATTTTAAAGATTTGAGTGAAGGGAGAGGATTTCTAAATTCTGATCAAACGCTTTTCACATTTTATCAAACAAGGAAGTATGTGAAATGGTTTAGCAAAGATCAATCTGCTTTCTTTAAGGCCTTTGTAGAAGGAATGATAAAGATGGGCGATTTGCAGTCTGGAAGGCCTGGAGAAATCAGAACCAATTGCAGAGTGGCCAATAGTAGGCCTATTAATGTACTACTAGAGTCTTGAAGATATCTTTAAAAAGAAAGAAGAGATTATCATTCAATTTGATTATTAATTAAAAGTTAGTCAAAAAGAGAAAAGGTAGATAATTTTGCTGAAAATTGATATTGATTATTATTATTATGGGATAAAGTTTTATATATTATATATACATATAGTGGATGAAATTGATTGTTGCTATCAATTTTTACAATCTTTTATTATTGTGTGGCTATGTCTCCGAATGGAATCTTTTAGAAAAATCGAAGGGAGATGTCACTCGATTTGAAGACATGTATTTTTAATTAGTTGCTCCTTCCTTTCACCCTATTAATAATTTATATTTTTTTATAGGTTGATTATTGTCATGTCTTATCTTTACTACTTGCATGGTGTCATTGGTGATGCTGAAAGTTCAAGAAGGAGATAAGAAAATAAAATTTTCAGTTTATATATATACAGAGAGAGAGAGAAAACTAATATTACTTGAATTGTAAAAGATCAGTAAAACTTAAATTAAACACATCTAAAAAAATTGTATTTCAAATCAAGACCGAGCTGAATTTAAGTTTATTTCGATTCAATTTATATGTTATATATTTTGAATTTGATGGTAAGGTTAAATTTGGAAAAGAGAAGATAGAAGAGTAGGAGAAGATAAGGACCTCTGCAATTCTTTTTCTATCCTTTATTAATCATAATACTGAATATTTATAATAGTCTTACAGCTGGGAAATAACAAACAATGCTATAACTGAGGAAAGAACTAAGGCTAGTCTACCTAGTAAAACAAATAAAATAACATGCTGAAGACTAGCTCTAACTAGTTTATTAAATGGAGAATAGTTAACAAACTACTGACTAAGTCTTGCAATGCTTACGTATCATTTTCTCCCCATCAAGGATCCTTGTCCGCATGGATAGAAAAATCTGGATAGGACTTGTTGAAGCGCCATTTGTTCTCCCATGTTGCGTCTTCCCTTGGAGCCCCCTTCCACTTGATTAAAACTTCAGACCTTGGACAATATTTTTCTTTTTGAACAACTCGTCGATCAAGTACAGCTTCAGGTTGTGGTAGTATAATTAAATCATTTGATACTGGGGGAAATTGATTCTGAACGAGGGTATGTACTAGACCCAAATGTTTTCGCAACATGCTCACATGAAATACGTTGTGAATTTGAGACCCCAGAGGAAGAGCTAACCGATATGCCATTGTACCTACTTTTTCAATAATCTGATAAGAGCCAAAAAAATGTGGAGCAAGTTTCATTGAAGCTCGAAAGGCCACAGAAGTTTTGCGATAGGGTTGGAACTTTAGATAAACATAAATCACCAACATCAAAGGAGACTTCTCGTCCTTTTTTATTTTCCTGACATTTCATTAGCTGACTAGCTATTGAAAGATTATGACGTAGCACACGTAAGATGGTGTCACGGTCACAGAGGTACTCATCAACTGCTTGAATGCGAGAAGTGCCTAGAACATAAGTTAGAATGCTTGGTGGAGGAATTCCATAGACAGCTTCAAATGGTGTCATTTTGGTTGGGGAATCAATGGAAGTATTATAGCTGAACTCAGCCCAAGGAATCCACTCAAGCCATTTCTGTGGTTGATCACCTGCAAAACATCGCAAGTATTGTTCCAAAGTGTGATTTACTACCTCAATCTAGCCGTCAGTTTGTGGGTGGTAACATGAGCTCATGCAAAGCTTAGTTCTTTGTAGCTGGAATGATGCTTGCCAAAAAGAACTGATGAACACTTTAGCTCGATCACTAACTATGGACGTTGAAACACTATGAAGGCAAATCACGTTGGTTGTAAATGATTTAGCAACAGTGACTGCAGTATATGGATGTCTTAAGGCAACAAAATGAGCATATTTTTTTAAGAGATCAACAATTACCACAATGACTATGTGTCCATTTGATGGCGATAATCCTTCGATAAAATCCATTGATACTTTAATCCACATCCGAGTAGGAATGTGTAATGGTTCCAGCTGGTTTCATGCAATCGACTTTGTACCTTTGAGATACATGACATTATTGTAGAAACTCCTTCACTACTCAACGCATGCTAGGCCATCCGAAGCTGAGCTTGATGCGGGAGAGTGTTTTATGGAATCCAAAATGCCCCACAGTTGGTGATAAGTGGCAATCTGCAATTATGGGTTGAATTAGAGCTAAAGTGGGACTCAAGTAGACCTTATTGATTTTGAACCAAACCCCATCTCGAAGTGTTAGCTGGTAAGGAGATTGTGTTTAGCTTAACTTATTATAAAAAGGATCTTTTTGTACTTCCTCTTGTAATTGTGGCCACCAATCTGCATGTGGTATAGAAATGGATAAGAACGTAAATTCAACCACATGAGAAAGGGAGTCAGCAGCTTGATTTTCAAGTCCACGCTTGTACTCAATTTCATAGTCATATCCAAGGATCTTTCGGAGCCATCGGGTTTGTGCTGGCATGGTAATTCGTTGTTCAAGTAAATATTTGAGGCTCTTTTGGTCGGTGCTCACCGTAAATAGTTTTCCCAAAAGATATGGATGCCACTTCGGAATTGACTTGACAATGGCCAACAAAGTTGACCCCTTCAGATATCGATAACAACAAAGTTGACCCCCTCAGAGCTTCACTAAAGTAAGCTATAGGTTGATTATTTTGAGAAAGGATTGCTCCGATTCCAATTCCACTAGTATCGCATTCAATTACAAATCTTTAAGAAAAATCAAAAGGCTTAGGATTGGTAGTGATGTGAGTGCTCCCTTTAGCCTTTGAAAAGCAAGTTCCACTGCATCGTTCCATTTAAATCCTTCTGTGGATAAGAGTTTGCGTTAATGGGGCTATTATACCTCCAAAATGAAGGATAAATTTATGGTAGTACCCTGCTAGCCCAAGAAACCCACGCACTCCTTTTGCTGTAGAAAGTGTTGGCCATTCAAGAAGAGCTTGTATTTTTGTTGAGTCTATTGCCACTTCATGTTCTGAAATGATGTGTCCCAAATAGTCCACCTGAGAAACACCAAACTTGTGTTTGGTTGCTTTAACAAACAAGTGGTCAGTTTTTAAAATATTAAGGATAATCCGGAGATGTGAGAGATGGTCATCCCATGTCTTTGAATGGACTATAATGTCATCAAAGAATATAATACCAAGATAAATTTTCTAAGATACGGGCAGAAGAGTTCATTCATGAGGCTTTGGAAGGTGGAAAGTGCATTGGTAAGGCCAAGATGCATTACAAGGAACTCTTAGTGCCCTTCATGAGGTCGAAAAGCTGTTTTTGAAATATCTTCTTCATATACCCAAATTTGATGGTATCCGGCCTTCAAATCTAACTTGGAGAAGAATTTGGCTCCATGAAGTTTGTCAAGAAGTTCATTAATTGCTGGGATTGGATATTTATCCTTGATTGTGATGTGGTTCAATGCTCAGTAGTCAACACAAAATTGCCAATAACCATCCACCTTCTTAACTAATAAGATAGGTGAGTAGTTCTCTCACAAATTTCTCAATTTCTATTTTCTGGTAGTATGGGTAACAGTAGGGTCGCACACTCACTGATTTAGTGTTTGGTTGTAATGGGATACGGTGGTCATGTGGTCTTTTAAGGGTAAGCTGGTGGGTAGTTCAAATACTTTAGAGAATTTGGTTAAGAGTTGGGTTATGTCAGTTGATTGGGGATCAAGTTGGGGCACATTGGGAGAGAGTAAAATTTGAAAGACGAGTCCAATACTTTGAAGAGAATTAACTTCTTTATTAGATAAGGAGTCCAGAGCAGTATTCTTTAGACCTTGGAAGGTACAGGATTGTTCTCCAATTTTATAGGTCATGGTCAGTTGTTTATAGTCCATCTCTATTGGCCCAAGGGTCTCCAGCCATTGCACACCTAGGACTGATTGGTAAGCTAAAACGGGAAGCACATAATAGTCAGCGATTATCGATTTACCTTAGATGTAAATGGTGAGAGCTGGACACAATCTTGCGCATTCTATTTTTTCTTAGTTGGCAACCATGACTTGGAATTTCTTTGCTGGAATAATGGGCAACCCATGCTTGGTGACTATGGCCTGATCAATGAAATTGTGGGTGCTTCCACCATCTACGAGCATGGTTATATTTTTGTTTTTGAGCTTGCATAGTACACGAATTGTTTTAGGATGATTGGCTCCAGCGATTGCATGAAAAGAGATTTCAGTGGCTCCAGCGATTGCATGAAAAGAGATTTCAGACAAGGTTTCTTAGATATCAAGTTCTATTTGGGGTTGTTCATCTTTGTCGACACTTAATTGATCTAAATCCTCCATCATGAATATTTGCGGACGTTCACATCGCTTAATAGTAGCATAATCCTTTTTGGGGTTGTTCATCCTTGTCGACGCTTAATTGACCCGGAATAAACTTATCATCATAATAGTAGCATAATCCTTTTTCACTTCGCTCTCTCGCTTTTTGATTAGTTATTCGATTGAAGGTGTTTGGATTAACATTTGCACTTTGACGTCCATGCTGATTCAGAGGAGGACCTAAGACTCCTAAAGCAGAGCTGGGACTTGCTTTTGGCATTGAAATTATAGGTTGGGGTTGACTTGGGGGATTCAGTTTCCTCTGAAGTTGGTTTCGCTCTTCTATCAATCGAGCAACTCCAATAGCATCTGCCAGTACCATTGGTTGTTTAATTTTTACACCTAAACGGATGTCATCTCGGAGACCTACAATAAAACAACTAACAAGAAATGCCTCAAGTAAGCCATAAACTCGGTGAGACAGTTTTCAAAAGTTTCTTGATAAGCTGCCATAGTCAAAGTCTGTAGGAGTCATGTGAGAGCTTCGGAAGGGTCCTCATAATCAGTTGGTCCAAAGCGAAGAAGGAATACTTTGGTGAATTCATCCCAGTTATGTGGTCCACGGAATTTCATGAACTATCGATGCCACTATAGAGCTATGCTTTCAAAATGGAAGGAGGCTAACTGAACTCGTTGGTCAGTACTGATGTTTTTAAATTCAAAATATTGCTTTACTTTGTAAATCCAGCTGATTGGGTCTTCGCCATTGAATTTTGGAAACTGTAGCTTGAGGTGGCGGTGAGGGTCGTTTAGGGTATAAGGTCTCATAGTGTTTGAGGGATTTGATGTTTCTCCTAGATAAAATGGGTTAATTTCAGGTAGGGTGGCTAGGTTAGTGTAAGAGACTCGCAAGGCTTGTAATTCAGTTAATATTGATTGCAAGGCAGCATTGATTTAATCGAAGTTAGACTCATGTAGAGCCAAGGCTTCATTCATATCACTGCGAAATTCAACATTAGTTTTTCACAAGTGTCCATTGTCGGAACCAGTCTCTGATACCAATGATAAGGTTAAATTTGGAAAAGAGAAGATAGAAGAGTAGAAAAGGATGAAGAAGAATCTCTGTAATTCTTTTCTGCCCTTTATTGATAATAATACTAACTATTTATAATAGTCTTACAACTAGGAAATAACATTCAATGCTATAACTTTGGAAATAACTAAGGCCAATCCACCTGGCAAAACAAATAAAACAACATGCTGAAGACTTGCTCTAACTAGCTTATTAAATGGAGAATAGTTAATAGACTACTGACTAAGTCTTGCAATGCTCACGTATCATTTGAATTCGAATTCAATTTGATTAAGTTTAATGAATTCAATGAATTTATTTCAGTTTTTATTTTTTTTATTCATCTTTTTTTATATTTTTAGAGCAGAAATATTAAAATTAACAATAATTTTATAAATAATTAACAATATGATTCTATTTATATTAACAAAAATAAAATATTATATTATCATAATTTTATATATCATAAATTACTAAGCTTTTAATAATTTTTTTACTAATAAATATTGTATTAACATAAATTTTACTTACTATTAAATAAGTATCAATATTTTTTATTTGAAAATATAATATATGAAAAAATGCAATTAAAGTTTATTAAATAGAATTTATGTGATATCAAAATTATTTATTTTGTATTATATATTTAATTTGTTTATCATATATAATGTATAGTATAAATTATATAAATAAAATTATTTAAAGAATTAATATATTTAAATATATAAACTAAATTATGTATATT
This sequence comes from Garcia nutans, assembly GCA_947685225.1. Classification (NCBI taxonomy): domain Eukaryota; kingdom Viridiplantae; phylum Streptophyta; class Magnoliopsida; order Malpighiales; family Euphorbiaceae; genus Garcia; species Garcia nutans. The sequence continues at coordinate 48,039,197 of CANTUV010000002.1, forward strand.
TCTAATCTAATATAATAAATGAATTAGCTTGGAAGTCTAAATTGCAAACTTTTTAAATAAGTTAATTTGCAAGTCTAATAAGCCGAATATTTTTTGACCTAGGCTTGACTCATTTAACAAATAAGCAGCTTGAATTTAAGTTTGAATGAGCTTTTATTGAGTCGAACTCAAGTAATTTAGCTCATTTAATAGGAAGTAATTATATTTTTTTAATATTCTTATTTTTCATTTGCTAATATTAATTTCATAAATTATAATAATTATAAAATGAAACAGTCAAAATTTAAAATTTTTAAGATCTTATAGTTCTTTTTATTTGAAGGGAGAAGATTTCATTAAATATTAAAGCAAGAGTACAATAAATAAGAACACAATAAATGGTAGAAGAAATACACAAAGGAGAAAACAAACTAAGAAAACAAGCAGAGCCCCAATAAACTGGAAGAAAATTGAACTCCAACAGTAGAGAAAATCGTAACAAAAAATAAAAACAATAGCAACTAACACAATAAAAAATAGAACAAAATAGATCTTCAACATTTTTCTTGTATTAAAGCACAAAGAAATAAACTTGAATGACTCTCTAAAGAGCTCTAAAAAATAATAGTAAGGCCGAGATATGAGAATATTTATAAAGCCAAGAGATTATTTATCTACCAGAACTGGTAGAATATAAGAAAGGTGGGAGTATAAACAACTCTGTTATCTCATGCATCCTCAAATCTTGAATCTGCTGAGGGAAGGAGAGGATCAGAGATCCTATATTAGGGCTAATGAGGAAGAGGAAACCTATCAATAACAAATCCACATCAGGAATAGGGTTCTACTAGAGCTCCTGGAGGAGCTTTTTCCTAAAACTTAAATAGAGAAATGAAGGAGGGGATAAGAGCTAAGGGCCAACTATTGAAAAAGGATTGAAGAGCAAAAGGCTTGAAAAATATATTATTTGGGTCGAAAGATGTAATCTTAATGCTTAATGACCTAAATTTGAAAGAGAAACACCGGCAACAAGCTCTAGAGAGCCCATAAACATTAGATCTTAGGGTGTTTTTAACTGGGGCTATGGTTGGAGGAAACCCCCAACAAGAAACAAAAGAAAAAGAAGAAGAAGGCAAAAAGACTTAAATTGAGAAACAAAGAGAGAAAAGACACGAGATTTAGAGCTACCACCGATAAGAACGCCTACAGTAGCCCTAGATCTAGTGTTGGAACCGATGAATGGTAGTTCTTTGTCATAGAGGAAAAGCTTCATAAAGGAAGATGAAGAATTTTTTTCTTTTTGCTTTTTCAAGATCTTATAGTTGAGACTTTTAGAGTAAATTTTGAATAAATCAAGTTTTTATACTTCATGAGATAATATATAATATATGAAATAGATAAAGAATATTATTATTATTTTCACTATAGTTTCATTAATAAACCATATTCAAACTTAAAATGTGATTTTGGAAATTAATCTTAACCTTGAAACTTCAATGGACTTTCTTGGAATAATAAATTATAAGATTATAATTTGCACTTTCTAATGGGGCTAAGAATGAGAAAATATGCATGTAGAAAGTGGACAATAGGATGTTTACCAAATAGAAGAAACCATTATAGACAAAGATATACGTAATTATGAATTTGTGTTCAAAAATTATGTCATGCTTCTATGCCATATGTCAAACTTTGAGAGGCAAAAAGAGATGATAGTAGGGGAGGGGAGAAAGCACAATGGAACCAATTAGGTTGACATTTGTAGCCATGCAGGAGATGGGTAGACGATGGTGATGGTGGTCCATCCATCCATATAATACTATCAACCGTGAACAGGAAATATATATATATATATGCTTTTATATAATGTATGGACCACTAGGCAGCCTATAATACTTGCTTACAAGGGCGGGCATTCAACTTTTAGGGACAAAATTCTTGAATTGAATTCCACATATTAGAATATCTTCAACTTCAACACCCTCTTTTAATAAAACAATTTAAAATAAATTATTTGAACACAAATTTTTAATAAATAATATATATATAAATGTAATAAGAATTTTAAAAGTAATAATTTTTTTTGTGTAAATGAAAATAAGAGAAATTTAATTTTTAGTATTAAAAGTGTAAAGTTATTTTATGATATATTTGAAGTTTATTGTTAATTTATTCCAGAAATTTTTTTTTATTTTATAAGTTATTTGAAAATTTACTGTTAATTTATTTTACAAACTCAAAATTTAATTATTTTATAATATATATAAAATTTAGTATTAATTTAAATTTAGAAAGTGATTATTGATATTAATTTGGACAAAGGTCCAATGCTATAGTATGAAGTCAAAATTGGACCTTAAATTTTTTTTATTAAATTAAACATTTTTCTTTTAAATTAATTCAAATTATAACTTTCTTAACGCAGCCGTTAAATTGAGATAAAGACAAGATTCAATTTAGATTTCGATTAAATATTAGGGTTCAATTTAGATTTTAGTTAAATATTAGAGTCCAAATTGAATTAAATTTTAATAAATAACTTTTTAATTTTTTTTTTTAAAACTCTTCAAAAAAAAATAAATAACTTTTTAATTAATTATAATTTGTAATGTTAATAAATAATTTTATAATATTTAATTTATAATAATTTATAATTTTAACAAATAATTAATAATTTATTAATACTATAAATTATAATATTAAAAAATTATTTTAATAAGAGGGCCAATAATTTTTTATATTAATAATTTATCATATTAATAAATAATTTTTATATTACTATTAATTTTATAAATCAATATTAAAAAAATATGAAATATAGAAATTAAAGAAAATTACAAAATATATAACTAAATAAAAATACAGAAAATTAAAAGAAAAATTATAAAATATATAAATAAATAAAATATTAAATAAAAATACACTCGATCATTCACCAATAATTATCAGCCAACTTCAACACAACAACCTATTAAAGCTAAACCATACAATATGCATCAACTCAACAAATCATACTCATCATTAAATCATATGTTGCCCCATTGCTAGAATGATCTACTAGTGTGGTTTTTTTTAAAGTTTTTATATTTTTTATATTTTATATTTTAATATTAATAATATTATAAATATTTTTATTTATTTACGTATTTTGTAATTTTTATATTTTATATTTTTAATATTAATTTATAATATTAATAGTATTATAAAAATTATTTATTAATATGATAAATTAATAATATAAAAAATTTATTAGCCCTTATATTAAAATAATTTTCTAATATTATAATTTATAATATTAATAAATTATCAATTATTTAAAATTAAAAATTATTATAATTATTATAAATTAAAATATTATTAAATATTTAAAATTATAACTTTTTATAATTATTATAAATTAAATTATTATAAAATTATTTATTAATATTATAAAATTTTAATAATTAAAAAATTATTTATTAAAAATAAAGTTTAATTTGGACCATAATATTTGATCAAAATTCAAATTAGCCATTAATATTTAAGTAAATATAAATTAAATTTTTTTGTTATCTCAATTTAACAGTTTCATTAAAAATTTCAGTTTAATCAAAATATAAAAGAAAAAATTTTAATTTAGTCTAAAATTTTTAAAAAAAAATCTAATTTGAAATAAATAAATAAATAAAAAGCAAAGTCCAATCCTAACTTTATATTATAATAAAACATCTAAATTGGATATTTATCCGTACTTATTGTTTATGCTAATAAAATAAAATTATTTTATGGAGGAAGGTGTAACCAAATTTTAAAAAATACTCATTTTGTAATGATTACAAAATCTGGTAAATTAACAATATTATATGATTTTTACCTAATGACCTTTTTATTTATTTATTATTATTATTTTTTTTTTTGCAGTGAGTATTTATTTCGAAAGTCATGGATTCAAAATGTTGTGCGTCTTAGATCAATTGGTTTCGTGCTGGTCAACGGCTAGTTGATATGGTTCGAGCCACATCAATATGCATCAACCTGGTTCAATGTATATCCAATTAGTGTAATTAGATCAAACTGTAAAGTAGATTGATTCCTGATCGAATATTGGTCTAATTCAATTAATATTATTTTTTATTTTTTATTTATTTGATTAAATAATTCATTAATTAAAAAAAAGATGAGGAAACCAATTAATAAATGAAAATGAGCACTATATTAAGATTCCACTGGGATTTGGGAGATTAAAAAAAAAGGTAAATAAGAAAGCAGAAAGAGAACAAAATCTGGAAACATCATTTGGATTTGTCAGCTTGATTCACGCCAAATGACAGTCTATGTCCAAGTGTTTAATACGCTCATGGAACATTGGATTGGCAGCAATGCGTAATGCTGCTTGGTTATCATACTGCAAATTAATAGGCAACATAATATGAATTCCAACATCATATAACAGATAAGTAATAAACTATAATTCGCAAACAGCGGAGGCCATGCTCCTATATTCAGCCTCTGGAGAACTCCTTGCAACAGTAGATTGCTTCTTCGTGTTCCAAGAAATCATAGAAGACCAAAGATTGTCTTATAATGAAACAGATAGCCCAATCAGTGTCACAAAATGCATGCAACTGCAGAAAGAAATGAGAAGAAAAGAATAAATCAATAAAAGGAGTTCCCTTTAGGTATTTAACCGAGTGAATAGTAACATTCCAATGAATTTGCTTTGGAGAGGTCATATATTGACTAAGTTGTTGTGTTGCATAAGATAAATCAGGCCTAGTCAAATTCAAATAAAGCAGCCTCCCAACTAGCAGGTTCAGAAATCAGTGTAGAATTATCATTATTTAGCTTAATACCAGAAGGCAAAGGAACTGTAGCAGGTTTACAATCTATTAAGCCAATATCATGAAGAATGTCTAACATATATTTTCTCTAGTTTAAATAGAATCCTGCATTTGTTTTATGGATTTCCAAGCCTAAGAAATACTTAGCAATGCCAAGATCCTTAATGGTAAAGGCCTCATCTAAAGCATGCTTAACAAACACAATATGACTCTCCTTAGTACAAGTAAGCAACAAATCATCCACATAAATAATGAGAGCAAGAAAATCAGCACCTTCATGCTTTGTAAAAAAACAGTGGTCATTGTAAGATTGCTAGAAACCCAAAGAATTTAATTTTGCAGTCGACTCAATATTTCATTGCCTTGAGGCTTGTTTGAGACCATTTAAAGATCTATGTAGCCTACAAACTTTACTGGAATCCTTAACATGATAGGCTGCAGGAAGAGATATATATTCCTCTTCATCAAGAAATCCATGTGAAAAAGTATTATTTATGTACAGTTGGTGTACATGCCACTTTTTAATGGATGCAATTGCTAAAAACAACCTAACAGTCATCAACTTAGCCATAGGAGAAAAATTATCATGAAAATCAATCTCCTCTGCTTGATTGTACCCTTTTGCCACCAACCTAACCTTATATCTATCAACAGTCCCATCTGGCTCAAACTTGACTTTATAAACCCATTTACACCCAATTGATTTTTTTTCAGGTGGCAAATCAATAAGGTCCTATGTGATATTTTTTTCAAGAGCTGCTAATTCCTTAGCCATAACCTCAGTCTAGTTTGGATCATCCTTGGCTTGACTGTAAGTAGAAGGTTCATTGATAATAGAGAAATTAACCACAAAAGACATGTTATTATGATTTAAATAAGCTATGACTGAAGAAGGAATTGGAACAAGAGGATAAGGTGATGATTCATGTCTTGTTGCAAGTACAGTAATTGTTTGAGCATTGGAAACAAACTGACCAAGCCATTTTGGCTTAGATCTTATTTTGATGTTGTGTCTATGATTATTTTATTATTTACGGAATGTATTTGAGAGTCAGATTGGGGAATAAAATCAGAATTTTGATTGTCGTTGCTATGTGTAGAAATAATAAGAGGAGAAGAGGAAGTATTAATTGTGTCCTCAGGGGTAGTACTTTGTGATATAGAAGAAACACTGGAAGGAGAAGAAAGAAAAGGAGACAAATTATTAATTATTTAGCATGTTCTACTTACCCTATTTTATCTCATGGACCAAAAAGAACAAATGAAAAGAAGGAAAGAAATGAAACTTCGCTTACTTCAACTTTGGTGGTTTGTTAGGATAAGTCTTACACCTTCACATCTACATTCTCCAATCATTCTCACTCAGTCATAGAAGATAATCTAAAGGAGGAGATGAAAAATTGCTTAGAAACCCAATTAGGATGTCCATTATCCTTACTTAGCCAGCTTCCTAATCTTTCACTTCCATAATTTAACTTTCTTACTCAACATATTATAAAGGTGGAGGTGGTAACTAGTTGGGTTAAAAGAAAGATTTAACCATTTGATTGTTATTAGTTGATGGAAAATAATTATAGAATCCTCAAACTTTCTTCTTATTAGATTTTCTCCTCCAACTCTTTTTTAATGTTTTCAATCAAGTCCTTTTTATCCCTAATTATTCATTTCTTTCTTCTTAAGTTACCTTTCCAACAAAGCCATTTACTAATTATCTTACATATTCCTTATTCCTTTAACTAGGTTTGTCCTATTAATTTATCATTATAGTCCCAAATTGACACACATTTAAATATTTCTCCCTTTGCCTTTCATAATAACAGTTACTGCTTAGTGTAAATCATTTAGTATGAATTGTTAGCATTTAATCGAGTTGTTATAATAACTTGATAAAAATTTAGAGTTTCGCTCGATCCTAATTTTAAGATTTTCACTAGATTTCGATTATAGGGTTTACCGGATAACTAATCGATGACGTATGGATCTCATGTGCTTAGGATAAAAGTCTTGCATGATGGAACCAAATAGAAGAGTTGAATGGACGATTTGGGGGAAGGTGTAATCTTTTATGGAATTTAATTGTGTAATGGGAGATCAAGAAATATATATATATATAAAAGGAAATAACAAATAGAAAATAAATAGAGTAAAGAAGAAAGATAAGACACAAGAAATTTATAATGGTCCGAGTATTAACTAATCTTACATCCACTCTCCAATCTCAATTGAAAATTTTACTATCAATGCACTTTTACAAGCCAACTCCCAATATAGTATTTTGTTATTTAATATCAAACTTTACAAGAGTTTTTTCAAGACTTCCTCTAAACCTAGTTCTTAGATTTACACTAAACCAAGTATTTTTCTAAGACTAATACTAAAATTCTAGCCAATAGTTTTTTTAGGCTAATTTTTAAACCCAAATAAGTATTTTAGAAGGCTAACACACAACTCTTATAATGCTTTTTATGGCTAACTCTCAACCAACTCACATAAAATACAAGGATGAAAGAATAAAGCTATAAAAAATAAAAAATGTAAAATTTTGGCTTTCTTAGATATTATGAGATATTTTTTAGGTTTTTTAAAGGGAGTATTTATAATTTTCAAACTCCATGTAGCCATTAAAAAGAGTATTGGTGAAAACCCTTTCCTAACACTTATAAGTATTGCATTAAATGTGTTGTCAAAATCCTATCATAGTCCAGACATTATTATCGCGATCACTATCTCACATCGCAGTCTTTACAACAACCATATATTCATTGGAGATTTCTAATGTCTAATTCCATGTGTCATTATTATGTTAGTTTTGAACAAAGTGATGGAGCTCCATTTTTGCTTTACCAAATTGAGATTCCATGTCCTGTCCAAGATTGCGATTGAGATATTCACCACTATTTTTTCTGTCTCAATGACTTATGATTCCACAGTCTCTATATAGTGTCACGATCAAGATTCATTATCGCATTCTGATATGAGTAAAATCTTGAATTTGTCGTATTTTTTCTGTTAGTTGGTTATTTCTTTTTGTTATTTACTTTCACATCCTTTTGTATGAGCTATATGAGCTGGCAGTAACAAACTTATGTTATATGGGTATATAGAGCCTTTTCGTGCATGTATATTGTCATGCCATTAAATATTATGAATTGAATCTCTCTTTCTTCTATCATTTCTCTTCTTAGTTGTCTTTCTCTTTCTTATTTCTGTAAGCCAAATTCTGCTTGGATCATCTGGTATCAGAGCAGTATTTCCCTAACAACCAAAATATTATGTCAGTGTCCGATAACACAAGATCGCAAGAACAGAAGAAGATGGAGGATCAGGAACGTTGTGAGGGGAATGATCCAGACAACAAGAAGCAAGAAGAAATTAATAAAAAAAATAGGATGAAAAGTTTACTAGTATGTTGGACGAGCTTAAACGCCTCATCTCTGCAATTACTTTCCCATCTCAAATGCTCCCTTCTTCAATGGTACCAAAACCCATTGATCTAAACACCAACAACCCACCTCCCATTACTCCTGCAGCTACTTCGTCCATCGATTTAACTAATCCAACTCACCAAACAGCCACTTCTCAAACACACATTCCTAATTCTTGCCAACTCGCTACTCGATTCACCAAAATCGAGTTTCCAAAATTTGATGGGAATGATCTGGAAGGATGGCTCTTCAAGTGTGACAGATTTTTCCAAATTGATTTGACTCCTGTGCATACTAGAGTTAAACTAGCTGCCATTCATTTGGAAGGGAGAGCCTTACAATGGCACCAATCGTATGTTAAGAACAAAAACAATGATGTTGAACCTCCCCGGCAAGAATATGTTAAGTCCCTCAAGGGGAGATTTGGAGAAAGGGAATACGAAGACCCGATGGCAGATTTGAAGAGCTTGGTTCAAACTGGAACTTTGCAGGATTATTTGGAAGAGTTTGATGTACTCTCGCACAAGGTGAATCTAACAGCAGAATATTCCTTAAGTTGTTTCATCAGTGGCCTTAAGGATGAAATTCAAATTCCTATTCGAATATTTGCACCTAAGAGCTTACAGCAAGCCTACGCATTAGCTCGAATGCAAGAATTATACATCTCAGCCACTAAAACTCCAAAAACCTATTCTAATCGATTTTCCCAAAGCCAAATAGCCTCTGCCCCTTATTCACAGACGCAAACTCTCAATCTTAACACCACACCTAGCTTAAAACCTCCTTTATTACCTGTACCCACCACATTACCAAAATAAACTTACCCGTCTCACAATTCCAAATTTCCACAAAACACTCGAGCAACTCATCCATTCAGAACTCAGCGATTGACTGATGAAGAGTTAAATGACAAGAGGGCCAAAAATTTATGTTTCTGGTACGATGAAAAGTTTGTTCCAGGTCACATATGTAAGAAGAAGCAATTGCACATGGTGGTAGTGCAAGAGATTCCAGAAGAAGCTTTAGATCAACCTGAGGAACTGTTGTCTTGGAATGAGGATGAAACTCAGGAAATTCCTCCTGCCATTTCCCTACATGCTATACAAGGATTTATAGAGGGAGCTTATCAAACTATGAGAGTGATTGGTACTTACAAACAAAAACCAATTCACTTGCTCATTGATTTGGGTAGTAAACATAATTTTTTGGATGTGGTGACTGCCAAGGCATTGGGGTGCAAATTACAATCTATTGCTCCTCTGGATATAACTGTTGCTAATGGTCAGACCATGAAATGTACTCATGTTTATAGGGGACTTAGCTGGAAAATGTGAGGCTACGATTTTACTACTGATTTCTTAAGCATGCCATTGGGGGGCTGTGAAATGGTTCTAGGAATTCAATGGCTAGCTACACTTGGTGATGTCACTTGGAATTTCGAAAATCTCCTCGTGACTTTTTCACTTGATGGCAGAACCCATCAGCTCCAAGGGGTCAACTCAACCTCTATTAAGATTGTGTCAGACAATTATATGTGTAAGCTGCTGCAACATAATCCACCTCTCACCTATGCTATTCATGTGCATCAGAAGGGGCCTGATTTTGACTTAAGTATGCCATCTGGGGCAAATTCTCCTGAACTTCAGCAGCTCTTGCTTGAATATGGCTTCTTGTTTGAAGAGCCTCAATCGTTACCTCCCCATCGAATGCATGACCATAAGATACCCCTATTAGAAGGCGTTAAACCCGTAAACATTAGGCCTTACAAGCATTCCCCATTACAGAAGATTGTCATTGAAAACATGATACAAGAGTTGCTGAAAAATGGCATCATTCGACCTAGTACTAGTCCTTTTCGTCTCTAATAGTACTAGTTAAAAAGAAAGATAATAGTTGGCGCATGTGTATTGACTACAAGGAGCTAAACAAATCAACTATCAAGGATAGATATCCTATTCCTATTATTGAGGAGCTAGTCGATGAGCTATATGGTGCTGTAATTTTCTCCAAAATAGACCTCAGATCATGTTATCACCATTTCAGAATGCACCCCACAGACATTTATAAAATCGGTTTTCGGTCTCATGATGGCCACTATGAATTTGTTGTGATGCCCTTTGGGCTTACTAATGCACCCTCTACTTTTTAAAGTCTTATGAATGAGGTCTTTAGGCCATTCTTGTGGAAGTTTGTACTTGTTTTCTTTGATGATATCCTCATTTACAGTGAGAATTTGCAGGCTCATTTATTGCATTTGAAGCTGGCATTCCAGAAATTACAAGAACATTAGTTATTTGCAAAGCTGAGTAAGTGTTCATTTGGAGAGGCAATTGTAGAATATTTGGGGCATATCATTAGTAAGGAGGGGGTCGCAACTGATCTGAAGAAGGTGGAGGTAGTGGCAACTTGGCCCGTTCCTATGAACCTCAAGCAACTCAGAGGATTCTTAGGGCTCTCTGGTTATTACCGCAGATTCATAAGGAGTTACGAAATTCTGAGCAAGCCCCTCACCGAATTGCTAAAAAAAGAGAACTTTAGCTGGACTCCAGCAGCTGATACTGCTTTCATTACACTAAAAAAGGCCTTAATCACAGCTCATGTCTTAGCCCTTCCAGATCCTGAAAAGCTATTCATAATTGAAAATGATGCTTGCAATCAAGGCATTGGGGCAGTGTTAATGCAAGAGTTCCACCCTATAGCTTACATCAGTAAGACTTTGGCTCCAAGACACCTCTCTTTATCTGTGTATGAAAAGGAGTTACTAGCTGTTGTATATGTTGTTCGAAAATGGGATCACTACATTGCCCACAGACACTTCCTTATTAGGACTGACCATCACAGTCTTAAGTTCTTGCTTGAACAAAGAATCACAACCACTCAGCAACAGAAGTACATTGCCAAGTTATTTGGATATGATTTTGAAATTAATTATAAGAAAGGGAGTGATAACAATGCTGCTGATGCCCTCTCTGGGCTGCCTTCTTCAGAATTGGCAACTATTACCTTATCTTCTCCAGTGAGCTCCTTACTGCCTGAAATTGAGGTTAGTTGGCAACAAGATTCTTCAATACAATCGTTGATCAACAGTTTACAGCAAGGATCAGTGAATTCCAGTCCTTATACATGGATTGATGGCATGCTTTGAAGAAAAGGGAGATTAGTGGTAGGAAACGATGCTCAATTAAAGACTAAAATCTTACAATTGATGCATAAGTCATCAGTTTCGGGAGTTCAGGCTACTACCAAAAAGATGAAATTGGTTTTTTATTGGAAAGGGCTGGAACGTGATGTTAGGAATTTTGTTTAAAGTTGCACTACTTGTCAAACCTATAAGCCAGAGAATGTTAGCACACCAGGCCTCTTACAGCCATTGTCAATTCCTGAGGGAATTTGGACTGATATTAGCATGGATTTTGTGGAAGGGTTACCAAAATCTCAAGGCAAGGATGTAATTCTTGTTGCAGTGGATAGATTGAGCAAATATGCTCATTTCATTGCCTTGAGTCACCCTTATACAGCAACATCAGTAGCTCAGCTTTTCATCTCTAATGCTTTTAAACTTCATGGCAATCCTTCTTCAATTGTCAGTGACAGAGATCCTACATTTGTCAGTTCTTTTTGGGAGGAGCTCTTCAAATTACAGGGAGTGGAATTGCTAAGATCAACTGCCTACCACCCTCAGACTGATGGCCAGACAGAAGTGGTCAACAGGTGCTTGGAGACATATCTCAGGTGCATGGCTTGGGAAAATCCTCAACATTAGTACAGGTGGTTGCCATTAGCTGAATGGTCGTACAATACCAACTTCCACTCAGCGATACAAAGCACTCCATTTGAAGTTGTTTATGGGATGCCACCCCCAATTCATATTCCTTATTACCCTGGAGATTCAAAGATTACTGTTGTGCATCAGTTTCTTCAAGATAGAGAGCTAGCTTTGCAGATAATGAAATACCATTTGTCAAGAGCCCAACATCGCATGAAACAACAAGCTGATCAGCATAGAACTGAGAGGAAATTCCAGATCGGTGATTGGGTCTATCTCAAGTTTCAACCATACAAGCAGAACAGTGTTGTTCAGAGGAAGAATTTCAAGCTCTCTCCTCTATATTATGGCCCTTATTATGTCAAGGATAAAATAGGAGTGGCAGCTTATAAACTAAAATTGCCTTCTACAGGTGACATTCATTCTGTGTTTCATGTATCACAATTGAAGAGATCAATTCCTCCATATGATGTCCTCTCTAATGAGCCACCTATTTCTCCAGGTACTCCTCCAATACCAGTTGCAGTTTTGGATAGAAAATTGGTGAAAAGAGGTAATACTGCTGCAACTAAAGTCCTCATTCAATGGTCTAATCTACCTATTGAAGACGCCACTTGGGAGTTTCCAAGTATAAACCTTGTGGACAAGGTTCTCTAAAGAGGAAGGCATTGATATGAGTAAAATCTTGAATTTGTCGTATTCTTTCTGTTAGTTGGTTATTTCTTTTTGTTATTTGCTTTCACATCCTTTTATATGAGCTACGTGAACTGGCAGTAACAAACTTCTATTATATGGGTATATAGAGCCTTTTCGTGCATTTATATTGTCATGCCATTTAATATTAATGAATTGAATCTCTCTTTCTTCTATCATTTCTCTTCTTAGCTCTCTCTTTTTCTTATTTCTGTAAGCCAAATTCTGCTTGGACCACATTCTCTACAAACAAGTTCTTTGCATAACTCAGTGAATTTCAAGTTTATTATCTTGCACCTTTTTTAATTGTTTTTCCTGTCATATAGACATTTAATGATTATATTAATAATTTAATTTGTTTACTGAAATTAAAATCAAAATTAACTTAAACCTAAGTTAATAAATTTAATTATTTTATATTGAATTTCCTATTTCGGGGTTATTTATATTTTTATCTTAAAAAAAATTAAATAAGTTAAAAAATTATGCATTTTAATTATTTATTATAATATTTTTCTTTAAACAAAATCATATTTCAATATTAAAATGAACTAAATAAAAAGAATAAAAAATTATTCGAATATTAATTCTTATTTCGATTACAAAATTCCAACAAACTTCTCCTAGATCATTTTAAATCCACAAAAGATGAACTTGAATTTCAAAGAACTCCTAAAATTTAGTAATTTCTAGAGTAACTTATATTTATTATTTTTTAATTATCTTTTTATTCAAAATATTCTTTTAATTTTTATTTAAAAAATCTTTTAATTCTTTTAAATAGAAATATTTTTCAACTTTGTTTAATTTTTATAAATTTAGGTAATAATTGTCCTTGATAATTAATTTGGAAATCAAAACTATTAATTATTTTTTTATTCAAAATATATTTTTTTATTTTTTAAGTGAACATATTCTTATAATTTTTAAGAGGGTGTTTGGCTTTTTTTTTTTTTAAAAAAAAATCACTTATAGAACACCAAGTATTTATAAGATAATATATAGGCTTATATAAATATTTAAAATTTTAAAGAATTAGGTATCTATTTTAAACACTGAACTAACTAATAAGTTTGGTAAAAAAAAAGTAACTTATAAGCATATTATTAAAAATTAATAAATAAAAATATGCAATGGACTATAATAATTTTAATGAATCTTTAAAAAAAGGCTATAGTAAATTATTTAGTTAAATTAGCCCATAAATAAAATGCTCATAAGCAATAAAATAATTAGCTAATTTTCCGCTATTTTTTTAAGCAATAAATTAAATTTATAAATTCATAAAATTTTATTCTCTGAACAAACATGTCAAATTACTACACAAAAACCCTCTAAATCACTTTATGGATCTAAAATGGTATGCGTTACACAAGTGCGCTGAGTTGGACCGCTAAATAAAATATCATGCCATGTCAACCACTTCATCTAAATCTTAGCTGAAAATTTCTTAAGTGCTCTCTTACGGCAAAATAAAATAAAATAAAATTATTTTACCAGTAAATTTTTTTTTATTTTATTACGTTAAAGAAAAATACAAAACTGGTTATTTTGACATCATTTTCCCATAAAACCACTTCTGATGTTGCTCCCGTGCTGATTCAGGTTCTTATTTCAACTTCTACCAAGTAAATCCAAGCCCAAACAAAAAGAAACAAATATTAAAATAAGTTTCTTCCTTGTAATATATGACAGGCTTGCTAAAGGGTCGATTAATAAAACTTGGAGCAACATCCACCCCAGAATGAGCAAAGAGTATTTAAGTTTATAAAGAATGGGATTATCAACATAAATTTCCTGATATTGAACTTTGAAAACAGTGCAAAATAACAAAGTAAACTTCCAAATTTAAAAACTGGGGTGAACAAGGTGACATGAGCAATTTCTCAAAGGGCATAGAGCGAAAAGAAATTGCAACTTGCAAGTTTCAAAATACGCGAAATATTATCTAACGTAAATCCAGTAACTTAAAACAATAGCAAAACAAACCACCATGAAATGGTTAACAATCCCGCAACAAAAAACGAAAGCAAAAATTTCAGTCATTTAAAATTGCCATGGCAGCAGAAAACACATAAAATTAACCCCCAAAATCGAAATAACAATCAAAATTACCTCAACATATTTAAGAAATTACATCATTCAGGCCCATGTAAAACATCTATGCTGCAACAGAAGGCTTGGAGGCAGCGGACAGTCTAGATCTCTTCTTTGCCAAGCTCTCACTGCGCCGTTCACGTTGCTCCTTCAACCTTGTGGCAAGAAGCTTCTGATACTCAGCTGCCTCAGCCTTGGCCTTAGCAATTCTCTTTTTCTTGTCTGCTATTCTAGCACGTTTCCTTTGCAAAGTCAAGGGAGTTACCAACCTCTGGATTTTGGGAGCTTTGCTGACCTTTTTACCTGCCAAACCAGAAAAAAGGCACCTTAGTTATACAAGATGATCACTCAACTCGCATTACTTTGCTCTCTGCAGAGCATAATACATCCAAATAAATTACATATGAGAGTAATCATACAGCAACTGACCAGATTTGGTTGTAAATGTTCGGCGGTAAGTGTTAACATACTTCCGGACATCATCCTCCTTTGAAAGGTTAAAAAGCTTGCGGATCTTGGATGCCCTCTTAGGACCTCTCATTCTAGGCTTCTCAGTGTCTGTCAGTCCAGGCAGATCATTTTCACCCTTCTTAACAATAACCAAGTTCAAAACTGAAAGATCCTGACTAACAATGCACCCACGAACAGACTTCCTTCTGCGTTCTCCATTACGCCTGCCATATCCACGGAAGCAAGGGGTACCTGTCCACTCAAGCATTATATTTGTATTGGTTACATCAAGCAAAAAAAAAACAGTAACTTTAGCATCAAAAACGCCAAACATATCAACAGATATCCATGCTTCCCCACTCCCAAAAACAAATCCACATAAACACAAAAATAAAAACATGTATACAAGCCAGAAACAAACCTCTATGGAGCAAAAGTCGAACACGGCCTGGAGTTAGAACTCCTTGCTTCATTGGAAAACCCTGTTTGTCACAGCCTCCCATAATCTTAAACACATAACCCTTGAACTCCTGAAAATACATATAGATGGATGAAGTATAACGAAATCACTATACAAAGCAACACTTTGAAAGACTAGCTGAAGCAACAACTCCTAGTAATAACATACCTCCCCCAGGGCATCCCCACTGACTTCTTGTGAGATCCTCTTATCGAAAAATACCCGGCTGTAATGAGAAACAGATGATATGAGTGACATTGGAATAAGCTGCTAACTTTAGAGGGGGTCAAAAAAAATTTTGAATGATAAATACCAACAAGAGAGCTAGAAATTTTCATTTAAGGGGAAATTTTGAATGAGAAATATTTGTACTGTAAAATGGTTAAGAATCCTTGTAATATACACAAATAAAAAACGAAATTCTTGATACACTAACTTTAAAGGGCTCAAATATTTTTTTACTAGCTATATAAGGGATAAAGAAAATGTTATAGCAGTTAGAACCACATTGTTATTTAATTTTCCTTTTGAACTATATTAGCAAGGTCAGAAACAAAATAAAAGACCAATGATAGAATTCAAAAATGGATCATCCACACACTTCAAAGATTACATCTGTTCACTTTTTCTGAATTTTATGTGTAACTGAAGCCATTACGCTTACAAACAATGAACAAAATGAACAAATGGCAAACACCTGAAATCTTACACCGCATTCAATATTTTTTGCAACATTGTCGATTACTAAACAAGGAACACTGTAACCTTAAAATCCAAGCAAAATCCACGAGCAAAAGAAAAGTGTTGAAAGAGAAGAGATGGCGGTTTTAAATTTCCGTTCACAAAAAGAAAATATAAATATCCAACAATGACATTCAGGTTGATAACCACAAGGATCACATTACACGCAACCTGATACGTATATTCTTGAATCCTAAATTCAAAAGGTTTCCATAGTTAGGAATGTTGAGTTCAATATCTCATATAAATCTAAAATCTCAATACAAAACTTCATCTACAAGTACATATAATTCCACAGCTAAAACTAGCAATAAACAATAAATAAAAACAAAGAAATCCATACAGTTTCTGGTCATCGTCTATCTCGAGTTTCTTCTGGCAACCAGTGGTTGGATTTGCGATATTGAACTGCCATACAGAAAGAAGTTAGCGAAATTGAAAATTAGGGTTTTGTTAAAAACGTAAAGAGTACAAGAAAGAACCTTCATTTTCGATGGAGTAGCTCTTTACGACCCAGATGTTGTGATGGAAGCGAAAGGCTCCTTCTCTAGTAGCTCAAGGGCTCTCTCTTTCCTGTAGCGAATTAGGGTTTTTTAATGTGGTTTTACACCTTTTTTATGGAGACTATATATTAAGTAGGGGAAGTCTTGGGTGTAATGCAATGGACCTAGTTAGTTGCGTGAGCTTTTTTATGAAGTGAACGCGTGCATTATTGATTGAAGATTAGAGGAAACTACGTCCTACGCGACGTTCCTCGTCTGTTTTACAATTATACGGATCGATTATTTTTTTCCATTATTACGACTTTCGTCTCTGTTTTTTTTTTTAATTTAACTTTTAAAACGGCCAATTTTTTATTTTCATTTATTTTCTATTTCTTTATATTTATATTTATATTTTTAAAAAAAATTAATATTATATTTTTAATATAAAAAATTAATACATACAAAATATACTCAACAATACAAACTATGTTTACAATACATCTACATAATATTTTCAATATTTATTTAATTTTATTTTTTATTCCCACAATATCCACGTAATATTCACATAATATTTAATAATTTTTATATAAAATACATATAACTTAGATAATAAATATATAATATATATATAATATTTATAAAATATCTATAATATCTATAAAATATTCACCGAACATTTACCAAATATCTACATAATATTTACATAATGAAAATATTTTTTCTTTGATTGAGATTTTTATAAAAATATCATAAAAAAATTACATTTATCAAATATTTTAAAATATATTTAAATTTATAATTAATTTATGAATCTATTATATTTATATAATTTATTATGAATTTATTTTGAATTTAGTATATATATAATAATTTATGAATTTATCATATTTATATAATTTATTATAAATTTATTATGAATTTATTTTAAATTTAGTATATATATGATAATTTTTAAAAATTTATTATGGATTTACTTTTAGTTTATTATATGTTTTATAAACTAACTAAAATACTCTCAGCAAAATATAAAAAAAAAAGTTTATAAAAAAAATAGAGAGTGTAATTTTCTAGTCATAAATCCCCTTCAAAGCCCAAAATAAAAAACCAAATTACCTCATCCATTCTCAATTTTCCCCCATTTAAGAGTTAAGATTTTAATAAAAATTCAATTCAAATAAATTTTATTTTAAAAATAAAACTATTCTAAAATTCAATACTTTTAGTTATTTACAAGCTGGAAAAGCCTGCACGATGTTGCGGAAGGTAAATTTTTTATATGATAATTTTTATTTTTATTATTTTATATTTATATATTTATATATTTTTATAATTTAAATTAAAAATGTATACCGATATAAAATTAAATAGAAATATATATATTTAATACACTAAATAAAGTGAGAGAATTAACTTAATATATAATTTAAAAAATTAAATATATAATAAAATTATTATTCTTAAAAATTACAAAAAATAAATATTTTAAAAAAAGCAAAAAATAAATATTAAATATAATGCTCAAAAGTATATAAAATAGAAATATTTTGATAATTTATTATTAATATTATCTAATATAATATTAAATACTATTAATAAATAATAATAAAAAATCAATATATCATTCAGTTGTTTGATTAAAAATTATTAATTTGTGTGTAGATTTTTCTATTTTATTTATATTGCTATATATTTATTATCTTTTATATTTTATATATTATTTATTATATATACTAAAAGTTAATGACTATATTAGCCCATTCAAAATTAAAAATATATTATATAACTATATTAAATTTACTATTACATGAATTTTATATAAAAAGTATGTTAATATATAAAAAAAGGTATAATGAAATAAAATTTCTAATTTTTATTGAAAAAATTATATATTTATCTAAATAAAAAGAAATATAAAGTAATATAAAAATAAATATATTAAAATTTAAATTAATTTAGTATAATAAAAATATCTTTAAATAGGTAAAAATATCAAAAATCAAATCAAATAATATAAAAACTCTAAATCCACTTATAATTAACAACATTATAATTTTAAATTATTTTTAAGATAATTAAATTTATATTATCAATATAACAATTAAAATAAAATAATAATAAAAAAAATAAAATGTAACTTATATCTAGTCCTCATGGTTTTCCACCATTATTTTTTCAACAATACTGGAATGTCATAGGAAATGATGTGGTAATAGTAGTTTTAAATGTGCTCGCGCGTAGTCCTATATGCCTAGTGGCTTCAATCATATAAACATCTGCCTTATCCCTAAAGTAAAGTCTCTTAAACTTATATTTGAGTATCGCCCTTAGCTTATGTAACGTAGTATGTAAAATTGTTACCAATATGCTTGCTAAAAGTTTGAAACTTATTTTAAAAGATGTTGTTGATGAAGTACAGAGTGCATTTATTCTAATAGACTAGTCACTGACAATATTTTAATGGCATATGAGATTTTTCACTACTTGAGAAATAATTGTAAATGGAGGCGAAAGTGTATGTCTTTGAAGCTTGATATGTCGAAGGCCTACGATAAAGTAGAATAGATATTCTTAAGGGAGGTGATAATTGAGTTGGGCTTTTCACTTCTTGGGTTGATAAGGTGGTGTGTTTTGTGATGTCAACCACTTATTCTATTTTAGTGAATGGCCAGCAAACGAGGTTGATCCATCCAAGTAGAGAAATTAGACAAGGTGATCCACTATCGTCGTATTTATTTTTGTTATGCATAGAAGGGTTAACCAGCTTGATTAATTCAGCAATTGCTGGCAATTCTTTTCATGGTATTCAGATTTGTAGAGGTGCACTAATAATATTCTCATTGCTAGTGCATATTAGAGTAATTGGTATGGAGGATTAAATAGGTATGATGGGTAGAGAGAAGTATAAGATGAACGTATTGTGGATATAATATATATATATATATATAACATATAGATATACATAAAATATAACACACATATATGTAAAGTATAAAGTTGTGTTGAAAAAATAGATAATAATAATAATAATAACGAGAGAACAAAAGAAAGTCAAAGAAGAAAAATAGATGATTGATGGATTGATATTTAATTATTAAATAATTTTAGATAGTGAAAGATGATGAAATTTTATATATTAATTAATTAATTAATAATAAGTAGATAAAAATAATTTAATATTAATTTATTTTTGAATGGTAAAAGATTAAATATAATTATTAATATTTATTTATTTATTTATTTATTTATTTATAAAGGTTAGGAATTAAAGAATAAAGAAATTAAAAAATTACTTTTCTTCTTCTTCTTTTTTCTTCTATTTAATATTTAATAAATATCTAAAGTTTCATCTTTCACTATCCAAAATTATTTAATAATTAAATATGAATCCACTAATCATCTGTTTTCCTTCTTTGATTTTCTTTCTTCTCTCATTATTATTATTATTATTATTATTATTATTATTATCTACTTTTCTAACACAACTTTATACTTTATATATATATGTGTTATATTTTTATGTGTATGTATATGTTATATATATATATCATGTCCACAATATATTCATCTTATATTTCTCTCTACCCATCATATCTATTTGATCATCCATATCACTTACTCCAATGTGCACCAGAAATGGGGAATGGGGATATTACATTTATCAAATTATCAAAAAGTTAAAAAATAAAAATAAAAAAAGAAAAAAAAAGGGAATAAAAAAAAGAAAGAAGAAATAAATAGAATGAGAGCGAAAGTTTTCTGAAAAATTAACTATTTATAAAGAGGAGAAGTTTTAGTATATACTAGAATGAAACCCTCATTTCGCTTCGGGATATATATTTTATTTTTTTTATAAGATAATTTTAATCATTTAGTTATACAGAGAAATATTTAAAATATATTATAACAGTTAATTATAAAATTGAAGTGAAAATAAAATATGTAAGAAGTAGATGTCAATACCATATAACTATATTATTATATGAAGTACAACTGAGTATCGGGGTAAACTGATAGATTAGTCAATAAGTTGTATGGTCATAGCAATAATATTTTAATTTTATAATTGACTATACACTTGAAATATAGTCAAACTTCACATGATAAATGCTATATTATAAGTAGACTAATCAAATCAATTGTAGGTGTCATTTATAATTAATAATATTATGATGCATAAATATAAATTATAATTATAATTTTAATATAAAATATAAATTATGTCCTTATTTATAAATGTGTGTATACATTTATATTTATAAGCCAATGACATCATTTAAAATTTATTTTTTGGTGTCCAAAATATTCATTTTATCTCATAATTACTTTTTTATTTTATCTTATTAAATTATAAAAATATTATTTTTCTTCTTAAAATTATTTCAATAACTTATAAAGTAAAATCAATATTTAGTTATTAGAGGAGATAAATATTTTACTATTTTATGAGTTCAAGTTTTTTCCTTCAATAAATGAAAAATAATTTCTTTTTATTTTTTTAATTTTTTAAGACACTAAAATTTTATTTAACCCGTGCAATAAAAAACACAAATAATCATAAAAAATATTTTGAGTTAACAGACTTACTAACATGGTAGCTCATAATATGAGTAAAGCAACAGTTTCAAGTATAGATTTTCAGCATTGGAATCTCTCAATTGCAATATAAGAGTTTTAAGTTATGAACTTTACTAATAGAGTATTATTGCATAAAAAAAATTTTGAGTTAGCTTTTTTTCTCTTCAATCATTTTGTAAAGTTATGAAAAATAAAAATCTCAAATTATTTAATTATTAATTATTTGTATATTTTTATATATTATAAAAGTAAAAAAGAAACTAATTTTTATTTGGTTATTTTCATATTATTTAATAGTATAAATATATTGTAAAAAAGCCTAATACATAGACACACACAATATATTAATTTTATTAGTAGTGCATTCTAAAAATATTATTTTAAAAAATATAAATTTCAAAATCAATTAAATGAATGAAAAATATAAATTATATTTATGATTATAATAAAATATAATTTTATAAAAACTTTATAAATTTTTTTTTGTATAATTCATTATAAAAATAATAAGTTATTAAAATTTTTATATAATCTATCATAATACACATTAATCTAAAATTAATAAATTAATTATACTATATAAATTTAATAATTAAACTATATTTAAATTTTAAAAATATAAGTTATTTATTAAATATATTTTATTGAATTGAATAAATAATATTAAATTATACTAAAAATTAAAAAATTGATAAAAAAAAAAAGAAAAAAGATTTAAAGAGTAAAATGAAAAAGAGAAAGAAAATCTACTGTTCATCGACAGTAACTTTTCCTTCTCTTTTATATTATAAAATAGATAATAATAATATAATAAAATTTCATTTTAATTAAAATTTATAAGAATTAAATTTAATTATACTTGACTCAATTAAATTACATAAATAATTATACAATTTATATTTTAATCTCTTAATTGAAAATTTTATAAATTTAGTTTCTTTAATTTAAAATTACTCTATATGTGTTGTATATTTTATTTTTCTCTATTATATATTTTTAATATATTTTTTATTCCTAAAAAAGTGCATATATATATAATATTTAGTTAAAAGTATTTACAATAAAATAAAATTTTATAAATAAATTGCACAAAATAAGGATATCTATTTATTTTAAATTTTTAAGGGAAATAAATATCTTACTTCTTTTTAGTTCATGAATTTATTGATGGATAGAAATTTTTTCTTTTATTAATTAATTATATATAAAAAATAGAGAATATCTAAACTTAAATTTAAGATTTAAATGACTCAATATATATTTTTAGCTTTCAAATTATATTTTAATTATTACTGTCGGAGAGAAATTTAATTTGATAGGTCCATTAGGGTTGCAATATGATCCATTTTAAATTCAGTAATAAGAGCATGGTGAGGTGAGTCAAACTTGGGACAAATCCTCCAAAGCAACAACTAACGTGTTCGATATTGACATTTTCCAAAATTATTGGAATTTCAGGTTTCTTTATTTGTATTGATTTAAGACAGAATTGAACTAATCACAAACTTGCAAGTATTGAAATCCATCTCATATAATAAATCATTAAAAATTTGCTAGTCTCGTCTCATTATGTAAATTTTTTTTTTGTTATTTGATTAATTTTTTAAAGATATTTATGTAGAAATCTCAATTATTAATCATCCCCTGAAATAACACTGTTTTTGTTTTTAAAATTGAATTAATTATTTTTTACACTTCCATTCAAGAAATTATTTCGTTCTTCTAGTTATCTATCTAATGGTTGTAAAACTATTTAATTTCACGGATTAAGTAATCATTTTAATCATTCATTATCTTTAACTTACTTTTTTTTTATTAATTATATATAAGAAGAAAAAATATTTAAGAGACTCAAACTCAAAAAAATATATTTTTAATTATCAAGCTATACTTTAATGCAGTGGCGTAGCCAGAATTTTAGATAAGGGGGGTCCAATTCAACTTAAATACTAAACATTAAAAATATCAAATTATAAAAGAAATAAAAAAATTCCAGATTATAAACTACAAAAAAATAATAATTTCAATTTAACTTCATACTATTTTCTCAAAAAAAAAAAACTTCATACTACAAAATCAAATTAAACATTTCAAATTTATAATGTCCTCGAGTATTCAAGCTAATTTCTTAATTCATTATTTTTCAAATTTCAATTCATTTTAGCAAGATAAAAAAATTGCAACAAAATAAATATGAGATTAAAAGTAAGTGGTGTACCTATTCTTAACTTGTTGCCGCTGCCTTGCTGGTGCCAATCGGTGAAAGAATGAAATTGAAAAAGGAATAAACTGTTATCTGAAAAAAAAAAGGAATTAACGAAGAAGAAACGTGAGAAAGAAGAGAAAGAGTCACAATTAAGTTATTCTTGTTTGTTTGTAATGGACAGAGTCATTGACAAATCTTGTTTGTTTGTAATGGGCTTGATTAAAAGGCCCAGTTTTAAAGATTGGAAAAAAAAGGATGAAAAATGTTGGGAGCGTGGATCAAAGTTGCGTGCTCTCACATAGTAAGGCCAAGCTGTTCCATCTCAACCAATGTAATATTCATTCTCAAATATACCTAAAAATTTTTTATTTTTAACTGAGGGGGGAACAGGGCCCTATGGGACCCCCTTTATCTCCACCTCTGCTTTAATGGTAATTATTTTTAACTTACTGATTATTCTGATTGAAAATAAAACCAAAATTAACTAGGAAGATTGATTGATAGTTAATTTAATTTTAACAATAAAGATTCTCATTATTAAATTTCGACAAACCATTGAAATTAAATAATCAAATATAACCAGATATTTATTATAAAAAAAATCCTGAATATTGATTAGGTTTTGCAATAAAAGTAATAAAGAAATCAAACCCTGCTTTCAATATATAAAAAAGAAATGCATGGCATCAATGATATTAAAGCCTCTTGCCTCACATGTAAACGCAGATGGTTAAAGAACCAATATGAAACATCAGAGTGTACTCATCATGTCACATATAAGACTAAGTAGAAGTAAACTAATTAAGAGATCATAGATCATATCATATCAAAATTTTAATTAAAGTAATTATATAAATATATATTGTTTTTAGCATTTAATTAAGTAAAAGTAGTGTTCATATTCACCGCAATGGATATGATTTAGAATTGAAATTGACATTGTGATAGATTATGCAGAGAAAATTGAAATATATAATGTTAATTTCAGTGCTTAATTAACTACATCGCACCTTAATTTCAATTCATGTCCTTGTCAAATGAAAGGAACAAGATAAGATAAATATATATATAATTGCTAATTTTTATTATTTGAAACTTATTATATTTAGATGTGCTTAATATAATATGTATGATTGAAATATTTTTTTTATCGGTCCATTAGAGGGTATTTTCATATTAATAAATACGTTAATTGAGATTAATTTTTTAGAAGTAGTTTAAAAGCGCGCTTGGATGTATTTTTCAGGAATTAAATTTTCAATATTGGGTCTAAAAATCAATTTATAATTACTAATTAATCTAACAAAATCTTTTGGTGTATGCATGATGGAAAGATGAATATATAACTTCAAGAGTTAATTCAGTTAATTATAGATTTTTCATGTTGTTGTCCATTTTTTATTTTTTATTTTTTTTTTATCAAAATTCATAGACAATTTATAAATGTATAAATCAACCATGGAGGGGTGAGAAAAAAGAAGAGTTTTGCAAGTTGCAACAGCCAGCACTCTTAAAAAGTAACTACTGTTGAATTTTTAAATGAATATATTATTTTGAAAAGAAAATTGTATAGTTTAATTTGAAGGCAACATTCACTAGGTTGGAATTAAAAAAATATTGACCTTAGTGTTCCATTTCCATATTAATATATTATAACTTTTTATTCCATCCTATATATGTTCTTTATGTTATTTTAAATTAGAAAGCACCGGCGTGCAATATGTATTTTGTCTTTTTTCTCATATATGAAAAAAAAAGTCTCAAGAAGATTATAGTATTTTTTATAAATTACTAAAAAAATTAATTATTAAAAATATATTTTATAAAAATATATTATTTGAATTAGTTTTTACTTTAAAAAATTATATTACCCTTACAATATCTCTATTTTATTTTATCATATTCTAAAATAGAGATATAATTATCTTTTAATGCGATATTCTTTAATTTATTGTGTCATATGAAATATTGTATTATATGAAAAATATTGTGTTTTATGAAATATCATTTGTGTCATTATTTTATTTGATTTTTGAAAAAAGACAAAAATGAAATTGTAAAATATATCTTATAAATTTATTTATTTATTTAACTTATGGAGGAAAAATTTTATTTTTCTCATTATTCAAATTAGTAACCAAATAAAATATTAGTCTCCTTTTTTTTTTTCATTATAATCATAGGAATTCTTTTTATCTCTTTCGGTTTTTTTTTTCATTATTTCCTCTGACTCATAATAATTATTATAATTTATTATGAAATATATCTAATTACTAAAACCAATATCAAGAACATGAATCAATCAAAGCCACATTAACCCTATTCAGCTGATCCCACGGCCAAGTTGTTGATTCCTCCATCACTAACTGGATCTACTATCTCTTTAGTATCAGTTGTGCAGGGAATCCGAAGCAGTAAGAGGAAGCAGTGGAGAAATTTCACTACTTGTTTCATGCCCACAAGCTGTTTGGTGAAATTCTTAGCAGAGAACATAAACAAATTTACAGAAATTTGATCACGGCAACGAATTACAGTGACTCCCACTAAACAGCACTTCTTTCAACCTCTGTTTCCTGGTTTTGAGCATGAATTTCATTAGATTTTCCATCAAGTCAAAGTAATAAACAACTAGAGAAACAGAGGATCCGTGTACCTAGCCTTGGAGATCACTGGACTCTGAGGAGATATTGAGCACGAGCTTTTACACCTTAATATCTCTCATTGGTTTTGAGTGCTTCTTCTCCGAAGCCATTGTTGCTATTTTGAAGAGAATCCGAAGCAGAAAGCGGAAGCAGTGGAGAAATTTCAATACTTGTTTCATGCCCACAAGCTGTTTGATGAAATTCTTAGCAGAGAACATAAACAAATTTACAGAAATTTGATCAAAGGGTTTTTTCTATCTAATCTCTACGGTGGCTACTATACCGGCTAAGGCTCCTTCGGAGCCGATCACAAATGCTTCTCGATCCTTCGCAGACGCCCTTCGTCATGGAAATTCAGTTAATTCTGATATCAATCGTTCTTTTGGCTCCGTTGTTGAATCTGTTATTGCATCAAAACCATCAGGACGTTTTAAAGGAGTTCCGGCCGTCTGTTTCACGGCTGATGAATCTGCAGCCCTTGCTTCTCCTTTCCGTTTCACTCTGATTGGTTCCTTTCCCTCAGGCAGGCCTAATATGAAATTTTTACAGCGTTCCCTTGATGCTGTAGGTTTCTGTGGACCTTTTACTTTGGGACTCCTCGATTCTAGTCACGTTCTTATCAGATTTAATCTAGAAGATGACTTCCATAGATGTTGGCTTCGTCAAATTTGGACTTTTCAAGGATTTGTTATGAGGGTTTCTAAATGGTCTCGAAGCTTTCGTCCAGATTCGGATAGTCCAATTGTTCCAGCCTGGATTTCTTTCGATGGCTTGCCCATTCATCTTTTTGATAAAGCTCCCCTTTTCGCCATTGCTAAATTGATAGGCCCTCCTCTCAAGGTAGACGCTGCCACTGCCGCTCTTTCTAGGCCTTCTACGGCTAGAGTGTGTGTTGAATTAAATCTGTCCCAAGATTTTCCTTCCAAAGTGTGGATTGAAGATGGTGAAATCGGTTTCTTTCAGTCGATCACATATGAAAACCTTCCACATTACTGTTCTTCATGTTCCAAATTGGGTCACAAGGATCGTAATTGTCCTTTGGTGGCCAATATTTCCCATGAAATTCATGTTGCACCCGTGATTCCTGTCCTTAAAAATACATCTTCCAAAGTGTGGATCCCAAAAGACAAATCTGTCTCCTTTGACTCTAATATTCTGCAGCATAATATTGACTCTGAAGCTCCATTTAATGATGTTCCTTGCTCTTCTCTGCCTAAGTTGGATGGTAATAATGATGGTTTGATTATGATTAATAGTATTAGTGAGGACCACTCATCCCCTAAATTGGATGTGTTACCCCCACAAGATCCTATAGTGACCTCAACTATTAATTTGCCTTCACAGGAGCTTTGCAATGAAACTCATAATGTTATTCCCTCTGGCACGGAATCAGTCATGGTCAGGAATAAAGAATTTTATTCTGATGTGGAATCCTTCCATGATTCTGATGATGATAATGGATTACAACATAACTCGGATTCGAATCTTCCTTCTCCTTCGACGGTTAAGAGGTCTGACTGGGAGGATTCTGGTAAATCTTTATCCAAAAAGCTTGCTGCTTTTGGTCATTCTTCTAGTCTTGATGAGGAAGGTTTAGAGGCTGGTTTTACTGTGGTCCAGCGGAAGAAATTTTTGAAAAAGAAGGACTCTTCTATTCCTACAAAAGCTCGTCGAAGTTCTCGATCTTTAGCTCCCAATCGTAAGTATAACCAATGAATTTATTGCTGTGGAACGTTAGAGGCTTGGCCTCATCTTTTAATAGAATTCATAAATTGTGTCAGAAGCATCATATTCATTTGGTTACTATTATTGAGCCTATGGTTTCTTGTACCAAGAGTAATTTTTATGCTGCAAAGTTGGGCTTCGATAATGTTTTTTCCTGTTCGAATAACAAAATATGGATTATGTGGCACAGTCATTTTTTTACTATCAGCAATTTTCGAGATTTAGCTCAAATGGTTTTTTGTGAAGTTTATTGTCATTCAATGTCCTTTTGTTTTCATCTTTCTGCTATTTATGGAGGTCATTCTAGAAGTAGTAGACAGGAACTATGGCGTAATTTTCTCTCTTTTGATCATGATCCTCCAAAACCTTGGTTGGTTGGTGGTGATTTTAACATTATCAAATCTCCTTCAGAATATAAAGGATCCTCGGTTCCTTGTTTTGGTAGCATGCAGGACTTTGTTTCATGTGTGGATGAATGTGGACTAATTGATATACCTTATAAAGGCTGTGATTTTACCTGGACTGGCATGCGTTCTTGTGGTCGAGTGTGGGAACGCTTGGATAGGGTTATGGCGAATGCATCTTTTTTTGATAGCTTTTCTGATGTTCTAGTCCGACATTTGGGGAAGACTTCATCAGATCACTCTCCACTTCTTCTTCAGTGTACTCAGGTATCCACTTTCATTCCCAAAGCTTTCAAATTTCAACACATGTGGTTGTCGGATAGCTCTTTTCTTCCCATGGTTAAAAAGCACTGGGATTCTGAGTTTTTTGGTGGGGGTATGAGAGGCATTTTTTTGAAGCTTAAATCTTTGAGAAAGGCCATTCGGTCTTGGAATGCTAATCATTTTGGCAATATATTTCATGCTGTTTCACAAGCGGAAAAAGAAGCTGAGAAAGCAGAAGTGGAGTACTTAGAAAATCCTTCGCCTCAATCTAGATCTTTTTGGCATGCAAAACAGGCGGATCTTCTTCAAAAACTTCGCCTTGAAGAAATCTTTTGGAAACAGAAAGCTCACATTAAGTGGTTAAGTGAGGGGGAATCGAATTCCAAATTTTTTCATAACTATGTTCGCATGAGGAGAAATCTGAACCGCATTTCTACGATCAAATCTAAGGGGGGCACTTGGCTATCGGAGCAGAGTGATATTGGGAGAGAAGCCACTGATTTCTATTCTGAGTTATATTCTCATGATGAGGTTAGTTCCTCCCATCTTTTGCTTGAACATACTCCTTCTCTTGTTCTGGATTGTCATAACCAAGAGCTTGGAAAGATCCCTGTGGACTCTGAGATTAAGCAAGCGGTATGGCAGTTGGATCCCAATAGTGCTCCAGGCCCTGATGGTTTTGATGGTACTTTTTTTAAGCACTGCTGGGATATTGTTTCTTGGGATGTATGCAGCGCTGTTAAGGAGTTCTTTCTCGGGATTCCTATTCCTACATGTTTTAGCAGTGCACAGATTGTTCTAATACCCAAAGTTGACAATCCTTCCACCTTCAGTCAGTATCGGCCTATCTGCTTGGCTACCTTCCTTAGCAAGATTTGTACTCGTATTTTAGCAAATAGATTTGCTCTTGTTTTGCCTTTGATTATTTCTCAGGAACAGGCGGGTTTCATTAAAGGGCGGTCAATTCACGAACAAATCCTTGTGGCTAATGAGATGATACATGACATAGATAAGAAAACTCGCGGGCACAACCTTGCAATTAAATTAGATATGGAGAAAGCCTTTGATAGAGTTTCCTGGAGTTTCCTAAAGGATGTTCTTCTCAAGTTTGGTTTTTCTAACCAGATTGTGCAGCTTATCATGAACAATCTTCGTGCCACTCAGCTGTCTGTTCTTATTAATGGGGTTAGTTATGGTTCTTTTAAGCCTGGACGAGGAGTTAAACAGGGAGACCCATTATCCCCATATTTGTTTCTTATTGCTTCCGAAGGTTTCTCAAGGGGCCTGAATAGTCTTATTTCTTCTGGGAAAATCTCTCCTTACAAGACGCATCGTGGGTGTCAGGTGATCTCACATTTAGCTTTTGCTGATGATCTACTTATTTTTCTTAATGGTGATGTCAGGAGCATCAAGAATTTTAAAGCCTTCCTATCAGACTATCAGGCTGCTTCTGGGCAAGCGATCAACTTTGATAAAAGTTCCATCTATTGTTCCAAGAAAGCTAGTTCTAGGTTCTTAAGTCGAATGGAGAGCATTCTCTCAATAAGCGGTAAGTCTTTTCCTTTCATTTATTTGGGAGCTCCTATATATCATGGTATCAACAGGGCCGATTATTGTAACTACCTTCTCCAAAAGATTGACCATAAGCTTCAAGGCTGGACTAAAAAACTCCTTTCTCCTGGAGGTAGGCTTCTTTTAATCAGGCACGTCCTTAATTCTATCCCCATTCATACCATTGGTGCTATGTCTTTACCAAAGAAGATTACTCAAGCATTGGAAAAGAAATTTTCTTCCTTCTTCTGGAATTCTGATGCTTCCTCGTCGAGCTACCATTGGATTAAGTATGAAAGGATGTGTTTCCCTGTGGAGGAAGGTGGACTTGGATTGAGGTCTTTATCTTCTTTGCAAGATGCTTACTCAATTAAACTTTGGTGGAATTATCATGCAGGTCAAACTGTTTGGTCTTCTCTATTGCAGAGGAAATATCACCGTAAGGGTGTCATGAATTTTTTGCAAACAGATTCTTGTACATGGAAGAGGATTTGCAAAATTCATGACATAGCTTCTGATTCTATTTCCATTTCAGCCGGTAAAATGTCATGGAAAGAATCTCTTTCAGAGCAGTTTACTCTTGCTGAAGCATATGCCACAGTGAGGCCTAGACGCGCTGTTACTTTATCTTGTCAATCTATTTGGGAGTCTTCTATTCCGCTTAAATATTCAGTGTTCAGTTGGCGGCTTCTCAACCAAGCTCTTCCGCTTCCGAACCGTCTCAAAAAAATGGGTTTCAACATGGCTTCGGTGTGTCCTTTCTGCATGAGGGCAGAAGCAAGTGCTAATCATATCTTCTACTGGTGTGATCCTATTTTTAAAATATGGCAATTTTTTCAGGATTTTGCTTTTATCTCCTCCTCTGCTCCGGAATCTTTACGCCATCAGCTTGTTAATTGGTGGATTCGATTTTCTTCTAATACCGCTGCTGGTAGGTTAGCTAAATTAATTCCGCAACTGATTTTATTTTACACATGGACTGCCTACTGTAAGATTATATGGGGAGGAGAATCCGTGTATTTTCCAGAGGTTCAAAAGCAAATTATGGATGCTATTCGGAATTGGGGCATTGCTCACTCTCATAAATCCTTCGCCAAACCAGTTTCTTACTTCAGTAGTCTTCTACTAGAAAGTTTTGGCAAGGCAAAACTTAAACCAATTTTGGTTCAGTGGAGCAAACCGCCGACTGGTAAACTCAAGCTGAATGTAGATGCATCATACACTCAAAATAGAGCAGCTGGTGGGGCATGCTTGCGGGACCATACAGGTAATTTTGTCTCTGGCATTGGTTTCTCTATCAGCGCTTCTTCCCCTCTCGAAGCGGAATTGCTTGCTATCCTTCACAGTTTACACTGGTGTTTTCATCTCCAGAAGTCGTCTTTCATTATTGAAAGTGACTCGAAATCTGCTGTTGATACAATTCTTTCGCCTAATGTTGCAAACTCACTGGTTAAGGATATCCAAAGTCTAATCTCTCTTACCTCTGCTGTCATCACTCACACCTTTCGCGAAGGGAATCAGGCTGCCAATTTCATCGCTCTCTTGAGTAGATCAAATTCTGCTGATTATAAATTTTTGTCTTTTACTTCTTTGCCTAAATCTTTGAAGGGCATCATTTTGTCGGATAATATGGGTTCGCCCTACTTTCGTTACATTTAGATTATCTTTAGTTAGTTGTTTCCCTTTTTCTTAAGGTTTGTATGGACTTTTGTATGGATTTTTCCATCCTTTTATTTAATCAATAAAAATTGTGGTGGCTCCAAAAAAAAAATATATATATATATATCTAATTACTATTGTTTGTATAGATCTTATATATTATTTCTTAATAAAAAAAACACACCTTTTTTTTCAAACTAATAGTGCATTTGGTAAATTACTGAGAAAATTGATTGCTGGAAATATATTTTACATAGATACATTTTAGATATTGTATTTTACTATGAAAGATTATATTACTGTATTTGGAAGATGCAACAAAATACTGATAAATTGGATTAGAAAAATATTAACTTATTTGGTTACAACTCAACTTTACAGGAAAAGTTTAAGTAATACCTAAATTACCCTTATAATATCTCTTTCTTGTTTTATAATATTTTAAATTAAGAGTATGATTGTCTTTTGACCTGTGATCCCTAATTCACTCTTTTCATGAAATATTTTTCCTACTCCCCCTAAGTAAAATATTTTACTAACTGATTGGTAAAATTTAGTGGGTCATGCATTTTATTTTACATAGATTATTTATAAATAAATATAGTATTTTTGGTCAAATAGAATTATTTAGTCAATTTTTTTAGAATTCTTGTGCAACTAAAAATGCTATAAATATAAGTGAGCAATCAATAATTAATGCTGACTAATGGATAAGTATTTATACTGGGAGAATTAGAAATTAAGTTTTGTGGAGGACTTGCTGATTGGCTTCAGTAGTGCAAAGGGCCTTAGATGAGGATGGAGGGGAGAGCTCTCAGGGTGGAGAAGCGTCGACTGATTTGGCACCTGATGAAATAAGGGCAAACTTAACCTGTGACCCTGATGGTTTAGGGCAACCTTCTAAGGAATCTGGTACTGTCAAAGTGTTAGAGAACGATGAGAGATGTGATATCAGGAATACTGATAATGACCAGAAGAGAAACATGAGGAAGTGGGATCTTTTTGTTAACAATAGGGACAAGTCTGCAGAGTGTCATCTATTCTATGTGTCTCCAGTAGTCTTTAATGGAGAAAAGATCATGAAATTTCACTCTAGTGAAGTTGTGGGAGAGGCTGATCGCTGGAAGAATTCATTGCTAGGTAGTGTATTTAGAGGTACGCCAGGTTTTTATAGTATTGAACAATATACTTTCTTGAAATGGAAGAAATGGGGGCTTGAAGATGTTACTTTAATAAGGGAAAATCTGTTCCTCTTTAGATTTAAGACTGAAGAGGGAAAATTGAGAGTGTTGAATGATGGACCGTTCACCTTTGATAGAAGACCACTCATTCTTGCTCAATGGAAGCCTGGATTAAAAATGGACTTGAAGAATATAAAAAGGCTGCCCATTTGGGTACAGTTACGTGGATTACCATGGAAATTTTGGTCGCCAATGATGTTGAGTAGATTGGGTAGTGTACTAGGAGTCTCATTGTTAAGTGCACTAATGGAAAGATTAGATTGGGGTTTTCCAGACTGCTAGTGGAGATGGAGTTGGCTGGACCCTTTCCTTCTGAAATCTATATTAAGATTGAGAATGGGGTTGTTTTGAAGCAACTGGTGTTCTATGAATGGAAGCCTATAAAATGCTCAAATTGTAACTTCTTTGGGCATGGGGAGAAAGATTGTAAAGCAGGAAAAATGAAGTTAATTTGGCAACCTAAACCTGTTCAAGATGCTATAAAGTATGTCGACGATTCTACTGCCTTGGTAGATCAAAGGGTTGGCTCTGAAGAGAGGAATAACAGTATGGGAAATGAATTGGGGATATCTAAGGACAGTAACTCCACGCGTCCTTCTAAAGATTGGAATGTTATGACTAGAGGCAATCAGAAAACTGCTTTGGCTGCTAGAAACAGTAATAAAGCAGCCATGGGTTCCAAGGTAGGGGTTGTGATCACTCAAGGATTAGCTGATGTTGAACATATGATAGGGGATGAGAAGAGAGGTGGTAAAGATAGGAATCCTTCGGAAAGAGGGAAATGATTGCATCATGGAACATTAGGGGTCTTAATGA
Source organism: Garcia nutans (assembly GCA_947685225.1). Lineage (NCBI taxonomy): Eukaryota > Viridiplantae > Streptophyta > Magnoliopsida > Malpighiales > Euphorbiaceae > Garcia > Garcia nutans. The sequence goes on from CANTUV010000002.1 coordinate 48,073,199, forward strand.
CCCTGCCAAACAATAAGAAGTCAAAGCTTTGATTGGGAGGCATAAACTAGTTGGGTTAGGCGTGGTGGAAACAAGAGCAAGGCAGAGTAACATAGATAAGGTGCTTAAGGGTTTGGGCTTAGTTAATTGGGATGTTGTCACAAATTATCAAATGGTTGAGTTAGGCCGTATTTGGATTGTCTTTGATCCTAGCTCTTTAAAAAAAATTTCGCAGGTAATCTCTAATCAACTAATCCATTGCAAAGTGATAAAAGATAATTGTATTTTTTTATGGACTCTGATCTATGGTAGGAATATTGATGCTGAAAGGAAAAGCTTGTGGGAGTCCATTATGTATATTGCATCGAATATCCAGTTGTCTTGGTTGATTCAAGGAGATTTTAATGTCATTCGTGGCAATCATGAAAAGTTAAAAGGGATATTTGTGGATCATGCTGAATGTGAAGATTTTAATAATTGCGTTGAAAATGCTGGCCTATGTGAGTTAAGATCGAGAGGATGTTTGTTCACTTGGACAAACAATCAGGATGTGGAAAATAGAATTTGGAGACGCCTAGATAAAGCGCTTGTAAATGTAAGATGGCTTAATAACTTTTCTCTTATTGATTATGGGGCTTTTGGGGCCGGGATTTCTGACCATTCCCTTTTGGTTGTGAATTTGAGATTTGGTAATTGTGCAATTAAAGCTCCTTTTCACTTCTTTAGCATATGGATCTCTCATCTGAGTTACAAAAGAATTGTTGCAGAGGTTTAGAGAACTAATATTCAGGGCCATATATGTTTTGTGTTTGAGAGAAATTGAATCTTTTAAAAAAAGAGCTTAGAATCCTGAATAGGAAGGAGTTTTCAGATATATCACAAAGGATCAGTGATTCTAGACAGATGTTAAGCATTTTGCAGCAACAGGTACAAAGCGATCCTTTTAATCAAATCTTATTAGATGAGGAACAAGCAACTGTTTCTCTTCTTAGTAGCCTCCTAAAGCAAGAAGAGTCTTTCTACAGGTAGAAATCAAGAATGTTATTGGTCCAATTGGATGATTAGAATACTAAATTCTTCCACAACCAGTTTAAGGTAAGGAAAGCTAGAAGCAGAATTAGCTGTCTCACCTTGCCTGATGGGTCTACTACTAAGGATCCAGAATGTAATAAGAGAACTATTATTGATTTTTATGTTAATCTGCTTAGGTCTAACAATATACAAAGAGAGAATGTTTTCAATGTTGTTATGGAGAATGATCCAAAAGTGAGTGAAGATGATGCTACTAGACTAATTTAGCAAGTTAATGCAGAAGAAGTTAAGAAAGCTATGTGGTCAATTGGAGATGATAAAGCTCCCGGGGTTGATAGCTATACTACTAGTTTTTCAAAAAAAAAAAAACATGGGATATTATTGGTCTGAAGTCACTAGAGCTGTCCTTGAATTCTTTGAGACTTGAAGGTTGCTTAAACAAGTAAACATCACTTCTCTCACTATTATTCCAAAAAATTAAGCTCTAATTGGTTTGTCTGATTATAGGCCTATTGTCAGTTGTATGGTTTTATATAAAATCATTATGAAGATTCTGGCTAGTAGGCTCAGAAGGGCTCTAGAGCACTTGATTAATCCTGCGCAATCAGCTTTTATCCCAGGCAGGAAAATTGGTGACAATATACTTTTGGCTCATGAATTGGTGAAAGGTTATCACAAACCAGTTGGTAAAACTAACTGCGCTATGAAAGTAGAACTCAGGAAAGCGTATGATATGGTCCAATGGGATTTTATTGAAGAAATATTGTTGGGTTTCAGGTTTCCTAATAAGTTTGTTGGCTGGATTATGAGTTGTGTAAGATCGACCTCTTTTACAGTTTTAATTAATAGCAGTATGGAAGGGTTTTTCCCCAGGGAGAAAAGGGATTAGACAAGGGGATCCTATGTCCCCTCTGCTCTTATTTCTAGTCATGGAGTATTTGTCAAGGGCGTTAACTGCAGACATGCCTAACTCCTTTCGTTTTCATTCAGGCTACAAAGAATTAAAGATTAATCACATTTGTTTTGCAGATGACCTTTTGCTTTTTTGTAATGAAGACTTAGAATCCGTCAAATGGATGATAGGAATGCTAAAACATTTTGAGAGTGTTTCGAGACTCCAGGTGAACGAAAGCAAAAGTTCCAATTTTTCTGTGGAATTCACCAGGACCGAAAGTTGCAGATTCTGTAATTACTCAATTTCCAAGAGGGAAAACTACCAATCACTTATTTGGGGCTGCCATTGGTGTCAACTAGAATCAAGAAAAAACATTGTGAAAAGCTTATAAATAATGTTACTGCTAAAATCTCCAGTTGGACGACCAGATTCTTATCTTATGCTGGTAGACTCCAATTGATAAATGTTGTAATTAAAAGCCTCCATGTTTTTTGGGCTAGTCACTTCATTCTCCTCAAGTCAGTCATTCTTGAGATAGATAAAATATGTAGAAGCTTTCTATGGAAGGGTAAAGCTGATCAGATTCAAAGAGGGATGGTTACATGGGATGAGGTTTGCAAGCCAAAAAAAGAAGGTGGTTTGGGTATTAAAGAGTTAGTGCGTTGGAATCAAGCTGCCATGAAAAGGTTTATTTAGGACATTATAGCTGGAAAAAATTCCAGTTGGGCTACTTGGATTGTAAAGAACAAGCTGAAGAAGATGAGCTTCTGGGAATCACTAAAACACTGGATGGTAGCTGGTCTTAGAGGAATTTAGTGAAGGTAAGGGATAAATTTAAAGGATGCATCAGGTACACTATGGACAAAGAAGCGCTATCTTTTTGGTTTGATCCTTAGATGAATGGCCAAAGCTTGGTGGATAAATACTCAGGAATGAATTTTAGAGATCCTAATGTTCCAAAATGTGCTAAGGTGAAAGATCTATGGAGGAATGGTGCCTGGAGGCTTCCTGATCCTCTAGATGATATGACTCAAAGATTGTGGTGAGAGTTAGGTGATATTTTAGTCCAAGAGAGGCATGGAGATAGTATTAGCTAAAAACTCATTACAAATAGAAAATTCACAATTAATGGTGCCTGGGAATTCTTTAGACACAAAGGGAGGTCTGTGAGCTGGTGTAACCTTACTTGAGGTACGAAAGTAATACCAAGACACAGCTTTATTCTCTGGCTTGCTTTGAAAAATAGACTTGCTTTCAAGAGTAGACTTTTTAATTGGGGTGTGGTAGGAAATGATCAGTGCTATTTGTGCGGCAACATGCCTGAGATTGTTGAACATATGTTCTTTGAATGTCCTTTCAATAAGGATATATGGAGTCAAGTATTGGAGAAGACTAGAAGCTACAGACCATGCCTTCCTTGGAGACGTGAAATCAGTTGATTTATGAGAAGAACAAAACGAAAAAGCCTGCTTGCAAGGATAAGAAGAGGAGCTTTAATGGCCACGATTTACTATTTATGGAAAGAGAGAAATTTAATTGCTTTTCAGCAGGAGAGGGTTAATAAAAAAAAAAGAGTATGCTCAAGAATTACTTTCTCCATGACATGTGCTTATATGAACAGTAATGATGGTGATGTGAGAATCTATAATAACTGGAAGTAGGACGTCTCATGTCCCACTTCAACTCATGTTTGGGTTTGGTATACTTATCCACTCTAACTAGTTTTTGGTAGTTTTGGCTAGAGGGTCTCTGTTTGCATATAATTGTTTCTTTGTTTCCTTTTTTTCATTGTGTTTTATTTTGATGAATATCTATATTCTGTTTTCTTACCTCTTGGCAATGAAGATTTCTTAATTGACAAAAAAAATATTATAATATAATGATATTTTTTAGTTAAATATAATTTTTTTCTCATTTAACATGAATGGAATAATTCTATGTACGTACTTTAAATAAATGAAATAAGTATTGAACTAATAATTTACTAATTTAATTAATTATTATTTTTATTTAAAATATTATTCTAAACTTTAATTTTTTTTTAATTTTTAAAAAAATAATAGAACTGGGATGTTGATTTGATACTTAACAACAAAAATATCAATATATGTATATGCACACACACACATTTAGCTTTTTTCTTTAAAAAGTTTTGGATGTTTTCAGAAAAAAATTGACATGTCTGACTTAAACTCTTATAAAAAATTTCCAACACTTGTACAGGGCTATGTTGTCCATCTTCTGAAAATTACAATCAAATGGCCCATACACCTGATTGATGTGATTCTTCGCGGCTTCAATTTGATCAATCAAGTTGTGAAAATGTATATCAAATCATTCCTTTTCATTAGTCTATTTTTTTCTTTTTTTTCTTTTTTTTTAATTAGGAATGCTTCACCATCTCTATTCAGATTTAAAGTTTTAATGTTGTGGACCATTTGCTTTTTTTTTTTTTATAATTTTAACCAATTTAAATTAGATTCTGTTGGATTTATTGGACCAAATTCATCTGTGACAGGTTAATAGATCTATAGTTCACTGAATATTTAAATAGTTAATAAATAATTAATTATATATATTCTATTAATTAAAGAGACAAATAATAATTAGCTATTATCTGTAGAAAATAATAGTTATCTGAAGTAAGAAAAAGGCGTTAAGTTTTATGCTGCTTCTGTTCTCAAATTACAAGCATTGTGAGTACATACAGTGTGTTTTACATGGTTTTTAGGCTGCAGAAATTGAGATTTTTCTATGTAGTGATTGCTCTCTTGACTAGTAGCACAACTTGCATACATTTATTTTTTTTTTAGGTTTTTGTTTTTATTTCTCTTTCTAGGTCTTAGAATATTGTATTCATATATTATTTTTTATTTATTTTAGGAAATTTTTTGGGAATTTTAAAAATTCTATTTGGGTTTTTTTATCAAATACATGATCGCTGTAATAATTTAAGTTTTTTTTTAGCAAATGTAATGAAGTTCCATCTTCATTTTTATTTTTCTTTTATAATTTTTTGCCGTTGACTTTCTTTTAGATTGTCATTGAACTTATAATATCTTTAGCTTTTCTCATTTTCTAACACTATTGAAGAGTTTAATAATTTGCCTCAATAAATTGCTTTTATTATATTTTTGTTCTCTTTTTTGTTTTGGGTTTTTTGTTGTGTAAAAAATAGGAAAATAGTTTTATTGATGGTTATTAGGGATTTTGCTTCTTTTGTCTTTTGATTATGTTATTGCAAGAATGAGATTTGAGTTAATGCAATTGTAACAACTCCATTATATGAGGTGATACCTAACCCACATGAAAATAAGCCATCAATTTTTGACAATTAAATTAATAAGCCACCATTTTTGAATTTTAAAAAAAAATTAGTGGAAAATATTGAATTACCTAATTAGTTAGGTCAACAACCACATAAGAAAACCTATATATATTGCCTTCCCTTTCTCTTCTAATGTAAAAGATGAGAGAAAGAAAAATATAAGATTTGTAATATTTAAAGTGAGAAAAATATTATTTGTAAAATAATATTTTGTGGGTGACAAAATAGTGAGTTTATTTTTCGGTGTTTGAAAAGCACTAACTATTATTTTGAATTTATCTCAATTGTGAGTATTATACCTCTAAAAATTTTTCTAGAGAATTATTTCTCTTGCAAGTCTACTATTTCCAATAGTGAAAGAATATTTTTCAGAGTTTGTCCTTTGAACGTAGCCAAATTAAAAGGGTAAGCCACATTAAATTGGGTGTGTCATTTTGTATCAATTTTATAGCTATTATCAAGTGCAGTTATTTTGTTATGTTGTGCTATTAATTATTCGAGTAAAATTTTATCTAAAGAGATTGAATTTTAAATGAAACCGTCTGTGACCCCTCAAGCTCTTTTTTAGAAATTTTTCTTGGTATTTATTTTTAGTATAATATTTTATTTACTATTTATTTATATAATAACAAGCAATTTGTGTATTATTAACACCCGCTGCACTTCAATTGAATCAAAACCTTTAGTTCGAAGAAATGGAGACAAAGGCAAGCAAAATGATAAACTTAAATGGCTCAAATTACCACATTTGGAAATCTAAGATGAATGATCTCCTATTTGTGATAAAAATATATTTACCGGTGTTTAGTATGAGTAAACTCAATGACAAGAAACATGAAGAATGAAAATTTGAGCATGAGCAAGTATGTGGTTTTATCCAAAAATTTATCGAAGATAATGTGTATAACCATATCTATAGTGAGACTGATACAAAGTCATTGTGGAAAAAGCTTAAAGAATTGTATGCTTCAAATATCGGCAATAATAAATTATTTTATCTTACAAAATTAATACAGTTGAGATACAGAGGGTAATTTCATTGCATATCACTTGAACGAGTTTCAAGGAATTGTAGATTAGTTATTAGGTATGTGTGTCACCTTTGATGATGAAGTGCTTACTCTGATGGTTCTTGCTTCATTGCTAGAGTCTTGGGAGACTCTGAAGATTTTATTAACAAATTATACTCTCAAAGGTGTTGTTAAAATGAAATTAGTAAAAAGTGATATCTTAAATGAAGAGATGAGAAGACGCCCACAAGGTACTTCCTCTTCATAATTAGACATGCTGGCTACAACCACCAAGGAGAAAAGCTAGAGTAGAGGCTCAAACAATGGAGATAAAATTAGAAATGCTAGTCATGGTAAATCTAATAAATTTGCTAATGTTGAATGTCATTATTGTCATAAGAAGGGGCATATCAAGAAATTCTGTCGAAAATGGAAAAATGATAAAGGGAAGAATAAAAAGAAAGATAATAGTGATGATGAGAAAATTGTTATTACAACTGAACATGAATTTCTTCTCATTTACAATGATAATGCGGTCAATATAGTTGATCATGAGACTAGTTGGGTGATTGATACTGATGCCTCTATTCATGCTATAGCCCGAAGGGAGTTCTTTGTCACTTATGCACTAGGTGACTTTAGAACAGTTAAAATGGAAAATGATGGTAGCATTAAGATTGTTGGTGTTGGTGATATTTACTTGGAAATCAACAATGGCACTAGACTGCTATTAAAAGATGTGAAACATGTTTCTGACATCATGCTTAATATGATTTCTGCTGAAAAGCTTGATGATGAAGAATATTGTAATACCTTCCACAATGGCCAGTGGAAACTCACAAAAAGTTCTCTTGTTAGGGCCCAAGGCAAGAAGATGCAAGCTAAAATCTCTAAGAGCATAGTTAATGCATTAGAGAAAGACGATACAGCTGAGATTTGACATAAAAGGCTCGGTCACATAAGTAAAAAAAGAATGTAAATACTGGTTAGGAAGAAGAATATATCTGGTTTGAGCATTATACATTTAAATAGATGTGCCGATTGCTTAGCAGGAAAGTAAAACAAAGATGCTTTCAAGAATTCTGCCCATTATAAAAAGAAGCCAGAGATATTATAGGTAATACACTTTGATGTTTGTGGTCCTTTCAAAACCATATCACTTGGTGGGTCTTCCTATTTCGTGACTTTCACTGATAATTGTTTAAAAAAATTGTGAGTTTATTTCTTGAAGAATAAAAATCAAGTTGTAAATGTATTTTAAATAGTTTCATGCCCTAGTTGAAAGAGAAACTGGGAAGAAATTAAAGTATCAAGTCATATAATAGGAGTGAGTACATTGGATCACTTTAGAGATATTACAAGGAGCAGGGTATTTGACACAAGTTGACACTACCTAAAACTCCTCAGTTAAATGGTGTAGCTGAGTGAATGAACATGTCTCTCATCAAGAGAGTCAGATGTCTGCTATCACATGTAAATCTGTCAAAGTTATTTTGGGCAAAAGCATTAAATATCGCAGTTCATATCCTGAATCTTTCACCGTGTGTTCCTTTCAAGTTTGATATTCTAGAAAGAGTATAGTCTAGAAGAGATATCTCTTATGATGACTTAAAAGGTTTTGGGTGCAAGATATTTGTGCACAATCCAAAGGATGAGCGGTCAAAATTGGATGCTAAAACACGACAGTATATGTTTATTGGGTATGGTCAAATGAGCTTGGCTATCGATTCTATGATCTAGTTCAGAAGAAGCTTATTAGAAGTCGTCATGCAGTGGTCATTGAAAATGAGATCATCAAAGATATTGAGAAGACCCAAAAGAATGTTTCTAGTTTTGATGGCAGTTCAACAAATTTTGAGATAGTTTCTCCAAAAGAAATGCTAAGGCAGAGTGGAGATGAAATTGAAGATGGCCAGCAGAATACTGCTGATGATAATGCTCCCATCCAGAATCAATCAAATGAAGATTCTGATGAAGATGATTTTTAGCCAACAATACTAAATATAACTCAAGACCCATTGAGGAGATCTACTAGAATCAAATAGTCTTCTACTAGATACTCCAATGATCAGCATGTGTTACTTACTGATGGAGGAGAACATAAGAATTTTCAAAAAGCCATGGCAGATGAACATAAAGAGAAATGGGTTGAAGCCATGCAAGATGAGTTGAAATCCTTGCATGAGAATAAAATATTTGAGCTGGTGAAGTTGCCAACTGACAAGAGGGCTTTGAAAAATAAATGAGTATTTAGGATAAAGCATGAAGAACATAGTTTCTAACTATGATTCAAAGACAGCTTAGTTGTTAAAGGGTTCAACCAAAGAAAAGGGAATGACTTTGATGATATCTTTTCACCAGTGGTGAAAATGTCTTCCATTCGTATAGTGCTGAGATTAGCTGCAAGCCTCAACTTGGAGATTGAGCAGGCCTCAACTTGGAGATTAAGCAGATGAATGTAAAGACTACCTTCCTTCATGGTAATTTGGTGAAAGAGATATATATGGAGCAACCATAGGGTTTCGAAGAAAAAGGAAAAGAGAACTATGTTTGTAAGTTGAAGAAAAGCTTATATGGCTTGAAGCAAGCACCGAGACAGTGGTATAAGAAGTTTGAGTCAGTTATGAGGGAGCAATGATATAAGAAGACCACTTTAGATTATTGTGTATTTGTAAAGAAATTCCCTGATGATGATTTCATTATATTGTTACTCTATGTGGATGATATATTAATCGTTGGTCAGAAGATTTCCAAAATTAATAATCTAAAGAAGCAGTTGAACAAGTCTTTTGCTATGAAAGACTTAGGGCTAGCAATATAAATTCTTGGCATGAAGATCATTAGAGATAAAAGTGCTAAGAAATTGTAGTTGTTATAAGAGAAATATATTGAGACAGTACTTCAAAGGTTCAATATGGATAAGGCTAAAGTGGTTAATTGTTCTCTTGCTAATCACTTTAGATTGAGTTCGAAACAATGTCCTTACATAGAAAAAGAGAAAGAAGAGATGGACAAAGTTCCACATGCCTCAACATTTGGGAGTTTAGGGTATGCCATGGTGTGTACACGGTCAGATATTGCTCACTCAGTAGGAGTAGTGAGTCATATCCTTTCAAATCCTGGTAAAGAATATTGGGCTATAGTAAAATAGATTTTGAGATATCTTTGTGGAACCTCCAAAATATGTTTATATTTTGGAGATAAAAAAGCTATATTAGCTAGCTACACTAATGCAAATTTGGCAGGTGATGTTGACTCGAGAAAGTCTACATCAGATTATTTGATTTCATTTGCAGGGGGAGTTGTATCATGGTAGTCAAGGCTATAAAAGTGTCGCTCTCTCAACAACTAAAGCAGAATTCATTGCTGCAACTGAGGCTTGCAAAGAACTTCTAAAAGAAATTGGATTTTAGCAAGATAAATATCCACTTTACTATAATAGTCAAAGTATCATTCATCTTGGAAAGAATTTCTTCTTCTATTCTATATCAAAACATATTGATATGAGATATCATTGGATCGGAGATGTTTGGAGAAAAAACTTTTATAACTTAAAAAGATTTATACTGAAGAGAATAGTGTAGACATATTGACAAAAATTCTTACAAGAGAAAAGTTCAAGTTCTGTTGATCATCTGCAGGAATGACATGTTAACTCATGTGGTCGATAGGGAGAGAATTGTGTGGTGATACCTAAGTCACATGAAAAATAAGCTACCAATTTTTTACAATTAAATCAATAAGCCACCATTTTTTAATTAAAAAAATAGTAAAAAATATTGAATTGCCTAATTAGTTAGGCTAACAACCGCATAGAAAGGTCTATGTATATGGCCTTCTCTTCCTCTTCTAATGCACAAGATGAGAGAAAGAAAAATATAAGATTTGTAATATTTAAAGAGAGGAAAAAATAATATTCGTGAAATAATATTTTATGAATGACAAAATAGTGAGAGTTTTATTTTTAGGTGTTTGAGAAACACTAATTACTATTTTGGATTTATCTCAATTGTGAGTATCGTACATCTAAAAATTTTTTTAGAGAAGTCTTTCTCTTGTAAGTCTACTATTTTTCAATAATGGAAGAATATTTTTCGGAGTTTGTCTTGTGGACGTAGCCCAAATTAAAAGGGTGAACCATATTAAATCTGCTGTGTCATTTTATTTCAATTTTATAGCTATTATCAAGTATAGTTATTTTGTTATATCGTGTTATAATTATCCGAGTAAAATTTCATTTAAGGATATTGGATTTTAAGTGAAACCGTATGTAATCCTTCTAGTATTTCTTGAAAATTTTTCTTAGTATTTATTTTTAGTATAATATTTTATATACTATTCACTTATATAATAATAATTAATTTATATGCTATTAACACCCCGTGCACTTCACATCAATCTTCATCAACTTCAATTTTTTAAATGAATTAAAAGCCAGAGATTAATTAAATACTCATATTCATGAACTAATGGTTTTGATGCACAAGTTGAGTATTTGTTTTCTTTTTGTTTGAAGTTATTTTGAGTATTTGAGTTTGAGGGGAATGCAAGAAAAAATGATGGAGAAATATTGGAAATCATATGAACAGTGGGGCCCAGTTACGCATGTAATGTATGAAGACAAAGTGAAAAGAGAAATAGTTCAGTAAAGGACATGTTAATATCAGTTTAAGCTATTACATATGTGAAATAAGATGCCCTTTAAGCTATTACATGTGTGTAATAAGAGGGTTCTAATAGAATTTTTTTAATAAGTACATATGTTCTTTTATGCATTAAGTCTACATTTTTTTTAATATACTACTTTTTTGCTTTTGTGAGCGGATGCTTAGTGTGCATTCATCTGTTAGGTAATAAGGAGTATTTGTTTCATACTAAATGTATAAAAAAAATTATTTGTCTAAGTATTCAACTAAAGAGTGTAAATTACCTCATAATTTGTTAAAATTTTTTTTTAGTAAAATATGACTTTATATGTGTAAATAAGACAATTATTTTAATATAGGATTATTCAATAATGACAGTTAAAAATAAAACTAGAATAATCACAATTCATTTTAATAATATATTAATTAAAATTACAAATTTTTATATATACCACTTTTAATATTAATATATTAGGCTTATATATATAGCCCCCTGGGCAGCATTTGTCACTTTGTCTCTTCTCCATTTTACTTAATCTATTAAACATTTCAACTTGATTATTTACTTCACTAACGGATCATTCTCTATTGAGCTGGCATAACGCGTAAATTCACGGCTTTTCCTCACGTGAAGCTACATATATATATATATATATGTATATATATATATTGTTCTTTACAGTTTAACAATCAAATCCCCAATTTCTTTTCACTATGGTCTCCTTCACCTAATTTAAAATAAACACAATTCTTAACGATAAAGATATTTTTTAGTTAAAGAAAAGAGAAAAAAAAGGTTTTACTTTCCTGTGTTCTATGCAGTACCATGGAAGCTTTAGTCTCTTCTTCTTGTTATTTTCTTTTACCCACATCTCCAACAAACTCAAAGATGAAGAGTCTTACTTATAGGAACAAAGTTATCGATGAGTGTTCAAAATAAATGGCCAAAGATCAATCACTAGAATTGCAGTCATTGAGAAAGTTTCAGTGGCTGCCAGGGATTCAAGCCAAGTCCATGTCGCTTGGCAAATTATCGTCGGAGTTGTATATAGGTACTCATACACACACATTAATAAAAGACACACATTAATATTTTATTTTTGATTTTTGAAAAATTGAAATTAAGATATCTTTGACGAGATAAGGACATTTAATGGAGAATCTAAGGAATTTTTTATCATCAAGATTAAAGAGATATAGAGAATGGTTTGGGGTTGGGATGTTCAGAGAAATTATAAATAGATGGTTTTGATAGAAATATAATCTGGGAGTTCTAATGATGAGGATGATGACTTTAACATGTTCTCTAATTTTTCCAGTTTTTTTTTTTTTTTGAATTTTAATTAATTGATAAAGACAAAAGAAAAATAACAAGTTTATAGAAAGAAAGATAGAGGGAGAGAGAGAAGAGGATGTGTTTGAAAATTAATGAACATAAGAGGAAAAACCGAGATCTACAATTGGATATGGAAATGGCACTTTTAAAAGATGAGTGTAAGTATTGGATGGGAGGGGCTATAGAGAGTTTGATCATAGATATGCTTTTTATAAGTTCACTATCTCAATCTACACCCATATGTTCATGGTATCAGTATGCTTGAACATTATATTATGTTAAAAGAAAGGTAAGTTGTGCAAGTAATTAAATTAATAAGTCTAACATCTTAAGTTGAAAGTAGAGGAGATAAAGTAATAAATCTTGCCAAGTATAAAAAGCTATGAATGTATAAATCCTAATATAATAACATAAACCATATATTTTAGCATATCAATGTTTAAATTTTTTTAATAAATAAATATAAAAAATTCATATTAAAATATCTATAAAAGAATATTCATGCATATTGTTGTATATTTATTTATTAAAATTTTATCAAATATTTATATTTTAGAAAAAAATATAATTTTAATTTGGCTTTTTAAATTGAGAATAAAAATTATAAAATATGTATAATAAATAAATAAATAAAAATTGAGAAGCATGGAAGTGTTTATTTTATTTATTTAATTTTTTATAAATTTAATATTTTGTTATAAAATAAATAAAACATATCAAATATTATAAGGATACTAATAAAATTAGGATAATTTAAAGAGAATATTAAATAATATATTTTTTTATTTCACTTATCTTTCATAATATATACAAAGCCTCCTTTTACAGACTTTTAATCCATATGTTACATAGTAAAAATAAATTCTTAAGTTATAATATTAAAATAAAAAGAATAGTTAAATAAATATTTTAAATTGAGAGTTTGTTAAATGAAGATTTTATGGACATCCATTAAATTACTTACTCATAACACTCACTCTTAGGTGTTCATAGATAAATAATATATCTTATTAAACCTTGTTAGCAAAAATCCCGCGGAATAAAATCTAGTGAAAGAAAAAGAGTATACATTAATTATAATACACAAAATAAGTAGTCTCTTTTAAATTCTTACTAGGAAAACCTAATGGGACAAAACCATAGTTAAGAAAAAAAAGAGTACGATGTGTATTCTACTCCCTTTCATAATGGCATAATATCATATATTTAAATTTACGCGTTCCTATATTGTATCTTAACTTTTCAAAAGTCACAATGAGTTTATTTTGCATATCGCCATATTATAGATGTATCTCCATAGGTGAACAAATATCTTGTTTGAGATCCAGCTTTATATGGATGAGATAAATATTAATATCTTGCATCTATATAACTAATTAATTATGATTCAAATTCATTTGAATGAAACAACCCCATATAAATTGTTCCTTAGAGATATATGAATATATGCTTAATTCTATTCCAATACCTTCATGTTGGAGAAGAATGAAATCTTGCTAATAGACCTGGAGCAAATATTAAATTTGGTCTTGTATTATTAGCAAAGTATACTAGTGCACCTATAACACTTACATATGATACTTTTGGACCAATAAGTTCATAATTCTCTCCAAGATGAAAGTGATCTTTATTTACTTTTACTGATCTCGTAATCATTGGGGTACCCATATAAAATCATTTTAAAATCTTTTCAGTATAAGTTGATTGATGAACAAAATTTTAATTTTTTTATATGCTTAATCTACAAGTTGAGACAAAACTTTATCTTTCTAGAATCTTTCATTGCAAATTCTTTCTTTAAATAATCAATTGCATTTTGAAGCTCTTTAGGAGTTTCTATGATGTTTAGATCATCAACATATACAACAATAATAACAAATTCCAATGTAGATTTTTTATAAAAAAAACATGGACAAACAAGATCACTGAGACGATTATACAACATATACACAAATTGTTTTAATCCATATAATAATTTTTGTAACTTTGTTAAACAAACTTTCCGAGAATACTTACATGCTTCAGGCATCTTAAATCTTTTAAGGATTTTTATATAAATTTTACTATCAATTGAGTCATATAAATAGATTTTAACAACATCCACTATACACATATTAAGTTTTTCAGATATTGACAAATTAATAAGATATCCAAAAGTGATTGTATCTACAACAGGAGAATATATCTCTTCATAATCAATACCATAACTTTTTGAAAATCATTGTGTAACTAGTCGTACTTTATATCTTATAATTCCAATTTTTTTTTATTTTGCTTTCATACAAATACCCATTGACATTACATCTTTAGATGCTTGAACTATCGGTCTAAAACCTTTATATTTCGAAAGTGAATTTAATTTTTCTTGAATTGCATCTTTCTATTTTAGCCAATTATTTCTATACCTACATTCCTTAACATATATAGGTTTAAGATCCTCATTTTGTTTCAAAATATCAATAACAACATTATATGCAAAAATATTGTTAATAACTACATCTTTTCGACTCTATCTTTTTCTTATAGTGACATAACTTATTGAGATCTCTTAATTTTCATTATTTTCAAGCACCTAAACTTCTTCTAGGGTTTTATGATTAGCTACGTCTTGGGTTTCTTAAAGATTCCTTGTCTCCATAATATGACCATCTTAGTTATTTGCTCCTTTTCTTTTTCAAGGTTTTTATTTTTGGAATATATTGGTATTCCATGCTTTAGGCATAGATTATGTCATTTATATTATCAGATTATCTTATAGAGACATCAATTCGAATTGGATATTTTTAACTAGTATATGAAATTTAGTAACTCTCTTAAAATTAGTAAACGTAGAGGTGTCAAAATGGGTCAAGACACACGAACACGACACTTGAAACATATAAAATTAATGGATTAACATTGATCCTTAATGAGTTCATGTTAGAAATGAGTCAATCCATTTATGACAATTTAAAATGGATTGTATAGTGGGTTGATACGCGAAACCGCTGCAACACTTTTAATTAAAATGATGTCATTTTGATATAATATCCTTTTCGACCTTACACTTCACAGTTCACACTTTCACACTTCAAAGTTTAACCCTACTAATAATCTTCTCTTTCTCCTCTCTCACAGCCTCACCTCCATCTCCTTTTTCTTCTCTTTTTTGCTCACGACTTCACATCTCTCTCATTAGAAAAATCATAATTCTTAAGAGAAGTACACATCTAATAAGGGCAAAGAATCTTAAGAGAAGCATATCTTAACTTAATGGGATAACTTGGCATTTCTCTTCATCTTCAACGAGTTCAGGTGGTTGTTTCTAATTTTCTTGTATGGATTTGCTTGGTTGGCATGAAATTTTACATGTTATTGAAAATGGGTTTCTAAAATTTAATTAAAACTTGGTTTATGGGTATTGTTTATTATTTTGTGATTTTTTCTAGGTTCAAAACTTGGGTATTGCATAAATATATTGTTTATTCTTGCAATTTTTCTAAATTGTGGCGTCCATTTGGCATTAAAATGGAACCTTTAATTTTCTCTAATTTCTATAGTTAATTCCTTCAACTAATTTGCCCCTAAAATGATTTTTCATGATTCTATGTTAAGTTCTCCCCTGAAAATCTCAATTGATAAAAAAAATAGTTAAGCAAAAGTCACGGAACTTAATAAAGTTCTTTTTGACAGAGGGCTAACTGATGAGTAATGACTTGCTTGAATAGTAATAGATAATGTATCTAGACACAATTTTTGATAGCTCCAATAAGAAAGAAAGAAAGGCAAGTAAATAAACATAACATGCTTAACTACTTATGATTATGGTTGTGGCCACACAAGTAAAAGAAAAATCAGGCTTGAGAGAGCTTTTTGTGATGAGTTACATAAAACCTAGCTATACAAACTCCATAAGAATAATATACATTTAGTTGTCTTTTCAGGCTTCTCTGTATACACATATATTATATACATACGTGGTAATTCATTTTGTTTGAATTGAATTTGCTTTTTCTCTTACTAATTTGATATTATTAGCATGTGAATACAATTTTTTCAAATGTATAAACCAAATTTTAAACTATATATATATTTTTAAATTTCCTAAAATAAGAAAAAATTATTCCCGTTGAACTTGCAAACTAGCACGGTACGCAATATTATTATAAATTAAAAGATGTTGAAATTCCAAATACAAGTGGAATCTTATTATTATATAAATATAACTTGTTTAAATTCGAAGAGTCAAAGATGCTAACTAAATGTATGGTCCTGGTATGCTATATGTGTTCGTCTCTTATTAGATGTTATACACCTGGATTGATGTATTGTTTGGTGTTTGGTGTGTTATTAGTTTGCTATCAATTGTTGTTTAGTTTGATGTATTATTTTGAACAACTCAATAATTTCAGCAATAAAATCAAATTTAAATATAAAATCTTTTAAGTTAGGATATATCATAAAAAAGGGATTTTACTTATTATAATAAATCTTTTAAGTGAATATGAATATGTATTCTAATTTTTATAACTATTCTTGACTATTATAATAAACCTCTACTGAATAAATTTATTGCATGACCAGAATATACTACTAAGATATTAGTTATTACCTATGATTGCTACTCAATCTAAAAGAAGATCACGATGTTGGAGTTAGAAGGACTTCCTGATGGAGTGGTAGTGAAAAAGGAAAAAAGTTCAAGGAAGTTATCTTTAGTTTTATGAAAGTATTTTGAGCTAGTGGATGGGAAGAATAAGAAAAGAAATATAAGATGCAAAGCTTGTGGATAACTTTATATTTAGCTAATAGCAAGTAAGGGACAGGTAACATGAAATGTCACATAGCTGTGTGTCGTAGAAAAGATACTAAACATGTAGGTCAAACATTAATATTTCAAGGTGATGGATCTATTGTGAATGCGAAATTTTATGTCGATGAATTCAGAGAATTAATTGTTATTGTTGCTATTATGCATGATTTGACATTTTAATTCATTGAGTTGGTAGGGATGAGAAAATTGTTGTGTTATCTAATACCTGGTTTATATCTCATATTAATGAATACTTGTAGGGCAGATTGTATGAAGATATTCAAAGGGAAATAATTAAAATAAAATCTATGTTGGAGTAAATATTGGGAAAGATATGTTTAACTTTTGATTGTTGGTCTTCTATGACTACTAATATGTATATTTGTTTAACCGAGCATTTCATTGACAAGGACTGACATTTACAAAAGAGAATCTTAAACTTTTGTTATATGCTTCCTCCTTATAGTGGGATAGTTTTGTGTAAAAAAATTCATTATTTCTTATGTAATTGGCAAATTGATGTTAGAATATTTCCTGTTACTTTGGATAATGCAACTGCTAATAATGTGTGTGTTGATTTATTAAAAATTCTTTTAGTTTCTAGGGGGGACTTTTAAGTCAAGGAGAATTTTTCCACATGAAATGCTCTGTTTATATCTTGAACTTGATAGTTTAAGATGGCTTAAAAGAGATTGATAATTCAGTTATGAAAATTAAGGAAAGTGTTAAGTATGCAAATGGTTATCAAGCTAGAAAAATTAAATTTTTGGAGTGTGCAAGTCTTTGCGATTTAGATTCAAGAAAAGGTTTGAGACAAGATGTTATTGCTAGATGGAATTCAACATATTTGATGTTTGGTAGTGCTTTGTATTACCAAAATGCTTTTATGCATCTTAAAATGAGTGACTCTAATTTCAAGCATTGTCCATCCTTTGATGATTTAAGTTTTTACGAGTCTTCAATGATATCGTTTGTCTCTTTTTTGGCAATAAATTTAGAAGATATTTATTTAAAAAGTCTATGTGTTTATTTTTATTTGGAATGTTTTAGATGGTTTTATTTGAGATTTTTATGATATTATGTGTATTTTTAATATGAACATTTATTATATTTTTATGGCTTTTTGTGTAATTTTAATATGTGGGTTATGCAGGTTACACGCATTGAATGAGTTATACAAATTATACAGGTTAAGTGGGCCATGCCAATTATACAAGTTAAATGGTTTGTGTCATATAGTATGACCCATATAAGACCCATTTAAAATAAATATTATGCGTGTTGTGTCATGTTACCCATTTAAATTTCGTGTCGTGTTAGTGTTAAGAAAGTTTAACTTGATTAATAAATAGATCATATTTGTATTGAGCTTAATCATGTTATTGGTGTCTATCAAAATGATACGAACGCGTCCCGTTAACATGATTTGACACCCCCTAAGTAAATGCATCTATCAATTGATTTACAAATTAATTATCTTTTAAACTTTCAGTTTAGCATTGCTTTGTTTGAGGATCTAAGTGAGATAATGATAATATATTCCATATAATTTCTTTCTCCAACTGCTTATGCTCTCTCCCTGATGTTGAGATAACCGTTTCATCAAAATGATAATTAACAAATTTTATAGTGAATAAATCTCTATATTTAATTATGGATGAAGGCTTGTGCCCAACATATATTCACAATCTTCTTTGAGGACCCATCTTTGTACGTTGTGATAGAGCAATTAGAATATATACTACACAATCAAAAATTCTAAAATGAAAAATATTTGATTCTTCACAAAAGCTAATTGTAATGGAGAGAATTTATATTAACTTATTAATCTAATGCGTACAAATGATGCTGCATATAAAATAGCATGTCCTTATGCATAAATAAAGAGTTTTGTTCTCATAAAGTAATAGTTTAGATATTAATTAGAGGCAATTAATAAATGATTCAGCTAAACTATTTTATAAATGTACATGTATAACATGTCTTTTAATTGTTATTCTAATTGATATATAATAATTAAAAGCTTGAGACATGAATTCACCAGCATTATTAAGTCGAATCAATTTAATTGTGTAATTTGGAAACTATGCTCTTAGTCAAATTATTTGAGCTAGTAATCTTACAAATGCCAAATTGTCAGTTGATAATAGAATCATAACTGACCACCTTATAAATACATCAATTAAAATCATAAAATATTTAAATGGTCATATGATGGATGAATGGATCCACAAATATTACTCTACATATGCTTTAAAAATGTAGGTGATTCAATTCTAATTTTAGTTGTGATGGTTTAATTACTAATTTACCTTAAGAACATGTAGCATATAAGAATTTCTTAAATTGAACAATCTTTTAGTTTTTCAATGAATGTCCATATAGTTTATTAATAATTTTGCATCAAAATTGAATCGGGATAGCCTAACTAGTCATACAAAACAATGAAAGTTTTCGAGTCAGTAAGCTTCTGGTTTACTATAGCATCTATTACATGAAGCATAGACACAAATATGAGATATGGATATAATACGATACAAATACGTCGACGTGAAAATTCTTAAAAAATAAGAATACAAAACTATTAGGACTATATATTTATATTAAATTATAGAAATACCATAAAAACAAATATTCCAAATAAATACACATTAGTTCATCTCGACAATTCATAGAAATAAAAAATGAAGCTTTTTGACAAAAAGAGAAGCCCATGATCAATATTGGCCACAATCATTTAGCTAATACTTTACTAATATACAATATACATGGTATATACTAGGGCTATTAAAAAAAATAAGTACCCGGCCGAACCCATCCATTCCAAAAGCGTGAAGCCAAGTTCAGTCGGTGGTTTTTAATAAATCGGTCGATGGTGGTATTATTTGAGAAAATACTTCGGTTTTTATCGGTTGGTTGGTTTGGGCTCAAAAATTTTGCATAAACCCAAAATCGACCGACTTATATATTTCAAATAATAATAAAATTCATTTACAAATAAAACGGTGCCACTCCAATTTCATATATAAGCCTCTTTAACTTCTAACCCTATAAACCATAGCCGCATACTTTCATTGTGTATTCTCTCCCCTTAAATTTTCCCATTCTCTCGCTTTTCTTTGAAATTTCTTCATTATTCCACCAATCTATCTCTTCAAATCTCAAAAATTTTTCTACTTCTCCGCATATTTCTTCTGTATATCCATCAATTTAACTATTTTAGAGGATTTTTCAAATTTATTGTCTTGGTTGTGAGTTTTCATCTGTGATTTTTAGTTTTAGGGTTTGTATTTGTTGTTTTTATTGTGTTTCTTCTTTATATTCACTGAATATAACAATTTTTGTGAGTATTTTAGAATTTGTTTTTGGAGTTTTCCTCCTTTATGACTGTATTTGTGTAAGTAGGTTGTAGTTTTTAGTTTTAAGGTTTTTATTTGTTAATTTATTTATTATCTACACTGTGTGTTTCTTTTTAGTTTTAGGATTTTGATTTGAGATTTTATGAGCAGTGTTTCTTTTTAGCTTTCTTTAGGTATGCGTCTGGTTGTTCGATTTAAGCTTTTTTTTTTGTGAACATTTTGGTGTTTTGGTATAGATCTGTTGCATATGCATTGATTTGGGATTTTACGAGCAATATTTCTTTTTAGTTTTCTTTGGAGATGTGTCTGCTTGTTCGATTGAAGTTGAATATTTCAATATTTTTGTGTAGATCTACATACACATTATAATTTCTTTGGATTTACACTTGCTATGGTTGGATTTGCCTGCATGTAGATAATGATAATTATTTGCGTTTTTTTTCTATGTTTCTATTTATATATGTATTTTTAAAATATTTTTATTTATGATTTTTTGATCTTCCTATAATTTCAAAATTGGATTTGTTGTACTGTTGTAATTAGCATATCTGTATTTCCATTTTTTATTTGTTTTTATTATATACAATATTTAGCTTTATAAGAATATGCATTCCATGAATGATGAAACTAAGAAAGTATTGTTCTTATACAAAAGATGGATCCAGAGGCAAAACTCGAAATATGCTATTATCATTATTTGCTAATTTTTTATATCTTCTATCGGTGAAGATTATTTTAATTTTTATTTTTGTTAATGGTTAATTAATTTAGTTTGGTGGATTAATTAATTAATTAAAAATTTTAAAATATATATTTTTTATTTTTTTATTAATTTTTTATTTAAATTTTTAATTATATAAAAATATATTTTTTTTATTATAAAAGTTATATTTTATTTATTTTTTAATATATTTTATTTATTTATAAATTAATCATTTTGATTAATTAATTGAATTGAGCGCTGGAGGGCTTGTATAAATTTTTGGCTTGCATCATCGAATTCAAATGCTCCTATCTCCCTCAAATTGAAGTTTGGTCGGTTATGCCACCCCTATAATATTTTTTAATTTAAATAATTAATTTTTCATGGAAAGTGTATTGTTAATTGAAAATTAAAATGAAAAGATTTTCGTATATAGCTTTGCAATTGAATATTTTGAAATTGACAACTAAATTAGCAAAGTGAAAAATAAAAAAATTGGTAGGGTAAATGTCACGAAGAAAATAAAATTACAATAACTGATATTTATATAAAATTTGATATACCAAAAAATTGAATTAATTAATTATCAGGCTCAAATTTCGGTATAAATATACTATCTACATACTAAATCCCAAAAAAGCAAGGCCCATTTGAAAAGCCATATCTGGACTAACCCACCCGACCAAAACTGAATTTTGCTCGGGTTGTTCGGAAATAGTTATAGCTCCGTCGGTTTCGAGTCGATATTTTTTCTTTCAGTCGGTGTGAGACCCGTGCACACCATTAGTATTTACAAAAAGTAATTTCTCTAATACTATTTGATAAAAAACTAGTCTAATACCACTTCAATGTTCTCTTGTTCTTTGTCAATTTCTTCATCTTCACTTGCAAAAACTATTACTTCCAATTCTAGTTTATCAAGGGATAGATTAGCAATTTCAAGTATTCTAAGATCATCGAAGATAATCAAAAGAATCACCTCCTACATTCCACATTTTGCTTTCTCCCTTGCGATAATTTTGGCTTTTCCTAGAAAGAAATCAAAGATTATTATGCACAAATACAAAATCTTGAACATGTTGTGGAGCCATTTTATTTCTCTTAAGAGAATAAATAAAAGAATATGTACTCTAATTCGTTTCAAACATGAAGACGAACAAGATTAGTAAAGTAACTTAAGAGCCAAAAGTTACAAATTAGGTATAGAAGAATGATGAACAGCCCACCAAATCTTTGGATCCATCACAGCCCTATCATGTATAGAGTCATGTTCTCTAAATTCATCCATAAGTGTAGAAAATTTAGCAAACTCAATATTCACCAACTCACGTCCCTCTGGATTTGAGAAGTATGCTTTTAGACATTTAGTTCTTTCATTTGAAATCGCTTTATCTTTATGAGATTTTATATGATTTGCTCCATCATTGAGCCACTCCAAGCTATAATATTTATAAACAAAATAAATCCTAATTTTAATATTATAAAATTTTAGATTTATTGCTAAATAAACTTGATTTTTCATAGAAAATTAAAATAATAATATGTTCATAATATACAATTCAGTTAGCTTTTCTTATAAGTACGAAGTCAATCTGATTTTTATTTAACTATTTTTAAAAGTTATTAAATGAAATTCCTTTTTTATAAAATATGTATTTGTCAAAATCAAATCATAAGCTATAATAAAATCAAAGATAACCTTCTCTTCTTCATTTCTAGTTCTGAAATCATAACTTTCATACACATCCTCAAAATTTATTTAGTCTTTTCTTACATTTTTATTTATGTCACATCCTATAAAGATATTCTCATCATTCGAGATTCCTTACATAAACTCATCCATATTCTCTCGTAATTTTTATTTGCTTTTCTCATCTAATCTAACATCTAATATAACTTGAGGGTATGTGCACTAACTATATTGATTGTCTCCTTTTGTAGCACAAGTTTTAAAGAAATATCACCTACTCTTTTCACCGCTTCAATTATTTTCTTTAGATCACGATCCAAAATTATACCTACTCCAATTTTATTTTTATCTGTTTCTGTATATCACACTTTATATCCTATATTTTTAACTTTTTTACTCTTTTCTCTAACTTATTTAGTCTCTTGAATGCAAGTAATACTGATTTTTCTTCTTTTCATAGTATCGATAAGTTCACTCAGTTTACCTGTAAGAGATCCAATATTTCAAGTTCATATTTTAATTTTACTTTCCACTTGTTTTCTCTTATATCTCTTTCTATAGAAGTCTATACTATTATTTGAACTTGTATCTCTCGTATTACTCATATTTTAAACTAATTTCTTTACTCATATTCATCCTTAATGTGAGAATTCTTACTTTATTTAGCACCGCATTCAGATGCTGATATAGCGCGTCGCAGTTTGAAGACTCCCTACATCATTGTCTATTTCTCATTACACCTGGGCTCCAATACAGCGCATCACAAGCAAGTAAGGGATGCTCCAACGATAATATTATTATAATATATATCATGAGATGTGATAAAATTTTATATTAGCTATCACCTACCATAATCTTCCTTCTTTACCCGGGCTTAAGATCGGCAATGCACAATCAACATTAGGCTGCAAGTTATAAATTTTATTTATATGCTAAAAGCAATGTATTAAAAAATTTAATTGAATTTTAGCTTTTATATTTGAAATAAGTTTAGATTTGTTTAATTTGGTTTATATGTAAAGGAAATTCACTAGTGTTGCAACGAGGTGTAATTGTTTTAACATTAAATCACTCAAATTTCAATCGCATGGCATATAGTCTGACCAAAGTGACAGGTCCTATAATTGTTTGCTCCCATTTACTAATGACCCTGACCAGATGTTAATCATAAATAAATTGGAAGAATAACAACAAAAATCGAGCTGTGCCATGGCCAAATATTAACTATCAAGGAATTATAGAAAAAGTTGCTATAAGCCTCTTTCAGGTCTGATCAGCCTATCAATAATGTTCTCTGTCCTTTTAATACTTATTCATTTTGGTTGCTTAGAGAATTAGTATGAAAAAAGAAATCCAGATAACAAGTAATGTTTATTAATTGAAACAAACTATAAGAATTTATGGCAAATTCTTTTGATGCTTCTGCTGAATCTCCTCTAGTTTTGATCAATGGTTTGTTAGCTTCATTGTTTACTTGCACTGGGTATGTTTTGTTTTTTGTTTTTTTGAAGGTGTTCTAGGTGTTTGATAAAATGCAAAACTGAAAATGGATCTCTCTAATATTATGGAACATGTATATTTTTTTCAGCTGCAGTGAAATTAGATGATGCCTATTTGACAATGGAAAGCAAAGATGATGATGAAGTGAAGAAGACACAGGTCGTGGAGGCTTGGGCAAGAAATATTAGTCACAATGTATGGTTTACGGAATGCTTGAGAAATATTCTTAAGCAGATATTGCTATTCGCCTCAGAAGGTACAATATCACTTAATAGATTATATAACTTGTTTATGCTTTATATATACATGTTTGTGATGTGAGATGAATTATAATTCTAAGTGCTTGTTAATGTTGTGATATTTCTGTATTGGGAATCTAAATCTTTTTCAAAGATTGGATTTTCCCTTTTCCTCATTTGTTTGAACCCTAGCAAAAGACAAATGTGTGGCTTGTTTGAACCCAAGCAAAAGACAAATGTGCGGCTTACTTTGATGGGCTTCGTAGTCAAGTGAGATATAAGAAATTCGGGGAAGTTATATTGTTGGCTTTTGCGTTTGGGCCTTTTTTTTCCTTTATAGCCTTAAACATTAGGGTTCTTTTGATCAATCTTATGGTTCATCATCTGAGGTTATCCTTGGTTACCTTTTGTTAGAATTTTGGACTCTATAGATAATTTTTTTCTTGAACTATTCTTGATCATTGGAGTGTTGGGCTTCTTTAAAATGATTGAGCTTCTCACAAAATGGGCTCCTTGACAAAATAACTTGGGTCATTTTATCCTTCAAACCACTCTATTAATTTTTCCATTTCTTTTCCTTGTTCTTTTCGATGTGGGACTTTCCACTTTGGCAACACTTCCTCTCATGTGAAATTAGGCTGGACTTCATATTTTTTTTGAAATCTAATTGTCACTTGAACTTTCTTGCTTTGGATCCATGAGCTCGACTTCGGCCCAACTTTAGTTTTCAGCTTGATGACTGAATCTTGGCTCATTCTTTGGGCTCAAAGGATTCAGCTTTACATTTTGTCACGAGCACCGATCTTGGCTCTTCATTGGGCTCAGAGGAACAGCTTTAAATTTATCTACAGTCCATCATTTCATAATTAGGCTTTTTTCATGCATGGCCTATTTCTGTCTTCAAGTGCAATCTATTTCCTCATGGGTATTGTCACTTGAGTTGAACTTGGCCAGCCACGATCTTTGGCCCTTTGTGGCATTGAGTCTTTGATACCATATTAGAATTTTGGACTCCATGGACAATTTTCTTCTTGGGTAATTCTTGATCATTGGCACTTGATGTTAGTGGGAATGCATTTGCAATTATTATTCCTTCTTGGATAGGTGAAAGCTTATCTTCACTTGGGATAGTCTCCATTCAAATAAGTTTAAGGACGAGATTCCTCGACAACTTTGTGCCATACTTCACTTCGGATAT
Source organism: Garcia nutans (assembly GCA_947685225.1). Taxonomy (NCBI): domain Eukaryota; kingdom Viridiplantae; phylum Streptophyta; class Magnoliopsida; order Malpighiales; family Euphorbiaceae; genus Garcia; species Garcia nutans. Next base: position 48,098,906 of record CANTUV010000002.1, read on the forward strand.
TAGACCTTGCAAACAATGAAATAAGCGGAAGAATTCCTTCTTGTTTTGAGAATTTTACAGCAATGATTGTTGGTGATCTTCATCGTGAACCTATGGGGTACGAAGAGCATGTTTTAGCATATGTTAAAGGAAGAGAGCTTAAATATACAAGAACACTTCGGTTTCTTTCTCCATTGATCTTTCTGAAAATAATTTGGTTGGAGAAATTCTGAAAGAATTGATGGATCTTTCAGAGCTGCGAAACTTGAATTTATCTAGAAACAAGATAACAGGAAAAATACCTTCCATGATTGGAAACTTGAAATTGTTAGAATCTCTTGATCTTTCAAGAAATCAATTCTTTGGCTCAGTTTCTCCGAGTATTTTAGAATTGAATTTCCTAAACCACTTGAACTTGTCATTTAATAATTTATCTGGTCGGATCCCATTGGGAAACCAGCTCCATTCTCTAGATGACAAATCCATTTATATGGGCAATGATGGACTTTGTGGACCTCATTTAGGAAGTTGCCTGGCACATGTTCCTGAGCAACATCATCATCATCATCCACAGCAGGTTAAAGCAGGGTCTGAAATGCTTTGGTTTTACTGTGGCTTAGCAGTAGGTTTCAGTTTTGGATTTGTTGGAGTTTGCAGCATCTTTCATTTCAGCAATTATTGGAGGCATGCTTGTTTTCAGATTCTTGACGAAATCTATAACAAGCTATATGTGGAAATTGCAATAAAGATACAAGTCCTAACAGGATGAGAGTAATAATTTAAATTAGTAGGAAAATTGTTTTATTTATATCTATCTAATGTTTTAAATAGTACTAGCTAATATAATTAATTCTTATTTCAGTACATATGTACAAGGAGATGCTTTATTGAAAACTTATTCCATGTCTTTTGTTAATCATGGTAATTATTGTAATTCACTGGTGTTTCAATGTCCTATTCTTTGTTGTAAATGTAATTGTACTATCCCTTTAAAGACTAGTTACTATTGTTGTACTTATTCCTTGCATTGTACAGTAGAATATATCACATTCTCCTTTTTACAAAGTATATGATAATTTCCCATCTCTATTTATTGTATTGAGTAATTTCCCAATAATAATAGTGATTTCATTAAAAAAAAATCATTCAATCTCAGTTGATTTTAAATCAATTCAATTTTAATCTAAATTTCATTGGCATCGATCAAATTTTCAGTGAATGACGTCAGACTTGATAAGCTGACGCTGCTTCTTCAGTTTTGCTAATGAAAGAAAATGTAAATGAGAATTTGAAAGAGATTTCCCAAGTTTGCTGAAATGCTCAAGTGTAATATCTAATGACTAGCAGCTCATTGGTGATGATAGAGTAGGGTTTAAATATGGGCCAATTTGACACTTCAATTATGCTTAGCAAGACAGAACCATCAATTTGTTGACTGAATTAACTTTTAGGGATAATTTAATGTTGTAATTTAACGTTGGATTCAAAGCAAGAAAGTCTAAGTGATAATTGGACTTCAAAAAGAAATATGAAGTTCAGTTCAGTTGCAGTTAAAGAGAAATGTTGATAGTGAGAAAGATCAAAAAAAAAAATGAAGTTAGAAAAGGCAAAAGGCAAAATGGCTTAAGCTATTTTGTTAAGAAGCTTAATAATTTAAGGACCCGACACTATAATTTCAAGAAATCCAAGCTGAAAATTGTTCATGAAGTCCAAAAGCTCTTGGATTTGAGGGACAACAATTTGCAAGGAAAAATTCCTTTGTCGTTTGACAGCTTGACAAGTTTGTCGACTCTTGATGATAGTGAGAATGCATTTGTGGGTAATATTCCTTGATGGATTGGTGAAAAGCTATCTTTACTCAGGATTCTTGATCTTCATTCCAATTTGTTGAGCTGTGAGATTCTATCCTAGCTTTGTTACCTTGCTTCTCTTCGTATATTGAATTTGGCAAACAACAAGATGAATGGAACAATTCCTACTTGTTTTGATAATGGTAACTACAGGTGTTGCAGTATCTCAAGACATTTGGGCACTATCGCAATATTAACACTGCATTGGAGTATAATGAGCATGTTTCGGCTAATCTAAAACGAATCCAGCTTGAATATACCACAATTGTTCGATTCCTGTTCTCTATTGATCTTTCAGTAAATAATTTTTCTGGAGAGATTCCAAGAGTTGACTAGTCTTACAAAACTTGAAAATCTGAATATATCAATGAACAATTTAGAAGGACATATCCCTCTGGATATTGGTGAGTTGAAGTCGTTAGGATCACTTGATCTGTCAAGAAATGAATTTTCTGTTTCAATTCCTCCAAGCATTCCTGACTTGAATTTTTTTTTTCCAAAGTCACTTGAACTTGCCATGTAATCATTTATTGGGTCGGATCCACTGGGGAGCCAACTTCGAAATCTGAATGACAAATCACCCTACATTGGCAACAGTGGACTTTGTGGACCTCCAATAACAACAAGGTGTGGAGCATATTCAAGAAACAGCTCCAGCTGAAGACAAGATTGAAATGCTCTGGTTTTACTGGACATGGGAGTAGGTTTGATAGTCGGATTTCTGGGAGTTTGTAGCTTGTTATACTTCAACGATTCTTTGAGGCAATTATATTTTGAATTAATCGAAGAAATCTGCAACTAGCTTTGGGTAAATAATTACGGTTAAAAAGATAAACTGTATAGAAAGCTCCATGGAGGGCAAATTTGATGCTTGTATATAGCTAACCAAATCAGTACATCTTTATTTGGTCCAAATTTTCAGTATTTTAATTTTTTTTTATATGTAGTCTGTTGCCCATGAATAGTTATAATTCATGAATCATACAAGACTGCTATAAATGGCAAATAAAGAATACAATCATCAGTCTTAAATCTAGAAGCCCTGAAAGCAAGTATATGCCATTGACTTCAAAATTTTGAAAAGTCCCATTATCTTCTGTTCTGTATATTCAAACTTACGTATCCAATTTATATAGTTCTCTTTTTTCCATTGCCTTCCACTCATCTATACATCAAGAATGCTTGAGACTCAAAAAATTAAGGAATTAAAGATTTATTTCTTTAAAGAATCAAATGGATAGGCTCGAAATCACTGAGCTCAATGAAAAATTACCATCCCTGGACGACTGGATTGTTTTTTCCTTTATTTCTCTCTATTTAAACATCATAAGATCATCGTTCTTTTTCTTATTCTTGCAGCCATTATTACAATATTTCTTCCTCGTGTAACTTTTGGACAAATAGCAGGAGTTTTGGATAAGGCAATTCCAGTAAGTCTCAACCCTTTTTGTTTATTCTTCCAATTCCATCGAAGTGGGCATGATAAGTAATGGTGGTGAATGGCAGGTTGTGCATGTAGGAGTTCGTTTCACTGCTTGCTGATGTTTGCTTCATATTCTCAATGGGTATGGAGCACTGAGTACAGAACCAAGCTAAGAAAGAGATTTAAATTGGAAGACGATCCATATTCAGATGTGGCAACTCATATTTTTTGTCCTTGTTGTTCCCTTTGCCAAGAGTTCAGAGAGCTTCTGAACAGAGGACTTGACCCTGCTTTAGGTACTTCATCCCTTAAGTGCAACTGGACTTGCCCTTGAACCAATATTAATAAAATGTATTCAATTATATTCCAAAAATATTAAGAATTTTATCATATTATTTTTAAAAAAAAAAAATCAGTCCAGGAATATAAGGTTGTGAATTTGAATAAATTTTATCTACAGCATTTAGAAATGTTTTAATTTTGAGATTAGTTAATTTTGTGAGTATTGAACTAATGTAGGTTGGGAGGGAATTCTTGCTCAACAAAAGGGAAGAGAGTCTGATGATGAACAACTAAATGTTCCTCCTTCAACTCAAGTCATGTCCATGTAATTTTATTATTATTTTTGCCTTGAAAAAGAAGAAGAAACAAAATAAAATAAAAAGTATAGGGTTTGTCAAGATTATTCACTAGATTTTTCATTTTTGTTCCTTTTGTTTGTCCTCCTATATCTCTGAACTTGTATGTTTAGTAAAAGATTAGGAACATCACTGTGAATTTCTTTTAAAATCTTGTATTCGGAATTTCATATCTTAATATAAAAAAGAATATTTCTCTATAATGAATTCAAATTATGAAATTCAATATAATTAAATCAAACTATATAATACTTAAATGAATTTTATTCTTTTATTTTGTTTATTCTAAACAGGAGTTTAGTTCATTTTCTATTTAGTACTAAAACATTGATTGTCACCAAATTTAATTACATTGGTTTTATTTATTTGTCACAATTACTTTGTAAAGTATGTAGTTTTCTTATTAATCATTTTTAAAAAAGTGACTGTAATAAATTCCAACGGAAATATATAAAATAAAAATAATCAATATTATTTTACACCACTGGACTTGAGCGAACACATTGATGAATCGGGCCTAAGGTTGGGTTGGTCACTGATTTTCTTGGGCCTCGGGACTTGCCCTTAAAGTAATCCCATTTATTGAAAAATTTGATGGGGAGAGATTTTCATCTTTCAGCTTTTTTTCTTGAAACATTTACAAAACTACCTTAAAAATAAATTTAATTTTCAAAAATACTATCACTTTTTGAAATTTTCAAAAATACCATTTTTATACTTTTATTTTACAAAAATACGATAAAAAAAATATGTTGCTTGTTTGTTTGTTGTTGTTTGGCTGGCGCACCACTGTTATTTTTCCATAGGCATCATAAATTAATTAATATATTTTCATATTAAAACATAAATCAAAATTTAATACCATTCTTACATTTTCATATATGAAAAAATAAATTTTATTTATATTTATTTTCCCTAAAATAAAACTTTAATATAATATTATAAATCAATTAATTAAAATTAATAAAAAAAATATAATTTCTAATAAAATAAAAAATTTAAACTAAAATAAATTTCAAGATTTTTCATGTATTCACATATATCTATATATAAATAATATATTTCGTTATTAGTAATACATGTTGTTATTCTTTTTAGTATATCTAATTATATATAACATATACCGACATATAAATACATATATAAAATAGTTATATGTTATTATATATCCATATATACATATATATATTGACATACCAACGTATATTATTATTTTTTTAGTGAAAGTATATGTAACATTTACTGATATGTACCAACATATATATAATATATATATAGTTATATGTAACATATATCTATATATATTGATATATATATAATATATACTCACAAATACATATAAATATTATTTTTTTAATTAAAGTATACGTAACATATACCTATATATATGTATATATATCATTATTTAGTTAAAGTATGTGCAACTTATACCTATATATATTTGCATATACTATTCTTTAGTTAAGGTATATATAACATATATTCACATATACTAACAAATATTAATTTTCAGTTAAAGTATATGTAAGATATACTTATATATATCCACATATAACATTTTTTTAGTTAAAGTATATGTAACATATATCCACATACACCTGCAAATATTATTCTTCTGTTAAAATATATGTAACATATACATACATCGTATATATTATTCTTTAGTTAAAGTACATGTAAAATATATCCACATATACCTACAAATATCATTTTATAGTTAAAGTATATATAATATATACCTACACATATTCGCATATATTATTATTTAGTTAAAGTATATATAACATATACTCACATATACCAGTAAATATCATTCATCAGTTAAAGTATGTCTAGTTATATGTAACATATATTCATATATAAATTAATATATAAAATAGTTATATAACGATATATATCTCTATATATCTACATATACTAATATATACTCACATATATTATTATTTTTTAGTTAAAGTACATGTAACACATACTGACATGTACCAACATATATATGTATATGTAATATATATTATTATTCTTTTATAATATATACATATATATATATATATATATATATCTCTAGTTATATATAACATACATCAACGTATACTTACATATATATAACATATTTATATATCTAGTTGTATGTAATACAAATCGATATATTTTCATATACTCCCTCCGTATCATTTACATAGAAAAAGTAAAATGGACACGAAAATTAAGGAAATTTCATTTTTTTCATCTCTATTTACTTAAATACCCTTAAAAAAATATCCCTCAAAACCTACTTTTAAGGCAATGGTATAAATGGTATTTTGTCTCATTCCACTCCCCAAAATTTACCTAAAATGGCATATTTTCTATATAAAAGATACACCAAAAAAAGAAATTTTCCCTATGTAAATGATACGGAGGGAGTATTAATTAAATAAAATGTAACAATCGACTAACTATTAATTTAAAATAAATTTAATATTATAAAATGTCATTATTTAGTGAAAGTATATGAAGCATATACCACCATATACTTACATATACCACTATATACCTACACATACCAAATATCCATATATATCATTATTTTTTTAGTTAAAATATATGTAATATATATCAACATATACTCATATATATCTACATATGTCATCATATATTCACATATACTAACATATATTTATATATACTATTATTCTTTAATTAAAATATATAAAATATATGCACATATATACACATATATGCTGTAATTTTTAGTTAAAATATATATAATGTATACCCATATATACCAACATATACTATAAAAGTACAGAGCCTATATTTACAAAAATGTCATTTATTAGTTAAGGTATATAAAACATATACCCACATATACATATTGTCTATGAAGGTATCTAAAAGTATACGAAGGTATATGTAATATATACCTATTATTTTGAAGAAAGAATATCAGTATATATTTTTAATATTTTAGTATTTGAAGGTATTTGATAACTATAACTATATATGTCTATTATCTTTTAAAAAAATGTCAGAATGTAACTGTAATATCAAAATATATGAAGATATATAGAAATTTTGTTTTCTTGATAATATTGCCTCTCATCTTGATAATATATTTTTAATAAGATTTAAAAATTATTTATTTGAAGTTTTTTATCCAACATCTACCGTGCGTTATATTTGATGAAAAAAAATCAATCATTATATTTGAAGCCTAAAAAAGCAAAATAAAAAATATGATAAGAAAAAGAGAAGCATCATTATTTTTGAATATTTAATTACATTTACTAAATTTAAAAAAAAAAATGAGAAGCATCATCATCGTTACAACACAGTGGAGAATGATGAGTTTATAATGGAAACATTTTGAGACTGGCTTCAAAGATTAAACAATCAATAATGGAAGCTTCCACTAATCTTAGGAACAAAGCTTCCACAATTCGATAAAGAAGTTCATAGATGAAGCATCTAAATAAATTGAGAGAAACTAATGGAACTTTGAAGGATTTCAGAAGAGTGAAAAAGCTTCTGACTGATGTGAGATTTTAGATGGATTTTTTTTTTGGATACTAAGGAGGCCACTAACGGACCGGATAACATTGTGGGCTACACAGCAGGGGGTAGCCCTCCCCTAAACACCATAGAGGTACTAGCATGCACCATAATGGTGCTGAATGTGTGGTCGGCAGGAATCGAACCCGAGACCTCCGCATCCTATCAACTTTGTTGAAAGGTAGGATGACCAACCAGGCCACATCCTGATTGGCGATTTTAGATGGATTTCAATGCAAAACCAACTGCCCTGCAGTCTCCTTAAATAAGTAAAGAATACAATACATGCACTAAGGAACTAGCTCTCAACTTAATAATCAACTGCATTTACAGTCTTTCCCTCCCAATTTATTTAATTACAACCAAGCCACATAACACACTTAGGTTACATGTGCAAACTGCTTATTTCTTCGCAAGCAGCAAGCACTCGACAAATACCCAAAATGAACTTTCAATTTTCACAAACCAAACAAATTCAAGATTTGCCCAAAAGAAAGCTCTTCGATATTCTTATTTCTCCTTCATTATTTTCCACCTCTTTCCTCAAAACCAAATAGAAAAAGAAATGGAAAAGATGCCTACCTTTTGAGATCGAAGGGGGCTTGTACGGAGTCAATAATGATGAAGCATTCTTATCTGAACCATCTATTTCCTTCCTTAGCTTCTCTCTCCTTGCTTCAATGGCAGTAATTGCTCAATAAATTCAATCAATCTAATTCTGGAAAAGATACGAACAAAGCTTACTGCTGTTATCATAGGTAGAGCAATGTCGACGAATAGCGCAAAAGAGTCTCGAAATCGTCGTCGTCGTCTTCGTCCAATGCCTGCAGAATAGCACAGAGAAGCTTCAAAGAAATTGGCTCTTGAGGATGAAGATGAAGAAAGCAAGAATAAGAAAAAGGATATGTGAAAGATAGGGGTAAAATGAAAATATGAAGAAAAAGACACGAAAACCTAAGGAAAATAATACCTTAAAATTGAAAAATCAAAAGATAAAAAGAATTAAAATTGAAAAAGAGAAAAGTTAAAAGTGAAAAAAATAAGTATGAGCACTGAAAATGAAAATAAAATTTAAAATGTGATATATTATATAATTTTTTCTTGTTTCTTTGCACACTTGGATTTTGATAAAAATATTAGGAAAAATAAAAAAAATTAAATTTATCAAATTTCTAAAATATATTCAAATTTATAAGAATTTATTGTTAGTTTACTAAATTATTATATTTATAATTTATTATAAATTTATTATGAATTTATTATAAAATAATTAAAATATATTTAATAAAAATAAAAATAAATTATAAAAAATGATGGATGTTGTAATTTTTTTCAATAAAATAGCCTAGGCCATTTTAGCTTAGTAAGTTGTTAGCTGATTTTTACCTTTGTTAATTATCGATGTGGGATCTTCATTTTCTTCGTGCCCATTTGCTTACTACTTGCTGCTATTTCAATGTCAGCGGCTAAAAAAGGCCGCTAGCAGTCCTAAATTTTGGAAAGGACTGAGCAAAGGGGGAGGCTATGTAGAGAGAAAGAAAACTTCTCAGAAAGGGGAAAGCATACCCTATTCGGAGTTCATCAGTATAACAATCATGCATGATGATAATTTTTGAGCTAGCTCAGCTACATAGCCCCCACATAGACAATGGCATAGCACAGAACCCATTTATGCATGTGCTGCATCATGCACACACACACATATACATATATAGATAAAGACATTTTTATATATGCTTACGAGAAATAAAAGAAAAACTTGCAACTAACAACTACCTCAAAAATCAAAATCCATGTCAGTATCCTGTTTCTGACAGGATCACGCATTCTATGTGCATACGATTGGGCCAAAATTAATGCTCCACAGCGCATCACCGCAAACTTAGCCTAATTTTATGCAATAAATCATGTTTACAGTATGATAATAGTATGTAGAGTAAGTAATATATAAGTTTTTTTTAACAAATTTGACAAAGAAAATTTTATAATATTATTAGATTATTATGAGTTTATTGTATATTTTCACAAAATGATTAAAATATATTAATAAAAAAAGAAAAAATTTTAAAAAATCTAAAAAAAACATAATTTCATAAAAATATATATAACTTTGGATATAATTTAAATTCGATGCTTTACAATGCTGGAAATTATTTTAAAATATGTGAATAACAATTTTTTTTTAAAAAATTGATTTAAATATATTGGTTTGTTTACTTTCTCTATTTTCAATTTTCATTATTATTATTATTATTATTATTATATATATAGGTGGATTCCTTTTTTCCTGCTATCTTTAGATGACTTCCACATTCATCTTTTTGACAATATTGAACAGTAGATAAAATCTTTAATGCTTTAGAAGATTCTCAAGTGCATAATAATAATGAGAAAACTTTGCAATGTTTAAGCACTTTGTTTGGTGGCCATTGGGTTTCAACTTTATCCCTCTTTTCCAAAGCCATAAATCTCTTTCGTTTCTAGTTATTTAATTATCACGCCCACACGTGGCTGTTATTAATTAATTTACCACAAACATAATCGAAATCATTTCCATGCATTTTATTTAAAAATTGCTCAATTCACAAAATAATTAATAGAAAAAATTTACCCAACTATAATTAGGAAAGAAAGGCACTTTCCCTTTGCAAATAAGTCAATTGAGAATTAGTTGTACGTACATAGACTCACATTTTCATATAAATAATATTTATGAGCAAATATATTGGATAACTAATTCACTAGTTCAAAAAAGTATAAATTTATTAGATTTTTTTTATTAATTTATAAAAGTATAGTATAGTATATATAAAATTTATTATTAATTTATTATGATTTTATTATAGGTATGATAATTTTTATAAATTTATAATTAGATTATTATAAATTTATTATAGTTTTTGTAAAATGATGAAAAAATATTGATAAAAGAATAACAAACAAATCACAAGGGGTGTAATTTTTTACATAATGTCACGATTTCAGCACAGATTTACTTGCCAAACAGAGAAAGAAACATTCAAACACAACACAGCAGATTTACTTGGTTCGGCTTTCACAAAGAAAGCCTACATCCAAAGAAGAGGAGGTTCTCAGTCGATCAAATGCACTAAACAACGAAGTTTACAGTTCAGATTACAAGGATCATCAACTCTCTACTCTATACAACATTAACCTCACTACAGCTCTCAACTAATCACACAAACCTCTTCCCTAAATCACAAACTCTCACCAAAACTCAAGATTACAGCTTTAACTAAGAGATCAAGAAGAAAGAAAGAGATCTATATCAGAGACCCTCGAGAGGAAAATAACCAATAGAGAAGAGATAAGAACTGATCCGAAAAAAAAAACCACAAACGCTAGCTATAATATGCCCTTTTATATGAGGTCACAATCTGACAGTCAAGCTAACCTAGACCAAAAAGCAGAGTTTCAAGTTTTAGACCGGCTGCAGTCTTGGTTTTGGGCCTGGCAAGAAATATGGAGTCACACAGAAGCCCACATATCTCCACTCGACTCCTAATTTCTTCATTTGATCAACATTTGGATCTCCCCCTCAAGTAATTACCCTCTTCCAGTTTAGGCTTTCAAAACTCCAAGCATGCTTAATGCATCCTGAAATTTAGAAACAGAAACAGTCTTAGTTAGAATGTCAGCAGGATTATTGAGAGTAGAGATCTTCTCAACAGCAACCTCACCCTTTGAAATCACATTTCTGATGAAATGTAATCTCAAATCAATGTGTTTTGTTCTCTCATGAAACATACTATTCTTACTTAAATGAATAGCATTTTGAGAGTCATAATACACACAGGTTTTGCTTTGAGAAAACCCCAACTCAGATACAATACCTTTGATCCATATAGCCTCTTTGACAGCTTCTGTCAGAGCTATATATTCAGCCTCTGTGGTTGACAGGGCCACTATATACTGTAAGCTTGATTTCCAACTCACAATATTATTGCCAAACATGAAACAATAACCAGTAATAGACCTTTTTCTATCTAAATCAGCAGCAAAATTAGAGTCACAGAAGCCAATCACATCAAAGTCATGCATATCAGACTGTTTAAACATTAAACCTACTGTTTTTGAGCCATTCAGGTACCTAGACAGCCACTTGACAGCATCCCAGTGTGATTTGTTTGGATTGCTCATAAAGCTACTCACTAAACTGAATCCATATGCTATGTCCGGTCTAGTACAGATCATGGCATACATAATGCTTCCAACCACATTTTGATATGGTACATTTTTCATATAATCAGTCTCAGCAACAGTAAGAGGTTTAGAACTTGAACTCAACTTAAATTGTGAACCTATTGGAGTAGAAACAACTATGATTTTATCTAAACCAAACATTTCAAGAAATTTAGACACATAGTCAGTTTGATTTAACCAGAGAATGCCTTTATCTCTATCCCTAACTATGTTCGTGCCAAGAATCTTCCTAGCTGGACCTAAGTCATTCATTTCAAATTCTTTAGACAGTTTGGATTTCAACTTATTAATTTCAGACATACACTTACAAGCAATGAGCATATCATCAACATATAAAAACAAGTATATACACATTCCATTTGGCAAAACAGAATAGTAAACACACGGTTCATAACAGCTTCTTTTAAATCTGTTACTTGTCATGAACTCATCAAATCTTCTATACCATTGCCTAGGTGCTTGTCTAAGACCATACAAAGATTTCTGCAGTAAACACACATAATTCTCCTTACCAGTTACCACAAAACCCTCTGGTTGAGTCATGTACAGCTCTTCTTCAAGGTTACCATGAAGAAAAGCTGTCTTGACATCCATTTGTTCTAATTCCAGGTTCAACAAAACAGTTATAGACATTATCAATCTTATTGAAACATGTTTAACAACTGGACTGAAAATTTCATGGAAATCAATGCTTTCTCTTTGAGAGAAGCCTTTAGCAACTACCCTAACTTTATATCTTACTTTATCAAGACAAGGGATAGGAGGCTTTACCTTGTAAATCCACTTGCAGCCAATTATCTTCTTACCTTGAGGCTTAGGAACCAATTTCCAAGTCTGATTTTTAATCAAGGATGCCATTTGTTCTTCCATGGCAGCTTTCCAGAACTTCCAGCTTGAGCTAGCCTTAGCTTGCTCATAGCTAATTGGTTCACCTGTCTCAATGACTGCTGTAGACATAAAAGCAAATGCAGTTAATTCAGCATTAACAGTATTGAAGGAATAGTCATTTAACCTTGCTAATCTTCTGGTTTTCCTTCTCTGTCTGTCTCTGGTTAGCATGTAACCAGACAGATCATATTCATCATGTTCTGATTCTTGGTCAGAGCCATCAGCTTGCACTTGTCCTTCATTATCTGCAACATCATTTAAATCCTGAGGAGGAGCTATCTGATCAGTTTGCTTGAAACTATCTAACTCCACCTCAAAGATGTCAAGATCTGAGTTTAACTCACATTGCTTCACCTGTAAGTTAGCCTTATAAAATTCACTCTCATTAAAGGTTACATCCCTACTAATCACCATTTTATTTTCAGTAGGGATCCAAAGCTTGTATCCCTTAACCCCAGCTGGGTAACCAACAAAGACACACCTTTTAGCTCTAGGATCTAGCTTACTCTGTTGACTATGTATGTATGCAATACATCCAAAGGTTCTAAGATACAAATAAGAAACTGATCTCCCATCCCAGATTTCATTTGGACATTTAAAATTTATGGCAGAGGCTGGTGACCTATTAATTAGGTAACATGCTGTGAAAGCAGCTTCTGCCCAAAACTTTCTACCTAAGCCAGACTCAAACAACAGACATCTAACCTTATTTAGAATTGTTCTGTTAAACCTTTCAGCTACACTATTCTGCTGAGGTGTATATGTGCAAGTCTTGTGTCTTACAATGCCATTTCTGGTACATAATTCATTAAACTGGTTGTTTATGAACTCAAGTCCATTATCTGTCCTAAGAGTTTTAATCTTACAGTCTTTTTGATTTTCAACCAACATTTTCCATTCACATAATTTATCAAAAACATCATTTTTGTTTTTCAGAAAATATATCCATACTTTCCTAGAGAAATCATCTATGAATGTGACAAAATACTATGACCCAAACAATGACATAGGTATATTAGGTGACCCCCAAAGGTCACTGTGAATGTATTCTAAACATTCCTTAGCTCTATACTTGGCAAAGCCAAAACTGTGTCTATGTGACTTTCCCATCACACAACTCTCACATGAGTTTGGTTTGTCAAACTCATTCATGTCTAACCCTTGTTTGTAGAGTTTTTCCAACCCATTAAAACCAATGTGGCCTAACCTCCTATGCCACAGAATGGTGGAGTTGCAACTGGACTCAGTATTAGCTGCTACATCAGTTGCTGATGATGCTTCTAGATGATATAACCTATTTATCCTTTTACCCCTCATAATACACCTATTCCCTTTAAAGACATTTAGAAATCCATCTCTGCCTATATGATACAATCCCAATTCTTTAAAGTATCCTAAGGAAATCAGGTTTCTTTTTAAATCATGTATATGTCTGACCTGTGTTAGCTCAACAAGTTTACCATCCCACATTGATAGTCTAACAGAGCCTATACCTAACACTTTACATGAAGTATCATTACCCATCAACACATTAGTACCAGCCAAATCATGATAGTGTGTGAACCAATGCCTATGTGGAGTCATATGAAAAGAACAAGCAGAGCCTAGGATCCAAACATCAGTGTTCCTATTGTCACTAACAGTTAGAGCTTCAATATCATCAACCTGTGTTGATGAATTTGCTGCTCCAGACTCATTATTGTTGTTTTGTTCTAGCTTTTTCAGTCTCTCTCTACAAAATTTTCTAATATGACCTTTTTTCTTACAATAGTAGCATATTCTATCAGATTTGCTAGTATTATTTGTGTTTTGATTACTAGACTTATCAAACTGTGTAGGATTATTATTAGAGTGATGTGATTGACCATTATCTTGGGATTTATTTTTATTTCTCTTCTTTTTACCTTTAGTTTTTTCTTTAACATACAGACCCTCAGCACTGGTTTTCTGTTTATTAACAGTTTTAACCTCCATTTCTCTTAGTTTTAAGGCATTCATCACATCATCTACAGTGAGTTTATCCCTACCATATTTTAGGGCATCTTTCACATTTTGGTAGTTTTCATAGATAGAATTAAGGAGGATAATCGTCTGATTTTCCTCACTCAATTCTTCCCCTGCATCAGCAAGTTCCAGGACCAATTTCTGAAAGTTATCTAGGTTATCATCTATAGGTTTTTGTGAATCCATTTTAAAACTGAACATTTGTTCTTTCAAGAAAGCTATACTAGACACAGATTTCACAGTATAGAGTTCATTCAATTTAGCCCAAAGATCAGGAGCAGTATACTTACCTCGTACCTTCCTGAGTACTAAATCAGCCAGATTCAAAATAATCGTACTGTAAGCAAGATCCATTAGATCTTGCTTTTCAGTATCGTCAAGATTTGCTGGTAGTGCTTCCAGACCATCAAGTGCCCTTTTACACTTCTGTTGAACGAGTATGGCCAACATTTTCTCTTTCCAAATGGCGAAATCCCCCTTTCCGTCGAATTTTTCTACGTTGATCTTAGCGATCGACATCACTCCTCTGTTTTTAGGGTTTCAGAGCGATCGAGATCGTTCTTTTCTTCCTTCGACTAGATCTGAAACAACAAGATACGCAGCAGTCACCAGATCTAATACAACTAACAACAAGAAAAGAAAAGAAATCGAAATCGAAATAACTTCTCGGTTGAACTAGAGAAGAATAGAAAACCCTAAAAGTCAAAACTTGTTAAAACAGAAAAGCGTTAAACAGCAACAAGGAGAGATACAACCTGAGTAACCGAAATCGCGATCGCTCTGATACCACTGTTATGATTTCAGCACAGATTTACTTGCCAAACAGAGAAAGAAACATTCAAACACAACACAGCAGATTTACTTGGTTCGGCTTTCACAATGAAAGCCTACATCCAAGGAGGAGGAGGTCCTCAGTCGATCAAATGCACTAAACAACGAAGTTTACAGTTTAGATTACAAGGATCATCAACTCTCTACTCTATACAACATTAACCTCACTACAACTCTCAACTGATCACACAAACCTCTTCCCTAAACCACAAACTCTCACCAAAACTCAAGATTACAGCTTTAACTAAGAGATCAAGAAGAAAGAAAAAGATCTATATCAGAGACCCTCGAAAGGAAAATAACCAATAGATAAGAGATAAGAACTGATCCGAAAAAAAAAAACCACAAACCCTAGCTATAATATGCCCTTTTATATGAGGTCACAATCTGACAGTCAAGCTAACCTAGACTAAAACGCAGAATTTCAAGTTTTGGACCGGCTGCAGTCTTGGTTTTGGGCCTGGCAAGAAATCTGGAGTCACACAGAAGTCCACACATAAAATACCCATTTGCAAAGTATAATTAGCTTATGATTATTACCGTAGAAAATAGGTATTTGTTTGTTTCTCAAGAAACTTTCCAAATTAATTAATCGACAATCAAACATGAAGTTGCTGTTCTCAATAAACTTAAATAAAGTATGTATATTGTATATAATATTTTTTTAACAAAAAAAATCATATGAAATAACAGAAACATCAATCAAATGAAATTGAAGTGGTTATCCCAGAAGCACTAAGGCAGGAAAAAGTTCATTCAAATTCACCTGTGACATAGTAATTAATGAACTTTATAATTTTTTTTTACGAAATTTTATATTTTTACATTTAATAAGAAAAAAATTATTTCACTAATTCAACTTTATTAAATTTAATATAATTAAGTAAAATTTTACCATTAATAAATTTATATTTTAAATTTATTTATATTAAATAAGTATCATATATATACATACATTAATATTTTTTCTAAAATTCGAATTGCTAAAAAAATTAAAATTTTGTTCTATCTTTAATAATAGTTTTTAAAATAATGTATTTTTTTCCTTTTATGTTAGTATATTTTGCAATGATAGCTATAAGTCATCTAAATTCATTTTAGACTTGTTTTATTTAGTGGTAATAATTGGTAGTCAGTCTTCTTATTATTAAGTTTTGTCCAACAGTGTTACAGATAATATAGAATAAAATATTATATATTTTACATCATTTACAACAAATGTTAAATTTAATCACTAATATTCAATCATTTGATACTTGTTAAAACTAATAACTAACAGCAATAAGTGTGTATATATGATAATATATTAATAATAATATTAATAAACATAAACATATGTCAATATAATATATTAATGGGGTTAAAAATGTTTATAATAATGTTGTTAAACATTTTCTGTTACAAAGCATTGAATTTTTGCCTTTAAATAACATATAGATCCTGCTATTAAAAAGATTATTATTTTGTATGCAAATATATTTTCTTTTTACCCTTCAAAAAATACATCTATAATAAAAATAATAACAAAGCAAAAAAACTAATTAATTAATTAATTAATTAAAATGATGATTAAAAAGGGAGAATGTGCAAATATACTCTTAAAATTTTTGTGAATATATGAATTAATTTTTAAAGTAATTTTGGATGCAATTGGACACTTAATCTTCTAAAAACCTACCATTTAAACTGTTTTTATTAATGAAAAAATAATATTCTTTAATTATAGCTGATATGGCAATATTAAATTAAAAAAAGAATGAGATATAAATAAACAAATAAAATTTTGTGAATATACGAATTGGCTCTTAAAGTAATTTTGGGCCTAGTTAAACACTCATAACTAAAATTAAAAAATTTTATTTTAAAAAAATTAAAGTTTAAAAATTATAAATGAATATTCATATATGATTTTTATTCTAATATAAAAAAAATATCATCTTGATCTTAGTTGAATCCAATTCATAAAAACAAATTATTTAATTTCAAATTAAAAACACCATAATAAATAAAATAATTAAAAAATTTTGTATCTTGTTCATAATTATGGAATTTGAATTTTTATTTATTTTCCATAAATTGTAATTTTTTTTATACCTACAAATTTACAAGAAGCATATGGGAACTGAAAATCCAACAATACAAGCATAGAAGATTTTGTTTTAGTTCAAATTACAACGAAAACCATCTTTTTTAAAACATAAACACATATTATGTAATTTATCAAAACAATCATAACAAACTCATATATATTTACTATTGCAATTTTATTACAGAATTTTTTATTCATAATTCTATTTTACATTACAATAGGAAGTTAGAGATAAACAAATCAAGTTGTAAGCAGTGGTACAATAAAAAAATCATAAAACAATGGTAAAAAAACGGTGACACTACAAGAATGTACTCAATTACGGATAAAAAAATCTGTCAGTAATTCTTATTTTTTTATCAGTAATTAAATTTATCGATAGATTACCGATAAAAAAAATTCTGTAGTCGTATTCTTTGCCGGTAATAAAAATACCGATGAAAAAATAATGTCGATAAATTACCGAGTGAAAAAGAAAATGTTGATAAATTTTTGAGAGAAAAGCTTATGTTCATATTTTTTGACAGAAGTTTCGTCAAAAATATTTATCAACAGAATAAATTTTCTGTCAGTATTACTGACGAAAATAGTTTTTATTGGTAATACCAACGGAAAATACGTCGGCTATCACTGAACATTATGAATCATATTGCCGATCAAAAAATATTTTTGTCAGTAATACCAACAAAATATTATATTAATAATATCGACACAAATAATTTTATCAGTAATGCCAATAGAAAATTCTGTCGGAAATGCCGATGGAGATTCAGATAGAATTTTCTGTCGGCACTGCCGACACAAAATATTTTTCGTCTGCATTTTCATTCGTCCTATGATGTGATGTCCAGTGTATTTTTCATCGATATTATTGACAAAAGATATTTTCGTTGGTATTATTTTTGAATTTTTAATTTTTTAATAAAAAAAATTATTATTTTGAATTTTAAAATATTTTTTTATTATTCTTTTTAATTTTTATAATTTGTATATAAAATTCATGAATGAATTAAATATTAAAAAGAATAAATAATATAAAATAAAATTTATATTTAAATAAAATGTAATAAAGTATATAAATCAAACAAATGTACATAAAAAAAATAAAATGCATGTAAGAGTATAAAATTAAAATATAAAGTACATATAAAAAAAATAAAATCAAGTAGAAGTAGGAGGTAGTGAAGGTGGAGGTGAAGGATAACCACTCGGAGAAAACTGTTATGATGGATCAAAGGTCCCTTGTATAAAGTTAGTCATGAACTTATTAAGTTGTTGCTGGATCAACCTTTGTACTTCAATCTACATCCGCATCTGAACTTGCTCCTGCACTTGCACTGCCTCCTGGATCTGTTGCTGTACAGTTCGATTACGCTTCTCCAACTGCTCTTTCAAGTGTTCGATCTCCTGCCGTAAAGCAGATGCACTAGAAGACAAAGAAGAAGAAGCTGTGCTGACATACTGTGAGCTAAGTCCATACAATTTCTTCTTCTCTCTACCCACAGCAGCTCTAAATAAGCTATCATCATCAATATGTGTGTCGGATTGAGAGATCTCCTCCCGAGATGCAATGAAACGATACTATAAAATATAATAAGATTATTAACTGTATATTTTAAATTTATATTTTGAAAATAAAATAAAATTATGAAATAATTTACATTAACATTCTGGGATCGACGATCTACAAATGAACGCCCGTCGTGACCCCTGGTGTGCATATGCACAAACAACTCATAGCTGCTTGGTAGTTAACCCAAGGTAAACTCTTATTTAATTTTAAAAAAAATAGTTTCATAACACTAATAAATACAAATTGAAATATTTAAAAAATATATAATTATACTTTCGAATGAACATGCATGATCATGATAGGAGCTGCTGCCTCCCGTATGTGTGGATGGACATGTACCATCCATAACACTGGACATCCTATTCCGAGAAGCAATGGCAGAATGTGTCTGCCTCTTGAAAGAGTTTCATTGGGCCTGCAGGTTGGCCCGCAACTGATCATTAATAAATGAAGGATGCTTCCCTACAGCCTTTACCTCGCTCAGCATATCGCTGTAACGAATAGTTATCTTTTTCATAAAGGCAATCTAGACCAAATTATCAATAGTCTAATCCCGGTAAAAATATTTTTGTAAAAAAAGTAAATAATTAATATTTGTTAATTATAAAATTTTAACTTTACAAATATATTAAATATTAAAATTTATATCAATTTTTTTACCTTAAACTCTTCAAACCAAAAGTTTTTCATATTTGAAGAGACGGTCTTCCAGGTAACCCCTATAGGATACATCTTCTATGTCATGATCTTCCAAATGCGTCTCGTAAAAAACCCAACCGAATCTATCATGTAGCTGCAAAATGAACAAAAATTTTTTAATTAATTAATATCTACCCATTAAATTTATAATTTGATATAAATAATGTAAAATATTAAAATACTAACTGACTCCCAAACCGCCAGACGCTCCATTCTGTCATCAGGACCTACAGCTGATGCTGCAATACTAACATCACTCATGGGGGCATCTGTAGGAGCCGGATCACTAGAAGAGACAAGAGCCTCTATATCAGTAGCCGTGTCAATAGGAAATCCTTAATCGGGACATCATCTGGGACATCGTACAACTGTAGACGCGGATAGCCAATACTACTAGAACCTTGACCACCACTGAATCGATCGCTAGACCTCGATCAATCCAATCCTCTATCAGGTTCGTGATACATATCTAAAAAAAATTATTGTAGAATAATTAGTTTACATAATACAATAAATATAGAAATAAATACAATAAAAATTATAGCCTAACTATACAAACTTATTTTTTACATTATTCGTCGCTTTCATCTGATAAGGATGATTCAGATTCTGATTGAAGTAATGATTCATTTGATTCAGATTCTACAACTATAACATCAGTATTCATAAGTTGTCTAGTTGGATCATTTAAATGACCTAGATCAACATCATTTGTCCTATCAACAGCTTATATATTTTCAGGATTATCTTTCTGAAATGCAGTATCAGACTCCTGATTATTAGCAGAGAGTTTGGGTAGATCAATCCATGATCTAGCTTTTATTTTGCAAACCGCCAACCAATCAAAAACGTCTCATCATATGCTAGGATAAGGAACGTAGTATACTTTGACAGCTTGACTGGCGAGAATGAACAGTTCATATTTGACATATGTTATTCTTCTGCTCACATCCACTAAATTATATATTAAATGGACTCTTGTACCATCTATGAGATCCTACCAGTCATATTTAAATAACACCATCCTTTTAATTTTTTTTAATGTTTGAAAAATATAAATAAGAAATAAATTATTATTTTTAATGTTTTAGCTATTTATAAATTTTTTGAAATCAAAATATGACAATATGAATTTCATTACATTGCTATTTATTATTGAGTTTGAAATATCTAGTTTAAATTATATTGCTCTTAATTTTCATTCAAATTCTAAAAATATTTTGATACTCGTGTAAATCTCTAACAATAAACAAAAATACATATATAACCATATATATATATATAATTATAACATTAATGTAAGTAACATAAAATATTAACCCAAAATTCACAATAATTTAACAAGTACAATTTTCTAGCATATACATAATCAATATCTATTTTTTTAACTATAAACTTAATAATCACTAAAATAAAAAAAATATTTTAAACATCAATTTACTATAAATTAATAAAGTATCATAAATACTAATTAAGATAAAATCCATAAATTTAAAAAATCCTAAATTGTGTTTTTTACAACAAAACTAAAAATCACAAAATTTTAATTTTTTAATTATAAATCTAACAATCACTAAAATAAAAATTAATTTTTAAACACAAATTTCCTATTAAATAATAAAATAACCATAAAATTTTATTTTTTAATACTAATTAACTAAAAATAATATAAATAAAAAAATTAATTTTAAACACTTACATCATATAAATTAAATAAATAAATAAAAATTTAAATTCTTAACATCATATAAATTAATTAAATAAATAAAAATTTAAATTCTTAAAACTAATTAACTAAAAATCAATATAAACACAAAACGAACCCTAAATTATAGTAATTTACACTAAACCTAAAATTTTGAAAAACCAAAAATTATAATTTTTTTTAACTAAAAGCATAAAAATCACTATAATTAAAATCAAAAAAATACTTTAAAAAATTTTAATACCTTAAAAATTTTCTAAATACCAAAACAAATCTTAAAAAATATCCTAAAAATCAAACAACACACAAACAAAATATGATATTAGATTAATTTATTTTTATAATTAAAATTCTTAAATTTATAAAAATAAATCAAATTACCTAAAATCTTTTAAAATTTCAAAAATAAAACGTAAAAAAATCTAACATCCTAAAATTTTTCAATTTAACAAAAAATTGCTAAAAATAAAACAAAAAAAAATTAAATTTTGCTAAAATGTTTTCGAATTAATTAAAAAAATTAAAAAATTTTAGTTTAAATCCCATCAAGCATATCTCTCAGTTAAGTAGGCTCTCCGCCTCGACATGTGGTATCAAAGCTGATGGTTCGGCAAGGATAAGCATGGAGATGGTGTTCGTATCTCGTGTGTTCACATACATCGACGTAGAAGAGCAAATGTTACTCCTGGTGGGTGAGTAGGCCAGCGCTGAGGGGCAAAGGTTACTCTTGGTGGATGAGTAGGCCAGTGAAAGTATAAAGAGCTCTAGGTAACACCGTATATATTCAGATCCATATCCAGGTTCAGAAAAACTTTCGCTTAAGGGGGAGCTCAAGCCTGATGTGAGAGCTCACAATTGAGGGGAAGATTATTGGAATTATCAAATGTAAGAAGAATCTCACATCAAAAGAGATGAGATTATTGAGTATTTTCTATTTATATATCCCTTATTGATATCATTTTTTTTCAATATGAGATTTATTTTACACTTGATAATTTTAATAAAGACTTACTAAAATTTTTGATATTTATTATTATTTTATTTTTGGGATCAAATCAAAATTAGCCTAGAACCTACAAATATATATCGGTCTTCTGTTTTGATTTGTCTTACTAATCAAATTATTGTTCTTGACTTGATTTCTCTCCTACACAATCTGCAATTACAGAAGATGAATAAAAAATCAGTTAATCTATGTATATAACTTTTCTTGCATCCTTTGAAGTGTTTTCCCTTTTTTTCTAATTAAACTTTTGTTTTGTTGTGCTAAAAAAAACTTTTGTTTTCCAAATACAGCAGGCCGCGAATTGCAATTTTTCTTGCGGAAGCATCCTGAAGCATCTTTTTTTTTAACTTTTTGTTTCTCAAATACTAAAGTTCAAGTTGTAAGTCTCCCATTGGCTTGCTGCTCTAACTAAGATTTCTAATTGGAGTGACGGTGGTATTGTAAGCTCTTAGTATAATTGAATGTTTAATTTTAAAGTGTCTAACACAGTTAAAATAAGGATCAATTTAAAAATTAATAATTATTATATATAGTCTTACTTTTTAAAAGTTAAAATAAAAGGAATTTTAATAAATTTTTAAATTTCAAAAAAAAATTAGGAGGGAGTAATTGATACTCGATAATTATTATTTTTTTGCCCTGCAAAAGTATATTTTAATTAATTTTTTTTTAAAAAAAAAGAAGCTATTGCATGACGCTAACATATTGCAAGAAAAATGATACAACAAGAATGGGTGGAGAACAATTCTTACCTAATAAAGCTAAAGAAAACGACTTCCATTGAATTTGGCAAAAAAAGCAAATAATGCAATCTTGTTATTAGTTTGGCATCTTTAACCCTTTTTTTTAGATAATAATAATAATAATAATAATAATAATAATAATAATAATAATAATAATAATAATAATAATAATAATAATAATAATAATTTAAAACATAAATATTATTACCGTGCAAGAAAGAAAACCTTCAGACAGTAAACGTCCAATTATTCCCCGTGCATTATAGTCCAAATAAGGCTCCATCGTTTGCTTACATGAGAATAGTTGTCTTTTTTTTTATTAATTATATAAGATATATCTAGGAATCAAATTCAAAATCTAAATGAGGGTAATATATTTTCAAATATCAAACCACAACTTGATGGTTAAGAATAATTATTTAAGTATTACAAGACTTTATATGTAATACCCCTAATTTTTTAATATTAAATAAAATAAATTAAATTTGGATACATTAAATAAATAATTTAAATGAAATGAAAGAATTTGAAGTGAAATGTATATTTGAAATATATTTAAAGTAAATATGACATATACATATACCAAACTTATACAACACATATAAAAGAATAATTAATATATAGATATATATATATATATATATATATATATAGATAAGGATGGAAAGAGAAGATATTTTCTTCTTCTTCTTTTGCTCCTTTTTGCCGTGAGTTAGAGAGAAAGAGAGTAGGGGAGAGTTTGATCTTCTTCCATACAACAATTTTACAAGGGATCTCAAGGATTCAAGTAAAGATTTTGAGGATTCTTCATCAATTAGTAAGTTCTTTTATCATTTTGCAAGCTTTTTTGAAATTCTATGGAAGAACATGATATTTGGATTTTGGAGATTTTGTATTAGTATATTTTGATGGCTTATTTGAATATGTATAAAGATGTTGTAAGTAGCTAATGATAATTTTTAAGGTTGGATTGAAAGAGAAGAGATCTCTTTTCTTTCTTCTTCTTTGAATGTGTTATGAGAGGAAGTGATGATTGGTTGAATAAGATGATAGTTATGATATGTTGGAGTTATATAAATGTTAAATTTGTGGGAGAATTATGGATATAAACTAAGATGATGATATAGGGTGTTGTATTGTTGAGTTTGGAATGATTATGTTCACATGGTTGAGAGTTCTAAATGCATATTTTGTCTGGCACGGCCAGTGATACAACCATATCATTGGGCGTGTCAACGGTACCAAGTTTCACGTTAATGACACTACCATTAATACGGCCATATTTTTTAGCATGTCGTAGCTTTTGTAAGGCAAAATAATTGGCACAGCTATTAACACGCTCATATTGTTAGGCGTGTCAAACATTCTGTGAGGTAGAATGAATGACACGGGCAGTGACACGCCCATGTTATTGGACATGTCAAAGCTTCTGTGTGATTGGATTAGTGACACGGTCAGTAACACGTCCGTGTTGTTGGGTGTGTCACTTGAGAATAACTCTTTTCTTTGTTTTTTTATTTACAATTCCTATTTAAATGATTTGATGTTGAGAATGCCTTCGAATATGATATTAAATGGTTGTTTATGATCACATTTGGTATAGGCATTGAGAGAGAGTAGTTTGCCCAATCTTAGTGCTAAAGGACTACTTGGAAGAGAAGGTTAGAAGAAGTTTTAAAGCTTATTTTGAAGTGTTTCCTAAGGTATGTACAAACTCTTGATAAATGAAATGTGATTGCATTACATTTGGCCTAACACATTTTGAATGAAAAATGTGTTAAGCTACTTGATACATTAAGTATTCATGAGCATGGTAATAAGACATGTGAACTGCTATGTATGCATTATTATACATTGTGAAAAGCCATTGTTAATGTCTAAATTGAATTAAATGTGAACTATGTGCAAAATATGAAAATGACCCAAAATATTTGAATAATGTGGTTTCATTATGAAATATCCTATGATGAGGATGTTTGTTATGTATACATTAAAGATATTATGTAAAGCCATTGGTGATGACTAAATTATATAAAATGAGATAAATGAGGCAATGTGCCTAGTTTGATCATAAGAAAATGAAAAAAAGATTGATAATGAAAATATAAAATAATTATGTTATTTAATTTTTAGAGTTCTGTGTTTGGTGGTATTCTTATATTTGCCTATGGGGCTAGACGCTTGGCGTCATTGTGAAAATATTCTTTAGGTGAAAAGATCGAGTCATAAGCCTAGGCCTAGTTGGACTGATACATTGATATTTTACCTTCGGGGATAGACACATAGTGTCATCATGGACCAAAATGGTAACTTTGAGAATTGAATGATGTATTAGTTGTTTGGGCCCATGATTGTGTATGTATTTGTGTGAATTATCAAGTGATGAAAGCATATATCCAAAAGTGGTCTTGAACATCATGTGGTGATATAGCATATGAACATTCTGCATTGACATTATATTTGAATATTATTATTATCAAAGTTTGTACCACTAGACTTTGGCTTATCATGATTGTAACTCATCGCGCAGGTGACAGGAGTGATCCGATAGAGCCAGAGAGTTCTGCTAGGCCAAATCGGGTCTAGATTTTTATTCGTTGAGCTTGAAGCATATTGCTACATTAAAAACAGAGCCACTTTGTCAGCATGTATAAATTTTATATTAAAGTATATTTTAATATTATATTTTGAGAATATGTATATATATTGTAAATTATAAAGAGTGTTTTAAATAATAAAGTAATGTGGGGTATCATATATTCTAATATATATATATACATATATCTGTATAAATACAAATATTTTGAGTAATAAGAAAATATGAAAGTTTTTATTAAATTGAATTGTGACATTTTTATATCATATATGCGTATTTTACATACTGAAAAGTGTGTATTATACGTTTATAGGGTATAAGGGTGTTACATTTATTTTGGTATTAGAGCTTAGGTTTGAGGTTCTCAACCTAGGTGGGTTATGAGAGAAAGGAAATAGGAATTTTTAAATATGATTTTCAATTATGATATATGCATTGGCACTGACAGTTTCTAATCTTTAATGTGACAATTTCTGCTATGTTTGTAGATATAGATAGTTATGACATCTCGGATGTATCAGTCTGCAGAGGGTAGTGCAGAGAGTGTGGCTCCTAGTAAGGGTAGAGATGGAGCTAGAGTTGAGATTGCTAGAGAGGCACTTGCTCCTGTGCCAGAGAGATCAGCAGTTGATGAGATTTCTCCGGGCTGGGTACAGTATATGGTGGAGCTGTTGAGGTAGGCTCTAGGTCAGCAGCCGCCCTACCATAGCCGCAGCTGTAGTTGTCAACGATAAAATATGATAAGCTGAGAAAGTTTGGAGCTGAGGATTTTATTGGTACTACAGGCCCTAATGTAGCATAGTAGTGGCTAGATAGGGTCTAGAGAGTGTTCATTCAGTTGCAGGCTACTTCAGAGAAAAAATTTGATTGTCAGATCTCTTTTGCAGAGAGATGCATATAATTGGTGAAAGATAGTTCCATATGCTCTGGATGATCCACCAATCCTGACCTATGATGATTTTCTGCAGGAATTCGAGCAGAAGTATACTCCAAAAGAGTATAAGGATGCAAAAAAGATAGAGTTTCTGATTTTGAGGCAAGATACCAAGATAGTGTCGGAGTATGAGATAGAGTTTACTCGGCCGAGTCAGTATGCTGGTGAGATCATTTCTAATGAGATTGACCGGTGTCAGAGGTTTGAGGAGGGGCTGAAACCCTCTATCATGTGTATTATAGTAGGCTCCTGGTACCAAAATTTTTTTCCAGTTGATTACAGCTGCTAGGAGTATTGAGAGAGCATAAGGTCTTGCAGCAACTATTAGAGTAGAGGATAGTAGAACTAGGAGACCCCAGAGTGAGGTAGGGTCTTCATCAGTGAAGAGATGTCGTGGGGGATATCCTCAGAGGTTCAGTAGGAGTCAGGGATAGCCAAGCAGGTTAGTACAATAGCAGAGATAGAGACAGAGACCTGCAGTTTTAGTGGCTAGTGCTGCGATCCTAGTGACTCAGAGATCTACTCCACCTACCTGTGTTCATTGTGATAAAGTACATGGAGGTGTTTGCTGGAGGATAGATGGACTAGCAGTATGTTTAGATGTAGATTACCAGATCATTTTATT
The DNA here is from genome assembly GCA_947685225.1 of Garcia nutans. NCBI lineage: Eukaryota > Viridiplantae > Streptophyta > Magnoliopsida > Malpighiales > Euphorbiaceae > Garcia > Garcia nutans. Next base: position 48,126,244 of record CANTUV010000002.1, read on the forward strand.
ATAAATTGTCCAGAGCTATCAGATGATAGACAGGGATACTGCAGCTTCTCGACTCAGTGTTAGAAAGAGTCGTGGTAGCAAAGATTTTGGTAGGGGTGGTAGATCTGGGTCTGATCAAAGATTAAGTTCTACAGCAGGAGATAGACTTGATGAAGTAGAGCCATCATAGCGGGTCTATGTGATGCAGAGGCAGCCAGATGCTTCAGCAGTTATTGCTGGTACTTTTTCTTTATTCAGTACTTCAGTTCTTTCATTGATAGACCCTGGGTCGACTCACTCATACATTAGTACATCTATCTTGCCTGTGAGTAATTTGCATTTAGATTCCTTAGGATTTGATGTTTTGGTAACAAATTCTTTAGGGCATAGTATTATGATTAGTAGGGTATACCGAGATATTCCAGTTGTTGTTCAGGAAGAGAAATTTCTCGATGACCTTATTGAGATGCCTTTTAAGGAGTATGATTTAATTTTAGGTATGGAACGGTTATCCAGGCATGGGGCGGTGGTAGACTATCAACATAAATGTGTTTCTTTGAGAACATGTGATGATATCTAGTGAGCATAAACATCTTCCATCCATGTTTATTTCAGCTGTTTCAGCTAGAAAAATGATTCGAAAGGGATGTGAAGTATATCTTGCTCACGTGGTAGATACCAAAGTAGTGAAATCCCAGTTTGATAGTATACCCACAGTTGCCAAATTTTCAGATATTTTTTCTGAGGAGTTGTCAGGGATACCCCTTGAGAGAGAGGTTAAGTTAGGTATTGATTTATTGCCTGGTACCACTCTCATCTCTATAACTCCTTATCATATGGCACATGCTGAGTTGAGAGAGTTGAAGGTGCAGTTGTAGGAGTTGCGGGATAAAGGGTTTATTCGCCCTAGTGTGTCTCCGTTTGGAGCGCCTATGTTATTTGTGAAGAAGAAGAATGACACCTTGAGATTGTGTTTTGATTACTGACAGTTGAATAAAGTGACCATCAAGAATAAGTATTCATTGCCTCGGATAGTTGATCTATTTGATCAATTGAAGGGAGTAGTAGTATTCTCTAATATTGATCTGAGATCAGGGTACCATCAGTTGAGAGTTAGAGATGTGGATATGCATAAGACAACTTTCTGCACGAGGTATGAGCATTATGAATTTTTGGTAATGCCCTTTGGATTGACTAATGCACCGGCAACATTTATGGATTTGATGAACAGGGTATTCAGACCCTATCTAGATTAGTTTGTGGTGGTCTTTATTGATGATATTCTAGTGTATTTGCGTAATAAGGAGGATCATGACAGGTATTTGCAGATTGTATTGCAGACCCTGAGAGAGAAATAGTTATATGCTAAGCTGTCTAAATGTGAGTTCTGGCTTAATCAGATAACTTTTCTCGGTCATGTGGTATCAGCATAGAGTATTAGAATTGATCTGAGTAAAGTTGAGGCTATATTGAATTGGAGTCCACCTAATACGGTGACAGAGGTTAGAAGTTTTCTAGGTTTGGTAGGCTATTAATATCGGTTTGTGAAAGGTTTTTCTATAATAGCTACTCTACTCACCAGATTACTTCGGAAGAAAGTTAGATTTGTGTGGACAAATCGGTGTCAGGCGAGTTTTGAGCAGCTGAGGGGGATGTTGACTCATGCTCCTATTCTTACTCTGTCTGTGGAAGGTAAACCTTATGTAATTTACAGTGATGCTTCACATAGTGGTTTAGGTTGTGTTCTGATGCAGGAGGATAAAGTCATTGCTTATGCCTCTCGACAATTAAAGCCGCATGAGCTGAATTACTCGACTCATGATTTGGAGTTAGCAGTCATAATTTTTGCATTGAAGATTTGGCGACATTACTTATATGGTGAGAAGTGTTTCATTAATACTGACCATACGAGTTTGAAGTATTTGGAGGTTCAGAAAGAGCTAAATCTTTAGCAGAGACGGTTATTAGAGTTGAATAAAGACTATGATTATTTGATTGATTATCATCCTGGCAAGGCAAATATTGTTGTTGATGCCTTGAGTCGGAAGTCTTTGACAAATTTGACTACTTTTTCACTCTTGTTATTTGTTGAGTTAAGAGCGTCGCATGTCAAATTTGAGTCTTGTGATGATGGTGCTTTGATGGCTCAGTTGTAATTAAGGCCATTGTTGTTGGATTATATTAAGGAGGCTCATTTAGTAGATAAGAAAATTTAGAAGATTATATTGGATTGCTAAAAGGGGGAGAGTTAAGACTTTCATGTAAGAAATGATGGCAATCTGTGGTTCAGAGATAGGTTATGTATTCTTGACGATGTTGAATTAAAAAGGGTGATTTTAGAGGAATCACATCAATCAGTTTATGCTATATACCCTGAGAGTACCAAGATGTATTAGAATTTAAAATAACATTATTGGTGGTCATGTATGAACAGGGACATAACATATTTTATTTCCAAATGTCTCACTTGTCAAAGAGTGAAATCTGAGTACCAAGTTTCTTCAGAGTTGCTTCAGCTTTTGTCAGTACCAGAGTGAAAATGGAAACGAGTAACGATGGACTTTATGACTTGACTGCCTTTGACCTAAAAGAAGCATGATGCGATTTGGGTGATAGTTGATCGGATGACGAAGACAACTCATTTTTTCCAGTTTGGATGGATTATTCTCTTGAGAGATTGGTTGAGCTGTATATCAGTGAGATAGTGAGGTTGCATAGAGTCCCATTTTCTTTTGTGTCAGACCAAGATCCCTGATTTACATCTAAATTTTGGAGGAGTTTGTATAATGCATTGGGTTCTTGATTGCATTTTAGTACTGCTTTTCATCCTTAGACAGATGGACAGTCAGAAAGAGTAATACATATTTTAGAGGATATTTTAAGGAGTTGTATCATTGATTTCAATGGAAGTTGGGACAGATTCTTGTCATTGATTGAGTTTGTATATAATAACAGTCATCAGTCCAGTATTGGAATGACACCTTATGAGGCATTGTATGGCAGATGATGCAGAACACCTTTGTGTTGGGATGGGGTTGAAAAAGGTAAATTGGTCGGTCTTGATTTGATTAAGAAAACAAAAAGAGAAAGTAAAGGTAATTTGGGGTCATCTGAAAGTAATCTCAGACCGACAGAAATCCTATTCAGATTTAAAAAGAAGAGACATAGAGTTTAGTATGAGAGATAAAGTATTTCTGAAAGTGTCTTCTTGGAAGAAAATTTTGAGATTTGGCTGCAAAGTGAAGTTGAGTCCTCGTTTCATAGGACTATATGAGGTATTGGAGAGAGTTGGTCCAGTGGCTTATAAACTGGCTTTACCGCCTGAGTTGGACTGGATACATAATATTTTTCATGTCTCTATACTTTGGAGGTACAGATTAGACCCATCTCATATCTTGTTAGTGGAATCTATTAAGGTAAGTTTAGATCTGACTTCTGAGGAAGAACTAGTAGCGATATTGGCACGAGAAGTAAGAGAGTTAAGAATAAGAAAGCGCCACTTGTGAAAGTTCTTTGGAGGAATCATGCCACTGAGAAGGCAATATGGAAAAGTGAACAGACAATGCAGAGTCAGTATCCTCAGTTGTTCCAGAGTTAATAACAGATAATTTCACGAACGAAATTCTCTTAAGGGAGAGAGAATTTTAATACACCTAATTTTTTATTATTAAATAAATTAAATTAAATTTGGATACATTAAATAAATAATTTAAATGAAATGAAGGGATTTTAAGTGAAATGTATATTTGAAATATATTTAAAGTAAATATGACATGTACATATACAACACATATAAAAGAATAATTAATATACATATATATATATAGATAAAGATGGAAAGAGAAGATATTTTCTTCTTCTTCTTTTGCTCCTTTTTGCCGTGAGTTAGAGAGAGAGAGTAAATGAGAGTTTGATCTTTTTTCATACACCAATTTTACAAGGAATTTCAAGGATTCAAGTAAAAATTTTGAGGATTCTTCATCAATTGGTAAGTTCCTTTATCATTTTGCAACTTTGGAATTCTATGGAAGAACATGATATTTGAATTTTGGAGATTTTGTATTAGTATGTTTTGATGGCTTATTTGAATATGCATGAAGATGTTGTAAGTAGCTAATGATGATTTTTAAAATTGGATTGAGAGAGAAGAGATTTCTTTTCTTTCTTCTTTGAATGTGTTATGAGAGAAAGTGATGATTGATTGAATAAATGATAGTTATGTTATGTTGGAGTTATATGAATGTTAAATTTATGAGAGAATTATGGATATAAACTAAGATGATGATTTAGGGTGCTGTACTATTAAGTTTGGAATGATTGTGTTCATATGGTTGATAGTTCAAACTACAGATTTTGCCTGACATGACCAGTGATACGTTCATGTCGTTGGATGTGTTAACGGTACTGAGTTTCACATTGATGGCATGACCATTAATATGGCCATATCTCTGAGCGTGTCGTAGCTTCTATAAGACAAAATAATTGACATGGCCATTAAAATGCCCATGTTGTTGGGCATGTCAACCGTTCTATGAGAAAAAATAAATGACACAGGCAATAACACGCCCATGTCATTGGAAGTGTCAAAGCTTCTGTGTGATTGGGTTAGTGACATGGTCAGTAACACGCCCGTGTTGTTGGGCATGTCACTTGAGAATAATTCTTTTATTTATTTTTTATTTATAATTCCTATTTAAATGATTTAATGTTGAGAATGCCTTAAAATATGATATTAAATAATTATTTATGATCACATTTAATATAGACATTGAGAGAGAGTAGTTTTTTCAACCCTATTGTTGAAGGACAACTTGAAAGAGAAGGTTAGAGAAAGTTTTAAAGTTTATTTTGGAATATTTTTTAAGGTATGTACAAACTCTTAATAAATGAAATATGATTGCATTACATTTGGCCTAACACATTTTGAATAAAAAATGTGTTAAGCTACTTGATCATTAAGTATTCATGAGCATGGTAATAAGACATGTGAATTGCTATGTATGCATTATTATGCATTGTGAAAAGTCATTATTAATGGCTAAATTGAATAAAATATGAACTATGTGCAAAATATGAAAATGACCCAAAATATTTGGGTAATGTGGTTTTATTATGAAATATCCTATGATGAGGATGTTTGTTATGTATATATTACAGATATTATGTAAAGCCATTGGTGATGGCTAGATTGTATAAAATGAGATAAATGAGGTAATGTGCCTAGTTTGATCATGAAAAAATGAAAAAAAGACTAATAATAGAAATATGAAATAATTGTGTGCATGGTATGTTATTCAATTTTCAGAGTTCTGTATTTGGCGGAATGCTCATATTTGCCTATGGGGCTAGACGCTTGACGTCACTGTGAAAATATTTTTGAGGTGAAAATACCGGATCGTAAGCCTCAGAAAATAAGTCTTTGAAGCTGGGCTGGGTGAAAAGATCGGGTTGTAAGCCCAGGCATAGTTGGACTGATATATTGATATTTTACCTTCGAGCTAGACACATAATGTCATTATGGACCAAAATGGTAACTCTGAGGTTTAAATGATGTATTAGTTGTTTGGGCCCATGCTTGTGTATGTGTTTTTGTGAATTATCAAGTGATAAAAGTATATATTCAAAAGTGGTCTTGAATATCATGTAGTGACATAGCATATGAACATTTTGCATTGGTATTGCATTTGAATATTATTATTATCAAAGTTTGTACCACTAGACTTTAGCTTAGCGCAATTGTAACTCATCGCGCAGGTGACAAGGGTGATCCGGTAGAGCTAAAGAGTTCTACTAGGCTAAATCGAATCTAGACTTTTGTTGGTTGAGCTTGAAGCGTATTGTTACATCAAAAACAAAGTCACTTTGCAGCATGTATAAATCTTATATTAAAGTATATTTTAATATTTATTTTGAGAATATATATATATACTATAAATTATAAAGAGTGTTTTAAATAATGAAGTAATGTGAGGTATCATATATTCTGATATATATATATATATATATTTGTATAAATATAAATATTTTGAGTAATAAGGGAATATGAATGTTTTTATTAAATCGGACTGTGATATTTTTATACCGTATATGCATATTTTGTATATTAAAAATATATGTATTATATTTTTATAGAGTAAAAGGGTATTACATTATATATATATATAATTTATATTTTTCGTAATAGTTTATATTGAAAATTAGGGTTCTACTTCTTTGCAGCATTAAATATTGTATACAACACTTTAAAAATAGTCTGTTTTGTCATATAAAGAAGTTAATTTTATAGCTGACTTCCTTATTAATATAGAAAAAACATTTTGAAATAGGCATGTCAATGAGGAGCATGTTTCAACTGGTATTTTAATTATCGCTATTTCATCACATTTGTAGTATTTTTTTTATGCTCGTTAATATTTTTTTTATGAGTTTTGCTCACCTATTTGTTAAAATAAAAAAACCACTAAGACCCGCTTGGTTAGAAAAAAAAATGACACTGATTGTGATGGAAAATATATATATATATATATATATATATATAATTATTTTATGTGAGACAAGGGATTATAGATATTTTGTTTTAGCAACGAGACAAACATCGTGTCAGTCATCTTCATATAGATTTACCTTTTTTTTTTAAAGGGTCAACTAAGACCTTTAGAAACATACATGTACAAGCATTCTAACTTTCTTCTTTGGATTCGCATAAACTGTCAATATTTGTTTTCGTTTATTATAATTTATTTTCAATCTTGTCAAGAATACTTTATGACCATGTTTAGTATTATTAATATATATAAAATATTTATTTTCTCACCTAATTCTATAATTTTATTCAGCATTTTTAATATTATAATTTTTTTAATTTTTGTTCAAAAAATTTTATAATCTTTTGCTTAATGTTTTAAGTTTACTTGCAATTAATTACATTCACGTTAGTGAAATTTGTAAAAATTAAAAATACAAACTAATTTTTTACTTATAATGGAAATAATTCTTTATTTTTTTTACCTATTTTTCATCCCTCGTTTCCGCCATTTTTTTTCTAAATTTCATAATAATTTTTATTAATATTGTTGAGTTATGTGCTGGATTTTTGGATCAAAAAATAAAAATAAAACATTTTTATTTTATTTGAGATGAATGAAATGAAAAGAATTAAAAAATCAATTTGGGAGAAAAAAATATTAACATAATTATTTTATCTTGACTGTGATTATAATAATTTTTTAAAAATTTTAATGTTGATTAATTTCTTTTAGCTAAATTATAATTAAAATTAATTTAAAATTCTAAACAAAATTAGCTAGTCCAATCATTAACCACATAAGTGTTAGAGAATAAAGATGCTAATAAACAGCTGTTTAATTTATTATTTACAAGGAAAATAATGCACACAAGCATGTTCCAAATGTATAAACTGTTTGATCATAACAAGACTCTCTCTCTCTCTCTCTCTCTCTCTCTCTCTCTCTGAAGTAGTAGTAATAATAATAATAAGAATATAAGATGCCAAAAGTTTTTGACTTTTTCAATCCAAATAAAGGTGCATGATTAATAACTTATAAATTGTATGGTGATATGCAATAATTTCATACTAATATTCATTATTATTGTGAGCAAATATTTATATAAATATAGTCTGATTAGATAATAAATTAATTTAAATTCAAATTTTCTTATATTTGAAATTGAAAAAAAATTATTATGTGTAAGCCTTGAAAAAAATAGAAAAAGAAAATATTATTCGTAAGAGACTTTCTAAAAAAAATAAATAAAAGATATATATATATATATATAGACATTTCTCAATTATTAAGAAAAAAGATATTTATCCACAAAGTGTGAGATAAAATATTTAATAGTACATGTTGTTTGATTTGGAGAGATGGGTGGGGGAAATTCTTTTGGATCATGATAACATGATTGTGATTTTTTAATACCATTTTTCACATAAAATATCATGTCCATAATATATAAATGAAAAGAAAAAATAAAATTGAAAATTTATCCTCAACAAGAACATTCCTTTTCAGGTGAAGGCTGAAGCTCTATAGAATAATATCGTGGCAACGTAGACTTAAGTAAATATCATATTGGATCATTGGTACGGTCGGCCTATATTTAAACGAAAATACTGTATCGTCCAGCAGAGCCTAAAAGAAGGTGACTCGCGCAGACAGTTAACTCCTTTTTAATAGAAATGAATAGCCAAGCCAAAAAGCAACAAAATGATTAGAAAGTGATATTTTTTTATTTTGATAGAAAATAAAAAAAAATAATTTTATTATATCTTTAGTGGATCCAATAAATTAAATAATTTTTATTTTAGTTTCTTTATTTAGAATCATTAACTAAAACTAATATATTTTGAAATGAATTTTTTTTTCTATCATTATATTTGCAGAAAACACTATGATATTTGACATTTTTCATCACCACATTCCCTTTTTTGGCATTGTCAATCTAAAAATTATTGGCTAAATAATTATGAAATTTCTGTAATTTTATATATTACACTAGTCAGTTTCTGTATTTTTAATATATAATTTTTGCATCCCTGTATTTTTAAAAATTAAACTGTTTAGTTCTTTTGTCAATATTTTTATTCTAAAATAATTAGTTAACTATTTTGATATTATAAAATAACTTATTTGATCTTCTTATATATATATATTTATCTTTATTATTTATTAAGTTTATTTCATTTTTAATTTTATTTTATATATAGATCGTCTGCAAAATAATAAAAGATATTATTTATATTATTTAAAATTATTTTTTAGTAATAACTATAAAATTAAAATAAATGATATATATAGATTGTCTGCAAAATAATAAAAAATATCATTCATATTATTTAAAATTATTTTTTAATAATATTTATAAAATTAAAATAAATTATGTGTAAAAAATATAAATAAAATTAAAAATAAACATGACTTAACAAATAACAAAGAAAAATATATATAAAGAGAGAACAAATAAATCATTTTATAATATCAAAATAATTGACTATTATATTTAGGATGAAAATATTAATAGAAGGACTAAACAGTTTAATTTTTAAAAATATGAAGATGTAAAAATTAAATATTAAAAATACAGGTATTGACTAGTATAATATACAAAATCTCAAAGATTTTATAATTATTTAGCTAAAATTATTCTACCTTCACATTGCTCTTCCAATCTCTACCAAAGGCTTCTTTTACATTTTTCTTAATTATTTTTCTCAAGTTTTTTATTTATAGATATAGAAATAAACCAAAAAATATATAAATATATATATATATATTGAAGTATTTGTTTTTTTAGTAGTTTATTGTCCTGTTATAAATATTTGAGATGCACTAAATTCCTACTAATTTTTGTAGTGTATGTTTTATCACAAACGTTTTTGCATGACAAAAAGGAAACATCATTGTAAATGATTTTGATCAACAAATAGATTTAGTATTGAAGGTATTTTCAAAAATTAAAAAAAATCTAAAATTTAAATCAGACTTAAAACTATTTCTATTGTTTTAGGTTGTCTTAATTTTGTGACATAATTAATATTAATATATATACATATATATAGAAATTTATATAATTAATTTTTTTATTTTTAAATTTATTTATATAAGTTAATATATAATTTATATTAAATAATTTAGCTATATAATTTATTTAATTTAAATTAATTTAAATTTATTAAATTTAAATTAATTTTGTGACATAATTAATTGTGTGTCTTCGAATTATTTATCAGAATTATCATTTCCTTGATTATTTTTTTCATCTTCACTTATTGAAGTGTTTTTAATTAAAGGATGAGAATTAGCTTTTATAACCATTATACCATCATATATGATAAATAGCTTCTTATACTCTTTTATTACAACTTTATTTCATTATTATTATTATTATTTGCAATTTCACCTATTAAAAACAATTATATTAGTTTATTTTAATAATACATTATAATATTAATTAGCTATTATTAATAATAATTAAAATATAATAAGAATATTAAAAATAAAAAATAAAAGATTTTAAAAATATAAAAATCAATTACAACTTTTATTATTAGATTTACAAAAAAAAAAGAGAAAAAATTACATGTAGAAAATAAAAAATATATAAAAAAAATAAAAATTACGATGAAAAAAGAAAAAATATGATAAAAATATTGAAGTAAAGAAAATTTTTTTTTTGATATAAAGTATCTTAAAACTAAAACTTTCAAAATCATATTTTATGTAAATTTGGTATTTAGTAAAATAAAATTTATCTAAATAAAAAAAATTTAAGATTTAGTAATAATATCGAACACATTTTATTTTTTCTTAAGAGAAGCTAAAACTAAAAAAAAAAATCATCCTAAACAGAACTTAATTTTTTTAATAATTAAAAAATGAGCTAGCAATTTTATTCAACATGATCAAATTCAACCAAACTGAATGAATGTTGGTTAGTTTCGATCGGTTTATGGTATATATATGGACAAAATTAGATTTATATTTTAAAAAGTTTTGGTTTCAGTCGGCTGATAGGATTTAGATTTATTTTTTCAATTCTATTTAAACCCGACCGATAAAGTTATATATATATAATTATATATATTATACATATTTATTTATAATATACATAATATAATTTGATCTGACGAAATCTGACTCATAAAATTATATATATTATACATATATTTATAATATATATTATATATTATATGATTTGACTCAAAATTGATAATCAGTTCTATCTACTATCGAAATCGGTTAATAATGATTATATATATTTCATTCCAACCTAATTGAATCTGACCCATACACACTCTTAATTGAAATTCTTAATTTATTATAAATTTTATTTTTAAGAAAATATATATTTATTTAAAAATTATATATTTTAAAAAATAAATAGTATTTAATTTTTTTTTTCAGAATAAGAATAGAATTAATTATATAAAGATATTTGTATAATTGTGGGCCCCATGATTTAAACTTGTTATTGTACATTGTTAGGATGTGCCTATTATTTGGATTTATTGTTAACTAAATATATAAAATATATATTTATTCAAGGTAAGCAATATCCTATATATTAGACCTTTAGGACGAGTATATGCAAATCTTAGTTTCAGTAGCTTCTGTGCCACATTTTGATAATGTGTGTTACCAACATCGAATTTTGAGTTGATAAACTCGAATTTTAAATGTTCATTGCTGGATGATACTGATTAATTTATGTTCTTACATTTCGCATTGTTATTCTTATATTATTTATAATCTTCTATGGTATAATAATCAATTATATGATGATGTGGAGTTTTGTTAAATAAGAATTACAAATGATTGATATTGCAATCGATTATGATGATAATTTTTAGTGGCATTGATAAGATGTTTTGGTTACGTATTGTTTGATTCATAGTCTTTTTTTTTTTGTTCCTAATGACAGTTGTAATTATAGTATTATAATTTGTTATTTAGTGGATAGTCAAACTTAATTCGAGTTTTAAAGAATTTTTTATTTTTTATTATCTTAACATAAGTCGCAAATCTTTAAATTTGAATAATAATTTTTTTTAATTAACTTTGAATTTTTCCTTGACATTTAAATCAAATAGCTTTATAAAATTACATGGATACTATGGTGGTCAAATTCATTGCTAGTTAGTCTAAGAACTTATAATTAGGGGAAGTTACTTTTGAAGCACTAACTAGTGGCAACATGGTCAGACTTTTGGATCATAATTATACCATAGATACAAACAAAAATAGAGTTGGATTTCCTTTTAAAGTCAACATTACATATAGAAATTTCACCCTTTGCTTTTTACCCTATAGTCACGGCATAGGACTTAAGTTGCATATTTCGCCCTTTTGGGCATCAGGTTTGATAAAATCAAAACTTCAAATTCCTTTTTTTTTTTTTCAATCAAACAAATTCCTTATTTAAAATAGTAACGATTTCAAATTCTTTCATACGTTCTATCATATGAGATTTTTATTTTTATTTTAAATAAAAGTATAATCATAAGTAAAAAAAAATAATTTTACTGCAATAAAAAAGTATAATGAATATATATTTTTTAAATAATAGATTCAATATTGATTTTTTATATCAATAAAAAAGGTAACTAAATTGGATAAGGAAACAAGAAATTTAAGTAGTTGTTGAAAGAATGATTCTTTTTATGTACAAACTCATGAGAAATTCTCATTTAAATTGGATGGTAGAACAAGAAATCTAATTAGTAGTTGGAAGGGTGTTTTTTTTTTCTTCTTCTTTTTTTAATATATATTATTTTATTTTAAAATTCCTTTTTATCGTTTCAACTAATTTAATTACCATTCTGAAAATAAAAAATATTTAAATTTATAAAAAAGAAAAAAGGAGAGCAAATCTTAAACTCAACGAATCTATAACTACTAAAAAAATTAATCCTAAAAAAATTAATCTATAAATATATAAAAAACTCATTTTCCTCTATTTTCTAACAACCAAACAGAGAAGGAATGAAGAGAGAGTCGAGAGGAGCAAATAAAGATAAAGACAGACCAATGGAATTGCGTGAAAATGAAACTACCAGTTGTGAGAAAAGAAAGAGGCAAGCAAGGTGACCCACCTCTGCTCAAAAAACCATCACAATTCCAATGAAAGCTATATATCCATTTCCTCAATCGACCAAAACCTTTGTTTTTTGATTTTTTTTATTATTTGTAAATCAATTCTAGAATAAAATAGTATAAAGCATTATTATATTTATTATTATTCTAAAATTTTTAATTAATCTAATTAATTTTGAATTCTAATTAAATTATTTTTTTTATTTGCTATTAATCACTGCATTCATACGGCGTGAACCCGGGCCAGCTGGCCCTGGCCATTGACCGTCATTGTATAATTTATATTAGGAGCATTCTACAATTTCATAAGTATTTGGGCAGTAAAATATAAACAAATCAAATGAAAAGGGCGTCAAAGCAAAAACTGTCAACATAACATTAACGATCAAGTCGTTCCGTTCTCTTACATTCTCCGTCATTCAATCTCTATGAAAATATTAGAAATCAACGGCCACTAAAGACCGCCACACACACAATAATCTCCATTTTCAACAGTGAAATCTTCTCCATTTAATAACGGCCGGTGTCAAAAGCTTCTTCGGTGTCTCTTTCTCTCTCTAAACGCCGCCACTGTAATTCACTGAAATTAATACTAATAATAACAAAATAAAAATTATAATTAAAACTACACAAACTTAAAAAAAAGCAGTGCATGTATATAGAGAGAGCTGACAGCATAAACTCACAGCTCACATAAAGAAAAAAAAGAAAAAAGGAAAAACAAAACCTTACTCTGTCTGTCTAAGCACACGTTCTTTTTCTCTCTTCTTTGTGCACGTTTACCCATGATAACCACCAACCACCTCCGGTGGTAACGCCTCTGCTCTGCCTTTTATGGCCGCTGCTAAAAGCGACGTCGTTTCGCAAACCTTTCGTGCTCTGGTGGAGAGCGCGGACCGGAAGTTCGCTCGAGTTCGTGACCTTCCGTCGTACGGCCACTCCCAAAATCATTCTTTTCAGAAAGTTTTCAAGGCTTACATGCGGCTATGGAAATACCAGCAGGAGAACAGGTCGAAACTGGTTGAGGCTGGTTTAAACCGGTGGGAAATAGGCGATATCGCTAGTCGGATCGGCCAGTTGTACTTTAATCAGTATATGAGAACAAGTGAAGCGAGGTTTTTGGTAGAAGCGTATGTGTTCTATGAAGCGATTTTGCATCGTAGATATTTTGAAGGAGCTAAGGCTAAGGATCTTGGCGTGAGATTTAAGGAGTTGAGGTTTTACGCTCGGTTTTTGCTGGTTTCTGTGATTTTGAACCGGACTGAGATGGTTCAGTTGCTTGCCGACAAGTTTAGAGCTCTTGTTGATGATAGCAAGTCAAACTTTCGGGTAATTTTTTAATCTTTTAGTAGAAAACATTTATGTTTATTTTGGCTTGAATTTTTCGTCTCTTTAGGTATTTGCTTTCTTTTGGTGGCTTATTGAATTTTCTTTTCCTTTCAGTAATGTCTGAGAAGTTTATTTTGGCTTGAATTTTTTGTCTCTTTAGGTATTTGTTTTCTTTTGGTGGTTTACTGATTTTATTTCCCTTTCAGTAATGTCTGAGAAATAAAAAAAATCTGAATGTTCAATTTTAGATTTTACGTAATAACTTTTTGTTATAGCTGATGATATTTAGCGAGATTAAACATTGAATGGGGCAATTTGTGGCATTGGAGATGAGGAAAGCTCTTTTGGTGTGAATCAGCAGGTCTGGATTTCAATTAGACTTTGGTTAGTTAGCAGTTGGTGTGTGGTCGTTGTGGAATTTGTGAAATTGGATTAAATTTGAGGTTTATTTTTAGAATTGGTGTTATTATTATTTTTTTTTCAAGGGATTTGAGCAGAATCGGGTATTTGTTTCGCTGCAAAAGGAAAGACCTATGAATTTATTTTGCTGCTTCATTTCTACGGAAATTGGTTGAAACATGATAAAAATAAGTTCTGATGTTTTCTTTGGTTGCCTGGACAAGTAAAAGATATTATTATTATTATTATTATTATTATTATTTTTGTTTTCTTGTAAGATTAAAGACCATGGACCAGTGCTGAGGAGATTCAATTATTTTTCAGTTTTAGGAGATAAAAGGAATATGTAGAGGATTTTTTTTCTTCTATTTATTTATTTTTATTCTTTCAAATATTTTAGATTGTTATCTGGATGAAGATGATGCATGATATGCAAACTCAGATTATCTAGGTCAATCCAGTTGGTGTTCTGGGACTGCCAATTAGATATGACCATGACTTTTATGCAACTCAAGGCGTCTGAATTTGATCTAAGATTGTGGTTATTTTGTGCAATTTGTATGCATTATATATCACAGTAAAGGACATTTATTCACAAATTTTATCTGTCTGTAGTTATCTATTTACAAATATATAATTTTGAAGGCTACGTCCGAGTCACTCAGGCTGCTGAAATGCAATTTTTCTGGAAACAAAGGTTAAGAGTTCAGGATTAAGTTTAGAGTGAAAGATCTATTCTCTTGAATGAGAAGGGCAATTTATAGACCCCACCGTGATTTTTTGATGCAATTGGGAGTGAAACTATTGTAGTTTCAAGCTCTATGCCTAGACCTGATGAAGGTATATGCCTTATTTTTACAATGTTATAGGTGATGCGATTTTTAAATCTGGTCGGTTCCCTGGCTTTTAGATTTGTCATGTGAGGAGAGGAGCTAAAAGTTCAGTGTTGTCCTTGAGCTTACACAACTAGGAAAAGCTTTGGAGTTCTAAGCATTTGTGAGGTAAAGCTGTCTCACACATTATCAAGTCTTCATTGCTTTGCTTTGGTTTTTCTATTGCAAAAGAAAAGATAGATACTGCTTTAGTTGAGTTGTCTGGATTGCTGGGCAACTGCTGGCCGTGTGGGTTTTTGATCCCATTTTTAAGAGGGAAAGAGGGAAAGGGAATGAAGAATCATGGGAAAAATTCCAATCTTAGTAAGGTGGGTGATGAAGTGGCAACTCTTTAAATTAAAGCACTTGAAACTGTAAAAGGCCAAAAGACAATATAATGGACATATGAATCATAAAATTTTAAGACCCCTGGAATGCTACTGATTATTTAAGTTGAAAGATTTGAAGATGTTAAAAGCTGAAAACAACTTGGCGAAGGAGTTGTACACTGCTCTTCCTTTCCTAACTTTCTGCTTCTTCTCTTATATACCTGCGAAGACTAGCAAAGATTACTAAAGTTGCTTATCATCACTTTGTTGTCCTATCCTATTTCCCTTGTTCTGTTTCAGATGTCATATTTGATTGCATTATTTATTAGACTGGAGGTTGAAAATTATATTATAATCCTTTGTTTGATTTGCCATGTCAGGATGGGTAAGTTGATGTGTAAATTATAAGTATTGCTCTCCATCAGGGGCAGACCTACAACATTGGATCATACTTTTCAAAACTAAGGTTATTACCTATATTTTTACTAAGGTTATTACCTATATTTTTACTAAGGTTATTACCTATATTTTTACATACTTTTAAAAAATATATGCATTTGCCCTCAAAAAATTCTAATATTATTTATGATTTGTCATTAGTTGTATGCTTATGACCCCTAATTCTCTTCAAGTTTATTTGTTATCCATATAAATGAAGAGATATAATTATGGCACCCATAAATTTAACCTTTTTTTTTTTTTTTAAAGTTGCCTCAGTGTCTTTTACATAAAAAAAAAAAATTCTTTTTTGAAGTCTAGTTCTGCCCCTGCACTCCATCCTCTGAAAAAAAATTAAAATAGCGTTGTTTATACACTAAATGATGTGTACTTTTTCGCTTATCTATGAAAAGAATTTTCTTTCCCATAACTTGAGCAATCTTAAGCATTTTTAAGTGGAAGGTAATTGAAATGATTGGGGATGATTACACAGGAATCCAAATTAATATGCAAAAAGAATTTTTTTTAAACTTTAAGTGATAGTAAAATCCTAACATCATTATAGATACTTGACTATTTATGAATTTGGAGTCATTTTTTAAATCTCTTCTAATTCCTAATTAACTCCTAAATTTGCATATTTCATGCATGTGCACGTGTGCTTAAGATTAATACTTAAGTATTTTATTGCTTTTAACAGAAATTTACTGTATATGACTTTCAGTTGTTACTTTGTACTGGCATAATCAATGATTTCCGCACTATATCTTCTCAGGAAACAAATTTCAAAGAGTGGAAGCTAGTGGTGCAAGAAATTACCCATTTTATGGAAGTTGATACCACCTTTAGAAGTGTCAGGCCTTTGCGGTATAGTGTTTTGTTTGATTCACATCCAACTTCACATCCATATGTGGCCCGTTTCCACGCAAGGAAGGTCGTAAAGTTTACAGATGCAATCCTCTCAAGCTATCATGGGAATGAGGTGAAAAGTTTTTGATGTTTGTATGGTTGTCTGTCTATGTATTGCTTTGATTTCAGTGCTTGGGATTTTTCTGTGGAAAGAGAAATTCTTACGACTTGTTATGTTTTGTACAGGTTAAATTTTCAGAACTTACTTTAGACACTTATAGAATGCTGCAGTGTTTGGAATGGGAGCCAAGTGGGTCTTTTTACCAAAAGCATCCTGTTCAATTCGCCTACCAAAAGCGTGCAGTTGACTCGTATGAAAATGGCAATGTAACTGATCATTCTGGAGCTTCTGGACTAATAGATATAAACTTGGCTGCAGATTTGACTGATCCAACTTTGCCACCCAATCCAAGGAAGGCTGTTATTTATCGTCCTTCTGTGACACATTTGTTAGCGGTTAGTTTTGTTAAAGTTACCTTCCACTGTGTAAGACAGTTACATTGCCATATTTACTTACTGCTAGAGTTATGTTCATTTAGATGGTTATTATAAACATTTCCTGGTAGTTTTGCGTTGCGATATTGTAATCACATAATGAAAATCTGCTTTGTTTTTGCCTTCATTCAACATTTAGCTTACAGTCAATTTTTTTCTGAGGCATATACTCTAATTTTAAGATTTTGTTCAAATATGTACCAGTAGCTCAATTAGCAAAAACTTTGTACATGTTACCTGTAATGTAAACAATGGAATACGGGCTTATGATAAACAGAAGCCAATTCTAGGGCTAGTCATGAGCATTCTAGCATTCATTCATTTTGCACCTATAAATGTCCCTTTTTGTTATGGATTTAGATTCATTGAATTTGTTTACCCCATCATTTTTGTTCAGGTTATGGCAACAATTTGTGCAGAGCTTCCCCCTGAAAGCATTATGCTAATATATCTATCAGTCTCAGGTTAATTTTACCTCCATGCTGCTACTGGAAAGCGACTGATCATACTCATATTAATGGCCCTCATGATTCCCTTGTGCAGGGAAGGCTGGTCAAAGTAATGTTTCTCACGCAGAAAGCTCTATAGGATCAAGGAAGTCTTCAAAAAACAAAGTTTCTGGAACATCCAGTGAACAGAGTAGTTCATCTGAATCTCATACTAATGGTCAGCGAGAATCAAGTGACTATCATGACAGTTACCTGTGGTTAGGTCCCCGGGGAGCTGGTGGTAGGTGGCTTTCTATTTCCTCTCTCTAGTAATTATTTTACTATTAATTGCAATTAAAATACAAATACTTTATGTTTTTTTTTTCCTTTTCCATGCTGCTGTTCTACTATTATGTGTTCTGCTTTTTGATATTTCAGGTTCAAATGCCCTTTACCCTGGTGATATAATTCCTTTTACTAGAAGACCACTTTTCTTGATTATTGATAGTGACAGCAGCCATGCATTCAAGGCAGGTTTGTCATAACTTGTGTATGACTTCTTGGATATAATTTTTATTTATTCATATTCATTACATAGTTCGTAAGGCAAAACCATTCTGTGCAAGATTGCATTTGAGGATACATTTTAATGTCTGAAGTAATTGTTTCATTGTTTACCTTAGATGTTCAAAGTATTTGCTGCCAACTGTTGTGCAGTGGGCTTGAAAAATGCATAACAATTTATAGAGAGAAGATTTAAAATTTGATAGAAGTAAATTGAATAAAAGGTTATGGAATTGTGCAAATCTCTTTGGTTTCATTTTCACCTGGTCATTTGAATTTGGAGAGACCATGCATTAATATGAGATTGCAAGTCACCGGTTGCAAAGATTCAGGTGGATTTCTTTAACTGATGCACGATTACAGCTAGAAGTGATTGAAAATATAAACATTCCCCTTTAGCATGGTTATCCTAGATGATTTTATGTTGGCCCTGCTGAAGTAGATTCTTCAAGCAGCAGACAAAAAATCATATGCACTATGAACTTTCACTAATGTCATTTGGGGAGGAGAACAATGAACGAACGCTACTTCATAAAAGGAATAACTTTTGTCTAGATTTGTAGAAACAGTTCACTGTTGTTTTCCAATTGCACAGGAAGGCCCTCTATCATCTTTTTTCTAAAAGAATGGTATCCTCTTTAAGTATTGGGAGATTTTAACTAACAATAGCATCAAAGTACAATCCATTTATTGAAGCTACAAATGGTGTGCTTTTGCTTGGGAATTGGTGCGATTCATTTATTCACCTGGTTGGGGAGTAAGAGCTGGGTGTAATTGGCCTCATTGTATGATTTGTACTTAGATCTGACACTTTTTTACTGACAAAATCAAAATTTCTTCCTGGCTATTTGGACAAGGAATTCTAAAATCAAAAAATTGGTAATACTGTTTTAGCATGTTTCCAACTTTCAGGATTTTCTGCTACATCATTTGTCATGCTAAGTTCTTACCTGTCAGCTTACATGTGAATTGTGGATGCTTTTCAGGTCTTGCATGGTGCAGAAAGGGGAGAGCCAGCTGCCTTGTTACTTTCACCTTTGAAGACAGCATTCAAGAACCTATCTGGTGTTGATAGCACAAAAAATGGAAGTCAGTTTACCTTTTTCTTGACTGCTCCTCTACCAGCATTTTGCCAGATGGTTGGTCTCTCATCTGTTCATGTTGACACAGATGCGGTAAGTTGACTCTAATAATGTTTTTAATTTGTACGGTAATCATCTTGTTCCTACTTGGTCCTCTTTGCTAATTGTACTCTACTTTTAGGATATTTATAATGGCGCTGAGGAAATACTCTCAAAAGCCTTCTCTGATTGGGAGGTGATTCTTTGTACATCAAAGGACCTGGATCTGGTTTGGGCACAAGTACTGTCTGATCCATTTCTACGGCGGCTTATTCTAAGGTATAAATTTATCTCTTTCTATTATATTTATGTATGGTTTGGAGCTCTAATCTCTTCTACAAGACAAGTATTTGACTACTAAGCTACTAGTAGCCCAATGCGTGAGAAAATTTTTCTCTAAATATATACAAAAAGTGAAAGTGGATGGCACTATGGTTGACATGATCTGATCGATATTAATATTATGTTGGCCTTATGAGGCAGAAATCAACTGTCTTACCAAGATACAACGATGATATTTTCATGATAAAAATGCAAGGACCATTTCCTCCCCAACCATGCTTTGTTATTATTTTTTATGAAATAAATATCATAATAATCATTTCTGCTTTTTTTTTTTGACATCATTAGGCTTTTATTGAGTAGCTGATTCATGTTTACTGAATGGATCTCCAGATTTATATTCTGTCGTTCGGTTCTATCTGCATTTTGTTCTGCAAAAGATAGTGAGCAATACCTGCCCGTTTGTCTGCCCCATCTTCCTATTTCTGTCTCTCCAAGCTCCAATGATGTGCTTTCAGCTGTCATCCAACTTGCAAATCACCTGAAGGTTGCTGATTATTTTCACTTTGATGATGCGTAATTAGGATTACAAACTGCTGGGAAAAATTTAGAGAGAGTATTGCAGGCTTTAGGAATTTCATTTGACGAGACAAAACCACTCCAATTTAACCTGTTGGCTTTAATTAGGAGCACTTAAAATAGGAATATAACAGGTGATGGAGCTTAAGCTGGCAAATGGAGAATATTTCATCAAGCATGGTTGCTTTTGCTTGTTTTTCGCTTGTGTGCAAGCTTGGCAATTTTCAGTCTGTATGCTGGAGTGAGACACTGGTTTGCTGTTAAGGTTAGGAGGATGCTTGGCGATTTGCAGGTGTGCAAGTATAATTTAATTTTTTGTGTTGCTGATTGGTGTATAATCTTTTTGTTTCTATGCTTCCTTAGAGCTCTTTTCAACCGATATTAGTTTTTTTTTTTTTCCCTTTTTTGTATTATCTTTGTAAAAGAAAATCCGGTTGTCAAAATGGAATATTTTTTTTATCCTTCCTATAGTGACAATTGTTTCATATAATTCTTGGAGAAGCTACTCAAGTATCAGATGTAAATTGGGTACTGCGATTTGGAGAATACCTTTCAAAATAGCTGTAGTATTTATTTTAAAGTTGGATTGAATCTCTAGCATTCGGTCTCCTGTTTTCATTTGTCTTGTCGTCGTTTAATTCCTTCTAATATGGTTTCCGTTTTATTCATTTTTTTCTTTCGACACTTAGACAAAGTGAACGCGCACTTGTTCAAAACTTTATACTAATAATATTTTTAGACAAAGTGAACGCTCACTTGTTCAAAACTTTATACTAATAATATTGAAGATATGGTTTTATTTTTTGGATTTTATATTCGAAACCCAAGGAAGAAATATGCAATTTCTTTGGGTATGATTAGTGTTTTGTTGAAAGTATTAGTTCAAAGTTATTAACATTTATTTTAAAAATAATTTTAGATATTTTAATTATAAAAATTATAAAATGTTATTTAATATTTCAAATTTATTCTTCTCAACAATATCTAAAAGTTTATGCTTTTCTAATAAAGCAGATTTGACCTCACTATAGTTTAGTGAATATTCATTATTAGTTATCAACTTAACTTTATTCTTATGAAAATGAAACAGATGAGTTTGCCCTGAGAAAGTAAAGAGGGACAGACATATACCATGTTATGAACTGAAGCCAGGGAGCATTTCTCGGTGTGCAACGGAAGGTACAAATATAAACTAACCAAATCCTACAAATTAAATGAATTCTTAACTGTAAAGGTTAATAATAATAATAATAATAATACATAGTTATGGCTATTAGACGTTAAAAGTTCATTTAAAAAATTAAAAAAAAAAGAAAAATCTTAGAAGAGTCCGCCAGTGCCATTCTTCTCGTCGGACCGCGTCATCCATCAATAAACACAATAATAAAAGCAATTAGGTCAATATGAGCAACTTAATACACCATATGCTATATTAATGCATTATTATATTATATAATTAAATTGGCAGGTAATTAAGAGGTCAGATTGCGAGATATTATATGTTTTATATAAAAAGAGGAAATTTATATTATAACATGGAATGTTATCTATATTTTATATTAATTACTTCCAATTGCAAATGGAAATAATAATAATAATAATAAAAGAAATGAAGCAGCGGAGGCATAAGTTTGTCTTATTAATGGAAAAACCGCCAAATTCGGTTATTCCTACATAACAGAAACAAAACTCTCTGATTTCTGTGTCTGTGTCTCTCTAGAATTTCTCCACAACAATCGCTATATTTGAAAAATCCTAGTTTTCATTTCTCGTCCAAATATATATATATATATAATTATAATTATTTCAAAAGATTTCCTTCCTCAACACTTCCTTTTCTTGCATTTTTTTTCTTTTATTCAATCTTTCCTTTGAAAGTTTCATATGCATTAGCTCTGTCTCCTCTTCTTACAGGGCCATATCTCATTCTTGCTTTGCCTGTTCTATAGAGATTTTGGCCTTTGGTGGGTTCTTTTTCTTCCATTCTTTCGTTTCTTGTTTAATTTGTTTTATATTTAATTTATTTATTAACTCCTTTTTTTTTAAAAAATAACAATTTATATGATTTTTCAGATACGAGTATTTGGATTACTTTATAGAAGAATTCTTCATATTGGTTGTAATCCAAGTCCTTCCCTGCATCAAAACATAGCAAAAGCCAAAATCCAAAACTGGAAAAATTTTCCAAGGTAACAACTAACAATGCCTTTATTTGTTTCTTTATTATTATTATTATTATTATTTGTTTTTTGGGTTAAGTAAGCTATGATTAGAATTTCCTTGCAATCTTACAAGTCTGCAAACGATTCTGATACTCATCAAGCCAAAACTCATTATTTTTAAAAATTTTTTTTTTGAATAATTAAGTTTACTATGATATAAATAGTGATTATTTTTTCTTTTGGGGTTAGAAACCAAATTTCATAGAAAACAAGATGCAGCAAGATGCTGGGCAACTTGAGGAGGAGCTGATGAATATGAAACTGAAATTAGCTGCAGTAGAAGGAGAAAGAGATAGGATTGACAATGAGTTGAAAGAGATAAAGAAAGTAATGTCCAATGGAAAAGTTGCTGATGTATATACAGAGCTGAGTTCAGCAATTGAATCATTGTCAATATCCAATAAAGAATTGAAGATTAAAGAAATAGCTATTGCAGCTTTAAAAGCTGAACTTGATAAGGTGAAAGAGTTAGAAAGTAGATTCGCTGAGAAAGATTTCTTATTGGAGAGATTGAAAGATGAGTTGAATGATATCCATTCATCTGAGGCTCAGGCTTTAGGTTTGTTGTCTAAAAGCAAGGAAAGAATTCAAGAACTCGAAACTGAAATCGAGAAGGGGAAAGATTCTGCCACTGTCATGTTAGATTCTTTAGCTGCTCAAACTAAACAACTTGAGCAAACTAAAATATTACTTGAAGAATCGAAGCTTGAGGTCAAAAAGGAGGTTTCATCAGACCAACATGATAATTCTTCTGTTGAAAATGAATTAGAAACTCTCAGGAAAGAACTTTGGTTATTGAAAGAAAACCTCTCCAAAGTTGAAGAATCTGAAAGAAATTCAGTAGCTAAAGCTGAAGATTTGTTTAAAGAAATGGAAGTGCTTAAAAATGAATTGAATGGGGCCACCGGAGCAGAAGAAAACAGCAAGAAAGCAATGGATGATTTAGCTTTAGTACTAAAAGAAGTTGCAACAGAAGCTCATCAAACTAAAGAGAAACTTATCAAAACAGAAGGTGATCTTGAGAAGTCAAAAAAGAGATCAGAAGAATTGATAGAAAAATTAAGGAACACAGAGGAAAAGCACAGGATTTTATTGGATGAAGCAAGAAAAGAAGCTGATCTTCGTAGAAATACAGCTGATAGACTGAGATTAGAGGCAGAGGAGTCACTTCTGGCTTGGAATGGGAAAGAGACAGGGTTTGTTGATTGTATTAAAAGAGCTGAAGATGAAAAAACAGCTGCATTAGAAGAGAATAATAGGCTTCTTGAAGCTCTTACAGAAGCTGAAAACAAGAACAGAACAGCAAAAGAAGAGAATCAGAAGCTTCGCGATATACTTAAACAGGCATTGAATGAAGCTAATGTTGCAAAAGAAGCTGCAGAAATTGCAAGATCAGAAAATTCCCAACTCAAAGATTTACTAGCTGAAAAAGATGATGCTTTGTTCTTTATTACTAGGGAGAACGAAAACCTTCGAATCAATGAAGCTGCAGCTAATGAGAACATCAAGGAATTGAAAAGACTACTTGAAGAATCAGCAGAAAGAGAAATGATGATTAGAGCAGAGGATAACAAAGAACACAAGCCTAATAAGACTGAGAATACTAATAAGGATCAACCACAACCACATCACAGAGAACGGAAATTGAGCAATGCTTTTAGTATTAATTTGAAGGATTTGATAATTGCTCCTAAACATAAAGATACACATGATGGACAGAAAGTTCCTGATTGTAAGCATATTGATGATACCGATGAAAATGAGGATTTGGAGAATTTAGACCCTCTAAAAGGATCAATTTTTGATGTAGATTCGCCTGTAGCAGCACCAGCTCCAGCTAATAATCATCAAACCAACCATCACCATCATCGGAGAAAGTCATCTACTTTTACAGATGATGGAGAAAACATAAATCCTGAAGATTTAGAACAAATAGATGGAGCTCACATTGATGAGGCTGATACTGAAAGAAACTCCAAGAAGAAGAAAGCATTGTTAAGAAGATTTGGGGATATTATAACAAGAAGAAAAATGTATCATAGAAGGGAATCATCTATTGGAGGTGATGCTCACAAGAAGGAACTATCAGCTGCTGCTGCTGCTGCTGCTAATGGTGGAGAAGCTCATAAAAAGGAAGCTTCACCAGTTGGTGGTGGTGGTGGTAGTGTTGATAGTGGTAGTGAAGTTAACAAGAAGGAAACTTCGTCTTCAGCTGGTGGTGAAGGCAACAAACAGGAGGCTTCACCTGTTGATGATCAAACTCTAAAAAATGAACCTTCAATTGGTGAATAGACATGTTTTATATTTAGCTTTGATTCATTTGCAGTTGATTGTTCTTCTTCTGTTCTTTTTTATTTTTCCTAAACAATGTATAGGCTAAAAAAAATCAAAAGAGAAAGTATATAATGTGAATATTTTTGTCATTACATTTTTTACAGTGTTACTTGATATATATGTATGTTACGATGTGAATAAAATTAAAGTGTTATTAGTTGAAAAATTTTATCTAGATGTATACCTATTTCCCAATTGTTAATTTTTAATAACTTCCATTTGAGCTGATAGGATAAATTGCAACAAAATAAAATATTTATATGAGTTAAATAAATAAGACAATAAAATATATAAAAGAAATTATTTGCATCAAAATAATCTATGGACTAAATATAAGGAAATTGGCACAAGAACCTGAAGAGAGGAGCTGGTTAATACAGGCTAGCCTGGGGACTAAAGCTTGATGAGCAAGAAGAAAAATGTGGCCACGGGAAGCAAGAAACATGGGAAGTGGCTAAAAGTGCAAGCAGAAGTGGACAACGTGAAAGAGGGAAATAAGAAGGTAGTTTTTAGAGGGCTATATATTCAACAAAAAAGAGAGAAGAAAGGCATCAACAAATCAGTCAAATCTCCAACAACCTGAGCAAATCTTATCTTTTTAGAGACTTCAAGTTTTCAAACTCTTTTGTATCTATCCTTTTTAAATTGAGTTTATGAGCATCATTTATAATTACTTCGATTCTCTATGTTTAGAAAGTTTAAATTTTTGTCTAGGTAATCAATCTCATTTTCGTTGTCTAAATTCTAGTTATAGACTTCTTTCACCATGATGTTCTTTGTAAGAACCAAACGAGCTATAAAATTTAGCCTGGGGACTTAATCCTTTTTTGTGGTCCTTTAAAGAATCTACATAGTCATTAAGTAGAAGTCAAGTTGAAAAATTAGTTGAGGAGGTATCTGATCCTTTGGCATGTCTATACTCCTTAAAGGCCAAAATTTACCTCTCACCAAGCAACAATTTTTTCCATGCTTGATGGGACCTTGTTACTGAGATTTCTCCAAGAAAGAATACTCTAAAAGAAACCATTGGATCCGAAGATCAGGATGTTGCCACTATTAAGGTAGTGTAAGAAGGTTTTGTTCCTCAAATGGTGGAGCAATTTGAGAGAAGTAATTTGCCATGTTGTGTAGAAAACCCAAATCAGGATATATCTAAATATCCTACATGGTCTATTAGCTTATCAAACTCAGGTTTCCAATAAAGATATAGAGTTTTATCGAGACGTTCAAGAAAATCTTAGCGATATGGAAAAAAATGCAAGAATAGCATGATGTTTTCGTCCTTTACATAAAGGAAAGGATGCTAGCTAAATGCTGAAAAATGAAGCGAGTTCAAGAGGAATTAGTCCAGTGGTGCTTAAGATCCCCTCAAAGTTAGTGAAATAGGTATTGATTGAGCATGAGGGGGCACTGCTTAGCCGAAGAAGTAGAGGAGGTGCCTCGTCCTCAAGTCACAATTAAGGACAGGTATATTCCATCAAGGAGGGACAAAAACAATAGGAATAATCATAGCAATGACCAATAAAATGGACAAAATTCCAAAGCTTTTTTCCACGTCAAATATACAAACTTTTTGGCCACACCAAATATACAATGTTATCAATATTCCAATGACACAACTTCAATGCTATGAAGGAGAAAATATGGTGAATTTGGGTACAGTTGGCGGTCTCACCATTGTTAAAATAAGCACTGGAGTTCAAATCCCTCAACTCCCTAGGCCTCCAACCCCCATGGAGGTAAAACCAATAAGAGAAGTTATCCAAGAGCTCGACAAGCTTCGCCTAAGATAGATAAGCTGTCTAGAATTTTTTAAGCCATATCTCGAGGCAATGGACAGGGATAACCCATACCTTAGAGGATATTGCATTCCGGAATTTATTTTATTCTTTGGTGAAGATGGCTAGTCTTCCTTAGAGAATATTGTTCGATTCTCCATTTCCTAACTCCTTAACAAGAGCTATATTCACTTGGTATTCGACATTGCTAAGGAATTCAGTTTTCACTTGGCAATAGATGGAGAGGCAATTTTACCTAGTTTTTTTAGTGCTAAATGCTGAATTATCTAGAGTAACATAGAGAGCTGAGAGTCTACTGATAGATTCATTACCAAGTTTAAAAAAATAAGGAATTAATGCAAAATCTATTTCTTGAAGCTAAATTCGTTAAAATAGCTCAGAGGGGTTTGAACATCATATTAAAGAAAAAAGTTTCAAGGAATGGAGTTCATAGACTTTTATGAGCTAGCTGCCAAAGTAGTTGAGTGTGAAGAGCTTTTTTTATGAGGAGAAGTAGAGAGGAAGGCAGTAATGGGGTCTTAGTTTCGAAAAGTCAACAACCTATATGTAGCAGTAGTTGATAGATGGCCTTTGGATCATGTGTTTGTCCTATGCTAGTAAAGAAGGTTCCTAAGTACTTTTGGAAAAAGACTCAAAGCAACAATGCATAGCCATGGTACATGTTGGATGTATACAAAACTGAGGAGATATTCGACAAATGTAGGGGAGATCCTCACAACATGAATAAATTGATTCATATTGCAGTTGTGCTTGATCCTTGAATCAAATTTGAATTTTTAGAGTTTGCTCTTATTGAAATGTTTAAAGGTGATACAAGGATGAAATTAGTTAAAGAAGTAAGAGAGACAACTTTTGCTATATTTAATGAGTAAAAAAATCTATTTGCACCTTAAAGTTACCAAAACATTAAGCTAGTGCAATCTCTAAGTACAGTAGAAGTTGAAAATCCAACACAAAGGATGAAAATGATGATGAAAAGTAGTTTTAAGAAATATAAGTCTATAATTGATGGTGAAGAGAGTAAATCAAAGTTGGATAGATATTTAAATGAAGACGTTGAAGAAGATGGTGAGAATTTTGATATTTTAGAATGGTGGAAACTTAATAGCCTTATATTTCCTATGATTGCTCATTTAGCTCGTGATGTGTTGGCTATACCAATATCTATTGCTTAAGAGTCTACATTCAGTACAGGAGGAAGAGTGCTTGATTCCTTTAGAAGTTCTCTAACTCCCAAGATTGTACAATCACTCGTTTGCTCTCAAGATTGGCTTCGAGCATCTTCAAGTCCAATCTACATTGAAGAAGATCTAGCAGGTCTTGAAAAGTTTGAGCTTGGTATATTTCATAAAATATTATTGTTAAATAATTGAAGTTTAAAATTGAGATATTGAATTCGTACTTTTTCTTTTCTGAGTTTTTATGCCTATCAATATTAGATTGGCTGCAAATGCAACTCGAATGAGACTTTAAGAAGAATTTCATTAATGTGAGTTTATTTCATTTTTTTAACTGTAGTTAATGTATGTGTGTGTATGTGTGTGTATGTAAGTTCACTTTCATTGTTATGCTGTAATTGCAAATTTATTAATGAATGTGGGGATAGAAACTTGCAATATAATTAAAGTTTTATTAACATTAGTTATGCCTTCATTTGTTTTATATATATAACTTAATTATTCTTGACTTGTATTTTTTTTTTTTGTGTTAACAGAAATTTGAAAGATATGTACAAGTGTAACATTGGTGGTAGCTGAATGTAATTAAAAGTGCTAGATTATTTTGATATACAAGTATGAAATTATTTTGAAGTGACATTTTTTTAGCATTTTAATCCTTAATATAGAAATGCAAAATGCGTAGGATTATTGCAAAAAATGGCACTTTTTATTTGAGGATTATTTTGAATCTTTCATTAGATGAAGTTAGAAATTCATACAATGTAATTAAAACTATAAACTCATTGACTATTTTGGGACAATGTCCACTAAGAATATATTTTAGGCTATATTGCTAACAACTAATTATATATTTATATGAGTTAACTTATCTTCAAATTTTATGGATTGATTTATTAAGATTTAGTAAATTTTACTATTATATACTTGAAAGTAATTGGTTAACCGAAATAATAGATTAACAATACTGAAATATTTTGATTTAGTTAAAATTTGGTTCTTTGATATATTTGGTTTGGTCTAGTTATTTTTTATACATTTTTAAAAATTTTGGTTACTTTATATTTCGGTTTTGTTCGATACGGTTAATTAAATATACACCCCTTTCACAACTACCAAAGCATCAATGTGCGGGGTGACCACTTGTTAGGAGTCTTCAGGGTGGAAAGTCACCACCAGGCACTTTGAATTTGGGATTTTTGTCACCGAGAACACTTTCTTGGCCTTGCTCTTCTTTGACCCTTCTATAATTTCATAATGTTATCCTCCAACAATGATATGGATGATTCCAGTGAGAACCTTTCTTGAATTTCTCTAGGAGGACTCTAAGCTTGGTTGAGGATCTTCATTTGGTCAGGAAGCAATCATAAATTATTTCAATTTACTAGCTCTGATTAGCCTCTCTATTTCTCTCTTTAACTTTCCACACTCTTCGTAGTATGTTCATCATCTTTATGGAAGTTGTAATACTGAGACCGGTCTCTCTCTATATCCTCCCTCATTTTCTGAGCCAGATTACGCATCCATTATCTTTCATTTGTCTGAGGATATTCCTCCAAGTTGAGTGTAAGAGGGTGAAAGACTCTGTTGAGGTGTCTGTTATATTGTAGGCTCGATGTGATTGCTGGTAAGTGGAGGATATATCTGAGCTTCAACCATAATTTGTCCAGGAGGAGTTCGACTTAGATTTTTTGGATCGCCTTGATGTGGGCTTTGACTTGGGTGGGTTTGTGGAATTGTCTAAGGTTTGACTTTAGTGCAAGACTTCGAGATCAATACAAAGGCAACAATTCTCATTCATAAGGATGTACTTGTGAGCCTGCTCTATGAGGCCAATAAAATCTTTAAGTACTTACCGAGTCAAAGAAAATTTCACATCTCATGTTCCTACTGATTGCCTCCAATTCTAGTTCAAATTTCACACTCGGGATGTCAGCTATAGCCTTGTTAAGTCTGTATACATATTCTTGGAATGTTTCCTTAGGCTTTTATACAATCTTTAATAGGTCCAATGATGTGTAGCTCGGGTCAATAGAGGCTATAAACTTGTTAATAAACAATTTGGTAAGTTGTTGGAAGTTATGGATAAAATGAGGCTCTATTTTCTTATACCATAATTAAGCATTACCTGTCAAGGTTTTAGGGAAGAGCTTACAAAGAGTAGAATCTGAGGTTGTATGTACTAAAGTTGTGTTATAGAAACTATCCATGTGTGCATGTGGGTCGATGGAGCCATTATACTATTTAAACATTGAAACATGGAAGCTCAGATATACATTATTGAGAATTTATTTGGATAGTGGGAAGCGGAAAGTGATATCACACTACAATACACTTCTCTTATGTATCCGCTTAATGCGCTCGTCCATTAGAGCATTAACATCTTCCTTGGTGATTAAAATGTCTTTGCCTCTAAGCTCAAATGGGATTGGGGTCATACGGTCTATGGCATGGGATATGAAGTGCTCAGGAGTGAAGATCCTCCGTCTAGTTTCTAGCTCGAGCCTGGGGGATGTTGTTCTCTCTTTATTAGGGGCGTTAAGTCTAGTTGGTTATGGTATATGGTAGTAGGGTGGTGGAGTTTGCGAGTTTGGTTAGTTTGGAGGTTGTGGTGGTGTTGTTGTTCCACTACTTTACTGTCTTATGAGGAAAATGAAATCTTTAAGAGTGGTTGTTAGATTTTGGGGCCCTTTATTATGTGAAGCCAAGTGATTATAGAATTGCTTATTGTAAAACTACAGATACCATTTAGGCTAAAGGAGTAGAGGGTCCAGCTGC
The DNA here is from genome assembly GCA_947685225.1 of Garcia nutans. NCBI lineage: Eukaryota > Viridiplantae > Streptophyta > Magnoliopsida > Malpighiales > Euphorbiaceae > Garcia > Garcia nutans. The sequence continues at coordinate 48,156,893 of CANTUV010000002.1, forward strand.
AGAGTGCCCAACTATTGAGTAAAGGGACTGACTGTTGAGTAAGGGGTTTGGGTCAGGTGGAATATTTTAGGTAGTATTAGGGTATTAAGGTGTGTATTGTGGTTGAGGTAATATGTTGTGGGTATATGTGTGTTGTTTTGTGGGTCATAGGTTAAGTCTTAGGTTATGTTGTCCATATTTAGAGAATAGCTAGTCCATGCTCACTGCATTATTGATGACAAGTTGGACCTCTATTGTCTGTCTGAAGTTTGACAAAGAAAAGGATTAGACTCCAATGAAGAGATTCACCTACTTGCAAGGCAAAGAAAAGGATTAGACTCCAATGAAGAGATTCACCTACTTGCAAGACAAAGTTAGCTCAGTTCGTCTATGGATAAGAAAACTTAGAGAATAGAAAAAAGATCCTTTATCTGTGGGGGGTTCACCTCTATTTATAACTGAAGAATGAGGGGATAACTTTTGAACATCATAATGAAAATTACAGATGTATCAGTTCCATATGACAAAAACTTTAGATATTTGTCTCATGTTAATAGGGAGCTCGATTTGTACTTCTTGTGCTTTCTATAGCTTATAGTGTCGATCTTGCATCTTTTGAGGTTCTCGGTCCTAGCTACTGATCCATTATGGGGAATAGGTGGGTCAGCCATGGTGCTCGGTACCATGCTAGGTGGCTATGGTATGCATCAATTGGTAAATTGAATTTCGGTGTATATTATTATAATGATTTTGTAAAAATAAAATAAAAATGTTCTCCATTATCTTCATTTAAAATTTTAATTATTTCACCAATGGAAGGTATCATATATAAGAAAATAATCATAAAATTTGATATCAAATTTTTGTAATGGGGAGACAATACTTTTTTTACGGTAATATTCATGGTGATTTATTGATGGATCAAAGAGTTTACATCATTAAGAAGTAAAAAGGAAATACACTCAGGAGGTTCCTCAATCTAGAAATGAACAAAAGGAAAAGCATAACTAAATTTGGCTAATACATGTGCCATTTTATTGCATTCTCTATTTGTAAATGTCCAAAAGCACTTCTGAAGGCATGAAGAAAAATGCTTGCAGCTTGAGATGATTGATCTTAAACCATTGATGTAGTCTTCTTGATTAAGTAAAATGTCTATGACCTACTTACAATCATGCTCGACAGCAAGCTTAGGGAAGCAAAGATTGATGGCTAACCTGAGACCAAAAAGAATGGCCTCCGCTTTAGCTATAACTAGAAATAAAAGTCACAAGCCAACAAATTTTCATTTAAATCTCTGAAACTTACACTGAGACTAATAATTCCATTCGGCATGAATTTAGCATCGGAGTTCACTTTAATTTCACCAATTGGAGGTGGCAGCCAATGAGTATTTACCTTGTGGAGAGTGAGTGAATCTCGAGTATGATTATTTGGTGACAGATTTTGAAACTTTGAGAATGAACACTGAGCTAATGATAAAATACATGAAGCATCAAACACAACCCCATCATAGACAAATTTATTCCTTCTATACCATATTTGATAGCATATAAATCTGAATTTTGAAACTTCCCCTTCTAAAAATAGTTGTAAAAAAGTGTTGAACCAATTTTTAAAAATACCATTGCTCGTACTCAACAATTGGGCAAAAATAGAGCCTTGCTTGCTTGATTTAATTTTCACGCAATCTTTCATCAAGTGTAAGAGAGTTTCCAATTTGTTGCAAAAATGGAAATATGGGGAAATATGAGAAATTTGCCAATGAAGAAGTTCCTTCACCAATAGCACATCTAGAGACGCCCTCTATAAAAAATTGCATACTTGTGGAGGGGCTTTGATTCTATATAATTTCTTCCAAAAATTCGAATTTACATCTGTAACAAAAGAAGCAAAATGAGTAGAATGAAATAAAGAATTAAAGGTCATCTTGTACCCACTTGTCACCACATAATGGCCATTTCTATTAAAATGCCAATCCAATTTATCCTTTTGATTAAAGGAACACAAAGGAATTGATTTTATGCAATCAACATCTACAGGCAAAAAAAATTCATCAATCATCTCATCCTTCTAAACACAATTATCAACATCAATGAGTTGAGACACACGAGCATTGTTCAGTAGGTTATGTGGAGGAGAAATAACTTTAAAAGAATCAGATAGCAGAATCCATCGATCGTGCCAGATACAGATTGATTTTCCATTTTTCATTTACTAGTAGGACCCTTGCTCAATGATTTCTCTACATGCAAGAATATTAATCCAATAATAGCTAGCATTATTTCCTCCTGGAGCCTCCATTAATGAATAAGAAGGAAAATAACAAGCTTTCAATAATCAAGCTAGTAGGCATGAAGGATTGGTCATATTGCGCTAACCTTGCTTACCTACGAGGGCTTTGTTAAAGCATTTCAAATCTCTGAACCTGGGACGCCCATCCATTTTTGACTGACACATGACTAACACAAATGCTTCCAATTATAGAATGAATACTCCTTTCTTTCTTCTGATTTTCCCACCAAAATCTACAAATCATAGCTCGAAGGTCCTGACAGAAACCCACTGGAATCTTAAATCAATACATAACAAAAGTTGGAATCGCTTGAGCCACTGCCTTTATAAGGAGCTCCTTTCCCAACCAAGACAACATTTTCTCTTTTCACCCTTATAGTCTCTGCTAAATTCGGTCTTTCAGATATTGAAAACAAATGGATTTTGCCCTTCTTATACTAGTAGGAAGACCTAAATAGTTATCATCTTTTGCCACATGTTTAACACCCAAAATGTCAATCAACCTGTCCTTGAGTCTTTCTGAAATATGAGCACTATAAGAGACTTCAAATTTTCTAAGATTAACCTTTTGTACTGATAGAGATTCATATCATTGTAGTATCTCCAAAATAGCACCTACCTCATAAGGTATAGCATGAAGAAACAAAAGGTTGTCAACCACAAATAGAAGATGAGAAATTACCAGTGCATTATTGCATATGCAAATACCGAACAAATTTTCACGATTAATAACATTTGTCATTAATCTAGAAAAAGCCCTCAAAACATAAAAGAAAAAGATATGATGAAAGATGATCACCTTGCCTGATACCTTTGGATTACATATAACATCAATACTTGAATTACATATAACATCAAACTAAAACGTTCTTTATCTATTTAATATCTAATTAATATTTAAGGAACAAATAAGAAAGTGCTAATTTAAAAAAAATAATAAGAGAGCATTCCCTTAATAAATTAAAAAAAAGAGTGATAATTTAATTTTAAACTAAACCATAACAAGTAGAAAAAAAAAAGAAAAACAAAACAAAAGAATAATATCAACATATTTTCTAATTTCAAAATGGAAAATAATTTTTCCATCATTGTTTATTGATAATTTAATTGTAAACTAAATTAAAACAAGTAGGAAAAAAAAGAAAAAAAAATACAAAAGTGTAATATCAGCATATTTTCTTATTTCAAAATGGAAAATAAATTTTCCATCATTGATAAATAAACATATTTTACAATTGCGAATCAATTTTTTATGAAAATGAAAACAACTAATTTTCTTAGAAAATAAAAAACAAAAAAAATATTTTGTATAAGTAAATACATTTACAGTGCCTTGTATATTTTAGTTGGAGGAGATTGAATTAATTTCTCCCAATATCTCCAAACTCTCTTCTGTGCGCACTAATATTTTTAAATTTCAATTTATTTCTATAAAGTCATCAATTTTTATTTTCATTTCCATTAAAATTCTCGACTTCACTTCCCATCAAGGAAATGATTATGTAAATTTCATGCGATACCACATGGGACTATGTCAAAAAATTAAAAAAAAAATCGTATCATTTTCCCATTTATAAATAAAAGGTAAAGGTAATTTTTTAAAAAAATATGGAAAATGATGTAATTTTTGTTTTGTTTTTATTTTTTTTACATATAGTTTTATGTGGTATCATATGAAATTTATGTTAATCTCCTAATTAGAAAATGAAATTAGGAATTTTAATATTAAAAAAATTAAAATTATGAAATTTTATTGGAATAAATTGAAAATAATATGAATGACATAAATGGAAAAGTTGAGAGATGGAAAGTGATATAGTAGAATTATTGTATTTATATATACTATTTTTATATATACATGAGACTCTTTAATCTTTCTCATAAATAGGAATTTTTACATATACATACGTCTGTTTAGTCTTTCTCATTAATATGAATGCAGAGTGTTTTATTTTTTAATTTGATCGAGTGCATTTTATAATTTCTAACAAATGAATGATGCATTGTTTTGAGTCACGGGGGGCTTATTTCATCAAGATTTCTTGAACATGAAAACATAGGTATTTTAATATTGTGATTTTAATATAGTAATAATCAATTCTAAGAATAAAATTTTAATTTGCTCCATTTCATCGAAGAAATTTTGTTTAGATGAAAGAGATGATTAACTCTCATTCTTGAAAACAATTAAATAAATCACAATAAATAAAATATAAAATTTCACAAATTATAAAAAATGTTTTTGAATTTAACTAAAAGAATGCTAAGAATGATAACCTTCAAAATAGAAAAAATGCATTTCTAAAACCTTAAAATTATAAATTTAAAATCTAGTCGAAGATAAATTGAAAAAAAAAATAAAAAGAAGACAATGTTATATTATTTTGATATGAGAAGTGTTAGAAAAATCTTGCACTTTTAGAACTTGTAAAATAAGGGATCAATCTATGAACAGAAAAATTAATGAGAAGAATAAGAGAAGTAATCATATAAAACACAAAGATTTATGTGGTTCAACAATTTGCCTACGTCCACGAGAGGTTTCTCACTTTATTTCTTAGAGAGAGAATACAACTGAAGTTTTTCTTTTCTCACAATTCAATGTATTATTTAACATCTAAGGTGCACTATATATAGTGTTTTCTTTACCCTAGATATATAAGAAAATCTTTTTCTTATTCTCATCTATTTTCCTTATTTAAACTCTATTATAAAATTGATAATCCTCCTCTTTGTTAGAACTCCTAGTACAAAACTGATTTAGTTTATGAGTCATTATTTAATAATCTCCACCTTGGTGAATAATCAACCCCTTTAGAAGATTTGCTCAATCTTGAAATTTGTACTTCCACCTGAAGTTCCAACATCTTCACAAATTCTCAGTTTGTGAATTGGAGTAAGTCCAAACAATGTTTGAACTTCTCCAAAGGTAACATCTTTGTCAACATTTTTGCTACATTTTTCTTTGTGTGTACCTTCATCAACAGAATCTCAACTGAAGAAATTAACTCTCTGATTTTGTGATATCTCACATCAATATGCTTTGTTCTAGCATGATACACTTGATTCCTGGATAACTCTATGGCACTTTGACTATCGCAATATATACCAAGAGCCTGCTGCTTGATGCCTAATTTTGAGACAAGCTCTTTCAACTACAATGCTTTCTTAGCTGATTCCATTATTACCATGTATTCTGCCTCTGTGGCAGATAAAATAATCACACTTTGTAAGGTTGACCTCTAACTGATTGGACCATTTGCAAGTGTAAAAATATAGCCTTTAGTAGACTTCCTATCATCCACATCTCCAGCGTAGTCTGAATCATTTATTGCACCATATAAAATCCCATAATCAAAGGTACCTCTCAAGTATCGAAGAATCCACTTTACAGCCTGCTAGTGTTCCTTGCTTGGATTTGCCATAAACCTGCTAACCATACGAACTGCATGTGCTATGTCTAATCTTGTACACACCATTGCATATATCAAATTCCCTACTGCACAAGTATACAAAATCTTTGCCATGCACGACGATTTTTCTTTTGTTCTGGGACACTAATAGCTAGACAATTTGAAGTGATTAGCCAAAGGAGTAGTAACTAATTTTGTCTTATCCGTATTGAATCTCTCTAATACTCTTTCAATGTAATTCTTTTGTAAGAGCCATAGTTTCCTATTTTTCCTATCCCTACTGATCTCCATGCCAATAATTTTCTTCGTAGCACCTAAGTCCTTCATATCAAACTCTTGACTTCATTAGGATTTAAGATCACATACATTTTTCATATCTCTTACAGCAATTAACATATCATCAACATAAATCAACAAGTATATGAAGGATCCATTCTTCAAATAATTAAGATATAAACAACAATCATACTCACAACGGGTAAAGCCAATACTTATCATGTAAGAATCGAATCACTTGTACCATTACCTTGGGGATTGCTTCAACCCATAAAGAGATTTCTTGAGCTTGCATACTAGATGCTCTTTACCTTGCTCCTCAAACCCTTCTAGTTGTTTCATGTAAATCTGTTCCTCTAATTCACCATGAAGAAAAGCTATTTTGACATCTAACTACTCCAACTCTAAGTTTAACAGAGCTATTAATGCCAACAATGTTTTGATAGTTGTATGTCTAACAACCGGTGAGAACACTTCATTGTAGTCAATCCTCTTTTTTTGTGAGTATACTTTTGCAACTAACCGTGCCTTGTATCTTACATTTTCTTTCTCTGAAGCTCCTTTCTTCTTTCTATAGACTCACTTGCATCCAACTACCTTCTTCCCCTTAGGAAGTTTTGCTAACTCCCATGTTTGATTCTTATGCAGTGACTCCATTTCTTCAGCCATAGCTTCTAACCATCTTTTTTTTTTTTGGAATTGACACTGCTTCCTGAAAAGAACTTGGTTCTCCTTCACTTGTTAGTAAAGCAAAAGAGGTTGAATCATCATCTTCGCGATATCTAACTGGGGGTCTAATTATGCATCCAGGTCTATCTATGGCAATACTGTGCTCATGTTGATGATGTTGCACTTCTGTACTCTCTAAATCATCATCCTTGCTTTCAGATTCAACTACTGGTTGAATTGGTTTTGAAGGACTATCCAACCCAAGCTCCACATCTACCTTGAAGGTTGATTCTACAACTTCCTAAGATGATTCCTGTTTGTTTACTATAGCCCGCTCATCAAAGACTACATCTCTACTAACTATTACCTTCTTCATCTTAGGATCCTAAAGTCTATATCCTTTTACCCCTTTTCCATATCCCACAAAGATGCATTTTTTTTTACTTTGAATCCAATTTTGATCTTTCATCACTAGGGATTAATGCGTAGGCTAGACATCCAAATGCTTTGAGTACAGAGTAGTTAACGTCTTACCTATCCAAGCCTGTTGTGCTGACTTTTCCTCTAATTTACTTCAAGGTGACCTGTTTATGATGAAATAAGCAGTATTTACTGCTTCTGTCCAAAACTATTTGGTAACCCTACTTGTAATGTCATTGCTCTAGCTCTTTCTAATAATATCCTAATCATCCTTTCTGTTATCCCATTCTGCTGAGGTGTCTTAGAAACTGTGAAGTGTGGCTCAATTTCTTCTTTCTTACAGAAATCTATAAACTCCTTAGATGTGTACTCACCTTCATTATCAGACCTTAAGCACTTCATGCTTTTTTTTGTCTATTTCTCAACATTAGTTTTTCATTCATTGAACCTTGAGAATACTTCACCTTTCTCCTTCATGAAATATACCCAAACTTTTCGGGAGAAGTCATTAATGAATGTTACAAAATACATGGCTCCACCTTTGCTGCAACTTGTACTGGACCCCAAATATTTGAGTGAACATACTCCAATACTTGCCCACTTTTTTGTGAGAAAGTCTTGAATTGAACTCTTTTTTATTTTTCATAGACACAAAACTCACAGAATCCAACTTTACACCGTGTTATCCCATTCAACAATTTCCTTTTATGAAGTTCTTGCAAACCTTGCTCACTTATATGTCCTAATCACATATGTCAAAGCTTTTATGCATCCAAACTATCTTCTGTTGATGAATATGCAGAATTATTATTTACAACTGTACTACCTTCTAGCTTGTTCAAATTGTTTCCTATCCGCTTTTCCTTCATCACAGTCATAGCCCCTATGGATATCTTAGGAACTTCACTACCTGGAGCTGCTGAAAATTCACACAATTTCTTCTCTAATAAGCCTAAAGAAATTATATTCTTCTTCAATTCAGGAACATGTTTGACATTCTCTAATGTTCTAATTATATCATCAAACATTTTAATTCTAACAGTTCCAATCCCCATTGCTTTGCAAGTATAATTGTCATCCAAAGTTACACTGCTAGCATCACATGCCTTATAACTGTGAAACCAATCTCTGTGAGAAGTATAATGTGATGAGCATGCTGAATCCAAAATTCATGTGTCTAATTTTGAATCATTGCTTGTCACTGAGGCTACTAAGAGATCTTCTTCTTCTGAAGTATCAGCACCTACACTGGTCGAACTTGAAGTTGCTTCTTTCTTATCAACCCCCTGATTTTTCAATAATGGATAATGTTTCTTTCAATGGCCCTTCTGATGATACTTGAAACATTCTTCCTTTGACACTCTTGATTTTGACTTTCCTCTTGATTTTCCTCTCTTTTACTCCTTGTTCCTTACACTGCTTCTTCCGTGTTTTGAACTGACTAATAAACCATTAGCTTGTGCATTTCCCATCTCCAACTTCTGCATTGAAATATGAGACCTTAGAGCTGTCACCACTTCCTCATAGTCTAGCGTCTCCTTCCCATATAACAATGTCGTATTGAATTGATTGAAAGATGGTAGCAATGAACATAAGAGCATCAACGCCTTATCCTCATCATCCAATTTAAAGTCCACACGTAATAAATAACTAACCTTTTGATTGAACTGGGCTATGTGATTTTATAGGTCTCCACCTTCTTCCATTCTAAACCAAAATAGATCTCGCTTCATGAATAATTTATTGGTGAGGTTCTTGGATATAAACAAACTCTCCAATTTTGTCCTTAAACCCATAGTTGTCTTCTCGTTGATTATGTCATACACTACTGAATCCGCCAAACACATCCAAATTGTACTGAAGGCGATTGACTCAATATCTTGCCAATCCTCTTCATTCATGTTTGCTGGCTTCGTTCCCCTTAACGCCTTATGAACCTTCATTTGTATGAATAGATCATTCACTCTCATCTGCCATAGAGAGAAATTTCCCTTTTCATCGAACTTAGCATTCATTCCAAATCCACTCATCATAACTAGAAGCTCTGATACCAATTGTTAAAAAAATCTTGCACCTTTAGAACTTGCAAAATAAGGGATCAATCTATGAATAGAAAAATTAAGGAGAATAATAAGAGAAGTAATCACATAAGATACAAAGATTTATGTGGTTCAGCAATTTTCCTAGGTCCACGAGAGATTTGTCACTTTATTTCTTAGAGAGAGAATACAATTGAGTTTTTTCTATTCTCACAATTCAATATATTGTTTAACATCTAAGGTGTTCTATATATAGTGTTTACTTTACCCTAGATATATAAGGAAATCTTTTTCCTTAAGGAAATCTTTTTCTTATTCTAACCTCTTTTCCTTATTCAAACTTTATTATAAAATTAATAATCCTCCTCTTTGTTGAAACTCCTAGTATAAAACTGATTTGGTGTATGAGCAATTATTAATAGGAAGAAATTAAAAACTAATTAAATTTAAGAGTATAAATTCGACCCACAATAAAAATTAAAAATTAATTAAAATTGAAGGCACACTCATTCTAGTTGGGTTGACAACATAAATTTGGATAGCGAATTAATTTAAATATGTAAAAATTTAATGTGAATTTAAAAAAAATTAATAGATTAAACAAATTGTGGATGAGGGCACAACCGCATAACCAAATGTTGTCAAAATCGTGTCCACTCTTGTGAAAAGTGGACACCATATAATAAATTGCTAGGAATTTAGAAAAAATCTCAAAAATAATTTTTTTAAAAAAAATATTAACATTTATTTAATATACTAATCAAAACTTCTAAAAAAAGTTCTCTCTTTTCTCTCTAAGTGGCGTCCTCTTTTTCTGCTTTCAACTTTAGAGCTAAAATTGTTGTTGTCCTTCTAGCTGGTAATAGACTTAAATCTTCTATTTTCTTTTGATTTCTACTGTTTATTTCATGTTTTTATAGTTTTATTTATTTTATTTTCTAAATTTAGCCAAACAAAAACCATGTGCTTCTATATTCTTTTAATTTAATAAGATCTTTTTTGTCTTTCACCTTTGTGATGGCTTGTTATAGTATTGTAGATATGGTAGTCATAAGAGGAAATCAACAAAAAAACCCCATAAGGAATCCCTAGTTTGGGTTGCTTTTCATGACGTTTGGCATTTGATAGTTCTTCTAAAAATGAGTTTGATGCTCTCGTAATTTTAAGGACAACGACGATGGTCTTTTAGATATCCTATTAAATAATGACTCATAATCAAAATCAGTTTTGTACTAGAAATTCCACCAAAGAGGAAGATTATCAGTTTTATTATAGAGATTGAGTAGGAAAAAAAGGTTAGAATAGAAAAAAGATTTTCTTGTATATCTAGGATAAAGTAAACACTGTATATAAAGAACACTCTAGATAGTAAACAATACATTGTGAGAAAAAAAAAACTCAATTTTATTCTCTCACTAAGAAATAAAGTGAGAAGCTTCCGTAGACATAAGTAAATTGCCAAATCACGTAAATCTTGGTATCTTATATAATTAATTATCTTATTCTTCTCTTCAATATTTTCTATTCACATATTAATCTCTCATTTTGCAAGTTCTAAAACATAAGATTTTCTAACAATTGGTAACAAAGCTTTGTGTTAGGATGAGTGAGTTTGGAATACATGCTAATTTCTATACATGTGAAGGAAAGGAGAATTTCTTTCTATGGCAGATGAGAGTGAATGATCTGTTAACTCATATGAAGGTTCAAAAGTGTTAAGGAGAGTGAAGTCGACAAACAAGGATAAAGAGGATTCGTAAGATATGAAGTCAATCACCTTTAGTATAAATCATATGTATTTGGCATATTTAATAGTGTATGATGTAATCGATAAAAAGACAACCAAAGAATTATGGATAAAGTTGGAGAGTTTGTTCATGTCCAAGAACATCACCAATAAATTATTTATGGAGCATGATCTATTTTGGTTTAGAATGAAAGAATATATAGACCTAAAATATCATATAGCACATTTCAATTAAAAGGTTAGTGATTTATTATTTGTGGAGATTAAATTGGATGATGAGAATAAGGCGTTGATGCTCTTATGTTCATTATCACATCATTTAATTAATTCAACACGATATTGCTATATAGGAAGGGGACGCTAGACTATGAGTGGTGATAACTCTAAGGTCTTATATTTCAATATAGAAGTTGGAGATGGAAAATTCACAAGCTGAGGGTTGATAATTGGTTCAGAATATGGAAGGGGCAATAGAAAAAACAAAGAGTAGAAGAGAGGAAAAGTAAGAGGAAAGTCAAAGCCAAGAGTTTCAAAGGAAGAATATTTCAAATTTCATCAAAAGGGCTACAGGAAGAAAGAATGTCCATTATTAAAGAATTATAGAGCTAAAAAGAAAAAAGTAGCTTAAAGTTTGGTTAGTGTAGCTGCTGATACTTCAGAAGGAGAAGATCTCTTAGTAGCCTCGATGACAAGCAATGATTTACAATTAGACATATGGACTTTAGATTCAGCATGCTCATCATATTATACTGCTTATAAAGATTGACTCTACAATTACAATGCACGTGATAATAGTAGTGTAACCTTGGGTAATAATTATGCTTGCAAGGTCATGGAAATTAGAATTGTTAGAATCAAAATATTTGATGGCGTAATCAGAATATTGAAAAATGTCAAGAACGTTCCTAAATTAAATAAGAATCTGATTTCTTTGGCTTATTAGAGAAGAAACTATATGGATTTTCAGCAACTCCAAATAGTAGAGTTCTTAAAATATCCACAGGGTCTATGATTATGATGAAGGAAAAGCGAAAATGAATTAATTTATACAAGTTAGAAGATAGTACAATTATTAACAATAATTATGCATGTTCATCAATAAAAGATAGTTTGGATGCATCAAAGCTCTATCATATGTGATCAGGTCATATAAATGGTAAGGTTTACAATAACTTCATAAAAGGAAATTGTTGAATGGGATAATGTGATGTGAGGTTGAATTCTATGAGTTTTGTATCTATGGCAAACAAAATAGAGTTTAATTCAAGATTTTCTTAAAGAAAATCAAGTGAGTATTGGAATATGTCTACTCAGATGTTTGGAGTCTAACATAAGTTACAGCAAACGATAGAGCCATATATTTTATAACATTCATTAATGACTTCTCCCTAAAAGTTTGGATATATTTCATGAAGAAAAAAAGTGAAGTATTCTCAAGGTTTAAGGAGCGGAAAGCCAATATTGAGAAAAAGGCAGGAAAAAGTGTGAAGTACTTAAGGTCTGGCAATAGGGATGAGTACACATCTAAGAAGTTCATAAATTTCTATAAGAAAGAAGAAATTAAGCAACACTTTTCAATTCCTAAGATATCTCAGTAGAACAAAATAGTTGAAAGGATAAATAGGATATTATCATAAAGAGCCAAAACAATGAGATTATAAGTAGGGTAACCTAAATAGTTTTGGGCGGACTTAGTGAATGCTGCTTGTTTCATCATAAACAGGTTATCTTCAAGTAAGTTAGAGGGAAAGTTCGCATAAAGGCTTGGATAGGTAAAGACATCAACTACCTCTATACTCAAGGTGTTTAGATGTCCACCCAGCACATTAATCTTCAGTGATGAGAGATTAAAATTAGATTCAAAGTCAAGAAAATGCATATTTATCGGATATGAAAAAGGGCTAAAAGTATATAGTCTTTGGGATCCTAAGGCGAAAAAGGTGATAATTAGTAGAGATGTAGTATTTGATGAGCAGCTATAGTAAACAACCAGGAATCATCTCAAGAAGCCATGGATTCAACTTTCAAAGTAGATATAAAGCTTGGGTTAGATTGTCCTTCAAAATTAGTTCAACCAGTTGTTAAATCTTAGAGCAAGAATGATGATTCAAAGAGTATAGAAGTGCAACATCATCAACATGAGCACAATATTATCATAGATAGACCTAGACATATAATTAGACCTCTAATTAGATATCGTGAAGACGATGATTCAGCTTACTTTATTTTACTAACAAGTGAAGAAGAATCAAGTTCCTTTCAAGAAGCAGTGTCAGTTATAGAAAACTTTCAAGAAGTAGTGTCAGTTCTAGAAAAAAAAGATGGTTAGAAGTAATAGCTGGAGAAATGGAGTCACCACATAAGAATCAAATTTGGGGGTTAGCAAAACTTTCTAAGGAGGAAAAGCTAGTTGGATGTAAGTGGGTCTATAGAAAGAAGGAAAGAGCTTCGAAGAAAGAAGGTATAAGATACAAGACACAGTTAGTTGCAAAGAGATACTCACAGGAGAAGGGGATTGACTACAACAAAATGTTCTCACCGATAGTTAGACATACAAACTATTAAAGCATTATTAGCATTAATAGCTCGGTTAAACTTAGAGTTGGAGCAGTTAGATATTAGGACAACTTTCCTTCATGGTGAATTAGAAGAGTAGATTCACATGGAAGAACCATAAGGGGTTTAAAGAGTAAGGTAATAAGCATCTAGTATGCAAGCTCAAAAAATCCCTCTGTGAGTTAAAGTAATCCCCAAGGCAATGATATAATCAATTTGATTCGTACATGATATGTATTGACTTTACCCGTTGTGAGTATGATTATTGTCTATTGAAGAATGGATCCTTCATCTATTTGCTTATTTATATTGATGATATGTTAATTGCTGCAAAAGACGTGAAAAAAGTGTGTGATCTTAAATCCTTATTAAGTTAAGAGTTTGACATGAAGGACTTAAGTCATGTCAAGAACATTCTTAGCATGGAAATTAACAGAGATAAGAAAAATAAGACCCTTTAGCTCTCACAAAAGAATTACATTGAAAGAGTATTGGACAGATTCAGTATGGACAAAGCAAAACCAGTTACTTCTCCTCTGGCTAATTATTTTAAATTGTCTAGCTATCAGTGTCCTAGAATAAAGGAAGAACTGCAGTATATGGCAAAGATTTTACATGCTAGTGTAATATAGAGTTTAATGTATGCAATGATATGTACAAGACCATACTTAGCACAAACAATTAGTATGGTTAGCAGGTTTATGGCTAATCCAGGTAAGGAAATTGGTAGACTGTAAAGTGAATTTCTCAATACTTGAGAGGTACCTTTGATTATGGAATCTGTTATGATACAGTAAATGATTTGGTCTTCATTATTGGATAAATTAATTCAAACTATATTGGAGATGTAAATGATAGGAAGTATATTACATGCTACATTTTCACACTTGCAAATGATCTAATTAGTAGGAGGTCAATCTTATAAAGTGTGACTGCTTTATCTATCATAGAGGCAGAATACATGGCAATAACAAAAGCAGCTAAAAAAGCATTATGGTTGAAAGAGCTTGTCTCAAAATTAGGCTTCAAGTAGAAGGCCCTTTGTATAAACTGCGATAGTTAAAGTGTCATAGAGTTGTCAAAGAATCAGATGTTTCATGCTAGAACAAAATATATTGATGTGAGATATTATAAAATCAGAGAGTTATTTTCTTTCAGTTATTTTCTATTAATGAAAGTACACATAAAAAAATACAATATATATGTTGACAAAGATGCTACCTTTGAAGAAGTTCAAGAAAAATTCTAACATGAACTTGGTTTATGTCTCCACTTATGGGTCAAGCCAATCAGAAAATATAATTTTAAAATAAAAAATAATTAAAATTATTTTTAAAATATTATAATTTAAATCAAAATTTCTTATTCTCTTGGTTCATTATTGGAGACATAGATTAGATTCATGATAGAATTTTTTTAAGCTCAAATATTGTTTGGACTTATTCTAAATCACAAACTGAGAATTTGTGAAGAGGTTATAACTTTAGGTGGAGGTATATGTTTTTAAGGTTGAACTAGTCTTCTAAAGGGGATGATTATTCGCCATGATAAAAATTATTAAATAATAGCTCATAATCAAACTCAATTTTATACTAGGAGTTTTAATAAAGAGGAAGATTATTGGTATTATTATAGAGATTAAATAGAAAAAAAAAAGTTAGAATAGAAAAATGATTTCCTTATATACTTAGGATAAAGTAAATATTATATATAAAAAAAATAATATAAATGATAAATAAATTGAGAAAAAAATTCAATTGTATTCTCTTTTTAAAAAATAAAGTGAGAAGTCTCATGTGAAATATAGATAAATTATCAAACCATATAATTTTTTGTATCTTGTGTAATTGCTTCTCGTATTATTCTCCTTAATTTTATCTATTTATATATTAATTCATTAATTTTAAGTTCTAAAACATAAAATTTTCTAACACATCCATTTCAGATAATTTTTCTAGCAAACTTCTTTCATTGTGCCGCCCAATGATGTTTTAATGACAGCTTAATTTTCTCCCTCGGTTTGTTGTTGATATCTTAGTTAATTTCTCCCCGGATATAGAAAATTTCTTTGGAAGACTTTTACATCTAATTTTTTTAGGAGTTAAAATTTTTTCCTTAGCCTATGTTTGTATGGAAGTAAATTTAGGGGAAATTGAATTTACTCTAATGAAGAAAATGAGGGTAAATGAGAGGAGTAATTAAATTTATATTAAATTTACTCTCCTTTATTTCTCTTTACCCTATTATTTTTTATACCAAATAATAGAAAATAAAGAAAATTGAATTTACTTTCTCTCCTTTTATGTCCATTTACTTCCAAACAAACATAGCCTTAAAGATGTAACTACTATTTAATGCAATATTCTTTTAATATTGATAAAAAAAATATATATCTACTAAAAGTATATTCTATTTTTAAGGGTATTATTTTTGTATATATTTAATTTATTTAAAATACAGCAAGATAATAAAATATTTTTAAAAAACTAAAAAAGTGATAAAAATTTCTTATTCTGTAAAATAACAAATATTAAATTGATTATCAATTAATTAAAAGATAAATATAAAAATTTTAATTTCACTTGCTAATGAACCTGATTCGCAGCTCATAGTTATTTTTATTTTTATTATTTTTTTTTGTCAAGCGCAGATTATGGTTAATTAGTCATAATTTCATTCTTCATATAATAATATATATACTATTCTTGGAATTTATCATTTTTTCATATGAAGATTGTTCCCAATTGTCTCCTATATTTAATTGTTTTTCGGGGAAAATCATCCAATTCTCAATTTTTTAGAATTTATTTAAATATTAAAAAATAACAAACAAAACTTCATAAATAATTTAATTATTCCATTTAAACCGAGCAAAAACCATGTGCGTCCTTATCTGTCCAAGTCTTGCCCACTTTCACGATTTGATATTTTTAAATGGATATTCTTTTGTCCCCATAACACAACTGGGCTCGGCCTAACCCGGCTAACATCTAATATAAAAAAACGTGATATTCATATTTAATCTAACGGTGTATATTTTATTTTATAATTAATGTGAGTAAAGACACACGTGTCACTATGCTGTGCGTTCGAACACGTTTGCCCGTAATGCACCGCTCTTAAATTCTTTATATGCAAGCAAAGCAGTCCCTTCTTTAATTCTCACTTTCCGAATGACACTCTCTTTGTAAAAGCTCTGCTAATTCATTCTCAAAAAAAAAAAAAAACTCTGCTAATTCATAATAACAAATGTCTTCTGCAATAGAATTTCCTTCTCAAGAAAGCCATAGCCACGAAGAGAACAAAAACGAACGGCCAGATTTCAATAATTTAATTCTTCAAATGAATCCAACGGCTTCTTCTAATTTATCACTTTCTAAAAATACTTTTCTTAAAGTAGCCATTTCTCTTAAGAACCAGGTTAGTATAATTATAAATTTGTAATTTTTTTCCTTTTTTTAGGAGCCAGGTGCATAGGTTAAGATCTTGTCACTCACTCTATGAGTAATTAGCCATTTGAAATTTATGTTTGTGTTTATGTTATAGATGGTGGAGATGACGTGCAAAGGAGGTTTCTGTACGGATATGAGTACAGGTACGGTTGTTGACCCGACAGTTTATTCGGGTTTGCTCAGTACGACTTTCACCTGCTTAAGGTCCTATGAAGTTACCGGTAACCAGCAAGATTTGTTATGATGTTCCCAGATAGTTGACACATGTGCTGCTGCGGCACGTGCATTTTCCAGGTAATTTGTTGGATCTATATATGTATGTAACTTTTATTTATTAAATTATTTTCTTTGTTTTTGGTTTCGATTTTAAGATCATGATCCTGTTCATGTGTGGTGGAACGTCAAGTCGTATCGATTGCCATAGGGGTATGAGCTGTGACCTTAGTGATCAAATGTAGAAGAAAACAAAATGATAGAAGATTTGAATGAAATCAGTACTGTTCACGTGATTAGTTGGTTAACATATATACAGCTCCTAGCACACTTACTGTAACAACATGTAACTAAAACTGTCAACTATAAATTACACGTGTATTATTCTTCATCACTTATGATTTTATTTGGTGAACGATATTAAGGTTCAAGATGATATAGTGTTAATTTTTAAATATTTAATAATTCTACAAAATAAGAAATCGGTGAGAGGCACCGTGAAAACTGTTCTGCCTGTCTTATATTTGGTTATAATTTTATCACTCTATTTTTTATACTCTTTTTAAATTTATTTAACACTATTAATAAAAAAAATTCTAAGATGGATTTAATCAATGAAAAATATATAAATATGAACTTATATATTTTTTGAATCTGTCAGAGATGGTGAAAGTGCTGCTCAAATCAATCTATAAGCTTTTCATACCAACATATGGGAGTGGGCCGCTATCCTTGTTAGTGTCATATTCCAAATGGATTTAGTGGTTGTGAGGTCACTTAAATGAGGAATTGGTCAAAGATAGATCATGCTATTTTGATGAATGGCTTTAATTAATTGTAATCACGCATTATTAATTTTCATGCATGGATTCAAGTATTTCCATTCTATATTTAGGAGTAAGAAGAATGATTTGGAAATTATTAACATTTCT
This sequence comes from Garcia nutans, assembly GCA_947685225.1. Taxonomy (NCBI): domain Eukaryota; kingdom Viridiplantae; phylum Streptophyta; class Magnoliopsida; order Malpighiales; family Euphorbiaceae; genus Garcia; species Garcia nutans. Next base: position 48,174,884 of record CANTUV010000002.1, read on the forward strand.
TGTGTAATTGTTGTCGATTATCATTCTCTTGGCAGAACTCATATGATTACGCTGTCCATTCTTTATATATGTGTGTGTGTGTGTGTATATATATATATATATATATATATTAGAACTGAGGATTTTCCCTTTTTGCCCCTATGCCAAATTAGCAAAATATCTCTTCCTGTATATTATTTTATTTCATCTGGAGGTCGGAGCATTAAGACTTTTTATCTGCTATTATTAGAATAATAGATTTTGTAGTTGTGTGAATTTTTTTAAATTAATAATTAATTCATATTAGTTTGCAAATAAACTTACAAGTTCATAATTTTTAATATTTTTTTTATTATTATATGGAGAAAGAATAATCAAACTTGAATCTATTAAAAAAAAATACACTTGCTGCTAGGCTATGCCTTGTCATGTTTTTAGCATGTTTGATATTTCTTAGATTGAAAATAGAATCCAATCCTTGGATAAGAACTTTTTTTCTTTGATCCAAAATAATTTAATGTTTTCTCTATTTTTTTAATTTAAATAATTACAAGCTTAATTATTAATTTAATCAATAAATTTCTTCAATTATTTACAAAATAAACTTTAAAAATGGGTATTTAATATTGTAGAATTTTCATTTCAAAGTGTATTAAACAATTGCTGGACTTGGTGTACAGGCATGTTACATTTTTTATGTGGGAGAGGAGGAATATATGCCCTTGGAGCTGTGGTTGCTAATTGCAAAGGAGACCAACAAGGACGTGACTTATTTTTGAACCTCTTCCTTGAGGTATATTAATTGTTAATTATCAATTTTCAGTGCAAATTCTTTTTTTTTTTTGAAATGAGAAGACTTGCTACTTGCTCAATGATTTTATATCTTGCTCAACTGAAATTGTTGGCTTCCAAATGTGGTCCTATGCATGCCTTATCTTCTTGTCTAAGTTTCCTGTTTCCTTCAGTGTGTGGTAAGTCCAGACAACAAATCTGAGTCCAGTGCTAATATCTAAATAACAAAGAGATACTGTATCTTCTGATTTAGCAACTTCTTTGTATTAAATGTTGTTGGGGCCCCGTAATTAAAATTACGAGAATAATAAAAATAGTGGAATAATAAAATATACGACACACAAGAATTTACGTGGTTCACCCTTAACTTTTTAGGGTTACATTCACGGGACAAAATCCGAATAATTCTTCCACTATTAAAAATAGTAGGCTTACAAAGAGATTAATACAAAAATAGTGGCACTCACAAAAGTGTTTCCTAAACCTCACTATTTTTCTCGACCCTTAGTCTTAAGACTCTTCTTAAGACTGAACTCTCACAAGCCTCTCAATTCTTCACAGACTTTTTAATGTTCTGTGGCTTAATGAAACAAACCATGGCCAATCTCTATTTATAGAGAAAGAGGCCGTGAATTGTTCTTGCAAATTGCCTAAAATTAGGCAAGAATTTGGCCACCTACTCTTAAGTTGGTTTTTGCCAAACTTTGACCAACTTTTCCCTTTTTTTTTAATTAGACTAAATGGTGGGTCCCACTAAAAAGACACCAACCAACAAATCTCCCCCTTGACTTTTAAGTGGGAATGTTAGCCATACCGGCTATCCTTCTGCAAGTAGTAAGCTTCTCCGTAGGTAAAGCTTTTGTCATCATATTCGCGCCATTGTCATCAGTATGAACTTTCTCTATCTGAAATGACTTCATCTCCAGCGCATCACGTATTCAATGATACCTCACATCAATATGCTATGACCTTGAATGAAAGGTCGAATTCTTACTGAGATGTATAGCGCTCTGACTGTCGCATAGCAGGATATACTTCTCTTGTTCTATACTCAATTCTTATAGGAACTTTTTCATCCACAAGAGTTTTTTGCTAGCTTCTGTGATAGCTATATATTCTGCCTCCATCGATGATAGCGCAACGCATTTCTGCAATTTTTATTGCTAAGAAACTGCTGCTCCTGCAAAGGTCATCAGATATCCAGAAGTTGATTTGCGTGAATCAACATCTCCGCCCATATCTGCATCTGTGTAACTGTCTAACACAGGCCTGTTATCACCAAAACATAAACAAGTTTTGGAAGTGCCTTTAAGATATCTGAGAATCCACTTCACTGCATTCCAGTGTTCTTTGCCTGGATTTGAAAGAAATCGGCTGACAACACCAACAGCATGAGCAATATCTGGTCTTGTGCATACCATGACATACATTAAACTGCCAACGGCAGATGCATAAGGAATTTTCTTCAGTTCTTCTTTTTCTTCCTCACTTGAAGGACATTGTCTGGAACTTAATTTGAAATGACCTGCAAGTGGAGTAGAAACTGGCTTTGCATTACTCATGTTAAATTTGCTAAGAACTTTCTCAATGTACTTCTCCTGAGACAACCACAACTTTCTTTTTGTCCTATCTCTAGAGATCTTCATTCCGAGAATCTGTTTTGCCGATCCCAAATCCTTCATGGCAAAGGATTTCGCAAGCTCCTTTTTCAAGCTTTCAATTTTCTCAGTATTACGACCCACAATCAGCATATCATCCACATATAACAAGAGAATAATAAAGTCTCCATCTGCGAACTTTTTCACAAATACACAATGATCAGAAGTAGTTTTCTCATACCCGTGATTCACCATGAAAGAGTCAAACTTCCTGTACCACTGTCTGGGAGCTTGTTTGAGTCCGTACAAACTCTTCTGCAATCTACACACCATGTGTTCTTTGCCTTTGACTCTAAACCCTTCTGGCTGCTCCATATAGATTTCCTCCTCTAAGTCACCATGGAGGAAAGCGGTCTTCACATCAAGTTGCTCGATCTCCAAATTCAAGCTAGCTGCTAAACCGAGCACAACTCTGATAGAAGACATCTTAACGTTGGGTTAGAAAATCTCTTCAAAGTCAACTCCTTTCTTTTGACCGAATCCCTTCACAACCAGTCTCGCCTTATACCTTGGCTGTGAGCTGTTCTGTTCAGTCTTCAACCTGAACACCCATTTATTCTTCAGTGCTTTCTTACCTTGAGGCAGTTTCACCAACTCATAAGTGTGGTTCTCATGCAAGGACTTTATCTCATCTTGTATGGCTTTCAACCATTCATTCTTCTTAGAATCTTCCATTGCCTCCTGGTAGTGATCTGGTTCTCCCCCTTGAGTCAGCAAGTCATACTCATTAGGAGAATATCTCTAGGAAGATATTCTGCCTCTTGCAGATCTTCTCAATTGAGGTGGTTCTTCTGTAGGAGCTGGTTCAGTATCATTCTGAACTGGTTCACCATCATATTCTGGTTCATTTTCATTCTCACCTTGTGGTACTAGACAAGGTTCTGCATTAAGATCAACAGGAAACTCATTGACAGATTTTGGCTTTTTATTTTTCTCAGAATCTTCAATGATTTGGTCCTCCAGGAATACTACATCTCTGCTTCTGATGAGCTTCTTTTCAACTGGATCCCATAATCTATATTCAAAATCATCATTTCCATAACCCAAGAAGTTACACTGCTTTGACTTCGAATCTAACCTGGATCTTTCATCTTTTGGAATATGAACAAAAGCCTTGCAGCCAAATACTTTAAGATGATCGTAAGAAATATCTTTTCCTGACCACACCTTTTCTGGAACATCTCCATTAAGGGAGGTTGAAGGTGAAAGGTTAATCAAGTATACTGCAGTTCTCATTGCTTCAGCCCAAAAGGTCTTTGGAAGTTTGGCATGAGAGAGCATACATCTAACTCTTTCTACAATGGTTCTGTTCATTCTCTCTGCAACTCCATTCCATTGTGGAGTTTTGGGAACTGTCTTCTGAAGTCTGATGCCGTGTTCTGAGCAATACTTCTCAAATGGTCCTCTGTACTCGCCACCATTATCAGCTCTAACACATTTCAACTTTCTTCCTGTTTATCTTTCAATACTGGCATGAAAGACCTTAAACATCTCCAGTACCTGGTCTTTTAACTTTATTGGCAAAGCCCACACCTTTCTAGAATAGTCATCAATAAAGTTGACATAATACGAACACCCACTCAAAGATTTATCAATCATTGAGCAAACATCAGTGTGCACCAATTTTAGAATACCAGGCTTTCTAGATGGAGAAGGAGATCTTTGAAAGGAAACTCTATGTTGTTTACCAAACAAACAATCAGTGCATGTTTTCAGAGGCAAACCTTTCAAAGATAGCATTTTCTTCTTGGTGAGAGTCTTCATTCCTTTTTCACTCAAGTGACCAAGTCGTTTGTACCATAATTCAGCAGATGAATCTTCAGCTGCATTCACCACTCCTGTGCAAACTTTGGCTGGAGTGTAGTAGAGGGTGTTGAACTTTCTCCCTCTACCAAACACAAGGTTTCCTTTGGAAAGCTTCCACGTGCTGTTGACAAACAGATTTGCATACCCCAATTCATCAAGACGATGAACTGAGATCAGATTGAAATTTGCCGTAGGAGTGTATCTCACATCTTCCAACCAGAGATCAGAACCAGCATTGGTTTTGATGCATACTGTTCCAATGCCGCAATTTCTCACATAAGTGCCACTCGATGTCTTGACATGGCAGTAATCTCCGAGGGTAAGTGACAAAAAATATTCCTTCTTAGAAGAAATATGATATGAACATGCAGAGTCAATGATCCATAGAGAATCTTGACTAGTGGAACACTCACTGAGACCAGCATGAGAGATCAGTGCACTTCCATCACCAAATGCATTAACATCAATAGCTACTGAGGCTACCTCCGTATCATCTTTCTTCTCCTCATCATTTTCCTTGGCTCGTTCCTTCTTCCACTTTCTGCAACGCTTCTGGATGTGACCAGGCTTACCACAATGATAGCAAGTGACACCTTTTCTTGACTTGGATCTCTTCCGTGAACTATCACGTTTGTCTGGATTTTGGGGATTTCTGGTTTTACTTCTCCCCTTTCTTTCTGTAACAGAAACGAGTGCATCTGAATTGCTACTCGAGCCATTCTCCATACGTCTGGTTTCTTCATTCAGAATACTTTCCTTAACTATTGCTAAGGTCAGATTTCCTTCTGGCATATTACTGAGCGTGACAACCAGCGTCTCCCAACTATCCGGCAATGAACTCAATAAGAATAGTGTCTGTACCTCATCTTCTAGCACTATTTTTGACATCGTCAGTTGATTCAAAATTTCTTGGAATTTGCCCAAGTGATCTGAAGCGCTTTCACCATCTCTGTACTTCAGATTTACAAGCTTTCTAATTAGAAAAGCTTTGTTTTGAGCATTATTGCGTTCGTACATATCCTCCAGCTTCTTCCAGATTAAATAGGCATCTTTCTCATGAGCGATATGGTTAATGACGCTCATTTCAACAGACTGCCTAATAGTTGCGACTGCTTTTCTGTTAGTCGACTTCCATTCGGTCTCATTTGTTGAAGCTGGCCTGACACCTTTCAACTCAATCGCATCAAAGATATCTTTGCAACATAAAAGATCTTCCATTAATATCTTCCATACTGCATAGTTCGATGAGTTGAGTTTCACCATCGTGCCTGTCGTTTTATCATCCATTTCGATTTGTGCAGAATACTAACACCAACAAAAAATCCGTATACATGAATAGTGCCGTATACATGAATAGTAACAGTATGCGTGAATAGTAACTGTATTCGTGAATAGTGGCCGTACACTTGAATAGTGACCGTGCACGTAAATAGTACTCTACGTGAAATAGTAACGTACACGTGAATAGTATGCCACATTTGGGTTACTATTTTACTATTCACTTAAAAATAATTCTGCAACGTCTTTCCAAACGCACTGCACCGATGGACTCGTCATAATTTTCTTGTTGTCGTGATATATTTATTTTTAAAATATATTCACGAATCCGGTACCGCTATTTGGACCTGCCGAAACCTTCGGCTCTGATACCACTTGTTGGGGCCCCGTAATTAAAATTACGATAATAATAAAAATAGTGGAATAATAAAATATACGACACACAAGAATTTACGTGGTTCACCCTTAACTTTTTAGGGTTACGTCCACGGGACAAAATCCGAATAATTCTTCCACTATTAAAAATAGTAGGCTTACAAAGAGATTAATACAAAAATAGTGGCACTCACAAAAGTGTTTCCCAAACCTCACTATTTTTCTCGACCCTAGTCTTAAGACCCTTTTTAAGACTGAACTCTCACAAACCTCTCAAATCTTCACAGACTTTTTAATGTTTCGTGGCTTAATGAAACAAACCATGGCCAATCTCTATTTATAGAGAAAGAGGCCGTGAATTGTTCTTGCAAATTGCTTAAAATTAGGCAAGAATTTGGCCACTTACTCTTAAGTTGGTTTTTGTCAAACTTTGACCAACTTTTTCTTTTTTTTTTTTAATTAGACTAAATGGTGGATCCCACTAAAAAGACATCAACCAACAAATGTATCTTTCACATCTTGGAAAACTTTATTTAGCAATACCAATTGATTACTTTTTTTTTTCTAACCGAATGTTTTGATTATTTCACGTCCACATGCTGAGAATGATTGATATGTTGAATATCATGTGACTCGATAAGATATTATCTAAGCTCATAATGCCACCATATATAATGGCTTGATTGGGACTGCTAGATATGACCCTCAGTAGGTTGGTTGATATTATAAGCTAGTTTTACCTTTTCCTGAATTTATAATTTATTTTGAACTCCTCTGGCCATGAATGTTTCAGCACTAGTTTGATTCATAAAATAGTACAAAATACAGGCATGGTCACTATTCAAAAACCTCCAGCTTAAAATTCAATAAATTCTTGAACCTGAACTAAACTGTCTATAAACCAGCTCAAAGACGGTTTTAAAATCACCGATTTTGGTTTGAATCCTTGGTTCGATGCAATTTGAGGAGTCAGTTTCAGAGGCGGTTCAAGGGTGATTTTGGTTTGTTGTTCAAGAACGGTTTATGATGGTTCAAGAATAATTTAGGTTGATTCAAATTTGACTCAAGAATTGGAGAAAAAATTATTTGAAATTAAAATAAGTAAAAATAAAAATATTAAAGCTAGTTCAAACTTGTCGAACCATAAGTTCAATGGAATTGGACCGCCGAATCTAAATTGAAGGCTGGCGGTTCAAAAATATTATGAAGCAAATTCAAACTATTTTTCTGTGATTTATGTTTTGGTTTACCATGGCTCTTGTTTTGACTAGTTTCTGACTAGTTTTAACTGATTCGACTCTGCACCAAAATATTTATTCTTATTTTTTGGTACAAATTTAGTTCTAAGAAATAACTAATCATAACAAATTTTATATCACAAGTTTTAAATCTCATAATAATTTATAATATATAATAAATGTTTTTCAAATTTGTAAAATGTAAAATAAACAGTGAGGAGTAGCTATTAAATTTCAGAGTTAGTTGCTTTTTTTTTTGTGAAAAAGGAGAGCAACAAGCCTTGCAAAAACAAAATCCAACTCCTGCTATGCTATACAGCTCCTGCTTTATCACCGATCATAGCATCCAAAATATATATATTAAAAAATTAACAAAAAATAAAATTGGTGTTGAATTTGATATTATATTTTTGTTTCAATTGGACAACTTAATTTTGTAAATATGTTCAGTTACCATTACTTAGATTAATGACTCGATTTAATATTTGTTTTGTGTTTATTTAAGTTAATGTTAAATTGGATTTCTTTCAAGTGCTTAAAAAGAAAGTTGAGAAATTATATTTGCTTTTCAAAACTGAATAATGACATATTGTATTGATGTTCTTTTAATTTGTGATGATTTTTCATCATATCAAGCCTCATTGCATCACTTCAATTGCTTGAAGAGCTCCATGAGTTATGCATATTTTGTTTATTACAGTTCAATTGATATTTTTTATTTAGATAGCACAAGAGAGAGCCCTTCCTGTTGGCCTGAGGAAGGCGGTTTAGGAATCTCGTATGACCTTATGTATGGGAGATCTCGGTTTGTATGGGCTGCTTTGTTTATAAACAAGTATCTTGGGGAAGAGACATTGCCGAGTGATCTTCTTCTGCCTACTGTTGATGTTGTATTAGCTGAGGGCAGGGCAGGAGCATCTGATAATCCAGCCTGCCCATTGATGTATAGATGGCAAGGGACAAGGTATTGGGGTGCAGCCAATGGCCTTGTAGGAATTTTGCAAGTGCTACTTCACTTTCAACTATCTGATGAGGATGCTGAGGACGTTAAGGGCACTTTAATGTACATGATGAGTATAAGGTTCTCTCATAGTGGCAATTACCCATCAAGTGAAGGAAACCTTAGGGACAAATTGGTGCAATGGTCTCATGGTGCAACTGGCATTGCCATCTGCCTGTGCAAGGCATCAGAGGTAATTAATAATTAACTAGTTCCCAATTTAGTTTAAGCAGAAATCATTTCTAAGCCCTTAGACTTTTCGACTTCAAGATTCAACCAAACTTCTAATGACTTGCTGTTAGTTGTGTTGATTGTGATTTGAACTTTATAATACAAGCTCCAAATTGAACATTATACCCATTTAAGAGTTGAGTGTTAACCTCTCATGTGTTCGTCCAGGTGTTTCCGAATGATAGGTAATTCCGGAATGCAGCTATAGAAGTTGGGGAAGTAGTGTGGAATGAAAGGAGGAAGAAAACTTAATTCCCCTAAAACATAAATTATGCATAGATCACTAGATTATTCAAATTAAATTGCATAGGGCTAAATTGCATACCTGACATCATCGTATGTTGAAGCTGAAAACGATTTTGGAGTTTGTCTCCTTCCAGGGGATACACACTTTAAGTTTAGCGGAAGCACTACTGAATGAATGCAATGTTCTCTTAAAATTGTTATTTTCCCCTGGAGACCACGACCCCTTATTTATAACTGAATATGATGATTAATTTCTATTTTGGTCCTTCAACAAAATAGAAATTCTTATCGGTCTCTACACTTATAATCCTATTACGAGTAGGACACCTCAATAGTCAACAATCCTAATTAGATCAAAACTTTAATTTGACTATCTTAATTTGACTGCAATACATATTTAATATTTAAATATATTTAGCCCACACTTATGATTAATTAGAGGATTAATTTTAACAATATAAAATTAATTCTAACAATCTCTCACTTGGGCTAACATATATTAAATATAAATGTATATACCTTAATGAGCTCATAAAAGCAGTCATATTGAAGGTTCCTCAAACAATCTCGTCCATTGATTATATCGATAAAGGACTGAAGGGCCAGTCGCCACATTCATCATGACTCAAACCACCATCAATCACATTACCAATACTCTCAAATGACATAGATCAATAATAGGAGTGTAGCATGGAAACTACATGTAATATGATCTAATCATGCCTGTTTCCAACTGGTCATACTTTAGTGAGATCAATCAATAATAATACAGAGTGTAACAACATAAATACTTTATTTTCTGCAGAAATTGAGTATTAATAACATAATATATCCATTACAAAACAGAGTATACACAAATATAATGTAACCATAATGAACAAACTCCCACTGAAACTAAATAGTCTCAAATAATGTGACACCCATATGAGTAGTGTGCTCATGAAAAACCTTCGGTATCACTGCCTTAGTGAGCGGATCCGCAATCATGGAGTTCATTCCAATATGCTCTATGGATATCTGTCCACTCTGTACTCTCTCCCTCACAGCCAGAAACTTTATCCCAATGTGTCTCGATCGAGAAGAGCTTCTGTTGTTGTTGGAGAATAAAACTGCTGAGTTATTATCACAGTATAACTTTAATGGCCTTTTAATGCCATTCACAATGCGCAGCCCTGTGACAAAGTTTCTCAGCCAGATTGCCTGATTGGATGCCTCATAACTTGCTACAAATTCTGCTTCCATGGTGGAGGTAGCTACTAGAGTTTGTTTCACACTCTTCCAAGAAATAGCACCACCAGCCAAGAGATATATGTAGCCTGATGTGAATTTTCTACTGTCTTGGCATCCCGCGAAATCAGAATCAGTATACCCAATGATCTCAAGCTGATCTGATCGCCTGTATGTGAGCATATGTCCCTTAGTTCTGCTGCTTTCCAATGATCCATTCCTGGATTGCTGAGATATCGCCCTAACATGCCAACTATGAATGAAATATCTGGACGAGTGCAAACTTGAGTATACATCAGACTTCCAACTGCAGACGCATAAGGAATCTTCTGCATCTCCTTAATCTCAAGTTCACCCTTTGGATACTGATCAAGACTGAATTTATCTCCTTTAGCAACTGGGGTATCAATTGGTCTACTGTTGTGCATACTAAATCTCTTGAGCACTTTCTCAATATAGCTCTTTTGTGATAATCCAAGAATACCTCGAGTACGGTCTCGATGTATTTGAATCCCTAATACAAAAGAAGCTTCACCTAAATCTTTCATCTCAAAGTGTTTTAAGAGAAAGACTTTGGTCTCGTGCAGCAAGTCCTTACAGTTAGTAGCAAGTAATATGTCATCCACATATAAGACCAAAAAGATAAACCTAATCCCACTGAACTTGTGATACACACAATCTTCCACAGCATTTGTCTCAAAACCGAAAGAAACAACTACTTCATGAAACTTGAAGTACCACTGACGAGAAGCCTGCTTGAGTCCATAAATGGATTTCTTTAATCTGCTTACCAGTCGCTTTGGGTCTCCAGACACAAAGTTTTCTGGCTGCACCATATAGATGGTTTCATCAATGTCTCCATTGAGAAACGCAGTCTTCACATCCATTTGATGAAGCTCAAGATCAAAATGAGCAACTAGAGCCATGATTGTCCTAAAAGAGTCCTTCGATGAAACCAGAGAGAAGGTCTCTTTATAGTCAATCCCTTCCTTCTGAGTGAAGCCTTTAGCTATAAGACGAGCCTTATATCTTTCCACATTACCATTAGAATCCCTCTTAGTCTTAAATATCCATTTGCAACCAATAGGTTTCTTTCCTTCAGGTAATGGAACAAGATCCCAAACTTGATTGTCTTGCATAGATTTATATTCTTCACTCATTGCCTCAATCCACTTATGAGAGTTGGAATCCTGCATGACATGATGAAAGCTGATAGGATCATCTTCCACCATGTCTACAGTGTCCTCATGTTCCTGAAGATATACTACATAGTCATCCGGAATAGCATTTCTTCTTTCTCTAGTGGACCTTCTTAAAGGCACAGGTTCTGGCTCAAATTCTTCAGGTTGTTGAGCTTGTACTTGAGGAAGAACAACTTCTTCATCCTGATGGGGAAGTTGATCAACATTGTCTTGTATTGGATCCGGAATTGCTTCTGGGATATTAATAATTCTAGGAACCTGAACAGTCTCAGGAGCAAAGATAGGAATCGACACTGAGTGTTCCTGACTCGATCCCTCCTCAAAGACAATGTTTCTAACCTTATTTCTCCTCCCAAACTCAACATCCTCAAAGAATGTTGCAATTCCTATCTCAAAAATAGATCTGGAAGTAGGATTATAAAACTTAAAACCCCGAGATCGCTCAGAATAACCAACAAAGTAGCTACTAACAGTTTTGGAGTCCAATTTTGTCTCATTAGGCCTATAAGGCCTAGCCTCAGCAGGACATTTCCAAACATGAAAGGTGCTTTAGACTGGGCTTGCGTCCAGTCCAAAGCTCATAAGGTGTCTTTACAACTGCTTTAGTTGGTACTCTGTTAAGAAGATAGACTGCTGTTTTTAATGATTCTCCCCACAGAGACTCAGGTAAAGAAGAATGACTAATCATACTTCTAACCATATCCATAAGAGTCATGTTACGTCTCTCAGATACACCATTCATGCTAGGTGTACCAGACATTGTGTATTTAGGAACTATACCACAGTCCTGTAGGAAAATAGCAAATGATCCTGGACGTTGTTCACCTGAACCGTCATATCTACCGTAGTACTCACCACCACGGTCAGATCTAACGCATTTAATCTTCTTTCCGAGTTGGTTTTCAACTTCGGCCTTATAAGATTTGAGAACGTCCAGAGACTTTGATTTCTCAAGAATGAGATATAAGTACCCGTAACGTGAGTAATCGTCTATGAATGATATGAAGTATCTTTGGTCATTCCTTGTTGCTGTAGGGAATGGACCACAGATGTCCGTATGTATCAATTCTAAGACGTTTGATGATCTGTTGGCACCTAGTCTCTTTTGTTTAGTCTGTTTACCTTTAATACACTCAACACAGGAGTCCAAATCTGTGTAATCAAGTGTGTTTAGGATACCATCTTACACAAGACGTTCTATTCTAGATTTGGATATGTGACCCAAACGTCTGTGCCAAAGTTCAGCTGAATTATCTATATTTCGCTTTCTTTTGGTACCTATAGTACTTACCTGCAGGGTTTCATTATAAGAATCATTAATATCCAACATATATAGATTATCACATGCATTCAAGAAGCCAGTACCAAAATTTTTTGAATCCATAGATAAAGTAAATAAACTGTCTCCAAATGAACAAGTAAAACCAGATTTGTCCAAATAAGAAACAGAAATTAAATTCTGTCTAAACGTCGGAATAACAAAAGTATCTACAAGATCCAAAAAATAACCAGTTCTTAAACACAATCTAATATGCTCAATTGCCTCTACTTCCACCGGATCGCCATTTCCCACATAGACGTATCTTTCACCGTCAGTTGGCTTTCGGTAGCTCAGGCAACCCTGCAATGAAACACTTATGTGAGCGGTAGCACCAGAATCCATCCAATAAGTGTTTCTAGGAGCTGAAGTTAAATTAACCTCAGAACAGACTAAAACAAGGTACTTACCCTTCTTGATACGCCATGTGGCGTATTTAAGACAGTCCTTCTTTAAGTGTCCAGACTTGCTGCAGAAGAAGTATTTTAATTCCTTAGGCTTCTTTTGCACCGGACCTTTATCAGCAGTCTTCTTTCTTTTATTGTTCTTGCCCTTATCTGCTGAAGAGACTAGATGAGCACTCTCCCTCTTAGTAGCCAACAACTTTTCTTCCTCATCCACACAATGAGCAATGAGCTCGTTAAGAGTCCATTTGCTCGGCTGGCAGTTATATGAAGTCCTGATCTGCCCATACTGTGGTGGAAGAGAATTCAAAGCTAGATGGACTAATAGGTCATCTGTTAAAACCAAATCCAGGACCTTTAGTCTCTTGGTTATTTGGGACATGCTCAGTATATGCTCCCGAACACTACCGTTGCCAGCATACCTTATGGAGGTGAGTTTCGCTAAAAGCGTCCCCACTTCGGCCTTGTCATTTTTGACATAGACCTTCTCCAGCTCAGCAAGATAGTTTTTAGCATTACTTTCTTCAGAAGAAATGGCTCCTCAAACATGTTCTGGGATTCCCTGCTGCATGATCATAAGACCTAAGCGGTTAGAACGCTCCCACTTCTCATACTGAACCCTCTGAGCATCTGTGCTTTCTTCAGTAAGAGGAGCAGGTTTGTCCATCCTGAATGCAAGGTCTAAGTCCATACAATCCAGATAAATCATGATGCTTGATTTCCATGAACCAAAGTTTGACCCCTCAAGCATAGGGACAGTGTTAGGATTATACGACATGCTAGCTGAATTCAGAGAAAATAAATAATAAATAAATGACATAAGCTCACAATCCACAAAAAATTGAAACAAATCACAGAAGTAGAGTTTAAATATTGGAAACAAGATACCGGACACAACATTAATATTCTCATCTTTGGACATAAAATATTAACTGTAATTGGTATCTCAACGCAGTAATCAAATATTGACAATTCAGTCCTGTCAAATAATAAACCTTCCTTTGGGCCGATTTATTATCCACATGGATGAACACATAATAATTATCACATATTTATTACCGCAATGTATTCTCAATTCAGCCAGATAGCAACCTTCCTTTGGGCCGGTTTGCTACCCGCAATGAATTTTAATACACCTGTCTAATATCCCAAATAAATTAATTTACACAATAGAGGTCACTTTGGTAACTTTTTGTATCAATTAATTTATTATTAAAATATTAAACACAATCAGGACTAAAATACCAAAATTTAAACTCAATTTAATAAATTCTCAATTAAAATTTAATATTGTAATAAATATAAAATTAAATTTTAATTGAACTGTAATTTTTAATTGATTGCAATATTTAAATTTAAGCTCAATTAAATATTGCAATAAACTTTAATTAATTAAATAATAATAATAATAATAATAATAATACACCCAAGATTATACACCCAAGAAAGTCCCGGGCCCATTACTGCAGAGATGTTTTCCATTGCCATCTTTCATCTTCATTTACTTTCCTTTTTGAGGCTTTCCAACAAACACACACGGAGCATATATTATATAAAACTAACAAAAAGGAACTTGCTTTGAGCGTTGCAGCCTGCAGGTCCGCTCGACTCGTTTTGCACGCAGAAGTGCTTTGGCCGTCAATTCACAGTTGTATTCTTATTATTAATTTATAATTAATTAAGCAGAAATTAATTAATTCCAGAAAAAAAAATCACATACACAAAGTTCAAGTCCAGAAATTCGATTTTTTCAGAATTAATTAAATAATCTCAGTAATTTAATCCAAAAAACAAATCAAACCAAAATTGATTTCAGATTACCAAATTCGATTCCAAATTAATTCTAGAAAATTACAATCACCGAATTAATTTTTGTAATTTTCTAGAATCAAAACAAAAATCAATTTAATCGGAAAATCTAGCAACCTAGCACAAGGCTCTGATACCAATTGAAAGGAGGAAGAAAACTTAATTCCCCTAAAACATAAATTATGCATAGATCACTAGATTATTCAAATTAAATTGCATAGGGCTAAATTGCATACCTGACATCATCGTATGTTGAAGCTGAAGACGATTTTGGAGTTTGTCGCCTTCCAGGGGATACACACTTTAAGTTTAGCGGAAATACGACTGAAGAAATGCAATGTTCTCTTAAAATTGTTATTTTCCCCTGGAGACCACGACCCCTTATTTATAACTAAATATGATGATTAATTTCTATTTTGGTCATTCAACAAAATAGAAATTCTTATCGGTCTCTACACTTATAATCCTATTACGAGTAGGACACCTCAATAGTCAACAATCCTAATTAGATCAAAACTTTAATTTGACTGCAATACATATTTAATATTTAAATATATTTAGCCCACACTTATGATTAATTAGAGAATTAATTTTAACAATATAAAATTAATTCTAACATGGAAGAGTGGATTGGTGAAGAAGGTAGGGCTTGCTGATGGGGTAGCTGGAAATGCATATGCTTTCCTTTCGCTTTAACGACTTACAGGAGACAGCATATATGAAGAGCGAGCAAAGGCATTTGCAAGCTTCCTTTATCATAATGCTGGTAAAATTGTAAAGGGAGGACATGTTTGGGGAGCTGATAATGCCTATTCTCTTTTTCAAGGACTTGCTGGAACTGCTTGCCTCTGATTTGATCTTATGGCACTTGATAGCTCCACGTTCCCTGGATATGAACTTTAAATCAACTGAAATCTTATATCATCCAAGTATGTAAACCTAACGTAGCATATCACTCTGATTCAAAATATGGAAGATAATATATATCTTTCCAAGATTTTACTTGTCTACAACTTGTATGATTACAGAAATGATTTAGCTTAGAGCTAGCTTTCTTATTTTTCAGATGACAATTTACAGTAGCAGGGATGGCTTTATCCGTATCTTAATCCATAAAATATTAAAAATACCATTAAAATCTAGTAGTCTACCTGCACGTCGTATGATAGTAAAATAATAAAACACAAATAAATATAATTAATCATGAATAAATATAAAATAATTCATTTAAATCATATTGTAATTAAAATGCAAATCGGTAATAAATTATATTATAAAATAAATAAAAAAAATTCTTTATCTTGATTTTCATGATGTAGTATATAGAATATTTTTATTTCATAACTTACACTTTCAAGAACAAAGCTTACATTACAAATGAGAAAAAAAATAAAAATTTGTGCAAATTTTTCAAAGAGGAAAAAAGTTTTGAGTGGTAGGATTAAGAGTCATATATTTATATTGTTTAACTTTCAAATTAATATTATTAGTATTAAGTAAACTATTAAAGTATAATTAATACATTATGAAGATTAAAAAGCCAAATATTTTTATTATCTAATTTTTCAGATTTTTAAAAAATATATAAAAATAAGATTATTAATATATAATTAATTTGTTAGAAAGATTAAGAGACATATATATAAATTAATAATATCGTTAAATTAAATTATTAATATATAATTAATTTAGGAAAAAAATTGAAAAAGTAAATATTGAAGTATTTAATTTTTCAAATTTCGATAAAAAATATTATTAAATAGAAATACGAATTTTTGTACAAAAACGAATAATGGAAAAAAAAAAAAAAAGATCACATGACTTCTTAGAAATTAAGGAAATTTCTTTGTTTTTATATGTACAATATAGATAATATACATATAGATGTAGATATTAATATTATTATTATAGAATTTGTCAATGTATAGTTAATTTATTAGGAAGATTAAAATTTAAAATTCATATCTTTTATTGTTTAAAATTTTAAATTTTCTAAAAAGGATATAAATTAATTATTATGATAAATAAATATTATTAGTTAAATGAATTATTTAAATAAATTGTTGGCATATGATTAATTTATTAGGAATGTCAAAAGTTACATATTTTATTATTTATTTTTAAAATTTTTAAAAATATATAAATTAGTTATTACTATAAATAAATTATTTAATTTGTAATTAATTTATTATAAAGATTAAAAGGCATATACTTTTCCTAAAATTTTTTATTTTTTAAAAAAAATATAAATCAATAAATATTATTAAATTATACTAATGTGCAATTAATTTATAAAAAATTAAAAGTCAAAAATATAATTTATTTAATTAATACTATAAATTATATTAATGTGTAATCATTTAATAAAAGATTAAAAGTTACAAATATAATTTATTAATTATTAAATTTTAAATTTATATAAATTATTAAGATAAATAAAAAATAATTAAAAATTAAAAAAAAATCTTTTTAAAAAATTGATGATATTCCAACCTTAAACTACTTCTTCTTTTCTCAGGTTTTATATATATAGTATCCGGTCCGCTGTGATGAAAATAATAAAATACAATATATATATATATATATATATTTAGTAATAAATAAGTATAAAATAATTTATATGTAAATTAATAATAAATTTTATTATAAAAAATAATATATATTTATCTTAATTTTTATGATATTTTCATCGAAATAATATAAGCTAGCAAATATAGCCTTTTGATTTTATATCTTGATAATTTTACTAGTTAAGAACAAATTCTACATATATTTTTACTATAAAAAATTATAAATTATGTAATATTGGTGATCTTAGATAAATTAAATAAGTATTTAGAGGTATAAATATTATATATACTTAATGTATAACTAGAGTATATGTATTACGTATGTTGAATATATGTATATATTATATTCTATAATATTTATATATATATATGGTATACTTAATGTGTACATAGGGTACACATGAATATACACATTGGTATATATATATTAAATGTGCATTACATATACATAATATAAATATTTCATATACATGTACATAAAGATATATAATTTATAAGTAAAATATACATAATATATACATATATATGAAATATATTTAGTATATACATAAGATATAAATATGGTGTTGGGAAGATAAAAAAATTAATAAATAAATAAATAAAAAGAAAAAGAGAAAAGAAAAGTAAAAAAGGGAAATAAAATATATGGATGGAATTAAAAAATTAAAAATAAATATTAATTAATTAATAAATTACATATATGGTTGGAAAGTAAGGAAGAAATATTAAATAATAAAATAAATTAAAATTAAAATAAATTTTGGTGATAGTGAAAAATTATGGAGTTTTTAATAAATAATAATTAATTAGTTATATTATTATAATATATATATATATATGTATGGTTAGTAAAGAAAGAAGAAAACAAAAATAAATTCCATCTTCTTCTTCAAGAAAATGTTCACCATAGCCATGGAAGAGATGAATTCTTCTTCCATCATCCACACCAAATCTTAAAGAGAAATCAAAGGAATTAATGAGTTTTTAAGGAAAAATCAAGAATTTAAGTAAGTTCTTTCTCTTTAAAGCTTTAATTTCTTAATTCTTTTGTTATGTTTGGAATTGCTAGAGAGACAAAGTGATGTTAAATTATTAAAATAGGTGGAAATGTTATTAAAGTGATGAATAAATGATGATTTATTAGTTGATTAGTTGAGAAAGATATAAATAATGAAATTATGATTTTGTAGTGGTTATGTGTAAATTAGGATTTTAGTATAGATATTCATAATTATTGTAATGAAGTGATTTAATATTGTTGTAATGTAAATATGATGATTTTATGATTAAAAATTAAATATGAAAGAGTTTGGATAAATTTATGGTTATAGATTGGTTATGTAAAATTAGGGTTCATAATATGGATGATAATAATTATTGTAATGAGATGGATTAATGTTGTTTTAATGTAAATGATATGATTTTAAGGTTGAAAATGTGATATGAGTAAGTTTTGGTGAAGTTAATGTTAATAGTTACATTATGTGAAATTTGAATGATAATAATGAGTTTGAGATGTTAAAGTTTAAATAAGGTAATAATAGTAAAAATAGCATTTTGGTGAAATTCTTAGTGGAATTGATATAAATGATATTTGAGTAATTAAAGTATATTTAAATGAATTGTTAATGCTAAATTGGAAATTATAATATGGTTTAAGTTTGAGTAAAGGAAAGTTATAAAATTAAAGAGAGGAAGGGCAATTGGTAAAGTAATACTTGGGAGGTGAATTGGTATTAAATTTTGACATAATTGAAGTTAGTACATACTTCACTAATATTTGATTTGAATATTTATGTTTGACATATTCCATTTTGGGCATACCTTAAAGGATATTAATAATCCTTTAAAGTAGCATTATATGTAAAAGTATGTGTAGTTATGTGATAATATGATAAAATGAGTCATATTATGAATGTGACTCATGATTCAGTTGAGTGATTGGTAAATGATGAGGAAAAATATGAAAAAAATAATAAAAAAAATAAGAATGGAAAAGATGGGATTTGGCATAAGGAGAGTTGACATATTTTGAAGGATGTTAGTATTCCTTTAAAGTGATATAGTGTAAAAATGTATTATAATATAATGTAAATGAGTTGAAAGACTTGAGCAGAGCTAAGTCTTGATATTGGATATGAGGAATGTGAAATATGTTAAATATTATTAAAAATTGAGAAATAGATGATGTGGTAAATAATGTGAAGATTAATGTGAAAATAGTTAAAATATAGAAATAATATGTAAGATAAAACATAACTAAAAGATGATTAATCACATAATCTATGCATTGATGTATAGTTATGTGATATATGTTGTATTGAGAGATTGGTCAATGGAAATAAATAGAAAAAAAGAGAAAAAAATGGGGAATTTGGGAAAAAATAATAAATACAATTATAAGATAGAAAATGGGTATGAAATATGAAGAATGATGTAAAAGTGTGAAAATTATGAGAAATAAGAAAAGGTGATGAAACATGAATTGTAATATGTATATGCTTGAGAAAATTAACATGTAAGATTAAATGTGGAAAATAGTCATATTGTAAGTATGACTCAAAGTTATATAATGAGATAAAGTATGGAAGTGATCATGAGTGAGTTGATCACTTGATAATTATGAAAAATTATGGAAAGAAAATGAAAATATGGATACAAAATGTGAAAACTAAGCAAAAATCACGAAAAAGATGTTGAATGATGTTTGTGTAATGTGTGAACCTTATACTTTAACTAGTTACCAGAAGATTACATTTGTTAGTTGGCATGTCATGCGTGATGGGGTGAGACACTGAATATCATAAAGATATTACTACTACCCTGAGCGAGACACATGAGATGTCGGAGATATAATTACGCTATAAATGAGACACTGTGTGTCATAATTTTTGCTACGTACGTCCACTGACGATATATAATGGTGTCATTATTGATGAGATAGGCCAAAGCAATGGTTCTGGAACTAGATTATTATATAAGAAATTTGAGTCCAATGCATGTGGTTGCTTATGTGTTGTGTACAAGTAAAGTTATTTTGTGTAATACTTAGATATGATGTATATTTGATGTACACCTAAATATAGTGCATATTTGAAATATAATGTTGTTATGTCATTGTTGTATTATATATATCACTAAGTTGTACGGTTTAGCGCGGTTTTGTAAATTGCGCAGGTGGGAGAGCTGCAGATATGAGAGATCCAAATCGTAGGTAATATCTAAATTAATTTTTAATGTTGCAAGATCAACAGTGCCAGAAGTGTATACATGCGTAATTTTTATATTAATGCATTTTGGAGCATTATATACATTACACAAAGTTTATATAAGTGATATTGTAAAAGGTTTTATAAGTAATAACTGTGTTTATTAAGAGTGTAAGTGTATAACATAAAGAGTTTTGAGAATATTATGTATGTATAAATACATTTGTGATAATAAAATTTTAATTAGAAGTATTTGGATGTAAATTATTAAAGTGAAGGATTTTTGAATGGTATGAATTTTGGGAGTGTAATAAATTTTATTTGTAGGTTGGGTTGTTTGTTATTTGAAATTTATTGAAATTACAGATAAAACTCTGGCAAAATTTTTTCAAAAATTTTATTTATAAATTTATGTTTTAAACATTTTCTACCTATATATATATTATTCGTGTTTATTTATCTCAATTAAGAATGAGTATTTTTATTTTTGTGGTTTTTGTGATATTTTTATATTCTGAATATATATATTACGTATTTGGAATATATATACTGTATGTATATATGATATTTACAAATTCTATTAAAAAAATAAAAATAGAAATAGAAATTCAAGTAAATTTGGAAATATCAAAAGTCATATATTTTATTAATAAATTTTTTAAAATTTAAAAATATATAAATTAATTATTATAAATAAATTATTAATTGATAATTAATTTATTATGAAAGCTAAGGGTCATATTTTAACTTTTTAAATTTCTAAAAAAAATATAAATCAATCAATATTATTAAATTATATTAATATGTAATTAATTTATAGAAGATTAAAAATTATAAATATAATTTATTTAATCATTATTATAAAATTATATTAATATTAAATTATTTAAATTTATTAAATTTTAAATTTTATATAAATTAATAAAATTAAATAAAAAAATTAATTTAGAAAAAAAAGGGGAGAACAGTATATTTTAAAAAATTGATTATGTAGCAATCTAATAGCATTTCATCTTCCCTTAGCTTTTATATATATAATATAAATGTAGTATATTTTATGAATCTATTGAAGTCCACGTATATATATGAATAATGACCAATCACATAGAAATTATGTACCACACATCAATGACATATGAGTTAAGCACTAGAAAATTTTGAATTTTAAAATTTTTATTTGTTTCATAATTAATCCATCATAAAATGGAAAAATAGATTATTACATGATTTGTGATAATTAAGAAAATATATAAAATTTATTTTATTGAAAATTCTATTTGTTATTCTATTGTTTATTGTTGTTTTGGTTGCCTCTGTTCTTTTTCTATTCTATTTATTTTCGATTTGAATTCAGTTCCTTTTTTGTTTGTTATGGTTTTGTTTTATTCTCTATTTGTTTGCTCTGTTGTATGCTTTGTATTTTTTTAGTTTGTACTTATGCTTTTATTTTAGTAAAATCCTCTTCCTTCCGACGAAAAAAAAATAAAATTTGAATTTTGTGAAAATTTAAGAATTTTTCTAATTAATTTTATATTTAATGATTCGTGTGTGCGTAGGAGGGGGGATAATTTGATGTAGCTCCGGTACAAGTGTGAGTTTTGGCTGCAATGATGTGACTAAAGGCAAAAACATATAAAGAAATTTAGGTGGTATTTAATTTAAATTTTAAAAATAAAATCAAAATCTAAATAAAATTAAATTAAATTCGAAATATTTTTTTTGTTAGTTTATTTTGAAATTAGAATCAAAATCGAAATAATTATTTTTTTATTATTTAAAAAATTCATAGATATTATGATTAAAAAATAAAAAATGGTTTATTATATTTATTTTTTAAAAAATTTAAAAATAATTTTTAATTTTATTAAGAAAAAAAAATTTATTTATTTATAATTTTAGAAAAAATGATTAAAAATTAAATTTATTATATGTTATTTTAGAAATTTTATTTTATTTTATTAAGAAAAAAATTAAATTTATTTTATTTAAAAATTTTGGAGATATTCATATTTAGAAAAAAAAACAACTTAATTTATTAATTCTATTCTAAAACAAAAATAAATTTTTTAAATTTTTTATTTTAATCAAAATTTAATTAACGGGAGAGTAACAGAGAATCATACATTCTCTTTACTATCATTACTCTATCTATTTTATTCAATAAATAACATCA
The DNA here is from genome assembly GCA_947685225.1 of Garcia nutans. NCBI lineage: Eukaryota > Viridiplantae > Streptophyta > Magnoliopsida > Malpighiales > Euphorbiaceae > Garcia > Garcia nutans. The sequence continues at coordinate 48,197,399 of CANTUV010000002.1, forward strand.
ATGCGAATAATTCATTCATATTTGCATTCATATCCCCCCAACCAAATGCTCCCATTGTTATATCTGTGATTTTAAAAAAATTTAAATAAGTGTTTGATGATATAAAGGTTATATATACCTAGTGTATCTATAAAATATACATATTTTAATATGTGTATCCTATATATATATATATATATATTAAATATACCTTATATGCATATGAAATATATCAAGTATGTAATATATATATATCCAATATATACAATTAATATAAAAGGGGGTGGGAGGGGATAATTTGATGTAGCTCCAGAGTGTGAGTTTGGCTGCATTGATGTGACTAAAGGCAAAAACATATAAAGAAATTTAGGTGGTATTTAATTCAAATTTTAAAAATAAAATTAAAATCTAAATAAAACAAAATTAATTTCGAAATGTTTTTTTTTGTTACTTTATTTTGAAATCAGAATCAGAATAGATATTAGAATTAAAAAAAAATAAAAAATGGTTTATTATATTTATTTTAAAAAAATTTAAAAATAATTTTTAATTTTATTAAGAAAAAATAAATTTATTTATTTAAAATTTTAGAAAAATGATTAAAAATTAAATTTATTATATGTTATTTTAGAAATTTTATTTTATTTATTAAGAAAAAAATTAAATTTATTTTATTTAAAAATTTTGGAGATATTCATATTTAGAAAAAAAAATTAATTTATTAATTCTATTCTAAAAACAAAAATAGATGTTTTTAATTTTTTATTTCAATCAGAATTTAATTAACAAGAGAGTAATAGAGAATCATACATTCTCTTTAATATCATTACTCTATCTATTTTATTCAATCAAATAACATCAATGTGAATAATTCATTCATATTTGCATTCTTATCCCCCCAACCAAATGTTCCCCTTGTTATATTTGTGATTTTGAAAAAATTAAATAAGTGTTTGATGATATAAAGATTATATATACCTAGTGTATATATAAAATATACATATTTTATATTAATTGTATATGCTAGATTTATATATTACATATTTGATATATTTCATACGCATATAAAATATATTTAATGTATATATAGGATACATATTATTTGTGCATATGGGTATCTATATTCATTAAATATATATATTATATATACATAGTATATACATTACATAAATATGTATATAATGATATATGTGAAATATAAGTAACATATATAAAATATATGCATATACATAAAATATACATTATATATATGTAAGGTATAATTTGGTGTTGAAAAAGTGGATTATGAAAATAATAAGAATAAAATAATAAATCAAAATGAATAAAATAAATCAAAAATAAAAATAACATTAGATTGTGAAAAATGATCGAAAAGTGTGATATTTTATAATTATTAATTAATTATATATATACATATGGATAAATGTATATATTAAATATACATTACATATATATAATATATATACCACATGAATATGTATACAAAAGTATATGTAATATATAAGTAACATATATATTAAATATACATATACATAAAATATAAATTACATATATGTGAAGTATAAGTTTGTGGTGAAAAAGTTACTAATAATAATAATAATAATAATAATAATAATAATAATAATAATAAAGAGAGGAAATAAAGTAAAGTCAAAGAAGGAAGATATATGATTGGTGGAAATTAGTTAATTAAAATGTAATTCTATATAAATGATAAGGATGAGAATCATAAAGAAAAAAGAGACTATTTCTTCTTCTTCTTCTTCAACGTGAGCTTTGAAAAAGGATGAGAACAATGTGATTTTTCTTATATACCAAATTCTATAAGAGATTCAAGAAGATTTAAGATGAATTTTGAAGATTTACTAAGGATTCAAGTAAGTATTTTCTATTTCAAGCTTATTTTCTTTAGTTGAAAGAATATGTAAGATTTGGGTAGAGAGAGAGAAAGTGTGTTAAATTGCTAAAATAGATAGAAATGAAGTTAGAGTAATAATTATATAATGAATTGGTGGTTGATTGTTTGAAAAGAACAAAGAATGATGGAATTATAGTTTTGGAATGGTTATGTGTAATTAGGATTTTCTATATGGATGAAGATAATTGTTGAAATGAATGAATTTAATGTTAGTTTTATATGTTTGTAAGGATTCTAAGGTTAGAATTTAATTATGGGCAAATTTGGATAAAGTTTGAATATAAGGTTTGGTGATGTAAATATAGGATTTTGATGTAGGTGATGTTACTTATTGTAATAAGATGAATTAATGTTATTTTAATGTAAATAATATGATTTTAAGGTTGAAAATATGATATAGATAAGTTTTGGCGAAGTTAATGTCGATAGTTATAATATGTAAAATTTGAATTTTTGAAAGAGGTTTCCATAATTATAGAAGTGAATTGTATTAATGTTGATTTGACATGAAAGTAATATTTTTATAGTTAAATGTTAAAAATGAGTTAGGTTGAATGAATTTTGAGCAAAGTAGTGAATGGTGAAATCAAAAGGGTTAATAAATTTTTTTATTAGAATTGAATAAATAAGGGTAATTTGATATGCAATAAGCATATAAGTGACTTTAAATAAGAAACGTTACTTATTGTTGAATTATGTATATGTAGGGTAAAGTGATAAAGAGGTAGAATTTAGAATTTGACTTGAGAAGGAGAAAAAAGGTAAGTAACTACTTTGATTTTGTATAACTCATTTACATTTTATTTGACTTAGTAAATTTTAATGTTAAAAAATGTGCTAAGCTACTTTAATATTGAGTCTTGTATGTAAGTGCATTGATGTTGTAGAAAAATATGTATAAAATATTAATTACATTATGTTAAGCCATTATAAATGGCTAAGATAGCTAATATTTGCCAAATAAGAAAAATGTGAAAAATGCCCAAAGTATTTGGGCAATGTAGTCACATTGCAAATGTGACATACATTATTGAAAATATAGTAAATTATATTGAATTAAGAGAATTATGTATGATTATGAAAACATGTAATGTTTTATGAATGTGATGTTAATTCATGAAATTATGGCTAATATTAATGTTGTTTATAAACTGAAAAATTATAAGATAACTAGTAGTAATGAAATAAATATTCATATTGCATTGGCGCTTAAGTAATATGTAATATAATGTAAATTATGTATATGATTATGAATTATGAAAAGAATGTGAGAATGATCGTTGAGGATGTAAAAATGTGAAAGTGATCATGATAAGATTGATCACTTGAAAACTTTAAAAAAATATTAAGATTAAATGAGTATTGCATTATGAAAGTATGATTGAATATGATGAAATAAGATAATATGACAAAATGGAAATAAGAAATGATGAAAATGATTATGTAAAATGAGAATGTAATGAAATGTGTGATTACCTTATATAGTATTTCATTCCAGAGAATTATTTTTGATACTATTGATATGATTTGTCTTTGGGCTAGACATTGTGCGTCACTATTATTTGCTTTCAGGCTAGATGCTGGCATTATTATTATTTGCCTTCGGGCCAGACACTGAATATCATTGTTATTTGCCTTCGAAGATAGATACAGATATGTCAACAGGGGACGTATGCGACACTTAAATCTCTAGTGTCGCGATATACCATAATAATATCTATGGAACTAGAATGTTGTACTAGGTTGTTTGGGCCCAATGTGTGTGTTTGTAACGTGTTTATGTATATACGCGTTGTGTTGTGAATAATGGTATATGATGATTTGGTTGTGATAAGATAAAGTATATGAGATAAATTGATAAATAAAGTATGATACTATATTGTGACTAAGTTATGAGAACAATAATGCATATGTTGATAAGTCTGAGTAGAGCTAGGTCTAAAAACTAAGATGACATAAGTAGAGTTGGTTCATAAAATTGATAATATGAGCATTAGACTTGGTAATTAAATAGGAAAAATTGAGCCAATGAGTATGTGAAAGTGTTGTATTTGAGCAATTGATGATATGATTTATATATTAGATATGAAATAAAAGTTAATAAAAGTTTTATAAAAATATCGTAAAGTTATAATTTGAGAAAAAGAATAATAAATGAAAATATATATATATATACCACTAAGCTTTCGAGCTTAGCGCAGTAGTGTATATCGTGCATATATTAGAGATGCAGACTGGAGTTAGCCGATGAGTAATTTAGACTTTAAAATGTAGGTACCACGAGACCAACATTAATAGTGTTGCATTCATAAATTTATTTGTGAACTGTAGAGTTTGGATTTTGTATAAAAATTATATTTGAAAATAATGTTATATATGCAAATGTACATTGTAAGATATTATAAGTATATTTTGTAACTACGTTTTTGTAAAAATATTGTATAAGTATTTAAAGTATTTTATATATATGATTGTGAAATTTCTTGATGTTATTGGTTGGAAGAATGAAAATGGATATATAATATTTTTTAGAGTATTTTTCAAATTGCAGGTTGAGTATTTGATATTTGAAAAATACTAAAATTACAGATAAAATTCTGGCAAAATTTTTTCAAAAAATTTTATTAATAATTATTATTTTAAATATTTAATTATTAATGTGTATATTGGTTTACTTAATAAAATTATGATTTAAAAAATAAATTATTTTTCTAGTAATTTTGGTAAAATTTCTAATGTCTATATTTGTGACATTATTATATTGTATATACGTATTTTATATATATAGAGTATATATATTATACATATATATGATATAAGAGTGATATATTTATTTTGGTATTAGAGCCTAGGTTTGAGATTCTCAACCTAGGTGAGTTTCGAAAATGAGCGAGAAAAATTTTAAAATAGTGATTTATATTTTAATACATGCATATGCATTGACATCCGTGTTGGTCTCAAATGTAACAATATCCATTTGATAAAATGGACATAAATTGAGATGACATCTATGATACATATATTAGAGTAGCACAGTAAAAACGTCATTATGGAGATTATAAATTAAGAATAAATTTTTAGAACTTCTATTTAAAATTAAGATTTATATCGAGTCAATTAATGAATAAGTGAAATTAAGGAAAATGATATAGGATATGAAATAAAAAAAAAAGGGAGATGAGTATTATCATCGTTGGAAATTATTTTAAGTTTAAATTAAATTAAAGAAATTAATTTAATTGTGAAAGAGTTGGTATTAGAATAACAAAAGCTAGTGGGCAAATGTCATTTTCTCATTTAAGAAAACAAAATTGGAAATAAAAAATAAAAGAAAATAGAAAGTGATGGCAAAATAGAAAATAAGAAAACAAAATCTAGTTTAAAAATAAATCCACTATTCATTTTGGGAGGAGTTTTAGTATATACGAGTATGCAATTTTACCCGCACTATACTGCAATATATATAATTTATATTATATTTAAATGAAAAAATAATTTATATATTAAAATATAATTAATACATAAAAGATAATATTATATATAAATGCATATAATGTTATATATATATATATTTATATTATAAAAATATTTATAATAATATATGTCTAATGTATTAAGATATTTTTTGAATTTATTTGAGATTTGATCAAAGAAATAATAAAAGTATTATTTTTTAATTTTATTGCAGTTAAAAATTAAAAATTAAAAATAATATTTTAAATACAAAAGAATAAGTAAAAATTTGTTACTTATTAAATTTTTTTAAACAAAAATAAAAAAATATAAAATTTAATTAAAAATTATATGATTAAAAAGAAATATAATAACTGTAGAAGAATAAATAATAATAATAAAATTTATATTAAGTTGGCATAATAAAAATATTTTTAAATGAGCAAAACCTATACAAAATAAAGTGAAATAATAAAAAATTATAAATCCAATTATAATAATAACATGTCCATTTTAAATTATATTTAAAATAATTAAATTTATGTTGCTCGTTAAAAAGTTAAAATATAATAATAATAATAATAATAATAATAATAATAATAATAATAATAATAATAATATAAAGTTTAAAAATTTAAAAGTCATTATTCTAGGAATTAATTTATAAAATTTATTAAAAGTTAAAATAAAAAATAAAAAAAATTTAAAAATTCACTTTTATTGAAATAACAACTTTAATAATAATAATAATAATAATAATAATAATAATAATAATAATAATAATAATATAACTTTTGAGTAAAAAAAAACGATCAAATCAATTAAGAGCATAATACAATACATGTAAGTTAAAAGAGAAAATAAATGAATTAAGGGTAAAAATATAAACTCATATCCAAAATTTAAGTTAAAATTATATATAGAGTTTATATAAAATGTTAAGAAGGAAAAGAAGGGAGATAAAAAAAGGATTTAGTTAAAAGAAAACACAGAAAAGGATAAATTAGAAAATAAAAAAAAGAAGTAAGCTTAGTTTTTAAGGATTTCCATGATTCATTATATGTAGGAGTTTTAGTATATATAAAAAAAATTTTGCGTTTATAATATTTTATATTATTTTAAATATAAAATGATTTATATATTAATATGATTAGTACATAAAAATAATATTATACATATATGTAGCCATAATATAAAAATTTTTCATATTTATAAATTATATAATTAATTATAATAAAATATACTTAATATATTAAAATATTTTTCTAATTGATTTGATAATTTTATTAAAGAATATAATCAGAATATTAATTCTTAATTTATTGCTTTAATTAAAGAGAAAATTAAGTGAAAACTTATTACTTATTGATTTTTTATAGAAAGTAAAATTTTAGATTTACTTTAAAATAATATAAGTAAAAAGAAATATAAAAATATTAGAAAAATAAATAAATATATTAATATAAACTAATTTAGTATAATAAAAGTATCTTTAAGTAGGGTAAAAAAAGTTTACTAATATTTAGATTCTCTATTTTATGGCTTTTAATTTTTCACTTAAAAATGGATAAAAATCTATTAAAAATAAAATCAAATAATGTAAAATTTAATATAATTAAATTTATATTGTCAATTTAAAAATTAAATAAAATTATAATAAAAAATAAAAAATATGAAAATTTACTATTCTAAATATTATGACTCACTAAGTTCATTAAAATTAAAATAAATAAAGAATAAAATTTTGAAAAGTCATTCTTATTAAAATAGGAATTTATAAAGTATTTTATAATAATAATAATAATAATAATTTTGTAAAGTATTTTATAATGATAATAATAATAATAATAATAATAATAATAATAATAATAATAATAATAATAATAATAATAATAATAATAATAATAATAATAACTTGTGAAACAAATCATATTCACAAATATACTCCGAAGCATCGCTCAGAGGGAAATGTATATTCCTCGAGTCAATAGATCTAAGTTCAATTTCTCTCTCTAATATAATATTAAAAAAAATCATGTTAGCGAATTAAATTTATAAAATAATGATTTTTATAGATAGAAAAAAAATTACATTAACAAAGTAATTGATTCATAATAATAATAATATACACACTTTATTTTACAATTATAGTATTTACAACTTAATTTTTCATGTTTGAAAATCAACCTGATGACAATAATATTCTATTTATTTTTTTATTGAAATTTTCGTTGTTAATTTCATGTATAAATAATAATAATTTTAATATTGCATATCCAATATTCATATGAAATAAATAATATAAGATTTGTATAAGAGAGAAAAAACAAATAAAAAATATTTTAACTTGATATGTGAAATAATACTAAATCACTTAAAACATGTTATATTTTCATAAATAATTTCATCAAGACATGAAGATAAAAATGTGGCATATAATTTTTTTAGTTGTTCTCATTTTTTTTTTTCATTTTTACAATTATTAACTTTTAATAAAGTTTTTTTTATATATATTTAGTTCATTATTTGACTCTGAATGGTGATTAAACACATTTAATTTTTTTTTAACAGATTAAAAACATAACTTGAAAAAAAAAGTGAAATTGTATGCAAACAATTAAGTCATCATACCTCCAAATTAAACTCAGCTCCATCATTTGGGCCTCAAAAAAATGTCTTAGATATTTAAAGAAAGAGCAAAAAGAATAGCAGAGGGTAAAATTAAAAAAATAAAAAGTAGAAATATTTTTTTAGATATTCACTGTCACAAAAAATAGTAATTTTTAGTGGCTCTTTTAATATATATATATATATATGATTAATTTACACCCATCATTTATGAAGAATTAACTAACTCATTTTTTTTTGTTTCTTAAGTTTAAATTTTACATCGATTTTCCCTGAAGTTAAGAGTTTTGTAATAAAATCGTCACCGACCTAAACGCCGTTATCTCCGTTATCGGCGTCACTTCAGCTCTTAAATTAAATCCATTATAAATTTCATCCATCATTCCTGAATAATTCTCTTAATTTCACCAGTCGTCCTTATAGAATCTCTTAATTTCACCCGTCATCTTTATATAATTTCTTAATTTCACTTTTCATCTTCAAAAAAATTAATTTAAAATCACATATAATCTATGTTGGAGCAATGATTCTATTATTAGACTTCTCACTTTAAAAATAAATGTCTAACTATCTATATAAATCACATATTAATTAGTTTAACAAATCTTAAATAATTTAAAAAATTCATTTTTTTTACATTTAAATGATAATTTTAAATATTTTTTTACATTTGAATAATAATTATTATTATTCTATTTTTATTTTTTGTAAAATAATATCTAATAATTTATTATTATAATTCAACTGTAAAAAATTAAATTTTTCAAAATTTTCTAATTTAAAATAGTATAATTATTATTGTAATATTTTTTATTTTTTAAAATTATTTTTAACATTAATTGTTATTATTATTCAAATGTAGAAAAATTAAAAATTTTAAAATTATTTAAAATTGGATTGAAAATTTTAATTTTTTTAAAAAAAATTTACTAATAGATTTGTTAAACTGATTAATAAGTTTTATTTAATTTATTAAATAAAATTTCTTTATAATTAATAACAATTATTGTTACAAATAATTAAAAAAAATAAAAAATATTACAATAATAATTATTCTATTTTTAAAATTAAAAAATTTTGAATAATTCAAATTTTACAGTTGAATTATAATAATTATTATTAAATATTATTTTACAAAAAAATAAAAATAGAATAATAATTATTATTCAAATATAAAAAAATTATTTAAAATTATCATTCAAATGTAAAAAAATTAATTTTTTAAAATTATTTAAGATTACTTAAGGATGATAGGTGAAATTAAGATATTTTTTAAGTACGACTGATGAAATTAAGAGAATTCTTCAGGGACGACGAATGAAATTTATAATGAATTTATTTAAGAGTTGACATGACGCCGTTAAAGGAGATGAAGCCGTTTGAATCGGTGATGACTTTGTTACAAAACTCTTAACTTCAGGGATGATTAATATAAAATTTAAACATCAGAGATGATAAAGTGATTTAGTTAATTTTTCAGGGACAACGAGTGTAAATTACTATATATATATAATTAGGTCTTATTGTGCCATTAGCTGAACTGGGTCATAAACGAGTTTGAAAATTATATAAGACATTTATTTCTCAAAATTATATTTGGAGGAAATTGCACTAATTGCAACAATTCACATTGTCTATTTAAAGAGTACGGTCACAATTTTTTTATTTCTATATGGCATGTATTTTTTTTATTTGTAAAGTTTTCCAACGGTGATTTTTTTTATTTTTTTCTGTTTTATTTTTATTTTTATTTTATTCAGAAATATTTTTTTATATCATATTCTCATATACACATAATATCTATTAAATATCTATAATATTTATAAAATAACTATAAAATATATACAAAATCTCTGCTAAATATACATAAAACATCTTCTAAATATCTATAAAATTTATTTATTATTTTTTAACTTTATTTTTAAAAATTCTGTAATCACATATCTACATAACATCTATAAAATTTACATAATATCTACCAAATATCTACAAAATTTATATAACATAAATAAAATATACACGCAATATCTATACAATATCTACATAACAAAATTAATACTTTTTAAATTTAATTTTTATGTGCATAATATAAAAAATTTATTTTAAAATAAAGTTAATTATTTTTATTAATATATTTTTATATATTTTACTTTTTTATATTATTTTTGTGAGTTTTTATTTGTTATTTGTAATCAAAATTAAAATTTTTGTTATTTGTAATTAAAATTAAATTTTTTTACAAAATTAATATATTTGATATGCTAAGAATATAATTTAAATATTAATTATTTGAAAAAATGTGCATTTTTTCCTTAATATTATAGTGTTCTTTTTATCCCTTTTCTCTCCCTTATCTTTCCTTACCTTGCTTTCAGATTGGGAAGGTAAGATAAGAGGAGAGAGAAGTTCCTTCCCCGACCGAGACAAAGAACTATGAGCTAAGAGTCTCTTGCTCTGTAGCTAAGTCAATTAGTGGGACTAGTGGGAGAGAGAGAGAGCTACTTTCAGAGAAACTTTTAAGTTATATCTAATTTGCAATGAAATTGATTTGTATGTTTTAAAAAAAATTAATTAATCAATTAATTAATATATATGTTGTCCTTCAATTATTGTGTCTACCATATTCAATAGAAACTTTTAAGTTATTATTGTTGTAACAAAATTTTTATATAATGAATTAATCTTAAAGTTATATTTTGTAATTTTATCATAAATATATCTATTATTTTATTCATTATAGAAATATTAAATATTTTTATAATTACACATTATTTTATTTATTGGATAATAAATGTAATTAAAATTTTGAAAAATCCTTTTGAATTTAAATCCTTACACATTATTAATGAGGTGTTGGAACTAATATGACTTCATCATTAATTGCACAAAGTAAAAGAAAAAAATATCATTTATTTATATTAAGGATATAATTGACTTTTCAATCATTTTATATAAATAGCATTGCCGTAAAATAGAAAAGTGAAAAAAAAAAACACTTAATAAGCTTGCAAACAGGTGTTTGAATAGTTTGTAAAAAACACACTTATTATGATTTTTTATGTTTATAGAATTAATTAGTTTTTGCATAATTAATTTGTTATTTTACTAATTATTAACTACCAATTATTTTGTTTAAATATGACTAGAGGATCCGTTAGAGGATTAGCTAGATTTACTAGTGGTCGATCATCTGAAGGCACGATCAACCAGAGGTAGATCTATCGGATCTAATGACTTAGAGGTGAGTTCATCATTTGTGTAGGGACTATGCAACTCACCGATACTTCTCTAAATCCAACTCCTCTAGATCATACTCATTTAGAGGATCAGACTCTTATTGCCGACCTATCCCCCTGCCAAGCCATAAACAAGTGATGCTAATAGAGTAGCATCAAATGCATATGGTGGACCCAGGCAGTGCATACATATAACAGTTTGTGCATGGGATTATGTTACATTTTTTATTTATACTTTTCATTATTTATATTTTTTTTCAATTTTATTTTTCATTTATGTATTTTTTTTTGCTATTTTGGTTCTACATTGGAGACATTTGCGGCTTGCAAACATCAAATTATAAAGATCATGTAAAAGAAGATGGATCCATAAGGGTTTAGTTGGAAGTATGTCTTGAAAGAGAGAAAAAAATTTCACTTTGAGGAATTTAAGATATGTAACATAAATTTTTAAATCTAAAATACTGATAACTAATGGTTTTATTTATATTATTAAAATACTAATTAATTTTTTTTCTTTTAGAAATATTTTTAGTGAAATCAAACCATTGATGCCTTACTCAAAATTGCCTTTGTGAAGAAGGTTGTTATTCATTATAATGACATGTTGAACAAGATTAAAAATAAAGAAAAAGAAGTCGACCTTCACAGACGATGAGCTTTGGGCAACTCTCTAGACCTATTGGACTTCTACTGAGGGCAAAACTTGTTCAGTAATCACTTTTTGTAACTAGATACGCAGTATTATAGATGGTGCAAGTCCAACCATACATACTAGAAGTAAGGAATCTCATTATAAGCATAATCGATGCCTCATATGTATAACTTCACATTTTATTAATATTTTTAAATCCAAATATTTATTCAATATACATTAATATTTTATTTAATATAAGAGGCAAATTTAGGCCTACCCACTCATTGATTATGAGCTCTTCCCCCATATCCATATAAAAAATCATGATGGAAATTTTTTTATGGATTTGTAGTTACTAGGCATGGCCACAGTCCGATTTTGAACCAGAACCGAACCGGTTAAAATAGGACCAAAAATAGTCAAAACCAGAACTGCAATAAAATCGGAACCAAAATCTTAGTATATTATTTAATTCAAGTTTTAATTTTTGATGAACGGCTGAACCAAAGGTTCAAACTAGCGATTTGAACTGATGGTTTGGTTTTTATGGGATGCTGCTTCTTTGGAAGACTAGATGACTGTTGGCTGAGCTTATGCATGTGCAATGGCCATTTTGGTTGTTATACATATAAATTTTTTTTTATTTTAAAAATTTTATTAAACTAACTATATAAATATTACCTATTTCAAATTTTTTTATACTTTCAAATTTCCTCCTCATTTTTCTATACTTCCAATTTCTCTTCATTTTTCAATCTACAATCTAAGATTCTCTATATTATATTACAATATTTAATATCCAATCTATATTTACAATATTCAATTTACAATACATTATATTATAATTTTCAATATTCTTTTTAATACTTTATTTTTATTTTATAATTTTTAATATTTTATTTTTATTTTATAAATAAATTTTATTTCTATTTTATTTTTGTTATTTCCATTTCATTTCCATTATTTTAAAATTTTTATATCATATATTATATTTTATTTTAAATTTTATTACATTATATTTCTATTTATATTATATTTTATTCCAAATTTTATCACACTATATTTTTAAGAAAAATGTCAAGTGACCAATGTTCAAATTTTGAATCAAACAAGAAGAAAAATATAGTTGATATCCTAGGCCAATTGATCTAGAAAATATAATGGATGAAGTTGAAAATAATGATGATATTCAATAATTATATCAATTTTCTACTCAAGAAAGTCAACAAGTTGATCATGAAGAAAAGAAAAAATTATTAACTTTTGATATATTTAATATTCATTTTACAAAAAAAGAAAAATTTAAAAATTTATTTGACGTGATTTGTAATTATTGTGGACAAGTATACAAATTTAAGTTTTGAGGTGGATATGACACATTCAAGGGGCATTTGGAGCAAAAATATCATACTAAAATCGGACTTGACAAGACACAGATGCAAATTTCCAGGTTTGCATCTTCTAAATCTTCATCTCAATCATTATTTAATTATTTGGATAATAAAAATAAAGAAGAAATGACAAAAGTAATTTTATTTGAACATTTATCATTTAAATTTGGTCAAAATTTAGTTTCATTAGATATTGTCAAAATGTTTTAAATCCTAGTGCAAAATATTTTCCTAGAAATAATTTAAAACTTTCACTTTTATTTTTATATATAAAAAAAGAAAAAATTATAAAATTTATTTTTAAATTTGAATGAACGTGTTTCTATTTATTGTGATATTTGGAGTGATCATTAACAAATACATTCTTACATGGGTATAACATGCCATTGGATTGATGATGGATACAAAATGTCACGACCCAACCCGGGGGCCATGACCGGCATGTAGCCAAACCGAAGTCCGACCACATAAGCCTATAGAAACATTCATAACAGTCTAAGTGCAAAACAGTACAATACTATATAATCCTCAAATTCTAATTCAAATGCAAACCATCAATAATTAAATCCCAATAAAATCATTCGGGAAATCTAATACAGACAAGTTCTACTAATTACACAAAAAGGGATTCGGATTCAATCCGTCCAAATGTTCAATATCCGGAAATCTCTAAACAGAATGACCGATAGACATAAACGGAAAACCTGATCGACTTCGCCAAAGAAGAGAAAGAAGACAGACGAAGGCAATCACTGTAAACCTGCAAAACAATCTATATGGGTGTGAGCGTTATATATAGACGCTCAGTAAGTCTATGAGAGGCAGAGAAACTTTTCTATAACAATAAACAATATATATATAACAAGAACTTCAATCACAATCAATTCATACAAGATGGTGTGTCGGGGTCTACCAATATCATAATACCTCCTCCTTCAATCAATATCAATGTACAATCGGGCTTATAGCCCCAATGAGCAATCAGGCTTATAGCCTCTCCTTCAATCAATATCAATGTACAATCGGGCTTATAGCCCCAATGAGCAATCAGGCTTATAGCCTCAATGAACAATCAATAGCAATAGTCAATGAACAATCTCAATCAATAACCTCCGTCCCCATATGACACACCATCACACAACACAAAGAATTTCAAATTCATTTAATACAATTAATAAATCAAGCACATACGTTTCTCTGTCTTTTATTCACATGCAAAGCTTGGGTAGAAAGAATAGTCTAGCAAAATAGAAAAGAATAATTATATATTGAGAAGGGCTGTAATATATATAGTATTTGGTTAGAAAGTAGCACATCACAAGTAATCACATACACCCATTAAACTTACCTGGTATCCAAAGAAAGCTTAGCCCAATCCTCACAACCTACTGACCTCGAGCTTCAGCCGGATTATTGCCTAAGGAAAGATAATTACACAGTCCAACAATCAATCCCACTATCTCATCTATCATGAGGGATGCAATGCATGCTATGAATGCAAAAGACCAATACTTAGTCAACAATTAACCAAGATAATTCAAAATTAAAAACTCACCCGACTCAACTCAAAATCATGGTTCAACCCAATGGTTAAACCGATTGCACCTCAAAAATACGAAATCAATTAATTAATTAAAATTTATTAGAACCAGAACCTCAACTCAATTTTTATAACTCATATATCAAATAAAATCACATCATTCCCTATGCAAAAATCATAATTCTTACCAACACCCAAAACCGATAAAAATTCTTAAGTAGTCCTTATAATTCAAAAATTTCCAGAAAATAATTCCATCATCCAAAAATTCTAGAAACATTCCAATAGCTTCTCCAACATCCAAATAACATGTGTGCAAAATTTCAGATTAATCCAAATTTATTTGATCTCCCAAAAATATTTTACAACATTCTGATTCTGTTTGAACCACTAAAAATCAGTACAGCAAAAATCATCTTAAATCCTTGACATTTAGTTACCACAAAATTATCCAAATAATTTTCTCACATTATACACATCAGTATGGACAACATATAAAAATCTCATAATTTTTCAAGACATCTAAGATCTCCAAATAAATCCTCAAATCAGACATCATCAGAAAACCCTTAACCAAAAGCAGTGTCAATTCTTAATTTATTTCGGAACCTAAAAATTAGAACCAGACTCCAAATTATTTTTCTCCAATTCATAACATCATAATAAACAACATATCAAAATTTCATAATTTTTAGAAACCTCAAAGTCCCTCAATTAAATTCTTAAATCGGATTCATATAACCAGTTACCATACTGGCAGCAGTTGAAAGATCTAATTATTTCGAAACACAAACATTTGATCCATACCTCAAAATATTTTTCTTGTAAACTAGACTTCCATAACTTCAACATATATGAAAATCAAATCTAAAACATTTTTACACATTTTGGTATGAATTTCGAAAGTTACAGATGATGCAATCGCATCTACAGTACAGTTCTTCAGACAACAGTAGCAAACTTTAATTTTCCAGAAATATTCGATGCTCCAAAATCCCAACAATTATTTTTCTCATAAACTAGACTCAATTTCGATCCACATATCCAAATTTCAGATTTTTCTCATGATCCAATATTTAATTAAAAATCGAGCAACATACAGCTCTAAAATCAAACTTCAACAGAGAAACTAAATCATCCAAAAACTCAAAGAAAATAATTAATTCGAAAACCTTAACACCCAAATCAATTCAATCCAACCCTAATTCAATATATTCATCAAGTTCCAGAACCCAACACACTAGCCCAATCAATTAATTCAACATCAAAATCCATCAAAACAATAAAAATCCCAAAACTTAACCTATTTTGTAAAAACTCAATTAATTAAATAATAATTCGAATTTAACCAAATTAATTAAGAAAAATACCAACCCAAAATGATATGAACATGAACTAATCAAATGGAAGTTGAAATAATGCAAAAGGAATCAAGAAAAACCTCAAAAAAACCAAAAACTCGAAAATTTTGGCTGCTGGAACAGAGATCAAAACGACATCGGCGAGCCACGGCGCGCCACTCGAAACGACGGAGCTTCGCAGGCCGAACGACGAAGTCCCTGGCTCGCGCTACACCGCCGAACGACGCCAACGCCTCGCCAAACGACACGGGCACTCCGCACGCCCACTGACGAAACGACACAGCTCTGATTTTTGCTCCAAAATCAATTTTTCTCTCCTTTTTTCAAAACACCCGAAAATAGAAGACCTCTAACAATACCCCCATCAGATTTTAGGCCTATTTATAGGAAAACAACTCTTCAAAATTATATTTTTACCCCAAACTAATTTATTTTAATTCAAAAACACCCCAAAATTATTTATTTTCATAAAAATTACCCAAAACCATAAAATTCACAAAATCAACTCAAATTTATTTTTAACTACAAACTTTAACCCAAAATAATTTATAAATATGTTTTACGCATAATAATTCCCGAAAATACCGAAAATGACGAAAATACCCTCGGCACCAAAAAATACAATATTATACTCAAAACGACCGTCTCGTCGTCCCGAGTATCAAAAAGACATTCAAACCATCAAATTATGTTCAAACGACATATGAGGGTACAAAATGACTATTTTGCCCCTAAGGTGCAAAATTACCATTTTGCCCCTAGACTTAAAATCTTTTAAAAACCAAGGGTTTTACACAAAATTTAAATGAGATTAATTGCGTTTCATATTTTTGATGATAAACATATCGCTGATAATATTTATATAATGATTAAAAATATTTTAGAAGAATATAAATTAATTAATAAAAAAATTTTAATTTCATTTGATAATACATCTGCAAATACTGCATCAATTAATGAGCTTCAAAAAATTTGTCAATCTAATCTTGGAGGTAAATTTTTTTTATATTAGATGTGCATGTTACATTTAAAATTTGTGTGTGCAAAATAATTTGAGAATTCTTGATAGCTTTATTTCTCATATTAAAAAGGCAATTAAATTTTTATGGGTATATCCTCAACTGATGAAAGAATGGTTTAAATTTTATAAAATTGATAATAAAAGGCCAAAAAAATTTTCAAGAGATGTTCTAATTCATTGGAATTCAATGTATGAATTGCTAAAAGAGTCCTATGAATATAAAAATTTATTGTGCATATTTATTAACAACAATATATCATAACCAACATTATATCCACTTATATGAGATAGTTGTACAAAAGTTTTAGATGTTTTAAAATTTTTTAATAATGCTACATATACTTTAAGTAGTATTTATTATCCTACAACTCATTTATTTTTAATTGAATGTTTAAATATTGTTGGTGAAATAAAGGAATATGAAAATGATATTATTTTAAAAGATTGCATTTATAGTATAAAGAAAAAATGGTTAAATTATTTTAAAAATATTCCACCAATTTATCTTGTTTCTATTGTTTTTGATCCTAGATATAAATTAGATGGTTTAAATGATTATTTGACTCTTTATTATTCATTTATAAATCTTAATGATAGGAAAAAGTTTGATGTTTCTAAAATAATTCTTGAAGTTCAAAAAATAATAGTAGATGATTTATATACTGAATTTTGTGTTCTTCATGGCTATCAAGTAGTAGTTAGTCAATCTTCTTAATCTAGTGATCAAACACAAAAAATAAAATGGGGCGATCATTTAATTACACAAAGGCAAAAAAAACTTAGAGGATCCATTGGTGATAATTCTGAATTTGATATATATCTAACATCTGTTTTTGAGTTTGGTGATAGTAATAAAGGTAAAGATTTTCTTGTTCTTGAGTAGTGGCATCCGTATACAAAAAATTTTGCAACACTCTCACTAATTGCTAAATAAATTTTAGTAACATCAGTTTTAAATGTTGTTGTTGAACAGACTTTTAGTGAGGGAGGTAGTATAGTGGATGAGAAACGATCTAGTATGGCTCCTGAATCTTTAGAAGCTCAAGCATATGTAGTTGATTGGACTAAGGTAAGCTTAAGAGAACAAGATATTAATAAACCAAGTGATGAATATTTATATAATGTAGGAACCAAAGGGACAGCTGGAACATCCGGTGGTGGAAATGATTAAGATAAGGGGGTTGTCCTTGTATAACATAAGGTAAGAGAACTATGTGGACTTTGATTCATCTTTTAGCCCCAAGAGGATATGTAGGCAACTTAATTTTTTTTTTAAAAAAAATTAAGTTCAAGTTCTTTTTTAGTAAATTAATTTCAATAATTTTTATTTTTATTGATCTTAATTTTAAATATTTTCTCTAATTTTAAATTAAAATCACATGTAAACTTTATTCTGGATTGTCCCAACTCACCTTTGAACTGTCTCAAACTGTCCCTTTGAACTGTTTATTTGAATCACATTTTAAACCATCTTCAAATCGGGGTTCGAATCAGAACCGATGATTTTTGAACTGTCTTTAAACTATTATGTAGGTGATTTGATTCAAGTTTAAAAATTTTCTAAATAGGAACCGACGATTCTTGAACCGTAGCCATGTCTAGTGGTTACTATATGTAAATATAAATATTTCATTATAAATAAATTTTTTTTGCAAAAGTCAATTTAATAATAAATATGATTATTGCAGAATTGTTTCATTGCCTCCTGAGACCAAATGTCTTAGTTTGATTTACATAGATGAGTCCCTGTTATTTCTAGCTGCTACTAGAGGAAGGAAAAATAAGTATGTTTATGAACTTGGGTCACAATATGTTTTTGAGACTATATTTATGTCATCTGTCAGTTCTTCAACTTTATAACATATTGATCAATTAAAGACAAACTTAGAAGAGCAAGATTGATCGTTTCAGGAGATTGTAGGCCTAAATTCAGCAGTAGGTCCAACACTAATTACAATAATTTATGGATCATTTCATGACATCTTGATCGTTTGATCCTACACTATCTCCTACTCCAATCCATCTCCACCTCTATCTCCATATCCACTTGCACCATCATCTTAGAAACTTTTTTTTTGGATACTGGTTGATTTTTATTTACATTGGTACTATTAATATTTAAGTATCATTTGTTTGATTTTTATATATTTATTATTTTATATACATTACATTGTTTTATTTCATATATTAATTATAATGTATTTAATTATTTTATTAAATTTAGTTTTTATATATTGCTTTCTATTATAATTTTTTTGATATCAATTTATACTTTAATGTTTTAGCTATTTATTTTAAACTATATACTCCATATAAATTTATAAATAATTTTTTAAATAATAAAATTTATAATTTACTAACAGATTACCTATGGGTGTATCAATCTCTATAATTATGATAATTTTTTATTTATTAACTATGCTGGCCATTTACCAAGGGAAACTCCGTTGGGAATACGGATAAAAGTTAGGTCTCTTGGTATATTCCTACATATTCCTGTACAAATCACTAAGAGGCACACTATCATGACTACTGACAAATAACTAATCTCTTAGTATATATCAATATATATTAGCACATATCACTAACAAACTTTTCATCGGTATTGCTTATCGATATAATAATATGTCGATATATTTTGATAGATTTTTCTGCAAGTTTTACTGAGATTATCTATCGGCAATTCCGATAGATATGTATTCTCTCAATATTTTCCTATTAATTTTTGCTTGGTATTTACTAATAGAATTATAATCGATAATTGGCGAGACTTTGTTGTTCTTGGCAAAAAGATAGTATTTAGTATGTTTATATTTTTTTTATTGGCAAATTATTTACCGGTGAAGCTATTGAAAACTGATATTTTTTGTCAGTAATTGTTCAAAAAAATGTTTGCCTACAAAATCTTTATATTTATCAATGAATGTTGTTGTTGTGGTGCCCCATTCAATTGTAGGATCCACAACAGCAAAAGTTGAAAAAAAGAGAAAAGGAAGTTAATTACACCAAAATTACGATGGCCTACAAGCAAAATTTTCACTAAAATTTTAATATGGATAGCTTGCATGCGGGAAATGCCTATATATATGACCTTCCATTTCAGCTCTAAATATAGCAAGAAACAATTGAAAAAAAATAGAGAATTCTTTTTAAGAGAGAGAAAAAATTATTTGTGTTGAGATTTTTTTATGAGTGATAAAATAGTAAAGTTTTATTTTTGGGTACTTAGAAAATATTTATCACTATTTTTATTTATCTTAATTATGAGTAGTGTGCTTCTAAATTTTTTTTTTTCAGAAAATTTTTTCTCTTGTAAATCTACTATTTATTAATGGAAGAAATTATTCAAAATTTAGTCTATAAACATAGCCTAAATAAAAATGGTGAACCTTGTTAAATATTAGTATTCTTTTATTTATTATTTTTATTCTGCTCGAATATTTATCTAATCCAACTCAGGTCCACTAATTTCACTGCGCCACAAATTTTGAAATTATTTTTTGTTTATTTTTCAACAACTGGTGTCAAAGTCTGATTGACTATTATCTGTGTAATTTGAAATAGAAGAGTCAAATAATATATTTTTTAATCTGCAAAAATCTTTATAATCCTATTGAAGATGAAAAGAGAAAACCAAAAAATAACAAAGAATGAGAGAAAATGAATAGAAAGACCGTGACTATAATTAGGTAATGGATAGATAATAATATCCATCATTATGTGGTTTAGGAGAATAATACCGAGACTTTATGAAAGAAACTTGCCAACTTGTATAAAAGAAAATTTCAACAAAATAAGACTTTTTTTGTTAGAAAATTTATCCATATGAGATTTAAAGATGAGAGCATTATGACAAAATACTTGAGCGATTTTAACTACATTGTAAATTGCCTAACTAATCTAGAAGTTGTATTGTTTGATGAATTATAGATTTGTTTACTTCTTGGTACTTTGTCTGACAGTTGAGAAATTTTGATGGTTGCCTTGAGTAATTTAGCTCCTAAAAGCAAATTGTCTATAAATACATATTGTGAAAGTTTGTCAAATGAAAAAACTACAAGAAAAGATCAAGATTCTTCTGTCCACTCAGAAGCAATAGTTACTAAAAGACATGGTAAAAGCAGAACTAGATAGCCTCAAAAAATAGACAAGCAATAAAATAATTATGACAAGTTAAAAGGTAGATCCAAGTCAAGAAAATGTATCACTTGCTATCACTGTGACAAGCTAAGAGCTAAGACATGTGAAAAGATTTTGCAGACAGTAGACTAACGATCATGAAGAAAAGAAAGAAGATAAAGATACAACTTCAATTGCATTTTGATGGTGATATTTTCATTTTCACTTAGGACAATTATTTACATCTTGATGGCTATGAAATCTCTTGGATTGTTGATTCTGGAGCTTCATATCATGTATCTATTAAACGTGAATTTTTTGTATTATATACCAATGGTGATTTTGGCTATGTCATAATGGGGAATGAAGCTTCAATTAAGGTTCTTAGCATAGGTAAGGTGTACTTGAGTACCAATATTGGATGTAAGCTGTCACTCAATAATATCAGACATGTTCTTGAGATACAACTCAATTTTAGTTCTTATAGCACTCTTGCTGATGAAGGTTGCATAAGTTTCTTTGGTATGAACTGCAAAATTACTAAAGGTAATTTTATACTGGCTAAAGGAAGATGACAAAAAATTTATACTTCTTACAAGCCAAGATATGAAAAGAAGAGGTGAATACAGTAGAAAATACTTCATTAGACTTATGGCATAAAAGGCTTGGTCACCTAAGTGAGAAAAGAATTGGTGTTCTCACTAGGAAGAAATTTCTACCCTTGATAGGTATACATCTAGAATCTTGCACTGATTATTTTGTTAGAAAACAAAATAAAGTTGTATTTCGGAGATCTTACTCTTCTAGAAGATCAAATATTTTTTATTTAGTTTACATTGATATTTATTTTATAAGTGATAAAACTCTTGGTGGTGCTTTGTATTTTGTGATATTTATTGATGATTACTCTAGAAAAGTATGGGCTTTTGCTTTGAAATCCAAATGATTATGTGCTAGATGTGTTCAAGCATTTTTATGCCAATGTTGAAAGAGAAATGGGAAGACATTTAAAATATATTTGATAGATAATGGTAGAGAATATAGGGGTCCATTTGAAATATATTACAAGGAGCATAAAATTTATTTGGAGAAGATAATTCTAAAGACACCTCATCAGACTGGCATTGCTGAGAGAATGAATAAAACTATTGTGGAGAGGATCTGGTGTATGCTCTCTCATGCTAAACTTCCTAAGTCCTTTTAGGGTGAAGAAATGAGAACTGCAGTCGATTTAATTAATCTTTCTCCTTTAGTTCCTCTTCATAAAATATTTCAGAAAGAGTGTGAAGGGGAAAAGATGTTTCATATAATCATTTATGGGTTTTTGGATGCAGGAAATTTGTTCACATTCCAAAAGATGAGAGACCCAAGCTTGACTCTATGGCTAAATAATGCATCTTCTTGAATTATGCATATGAAGAATTTAGTTATAGACTTTGGGATCCTGTTAATAAGAAAGTCATAAGATGTAGAGATGTAATATTCTTTAAAGATCAGACCATTAAAAATTTTAAGAAGTCTACATTAGTCAAAGAAAATTTTTCAGATAACACTTCAGAATCATCTAGTTATGAGCAAAGTGATGCAAATAACAATCATGGTGAGCCTATTCCTTATGCTAATAAAATTGATGAGGCTATTAATGAGCATGATGATCAGTCTCCTCTTACATCACCAATTGAATTTTAATTACAATATTTACTAGAAATAGAATGGCTTTCCAGAAATACTCTCTTCATGAGTATGTGATGCTTATTGATGGGGGAGAACCTAAAAACTATAAAGAGGCTATGACATGCAATAAAAAAATGAGTGGTTGAATGTTATGCAAGATGAGATGAAGTCCTTGCATGAGAACCACACTTAGGAGTTGATAAAATCTGCCTAAAGGAAAGAAAGCTCTGAAGAATTAATGGGTCTTTAGAGTAAAGATTGAAAACAACAGTTCACAGCCAATGTACTAGGCTAGGTTGGTTGTGAAAGATTTTGGACAGAAGAAGGGGATTTACTTTAAAGAAATTTTCTCACATGTGGTTAAGATATCTTCCATCAAAGTTATTCTTGGTTTAGCTGCTAGCTTGAATTTGAAGATAGAATAACTTGTTGTGAAGATAGAATAACTTAATGTGAAGATTGCTTTCTTCCATAGTAACTTGGAGGAGGAAATTTATATGGAGAGACCAAATGAGTTTAAAGCTAAAGGCAAGGAGAATTTTGTTTGCAGGTTAAAGAAAAGCATTTATGGATTTAAGTAAGCACCAAGGCAATTGTTTAAGGAACTTGAGTCCTTTATGATAGATCATGGTACGGAAAGACAATTATTGATCATTGTATATTTGTAAAGAATTTTTATGATCCTATTGCTTTATGTGGATGATATATTGATAGTTGGTTATGATGCTAAGAAGATAAGTTCTTTAAAGAAAGAGCCTAGTAAGTCCTCTGCAATGAAGAATTTGGGATCCACTCAGCAAATTCTTGGGATGAACATTACTCGAGATAGGAAGAGAAGAAAATTGTGGCTATCTCAAGAGAAATATATTGAGAAAGTTCTTGACAAGTTCAACATGAGCAAGGCAAAGCTAATTTGCTCTCTACTTGCATGTCATTTCAAGTCGAGTTTTAAATAATGTCCTTCAAGTGAGAATGACAAAAAAGAAATGAAGAAAGTGCCTTATGCTTCTGTAGTTGATAAGTTGATGTATACTATGGTTTGCACAAGGCCAAATATTGTTCATACTGTTATAGTTGTAAGCATATTCCTTTCTAATCATAGAAAGGAACATTGGCTAGCAGTGAAATGGATAGTTATGTATCTTAGAGGCACTTCCAAAATTTATTTATGCTTTGGTGATGAAAAACATGTATTGGATGGGTATACAGATGCAGATATGGCTGGTGACATTAATTCTAGAAAATTCACTTCTAGATACGTGATTACTTTTACAGATGAAACATTTTCTTGATAATCAAAGTTATAGAAATGCATTGTCTTATACACCACTGAGACTGACTATATTACAATTGTTGAAAGAAGCAAAGAGCTACTATGAATGAAGAAGTTTCTGCAAGAATTGAGCTTTGAGCAAGAGAAGTATGTATTATATTGTGATAGTTAAAACTCCATTCATCTCAGTAAGAACTCTACTTTTCACTCACAATCAAAGCATATTAATGTAAGATATCATTGGATTCGAGATGCACTAGAGATGAAACAGTTTTTGTTTAACAATATTCATACAAATGATAATGACTTTGATATAATAACTAAAACTCTATCCATAAAGAAGTTTATTATTTGTAGAGAGATTACTGGTATGGAAGTTTTACCTATTGAGTATGAGGGGGAGACTTCTTTTAATATTCCACTCAATTAGTGGGGGACCCATAACAGTAAAAGTTCAGGGAAAAAAGAGAAAAATGAAGTTAATTGCACGAAATCTTAATTAGACAACTTATAAGCAAACTATCCACTGAAATTTTAACGTGGACAGCTTGCTGCAAGCTGTCAATATGGGAAAGGCCTATATATATGACCTTCTTCTTCAGCTCTAAATATAACAATAAACAATTGAAAAAAATAGAGAATTCTTTTTAAGAGAGAGAAAAAATTATTTGTGTTAAGATTTTTTTTTGTAAGTGATAAAATAGTGAGAGATTATTTTTTGGGTGTTTGAAAAACACTTAGCACTATTTTAAGTTTATATCAATTGTTAGTGTTGTGCTTCTAGAATATTTTTTTTTTAAAAAATCTCTTTCTTGTAAATCTATTATTTATTAATGGAAGAAATTATTCAGAGTTTCATGAACGTAGCAAAAATAAATATGATGAACCACGTTAAATATTAATGTTCTTTTATTGATTATTTTTATTCTGCTCGTATTTTTATCCAATCCGCTTTGAATTTACTAATTCCGCTGCACTATAAATTTTGAGATTATTTTATTTATTTATTTTCCAATAGTTGTCAACGATAAATCGGTAAATTCTTTAAAACCATGCCATCTTTTAAGCCAAAATCTTAGTGATTGCTTTGTATATTGTTGTACAACAGATAATTGGCCTATAGTCAACAAGGAGCTGGGTTATGAATATTTGGTATGATGGAGAGCATAGTCACACTCACCTGCTTCAGAGTCTTCTCATAATATCTATGTTTTCTTGAAGAAAATACTATTAAGTTATTTACTCCCCTGGGCCTTATCATTTCTAATAGCGCAAACAACTCATATTTAAAGAATAGAAATTGAACCACAAAGAATGATATTGAGACTTGCTCCCACAAGCTATCTTGGAGGGACCAGTCCCACCTTATTCTCCTTCAAATGACAATTCTTTATTATAAATAAAATAAATTTAACAATTTTTTTATAACAAAATTTGGTAACTTAATTTTTAAAATAAAAATAATAATGTTTAATAAATTTTTATTACAATAATAATTTTTAAAATGAAAGTAATAAAATTTTAAAATAAAATTAATATTTTTTTTTACTAAAGATAATCATTTTTAAATAAGAATAATAATATTTTTAATAAGAATAATATTTTTATAAACAAACTAATAGTTAAAATTTAATTACTAAAAATAAAATAATAAATAATATAAATATAAAAAAATAAAATCCACTAAAGTAAAACTTGATCCCTCATCATTGGAAGATCAAATCCTATTTTATGTTTATGTGATATTTTAGTGGATCTAATTTAACGAAACTTGAGACTTCACGTTGGAGATGCTCTATCGCTAAAGCATCTGGCCACTCCCTACTTTCGCAGCTATTACATGGCGTCTTTGGTGTTCATTAGTCTTTAGGGGAATTTACACTGTATATATCCAAATAAGGTTTACTTTTCAACAATTCCAACATTTACAAATTTACTTTCTCCATGTTGATTTTTTATTTTTATAATTTATTTTTATTTTCATTTTTAGGATTTTATTTTATTTGTATTTTTTTATTTAAAATTTTTTTAATATCATATTTTTAATATACTGATAAAAAAATAAAAAAATATAATATATAATATGTGCAAAATATACACTCAATGATACAAACTATATCTATATAATAATTTTAATATTTATTTAACATTTATTTTTTTTAATTTTTTATTCTAACAATATCTACACAATATTCACACAACATTTAATAATTTTCACATAAAAAATATATAATTTAATTAATAAAAATATAACATACACACAATATTTATAATACATCTATAACATCTACGAAACATATACAATACATCTACAACACATCTACTATATATCTAAATAATTATATTTTTTATATTTTTTCATAATTATAATATGTTAATAATTTTTATCAATATATTTTTGCATATTTTATTTTATTTTTATTTTTTTGGGTTTTACTTTTTTTTATAATTAAAATTAATTTTTTTATAAAAATTGTAATTTTTATATGATGAAAAATAATTTAAATTTAAATTTTATTATTTATTAAAATATTTTTTTATTTAATAGTAAAATTTAAAATAAATAAAAATTTAAAATAAAATATTAATTGTAGTGAAAAAAATATATTTTTTAAAAAAATTATTTTAGTGAAAAATAAGATATTTTTAAAATTTTGTATTATTTTTTATAAAAATATAAATATTTTTAATTTTTATAATAAAAGTTATTTTTTGTTGGGCAGTGATGTAAATGTCCCTAGTCTTAATGAGTTGCGTATGGAACTCAATCATGTATGGTTTTTTTTTTTTTTTTTTTTTTTTCTAAAAATCCTCTTGGCTTCTTTAATACTCAAATTATCATACTAACGCCTTTATTCATCGCCGGTCTAACTTTATCTTGGTTATGGAAATATTTGGTATTGAAGTTCCTTAACTCACCGAATCCAATTAGTCTCGGCCTTATGCTAATACAATTCCTACTCATAACGCAACAACTTTCTATAATGCTTAGATATTTCTCTTTCCTCATCAATTAGGTAGTCCTTCAAGGGGTCATCCTGTGATCTAACATGTACACCTCCGAGTAACTATGGACCCTCCATCACTTTGTGAGAAATATCGAAGTATTCAGCCCTATTATTTCGTTTTAGTATATTTTATAATTTTATAATATAATTAAATAAAATTTTAATTTATTAATAATATTTTTAACATTTTTTTTATATATAGAAAACACTAACTCTCCCTATATGTATCTCTTTTCATCAGGAGCGCAAAATAAGAAAAAAAAAAAAAAGAGAGAGGCCAAAATAAAAGCTCTAACTCGGACGAGAAAAAGCAACGCGCGCAATATTTGTATAAAATAATGCGAAAAAAAAAACACGCGTTAGCTGAGAAAGCCGAAAAAGGAAAAAGAAAAAAGAAAAAAAGTTGCAGCGATCTGGGCTCTGCGCGATCCGCTTTAACGGATCCCATTCCCTTGTTTCTCTAAAACCATAGCCATAGCAGAAAATATTGAATAAGACAGAGGGAGAGATGTGGGTGTTTTACCTGATTTCGTTGCCTTTAACCCTAGGCATGGTCATTTTAACGCTGAGGTTCTTCGCCGGACCGGAAGTCCCTCGCTATGTCTTTTTCACCGTCGGTTATACCTGGTTCTGTTCTCTTTCTATCATCATCCTTGTTCCCGCCGATATCTATACGGTAATTTATGTTCTCAAATTTGTTGCTTCATTTCAATTACATTTCTCTATAATTTAATTTTGGAATTGGTATTAAGAAATTTATTGTGTTCATGGAAAATTCTCTAATCATTTTTGCTAAATTATCAATTAAGGAAGAACTTATTTTATACATATTTGACGAGTTCAAGAAACAATAGCTTAATACGTTTGGAGTTTCAATTTTGGGTGATTAATATGCTACCTTTGGATTATGTTGAAGATAATAAACAATTTAAATTTTTTGCTTAAAACTAGCTTTTAGTTTTTTGTTCAATTTGGTTAGACTTTAGAGTTTACTTTCTTTGATTATATGAATTTTTAACATGGCTTAGTCTTTTATTATATGTACAGACAAAATTTAATCTTGACAACGGAGTCATTTCTTTCTTTTGGAGTTGGTCATATTGGAGTACGTTTTTACTTACATGGTATGTAGCATATAAACTTGTATTCTTCATTTTGTATCCTCCTTTCTATCGTTTTATTTATTGTATCAAGTTGTAATGTTGCATATAGCATCAAGTTTTGAATTTCTGTGATGCTATTTTTTCAGTTGATGTTCTTTTGGTTAGATACACCAATGCTATCCTGTTGTTTAGCTATCGGCTTATCCCCTTATCAAACCTGTGAACAAAATGGACATGGAATAAAATTATTTAAAAATGGATTTAACATTTTCCACCCCTTTTCTAGTGGGAGGTGTCACTTAGTTCATGATAAGACATTCATGAGTTGTAATTGTATACATTGCCATTTTTTCTTTTCTAGTGCATATGTATTACAATTTTATTTGAGCTCTCACATCCTTTTCTATATAAACTCATACACTCCCTCCGTTTTTTTTTGGAAAAAAATTGGAGCATATGAATTTGCTGGTTCATGAAAAATTTAATAGAAAATGGAGAGAGGGAAAGAGAGTTTGTTATCATTATTAAATATTATTGTGCTTGATACTATTTTTCTTACAAATAGCTGTAAATAGGATTTTAGTTTTCAGATGTATGATTCCTCATATACTTCAATTATTTCTAAGCAGGGCTGTGGTGCCCCTTATTCAGGGTTTTGAAGATGCTGGAGACTTCACTGTGACTGAAAGATTAAAGACCAGTGTACATGCTAACTTGGTCTTCTATTTAATTGTGGGATCTATTGGGCTTTTTGGAATTATCCTTCTCATCATGATGCATAAGATAAGTCAGTCTTATCCTCCTGAATTTACTTTCTTTGAATAGCATTTTAATTTCTTACTTTATGTGCTAAGATTTTACATGTTTTTTATCAGATACTTACAACTTTAATTTATTTATTTGCATGCACTTTAGAAGCTCCTGCATCTTTTTTATTCATTTACACACTAGACGAATCTACTGCTTTTTGTTTCTGCTTTGCATATTGAATCCTTTAGGGTATTCACAATCTTGTTGATGTAGAATTAGAAAAGAAATTGAAACACACAAAAACCGAAACAATAACAAAAATTTAATTCCTAATTATCCAAAAATATTATCTAATGTTAAAAGAGCTTGTAATAATACTTATACAGGGTAATCGAATAAGTCTAACCCTAATAGTAAAGTTAAATGCCAGTAATACCCTAATAGTAAAGTTAAATGCCAGTAATACCCTAAACATTTAAAATTTCCAAATAACATCAACTAAACTATTTTCTATATTTTTTTCTACAATTTGTGGGCCTAAATCTTTAACAAATGGTCCCACATCATTCCTCCTTGGCTGAAAAGAACTTGACTCGGCAAAGTTGAATTGCAAATGAGTTTCCACAAGAGAGAATCCATAGTTCAAAATTTCTCTTTAGAACCCATGTAGTGTTAGAATTAGGATGATCCCACCACTTAACAAGAAATCTTCAAAAAACCAGCTTGAGGGGAAGCAACAAATTCTTCATCTACCATGAGCTTTAATCTTATATGTGAACCAGGCACATGTAAACCTGTGAAGCACTAGAAGGCAAAGTAGGAGGCTCAAAAGTGTCTTAGTAAGAGAATAAACTCTCAAGTTGGAAACAAGACTAATATTCATATGATCAGGAAGCCAAGTAAATATGCATTTGATCCAAGTTTTCAACATCGAATAGTGGTCGTTTGGACTTGTACTTTCTTTAGGGAATTTCATGTTCCCAACTTGAATTTAGGAGAAATATGAGTTTTACAATGAAGAATTAATTAAATAATCCTATAATTGCATATTGTATGGACATGGAAAAATGATGAATGCATATATAGATATACATCAATAGATATATTTTATACTTGGCTCTTTCAGGAATTGGTTAGTTATGATGTTGGTTGCCATCTTTATTGACAGGAAGGAAGGTGTGCTTGGTTTTGCCATGGCAATGCTCGAATACTTTTGGACTTGTTACAGGTGCCTTTCTTCTTGGTTTTGGTTTGAGTGAAATTCCCAAGAGTCTCTGGAGAAATGCAGATTGGACAACCCGCCAAAAAGTTCTTTCTCATAAAATTGCCAAAATGGCTGTGAAGCTTGATGATGCTCTCAAGAACTTTCAAATGCTATTGTAGTAAGTGTAGTTTTAGCTCCTCCTCACCCCCTATCTCAAACAACTAAATTTCAAGTTTATTTTTGTGATTAGCAATATTTGAAAGAGAATATGCTTCCATTTTCTGCTATTGTTCACTTTTTATTTTTCAGCAAAGTCTACACAGTTTTTCTTTTTCTCTGGTGCTATAGATTCCTTCTTCTGCTTCCCCCTTCTGAACTCCTAATAATTAGCGTTTATCCTTTTTTTTGTCCCTGTGAATTTTATAACCTGTTTACTTGTAGAAAACTAGACTAGTTCTCTTGAAATTTATCCAAGAAAATTTGAACACAGAATTAGATGTTCAGTTGTGATAGTTTCTAAATGGAAAATTAAGGGGCTATTTAGTAGTGAAAAGTATTTTCCATTTTAATTTTTTAGTTTTCTTTTGTTTTTCTTGATTTTTAGATTTTCATTTTCTAAGTGTTTTCCAAATGAAAAATTAAAAAAACTAGAAAATTATGGGTTTACTTTTATTTTCCAATTTCTGTTTTTCATTTTTTATGTAATATTTAAATAGCTTTCTTTTTTTTTAATACAAAAATATAATTAAATGGATAATTTATAAATGTTAATATATATTTTTTTCAATTTAAAAATGAAATCATAATTAAATAATTTTAAATAAAATAAAAAATTAATTATTATAAAATTAACTTTAAAATATGCTCAAATTTCAAAGTATAACATAAACATATAAAATAAGATGAATCCAAATAAAAACAAATGAATCCAAATAAAAACAAAAAACTATCTCAAAGTGGAAAGAATCGAAGTATTAAAAAAATTATAAATTAAAAAACAGTTTGAATCAAAGTGGGAAACAAACGCCAATGTTTTTTAGGACTCCGTGTTTTCCATTTTGAAAACAACTAAAAGTAATTTTTTTAAATTCAATTATTAGCTAATAAATATAAAAATATATATTCTAATTTTCCAAGTGGAGAATATTTCTAACTAAATAATAAATTCTATTTTTCATTTTTTTTAGAAAACTTGTTTTCGCAGCTAAACAGTCCCTTGGAAAACGCCCATTTTCAATTTCCAAAATATAATATGCCTTTGGAAAGCAACTTTAGGATGATTTCATAGTTTTTCCTTGTAAAAGATAACTCAATTTTTGTTTGTAAAACGTTGAGCATGTCCATTTTTCTAATTCAGTGTTTCATACTGCATTTTGAATCCCATCAATTGCATTTTGTGTAATTACTTTTCTTTGCTCGATGAATTTGGCCCGTTGCTTTATGAATCGACTTGTAATATATTTTTTTCTTTTCCGTTCTTCGTCTTAATGATTCTTCCATTGTTTCTCCTTTATATATAATACTTATTTTTCAATTTTGGAAACCCTCAATCATGTTGTTGGATAATAAATTAGATGAGAACACGTAGAAAGCAATTATAAGGAAAACAAGAATGTTTTAAATATCTCAACGCCCGATGCTTTATGAATCGACTTCTATATATATATATTTTCTTTTCCATTCTTCTTCTCAATGATTCTTCCATCGTTTCTCCTTTTCATATATATACTCATTTTTCAATTTGGAGACCCTCAATCATGTTTTGAATAATAAATTAGATGAGAACATGTAGAAAGCAATTATAAGAACACAAGAATGTTTTAAATATAATTATTAGTTCTCAACTTTTTGGTTATAGGAAACAGAGATATATGAACATGTTTTCTAGTTTCTAAATTGAAAAATGACTTCTTTGTCTTTAACAAATGAATTTGTTTTCCGAGTCTTCATAGACAATTTCAAAGTTTTTTGTGAAAATTGAAAATGGAAAACAGAAAATTGTTTCCACAAGCAGACAGATCCTTAATTTCCTTTTTTTTTTTTTAAAAAAATTCAAAAGAAGCTAGTGTAATTTTTGGTAATTGTTGCAATAACAAACGGATTCTATGTATATGTGTGTGGTGGTGCGTGTTTCCTTATTGGGCATAAAATGGGCTTGTTTCAGTACCCCAAAGCAACACTTAGCTGACTTAGGCATTTTAAATCAATATTAAGCGGTGTTTGATGTTTCCCTTCATCATTTTTAGCTAAGATCTTTCTGTCACTTCTATTGTTATATTTATTTTCTTTTTTGTAAGAATTTTAAGTGAAGTTTCTGTGGGTGATAAGTGGTGCCATGACTTATCACAGGTGCAAAGCTCCATTTACATGCGTGACCACATATGGCTACAGTTGTACATGTCTTAGCTTGCAGTTTTAGGATCTATTTTTTGGTAAATAAATTTGATGTACCTGTTTAAGTGAGAAATTGTTGTCGATCCAATCTTTGATGGGAATATTTGAATCATTTGTCTCATTTGCATTAAACTTTTAGTTTCTTATGCATTGAAGCTGTGGTATTTGATTTAACTGATTGCCGATTTTTACTTTGCTTGCTTCTTCAATTTCTTACTTATGATTCCCTTCAATAGGTTGCTCAGGCAACATCCAACCAGATGTCCAAGCGTGATCCTTTGAGACCATATATGAACTTTATAGATAACATGCTAGCTCAAATGTATTTCTTGTTCTCTTGTGCTCCTTTCTTCACTTGTAGTGATGGATTCTATTTCAATATTTCGAATATTATGTTCTTTTTGCAGTTCAGGAAGATCCATCCTCAAACCGGCAAGGTGGCCGACTGGGAGAGATGATATGGACTATGATACAGATGAGAAATCAATGCAACTCTTAGGCGTCACCTTAGGCAAGCTCGTGAAGGGTATTATCGTTATAAAAAGGTAAGTACATACTTAAATTTTTTTGTTGTGTCTCTAAGCTGCACAATTTCTTTATCCTTCAAGTGCTAGTACTGTATATAAGATAATGAACTCTTTCAGAACTCGTTATCAACTGCTGCCTGTGGCAATAAGATTTTAGTGTTTTATCATTCATGACATAAACGGTATTTGTCTTTTTGATCACTGTTTTTCTTTGATGCTCAATAAAATATTTTTGGGATTGTTTATAGTGTCATTAATCCGAAAGTGCTGATTCACACTTTTAATGCATTTCATGTGAACAATACTTGAGTGACAATATTTCATTTTTTGAAGCTAGTTCTCAGTTTGGAATTGTGCTTCTGAACTCTTAATTTGTTGGAGCATGTGCTAATGGTTTGTTCATTTATTTAAATTTTCTTTCTGCAGTGAGTACATGACCTATGTCTTGGAAGCTCTTGAACTGGAAGATAC
This sequence comes from Garcia nutans, assembly GCA_947685225.1. Lineage (NCBI taxonomy): Eukaryota > Viridiplantae > Streptophyta > Magnoliopsida > Malpighiales > Euphorbiaceae > Garcia > Garcia nutans. The sequence goes on from CANTUV010000002.1 coordinate 48,231,086, forward strand.
AATTAAAAATTATGAACGTGGCAATTCAACTGGAGGTTTCTCCTAGCTGTTTTTCTATTTTACCATTGGTTCTTTTTATATGCTCCAAGTTGTTATGCATAGACCTTATACCTTCATATGCTAATATGTTAGGAAATATATTTCAAGCTTCAGACCTGTTCGAACTGGTAAATTGGGGACCCTCTTCGATAGAATGGGTAATTACTGCATCCATTAACCCATCTTTTTCTATTATTAATTGCACCATTTAAGGATTGATTGTGAATTGTTGTTATGATTTTGGATATTTTTAACTATGTATTTACTTGATTGAAAGAGCCTTACTATTTTTATTTTTTCTTAGAAAAATTAAAACAAGTAATGATGGTCCAAGTTGGTTGGATTGGCATATTAGCAATAGCTCTGAAGTGATAGCTCAGGGAATTGTGTTCTTATTGGGTTTTTTTTTGCCCTTTAATGTTTTGAGGAGACTCAGGTTAGGGTTTGTAAAAGGGTTTTCTATAAAAAAATAAAGGGTATGTAAAAGGGTTTTATCGTATGTTTGAGAGTCAGATGCAATTATTGCTCAATGGTTAACCAAGAGAATACATGGTATTTTTCACCTAAAATAATAAAAGAATAAAAAGAGAACTCAAATCATAGAGAGAACTTGAACATAAATCAACTAAAATATTCTATATCTGTTAGAACTATTTAAACTTATTTGACTATAGTGTTGAAGCATGTGTGGGATACCAATCCCAGATTGGAAATGTAAAGGCAAGAAAATAGGTATATAATATTGAGTAAGCCATTTTGTCAAGGAGTTCATCTTAAGAAGCCCA